>OX438873.1:7552500-10052500 GCA_949315895.1 Anania crocealis | reverse complement strand
GTATCTCTTCTTTTTCCATTATAATAATAATAATTAATAAATAATAAATATTTAAGACATGCCTCACTGGGCCAAACATAGCCATCTAGTCCCAAACTAAGCTTATTAAGTACCCTGTCGTATGGGGTACTAGACAACCGATAAACTTATTTTTATAAATAAGTTTATCGGTTATTTTGGAAAATCATACTTATAATACATAGAAAACATTATCCTCTCATCGAAACGACACGCCCATTGCTTGACATAGGCCTCCCTCAAGGATCTCCACAACGATCGGTCCCACGCCACCCGCACCAACGGCTTCCCGCGACCTTCACCATATCATTGGTCCACTTGATACACCTCACAGGTCGTCGTCCAGTGCGCTGTCGCCATTCCAGAACCTTTCCGCCCAAGGCCATCGGTTCTTTTCAATAAGTTTCCTTTCTTTTTAGACAGTCGAAAACAAGTCAACCGGCACTTATGGTGTTCGGTAAGCGATATGAATTATCAGGTGATGGTCTGACATTGAAGTTAAGCCCTAACTCAGACGCAAAATAACAATAGCATATTAAATTTTGGCAGTAACACAAAAGGGGCATTTTGCACCCCATTGCGTTCGTACCAGGTGCTAGCTTATAAATTATACGTACAAATAGGGTTAATTTGTTTGTACAGGCGGCATTTATTTATTGCATCATCGATTTGTGGTTTTAGGGCCATCGTGAATATCGCAATGTATAATTTATACGCCTTAAACTTGTTCAAAAACTGAGCTGTATTGAGTACTAGGATTGAGTCACTAATTATTACTCGTAATCATCACTGTATTTACAATTATCACTATAGTGTTTATATGCCACATAAACATGTATAAGTATTTATCCACTATTTTTTATTTTTTTTTTTAATATTTTAAGACATGCCTCACTGGGCCACACAGAGCCATCTAGTCCCAAATTAAGGTAGTATTAAGTACCCTGTCGTATGGGGTACTAGACAACCGATAATCTTACTTATATACTTTTTTTTTGTAAATACATACTTATAATACATAGAAAACACCCAGACCAGTACAAACAGACATGTTCATGCACACAAATATTTGTACTGTGCGGGGATCGAACCCGCGACCCATGGCTCAGAAGCAGCGTTAACTACCGCTGATCCAAATGGTCACATTATAGCACAACCTAGTAATATATTACCTGTGGTGCAACTTAGTTGTACCACAGGTAATATATTACTAGGTTGTGCTATATAATTGTTGTCTAATACCGAATTACATCTAGTTTATTGTTAAAGTGTTAGAAATGTTCTTGGATAAGTAATCATGTAAGACAAATAGGTACTGCTGGTCATAGGCCTCCCCTAAGAATCTCTACGACATTCGGTCCAGCTGTGCCCACATCTAGCAGCTTCATCAAATTGTTTGAGACTCAGGTAGGTGGACTATGTACAGATCGTCATTCGGTCACCATTTGAGAAATTTAAGAATTTGAATATTATCTAATATTTAACCTGCCATCCAAAGATTCAAAGACCGCGTGAATGGTATATAATATGGTAGCATTTGAAATCAGCCGAGATAACTTTGAGGTTTTGCTTGTGTTCGTCATAAGTTGTGTTTTAGCTCCTGAAGATTCCTTGTTCGTTTGCCAAAACGGCCGCAGGTGCCGCTCTAAGATCGGCCTTTCAAGTTTTCGCTCCAATTTGGATGCTGCTTAAATCATCTATCAAGATGTTAAATGTTTGATGATCCAAATAACGTAAATGAAAATATATTATACGTCTAGATATAGTCATAATGGCCACTTCTACAATCCCAGCTTTGGTTGCTTAACTCAACCGCGCTGGCATACTACAAACACTTTCAGAATTTTGTCTAAAACCTCTGAAAGACTTTACAAGTAATATCCCGCATTTCCCTTCTAATTGATCCAAATTCCAAGATAAACACCGTTTAAAAATATCACGTGATCCACGATATCAGTTGTCGCATTCGATCACAGGTCGAACGTATCGAGTGACATCAAAGCCGCGTATTTATACTCTATGCACCGCCTTCCGGCCGTAGACAAGTCAGAATGTGTTGGATTCGCGCCAACGCGGACATCGAGGTGTCTATGGAAATAGATTAGGATTAGTTCTGATTGTCTATGCTACTTTTTGGTCACATCCTGTCGCTGTTTTTTTTGCTTTTTTGGGAGATTTTGAAGTTCATTGTCGTTCTGGTGAGGTATATCTGTAGTTAGATTAGAGGAATGAACTATTATGGTTGTTGTTTAACAGTTATTTACGCGAAAACTATTTTAACTTAGTTTTTCTCTTAAGTTTCGAACACTACAGCGTTTGTGGTCACTGGTAGACTTATCTTTCATTCCAATGTTCTTTTGACTTGATATACAAGTAGTGGAATTATTTTTCATACATGGTAATCATTAATCAAGCAGTGAAATTCTTTGACGACTAAAGATTTTACTTGCTTCAAGCGGTTGATGTTTGACTTTACTGTGGTCTAAAACAATTTCACATCTTTCATTAAATATTGTATTAGCTTGAGGAAGATATTTTAAAAAATTGTAACGGTACGTGAAGTTTTGTGATCTATTAATTACCTTTTCTTAACTGTACTTAGATGTACTTTTTTTTCTTTAATTTCCTCTTTAATTTGCTTTGTGAACAGTCTCAGTTAAATCCTAACAGGGCAATGACCCACATCCAAATGCATTCAGTGAAGACAGACGCCCTGAGCTTGGTAGATATAAATAGGTTCGTAACGTTAAATTAAGAGATGCCATTAATTTGAATTAAAAACCCCCTTTATGATGGACGAGGAAGACATTTCCCACAAATCTGTTACTGATGATCGTATTTCACAAAATTGTGAGCATCAAACTGGTTTGAACAGTTTTAATCTTGCTGACATTCTAATGCAATTGAGAAACAAGAAACCAGTCTTTTAAGAGTTTAACTTTTCCTACCTCTTCTAGCAGCTCTTCCTTTGATCGTCTTTTTGCGGCTCCCACTGGAATGATGAGGTATGTTCTATTCCGTATATTATGTATATATGTTATATATATATATATATATTCTATTCCGTACCTTACTGCTCAGGGAAGTATAACGTGATGATACTTCAATGATAGTCTTGAGTCTATATTTTCAAAGCCATCTAGAAAGGCCTCTGGCATGACCTGTTTTTAAGTATTTATAATGCCACAGAAGATAAGACTAACGTGAATTCCGAAGCACGTCAATAACTCTTCAGACCCAAGCCAGATTAAGAATAGATCGTTTCTTAAATTGATCTGATCGGGAACTGAAGTCGTAGGACGTATATCACTGAACCACATCAACTGGGCGTCGAACCATTATTGAATTTAAACACAAATATTTGAAAATTGCAGTAATAGGCTCTCATCTAGTCTCAACTATTGGTTACACTACAAACTTTAAAAAATGCAATCTCTCAATGATAATATTGTGTCAGAGTTTTCCAAGCCTTCTATTACAGACCTCTGGCGTTACTAATATGTTTTTATCTTAGAAAATAGTAGAAGCTAGAGCTTGCAACATAAGCCACAACCAACAGCTTAACGTACATTTATGACCCTAACCCGAGCCAATTCAGAAAAGGTCGCTTTTAATATTGAACCGATCGAATTACTAGATTGTAGGCGGTCGATCTCACACTACACTTTACCAACATTGGTAAAGTGTAGTCTGTGTCTGTGTCGAAGGGTGGTAATTATTGTAAAGTTTTCCTACAGGAGAGACCTATGTCCAGCTGTGAACTCATGTGGGCTACTGATGATACAAAAAGCTTACGCATTGCAGATCGCCCCAGTTTCAGCGCATAACTGTGCCGCGTATTTCGGGAGATGAGGGAGGGGTTAAATTTAAAAATCCCGGCTCCATTGTATGTTCGTTCATCGTTTTTCTCGTGCGGTTTAAAGATATTCTGGAGCTTGTCTTTGTTATAAGTGCAGTAATCAGCACAATGAACATTAAACAGTTGATCCAACTGCTGATTTAGTGATATATGAGACAAAAAAGTGAAATAAATAACTGGACCGATGTAAGTGGTAACGGCCTAAAATCATCCCATTGCAGGGCAAAGGCCTACATCATTGAATTCAAGTTACCAAAGCAAAGATGGGTACAGGCATAGCCATCATGCTTTCCAAAGGTTAGTGAGAGATAGAAATAATAATAAGGTACCGAAGTTGCGCATTTTGTTTAGATGTATTCAAACTAACCCACTTCATTTTTGTAATAAAACCAATATGTTTATCTAATTCCAAGAAAACACAATAGTGTCTGAAAAGATCTTGTCTGGCAACAAAAATTTTGCGAGGACAGAATAACCAATAAACTCTAGTATAATAAAGCCACAGAATTTGTTTACACCGTAATTCTTTTTTGTTCATACAATATTTCTTTCATTTTACGCACACAGTGGGTTGTACCGCGACATTTATAACTGTTTATTTGAAAACATTTCTTGAAAAGATAGGAATAGATAGTCTTATAAGTCACCATTACAATAGCTATATATGCTCGCGATTTCGCTCGCTTGAATTTGGGAGACAGAGCCGTGTCGTGTCGACTTCCAAAAGACCAACACAACTTCTTTTCGTCCTAAGGGCTCTTTTATTGTCATGCATGGTGGCACGCATTTCACCTACATTGCAGGCTTTATTTGATAGAGATACTGGGCGGGCACGAGTGATCTATCAAATAAAGCTAGCAATGTACTCGAAATGCGCGTCACCCGCGTAACAATAAAAGAGCCCTAAGGGTGCCCTATGAGGTGACTATAAGAACTGCCACAAGCAGCATCTTCGATTAGCATTTAACAACTTCTCGTTCTTTAGGGTAGTATTGGGCGATTAAAAGAGATTAGAAACTGAAGACAGTGCTGCATGGTACCATCTCTTCTCGTTTTACGAGGCGACTGACTGTCACAAGAAGACTACCAGCATCTTTGATCAGAGATTAGTGAAACCATAAAACATATTAATATAATCCCTGCCGTGGACAAAACTCCAATCGCCAAAACAATTCTTCTTCTACTCATCGTCTAATTATCTTTCAGGAATGATCCATAGTTTTCCTAGCCTTCTATTAGAGGCTTCTGACGTGACTGTTCTTAGGTCTTTCATCTTGAGTCATAAGCCGGTAGCACGACGATAAGTCCACCGTTCCAGCGGCTTTACTCCGCAACACAATGTCCGTATATGCGAATCCATCTGTCCTTATCACTCATACCGATGTCTTTAAGTATCTGAAAGAGACAGACATATCCGTAAATACAAGCTTCGTATTGCAGAGTAAGGCATCAGGCCCAGTTTAGTTAAGATCGCTTCACAGATTGACCCGAACCGGGAAACGATACCTGAACTTACGTAGTAGGCGGCACCACTACACCAATTGGGTCGTCAATTATATGTTAATAGTGTAACTTATCTCTCTTCTTTCTGCTCTATATTGTCTATCACTCTCTTCTCTATCTTGTGGTATCAGGATGTCGATCTCTGTTCGTCCTGTGGAGCAGGATTATTATTATTCTCTTTCTCTTCCACACTACTCTAGCTTATCATCATGATGTCAAGAAAACAGCGTAAGACCAAGAATGGAACACAATTTCAACGACAAGAGCAAAGCTTAGAGCTTATTTATTGAAACAAAGTAAATATAAACATAGAATCAGTATAGATCTAAATCACACTGCAACTGTCAATCATTATAATAGTATGTCATACAAACAAACAGATAGATAGCGAATCATTACCCTAATTATACCATAGATCACTTATAATCAAATAATTCATGTCTGTCACGTGTGATTTCGTACGCTATCTCCGAGCTATGACTTACAGCCACTAACTCATCTAAAACAACCCATTCAAGTGGGTCAGATAAAAAATCACTCCGGATCGCATCTGGTGCAGCGCGTGCGCAGCTATACAGAGTGTGTCTTTAATTCATGACTGTTTTATTTGCAATGTATGAATTCATAACATAAATATTTGAAAAAAGTTTGAAATACGAATGATCTTCTTAGAGAAAACTGTAGGCTTATTGTTTTTAATTTTGTCCTTGCGAAATGTGTATTGTGTGATTTTGTATTTATTACAAAAATTCAACGAAATAAAATAGTTTTGCGATTTCATAGACTGTGTCTCTGTAGTATCCTATTTATTATAAAAGGGAAAAAACCATGTATTCTCATATGCTATTTGTCTTGTGCTGAGGGCACCTGATCGGAACGTGGTGAGTAGAACGTGGCTCGAAGATATTTGGGTAGTTACACTAAAAATTGATTAATATATATGTCACTGCTCACTAGACCGGAAATTATTAATATTAAATGAAAGGATGGTGACCTCTTCCGTATTTTAGTGCCGCCAAGAGAAAAATCTCCAATTAGAACGATCACCATAGTGAAGTAGGCGCAACACACCGGTTTTAGGGTACCGTACTTGGGGCACTTTCGTTATTTTGATTTCCACAAAAAGTGACTGACTCATTTTGGGATCAGAACAATAATGTGGTGTTATCCACATTTTGCTATTTATTATTATAACTAACACTATCACGATACAGCGAATTCTTCATTCACTAGACCATCCTGTATCAACACATGGCAATACTACGTAACGCTATACCGTTTGAGAGCACCATTGATGCCCTTTCAACTGTCCGTCTTTGTTTATTGCGGTTGGAGCGAGCAGGATGTACTGTTATCAGGTTAATTAAGTTGCCGATTCAAGAATTCGTCTAATAAATCTGTTTGAATGGATTGGACATTGGTTATTTTCAAGTATAGGAAAATATTCTTAGAAACATTTTTTTTTCTTCTTAAGATATTTTTTTTAAATTTAAACAGATAAACAGAGCCGTTTTGATATTATTGCCACGTAATAAAATTGGTCGCAGTTTGGTTCTTGCAGTAGGTACTTTTCTAGTCGCTTCTTACGACACCCTTAGGAAAAGAAAGGGTTGTGTTGCTATTATTTGTAAGTGACGACACCAGACGATACATTTATTTATCCTTACTAATGCCAAAACTCTGTCTGTCTGTACATCTATACTCATATAAAGAGGAAAGATTTGATTATTTGTTTCTATTGAAAAGGCTCCGAAACTACTGGACCGATTTGAAAAATTATTTTACCATTAGAAGTTGACATTATCCCTGATGAACATAGGCTACTTTTAACTGCGGGACGCGGTAGGTGGCGCTGCTGTCGGTATGTCAACTACTAAATGGCTTGACCGATTGGGTTGATATTTTGTATGTGTATTTCCATGGTTTTACAGACACGAATGTATGAAGCCTACCTAATCTATGTTTCGACATGCCACCGCTAGGCACAGGTTTCCGACCGCGCGATAATATTATGATGTGGAGTTCCCGCGGGCAGATCTGCGGGCGAAGAGCTAGTTTAGTAAAGAATTAAAGATAGATCAGATCTTGAGAAATGAAATAAATTATTTTTCATCCCACAACTGGGCACAGGTTTCTGCCAGTGACTTAACGTGTAGTTCCTGCAGGCAGATCCGCGGAAAAAAGGTATATTATAAATAGCATTTATTTAAATAGCTTTTAGACATCCAACGGAAGTGATCAAATGACCTATTTACTGATAACGCGGCTGCATTGATCTCTTATCAGTGACATCATTATTGTTTGTTGGTTTTCTATCGGTATGTTCCAATGTGTGGCATTGCAAAATATCAATAGCTGTATCTCATTCATGAATGAATCGTGGTAATTTATAGACTAGAAATATAGTTTCTTATACGAGTATCTATATAGTTTCTTGCATAGTTGTATATAGTCCGATTCCGTTCATACTCGCCTCTCAAAAATCCTTACTCATTAGAGTAGCTCATAGATATTTTTCAAGGTTCAGTTGTTAAGATACGCAAAGTAGTTTTATGAAATAAATAGCTAATGCATATTTCGTAAAAAGAGGTTAATTTCTTGTAATGAATCAGTATTAAATTGACGCTGACTGCAGCCGATGACCTTAAGCAATAAACACGCCCACAATTTTTTTTTTTTTTTATGACGGACCTATCACTGAAACCCCATATGGGAGGCTTTAATCAGTTAAACCGGGCAGAGTGTGGCGAGCGCTGAAGGCGCTCAGCCTAGGTCCGCCACGCTAGCGGTATTCCGGTGTGGCCGAGGGTGAGGCTTCGCAAAGCGAAGCCTCAGGCTCCCTCGCACCGGGGCCCATACTAGCGGGCGTGATCGGGCCAGTGTGGGGTGCTAAGGGCACCCTACCAAATGGCGAACCCACCAGTGGTGGCGCCGCCGGAACCGGAGATGCCGTGGCATGCCGGATCACGGTCGGGCTCCATTCTGGCGGGCCCGATCTGGGAGGGGGGATCGGACAGCGACCTCAAGGGCGCCTCTGTAGGCTCGGACCTCGGCTTGGGTCGCCGTCCGAGGGGGGGGCAGGTGAGAAGCGGCCAGGCACATGATTGTGTCGGCCGAAATGAAAGGCGGGACCACGCACCCGCCTCCGACGGGTGCGGTGTGGAGAACTACTGTGTTGTGCAGTAATTGAAGTGCTTAAGGCGGTGTTGGCTGTTGTGACATACGCGGTGATCGGATCGTAAAACGCCCACAAATTTATTCGTCTTTGAATTTATTTGGAACGCGCCACAGCTATCACTGTCGATTCTCGTAGGAGTGACAGAGAAAAAGCGCATGGAATAGAAGGGCCTAAGTGCCAAACAACAAAATTCGTTGTGCAATTTAAATATGCCATTTTATTAAAAATCTAAATCAGCCATTTGCTTAAGCAACATGTAATATACAATATAGCAAAATTTTATTATCATTGTTATACGGACTGCTGAGAAAAATGGTAATTTATGTATTTTCAGAGGCTACTTTGAGATTTTTTTCAATCGAGAAAAGTTTTTGTAATCGTGTTTTGGAAACAGCCACCTGGTCGAAAATATGATCAATTACAACTACATAGAATTTGGCAACAATGCGAGCCATAGGCTTAAAGCAAATCAATCTTCATTGAGCTCAATTTGGCTCATGTCAGCGTCTTAACTGTCGCAAACCTAATCAATATGAAACACAGTGTACTAGAAACCGCAAGCTAAAGCTGCGTAACCCTATTCAGGGTGTTGGCTTCGGCTAGTTTTACCATTTACCTAACACCCGGTATAGTTTTTGAACGTCCTGTATGCCAAATTTAGCAACCAAGAAACAAACATGGCGTCTTGAATTCCCATTGAATGGTAATAAGACACGGCTTACGAGCTACAGCGGACCCCAACGACCCATTTTCCATGTTAGTTCTGACGTTTCCATTGAGATACGTCTCACGACTTGTCAGAGAACAGCTTAGTTGTCAGATAATGTAGTTGACATAGACCAAAGCATGTTTAACATTACATCCTTGTTCTAAAAAGGAAATGGACTGGATTCTGTGAAAGCGCTCTGTTGGGTGCTTTTAGTACCTCCTCCTTCGGGGTGGTGGGATCTACCTCCTAGTGGTCCTAAGAGGCCGAATGGATGCTACCACCCTCCTGCCGGAGTCCAGCGACAAACAGTTTTTCTGTGTTCCGCTGATGTGTGGGAGAACCAGTACCTCTGGGTAAGCTCGCTCCATCTTAGGCTTCTTCTTAACCGTATAGTTAAGTAGGTAGTCAAGAGCAAGCCCATTAAATAAAAAAAAATAAAAACAATAAAAATATAAAAAAAACCTCCAAGATCCTGGGGTCCTGCCCGGGTCGGCCAGCAAGGGTTTCCAACTTTCGAATTCGAACATTGCTCGGGTTTGTGATCTACTCGCATATAGCAAACGTGGTGGTTATGCCTGTACCCATCATTGCTGTGGTAACTGGAATTCAATGATGGAGGCCTTTGCCCTGCAGTAAGTTGATTATAGGCCGTTACATTACTTTTTTACTGAGTTTGAAACGTGCCTGAAATTCAATAGTACCACGAGAGATAAAAGAAAGAAAGAAAGTTTTTTTTGTCGAGACTTAGAAAGATAGACAACTCCGATCAAGGGTGAACATTAAACCCTGGGGTTTTGTTACTTTTTTAGGGTTCCGTACCCAAAGGGTAAAAACGGGACCCTATTACTAAGACTTCGCTGTCTGTCCGTCTGTCCGTCTGTCCGTCTGTCCGTCGCTCTGTCACCAGGCTGTATCTCAAGAGCTGCAATAGCTAGACAGTTGAAATTTTATTACTATGTACACACAGATTATGTATTTCTGTTACCGCAATAACAACAAATACTAAAAACAAAATAAAATAAATATTTAAGGGGGGCTCCCATACAACAAACCCGTTTTTTTGGCCGTTTTGGTACGGAACCCTTCGTGCGCGAGTCCGACTCGCACTTGGCTGGTTTTTCTTTAGTTTACTTTAGTTCAGATATTCTATGGTCGAAATTAAAAGTCTATAGACGACATGGTGTATGCTTATTAAAAACTCGGTGTCAAGACCGAAATCCGACGTTTATCAATTAACCTCTTGAATGCGGGTACACAATAAAAAATCATTATTGACACAAGATTCGATCCATCGAATGGTATGATGATGACCATGAAAATGATAATTAGTAGCATAGTCTGAATAAAAAAAGATATCGCTTTGTATATAGACAATAATATTTGTCGCAAAGCAACAAATTAATTATTCAACAAAATCCTAGTACCAGCCAGTAGGTGACAATTTCCATACACAACAATTTTTTTGTTGCTCGCAAAATAGAACACAGTTTAAGTAATGCTATGAGATCATAGTTCCTAGCAGTATGATTTTGTACGCTCATAACAATAACAATAATCACAGCGTGTTAAATGTTTTAAATCGTAAAATTCTGTAACTCCCTATCCAGTGGAACGGTATATGCGTTTGCGCAACTCACACATGTGCGCAACATAAATTATTTCAGGACGCAACCGCTGTGCCCGTTCGGAAGAATATTTTACTTAGCTGTTATGTTTTATCACGTTTTATTCAATAAGAGCTATATTTCTTTGTCTAAGTCTTACTAGACCATGTCCCGTATTAGTTAAGTATGCTTTTGGGTAGTACCTCAAAAGAAAGAACGGAACTTATAGGTTAATGTCAGGGCTAATACATAGGTAACCATGTCTTTAAATTAAAATCCTAAGTATCTCAGTTGTTTGGCTTTGAGTTTTGTAAGGTAATAAATTATAATTTACATAGTATATAGTATTGATGGCATTTTGCTACACCATCATATATTAGAGGTGGAACATCCTACTGTCATAATATGATGTGACCAATTGTTTGATTTTCAGTTTTTTTAATGCATTCCAACTGGCATCTTCATCATCATCTCATTCAAATGAAGTCTATACCTACTGCGTTGATTCCCGCACTAGCTTACTGCAACCTTCTCAAAATTGTCGGTCCACCAGGTGTAACGCTACCCTCAGATCGTCGTCTAGTACGCGGTCGGCATTCCGAGAGCCTTTCTGCTTCAGCGGCCGTGCCCCGCTCACTGTCACTTCAGCTCGGCAATTTCAGGTTTGTAATGCATTTCTTGAATTGTTAACATGATCATAGGGAAAGAAATATATTTCTTTCCCTATGCCGTGATCCACCGTTTTTTAGGAAGTTCAATTTAAATGTGGACTAGTATTTATAACTGTGGTGTCATCATGACTATCCCACGCCATGACAACACCATCACATTTCCCAGAACACGACTGCAAATATTCGTTAGCTCAGTTTATGTACATTTTATCGGTTCTTGTTCTGATGTAACCGTTATTTGGAGTTTGGCTAGTCTCCAGATCTGTCTAGTTCAACTGAGAGACATTTACTATCAGCGAGACTTGTTTTTGGGTGTGGTTTTATTTGTGTCACCGCTATATTTCAATTGGGCTGGCTTTTCATCAAAGGAAAAAGCAATTTCTCGCCCGAAAACCAAAACACTGTAACAGTTTTAAGCCGGTGCCAAACAAGGAATCACGGACGAACGGCCTGTACCGGCTCAAAATGGTTTTCTTATTCATTTAATTCGACGCTTTTTAACATAAGATTAGGCTTCATCCAAATAAATCCTCTGTAGTGCTATTCTATTTTAAGTTGGCACAACATGGCGGCAAGTTTATCTACCAATCACGGATCATTAAAATAATCATGTTCTCTTTAATGCTCAAATTGTGCAATATGTCCTCGATCATGAACTTCCCGAAATCTGATGCAAGATCGGCACTTAACAGGGGCGTTAATCGAGCAACTCGTAAAATTGTCATTAAATTTCGGTTTCATGACATTTACGTAGTAAAAACAATATAAAAAAGCGCTAAACGAACACACAGACACGTTTTGATTGCATAATATGCAAGAGTAGGATCATAGGTCATCAGTCTGAGCAGAATCACGCCAGGCTGATAGAATAACCCACGAAATGACGAACTAAGTAACGGTCTATAATTATCCTACTGCAGGACAAAAGCCTCTATCATTGAATTCAAGTTACCACAGCATCGATGGGTACAGGCGTAATCACCACACTTGGCAATGTTTGGAAATTCGAAACTCTAGTTGACCCGACTAATGCTCCAGAATGTTGACTTCGGAAACTCCTGGACCAGATCGTCCTTAGAGGATAATCACACAAAGTGGAATAATTTGGTACCAAGAGCTTCTTAAGCCATCTATTAGGCTGGTTTAACAGTCGCGCTGACCATCGGCGCCGACCATCGAAATGTATGGAAATCGCTGTCAGCGCTGACCGCCGTCAGCGTGACTGTAAAACCAGCCTCACAGGCCTCTGAAGTTTCGCAACAGAAAACGAAACAACGGCTTCACGTATCTTCCAACTTAAACCCCTTTTAGACCCTAGCCAATTTAGAGCAGATCATTTCCTAAATAATCCCAACCGGGAATCAAA
The DNA here is from genome assembly GCA_949315895.1 of Anania crocealis. Lineage (NCBI taxonomy): Eukaryota > Metazoa > Arthropoda > Insecta > Lepidoptera > Crambidae > Anania > Anania crocealis. Next base: position 10,039,592 of record OX438873.1, on the reverse strand, counting down.
GCTTTGCGTAGTACTCGGGCCACCGCAACACTAGCACAGTGTGTCCTAAAAATCCTCTCAAGTATTCCTTTCAGCCAATCTTTCAAATAAAAGATATTTGAAATAGTATAATATGAACTTCTGCATCTATTCTATCCCACACACACGCATAAGTGTGCATTATTGACCTGCGTCTGCGCACTTGTGTTAACATCGACGTTCACAGGTCTGGCGTTATGGAATATAACCACATTAACGTACCTTTAAGACATATTATTTCAGAGCATGTCTTGGTAGCTAAACGGACTTGACATTTTGCCTTCGAATACAAATTTTTTGGTTTCGAATTCTGCAGAAGGCCGACGAAATTTTTATTCGAGGGAGTATTGATACTTAAAATCAGTTGTCAGTTTCGGTAGCAGCCTTAGTCCTTATGTTGTTTTTACGACACCCGTTGGACGAAAAGGGACGGATACGTCCTTAGAACCTAAATAGAAGTTTTCTGATTAGTTGTTTATTCTAATCCAATTTATTCAAACTTATCTTATTTCCAATTATGCAAACTTCTGACCCACAAACTTCAAGGATTATACCATATTATATGAACTAATAAAAACTGAATTGAGCTAATACTATGCGATTATGAATATTGTAACAGATCAGCTGTCGAATAAAACCTATAACGTCGTCTACACGGACCTTTTATGGAAGTTATAGAATGCAATGGTTTCAAGCAATGTGCTTTATTACTTTGGCGTTAAAAGTCAAAATGGCTCGTCAATTTTGCCCTACTCTATACATACGGCAGCAGATCAACCTACCACAAAATGTTAAAGTTTTTCAATCAAAATTAAACTTTATATGTTCAAGTTAGAGTTAATAATGAATTGGCGTAATTTGTTTTTGATAAGTATCATGATGGGCTGTCTACTGTATATGACCATGTATAGTGAGGCTCTGCCTGTAAATTAATTTTATCGATTAAAAAGGTAGAAAAGGTCGATAGAACTTGACAGATTTGTTATTAGACGTATAACATTATTGCCATACTTGGCATTGATCTGACCATGGCTTAATTTACAAACAGTTTTACTTATTTCTTCTTTTTATCTATTTCAAGATACCTACAGCATTTATATTAGTAGTCTTTAATAAAAAAAATTGCCTGCGTACCTGTCTGGACGTAATTTTAACTTTTAAGGGGGACTTTTGTCTTCATTATAATAAAAAATAACTGTGTTTATTATTATGTCAACAGAAACTTTATGTTTCAGAAGTATTTATATACCTTTGCAATTGAATTAATATTAAGAGGAAACAGTTTTCGTGTGGTGCCGGCACATAGAAAGGGAGTCGTAATTAGAAAATCAAGGAAACTGCTAGAAGACGAAGGGCAGCAGCGTCTTCTCCCCACCATTGGTCAGACTGCGATCACCAGCCCGCCTAAGATGATGCTGATCATTATGAGAACTTCACACCCTGTATACTCTAAACTCTAAGCCAGTGCGCTATTGGAAACGTTCTTATAAGGGTCGTGGCACATTTTCTAGATACTTATTTTATCGATACAAGCGAAAGTCGGTTGAAATGTTGCACTACCTTATTCGGTGGATTTGTTCGTAATCGGTGCTAGTTTTTGTACGGATTATACTTGAACGGGAGCTAACTGTGTTTGTGTTGAGAGACAGATTTGTTCTTTTCTTTTTTGTTTAATTCCTTTACACTTGATGTTATGTGTTTAGGCGTGTTCTGGGGCCTTATTCAGCTATTTCAAACGCAGTTCGATCGTGATTAAATTGGACGATTTTGACATTTAGCCCATACTAGAACTGTCAAAAACCTGCTATTCAATTACGATTGTGATACGATTTGGTTATGCGAATTAGGGGACTGATCTTTCTCTATGGGGACTACTAGAGCTAAGTGCTGTCCTCAATTGATTTTTAAATCTCAAAAAACTAATAATTTAATTTTAATTTTAATATAACTTTAATTTAATCTCAATTTGACATTGACATAGATTTCTTTTGTTTTTTTTTTGTTTAATTTAAATATGATTTTAAGATGTTTTGTTTATTATGACGCTTTTTTATGATTTTTATTTTAATGATTTTTTATATAGGTATTTAAAAGATTTTTGTTTGTTTGTTTGTTTATAGGGTATTATTGATTTTAATGTAATAATGGAGCTACATTGTAATGCCCTAGCAGGGCTCATTTGAGGACAATATTATTTATTATTTAAGACCTTATTGTAAACCGAATGAAATCACAATAAAAAATAAAACTAGAACAGTATCACTTTAGCAAATTACCTCTAGTATTAAAATTTATTGAATCACAGTTACTTTTCATTAAGCTGTTTATAAAGTCGAATTTGTCGCTAACGCCAAAAGCGGCCGCTTTTAGCAATAATGTAGGTACAATACGAAATAATGCCAGAATGAAAAGCAGTTAACAGTGATTTAATAAATATACTAGATGTAATTTGCTAAAATAATAGTTTTCCAGTATTTTTGAGAATTGATTTTGTTTAGAAGTAATAAATTTAAATCATTGGGGGCATCACTCATCACAAATTTACCAATATATTCCTTGTGCACTCAAAACCGACTTTTACCATTTTTACCATTTCTACGATTTCATTTGTTGGACTTACACCTAACAACCTATAATCATCCCGTACATGGCACCCGTACATGGCAAATGCCATTATCATTGAATTCAAGTTACCACAGCAATGATTTTTTCTATGAGCTTTCATATTTTAGCACTATTGGAAGTACTAAAACGGGTACTGTTGTAATAGGGGTTAAATTATGAAATTGCCGATTATTTTCCCACCTTTTATTTTATTTATAGCTCTTAAGTATAGTCGTATTATTGCGTAATTCTTTTTGTATTGTATCAAAAACTAAATAAAGTAACTTTTGACTAAAAAAAAATGCAATACTAGTGCCTATTACTTAAAAGGAAGTCGTTGAAAAGACCCCTTACAATGTGTCAGCTGTCCTTCTTGCTTCAATTAAGTATATTTGTATTATATACTTTGATTTTCAGAAATTTAAATACTATAATGCGTAGCTTTATAACCATCTTACTTTCTCCTTTAATTGCATCGAAAACGGTTCAGGCGTTTTTAAAAAAACTAAAAAATTGTTAGTATGGAAAAATGACTTTTCTCGATTTCGTCCATACAAAACGGCAATTTCATACTTTAACCCCTAATATGGTAATGACCGTCAATAATGTAATCTCGACTCGATAGTTTTCTCTTCACTATTCGCATCACCTACATATAATTAAATACAAAGTCAAAGTGTTTCATACCATTAACTTTAGTACCTCATCAACAAGTTTATTCCCGAGTTTCCCCAGAAAGCTATTTCGGTACTGTGACACATGCGAAGTAGGAAGTCGGTTCGAGTCGCGTCTGTGACAGCGCAACGTAATGGACGCAAATAATGCAAATAAGACTTTTACATACAAATGAGAGTATGGTCAGTTTGTATAATTCATACATACATTACACAGGCAGTGCCGTATTGTGCCGAAGTAATAATACCGAAGTAATAATAATACAGGCAGTGCCGTATTGTGCCGAAGTAATAAAATACAATAGCACCACAGCTTCTCTTCATATGGGTGTCGTAAGAGGCGAGGAAAAGACTATTGCCTGGTAAAAAAAAGACGTGTGGCTGTTAGACTGCCGCGGTAAAGCTATTGCATAGCATTTTTTATCAACTTATGCAATTATAAAACTAAAAAGTACCACCGCTGTGCCGGTCGGAGTGGGGGGTGTTAGGTTAATTTCGTTACGGAATTTCTGGATTCGGTCTCCACGCTCAAGGCCCGCGATAGAAGCTATGCAATAGCTTAATTTTATAATTTTATGTATTTTCTAATTTTGACTTATAATTAAATTTTTCTGTTATATTGGCAGATAAAAATATGGTTACCATAGGCAACCATACTGTCAAAATCCTTATTTTCTTATAAATTCTTTTAAATTTCGGAAATTCAAAATTGTTCGATCGTTCCTCGCCCCGAGTGTTAGGTTAGGTTATTTTCGTTACGGAATTTCTGGATTCCGTCTCCACGCTCAAGGCCCACGATAGAAGCTATGCAATAGCTTAAAAGGGGACCAGCGTCTTCTCTTAACCACTTTGGGCAATGGCACCCTATCACGTGACTAACAATGATTACGACATATAAAATTATGAGAAACAATATCATGTCTGTTGACGATTATAGCAGATGAAAATATGAAAAATGAAATTCTGGCCAGTGGGTGAAGCCCCCAAACTGCGAATGCCAATCCGTTTGCCTAGCTTGGAGACTATCGTGTGAAATCCTCATTTTAGAGAATGATTTGATTCGATTTGATGCGGCTAGTCTATACTTATATTACATAGAGGTAAAGTTAGTAAGTTTGTGAGGTTGTAGAGGGTAATCTGTAGATCTGCTGAACCCATTTTGAAAATTGTTTTACGAATAGAAAACCACGTTATTAGTGTCATAATCAGCTACTTTTTATCTCAGAAAGAAGTATAAAATACAAGTTAAAATTCCGAGCGGACTATGTCGCAGGCAACAACTAGTTGATTTAAGTGTGTCTGAAATTAATGTAAAAACCCAATTTGTCGTAACAAACTAAGCATTAATAATTGTCCTGTGACCACGCGCCTGCGCACGCCGTGGACCGAAGCGAATGTTGTTAAGGAGGTGTAGAGTGACCACGCCTTTGGGATGCACTGGGACATGAATGACGTTACCTGTAACAAAAAAAAGAACATCTGAGTACTGCTTCTTCGTTAAATCGTATGACGATCTGAACGAACGAACGATGGTGTCTAAAGTAGTATTACCATCAAAGAAGACGGGGAAGCGTCGTCTTATCTTCATTGTTGGCCAAACTACGATCGCCAGTGCCTCTAAATCGTGGCGATTATGGCTGCTTAACATCCTATGGCGGTGTCTCTTCAGTCTTATGACACCCATAGGAAAAGTATTGGTGTGGTACCTTAGCTTTTGTACCAAGACCAAACGGCACTCTATTAGTCATTGAAATGGCACACTTATTTTATAAATACAATGAAAAAAAGACGTGTGGCACTCGGAGACTGCCGCGGTAAAGCTATTGCATAGCATTTTTTATCAACTTATGCAATTATAAAACTATAAAGTATCACCGCTGTGCCGGTCGGAGTGGGGGGGTGTTAGGTTATTTTCGTTACGGAATTTCTGGATTCGGTCTCCACGCTCAAGGCCCGCGATAGAAGCTATGCAATAGCTTAATAAAAAGTATCACCGCTGTGCCGGTCGGAGGGGGGGGGGTGTTAGGTTATTTTCGTTACGGAATTTCTGGATTCGGTCTCCACGCTCAAGGCCCGCGATAGAAGCTATGCAATAGCTTAAAAAAAGTGGACAATATCACATACAGATTGTTGTGATCCCAAAGTAAGTGACTATTTAAGGCACTTGCTTCGTGGAAATCAGCGAACGTACCACAAATATAGTCCCAAGAAAAAACACTTTTCCGAGAATCGAACCCGGAACCTCGGAGCAGATGATACCTTAAAAACCTTTGCGTATGCTTCTCCGCCACGGGGGCCGTTAAAAGGATTTGTCACACAGATGTTATTGCGGCCCAGTGGGCGCGAGTTGACCCCCATGTCAAGTATCGTCGCCTAATCGTAGAGAAATCGTTTGTTTCTCACCATCAGATACATAAATGTTACATTCTATATTCACATAATTTTCTTTTGAAACAACGCTCATTTGAATATTATATTTGTGTTGAGGAGACAGCATGTTTGGGGAAACAATATTAGTTTTGCATAACATAACTTATGTAAAATTTTTGCTGCTTCTAAATCAAATATTGGCACGAGTAACATAAATTACTTCAAACAGAACATTGGTAGGTAGATAACAAATTACTTTAAATGGAAAATTATACTTTGATCATAAACATGTTTTGATATATTTACTGCTGTCTAAAAGTCTTTTATGATTCACTGTTGTTTCAAAGGCCAGGATCATGAAAAAAACTAGTGATTGGACTCGCATACTATAAAATAACCAAGTAGGTACTAATGAGTGAGACAAATAAATTCAGAACGAACTCATAAGGTTTTTAAAACGCCCGTTTCCACCTACATAGTTTCCATATAAGATTTTAAACGTATTTTAGTATATAATTATTCAGAAAAAACTTATCGCACAGTTCTTTCGCATCACTATTAGTATGAAAGTTAAAAATGCCTTTCACGAATTTTGTCCACCCATATGGCGTTCCGCTCGACTGTACATTTGACCTCTTTATGGGGTTAAGCTCGTGTCCAAATTATATGTTAGGAATTATAGGTTCCACTGCCTTATGAGTGTAATGGCTGCCACGCTTATACTTTTTTAGGTAAATTATGAATAATATTATGGAATAATGACGTATATGTAAATGTTCCTGGAGAAACATTTTTGAATATAGAACAGTTTTAAAAAAAATAATCTAACGTTGTAATAATTCTGAAGGCCCGATTGAAGATGTTCTGAGGCGTTGTTCTAATGTTTGCGTTCTAGATTCAAATGTTAGTCTTATTAAAATAAAAGAAAGAAATCATTAGTTTGGATAGACAAATATAATGTGTAAAACGAAATGCCATTATTACACTGTTATGATTGCTTCGGCGGACAAGCCAGTTTGTGATCGGATCAATGAGGTATACAAAGCCGATTTAAGGACAATGTAAGAAGAGGTAAACGCAGCGAAAAGATGAAAAATCGGCTTTGGTAGATACATAGGCATTAGTAGGAATCTTGTAGATTGATAACAAAAAAAATATCGTGATGAGACACTATTCTCATATAGTATATAGTGACATGTGATGCCACCACCTCTTCTTATCCTACTAGTGTCCTAAAGAGCAACTAAATGAGTCACAATGAGTGCTGCCAAAAGATGGGCATCATGTTTCTCTTATCATTGGCAAAACTTCGATCGCTACCTAACGCGCTTGTCAAGCGTGGAAAAGCAAAATCCTACTTTTTATGAGGACTAAGTCAAACTCTGACAATGATGAGTATGAACGTGACAGAAATTTTCTCTAACACCCTCAAGTAACCCTAACTGTAGCCGTTATTTTATTTAGCAAATTTAAAAACGAAATTATATTTAACCAAATCTAAATAATAGTTAAGAAAATGATGTTACATCTCACATTATTTTACAAAATGATGTAACACAAGTCATAGTAAAATATGACTTGTGTTACATCATTTTGTAAAACATTGCAAACTAAAACAATGGAAAATGCAAACAGAATTCCCAAACTCCACATATTATAAACATCAAAAGAACATATGTAGGTCTAGTTTTTTAGGGCAATGTTTCAAAAACAGATCAGTAACGAAAACGTTTACATGAATATGTTTACAGTGTGCTAAACCTGTGATATTGACTTGGAATCCAATTTGTCGTGGTCCAAGACATAAGATAAAGCGATATAGAATCATAGCAGAACTATAAGAAGACGATCAGCGTATAGTGGCTTAAGATAAGGTTCCAAATGTTTGAGCATACCAAAACAGTGTTTATTCTCTTGAGATATCAAGTTATATTGGAAAAATTGTGTTCATTATGAGTCCATCGATCTTGATATTTCCTTGCAATCGAAAATGACCTATGAACCGAAATAGAATTCTGATAAGCAATTATTACTATCTAAAATAGTATGACTAACACCAAAACGCTATCTCCTATAACATAAACTGTAATGTCTGAACATTCCCCCATAAAATCTAGATAGGTGTTGTATATATCACCATAGACCTAATTCCATAAACTAGGCGTTGAAGCCAATTTCCTGCAGTGCTACCATCTATCTGCCGGACGTGAAACAGACTAAGTTTATGCCCTACTTCCAATAATTGAGAATTTAGCACGACTATAAAATATGGGTTTTTAATTCAATTATCTTTTCTAGGGTATAGTAGACAGTTTTATGTTTATACATTACCTAGATTGGAAGTATATGAATGTGTTTATTTATGTGAACATATCGGTTTAGAAACAGATTAATTGAATGATACAAATGTGTTAGGTATTCTAACGCTAATTAAAGACATATTTAAGTAACATTTGTTTCAGTAATTTGCTGTTCAGATAACTGTCTTTAAGTCTATATAACAAATATATATTTGTATCAAATTTACAAGTATGGGGCATTTATTTTCAAATTTTGAAAGTGACTTTAAAGTAAAACTTGGTCACTTCAATAAACACAACGCCTATTTCAGTTGCATCCTTTAATAGCTGATTAATTATACAAAACACAGATACGCCGTATTCTTGATACGTAGATAATTAGGAAACTGAACATCATTACATTTTACATACATAACAATATTTTAATATTACTTAAGCATTTAAACTTTCAAAAGCCGGAAACATCTAAAAAAAGGTAAAATCAAGTAACATCTTATAGGTAATCATCCCATTGCAGGGCAAAAAGTTCCATCGTTGAATTCAAGGTACCACAGCAATGATGGGTACAGTAATGCTGGCTGGTGAACACAAACCCGTGCAATGTTCGAAAAATCTGAATTCTAGTTGGCCGACCCGGGGATCGAATTCACAACCCCGAGATCATGTCCTGTTAAGACCACTCGACCGTTCAAAAGCCGGAAACATCTGACCCTATCAAAAACCGCTTAAAATCAATTACGAATCGACATAGAAACCATATCTGTACCATCTAGATACAAAATTGTCCTATTCGACAATAAAGTGAAGGGTTAGAATAATTCGGTCTATTACCTGCGCCTGCGCAGCGTCCGGAGTTAACGGCCCGCGAAATGTAGACACATTAGTAGGGGCTAGTGTTACTATGATTTATGTTACGTTTTCAGGACAACTGTTTGTTCTTAGGTTTTATTTACAGCATGGGGTCAACTCTTTGAGCCTATGGTATTAATGCGTTCACACAGACTTATATTATGAGTTGCCCTGTAATGGCAAATTAAAATAATACAACTTTATTATTTTCCTGTGTATGTCGTAAGAGGCAACTATAGGGCTAAAGGGCAAAGCTGCAAAAGTATAAAATACTTTTATGTTTTACTAACTTTATGGCGTTGTGTTAAGAGTCAAAATTAGTCAGAAGTGTATACATTTGTACTGCCAGAATACGGACAGCGACGTCTTCTCTTCAATATTCACTGCGATCTCCAACCTGCCTACTTGTTTGAGGCTTGTGTCTAGCAGTGGACTGATATAGGTTAGCGATGATGATGATGGCCATCACTAACCTGTAGAGGTGAGGAAAATCGTGGTTTTGATCGCAGAGAATGAAATTCCAGGTGTCAGTGAGAGCCGTCAGAAGCCTCTGAAGGTATTAACTTTATGTCAATAAAACTTGGGTTCAATTTGAATTGCTATCATTTCGTTTGCCGTTTCTGACTAAGTTCGCGCTGGTTCTAATAGATATATTGGAAGTTCTAGTGTTTGACTTATGGTTGCAAATCAATTTATATACCAACCAAAACTGGTTTTTATTGGTAGGTTAAAGGGATTTATAATGTTTCAATGAGAAACGGGAATCGAACTCTCGGAGCAGGCGACACCTTGAAAACCGGTGTGTCCGTCCACCACTGACCTTAGATGTATTCATTTGATTCCATAGTTAGAAATAAACAGTTATCGTGATCAAAAAATCATAAAACTAGACTTTCACCGAAATCATGGTCATCATACCACAATAACCACACGATGTTTCCCGTGACCAACGCGCATGCGAATAATGCGATGCGTTTTGTCACATAGTTTCCTGTGCCATTGTGATGCGTTTATTTTATTTAAATATATAAAGAGGAAACTGCTGTATGTATGTATATATAAATAAAGTCATTAGTTACGTAAAACGGGTATGTAAAAATTTACGAACGATAGAATTTAATAATATGAAACAACATAATTGAAATAGGAATTCGCGACGTGCAACTACGGGGAACCCTTTATGGAATTAGCCGGTTTTTTATGTATTTATCTGAAATCAAATTGTTGATTGCACTTTAAATCAACAATTCATACTGTCAGTAATTTTTAATATAATAATAATAATCTGCTTCGTACCTTCTTTTTGCATATTTTTTTAATACAGACGACATGTATCGTTTAAAAGCTACACAAAATTATATCATTAGGTATTTAAACTTATTGTTTAAGATATAGTTACTATCACTATAGGTTTATTAATTAAAATGTAACGGACTTTGTATAGCTGAAATGTTAGAAAAAACGTAGATATCAAGTTCGAAAGCTTATCATATATTTTTGCGTCACGTCCTTGCCAAATATCTAATATATTTGTTAAAAGAAATATTGACACACAAAGAATACAACAAAAGGGGCTAAGTTCTGAACATATTTGTAAAAATATACCACACAGTATAAGGGTTAAAAAAACTTACACTAACAAACGTTGAATTTATCTTAAAATGACTATTCACAAACTATTATAAAATGTATAAACCAAAACGTTGATTTGGTTTTGTCGTCAGCGTCTGTAACAAGTCAGACATGTTAAATTTTTATCGAAATTCTAATCACAGTTTAGATACCTACACTAAAAACCCGTAATGTTACGAATGAAGAAAGATAGATTATAGCATAAAATTTTTCTATTTTTTTTATTGAAATTGCATATTAAATGTTACTCGTTTTAACGAAACACTCACACACAAACTTTTATCCTCATACTATTTGGATCAGCGGTAGTAAACGCTGCTTTGACGACCATTGCATTGACGACCATTTGGATCAGCGGTAGTAAACGCTGCTTCTGAGCCATGGGTCGCGGGTTCGATCCCCGCACTGTACAAATATTTGTGTGCATGAACATGTCTGTTTGTACTGGTCTGGGTGTTTTCTATATATTATAAGTATATATTTACAAAAAAAAAAGTATATAAGTAAGTTTATCGGTTGTCTAGTACCCCATACGACAGGGTACTTAATAGTAGCTTAATTTGGGACTAGATGGCTCTGTGTGGCCCAGTGAGGCATGTCTTAAATATTTACTATTAAACGCAAACTTGGCTCCACCCTACCGTGCGCCATTTTTATTTATCAAAGTCGAGTATCGGTCGGAAGTCACCCCGCGTGACCCCTAGTTTTGACCATAAGGTCTTTTAATCCGCTAAATTATAGTGAAATAAATAATTACGTTCCATTATATAACCACTAGATATAGAATAATGAAAAGTTCTTGATTGAGTTCAGAATAACTTATTAAATGAAAACTTTTTAAACGTATTTTTTTTTTTAATTTTAATTAAATTTTGATGGATCATAGCCACTACCTAATTATAATATTTATATACATTTCCAAGTCCTCTGTCTTCCGCATTAGTCCTATCATCCATCATACAAATTAACTTAACCTATAAACACCAAAATTCTTTCCCCCGCATCAGAAAAACTAACTAACCCAAATATTGCGTTATGTTGCGCAACAAATAATGGAGTTGGGCCAAAAATATTATTAGTATAAATATCCCGAGCGATGCATTTGTGCAGACGGATCACGGTCGCGTTGCTTGCGCGGGAGTCGGTTTGGTTATAGCTTTCATCTATACAGGGTTGTATTAACAGAATTTGAACTACTCGTAATTGACTCGCTTATTTATTTATTAAAGGACAGCCAATAAATTATGCACTATGACAATATAAATATAATCATTAGTAAATCAACATTTTGAAGTGTTACTTTAACTAACGGCTATCACAACAAGCTGATGCGCAACTTATGTAACACGTAGAAACTGACGTGAATCCACTCTAATTCGGCATAATAAATGTATAGTGTCATGTCTATTTCAGTTAAGAAACCAATATTTATCAATTTCAGTTAGTGAAAGTGAAAGTTATCAACTTATTTTTAATTTCAAAATAGTCTTTATTTTTTTCACCTCTGGAAAATGCTATCGGCCATGTTATGACGTCATAGGATTCGAAGCAAACTTCATGACGCGTCTTACGATTGAAATATCGTGGTTGACCTTCATCCTAACTATTACCAGCTTATGGATAGATATAAACAAGGATGATTTTATATAGGAAATATCCTCACTCGCTGATCGGAGTTCACTTTGACTAATTGTGGAAAGAAAATATTGCGGCTCGTCTTTCACGGCACCGGTAGGAAGAGAATATTGCTATTCTTTCATGTGCCGGCATCGCGGTACCAGGCTGTTAATCAGTGCTTTAAAAGTATAATATTTTTGATGTTACCTTAATAATGATAGAAAACGAAATTTTAATCACTCATGACGTATTTTATATATTTTTGGTATAGCCCAGTACAATAATGTAAGATAAGAAATCGTTTATCGTTTATTTTGCCACAGTAAACACAATTAACATAAAGCACAGGTAAGTACACCAAAATATTGTAACAACAAACAAAACAGTACAAACACAATAATTAAAACAGACATTTGTCAACAGTGTTTGCTGCAGCAAACATGGGTCAAGGCTCAGCATAAGTTTCCACCCCAAGGCGGAAACACTGATTTTCAGCCGTCACCCAGAGGGTGCGCCGATACATAAAAAAAAAATTTAAGAAAAACATCAAATTAAAATTGCAAACACCAAAAACAGAATGTGTAATGTGTGTGTAAGGTATGTGTTAAAGGAATGTAATATTAAAAATATTTATATATATGAACAAGAATGAAATACATACATAAATACGATTATTTGTGAGATATTGTTGTGAAAGTAACAAGTATACATACAAACATAGAAAAACGGCAAGGATCGGAGAGAAGTGATATAACGGCAGCGATCAACACTCAATCGGTAAGGGAGAGCAACCGCCATTCAGAGAACGCATCCGGAATACATAACTTTTGTAATTCTAGTAGGTATGCTTTTAACTTCTTTTTAAATGTAATTTTTGTTTTTATTTTCCTGAAGGGAGGTGGTAAATCATTCCAGCATTTCGTTGCACTGAAGCGGAAGCTGCCCCTGAAGGCCACCGTGCGGTGTCTACCCGCCGTCAACTGGGTGCGAACGCTCCTGGTTCCGAAACGTTCATGAAATGGTGTGGTTTTAAACTTTTGAAAAAGATAGTCCGGCTCCTTATATTTTAGGACGTCAAATAAAAGACAGGCCAAGTGAAGACGCGAATAATGTCAAGATAATGCACTTAGAAAATGTCCGCCATAAATCTAAAATTTTGGATACGGCCTCCTCGCAACACTCTTTTTACGCCTTGTCCATCTCATTCATTCATTACGATACTATTCATAAGTGGTTGATTTTTTTGTAATACCTTCACTATGCTGCGAAAAATATTTTCGGTTGAAAACTTGACTTACAATTTTTACATCATAAATGAGCTCTAAATACGATACTTAACGCCTGTAAAAGTTTTGACGGTGATGAAGTCACCTGTATTTCACGAATCCATTATCAACTTTATGCTCAACACTTAAAGTTGGTCTGCTTCTACAAAAAAATAAAAAATAGGTCACTACCTCAGATCATATAATTTCTTTATATGATCTGAGGTCACTACATAGGATACTTCAATGTTAATTATAATTTGCTGTCAGACATAGTACTTGTTTTTTGTATACCCTGTATAATATAAGTACAATTCATTTCTCTGTTACAGACTTAGCGCCAACAACTAAAGCAGCCACATCTCATCGTCATCATGTTCCATACACACTGCCCATACAAAACAACTATATCATACTGGTCATCGCTGATGTGAGATAGCGATACGTACTTCCCTTAGCTAGAAAGGGACAGGAAGCAAACACCGCCTTTGATGAGCCGGTGTGATGGTATCTCTTCTCAGGATAGTATGTCTTTTTTGTTTGATGAAAATTTTACAGAATATAACTTGAATGAATAAAGTTAAGGTTCAATTTTGAGTTACATTTAAAAGTGTGTAATATTGTGCCGACATTATAGTGAATTCGTTATTTCAAATTTATTTAATGACGTTTGAAATTATAAGGTTTCATTATAGAAAATGGGAATGGTAAGAAAGTAACTTTTAAAGCTTTTTAGTTACGCTAACAAAATAGACAGGTGAATGCACATTTAACTTTGTTGAGCCGAAAGCGCCCTATTAGGTCATTAGTTATCCGACGAAAAAAGAGCAGGTTTTTAATTTATTCGAAATAAATTTGTAAATTTCTTATGATTGCCGTAAGATAGCTAAAAGGCAGCAGCATCTTCTCTCAAACCTGCATGAACCTCGGCCGAAATGTCCATGCCGAGCTCACCCGTCTGCCGAGCATGGCATGACAAAACATGACTAAAGCAGCACCCTTTTGCAGACACCCGTCCCAGCACCCCAGCTGTGAACTACAAACCTATGCGATGATGATGACGTTAATATAGAGAGTGGAATGACGGAAATAGGTCACGTTTTTTTTTCAAAAACCTATTTTATCAAAATTTACACCTTTTTGCAAATTTTCGTTGTGCTGCTGTATGGGTCTGTCTGTGTGTCTGTAAGTTTTGCAGTGTACATCGAACTAAACAGCTGAACAACTGAGCAACAGTGTGCGATATGAATACTTCTTTTTACGTTGGGTTAAAAGTACTTAAGACCTTCTTTTTAGGTACTGAGTATTTCCAATTACACTAGTAATTTATTAACTTAAAGAACAGTTTAAAAAAAAGGAAAGCAAAGTTTATTCCGACAAAGAACAACATTACTAATAATCTCTACCATAGTTCTAACATTAAATAAATAAATAATAAATAAATGTGGACAACATCACATACATTGTTCTGACCCCAATTTGAATAACTATTTAAAACATTCGTATTTTGGAAACCAGAAACAACGAAGGTACCACAAACACCCAGACCCGAGAAAATGTAGAAAAACAAATTTTTTCTACATTGACCCGTCCGGGAATCGAACCCGGGACCTCGGAGCAGGCGACACCTTGAAAACCGGTGTGTACGCCACTCCGCCACGGAGGTCGACCACACATTCGACATAATTATAAAGCAATAAGCTGTAATGAATCAACACTTTTGCACTCAGCATTAGGTAATATGTTATATAGAAAATGTGTTAGGTTAATTCCTATTAAAAGGCCTCAAGACGAAAGTCTTCAATCAGTGCGTCCTACCCGTCATGACATACGGAGCCGAAACGTGGACACTGACGGTACGGCTAGTCCACAAGTTCAAAGTCGCTCAACGGGCTATGGAAAGAGCTATGCTCGGAGTTTCTCTTAGGGATAAAATCAGAAATGAGGTGATCCGGCAGAGAACTAAAGTTACCGACATAGCCCACCGGATTAGCAAGCTGAAGTGGCAGTGGGCTGGCCATATTAGCCGCAGAACCGACAACCGCTGGGGTAAACGAGTTCTTGAGTGGAGACCGCGTCTCGGCAAACGTAGTGTAGGACGCCCTCAGGCTAGGTGGAGTGATGATTTGCGCAAGGTGGCTGGCAGGAGCTGGATGCGAGAAGCCGAGGATCGACCTAAGTGGCGTGCAATTGGAGAGGCCTATGTCCAGCAGTGGACTGTGATAGGCTGATGATGATGATGATGATGATATTAAAAGGTAATCAGTTCCATCTTGCTGTGTGTTTGTGTTTTGTATTTACTAAATACACAACTAATGCCCCATTGGTCCAGTGGCGTAGTACAGGGGCCTAATTCGCGTAACCGAATCGCAGTTCGATCGTGATTGAATTGGACGATTTTGACATTTAGCCCGTACTAGGACCTTCAAAAACCTGTCGTCCAATGGGGACTACCGTTTCTTTGCTCACCAGTTGGCGCCACTGTAGACTGAGGTCCGGAGGTATAGCTGTCAAAGGCGACTGGCGCCGAAACAAAGTATTATATCTTGAATCTAACTAAATAACTATCTTGATATCAACAAACTAACTTCTGTAATAGTTGCTCTTGAGGCCGCCTAGTTTTGCGCTTTTTCTTAATTCCGCTTTTAAAGCGTTCACATTAATCGCCAAATAAACCATATTAGCGATATTTTAAAAAGGAGATCACTTTCCAGCAGGTAAATTAAAGAAATTATAATTTATGCAACAAAGTCCGCAAAAACCAGTACAAAGTGAATGATATTGGACCTCACGCGACACTAGCGCCTCTAGTGGCAAATTCACTAGCGATAGCCCCCATTACGATTGTGATACGATTCGGTTACGCGAATTGGGGGCCTGGGCTAAAAGATTTCGGAGTCCAAGAGCAAATGTCCGAACATTGCTAGGGTTTGTGAGCGGCAAGCGTGATGATTACGCCTGTACCCATCATTGCTGTGGTAACTTGAATTCAATGATAGAAGCCTTCGTGGGAGAATTATAGGCTGTTACTTTTGTTAGTAACAAATATGGTCATTGGTTTTAATTTTTAAAATAGTGATTTTGAGCAAAGACCAAAAGTAAAGATACAAATTTCTTAATAAAAACTTCGACAACCTAAACGGGACTCGAACTCACAACCTACCATTTTAATCAAAATTCAATTCAAATCATGTATTTTTAGGAACCGGGTTCCATAATTTTTAGTAAAACATAACTTAAATTAAGTGTGAGTATGGAGATAGTAAGCAATAAAATTAAAATGTTTAAGTTCACCTAGTGTGGAGCTTCACCCAGTGTCGCAGCAAAAGGAAGTCCCACCGGTCTTTAAACACACTCAGGGGACCATAGTGCTATTGCTGAGCCTTGTGAGCATACAGGCAGACCTTTTCCTTATTACGGCGTAGAAATCTATACTAATGTTATAAAGCTGAAGAGTTTGTTTGTTTGTTTGTTTGAACGCGCTAATCTCAGGAAGTAAGATATAACATCACGCTGCGACCAATAGGAGCGAAGCATCAGTGTAATATGTTCCAAAAATGGGGAACTATTCATATTCATCGCGTTCATAATAACAGTAATTGACGAGGACGAAGCCGCGGGCAACAGTTGGTCGACTATATGAGCCTCCGCAAACATTCCTCGTTAATGTTTTTAAAAGGGTTGTACGTAATAACCGAAAACATTGATGGAACTCCGCTGGCTTACAGCGAAAAGCCTTGAATGAATTTGTCGCCATACCAAATTTATACTGATGCTTCTGGTCTGGTTAGCCAAACGGTTATAGCAGTCGCTTGGTAAACGAAAGGCTTTGGGTTCAAGTACCAAGCAAGCATTTAAAAAAAAGTAAGTAACAGCTTATAATCATCCCACTGCAGGGAAAGGGCCTCCATCATTGAATTCAAGTTAACACAGCAATGATGGGTACAGGCATAATCACCACGCTTGCTAAATGCGGGTTGGTGATCACAAACCCGAGCAATGTTCGAAAATTCGAACTTTTGGTTGCCCGACCCGGGGATCGAACCCGGGACCCCGAGATCTTGGTCCAGTATTTAAACTACTAGACCAACGGGGCATTCTAGACCATTCTAGTTTTTTTTTATTCAAGGTTTTCTAGTTTTTTTTTTATTTCAATAAATTTTATTTTCACTTCCGCTTTATGTTCAGTGGATATCTGTGGACTGTGTATTTATTTTGTTATTACATCTTTGCCATAAACTTTAAAAATCTGACAGCACTTCGAAATACCATAGATAAGATTCCGTGTAAGCGTATTGGACAGATTTTGATGGACGACGTGTTTTGGGCGAGTTTAATTAAAGGCTTCGGTGGGACTGAAGCTATCCATCATTTTTTTCAATTGGTTGTCATGACTGTGGCCGTCTCTTTTTCCAACAAATAATCCGCATCAAAATTAAACATAACTTTTAAAATAAACTAGAAAATAACTAAGATATTAAGCATCTTTCGTCTAATCAAATCTGAAATGAACAAGTAAATCAATTTACGATAGCTTTCTTCTTTAAATAGTACATTTGATTAAGATCGAAATGGAACCATTGGATCTGAGAATTCTCAGATGTTATAAGGCAGAGTTTACACGTTCGCAATAGTTACTAAAAAGCTTGGATGAATTAACCACTGGATATGAAACGCTAGAGCGAATGTATGAAAACATCATCAACCAATTTCTGCGGGGCGGGGGGAGATTGTCGTGTCAATTATTGACATTTAGTGCGTGAAAGTGTCGATATTTTTCTAGCGATATGTGTTGAACGAATGAATGACCGAATCTTATGCAAAATGTTTTTTATTTTTATTACCAAAACAGAAATTACAGTATGGGCATGTTTAAGTAAGCACAAACAATTAAACGAATAGTTGAATGTTGAATGGATACCACATATTCGGTGGTGTTTTGTAGGGATCCATTTTGCCTCTCTTCGGATGGCATCGACCCACTTTGTTTTACTTAATGGATCTACAGGAAATCTGATATTATATTAATAGGATGTATTGTAGTAAAATATGAAGTTTAACATTTCAAAGCAAACTGTTGTATTTTTAAGATTAAGTACTTTCATCTACACTAGAGTTACATTTTACAGATTGCTCATTTTATTTCAAAAGTATTTATCCTAAAAAATTTATTAGTACATTTATAGATATGATTTATCGACAATTGTCAAGCACAGTTAAAACTAAATTGACTAGGGAACGAAGGATGAACGTACGGTAATCCTACCGAATGAAGTATACGTCATCTTTTTGATTTTGTAGTAACTGACCACTACTCTTTTAAATGGCAATGTAACTTTTCTCTAGGGAAACACATTTCACTATTTTAAGAAAAATTTACAGTTTTATTGGGATAAAAAGTTACTTACGGATGAAAAGAAATATTTTTTGTCTTGCCGCTATAATTTTTACACAAAAATACGGCACATTTACCCATTTTTCTCGACAATGTTTCTCACCGAGCTCTGAAATCGTACTGACAAGACGTCACATGTAAGTGAGGCTAAAAAGCCCGCTTCGTTGCCAAGGGGGCACAAGCGAAATTGTTTATCATTGCGCGTCCAGTGGTTTATTCGTCCAAGCTAAAAAGGTTTCCGTATTTGTTAAGTTAATGATACAAGTTTTTCTTGTTAAGTACATACAACAGCACGTCAACCTACCACAAAATGTCAAATTTTCTCAATTGATTTTGATCTCTGCTTGTTGGACTTAAAGTTGAAAATCAATTTTATGACCTTTAACTTTTTGGGTAGGTAGACCTAAAATAAATACAAAAAGGTGCTATAATTTGAAAACTTACTTATTTGGAGTAACGGCTTATTTTTAGGTTATACTGGCCGAATCGTAAAAGGTACACGCGGATTTTGCGTCTCCTAGGCAGTGTGCACTCCACCGCGTGTAATATTTGACTCTCTACATATTAATTTATCAACTTTTTCCTTGTCCTCCTTTAAAAACTCTCCCCTTTCTGGGGTTGCTACACCACAGCTACAGTGTGGCGGGGTCCTTCCACATTCAACCAGCGATTTTTCTACCGGTGATATTTTTTCCACATTCTACCGGTCAGTAAAAATCATTCCAATTTCAACCGGCAACTTGGAAAGCTACGTATTAAGTGAACTATAGAGAAACCATATAATAAAAGAAATGTGTAGATGTATTATTTACCTATATAACATGTGAATAAAACTTAATGCTATCAAAATAGTAAAAAACCAATTTATTTTTGCTTATTTAGAATTAGTATCTACAAATTAAGAAAAGTTATTACAGTTTTAAAAACAAGATAAATGCAAGAGAGAAAAACGCAATAATTTATAAACATTTCTTACTTTTTTATTTGAATATTTCCGTTGCAATGTCTGATCTTATTGTATGTACTTGTTTATACATATATATTTTGCCGGATGAAAAAAGAATAAACTGCCGGTAGACACTGGAATTATCAAATTGCCGGTAGAATATGGAATAAAAACCGGTAGAAAGTGGAAAAAATATTCACCGGTATAAAAAATCGCCGGTTGAATTTAGAAAAACCTGTGTGGCGCCATATGCTGTACTACGTACGACTAGTGTGAACGACTCTTTAGTTTCAAACTCGTATGCCCACGCGCAAGATCAAACGATATTTACCATCTTGTACTGCCCTGATGGCGGCCATCACTGTGATATACCTCTGATTGTGTGGTTTGAGAAAGTGTTAGGAAATCGGTTTGATGGGAGATTTTGTCACAAGACGATTCGTTTATAGGTACAATGGCTTTATATCAGCTTGAAAAATGTAGCGCTATAGTAAGTTTATAAAAAGATCACGTAACATGCTTTTCTAGCCTATAAACTATGTCCTTGTCTATTTCATGCAGAACCGTTCAGCCGTTTTAATGTGATTGAGCAACAAGCTTTGGTATTTATAGTATCAGTAAAATGTAAAATAATATTAATAAAAAAATCTTTATTTTCAGCGTTTTTTGTTTTTTCTCGTAACTTTTTGTTAAATTAATACAAAAAGCTACGAAAAAACAAAAATCCTTAAAAATTAGAACAAAAACTCAAGGCGAATTCCCAAAACTTCTTGTAATGAGCCGAAAAAATACCTATAATTGTAAGCATTTAAAATTTTCTGGTATGTCTACAGAGACAAGATGTCAGATTTCTAATAAAAACTGCAGTAAAACAGTTACGTAGGCAGACGTTATGTCTCTGTCAATGCGTTTCTCAAACAACGCCATAAGCCATAACCTTCGACTTTCAGTTTTACCTAAACAAAGTTAGTTCGTAAATCACTTTCCCTACTCACAACCGGTCAAACTTTGTTTGAAGTGACCTTTGTTGAGGTAATCTTGTGTTTGAAATAGTCTAATGTGATGTAAAGTCACATAAGTATGTTTGCAGTCAGAAATGGCATTATCGTAACGTTGACAGACTGGCCTTAACACTTTAAAATAAAATACTAATAAATACTCATATTATACTCGTGAATGCAAAAGTAACTCTGCCTGTCTGTGTGTTACGCTTTCACGCCTAAACCGCTGAACCGATTTTGATGAAATTTTATACGAAGGTCGATTAGACCTTGGGGAAGGACATACTTTTTAACAGACTTTAAAAAAAGGGGGATAGTGTTACCACCACCAAAAATAGCATGCAAAAAGTAAAAAAAATACCAAAAATAACTACTTCACGCGGACGAAGTCGCTGGCAAAAGCTAGTATAAAATAAATGACGAAAAGAGAAGTTTGGCTTCGAAAGCGACAGACGACATAAATTTTCAATATTATAATTTCTGTGTTTTGTTTAATTTCGTGTAAATAAATAATAAATAAATGTGGGTGATGTTGTCCATACATTGTTCTGATCCCAGTTTGAATAACTATTTAAAGCACTCGTATTTTGGAAACCAGAAACAACGAAGGTAACACAAACACCCAGACCCGAGAAAATGTAGAAAAACACGTTTTTACTACATTGACCCGTCCGGAACCAAACCCGGGACCTCGGAGCAGGCACCTTGAAAACCGGTGTGTACGCCACTCCGCCACGGAGATCGTCAAATAAAGTATCAGTACTATTTTTTAAAATTTTTAGTGTACAATAAACTTTGCTGACGAAGTTCAATCGTCATCTTCATCAGTCTGTATCAGTTTGTATCATTCTATATCAGTTCAGTTTGTACCAGTCTGTATCAGTCTGTATCAGTTCACTGCTAGACAGTTCGCTGCTGATCAACTGTGATTTACTTTTCAATTATGAAGAAAAAAAAAAAAAGTTTCTGTTTTGACGTTTCTGCCGGTTCAAAAATGTTTTGTTGCCGATTATTTAGTGATGCAGCAAGGTAACAGCCTATAATCTTCCCACTGCAGAGAAATGGCCTCCATCATTGTATTCAAGTTACCACAGCAATGATGGCTACTGGCATAATCACCTATGATGAGTGAGTGATGGAGAACTTGTTAATTATTCTATTTATAAAAGGTTTTTATGCTAATTTTGATTTACCTTAGATGTAGAGAGAGACACCATGGATTTGTAATTACCTGGAAAAAACAAATTAGATACTTATTAGCATTAATGTTTAAAAAATAATAATGATAAAAGTTTTACGATTACGTCAGTATTAGATTATTATAAGGTTTTAGTCAATTTATCATGTTTTAGTTATTAATGAAAAAAAGACAATAAAATTATCATAATAATATTAGGTGTTAAAATATGAAATTGCCGTTTTGTATGGACGAAATCGAGAAAAGTAATTTTTCCATACTAACAATTTTTTAGTTTTTTTAAAAACACCTGAACCGTTTTCGATGCAATTAAAGGTGAAAGTTAGATGGTTATAAAGCTACGCAATATAGTATTTAAATTTCTGAAAATCAAAGTATATAATTCAAATATACTTAATTGAAGCAAGAAGGTCAGCTGACACATTGTAAGGGGTCTTTTCAACGACTTCCTTTGAAGTAATAGGCACTAGTATTGCATTTTTTTTTAGTCAAAAGTTACTTTATTTAGTTTTTGATACAATACAAAAAGAATTACGCAATAATATGACTATACTTAAGAGCTATAAACAAAATAAAAAGTGGGAAAATAATCGGCAATTTCATACTTTAACCCCTATTATGTATGTCACTTGTACTCGTACTACCGATTATTACTTTTTTTTAATCCTAGTCATTCATATAGATTCTTTTTTTATTAGAATTATTTCAAAATTGTATTATTACAAATGTTACAAAACCCTGTAAGGGTCGTAGCAAAGCATTCAATTATAAAACTTGAATTAACCTTAAACATAACTTAAGTGCATTTAAATCAACATTTGTCATAATTATATATTTATTTGAAGTAGACTTTGTATGTTTTTTGGAATATTTTTTTAAGTAAAAATTTAAGTAGGTAGATATTTAATTTCATTCCTAGACTGAACTGAATCCTTATCAAATTTCCTTGTACTCTCAAACAGAGGTGTTAAACACCGGTGTCATTATTCACTTTTATCTCGTTTATCGCTCCGCTACGCTGGTTCACACTTAATAAAACTTCTTATCAGACGAATAAGGAATGGCTGTTCCTTGAAAGGACCGTGTTCTTGGATAAGGTCACGTGGTCACAAAGGATGCGTCGAGATCACACACACAGACAGTCTTATCAATTGGTAATTAAAACCACCTCATGTTTACGCCTAGTACAATAAAATTTAATAAAAGCTATTACAGAGTCGTAAAAATTACGTAGTCTATAGAGTTTACAAATTGTATGGAGATCATATAGTAGTAACAGCCTATAATCATCCCACTGCCAGGCCTCTATCATTGAATTCATGTTACCACAGCAATGATGGGTGTACTGGCATAATCACCACGCTTGCCAAACGCGGGTTGGTGATCACAAACCCGAGCATCGTTCGAAAATTCGAAACTTTTTGTTGCCCGACCCGGGATTCGAACATGGGACCCCGAGATCTTGACCCGGTATTTAAAGTTTAAACCACTAGACCAACGGGGCGTTATTTATTACGTTGGAGATCATATATTCTTTATTGCGCATAAAATTACATAAAAGTTGCCACATTAGAATTATTTACAAAGGTGAGCTTATCTCTAAAAGAGATCTCTTCCAGTCAACCTAACTAGTGTGAAAAAAATACATTGAAACCTATCTGAGATGTAGATGCCTACCCAATAACTAGCGTTTCATGAGTTTCCTATATTTTGGAAATGTGCTCACGCCATAATTTTAATTAAAAATGTATGAAAATCAATCAGCCCGTTTATCATTAGGTAACGAAACGATCCATCATAAGCTAATGTAATTTTCATAAATTTTTTAACTATTCGTCAAAAGTATTAGAAGGCAACTTGTCTAAGGCTGCGAAGCGGGCTCTTCGAAATACGACAATCAGCATTTTCGATTTATCTTTTAGAGTTCATAGTGCAGTTGGTTAATAACTATGCAACTTTATTTGATATTTTAGCAACTTAATTGCACTTATAATATCAGTATATAAACTTGAAAAATTTTGTCTCAGGCGGGACTCGAACCCGCATCTCCTCGCATGCCGGGCGGGCGCCATACTATTAGGCCACCGAGACACTGCCCGGCATGCGAGGAGATGCGGGTTCGAGTCCCGCCTGAGACAATTTTTTTTCAAGTTTATATACTGAAACTATGCAACTGTCAAGATTTTGTACTAACCTAACCTAACACATTAAATTATGAGAGTAAAGCAACACATTTTAATGACAAAGGAGTTTTATGCGGTAACGTTGGTCCGAATTAATTGGAATTTTGTCACTGTACTTTTATTTACTGTAAATTGAAACAAATGAATTTTATAATAATAAATAATAATATTTAAGACATGCCTCACTGGGCTACACAGAGCCATCTAGTCCCAAATTAAGCTATTATTAATGCTTAAAGCTACTATAAATGACGACCATTTGGATCAGCGGTAGTAAACGCTGCTTCTGAGCTATGGTTCGCGGGTTCGATCCCCGCACAGTACAAATATT
The DNA here is from genome assembly GCA_949315895.1 of Anania crocealis. Classification (NCBI taxonomy): domain Eukaryota; kingdom Metazoa; phylum Arthropoda; class Insecta; order Lepidoptera; family Crambidae; genus Anania; species Anania crocealis. The sequence continues at coordinate 10,015,209 of OX438873.1, read as the reverse complement.
TGTGTGCATGAACATGTCTGTTTGTACTGGTCTGGGTGTTTTCTATGTATTATAAGTACCTATGTATTACAAAAGAAAAAAGAAAAAAGGTATTTATGTAAGATTATCGGTTGTCTAGTACCCCATAGGACAGGGTACTTAATAGTACCTTAATTTGGGACTAGATGGCTCTGTGTGGCCCAGTGAGGCATGTCTTAAATATTATTTAAAAAAAAAAGTACCCTGTCGTATGGGGTACTAGACAACCAATAAACTTACTTATTAACCTTTTTTTTTTGGTAAATAACTAACTACTAAAGCTAGTCGACAAATTTAAATATCTGGGCAGCACCATAACATCGCGGTGCATCCTTGATGATGAAGTCAATAGCAGAATTGGAGCAGCTGCTGCCGCTTATGGCAAACTTCGTCCCAAGGTGTTTCGTTCGCATGACATAAAGCTCTCTACAAAAGTGGCTGTGTACATGGCAATCGTTTTACCGAATCTCTTGTACGCCTCTGAATCGTGGGTCTTGTACCGTAAATACATCCGCACATTGGATAGATTCCATCTGAAATGCCTACGCGATATAATGAACATCCACTGGTCGCACCGTGTTAGAAACACCGATGTTCTGAGGCGAGCTAACGTTGGAGGAATAGAAGCCTATCTGATGCGGAGGCAGCTGCGGTGGTGCGGTCACGTCTCCCGAATGTCTAACGATAGAATGGCCAAGTGCATCTTCTATAGTGAACTGCAGAATGGGAAGCGAAAACAAGGCGGTCAGTTCTTGCGGTACAAAGATGTGCTTAGGCGTCACATGAAAAGATGCGATGTAGATTCTTCGCGGTGGGAGGCAGAGGCCGCGGACCGCTCATATTGGAGGCGTACCATTACAACAAAGGTGTTTGAGTATGAAGATAGACGTAGAAAAGAGCTCGATACAAAGCGAGATGAACTCAAGGCCCGAACACCTGCGGCTATTCATTATAATTATATTGGAGGGGTGCTGACTTGTGGCGAATGCGGACGTACATTCGCCGCAAAAATCGGGTATATCAGTCACCAGAGAGCACACATGCGACGCTTTCATTGATGAGAATGAGATCCCAAGTCGCTGTGGCCGAATACGGCCGGGATTATTATTATTACATACTTAAAATAAATAGATAACACCCAGACCAGTACAAACAGACATGTTCATGCACACAAATATTTGTACTGTGCGGGCATCGAACCTGCGACCCATGGCTGAGAAGCAGCGTTTACTACCGCTGATCCAAATGGTCGTCTATTCATTTAGAAAGGCGCCTAAACTTGAATTCTTAAGCCAAAACAATTTCACCCTTAAAATAATATCGGATGCTTAGCACTTAAACGGCAGCGTAAGTTAATTGTAAGGTAAAAGCGAAAAGTATTCGAAGAAGACCCATTACAAGGTAGCGATGAATGAAAAAAATCTGCCAATTCCGCTCCTTCCTACCTGGTTGTTCCGAGAATTGCACACCTCGGCGAGTATGCAAAAACGAGGTAGATAAATAGGGTGACAATGTTGCAGAAAAACCAATACTACTCGTACTATGTATGTTTCCTGGTACCCTTTGCGTTGTATCAACCACTTTGTCTTTGGTTTTTCAAGAGACAGATCTATCCATCATCTTAAATTTTTAGGTACCTAAACGAAGAGTAGATGTACATTTATATTGTAACGAGACTTTGGTATTAAGTTTCATTCAAATTTGTCATTAGCAGTTTCTACTTTGTGTATCAGTAAAATCAAAATACACATAGTGCTGTAAAAATAACTATTAAAACTACATGACTATTGACATTACAATTTATTTAGAGTAGTATTGCGCTAATGTGCAAAGAATGAATACATTTTTAAGGATCCAATACCCTGCATATCAGACATCTATAACAAAATTGCACTTATGTCAGCTGCATAAGAAGTCTTATTATTTAGCAAAATTATGTGTTGTCGTCTATTTATCATCATTCGTAATCAACGTTTATCAAAACAATCATACACAAAAGAAGGCGGATTACTTGTACCAATTTATATGTCATTCATCAAGTGACTTTTATTTTCTTAATCTGACAAGAATCATTCAGGCAGTATGATTTTGTTAGTGCTTATGAATGACTACAAAAGAAGAAATAAGTCAAGTTCCGCCCATATGGTGTCATATCGCCCACAATATCCATACTTAATGACGTCAGAAGATGTACTTTTGTTTGTTTTTCTATTACTTTTGAACTCTACACATTTCAGACGGGTCTTAATAGGGATAATCGAGGATCAGAACAATTAAGGCGCGTTTAGAACATTAAAATAGGTGTCAAATTCGTGATGTTATTGGTTTTAAAAGTCTAGATTTGCTAATATCTTAATAGATTTTATTTTTACAGTGACATTTCGTATCAATTTTGCACTGAAACTGTACAATGATCTAACAAAAAAAAAACAGTATATAAACTTTAAAAAACATTTTTTTTTGTCTCGGGCGGGACAAAAACAATTTTTTTTCAAGTTTATATACTGATATTATAAGTGCAATTAAGTTGCTAAAATATCAAATAAAGTATAAAAAAAAAACAGTAAGAACACAAGAAATAGTGTTGTTTTCCAAAAACATCAGCAACTGATTTTAAAGTTTTTAGTTTTAACGAAGAGTAGTGATTATTGCAGACATAAAATACTGTCGTATATTTTTACAATATGTAAAATGCAGTACTGTTATGAATGAGTCATTAGTTTTAGCTTAGTATTACGTGATATCTTTAATTTTTATTTCGTTTTGTTTTATTTTTGCCACGAGGATTTGAGATTTTATTTTTTATCTAACCCAAACAAATAGTAAATATCAGTTTATTTTTTTTAAACAAAGAAACTGTAACATTAAGGTTCAATTCCATCATCAGATAAATTTATTTCACAACTGTTTTAAGGTTATATCATAGTCGATATAATATTATCAATGTGTTATCCAATTGCATTACAACACTAGCAAGCAGAGTCCAAATATACTCATTATACACGTTTGGTGGTCCCATCGCTTGGTACCGTGTAATTAGGGGTCATTACGACCGACCCGGTCGGATGGTCCTACAAAATGATATCGATTCGATGCGACCCATTGATTACTATAGATTGATAGCGAAGTTCAAAGAAAAGATGCAAGATAATAGTGTTAATAAAGAAATTTGATAATGCTGACCTGTAGGTACAGACGTCAGCACATGAGGAAACTGAATGTGTTATAATAGCAGTTGAAATAAGTGCTGTTTTTCAATAATAAAATATCTAGACTAGATATTGTACATTTAAAAATCTAGCGGAAATTAAGTCCATAGTTTTTTTTTTGTAATTAGTGAGTGAGCTTGCTCTTAACTACACACTTACTTAACTCTACGGTTAAAAAGAAGCCTAAGATGGAGCGAGCTTACCCAGGAAGGTCACTAAGTAAAACAAAAAGTTTTTTTTCTGTAGTATTTCTTTTGCCAAAGAAAGAGGAAGGTCTTATTTCAACACACGAGGTTTTTACCATTTATGTGTTAAACCATGAATAATTTTTGACTAGATTATATCTATACTAATATTATAAAGCTGAAGAGTTTGTTTGTTTGTTTGTTTGAACGCGCTAATCTCTGGAAGTACTGGATCGAATTGAAAAATTCTTTTTGTGTTGGATAGTCCATGCCTCGAGGAAGGCTTTAGGCTATGTAACATCACGCTGCGACCAGTAGGAGCGAAGCATCAGTGAAAAATGTTGAAAAAATAATCACGATCTTAAAAACTGAAATTGACGCGTACGAAGTCGCGGGGAACAGCTATTAGATATAAAACAGCCAATTTATTTATCATAGTTTGCATTCGGTGGATTGTTTATTTCATTCCTAGACTGTTTGTAATAATTGTTCTATTATTTGAAATGTACTCCACAACTAAAGCTAAACTAACCAAAACCCGCTGGTCACTACAAACACCATATTGTTATTTAATAAAAAGAAATAAATATAAAAACACGGCGTGTGTCTGTGTGTCACCTGCCCGCGGCGGGTGTGCTTACAAAAGCCGAAGCTTTTGAAGGCTGGAGCTTCGAAGCTTATGACGGCACGAGCGCCCCCGCTCGTGTTCGTGTGACTGTGCTTTCGAAATTTTTGGGATAAAAATATCTGACGACATGTTTAAACTTTTAAAGCAAATACATTACTAGAGTAAACTGAAAACTTTGCCCGAGTGGGGACTGGTAGCCAGGGGCGTACTTAGCAATTCAAAGGCTATACGTAGTAGATAGGGTATGCAGTGCTTTTGGCATGTATGGTGTGCACGCCACTGCTGGAACCCACAACTTTATGCAGAGAAGAAAGCTAGTCGGAAGGTTTAGGGTTCGAGTCTAGGACTCAGGTAGGGCTAAGGTGGCCTACCTGAGGTTAGGCAGTCGAAAAATTGGTTTATTCTTTGTTTAGCCCACTGAGTTTTGTCCCATATAAAAAAATCCTGGTTCGTCTCACACACATCTCCCTTGGAATTTTTGCATCGTCTCAAAACGTTATTTGTATTATTTTATTCCCTTTACGTCCTTTTTTATATTCCTTTTACGGTCCATTTTTTCTTTTCTCGTGTCATCATCTCTTCTTTTCGTAGACCAAACTTATTTTTTTATTTATGGAATTGTACCTATCTTAAAATAGACGAATTCTGATTATAAAACTATAATATTTTTGTTTTACTTATACCAATTTTAACTGACCCATTTCCAAAAAAAACTTTATTCGTGGTCACATTACAGTAACACAGTGGTACACATTGTGCACGTAGGTACAAATACGTGATCCTATACCATAGGTACCTCTGGAACTTCATTTCATTCGAAAACGCGTAAAGAATCTTACTACTCAACTAATAAGGTTAAAAATCCAAAATTTGTCAACCTACTTACACGCACTATTTTTGAAACACAAAGCGATCTTTGTACAAGGCCCAAAGAAAGTTATTCTTTGTGTCACGATTCGGTAAAAGAACCTCGTTTCGAAATTCAAATTTAAACTTTTTAATTTACATGTTTTATATTTCAAATTTAGAACGTAGCAAAAAACAGTAAACATTCTAGCCCGCGCAAACTTTTTTTTTTTTTTGTGGACGGACCTATCACTGAAACCCCATATGGGAGGCTTTAATCAGTTTAGGAGGCTTTAATCAGTTAAACCGGGCAGAGTGTGGCGAGCGCTGAAGGCGCTCAGCCTAGGTCCGCCACGCTAGCGGTACTCCGGTGCGGCCGAGGGTGAGGCTTCGCGAAGCGAAGCCTCAGGCTCGCTCGCACCGGGGCCCATACTAGCGGGCGTGATCGGGCCAGTGTGGGGTGCTAAAGGCACCCTACCAAATGGCGAACCCACCAGTGGTGGCGCCGCCGGAACCGGAGATGCCGTGGCATGCCGGATCACGGTCGGGCTCCATTCTGGCGGGCCCGATCTGGGAGGGGGGATCGGACAGCGTCCGAGGGGGGGGCAGGTGAGAAGCGGCCAGGCACATGATTGTGTCGGCCGAAATGAAAGGCGGGACCACGCACCCGCCTCCGACGGGTGCGGTGTGGAGAACTACTGTGTTGTGCAGTAATTGAAGTGCTTAAGGCGGTGTTGGCTGTTGTGACATACGCGGTGATCGGATCGTCGGGGTCGTTCAGCACGTGCCTGGGCCGACGGCGTCGGAAGGCGACATCCCTCTGGGGGGTGTACGTGGCGGCTTCCGCTATGAGCGGATTGGGGTGATTCACTGCCTTATCGAAAAAGCGTTGAGAGGCTTCTTTCATATAGAGGGCAATGGATTGATTTCAAACACTTCAAAGAGATTTTGAAGTGTTTGAAACTTCTTAAGGAGGGATGGGGCGGCGTGAGCAAGCACCGGACTGGCGTAAGTCATCACGGGGCGGATGCAAGTTTTGTAAATTGTCAACTTATTTCTAAGCGACATTTTACTCTTGCGGCCGACTAGGTGGTATAGTCGGTGCGTGTAGAACTTCGCTCGGTTACAGACGCGATTGATGTGCGATGCGAACGATAGTCGTCGGTCTAGGATGACACCTAAATATTTGACCTGCTTGACCCATGGGATCCGCTGGTCGAATAGGGTGAAATGAGTGGGAACATTAGGGCGGGACGGATTAGGGGAGGGCGCTACGGGGATGTTCCGCCCGAAGTACATCGCTGCACTTTTGTCGGGATTGACTTCGATACGCCATGCCCCGCGCAAACACATTTCCGACAACAGTATTTATAGTCTGGGGTCTAACAATTTTAACCTACGAAAAAAGGATGAGAATCTGTCTTCTTCTTCTTCTTCGAGTCGAAAGCAAATTCAAATTTTATTGGACCAAAACTCAGCCACTTATACTGCCCTTTCATTGGCCTTAAGGAGATCCCCGTGCGAGCAACTTTCGGGGCACGCAGGGCAGGATAATAGGTGGTCCATTGTTTGTATGGGATAACCACACTCGCACCGATCGTCCAGAACACCAGAGAACCCCCACCTGCGCAGATTATCCTTACTCCGGCCGACCTGAGTTCTGAGTCGGTTCAATGACTTCCAGGTCGGCCATGGTAAATCATGCCCAGGAGGAAGAGACTCGCTGATCGGGACGAACCCTGCAAGTTGGCATTTTTCCCGCCAAAGGGTACAGCGTGCCTCTGACGCCGTAGATCGTATTGGAGAAACGCATCTTAAAAAGTTGTTTCGGCTCTTGAGCCTTTGCGACACAGTGGAATACTGGTGCATAGGATGGCGCGCATCGTCATCCAATTTGGCTCTCTCGATGGAGCTAGCCACTTCTCGCCGGATATCTGGGGGCGCAATTCCTGCCAGGGGATATAGCTTTTGTACTGGTGTCGGCTTAAGGCAGCCTGTAATTAACCGGCACGTTTCATTTAGAGCTATATCCACCTGTTTCGCGTGGAAAGAGCGAGTCCACACGGGGCATGCGTATTCACCAACGGAGAAGGCGAGAGCTAGAGCTAATCTGTCTAATACATCCCAATGACTTTAACAAAGTAGGCTGATATCGATTATTCTTTCAAATGATAGGGACAGCTTATTGCCATAAATTTGAATTAGAAATCCCATACCAAAGAGTTAAAAAGGCATTTTTTTTTAAAGGGCATAAAATAAGTTACAAATTTAAAGGCGGCAGTATACCGCGTTTGATTTTGTAAATTATTCAAGGGTTTTTTTAGGGTTCCGTACCCAAAGGGTAAAATAAGGGTAAAAACGGGACCCTATTACTAAGACTTCGCTATCTGTCCGTCTGTCCGTCTGTCCGTCGCTCTGTCACCAGGCTGTATCTCAAGAGCCGCAATAGCTAGACAGTTGAAATTTTCACAAATTATGTATTTCTATTACCGCAATAACGATAAATACTAAACATAAAATAAAATAAATATTTAAGGGGGGCTCCCATACAACAAACCCGTTTTTTTGGCCTTTTTGGTACGGAACCCTTCGTGCGCGAGTCCGACTCGCACTTGGCCGGTTATTTATTAATCTTAAATACAATAATAACATAAATTTAATATTTAATAATATAACATTTGTGCGTGTATATGTTTTTTTATTATATTTTATTATATTATGTCAATAATAACCATAAAAAACAAAAAAAACTATACTTAATAAATACTTTTATCTTAAAATTGCAAATGCATTCCTTCGTCGGCTTATCAAACGACTTTAAAAAAACATTAACAGGATATTCAAAAAACCCTTTCCAACTCGAAATCGAAATTCACCACTTATTATTATGGCGCCTACGTCCATGTGAGTTATATTCTTTCCCTATGGTTATATTAACAAAATTATAAATGTCACACACAAAATGTTAATTTAGACAATTCTAAACTTTACCACTTTGCCCTTAAAGTTGAAGCAATTTTGGGCCAGGATTTTATGGCTAAATCTTCGCGCACCTTCGCTCAGGTATCGCGTCTCAGGAATTCTTTAAAAAAAGAATCACAAGCAAAAAGTGCGGTTTCTTTTGTGTTAAAAGTCAAGAGATTACGTACAATGGGCAAACTTCAATGTTTAGTCCTGATTTTATCGACACTTTAAAAGAAACAATGCTTTTTTGAGCGACCGCTTTGTTTTCTGTCATGTATTACTGAATAGGTATTTCACCATTGTGAATCTTAAATCTATTAGGCTTAAGAAATACAATGATTTTGTTAATGTACAACTGAGTTTGTCAATCCGTATTGTATTATCTCAAGATTGAACATTGCTCTTGCTAAACGTCTATAAAATTTGATGGCTTTCTTATGTTTTTGATGACATTTCAATTGATAAACGACTTCTATTCTCAAAGATTTATGTCTTGAGTGAATAAGGTATCACGCCGGTAAATAGATTACACATTTTATTTACAAAGTAAATGACTATCCCTTAAATGGCAGATAAAATTTTGTTTGAAATTGTTTTTCTTGTAAGGCAGATTTGTACGCCAAGACGATTGTAGTTTTCCAATGAAAACTAGTCTTTAAAGACGTATAGCGATAACCAGCACTATAAGTACATTTCCCAAATTTAAATCATTTTACTCTCTAACTCTAACAGTCAAAACTCGAACTGAACATCCATTTTCGTATTAAAATACTTAAGCCGACCTCTTTGAAATCTCTAAATCAAAACCGACAAGGGGTTGACACGCGATAATAACTTACACTCAGAAAACAATACCATTGCCTTATCTGTGAACACAATTTCTTGTCGCGAACAAAAAACTTCAGAATTCTAACTCCACAGGTGGCATTTAAAAGCATAAAAATATTTGGATATTAATAAAAACGATTGTTTTGATTGTAAACAAAAATCCGGTGATAAAGTTAAATTTGTCTATTCTTTTATGAAAGTGTAAATAAACATCGAATTTTGATGGCATTTTTATTGGGTAGTGTGTTATGTTTTTTTTTTAATATTTATTTTAAACATTTTCTCGTTTCTAATCTAATTTTAATATATTTTCTTGATTAAGCCAGTACCCATCATTGCTGTGGTAACTTGAATTCAATGATGGAGGCCTTTTCCCTGCAGTGGGATGATTATAGGCTGTTACTTATATTTTCTTGGGTCTGGGACTCTGGAAGTCAAAACAAGGGCCAGAGTAAGTTAATATTTGAGGTACATAAGTATGATGTTTTAAACACATCTGGAAAATAATCAGATCACATATCGTATATTACTGTGCTCTGCGCGTAAATTTATTATACGCAGAGCACAGCAACAGATCTACACACATGGCCAATAACCTAAAATCTCTTTTCTACCGCAGCATACCGTTATAAATGGCGGGTCAGGCCGGCTGTTTGCAAATCAATAGGTCGGAAATCAATACTATCTATTCATAAATATCAGATTACAGGTACGAGAGATTACTTAACTGTGATTTTTTTTCATCTTATATTGTTAATGTGATGCTAAGACCATCAATATTCATTCCATCAAGATATTAAAAATAATTTTTACAAAGATTTGAAAGGATTGCATTTCAATTCTGTTGCTAGGAAACTATCAACCATTTTGCTATTTGCCATTTGTTTGGTTTTATTTATGAAACTGTATGCAAATCTGTAATATCTTTTCTCATACCAAACACTAATAAAAATGGTACCAATTGTATTACTTTATTACCTAAATTAATTTTCTATTCTGAAGGAATACCAAATTTTAAATATTTCAGGAACATATTTTGAGATTCGTTTATATTTAACGATCATTCGTATTTGTACGGAATAGAAAATCGATTGTGATTACAAATAATACTTTTTGATATAAAAATCTTTCTTTTTGGTAATACTATCTTTGGTACTACCATAGCTAAAAAAAATAATGTATTATCATTTTATTTTACATATTTAAAATTTGTTAAACCCTATTCATAACCTAAACAAAAAAAAAGTTGCTATCTTACGAATACAAAATAGCAACGAGAAATTTACTATGACATCACCAATGACATCATAGCAATATGTTTTACACATCTGCTGTGTACGTGGCAATACAAAAATATCTTTATCATTTTGAACTTTATGCGCATCACCATAAGAAGAACCTTTTGTATCAAATTTAGGTATTAATTCGTAGATTATTATCATTATTACAACTTCATTAGGACCCCTCATGCAGGGGTGCGATTATTAGCCGATTATCTAGAATTTATTGCTAGTAACTAATAATTGCTATTGTGTTAGTATAGCCGATTCATAGCGTGAGTAGACGTTTTTGAGTGAATCCTACTCATATTATAAATGGGAAAGTGCAAATGTATTTATTTATGGATGTTTGTTACTGTTTCTCTCTAAAACGACTCAACGCATCTGAATGTAATTTGGCACGGTAGGTACTAGTTTATTGGCGGAATAACAAAACTATTTTTATTAAAAATACGGTTTCCGTCAAAACTATGTAACTAAAATTATTTAGTTATATAGTTTGAAATACAAAATTCCACGCGGTCGAAGTCGCGGGCGAATAGATAGCGTCTCATATAAAATTTAAAAAAATACATCTAAAAATGTGAGATATAAAAAAAAACTAAATCGGCAATACGTATGTACTTTCAGATTTTTTAGAGCAGTCATGTCATCTATTTGATACTTTGTTGTCTAGTGCTGGCCTATAATAGAATACTAGCTGTTGCCTGCGACTTCGTCCGATTCAATTGGCAGCTGTTATGATCGCGACTATTTCTGCATCATTTTTCATTGATGCTTCGCTCCTATTAGTCGCAACGTGATGTTATATAGCCTATAGCTTTCCTCGATAAATGGACTATCCAACACAAAAATATTTTTTCAATTCGAACCAGTACTTCCTGAGATTAGCGTGTTCAAACAAACAAACAAACTCTTCAGCTTAATAATATTAGTATAAATTATTACATCTTTTTGCCTTATAGGGTCGTTTGAAACGACTAAAAGAACACTGTCATAAGAAAACAAGCAGTAAGTTAGTGGCAAAATCCACTTTCGATCGATGTAGGGTGGTGATACTTTGAAAAACTTTCGCTAATGTGTTGATAACATAACTTTAACAATTAAGCTGTGTGTTTCTTTTGACAAATAAAAAGGTAAATTACGGTTCTACTACATCTTGTTTTGGTTTTAATTTTTTTTTTTTTTTTGTGACGTTTTGATGAACTCTTTAAGGCGATCTTTCTGTTGATTATCGATTGGGGTTCCAACCCCCCCCCCCCCCCCTAATATTAAAATCACGTTACCCTTTAAGTAGTGAAGTGAAAATAAATTCATATTTCAAACATGGGAAGGTGAAAATTGTGTTGATGAGTCACAAATTAATAGTCGCCTCACTAAAAATGACGGTAGGCGCGAATTGATAGTCAAATCGGCTAGACATTTCTTTCCGTGCCCGATTTCCTAATTTACCGCTACATAGATCTATTGTTCATTGTGTCATTTTACGATTTCATTGTTGTACCTACAACACTGCAATAAACCTAGTTATTATATTTATTTGTGAATGTAGGTTATTCTTTAGCCAATAGGACCAATGTCTGTTTGAAGTCAGAAGAGTTAAAATAGGCGACCCATTTTCTTTGAAATATAAATGCTAATATTTGTGATAAGGTGTAGGTGGTAGGTAAAATTTATAGTTTTCCACAAAATCAAGTTAGGATCTCAAGAAAATCAGAATATTTTGATACAGTGTAGTACAATCCACATTTTTCTATTATTAGGTACTCGTATTAAATCTGGCTGCAAAAATAAGATTCAACTGTTTTCTTCCCACTAATTTTCATACTTTTTACTCTAATCTGACTCACAGATTATGCTCGAAATTCAAAATAAGAAGAACACCTACACTCGTCGCTTCCGGGCATTGCCCCTCCCGCATTTCGGCTGTATTTATAATCTGTATTTCAGTAGGGTAGGAGGCAACAGTGTTTGGCGCCAAAAGGACGCCTGTCGGTTGCTATGGTAACGCACAATGTTTGGATAGGGGTGGCCAAACTTATTTTATCGCCAAAACTTAGGCGTTATGGTGGCGAACAATCAAAATAATGATAATCATGGTCTTACGGTGAGTTGAACTGAATTTTTAAGCAAAATATTAGCTATTCGTTAACAAAGAATCCGCCAACTACAAGTGATACCTGAAATATCGTTACAAATTACTGTGATTGTGAACCAAGTCAGAATTATACCTTCAAGCAATGATGTTTAAAAAGTACATGCACGTAACATATCTATTACTTTTTAAATATCATTGCCTTCAAGAAATTACGATTAAGTATACCACGTGATTTGTATACAGTGTGATTGGGCATATACTAAAAAGATAATTGTAGAAAATGAATTGGTGGAGCACTGGATAAAATATTTGAATAATTAAATAAATAAGTGAAGGTGGCGAAAAGGGATTCATTTTGTGATCATCAGCTAGCATTTGGCCAGCGTGATTTTATTAGCCTGTGCCTATCACTGCTGTGGGTATTATATTATCTTTGGCTGTGGTAACTTGAATTCAATGATGGAGGTATTTACCCTGCAGTGGGATGATAATAGGCTGTTACTATACTGTATTTTTATATTTAAATAGTTAGACACCCTACTGCTGTGTCAAAATTTTGTAACTCCGTGAAAGTGGGTCGACTGTATTTGGACAATGAGGGAGTTCAATCACTAACTGACATACCCTTATTGTTTTAATTTATAGGATCATGTTCCCATGTTTTAATTTATAGGATCCTTTACATAGCAAATACGTACCGTATTTGCTATGTATTGCTCTAATGTGCTGCAAATAAGTGCGCTATTGCAAGAAATATTAAGTCAGTATCTTTTGAACTGCTTTTTACATGGGCGTGAAGCGTGTGGCATAATAATATCACAGTCTATGAAACCATGAAACCATGGTTTTATAGACTGTGATAATATTATCAAACAATCATACTTTCAATCGATTAAACTTTTTGCAAGAACAATCTGGTTTATTTTTTGTTTAACAACCCTATTCTTCTACACATAGGGTTGAGATTTATATTTTATAATATTTAAATCGAACAAACTTCAATGTAAATTTTATCGAATAAAAAGCATTTCAATTAGATTAGAACTTAAGTATATATTTTAAAATTAACAGAAAAAAACCTCTTCTTTCTTTTGCCGGTTATAAAACGTATTTTTTACATAAAACTAACAGCGGAAGCATGAATATGCCATGACGCGGACGGGGCCACGAGACCACGACCACAAATGTTGGAACGGACAAATATTTTCACGTCACTACATTGTTAATTCACTCAGGGATCTAGGTTTGGCTAAAGCTTGTGCTCCAGTGGAAGATGTAGGACAGTATAAAAATAAAATCTCATTAGATTTCACGTACTTTGTATGTACGCCTCTTTGTTCAATAAGTAATAATTACACGAATAGTTTTTTCGGTGCCGGCACATAAAAAGAATAGCACCCATATGATGAGAATTTCAAGTCTGGGTGTGGTAAGGCAACTAAAATAAAGGAGAACTGCCAGAAAAAATAGTGCAGGCCAGCAGCGACCGCTTGTCTCCTCCTCTGGATAAACCGCGATCGCCAACTAGCCCGCCAAATATGGCAATTATGCCAAAATCATCATTTGGTATCGTGATAATGATGATGTTTTTATACTTCTTTTAAATTTAAAGGTCTAGGGGAAAGGCACTAGGATGCATTAAAACCTGTAATAGCACATTGACTACTTTTGTCCTCCTAAAAGTAGAGTTCCTGTAAGTTATTATCAAATTCCACGCGTACGAAGTTGCGGGCAGCAACTAGTAGTTTTATATGACTATAGCTCAAGTATCGCATAGCTTGAAGTGTGCCCCAAGCCATCTAAAATGTTGACTCACTACATTATAATGAAATTCTGCGTAAGGGCCGAATTTGCTTAAAGTTTGCGTGATTGTTTTTGATTATACGATTATCGGAATAGATAGTCGAGTACGGTGACCGAATACTAATTAGGATCAGTAGATCGGACTATACTTTTTAGAATACCTACAATTTAATAACATTGAGTTAGGTGTAGTTCGTATGTTTTTGAATGATATTCAGACTTTTTACATTATTTGTGCAGTGATGCTAGTCACTTCTTGATTGTTTTCAAATACATTTACTTAAGTACTTAAATTACAATAAGACCACCCTGCTTCTCGTTATGGGTTTCGTAGGCAACTAAAAAGTACTGCCCAAAAAGGGATCGGGCGGCATCGTCTTCTCCCCACCATTGGTTAAACTGCTATTGCCCAAACCCGCCTGCTTTAGCTGGCTGTTATGAACAGAGCCTCCATTTTTTTTTATTCATTGGGCTTGCTCTTTAGCTACATACTTAACTCAACGGTTAAGAAAAAGCCTAAGATGGAGCAAGCTTTCCTAGAGCTTACCCACTTCTTTTAGAAAAGTTATGTCCAGCAGTGGACTGATATATTGGCTTATGAGATATACTGTAGTTGGACTTTGAGACGTTCAGACCGCAGTCCTACAGATGCAAGAGAAGTTATATTCAAATTAAACTATCTAATTACTAGACTATAGCTGTTTGCTGCGACTTAGTTCGCGGATGAAATGTAGCTAATGTTACCTATATTTTGACCTATAAAATACCGTTATGCAAAACTTCATATTTATCTACCTCAATATGAAAAACAACAATTTTCATTTTTAACGGAAACCGAATATTTTTTCTAAATAAAAAGTAACCTACGAGCTATTCACATCTAAACTATGTCTAATCCAGCCGTTCAGTACACCTACCATGAGTTAACAACGATCGAAAACGCTATCGTTGGCGTAAAAAATATATATGGAAAAATGTACAGCGCCTCTAGCGGTCACTTGAGAAACTTACATTTGTCATATATATTTTTTACGCCGACGATAGCGTTTCCGATCGTTGTTAACTCATGGTAGGTGTACTGACGTGATTGAATAAACGAACATACGTCGAAAATATCGCATTTACAATATTATTAAAAAGAAATATTAGTAAGATAGTCAGATTACTTGAAATCCTAGCCATGTATAGATATGTAAAATACCAGCTTAGCATATGAATAGTAAATGCGTGCAACGACTCGGAACCGATTGGTCGATTGATCGATTCACCTCGGATAATGCATCGATTATAATAGAAAATCGACTCAATTTGGGACTGAATGTCTATTTTGCATAACGAATGTGGGCACTGATTGACGTTAGATAACTAGTTGACAACCCTAGATATTTCTCTGTTTTTTAGAGAGACATTAGTTTTTTTTCTGTTGATCCTTTGTTTCGGCATTGGGGGAATCCTTTCTTTTATTTAATTTAAAACTTGGTCAGATTGATGCCTTTTTACTTAACGTTTGCTCACGTGAAAAATTCAGATCCTTTTTTAGGGTTCCGTACCCAAAGGGTAATAACGGGACCCTATTACTAAGACTTCGCTGTCTGTCCGTCTGTCCTTTGCTCTGTCACCAGGCTGCAATTTATCTCAAGAGTCGCGATAGCTAAACAGTTGAAATTTTCACAAATTATGTATTTCTAATACCGCAATAACAACAAATACTAAAAACAAAATAAAATAAATATTTAAGGGGGGCTGCCATACAAAAAAAACGTTTTTTTTCCCGTTTTGGTACGGAACCCTTCGTGCGCGAGTCCGACTTGCACTTGGTCGGTTTTATTTTCTATAGGTACGGATCACAAATCGGACGCATATCGAATACGAATGTAAAATAATCAAAATATTCTCGATATAATCAAAATATTCAAAATATACTCGGAAGCAAGCCGTAAATCTACGACAAAACATTTATCTGAAAAGATCTGGGAATATTAATACACGTCCGCCATTTTGTTTTTCACTTTTTCAACACTATAATTCTACTTTTTGGGGTAAAATTTAAATTAAACATTCTTTTTTTCAAGAGACCGATTCATAGATACTTAATTTAAAAGAATGAGATACACTGTCCCATACAAAAGAGACACTTTGAAATGTCCAACCTTGAATATAAGCCGCTAATGTCATGTAGAGCACCCAAACATTTAATGGGTGCTCATTTTGTGAAGACGTTTTCATATCACTGAATTGATTGTGCATAATAATATGATGTTTTACTTCATAGCTATAGATTTGAAATTTTTGACTACCTCCGTGGCGGAGTGGCGTACACACCGGTTTTCAATGTGTCGCTTGCTCCGAGGTCCCAGGTTCGATTCCCGGACGGGTCAATGTAGAAAAAATGTGTTTTTCTACATTTCTCGGGTCTGGGTGTTTGTGGTACCTTCGTTGTTTAACATAAATAACATAAATACTCTTTATTGCACACCATACAGGATTTTGTCACATAAAATACATTTAAAGCTGTACAATTTAGGCGGTCTTATCGCTGAAAGCGATCTCTGGTTTCCAAAATACGAATGCTTTAAATAGTTATTCTAATTGGGATCAGAAGAATGTATGTGATGTTGTCTACATTTATTGTTATTTATTATTTATTATTATTAATTATGCTCGATTAAATAAAAAACTAAAACATACCGATCTTGTCACTCTTACGTAATGCTAGGCATTAATATTATCTGTGGCATCACACAAAAAAGTGTCATCAGATGAAAAACAATTTTGTTATGTAAAAAAAACGAATTCGCTAGAACTTCATAGACGAGAAACAACATAGAAAATAACAGTGTATATAACTATTCCATTCATTAAACAATACATAGTCAATGCATTGTCAAACTGACAATGCACCGAAACAAAATGGCGGACGTGTATTAATATTCCCAGATCTTTTCAGATAAATGTTTTGTCGTAGATTTACGGCTTGCTTCCGAGTCGATACGGTGTGGTTGCTTTACAACACAATCAAGGTGTTTTTTTTAACTGACGACAAATAAAAGAGTGTGTTATTCGACATTCGTAGTGATTTTTTAAATATTCTCAATACTTCTGGGCCCCAATTCCGCAAATTTACATATGGCTCAATAGAATTGCAATTGTATGTCAATCGTATATTTTGTCATTACTACCATAATAAATGTGTCAAAATAAACAATTGCGATGCAATTGCGATTCCATTGAACCATTTGTAAATTAGCGGAATTAGGGCCCTGTCCGTGGCCGTATGGTGCTAAAATAGAAGAGAACCACACCTTCTCATCCTACGTGTGTCAAAACTAAAATAAATCTGGCAGCAAAATAGGATATATACACCGTGAAATTTTAGTGGTTGTTTTCCCGCAGTAAAATGATTCTATCTTAGTAGTTCAATAGATTTGTGCAGTTTTTTTATTTAAATAAAAAAATAGCAGTTTCACGATTGTGATAAACGAAACTCGAAAGCAACCTCGAACCAATGGTACCAGCCGCGCCGCAGCCGGTCACCGGCCGGGGTCATTGCCCCTCGCTCGGTGCAGTTTATGCTGTATTACTTAGTGCGTAGAGCTTCTTTTGCTTTGAATATTGATTTCGTGCGGCAAGCAGTACCCAAACACGTCACATTTTGTAAAGATACTACCGTATCTCACGCTTTTGAGTTGATGATTATTGTTTTGATTAGTTGAGAACAACGATATCTTTATTTTCAAAAAATAACTCGCACGATTCGATGGTGCTACTAAAGGTAAATCGTTCTGTTGCGGGAAAACAACCACTAAAATTTCACGGTGTATATAACAGAATAAATTAAGTGGTACGCAATGATATTTAAAAAGCATAGATAGGTTATGCCCTTACAAAACTATCGAAATATCTGTGCCGCTTCCGAACAACTGCACACATGCGTAATTCTTATTTTGTCCTTGTCATACTCGTGAAAAGAACAATAACTTTCTCTGTCGCCTTGGCATCCATATTGTATGAAGACGTCAAAATTGTGACGTTTTAGGGACGCATATTGAGAGCGCATGTAACATATCTATTACTTTTTAAATATCATTGGTGGTACGTAAATATTTCGTGTTCTTATTGAACGTAAAAAGGAAAACGTTTTATCATAATAAAAAAATCAAATTTGGAACAGGTTGCGCCATTGCGTCCTTTCTGTCTTGATCGCAATTCAACTTTTTTTTATTTTGTCTAGACATGGGTTGATTGATACTGGGGCATATTTTATCTAGTATGCACAAAATGCCCAGTCGGCCCATTTCTCTACTCTTGTAGTATGAAGCGATAAGTTCTCTTAAGTTATGCCGTTCTACATGAATACAGACATGGGTATATTACGTAAGTTTGTGTCAAATTAAAAAATACTTCGTATCATCACCTATCCGAACGACATTAGAACTTGCCCTAAATGAGTGAAAATTTTCACTAACTTCCTCGCAATTTTCCACATTTTCTTATGGTTTAAACCTTCCCTGGACTACGACATACTTTCATAACCAAAATCAGCTGAATCGGCCCAGCCGTTCTTGAGTTTTAGCGAGACGATCGAACAACAATTGATTTTTAAATATGTGCAAATAAAAGTTATGTCTAATAAGCAATGCATAACAACACCATAAATGACACATCTACTTATATACAATTAGTTATACAAATTGCACGATTGCCATAACGATACTAAACGATCTAATCATGCATACTACGCTCATTATCATTGCATACATACATTTGCATCTTCTAACACTTTACTACCTAGGTTTAAGAAATCATTTTTGCATAGCAAGGATTTCAGTGTGGTACAATAATTATGAATGATTTTCGTAAAATGTAAATTTCGCCGATTGAAGCTAATTCGAATGCAATGATTGGTGTTGCAACATTTTAAGCTTTTCGCTTTTTTGTTTGAACAAATCGAAAGTTGGAATCTTGAGCATAGTTTTTTTGTCTTGAGTATTATAACGTAGCAGAATATCTGGGATACCCTTGAAGAGGAATACCCTCAGAAACCTAGGTTCTGCTACGCTACAAAAAAAAATTTGGAAAGAGGGAAGTTAATGGGAACCTACCTCCCTATAATTATTCCCTAAGAGCTAAATAAAATACAAGACAATATATAAAGTAAATATATTAGAGTTAAAGGTATGATAAAATATATACGTAACTTAAATTTACACGTGAAAGTCCAATTTATTAGAGGTTTGATGAATAGAGGTGGCCCGGCGGTCGACCACGCCAGGACCCAACTGCGCAGCGGAGGGGAGGTAGTCCGGCGATCTGCCTGATCAAGCCGAAGTGATGGAGATGGCCCGGCGGTCTACGTGACCGCCAGGATCCAACAGCACTAGGTGGAGAAGACCCGGCGGTCTACGTGAATCGTTATCAATAAATAGGAGTGTCCAAGATAATTCTCCCAATAATAATATTTAGTTCACAACAATAGAATAAGAAGTAGTGATCTGAAAGCCGAATGTCAACTGACTACACTGATTGACGTGCTCGCCCGACATGGGCGAGGCACGATCGAACAATTTTGAATTTCAAAATAAGAATATAAAAATCAGAGTGAACCAAAAAGTTACTAAACAGAAATAATTTAAAAGAATTAGAAAATACATCAAATTATAAGAAATGTAAAAATGACAATGGGATGAGAAGGTAATGAGAGATGAGGTATCTACATGCCACAGTATGGATGTAGTAAAAGGGTTCAAACATTTGTAAACTGACAAAATAGCTATTGTGATACTGCTTACAATTTAACGCATT
The DNA here is from genome assembly GCA_949315895.1 of Anania crocealis. Taxonomy (NCBI): domain Eukaryota; kingdom Metazoa; phylum Arthropoda; class Insecta; order Lepidoptera; family Crambidae; genus Anania; species Anania crocealis. The sequence continues at coordinate 9,995,548 of OX438873.1, read as the reverse complement.
CTTTTTCGGTAGATTATTACGAGTAATCTATCGAAGTAAATCCACTAAAACTCAAAACCATACAACGCCCCGTTGGTCTAGTGGTTTAAATACCGGGCCATGATTTCGGGGTCCCAGGTTCGATCCCAATAAAAAAAAAGTTTCGAATTTTCGAACGTTGCTCGGGTTTGTGATCGCCAACCCGTATTTGGCAAGCGTGGTGATTAAGCCAGTACCCATCATTGCTGTGGTAACTTGAATTCAATGATGGAGGCCTTTTCCCTGCAGTGGGATGATTATAGGCTGTTACTTTACAAAAACATACGAACTTCTTATAAATTACTTACTGAACATTTTAATTGGTTATCTATAATGGAAATATATCAAGAAATAAATCATCACTTGTAATTTGCTTAGTATAATAGCTTATGTAAATGTATCATTATTCGAAAACTTTCACTAAAAGCCGTAGGCGAAATGCATAATTTAATAACAGAAGCAAACAATGGTTAATCAAAACGAGGTTACGAATTATCGATAGCTGTAACTAGTGATGTCTCTACGCATGCTTTTATCGATGAAGATAATACCTCTTAGCGCTTCACAAGTAATAAAATAAACAAAATAAAATACTTCGGCAGAGAACTAAAGTTACCGACATAGCCCACCGGATTAGCAAGCTGAAGTGGCAGTCGGCTGGCCATATTAGCCGCAAAACCGACAACCGCTGGGGTGAACGAGTTCTTGGGTGGAGACCGCGTCTCGGCAAACGTAGTGTAGGACGCCCTCAGGCCAGGACGTGGAGTGATGATTTGCGCAAAATGGCTGGCAGGAGCTGGATGCGAGAAGCCGAGGATCGACCTAAGTGGCGTGCAATTGGAGAGGCCTATGTCCAGCAGTGGACTATGAAAGGCTGATGATGATGATGATGATGATGACATACATACACACTCACGCCTTTTTCCCGGAGGGGCAGGCAGAGCCCACATCTTTCCACTTGCTACGATCCTTACAGACTACTTTCGCTTCATCCACATTCATTAATCTTTTCATACACGCTCGCTGGTTTAGGGTACTCTTGACCTGACCTTTCTTTAGAACTTCCCCGATTTGATCAAGATAATTTCGTCGAGGCCTTCCCCTTCTAACATTTCCATTCATACTCGCAATATATATCTTTTTAGTCAACCTGCTTTCATTCATGATGATGATGATGAAAATAAATGACGACGACATCACATACCTACATTGTTCTGATCCCAAAGTGAGTTACGGTTTATCTAATAGCAGTTGTATTGTAGCATTGGAAATAACGAAGAAATGCATGTTTTACTGTAAAAAAAGAAAGAACTAACGACCTTTGATATGCACTACTAACATTTTAAGAGTAAACCAAGAAAAGATAAGCTAAAAATAAAGACAAAAAAGACGTGTGGCACTCGGAGACTGCCGCGGTAAAGCTATTGCATAGCATTTTTTTATCAACTTATGCAATTATAAAACTTACAAGGCCCGCGATAGGAGCTATGCAATAGCTTAATTTTATAATTTTATGTATTTTCTAATTTTGACTTTTGTAATTAAATTTTTCTGTTATTTTGGCAGATATGGTTACCAATGTTACCATAGGCAACCATACTGTCAAAATCCTTATTTTCTTCTAAATTCTTTTATATTTCGGAAATTCAAAATTGTTCGATCGTGCCTCGCCCCGAGTGCCGTGTTAGGTTTTTTTTCGTTACGGAATTACTGGATTCGGTCTCCACGCTCAAGGCCAGCGATAGAAGCTATGCAATAGCTTAAAATGAAACATTAATAAATATATTAAGTAAACTGAACGTGGTACCTACCAAAATAGTCTCGCTAGGTATTATACAGTGACATCAGCAAAATTATTTTAAATTACTTACAAATAGCAATGTCGAAAGGATTTCACATAGCAATTACAACGCTATTGACTCTATGATGTTCGGTATCAACTAGTTCTCCTATCAAGATTACTATTCATAATCGATAATTTCATGTTATGAAAGATGTTTAGTGGCATCACTTCATCGATGGTTCCGCTATCGACAAATTGAACCCACTAATCATACCTATCTCTTGTTGGTAACGATGTGGGCGTAAAAGCTAATGGTAATTAAAAGAAGTTTACATATGTCCGATTTAAAAGAACGAGAACTACTTTCAACTTTACATTTTGTGTTATGAAGAACCATACTTATTATTATAAATGCGAAAATTTTTATGGATGTCTGTTAGGCTGCGTTTCCACTGACGCGGAGAGGAGCGGAGAGGAGCTTAGCGGTGCATGAATTGACCAATCACAATGTGTCCACTGTAGCGGGGCTAAGATTTAGAGCATTGTGATTGGTCAATTTATGCACCGCTAAGCTCCTCTCCGCTCCTCTCCGCGTAAGTGGAAACGCACCCTAATCCAATTACACTGGAACGACTGCAAGGATCTAGGTAGGATTTGGCACGGAGATACGTTTTAGGCCTGAATAGCATACAGGCTAACTTTTATCCAGAAAAATTAACGATTTCCGTGGGACAACAATCAATTTTCCGAAATTCCACGCGTACAGGCGCGAGCAACAGCTACTGCTACAAAAAAATCAACTGGGCGAGTTCCCAGTACACTCGGGCTGTAATAAATTTTGAATAATTTATGCTACGGGTTTTGATCAACTTGTATCATACTCGTATTTATGACAGTGTTTATGTACTTATATGTTGTGCACCTGTTGTTAAATACTAAACAGCTTTTTAACATAATATAAAGCGTCTTTTCGGGAACGATTTTCCATATTGAGATGATGTCATAGAATTCAAGGTCAACTGAGAAAATTTGTCATATTGGGTGTAGACATTAAAAGAAGTTTATAAGAAACATTAATCAATTGATTTTATATTTAGTGCCTTGTTACATGTCGCTCTTGTCCAAAAATTCAAAAAATTTAGATTTATTCTCCGATCTTGTATAAAAATTATTAAAATAAAAGAATTATTATTCTTTTCGTAAGCTTATAAGTATGAGGGCATCGAACTACACGGTCCAGTGGAACTGTTACAATTCTTTAAGGTTCAGATGTAAAATATGGAAATTCTAGTTTTACCAATTAAAATTGTTTTTGTCTCATGTTGACTTAAAAACTTGTTACTAAAAATATGTCGTTATTCACATGCAATAAAACTGCGCTATTTACAGTGGTTCTAGTTTTTTGAGAATTGATTTTGTTTAGAAGTAATAAAATTAAATCAATTATCACATCACTTAGCTCTAGTAGTCGCCTTAATGTCTACTTGTATCGACAAATCATCTCAAGTTTTTGCTTTAAAGGTTAGTTTCATCACTGATTTTAATAGTTGACAATTTTTTTTTTAAGCTATTGCATAGCTTCTATCGCAGGCCTTGAGCGTGGAGACCGAATCCAGAAATTCCGTAACGAAAAAATACCTAACATGGCACTCGGGGCGAGGCACGATCGAACAATTTTGAATTTCCGAAACTTAAAATAATTTAGAAGAAATTAAGGATTTTGACAGTTTGGTTGCCTATGGTAACCATATCTGCCAAAATAACAGAAAAAATTAATTACAAAAGTCAAAATTTGGAGATACATAAAATTATAAAATTAAGCTATTGCATAGCTTCTATCGCGGGCCTTGAGCGTGGAGACCGAATCCAGAAATTCCGTAACGAAAATAACCTAACACCCCCCCCCCACTCCGACCGGCACAGCGGTGATACTTTTTAGTTTTATAATTGCATAAGTTGATAAAAAATGCTATGCAATAGCTTCACCGCGGCAGTCTCCGAGTGCCACACGTCTTTTTTTTAACTAAGCAGGTGGGCATTCATCATTATTATTATCATCAGCAGCCCATATCAGTCTGAGGGACACAGGCCTCTTCAGACGGAGGGTTTTGCCGGCCAGTTCTCGAGGGCAGTTGTGGAGAAAAGACGCTACTGCCAGTCTTCATTTGGCAATACTCCTCTTACGACACCCATATCACGAGAAGGGGTAGTGCTATTCTTCTAGGTAATGTGCCGGCACCACGTGACCATAGCATAGATGTAAGTTATTCGATAGAGAACGAAGGAAGTGTAAAGCTAGTGGGTTAAGAATTTCATTAAAAGTACCGAATTTGATTGGCGATAGGAGGTCTAGGGCGCATTTCTCGGTCAACGAATCAGTTTGGCCATCCATCGGGGAAATGCGGCCAGCCTTCTTGGTACTATGTCGCGATCACTGGACCAGACTGAGATTTGGTACACATTTTTTATTTGTAAATATTTTTGATTTTGTATTTTTTTATTATTTTAGTTTTTAAGTTTATTTTAATTTGAAAGAATCGAATTGTAATGTTGTGTAATTAGTAATTAACTTGTTTATTTTAAGTATCAGTTCGCATATTTTGACCAACGGAACCCTACACTTAAAGCCAATACAATCTTGACTGATTTATCGATCCAATAGTTTGGATCTATAGATCAAGGTCAATAGGCAAGCTGTGATGGATGGATCGAGTTGACGTTTTGAATTAGATCTTTAAAATTGATGTTCACTGGATTGTTTTAGATTATAGAATATGATTTATATTGTGTTTTATTTATTATCTTGTTTATTTGGGAAATACCAAAGTAATTGAAGATTTAATGCTTTAGGCAAGTCACTTTCTCACTTTCTAATAGTTTAAATAGTTTTATTTAATAACTAGCGGCCCGTCCCGGCTTCGCACGGGTGGACATAAGTTTTTTTTATAAGGCTCCCTAATCTTTTCTAGCAATAAACATAGCCTATGTCACTCAGGGTGAATGTAGCTTTCCAATGGTGAAAGAATTTTAGAAAACGGCACACTAGTTTTTGAGTTTATTCATTACAAACATACACACACACACACACACAAACAAACACAAAAATATAAATCTTTCGTCTTTATAATATGTGTAGATTATGAGCTTAGCAATACCTGATGAGTAAGATTGTTTATTGATTAGTTTCCTACACCTTATAGCACGTTCGTACAAGAAGCTCACTGCATCAACAATCAAACTACATTTACAGTCGGTCCCAATAATCTATCTATCTTCAGTTTTGGCATATCGGAGATAGAAAACATCTTCTGTCTCTGATTTTGCCGTCCAGAGAAACAAAGACAGAAGTTGTTTTCTATCTCTGATATGCCAAAACTGAAGATAGATAGATTATTGGGACCGGCCGTTAGATAACTTTGTTTGGTCATAGGTATGACTATTGCATTGTATGGAACGCGGAAGCGCCTGATCAATAAACATTAATAACATCATTTGCCATTGGAACTTATGAGACAACGAGAAAACCACAATCTGAATCACATGACTCATGAGTCATGACTTAACTTGACTGTTTTATTGACTTAATTGATGTGGTTCAAGATTCAATGTCTGGTTGAGATTTTTTTTTTATATTTTTCATAATTCTGTTATACTTACAAGATAACATTTACAGATGAAACTTAGGATTTAGCTTGTAAATGTGGACAACAACATCACATACATTGTTCTAATCCCAATTTGAATAACTATTTAAAGCATTCGTATTTAGGAAACCAGAAACAACGAAGGTACCACAAACACCCAGACCCGAGAAAATGTAGAAAAACACATTTTTTCTACATTGACCCGTCCGGGAATCGAACCCGGGACCTTGGAGCAGGCGACACCTAATACCTTGTATATAATAAACCTTGTATATTGATTTTCCCGACATTTTGAATACTTTACAGCGTTCATGGACATGGTTATATTTTTACTAAACGAAATCATTAAATTCATAAATTTTACTAAAAAAATGCAATATCTAATCCTAATAAAAACGAGTTGAATCCGTTAATACTTTTATACCTACTTCATTTCAATGTTTAGTGTTCTATAATAAACCACCAATATAATAAAAGTACCTATATTAATAAAACCGGCCAAGTGCGAGTCGGACTCGCGCACGAAGGGTTCCGTACCAAAACGGCCAAAAAAACGGGTTTGTTGTATGGGAGCCCCCCTTAACTATTTATTTTATTTTGTTTTTAGTATTTGTTGTTATTGCGGTAACAGAAATACATAATTTGTGAAAATTTCAACTGTCTAGCTATCGCGGCTCTTGAGATACAGCCTGGTGACAGAGCGACGGACAGACGGACAGACAGCGAAGTCTTAGTAATAGGGTCCCGTTCTTACCCTTTGGGTACGGAACCCTGAAAATTATGTCAATTACTAAACGTGCCCGTATAACTTCAGAATGACCGAATCTATGGACATATTATTTACCAGTTCCTTTGGGCAAGCTCGCTACATCTTAGGCTTCTAACCGTAGAGTTAAGTATGTAGTCAAGAGCAAGCCCATTTTATATAAAAAAAAACATTTCAGTAATAAGTGTTCCTAAAGATATTATCTATTGTATTCTTTAACAACAGTACCTATAGCTAATTTTGGTTACCACTATAATTCATTTGCTATGCCAAAACATATGTATACTTATACTGGGGCCCGCATCCAATAACTTTAGATGGGTTCACAAATGTTTGTCTAAGTATCGGGAACTGCGAAAATATAAGCAATTTATTTACAAGCCACGTGTCGAAAATTTAGATCCTACAATCAATATCTGCTATACAAATTTCAACCTTATACGCCAACCATAAAAATTGGTACTTAACATACAAAACGTTAAATAATATTCAACTTTGTCGCGCATAACATACGATTTAGATTCCCTTAAACCTTATAGAAACACTTTTAGTGAGGGGTGTAACAAGTCAAATTTATTTACGAAAAAGAAAATACGAAATTGGATCTTATGGCTTACACAATAGAGAATACGCAGATATAGTAATGAGGACCGATGTACTCCATCATCAGACCCTGGACATTCAGCGTAATGAAGCAATCAAAGTAATGCTCTGTCATTGTCATACAACCCCAACAAAGGTTTGGGCTTTTTGTATTTCTTTGGTAGGATATTTGCTAGTGCTTTAGATAGAATGACCAGTATTTTGTTTTAAATAGCAATATATGGGTATTAATAGCAAAATTCATTTAATAGGTACTTAAAGTGAGGATTACTATAAGAGCACCATAAGCTTTTTTTTTAAAGTAAAAAGAATTACATATAACGGCATATAAAATAAAAGATAAAGCAAAGGCATTATCTCAATTGAATTTAAGTCAACAGAGCAATGATGGGTAAAAGCATACTCACCACGCTTGCCAATTGCGGGTTGCTGATCACTAACCCGTGAAATGTTCGAATATTCGAAACTCTGGCTGCCCGACCCGGGGATCGACCCCAGAACCTATATGGATAGACCAACTGGGCGTTTTTGATAGAAGAAACAAAAAACACACAATTGAATGATGAATTACTGATGCTCGGCCCGCGACTCCGTCCACTTGGGAATCTAAGTAATATAATATCACACTCCTGGTTATATCGCGTCCCCGAATATATCCCTCTCCTTAGAGATTCCTTAAAAGTTTCCCAATCGCAATACGTTATTATCTATACCAAAAAAAGATAACACGATACACTTTTCCTTCACCCTTTCAGCCTTTAAACATGCTGATTTCAAGGACAGAAGCTATGCTATGTAATTTCCCAGGAAGCAAACTATCTACATGTTGAATTTCATCTTAATTGATCAAGCATTTATTATAAAATTATTTGTTTTAAACATACAGTTTACAAAACTACAAATTTCCTCTACAAAATATTAGTATAGGTAGACTTATTATCGTTTGACTAGATATTAATGCGCCGTGTAGTGCCGGCACATAAAAAGAATAGCACTACCCCCTCTCTTCCCGTGGGTGTCGTAAGAGCCGACAGAGGGAAAACTGCCATCAGGAGATGGGCAGCAGCGTCTCCTAGAAGCAACAGGCCATACTGCGATCGCCAACCCGCCTGCCAAGCGTGGCGATTATGGCAAACCCCCCCCCTAAATATGAATACACCGCTAAGAATTCGGCCCCCAGTCCCCGGCGGCCCCGCTAGTCCTAGCTATGGCAGCAGCTATGGTAACGGCGGGGCAGGGGGTGCTAAGAATCCCCGGGTAAGATCCGGCTGCCAACAACGACGACTCGACCTGGCAACATATAACACGCGCACACTGAGGCTTGACGCGAAGCTCGTAGAGTTGGAAGAGGCAATTGGTAAGTTACATTGGGATATCATTGGGCTGTCTGAAGTCCGAAGAGAGGGGGAGGACTCGATAACCCTAAAATCCGGTAACTTACTATACTACCGGGAGGGCGACCAACAGTCCCTAGGTGGTGTCGGGTTCATCGTCCACAAGTCCCTTGTCAACAACGTGATTACTATCGGAAGTGTTTCGAGCAGGGTAGCGTACCTGATACTCAGAATATCGAAACGATATTCGCTGAATGTCATTCAGGTTTACGCTCCGACCTCAAAACACGACGATGTCGAAGTGGAGGCTATGTATGAGGAGATCTCTAAAGCCATGCATAGCTTTAAAACCCACTACACGGTTGTGATGGGGGATTTCAATGCGAAGTTGGGGCAACGTTGCGGTAATGAGTTGAGAATGGGGAAATTTGGATTTGGGCAACGGAACAAAAGGGGTCAGATGCTGGCAGACTTCATGGAGAGGGAGAACCTCTTTATGATGAACTCCTTCTTCAAGAAGCCCGTAAGCCGCAAATGGACCTGGATCAGCCCGGACGGTAAAGTCAAAAACGAGATCGATTTTATCATGTCAACGAAGAAGCACATATTCGATGATGTCGCTGTGATCAACGCTGTTAAGACAGGAAGCGATCACCGCATGGTCAGAGGCACATTGAATATCGACGTAAAGCTTGAAAGAGCGCGACTGATAAAATCCACGCTCCGACCAATACCGGCTCAAATTCAAAACCCCGAGTGCTTTCAGCTCGAGCTTCAAAACCGTTTCGAAGCCCTTGAGAACAGCATCGATGTGGACGATCTATACAACATGGTGGTGGATACTGTCCGTACGGTAGGGTCTAAGTACTTTAAAACCCGCCGTCCCAAATCAAAGAAACTCTCCAGTCAGACTCTCCTACTCATGGATCAGAGAAACGAAATGAGGCTACAGAACTCAGCGGATGCCCATCGCTATCGGCAACTCAATAGACAGATATCTAAGTCTTTGAAGAGCGACCTTCGTCAATTTAATACCCGACGTATTAAAGAGACCATTGAGCGGAACAAAGGCTCCAAAGTGTTCGCCAGAGATCTGTCTATTGGGCAAAGCCAATTGACGAGGCTGAAAACTGAGACAGGTAGCATCATTGCGTCAACACCTGAAATCCTGAGGGAGATTGAGAGTTTCTATGGACAGTTATACTCCACGAAAACACCTGTTGAAAGCAAGGCTAAAGACCCTAGAGCCAAGCTTACCCGACACTATTCTGAAGATATCCCGGACGTCAGCCTGTGCGAGATTAGAATGGCTCTCAAGCAGCTTAAAAACAACAAGGCGGCGGGTGATGACGGAATCACAACAGAGCTCCTTAGAGCGGGCGGTAAGCCGATACTTAAGGTCCTCCAAAAGCTCTTTAATTCTGTCATCCTCGAGGGCAAAACGCCAAAGGCATGGGGCAGAGGCGATGTGATGCTGTTCTTCAAGAAGGGTGACAAAACTCTCTTGAAGAACTACAGACCCATTTCGCTTCTGAGCCATATCTATAAGTTGTTTTCGAGAGTCATTACGAATCGTCTCACTCGCAGGTTCGACGACTTCCAACCTCCCGAACAAGCCGGGTTCCGAAAAGGCTATAGTACCATAGACCACATTCATACGCTGCGGCAAGTTATACAGAAGACCGAAGAGTATAACTTGCCACTTTGCTTAGCGTTCGTGGACTATGAGAAAGCCTTTGATTCGATTGAGACCTGGGCAGTGCTGCAGTCTCTCCAAAGGTGCCAAATAGACTACAGGTACATCGAGGTACTAAAGTACTTATACCAAAACGCCACCATGTCGGTCCGATTACAGAACCAGAGCTCTAATCCGATCCAACTACAGCGAGGTGTGAGACAGGGAGACGTTATTTCTCCGAAACTGTTCACAGCTGCGTTGGAGGATATTTTCAAGCTTCTGGACTGGAAAGGACGCGGCATCAACATCAATGGCGAATACCTAACACACCTGCGATTTGCCGATGATGTAGTTCTTATGGCTGAGACCTTGGAAGACCTGAACATTATGCTCGAAGATCTCAGTAATGCTTCTCAAAGAGTGGGTCTTAGGATGAACATGGACAAGACGAAAATCATGTTAAATGCCCATGTTGCACCCGCTCCAGTTAACGTTGGGAACATTGCACTCGAAGTTGTTGACCACTATGTTTACCTGGGACAGATAGTCCAGTTAGGTAAGTCCAACTTCGAGAAAGAGATCTCTCGTCGAATCCAGCTCGGATGGGCAGCGTTCGGGAAGCTCCGGCATATTTTCGCGTCCGAAATACCTCAGTGTCTCAAGACGAAAGTCTTTGACCAGTGTGTGTTGCCAGTAATGACCTATGGGAGTGAGACGTGGTCGTTTACTATGGGTCTCATAAGAAGGCTCAAGATCACCCAGCGAGCAATGGAGAGAGCGATGCTTGGTATTTCCCTACTCGATCGAATCAGAAATGATGAGATCCGCAGGAGAACTAAAACTACCGACATCGCTCGAAGGATTGCATCGTTGAAGTCCCGAGGGAGTTTTGGGTCTCCTACCAGGCGCGTCCCCAGGTGGCGGATAGGGGAACGCCCTCCAGATATGGGGGGTACCGGCTTCGGCCGGCGCGGACCAAAACCCAGGGGGGGCGCACTGAGCGTCTCCTCGCCTCGTCGTGGCCGCTTTCGTGCGGCATGGGATGGCGGGCTCGGCCCGCGACCGCTTCCATGCGGCGCCCTGAGGAGGAGGACACAATATTGTGTCCATTTGTGTCGTTTCGGCCTTTAATGGCCAGTGGAGCTTCTGGGCTCGTGGGTTGGCGGAAGTATTCCGCGGCGCGGTGGGTCTGCCAGTTCGCGGTCATTGCGGCTGGTGGGCAGGCCTAGCTAACCGAGTTAGCAACGATGGCCACCACCGGGCAAACTGTCCCCTAGCTCGGGTGTCGTGGACATGTCTCGCGGCTCGACTAGGAGAGCAGGGGTCTTGCCTTAATCGGCTGGACCGAGAGGAGAAAACCTCCATAAAAAACCCCAAGGCCCGATGCTGTGAGGGAACGTGGCATCGGGCGCCTCCGATTGGAGGACGTCGGCTGGGTGAAGGTCGGCGGCCAAGCGGCCCAACTCACGGGGTTTCCCGCCCCCGTGCAGTATGTAGGGTTACCCGGGTAAGTGGCTCTGCCCGGGTGGACCTTTATTTCCACACTACTCGTGGGACTTAAATGGCATATTTAAAATCGTTAAACCCCCCCCTAGACGTTTGTGAGGAGATGGTTGGTGGCGCACCGGAAGGCGTCAAGGAATGCGTAGTGGAGCTGCAAGACATTTGCAACGGAGTAAGTGGTGCTGACTCGGACTCTGCTATGAGTCTAAGGTCGACGAATTCTGGCCTGTCCAAACTCTGGCAGGCCAGAAAGAGGAGGAGTGACTCGCGACGGAGCGGGTCTGGAAGTGAGAGCGCGGACTCGGATAGGTCCAGGTCCCCGACAATTCCAGTGGTTTCACGGTCGTCGCGGGCTTCCAAGCGAGGCCGTGGCCGGGCAACGGTCGTGGCGGCCAAATTCAGCTCGCCAAAGTCGCTGATAATCTCGGAGTCGGAGGTAGCGGGCAAGCCTCGTAAGGCTCATCCTGATTCCGCCAGCCGCTTTGTGGCGACCGCGTCCTCATGGCGCGACGCGGAGGCGGTGACTGCTGCCATGCTAGGAGAACGGTTGGACAGCAGTCTCAAAACCATTGAGATGGTAGCTACAAAGTCCGGAAACCTGAAGGGCACCTTCATGAGTGCTCTGAAGGCTTCCGCGAAGGTCATCAGGGAGTCCGTGGCGGAGCTGGAGTTCCGGACAGTCTCGGATGAAACGGCCCGCCTCCAGGCGGAGAATGCCAAACTGAGAGCGGAGATGGAGGAGCTCCGCTCTCAATTGGCCTCACTCCGCGAAGAAGTGAGGCGTCCGTCCGAGGAAACTAGGGCTGCTGCTGCTGCAACCCCCGTTCCTGGGAGAGTGGGTGAGGAGGCACTGCGAGAGGTCGTGGCGCGCTTCTCGCGGATGGTGGATGCTCGCTTCGACGGCCTCGAGGCTGAAGGGCGCCTGTTGCCGGGAAAGCGCCTGCGTCCCCCACTAGCGGCCGACCGTAGACGCGAAGAGTCTGTTGCCCCAACACCGCCTCCCTCTTTCACGGCGGTTCTGTCGGCCCCTTCGACGTCTCGCACGGCGGCAGGTGCTCCTGCGACATCTTCCCCCTCTGCCGCTGGCATGAAAGGGAAAAAAGCTAGAAAGAAAGTCGCTCAGCCGGATGCTGCCCCGCCTACCACCAAGGGCAAAGGTATAGGCAAGAAGACAGCTGCCCAGCCGGCTGCAAAACCCCCGGCTAGATCAGAAAGGCCAATAGAGGAGGAGACGGCTTCCTGGTCGAAGGTGGTGCGTCGTCGTGGTAAACTGCGCGCGGAGCCGGAGGGCCGCGCGCCCAGACCCTCGGCGCCATCGAAACGGGCCACGGCCCCTTCGGCCCCAGCCCCAAAGCCAGCACCGAGGAAGAAGGCCCCGCGTCTCCGTCCCCCACGTTCGTCAGCAGTGACTTTAACACTGCAAAAGGGGGCGGAGAAATCGTACGCGGCGGTAATTGCCGAGGCCAAGGCGAAAGTGGACCTCAAGGACCTGGGCATTGAAAGGGTGAAATTCCGGGAGGGTGCGACTGGGGCCCGGATCATAGAGATCCCCGGAGCGGCCAGCGGTGCCAAGGCAGAAGCCCTCGCTGAGAAGCTCCGAGGAGCCCTCAATCCGGAGGAAGTGAGGGTGGTCAGGCCGATCACCCTTACAGACCTCAGAATCTCCGGCCTGGACGACTCCGTCACGGTGGAGGAGGTCAGACTGGCAGTGGCTGAGGCTGGCGGCTGTCCGGCTGAGGAGGTCCTGGTCGGAGCAATTCGGAAGGGGCCGCGAGGTATGGGCACTTCGGTTGTCAAGTGTCCCCTCAAGGCAGCTAAGCAGGTGGCAGCGGGTAGGTTGCTGGTAGGGTGGACCTCGGCCAGGGTGGAAATCCTGGCCCCACTCCCGCAGCGGTGCTTCCGCTGCTTCGCATTGGGTCACGTCGGGGCTCAATGCCGGTCGGAAGTAGATCTCAGCAGCAACTGTCGCCGCTGCGGGAAAGAGGGCCATCAGGCCAAGGAATGCACTGCCGCTCCCCACTGCCACATCTGTGAAGCAGCTGGGAGAGGGGCGGGTCACATACCCGGGGGCAAGGCCTGCACTAAGCCCCCGAAGAAGAGTACGTCCAGGAGGGGCGCCGCACCTCCTAGAAAACCCTCGGAGCCGCGGCCTTTGAGTCTGCCCGCAGGAGAGGCTCTACAGGAGATGGAAATGGAGGTCCAACAAAATGAATAGAGACCTCCATTTCCTGCAGGGCAACCTGAACCACTGCGCCGCAGCCCAGGATCTAATGCTCCAGGCCGTGGCGGAATGGCAGGTTCATGTCGCGGTGATGTCGGAGCCATACCGCGTCCCAGCCCATTCCGACTGGGTCGGTGACGTTGACGGCCTGGTCGGAATATACCGCCCAGTGTCATCCGGTCTTCCGCCGCTCACTTGCGTCTGGCGAGGACACGGCTTTTTGGCGGTCCGAATCGGCGAGCTGGTCGTTATTGGGGTGTACTTCTCCCCCAATAGACCGCTCGCCGAATTTGAGCAATACCTTGTGGAGGTCGGGGCCATGGTGGGACGTTGCTCTCCTCTTCCAGTGATCGTACTCGGGGACCTCAATGCGAAATCTTCGCTATGGGGTTCCCTGACTACTGATCCGAAGGGTAGAGTCCTGGAGGAGTGGGTCGTAGAGGCAGGACTCTCGATCCTCAACGTCGGCACTGTGCCCACGTGCGTGCGACGCAATGGGAGCTCGCGGGTCGATGTGACCTTTTCATCTCCCACTGTCGCACGCCGTGTCCGAGGGTGGCGTGTCCTGACGGATCCGGAGACGTTGTCGGATCACCGATATATTCGGTTTTGCGTCTCCGGTCCAGCCGGAGTTTGGACCCCGGACCGCTCCGGCCAGCCCCGGCAGGAGGGCCCGCGGTGGGCGGTGAAGCTCCTGGACAGGAACCTGCTGCAGGAGGCAGCTGTTGTCCAGGCATGGCTTCCGGAGCCGCCACCGTTAGACCTGGATAGGGAAGCCGCTCGGCTCATTGAGGCAATGTCGGAGGTTTGCGACACGGCGATGCCTCGAGTCCGAGCTCCCTCTCCCCGAACTCAGGTCTTCTGGTGGACGTCGGAGATTGCCACCCTCCGTTCCAGGTGCGTGGTGGAGCGCCGCCGCTTCCAGCGGTACAGAAGGCGGCGAAACCATGCAGAGGCTGAACTGGACCGGCTATACGCCGCCTATAGAGAGGTGGCAGTTGCCTTAAGGCTGGCAATAGCGCGGTCCAAGACAGCAGCCTGGGAGGATCTGCTAGACACCCTAGAGAGGGACCCCTGGGGCAGGCCGTACCATCTGGTGCGGCAAAAGCTTCGGCCCTGGGCCCCCCCAGTCTCCAGCAGTCTGGACTCAGAGGTCCTGGAGCGGGTCGTGGGGACCCTGTTTCCCAACAGAGGGGTAGACTTTGTGCCCCCTGCCATGAGTGCTCCGTCCAGTGACCCGGGGCCAGAGGTGGCACCCGAGGTCACGGAGGAGGAGCTGGGGGTGGCCGTTCTGCGCCTGAAAGGCAAAAAAACGGCCCCAGGGCCCGACGGAATTCCTGCCCGTGCCTGGGTCCTGGCCCTCACCGGGGAACTCAAGCCCCTGGAGTCTCGGCTGCGGGAGCTGTATAGCCGATGCCTCCGGGAGGGCAGATTCCCCCGGAAGTGGAAGGAGGGTCGGTTGGTCCTCATCCGCAAGGAGGGCCGCCCGGCGGACGAACCGTCTGGGTACCGGCCTATAGTGTTGCTCGACGAGGCAGGTAAACTGTTAGAGAGAGTGGTGGTGAACCGTCTCGTCGAGCACCTGGAGGAGGTAGGGCCCAACCTGGACGACGCCCAGTATGGGTTCCGCAGAGGTCGATCGACCATCGACGCCATCGGCCGTCTGCGGGACACAGCGGAGGAGGTGGTCTCCGGGGGAGGGGTGTTGATTGCGGTGTCGTTGGACATCGCGAACGCCTTCAACACCCTGCCCTGGCCGGTGGTATTGGAGGCGCTCCAGTATCATGGAGTGCCTTCTTACTTGAGGAGGTTGGTAGGGGACTATCTCTCAGAACGAGCGGTAGTCTTCCCTACGATGGAGGGAGCAGGTCGTCGGCAGATGTCGTGCGGTGTCCCACAGGGGTCAGTCCTGGGACCCCTGCTCTGGGACATCGGGTACGACTACGTCCTACGCTGTGCAAATTTGCGCGGCGTGGACGTGTCGTGCTACGCTGACGACACCCTCGTTACGGCCCGGGGTTCTGACCTCCGGGCCGCGATGGTGTTGGCCACTGCCGGAGTAGCGACGGTGGTGGCCAGAATCCGGCAGCTGGGGCTGGAGGTGGCTCTCCACAAGTCCGAGGCCATCTGCTTCCACGGCCCTCGGCGTGGACCACCTGCCGGCACCTGCATCGTTGTGGGTGGCACTCCCATCGCTGTCAAAAAGACGCTGAAGTATCTCGGCGTCATTCTTGACAGCAGGTGGGACTTTGGGGACCATTTTACGGCCTTGGTCCCCAAATTGGTGAGGACAGCGGGCGCACTGAGTCGCCTGCTGCCTAATGTGGAGGGAGCTGGGGACTCTTGCCGCCGTCTTTATATGACGGTGGTGAGGTCGATGGCCCTCTACGGGGCTCCGATATGGGCGGCGTCCCTTAAGAATCGTCATAGGGCCCTCTTGCATAGCGCACAGAGGATCATGGCGGTTCGAGTGGTGAGGGGCTACCGCACCATCTCGCACGAGGTGGCGTGCGCACTCGCTGGGTCCCTTCCATGGGACCTGGAGGCGGAAGTGCAGGGGTCGGTGTATTGGCGGGCGGCGGCTGTCCGAAGCCTAGGAAACCGGCCCCCCCACGACACGGTGGTGCGGTGGCGTAGGGAGGCCCACGAGGCCTCCTTAGACCGGTGGACGCGGTCCATCGAGGAGCGGCTGGGCACTCAACTAGCTGGCTCCCGACGCCGCATCCTTGAGGCGATCCACCCCATCCTCAAGGGGTGGATCGAGAGGCGGCATGGGTCGCTCTCCTTTCGGATGACGCAGATTCTCTCGGGGCATGGATGCTTCGGGAGATATCTGCGTCTGGTCGCCGCGAAGGAGCCGACCCAGGGATGCCACCACTGTGGTTGCGCAGAAGATACCGCGCACCACACGCTGGTGGAGTGCCCCGCTTGGAGTGGGCCGCGGTCTGTCCTTTTCGCGGCCCTGGGAGGAGGAGTCCTCTCGCTGCCGACCATCATGTCGGAGATGGTCCGCAGCGAGCAGGCTTGGGAGGCGGTGGCCGCCTTCTGCGACGACGTCATGTTGCAGAAGGAGGCCGCTGAGAGGGAGAGAGAGCGGGATCCGCACTCTCTTCGCCTCCGTCGGCGTAGGCGGGGCGGTAGGCCCCGCCAGGGTCCCGGGCGGCAGGTGCGGGGGCACCAGCCGCCTAGCACTAGGGATCAGGACGGCGCGCTGTTTGCCCAGCGCGCCGTCCAGAGGTAGGAGTGGGGTGTCGTCAAAGCACCCCCTCTGAGGTGGTCTGCCCTTTCCAGGGCGGAGGTGGCCGCTGGCGGGGTCCGTGGACTGTCGAGTCACCACAGACCCTGCCCTCAGTCAGCGCGGCGGGCGACGCGAGGTTTTTAGTGGGTATACCCCTGGGTTCCATTCCTAGGAGCAGCGCCCTTTTCAGGGCGCCGGGAGTCCCACATACCGCCCTGCCCTCCCCCGGGGCAGTGGTGATGATGCGCAAAGCATTTTCCTCGCGAAAAAAAAAAAAAAAAAAAAAAAAACGTTGCGGTAATGAGTTGAGAATGGGGAAATTTGGATTTGGGCAACGGAACAAAAGGGGTCAGATGCTGGCAGACTTCATGGAGAGGGAGAACCTCTTTATGATGAACTCCTTCTTCAAGAAGCCCGTAAGCCGCAAATGGACCTGGATCAGCCCGGACGGTAAAGTCAAAAACGAGATCGATTTTATCATGTCAACGAAGAAGCACATATTCGATGATGTCGCTGTGATCAACGCTGTTAAGACAGGAAGCGATCACCGCATGGTCAGAGGCACATTGAATATCGACGTAAAGCTTGAAAGAGCGCGACTGATAAAATCCACGCTCCGACCAATACCGGCTCAAATTCAAAACCCCGAGTGCTTTCAGCTCGAGCTTCAAAACCGTTTCGAAGCCCTTGAGAACAGCATCGATGTGGACGATCTATACAACATGGTGGTGGATACTGTCCGTACGGTAGGGTCTAAGTACTTTAAAACCCGCCGTCCCAAATCAAAGAAACTCTCCAGTCAGACTCTCCTACTCATGGATCAGAGAAACGAAATGAGGCTACAGAACTCAGCGGATGCCCATCGCTATCGGCAACTCAATAGACAGATATCTAAGTCTTTGAAGAGCGACCTTCGTCAATTTAATACCCGACGTATTAAAGAGACCATTGAGCGGAACAAAGGCTCCAAAGTGTTCGCCAGAGATCTGTCTATTGGGCAAAGCCAATTGACGAGGCTGAAAACTGAGACAGGTAGCATCATTGCGTCAACACCTGAAATCCTGAGGGAGATTGAGAGTTTCTATGGACAGTTATACTCCACGAAAACACCTGTTGAAAGCAAGGCTAAAGACCCTAGAGCCAAGCTTACCCGACACTATTCTGAAGATATCCCGGACGTCAGCCTGTGCGAGATTAGAATGGCTCTCAAGCAGCTTAAAAACAACAAGGCGGCGGGTGATGACGGAATCACAACAGAGCTCCTTAGAGCGGGCGGTAAGCCGATACTTAAGGTCCTCCAAAAGCTCTTTAATTCTGTCATCCTCGAGGGCAAAACGCCAAAGGCATGGGGCAGAGGCGATGTGATGCTGTTCTTCAAGAAGGGTGACAAAACTCTCTTGAAGAACTACAGACCCATTTCGCTTCTGAGCCATATCTATAAGTTGTTTTCGAGAGTCATTACGAATCGTCTCACTCGCAGGTTCGACGACTTCCAACCTCCCGAACAAGCCGGGTTCCGAAAAGGCTATAGTACCATAGACCACATTCATACGCTGCGGCAAGTTATACAGAAGACCGAAGAGTATAACTTGCCACTTTGCTTAGCGTTCGTGGACTATGAGAAAGCCTTTGATTCGATTGAGACCTGGGCAGTGCTGCAGTCTCTCCAAAGGTGCCAAATAGACTACAGGTACATCGAGGTACTAAAGTACTTATACCAAAACGCCACCATGTCGGTCCGATTACAGAACCAGAGCTCTAATCCGATCCAACTACAGCGAGGTGTGAGACAGGGAGACGTTATTTCTCCGAAACTGTTCACAGCTGCGTTGGAGGATATTTTC
Organism: Anania crocealis; assembly: GCA_949315895.1. Lineage (NCBI taxonomy): Eukaryota > Metazoa > Arthropoda > Insecta > Lepidoptera > Crambidae > Anania > Anania crocealis. The sequence continues at coordinate 9,976,916 of OX438873.1, read as the reverse complement.
AAGCTTCTGGACTGGAAAGGACGCGGCATCAACATCAATGGCGAATACCTAACACACCTGCGATTTGCCGATGATGTAGTTCTTATGGCTGAGACCTTGGAAGACCTGAACATTATGCTCGAAGATCTCAGTAATGCTTCTCAAAGAGTGGGTCTTAGGATGAACATGGACAAGACGAAAATCATGTTAAATGCCCATGTTGCACCCGCTCCAGTTAACGTTGGGAACATTGCACTCGAAGTTGTTGACCACTATGTTTACCTGGGACAGATAGTCCAGTTAGGTAAGTCCAACTTCGAGAAAGAGATCTCTCGTCGAATCCAGCTCGGATGGGCAGCGTTCGGGAAGCTCCGGCATATTTTCGCGTCCGAAATACCTCAGTGTCTCAAGACGAAAGTCTTTGACCAGTGTGTGTTGCCAGTAATGACCTATGGGAGTGAGACGTGGTCGTTTACTATGGGTCTCATAAGAAGGCTCAAGATCACCCAGCGAGCAATGGAGAGAGCGATGCTTGGTATTTCCCTACTCGATCGAATCAGAAATGATGAGATCCGCAGGAGAACTAAAACTACCGACATCGCTCGAAGGATTGCATCGTTGAAGTGGCAGTGGGCGGGACACATAGCGCGGAGAACCGATGGCCGTTGGGGCGGAAAGGTTCTCGAATGGCGACCACGTACCGGACGACGTTCCGTGGGCAGGCCCCCCACAAGGTGGACCGACGATCTGATCAAGGTCGCGGGAAGCCGCTGGATGCGGACAGCACAGGACCGATCGTTGTGGAGATCCTTGGGGGAGGCCTATGCCCAGCAGTGGGCGTCGTTCGGCTGATATGATGATGATGATGATGAGATATTAATGCTGTTGTTTATCAGACACTTTTTAGTTAATAGCACATAGACTACTAAATGTTTAAGAAAAAAATACGTCTTCCGAGGAATCATGACACGATAAATCACGCGTTCATAGTCGCGGGCTACAGCTAGACTTACTATGAAATCACTCTTCATACGAAATCAGATCTTGGACATATCAGCATAGATGTTGTTTTACTTTCAATTTTTACCTGTAACAAAAAAAAGTTTTGTAAACAAAAGTACTCAAAGCAATGTGTTGATTCTTACTTAAGTTAAGTACGTTTACGCTACGTGCTCTGTTTATTTTAATTATTCAAAAAAAAAATCTGTTTCAACATTTAACACAGCTGTAGATAATATATCGACCTTGTCCCACCCCTATAATTACGTCAAAATTTTGGATGCCGTAAAGTAGCAACCTATTGACCAATAAACATAAACGCCTAAATAATGGTTACACCAGCAGCAGTAGTGCCAACATGGTGCCAATTACTTAGATTGGTAGAAGAACCGCCATGATGACTCACTATTGACGGATAGTGTTAGGCCGTGACTGAGTTTCGAATACTTTCTATGTAATGAGGTTACGGACTTTTTTGGTGATATAGGCCACTTATAAATTTTTAGGGTTCCGTATCTCGATATTCGGTATTGCTCGATATTAATAATGGCTACATGTAGGCAATTGAAATATTAAAAAAACACTCAGTTGCATTTGAACTTTAATAATACATAATAAATTTCAAATGAATTTTATATTTAGGCGGATTCTCATACCTACAAAAAACGCCATTTGTTGTTTATCTAGTCAATGGTACGGAACCCTTCGTGCGCGAGTCCGACTCGCACTTGGCCGATTTTTAATTTATACCTACTAACTTGCCCTACGGAATTCGAATTGCCTCAGAATAGAAATGTTTTGGTAACATATTGCTAGTTTCGATTTTGACATGATAAAAAATATTATTTATCGATTTAGTTTTTCCAAATATATGTTCATTAATTACTAAAACACACACACATCACAAAGCCGTTGATTGATTACTTTGTAAATTATCATTTACTGCCCTGAAGTCAGGGCTTCTAGTAATAAAAGTTTTAATAAAAGAAAAGGAAGACTAAATAATAATATTATGATATTTTCATTGTTGTACGTATCTTCCCTTTCAGATTCCCTTGAAAAAGTCTACCATTTGAAGTTTTTTTCATGAACTTCAATCTTTGCAGACAGTAAATACAATAGCACCACCCCTTCTCGACAGTAACTGTAAATCTTTATTGTATTCCCATGGCGGAATCAGATAACATAAGGGGCATGTTAAATTTCACACATGTACCTACGTAAATTGTTACTATTGGGGCTATTTGCGTATGAAGCACTTTGGATTTCCCATATTATTGTGTGCTCTGGGCAGGTTGTAGTAAACAATTATTTTAATAACTGCCATTTTTACTAACTAAACATAAAGCAAATAATCACTGAGGAAAACATGCCTGTTAATAAGGAAAGAAATCGTTCAAAAGGCGGTTTGGCGCTCAGTTTAGTCAATGGTAGGGAGGAGACGATGCTGCCTTCTGGGAGTAGGTACTCGTTACTCCTAGGTCCCGGATTCAATTCCCGGACGGGTCAATGTGGAAAAGTGTTTTTCTACATTTTCTCGGGTCTAGGTGCTTGTGGTGCCTTCGTTGTTTCTGATTACTACAATAAGAGTGCTTTAAATAGTTATTTTCTTTGGGATCAGAACAATATGTGATGTTGTCCACATTTATTTATTTATTAGTCGCCTCATACTTATAGGGCAATGTAGAGCGTGTTTTTTTTTGTAAGTAAGAGCAAGAGCATGCCATAAAATAAAAGTAAATCAGTAAATCAGTTTTATTTATACGAATAGGCCCCAGGGGCCTAATTCGCGTAACCGAATCGCAGTTCCATCGTGATTGAATTGGACGATTTTGACATTTAGCCCATACTAGAACTGTCAAAAACCTGTCGTTCAATTACGATTGTGATACGATTTGGTTACGCGAATTAGCCTGGAGGCGCTTTTACACGTCCCAATGTTTAAACTTACCACTCTGCTTCGGGACAAATGCGGGGGCAAATGCAAAAATGCCGAGAAAAAGCAGCGCAAGAAACTCGGTCACTATTATCAGCCAATACAAGTAATTGTAAAGTACTTGTAAGGTTAATAGAAGTACTTGTAAAGAAGAGTACCTGGATAACTCTTCATTTACGACGCCGCAACGTTCGTCTACAAATTCCAGTCAATCGCATTCCTCATTACTCGAATACAATCGAGTGGACAATCGATTATTCGATTAGTTCTCCGTAATCGTCACCGTTAGATTACAGCGCAGAATACGAATCGGTGTTGCCACCACTCATTCAGCTTGATTTGTTGAGGTCAAGAGTTTTGGAGTCTACTTGGGTTGTGCAATGTTTGAGCAACGAAAACTTTGGTGTTCTTAAAATTTTGTGTTATACAAAATGACTTTTTTATTACTGTCAAAACTTTTTATAGGCATAAAGGATCGTATTTACAGCCAATATATGGAGTAACAAGTCACGTTTTCACCCGAAAATATATTTCGCGTAATATTAAGTAGTTTTCAATTTTTACGGTCCTAAGCCTGTGAAGGTATGGCGGGAAAATCAACAATTTTTCAAAATTATAAATAAATAAATATTTAGGACATACCTCACTGGGCCACACAGAGCCATCTAGTCCCAAATTAAGCTACTATTAAGTAGCCTGTCGTATGGGGTACTAGACAAACGATAAACGTACTTAAATACTTTTTTTTCTAAATATATACTTATAATACATAGAAAACACCCAGACCAGTACAAACAGACATGTTCATGCATACAAATATTTGTACTGTGCGGGGATCGAACCCGCGACCCATGGCTCAGAAGCAGCGTTTACTACCGCTGATCCAAATGGTCGTCAAACAATTTAAGAATAGTATCGTAATAAATTAATGAGATGCGCATCGCGTAAAAAATGTGTTGCTAGGAGGCCGGATCGGGCCACAACAGTTACGAATTTATGAACATTGCTCGGGTTTGTGATCACCTACCCGAGTGACGCCCCGTTGGTCTAGTGGTTTAAGTGGGCCAAGATCTCGGGGTCCCAGGTTCAAATCCCGGGTCGGGCTACAAAAAGTTTGGAATTTTCGAACGTTGCTCGGGTTTGTGATCACCAACCCGCATTGGGCAAGCGTCGTGATTATGCCAGTACACCCATCATTGCTGTGGTAACTTTAATTCAATGATGGACGCCTTTTCCTTGCAGTGGGATGATTATAGGCTGTTACTTTTACCCGAATTCGGCAAGTGGTGATTAGGCCCGTACCCGTTATTGCTGTGGTAACTTGAATTCTATGATGTAAGCAGGACTAAGGTACCTATAAGTAAACGTATAGGTACCTTTGTCCTGCAGATGAGGATACTTTATTGTGTACAGACAATAGCAGCTGCACGTCAACCTACCACACAACGTCAAATTTTCTCAATTGACATTGATCTCTACTTGTTCGACTTAAGAGGAAACACTACGGGCGAGGGAATTGAAAAATAAGTATTTGTAAAATCTATTGCTGTCGCGCATTGCCAAATGCCTTCACCGCAGAGTGTATTCGACAACTGCTTCTTGGACCGAAAATACCTACTAAAAACACACCAAATCAACGTTTCGTAGTCCCCCGATTACTTTTCGAAAACTAGACCGATTTAAAAACTTTTTACATTAAAAATTAAAGAAAGGCCTTGGCCGTGTTCATTTTTTTTCTAAAATTCAGCCAAATTGGTTTTCTGGATATTTGAACACAGCGGAAAATCTGGCGAATTTTTTTCGATTTTTGAGAGCTCATATCTTTTTTATTAATTAATTAATGAAAAAACAGAAAAAATAGACACATGCTAATAGTGGCTATAGATTTTTGTAATAAAAATTATTGCTCTACTGGCTTTATCCAGGGAGGAAACAGGGGACTACGTTTGTATGGAAAAACGGCCCTTGTGTTTCCTCTTAAAGTTGAAAATCAATTCAATGACCTTTAACTTTTTGACCTGCCGTTGCTGTACATGCAAGGTTTACTAATTCAAAAAAAATTGCGTACCTACTCGCTAATCGTGAGAACGTTAAATATTAAAGCGTTTGTTAACACGCGTCTTTTAAAACAACTTCACATGTTACGCTGTGGGAAATCGTCAAACTCTTCAATGTCACTTGACATTAAGAAGTACAAGTTATTGCAACTTCCAGTGGGTCTAGCACGAAAAACTATCGAATTCGAATCGTTTGCGTGTTCGTATCGCCATCGAAATATTTTGTATGAAAACTTGAACAGCGCTTGCGCTTGAAATGTCAAAATGAAAACTACAAAACAAAGCACGAACTTTGTGTCGTTTACGTTCGATACGCAAACGATTCGAAGTCGATAGTTTTTCGTGCTAGACCCACTGAATTCAAGTGCTCTTGAGGCATTCCATCGCCTTTATTATTGTGAGACTGTGACTTGAAATCGATTTTTATTTATACCAACAACCACGTTTTAAGTGAAAATATAAAATAGATACGCGATTATCGGTATTAAAATAAATAAATTACTAATATTATAAAGCTGAAGAGTTTGTATGTTTGTATGTTTGAACGCGCTAATCTTTGGAACTACTGGTTCGAATTGAAACATTATTTTCGTGTTGGATAGTCCATTTATCGAGGAAGGCTTTAGGCTATATTGTTTTAAAAAGTTCCTTATCGCGATCATAATAACAGAAAAGGACGCGGACGAAGTCGCGGGCAACAGCTAGTAGATAATAAATATGTAAATACATTGTTCTGATCCCAAAGTGAGTACGTATTTAAAGCACTCGTATTGTAAAACTCAGAAACAACGAAGGTACCACAAATACCTAGACCCGAGTAAATGTAGGAAAACACTTTTTTTCTATATCAAATTATCAATTGACCAGTTGAACCCGAGACCTTGGAACAGGCGACACCATGAATACAGTTGTTACAGATGAAGATTAACACTAAACGGGATTTAATGCACAATAATATTTAAAAGGTAAAATAGTGTTTACTTTCCTTAAATGTCAAGGAAAAGGTCTCAGTCATTTTATACCTAATTACTACAATTTTAAAACTTATTATGAGATAAGAGTAAAAACGATGTAAAGCATCTATCTGGTTCACGCTTTGTACAACCTGTATTTTATTTATGAGTCTCTCTTATATATTTTCATAATAAACGTGGCAATAGTTTAACAGTAAAAACTATTGACGGGTGCCTTTCACAACGACAAATTTGTTGCGACAATCAGTCATTTTCTTTTAGTCACAGTGAAAACCGTATTGAGACAAATTGCGAGGAGAAAATATAAAAGTATGATTGCACATCAGTACAAACTGATTTCATTTTGTCTTCTACACACAAGACACAAACATTAGCTAACCATACCAGCCTATATCAATCCACTGCTGGGCATCTACTCTTCACGGAGGAATTTGCCATAATAGCCACGATTGGCAGGTTTTTTTTTAATAAATAATCGGCTTGCTCTTGACTACATACTTAACTCTACGGTTAAGAAGAAGCCTAATATGGAGCGAGCTTACCCAGAGGCACTGGTTCTCCCACACACCAGCGGAACACAGAAAAATTATTTAGTGCTGGACTCCGGCAGGAGGGTGGTAGCATCCAGGCAGCCTCTTACGAAGCCTACCACCGCAGAGGGATTTGTTAGCCGTCATCATTTGTCAGAATACCAAAGATGCCGTTGCCCAGGGTGGACCACTAGGAGGCTTGGGCTGTCGTAGTTTGGCCAATATTAGCGAGCAGACGCTGCTAAAAGTTTCAAATTTTAGAACATTGCTCAGGTTTGCGATCACCAACCCATCACTGCTGATGTAACTGGAATTCAATGGAGGCCTTTTCCTTGCAGTGGGATGATTATAGGCTGTACTTACTAATGGTATAGGTGTTACTTTACTTTTTTTTAGACACTGCCGCCCGTCTTCTTCTGGCAGTGAATACTTTTTTAGTCGCCTCTTAAACACCCATAGGAAAAGAAGGGGAAGTTCTTTTGATGTGCCGCACCACACAGTATTGGGTATATCTTAACGAATTCATTCACTAGAATCAACATTACTTCTTGGATACCCATTATTAATATGTATTCTATAGGGTTTCGAGTACCGTTATCAGCAAAAATCGCTTCAACCTGACTCTATTTATATTCATACAAATAAACCGTGTGTTGAAAAAAATAACACCACGTCTTCTATTCCTATGAATATGTCGTAAGAGACGACTAAAAAATATTTTTAAAGACAGTTGTATTTCTACAAAATGGGGACTGCTTTGACTATATTATGAGGCGCTTTTGCGTCCCAATATCATAACTTACGAATTTCCCACTTAACGCAGTCTGAACCTGGTGCATGATGGCTGTGAGTGATTTCTTGTTTAACACCGTCTCAAATTTGGCAGCTTATATCAAGCTTTTTATCAACAAAATGCTTGTAGCATTTTTTTTATTTATTACTCTGTTTATAAATAGTATAATTACAATAAATATATTGATCATTTATTATTTGGCTCTCTTAAATAAAAGTCACAGGTGAAACTATAACTAAGGAAGAAATAGGATGAAATAACTTTTTTTGAGGACAGTACCTACTCTTGTCATCAGTGTTCATTGAAGATTCACCCCAGTCTTCGGTCCAAAGCCAAATTGCCTGTATCAGAGGGGTTCCAATATCAATTTATTGCTGACTTTACATCACCAATCAATTGGACAATTGATTAGATATTTTGGGGGTCGAATTTCATTTGAATGTTTGTTGGCGACCTCTAGTGTTAGATTGTGAATTATCTTAATAAAAATATAACTAAATTAGTTAAAAGTTAAAACCTTTATGAGGCTTATAAAATTACACAGTGTTATAAATCATGTCCGAAGAAAGAAAGCTGACTTTTAATATGTTTTTAGGGTTCCGTACCCAAAGGGTAAAAACGGGACCCTATTACTAAGACTTCGCTGTCTGTCCGTCTGTCCGTCTGTCCTTCTGTCCGTCATGTATTTCTGTTGCCGCAATAACAACAAATACTAAAAACAAAATAAAATAAATATTTAAGTGGGGCTCCCATACAACAAACCCGTTTTTTGGCCTTTTTGGTACGGAACCCTTCGTGCGCGAGTCCGTCTCGCACTTGGCCGGTTATTTTTAATATATCATCACATCATAATTTTTCAAGTTTATATACTGATGGTTTTTTTAAATTTAAAAAAATGTTCCGAGTCAAGTGACTCTTAAAATACTAATGAGACAGACAAACCAATTAGGTACCTGTATTCATTATGTCAAAGTATAAGAGTTTCAAATTAATATAATACGATGAAAATAATATTACGACTTATCTCAATCCGAACGCCCTATTGGTCTAATGGTTTAAGTCCCAACCCAAGATCTCGGGTTCGATGTCCGGGTCAGGCAACAAAAGTTTTGAATTTTCGTTCATTGCTAGGGTTTGTGATCACCAACCCAAGGTGGCAAGGTTGGCAAGCGTGGTGTTCATGCCTATACCCATCATTTATGGTAACTTGAATTCAATGATGGAGGCCTTTTCCCTGCAGTGGGATGATTATAGGCTGTTACTTTACGTTTAAGTAAGTACAAATACAGTTAACCATGGCCTATTACGAAATGTCTCTCAACAAAAAACGTCATCAAACTCCTTAGCTGGCTCGCACCTAATTTAAACAAATCAACAATAATAAGTGCATAGTTTCCCACGTTGCACCCCTCTCTTTCACACCAGTTAATTTAGAAAGAGTAACGATACTAGCGTGTGCCATTCATACTAATTTAGTATGGTAAACTTGAAGTTATCATTACATCATGCGGGTTAAACTGTTTATTGTTAGGAATATTTTAACACTTAACCGAGTGACAAATTCATTCTAGATAGAAATAAGTGACGACCATTTTTTTCCTCTTTTTTTTTCTTTCGGAACCGGCTAAGGTCTGAGACCATGCTGCTATGTCTTTAGTAAGAATTCAATCACGTAATAAATGCATAAAATATCATAAATTCTTACTTACACATAATATATTAACCTATCTTAACCCTAAACTAACCTAATTCATTGAATTGCATGGGTGGTTTATACATTTCAAAGATCACAGGCGCTTTACGCGAGAACGTGGAACCTATTCAATATACTCTATGGAACCGAGCTATCATATAGGAGCGCCTTTCCTTGTTTCTCACTTTTATTTTATTTTTCTACTTACTGACACATTATTATAACAAGCCAGTGCCACCACTTACTAAATGCAGCGTATGATAATTTCACAAAAACTAAGAAACAAAGTCCATCTTTCCATTTTAGTTTCCCTCGCTAAATAACAGGGGACAACCAACAAGAAGCAATATAGAAAGAAAGATAAATATTTTATTGGTAATACGCAACCATCATTTCGGTAATTGATTTTTATTTAAAACGCCTACGCATAATTTGTTGAAGGTGACTATATGAAGAAACATTATACCAAACAATTTAACACCAAGGTTTAGCTGATAACAGTAACCCAATCTATGAACGAAGTCAGCTTTCCGAGAAACACACCGGTGTTATTCACAAACACGCATTATCTTGAGCAAACAGAAATGGTACCTAATGCATCTCAATCTCAAGATCGCCTATCCTTTACACTAGGGTTGTAAGGCTTTCAAGAAGATGAAACTATCGATATGAAGAGAGAACCTCATATTCTCTCATAGTTATTTTTAAAGTTTATTGTTCGTTGTCTTTTTTCATACATAAAACAATTGCATAAATAATTTGGTGTGGTGTCAGGGAATTACTGCGTACGTGTGGTTTGTTTTCTTTGAAATCTCTTGTTCTTCCAAGTTTGAAATGTCGACAGTTGGTATAGAAATATGAGACACAACACGGAATGGAGAGTATTTTCTTAATACATGGTTTACCGTTAATGGCCTTTAATATAATAACGTCCAACATGTTTCATTTGGGTAGCACATGCTAAGTTTTAATTAAGATGGATCTAGGCATTTGTTTCAAGCAAGCTCGCTAATTTGCTTACGTTACTAAATGAGATTTTCATTAAATTAACTTTAAGACGTGATAACGTCTTTAAAATCGTTTTAGTCGGGTGACATGTTCAGAAACTTGTGTCACACCAAAACCTCACGAGCGCGATCGCAGGTATAACGAGAGAGAGACGGACCGATCTCCCGTCTCATCTCGAGCGCTGCCAGTCATTCCGTGAAACTTGTCACGCGGAATCCTCACGAGCGGAGGCTGGCATAGCGTTCGAGTGAGTGGACCGATCTTCCGTCTCTCTCACTCTAGATTCGTTTGTATGCCACAAACGAATCTCGTGCGGTTAAGTTTTCGTTGAATTATTATGTATGCATAAATGTTTGTATAAATGTATAAAAGTATGTTTGTATGAATGTATGTATGAAGAAAAATGTATATCATAGTCGAATAAGTAAACTTGTCATTTTACACCCGAAATTTATCATCAAAAGTGTGAATAAAACGATAGATGTAATTTAAAATTTGAAAAAATTGTTATCTTCATTAATTCCTTACTTCCCAAAAACTTATATCACCAATAAGACGTTATCACGTAAACATCTCGATCGTAAACCTACTTTACAAACAACCAATTTTTTTTATACCTAAGTATAGGCAACTGGCGCAAGCAGAAAAGTAAAGGTTGGTTGCTGTTAAATGAACTGTTTTGACTTAAAACTACTAACTCTCAAGGTTAATACACACCGTATAAAATATTGTAAAAAATATACTTATTACGGTGAATTTATTTCCAAAGTTGGTCCATTTCATAAATAATTTTTACGAAAATTTAAACGGTAAAAAGCTTGCAACAACACAACAATTTAGAGTCGATGTCAAACCAGAAAGTACTGACAATAGAACTTATGCGCCGTCGAAAAATGTTAATTAAGTATGTTTATAAATTAATTCCTATTATTTATAGGCCTTATTGTATGTCAGTACCTAGGTCAAAAAATATTATTGATTTTTATACATTTTTTTTAAATTCTAGTTGACAGCCTATAAGCATTAGAAACGTTTGTGTATCCTTACCCTTAGCGGGAAAGATTTAAGATAAATTCGTAGTACTTACTCGTAATTTAATAGCAAAATGGGTATTGAATTTTATTGACACACCAAAGGTTTCGTAGATATTATTACATTACTGGGAATTTTACTGTTATCTATTTGAAGAATTTGGTTTCACCGACTTCTTAAAATTCATTTGACATTTATTCATATATCTTTTGGCCGAGGCCTGGTAGATTTGTACCTATTTGTACTGACCTAAAATGGTTTGAATCAATGATATTTAAAAAGTAATAGATATGTTACATGCGCTCTCAATATGCGTCCCTAAAACGTCACAATTGTGACGTCTTTTCAAATCCATGAAAGAGAAAGTAATTGTTCTTTTCACGAGTATGACAAGGACAAAATAAGAATTACGCATGTGTGCAGTTGTTCGCAAGCGGTACATATATTTCGATAGTTTTGTAGGGCATAACCTACCTATCTATACTTTTTAAATATCATTGGTTTGAATTATGAATGAATTATGAATTATACAAAATTTCACACAAAAGTCAAATTAAGAGGCTTGATGTGGGCATTTTAAAACTAACTAACTAATGGTACCACAATGACGTTTAACTTTTTAAATATCATTGGGTACCCATGAATCGAGAAGGGTTGGTGCTTTTAAAGTTTTGTCCGGTGCCACACGGAACACATAAAACTATAAGTAAGTTGTGGAAGAGTTGACTTTATTTTGTCATTTAAATACACATAAGACATAAATCAATCTATCCAAGCACTTCGATTACTGCACAACACAGTAGTTCTCCACACAGAGGCGGGTGCGTGGTCCCGCCTTTCATTTCGGCCGACACAATCATGTGCCTGGCCGCTTCTCACCTGACCTCCCCCCCCCCCCCCTCGGACGGCGACCCAAGCCGAGGTCCGAGCCTACAGAGGCGCCCTTGAGGTCGCTGTCCGATCCCCCCTCCCAGATCGGGCCCGCCAGAATGGAGCCCGACCGTGATCCGGCATGCCACGGCATCTCCGGTTCCGGCGGCGCCACCACTGGTGGGTTCGCCATTTGGTAGGGTGCCTTTAGCACCCCACACTGGCCCGATCGCGCCCGCTAGTATGGGCCCCGGTGCGAGCGAGCCTGAGGCTTACCCTCGGCCGCACCGGCGTACCGCTAGCGTGGCGAACCTAGGCTGCGCGCCTTCAGCGCTCGCCACACTCTGCCCGGTTTAACTGATTAAAGCCTTCCATATGAGATGTCAGTGATAGGTCCGTCATTAAAAAATTAAAAAAAAATAATTAAAAAATAACAATCTATCCATAAAAACTAAGTATTCGATTTAAATTTGAAATTTCTATTACATTATATGCAGTAAGAAATCCAATAACTTATTTCAAATTCAAACCGCATATAACTTTAATGCTAAACGGCTATTCTTTATCAATAGAATCCACCATTTATACCATTTCGTATTCAATTCTAATTTACAGTAAAATGTATTTTCTTTTAATATCAAATTCAGATGATGCCTTGAATATCAATATATAGTATTTAAATAATAATGGCTGTAAAATCTCGCTACGTCATGGTACGATTCGACATACATTCCTGCTGCGTGAATCAGGAACGAAACGCGACAGCCAAGTGTGAGTTGTTCATAATACGTTGGTTCGAAATTTGAAATACAATTTTTTTTTATCATCATACCAGAATATCTGTGACAGCTTAACATCCAAGTGAGACTTGTTCAAAAATACGTTAGTTCGAAATTCGAAATACTTTTTATTTATCATCGTTTCGTTTACCAGAACATCAGCGACAGTTCTAGACTAAAGTTAATGTTAACGCTTCCATATTTTTGTAAAAATGACTTCAAATTGTGTAAGTTACACGAGTCTACTGTAGATATAGGGTCCCACTTAAAGAAGGAATTTGCCTTAATCAATCACACACGCAAGTGGGTTTTAGATCGTAGTTTTATCAATGGTGGAGCGATGACGCTGCTTCCGACTTGCCGGAAGAACCGGCAGTTGTACATAAGTCTTTTCTTACTTTATGATGATAAAGGTTTTTCAGATTAAAAAGAGGTTAAAGGTATACGCAGAGCTCCCAGATCGAATATTTGGATACAAAATTTTTATAATCGGGTGGTACATTATATCCTTAATCGTTATGTATAATTAAATACAAAATTTGTGAAAGGCCTGAAATTGGACTTCAGTTCGCCATTGCATTGGCCACCCCTATTGCAAGATTATTTTAATGTGACCAGTACCACAAAGTAGTAAAAAGAGTAATAATTAAAACGAAAAAGTATTAAAGTACAGGTCAATATGTTACTTTTATTGAATTTTAAAGAAAAAAACGTTTTTTAAAATGGTTATGTATAATGCGGTCAAATTTTGTATAATTGATGGGACTAAAACTGTATAACCGCGGTTTATAGGCTGGCATCCCTGGGTATACGTAAATTAACTTAAAGTTTAAAAAAAACATTATTCTTGAAACTACTTTATTTAGTAAGTATTTTTACCCCCTTCCTAACTCAAAATACACGTCAATATATTATATCCCAGTCCTACCAACGCTTATAATTTAATTGAAATGGCTACAACATAATAATATAGCAAGTAAAACGTAAAGATACTATAGGGAATATATTTTTGGCACTGAAACACTAAAAGTAACATTATTATCGTACAAGGGACCCCAAATTGCTTTCTTCACCCCACGTACTGAGTCGGAAGTCATTTTCGGCTACTTCTTGTGATGTAGGGTGGCAAATATAACGCTTTGTTGAGTTTATGGGTTGGGATGCATGGGGGACATGTTACAATATCGATGGTCTTTTTAAGCTCTTAGGATGCTTCCAAAATTATATCATTCATGCCTTCAAAGTGGAAGTCCTGAGTAAAGTGGATTTAGCGTGCAGCGTGCTACTATCTACATATATTATTTTTAATTACACAGTAACAACATACATATTATCACACCTCCTTCCCAACGGGGTAGGCAGAGACCAAGGCCTTCCACTTACTACGATCCTGGCATACATCTTTCGCTTCTTCCACATTCATCAATCTTTTTCATGATGAAAAGATTGATTATTTTTAAGGAAGACTTAATTTCTATGAACTGAGATAGTGAGATCTACTTGTCACAAATGAATGTAATTTGAAGCCTCATTTGAAGCCATAACTGAAAAATCTGTCAGTCCCTGAAGTAATTATTTTCCACAATTAATTTAGATATAAGTAATAAAAAACTCAAAGCGTGGTGATTATTTTAGTTCCTATCATTGCTATGGTAACTTGAATTCAATGATGGAGGCCTATTCCCTGGTGGGATGATTATAGGCTGTTACATCCATACAACCAAAAAAACTTCCTCAACTTTCCGTCTAAGGCAAACCGGCTAGCGAATTTTTGAATTTAGCAAATGCGTCATACATGCGACAATGTATGATTTGATTATCATTAAATAAATAAAACACATAATGGCAAAAACGATATCGAAACAGGTGAGACTTTATTTAGTACCAAAATGTAAGTGTGTATTCTATTAAATATTTCATTCCTAGATGTCCTATTTCTGGTAACCTTTGAACATTTTTACACAGCATCCCGTCTAATAATGTTATAATAATCGTGTATTAATAGAACCAACTTCCCGCCTTTCCTAACCTAAAAATAGTAATAAAAAAGTCCATATGACTTTTATTTTTTTTAAACCCATTCACGGCTCATGATTAACAATATCAACCACCGTTACATTGATGTGACGTTTTGACACATTGGTGTAACAAAAAAGTATTTATGAAGAGCGATAAATATCACTTTATTATCTGTGGACGCTTTTGAATATGGATTAGGATGTTAGCTTTAGTACTGTGTAATGGAACGTGAATATGATGTATTGTATGTATAATGTACGATGTAGAAGTTTATAATAAGTGTGAAATATAAACTTGTGGTGATGGCCAGAACTAGAATAACACCACCCTTTCTCTTCTAAGGGACTAAAGGAGTACTGCCACCAAACGACAGACAGCAGTCTTTTCTCCGCCATGGCCAAACTGCGACTTTCAAGCCACATTATTACAGATCTCTGACGACTTGTTTTTACGAGTTCTTTGATAGAGAAGCCGGGACCAATGGCTTAACGTGCCGAAGCACGACTCAAATTTGGAAGAAATCGTTTTCTAAATTTCCTTGACCGTGAACCGAACCTGGGATCCTTGTGTGATAGGTTGCACCAATACACAAAACGAGTTGTTGTGCGGTCATCGTGGCGATTATGGCAAAATTTACTGGACAGATGATCATGTTTATGATGATGATGGATGAGATGATGAGGAACAAATGTATTGCATAACGCTGTAATTGGTCGAGGCAATCAATTAGTTTTTTATGTTTAGTTAGTTTCGTTTATCGGTATCGGTCAATTGCGTCAAAACTTGTATTACATAAAACGTTAACCTCTTCGATACTTTTATTTAATACTTTTAGTTGATATTCATCTATTTTATTTGAAGTAATTTTATGGACTAGCTCTCCGCCCTGTTAGGTATTGGTATGTATATGTGTATTAAATAAGAAAGAGACACATCGAGATCTTAATTTATTTTTTATCTATTTTCTATATTCTTCTTCTATATATAAATAAACAATTATCTATCTGAATCGGATAAATTGCACTTTCGATTATTATCTACTATACAAATCTCTACCTGACCATAACAAATGTAATAAATTAAAATATATTCTTTATTTAATTATTAATAATATATTTAACATAGAAGAAGAATATAGAAGATAGATAAAAAATAAATTAAGAACTCGATGTGTCTCTTTCTTATTTAAGATAATTTAAAACATCCTTATCCGTTGATGAATAAAACTAAAGTTATCTCAGTTAAAATCACTCAACCCAAAATGTATTTTTAGAATTCAATTAGCCCTCCTAATGAAGCTTTGCAAAAATGTCTTAATCCATACATCGTGGGTTCATTCAGTACAACCAATCTTATGTTTCATTCTTGCTTTTTGTTCTTTTATGAACTGCAAAGATTCACATTAAGTGTATGAGTGACAGTTTAGCTTCGGTCATTTAAACCACTTGAACGCATTGGAGGGTTTTTAACTCTTAACCCTCGCTTCGTTAACCCTTGAATGACGGTTGGGCGATGAGTGAAAAGTTTATGGTCTGTTTACTGTTTAAAATTAAAGCGACGAACATAAGATGGATTATTAGGGTTATTTTTTGTTTAAGATAATTTATTACGTATCTTAAAATATTGGTTGCCTCGGACGAGATTTGAACAGACGACCTTGTAATACCGGCTGCTTCGCCCACCGCGAATCATACAGAATGTATTAAAAAAATTAAGAAAAGCTTTAATTTAAATTCAAATCTATGAATAGTCCTTAGGAACTTAAAAAAACCGATTAGAATTTTTGAATGATAATATTATTTTTAAAAAAAGGACAAACCCGTTTTCCATACAATTTCGGGCCTGACGTTACAAGGCTGGGAATTAGCCATAAATTAAAGCATATTGAAAAGATTCATAATTTTCACAACTTTCTTCAATGAGAAAGTTACTTAAATCAAGCAATAAACTTATTTTATTTTATAACCTATATCATGTATTATTTTACTAAAAAAGACCATTTCGGTACTTTAACTGGATAAGATCTAGATTCCTTTTCTATCTATAGGAGATACAGGTAGTAAACAAAGCACTTCAGCAGAGCAGTGAGAAAAATACAAAACACATTAACTTGCGCACGAGTACGAAACATGTTAAACATACTCTATTTACGAAACGAAATGTGAGTGAATTGGAATGAATGACAAATGTCAATTAACTGTCATTGTCAACTGATATTCTTAATAATAGTGCAGCCTGTTACATCAGGAATTGAAGTATTCGGAATGTTCAATTGTTTTATCAATGATTACTTATTGAACTGCAAAACTCGTAGAAAAAAATGTTAATTACATTCTCTAAGTTTTTTATTTTTATATCAGGCTTTTAAAACTAATTATTTAGCTCATTCCTTAAAAAATGCAATTGTAAAAAAGTATTAGATACTATGAATCGATTTATTCCAAATTGATTAAAACGTTAAAAGTGCCGCTCTTTGTAGTGACAGAGCGTTTACGGAGATAGTCACATTTTGATTAAATGTGTGTATAACGGTTTACAGAGACTGTTTAAATATTAGAAAAACAATTTGTATTTTATCCATTTTCTCCACTTGTCCATTGCCAATTTAACTATTTTTTAGAGAAATAGGCAAGCGAAATTAAAGGGATTTTTTGTCATAATTTCCATTGTTGTAACGTCGGGCCCAAAAAAGACGTTCTCCTTTCCTTTGCAAAAAAACTTTTCAGCGGTTTTTTTTTGTTGAGTCGACTAATCAATTAGTGTGAATTTGGTCTACAGGAGTTATTAATTGTAAGCTCAGGGAAATTACTTAATGAAATATGATGCCAAGATGTTAACAATATCCTCATGTATAGTATACCTTATAACAAATCACAAGGATGCAAAATTGACTGAAGGCCACGTCGAATACAGTCACTACGAGCCAAACTAATGCATCGCTGCCGAAATATGACCCTCTGACCCACCCAATAATAAAAATGACATTGAATTTACAAAACAATTCAGATAACATTTGCCGAATGAGAGTGCGGAAAAAGTTGCTAATGAATTACAATTGGCAATGACCCGCACACACCTTTGGCACAGTAAATATAATAATTTGCAGTAGCTAAATTTGAAACAGGCTCTTAAATTGGTGTAGAGACAACAACTTTAGAAACTGCTTCAGAATTTAACGATACCGTCAAGTTACAAATTGATTTTATATCCATTTTTAGTAAGAGAGTAGCTTACACCAACATAATAATGACTAGGGATGAGTCTCTCTAAAACATGCCATCAATGATTTTGCCTTTAATTTTCATCCGTTGCCAATTCCTAAACGCATAACGCTTTTAATTTATTAAACAGTAATGCGACTAATATTTTAATACTAATGATTCATTTGATAAATTAAAGGTGGGTTTCTCTACCCTGTTATCAGATTGTTACGCCCACAATTTAGGAGTGTGTGTTAAAGACTAATAGGATTTTTTTTACACAAAACAACTTTAAAATACAATTCTTTGAATAAAAAGCAAGTTTATTAAATCCGTCCCTAGCATAAAATGTTCATTGTTGCTATCTAGCAGAGGACTTCTAAAATCTGCTGATGATTAAATAATGATATTATTATCGCTACGTTCTATCCCCGGGCAACAATAGTTTCGAATTTTTGAAAATTTGCTCGGGTTTGTGATCACCACCGCATTTGTCAAAGTGGTGATTACGCCTGTACCCATCTTTGCTGTGGTAACTTGAGTTCAATGATGAAGGCCTGTGTCCTGCAGTGGGTTTATAGGCCGTTACTATTTGCTTTACATTTATGGCTTAGGAGGTGAATTACTGCACACTTTATTTGCTATGCCTTCGGTGAAGTTCAGTGAGAAGCTTAATTGGATGTTTGTGGGAGTGCAATTGGTGGCCTAATTTCTTGATGGTAATTCTATGATGGTTGAATTGCGAAAAGCAAAGGTCAATGTCAATACGGTTCACATTAGTATTTTGATCACGATCATTTGGATCAGCGGTAGTTAACGCTGCTTCTGACCCATGGGTCGCGGGTTCGATCCCCGCACAGTACAAATATTTGTGTGCATGAACATGTCTGTTTGTACTGGTCTGGGTGTTTTCTATGTATTATAAGTATGTATTTACAAAAAAAAAGTATATAAGTAAGTTTATCGGTTATCTAGTACCCCATACGACAGGGTACTTAATAGTAGCTTAATTTGGGACTAGATGGCTTTGTGTGGCCCAGTGAGGCATGTCTTGAAATATTTATTTATTTATTAGTATTAGACCCTACAGTAGTGTTACCTTGGTTCGATATTAAGCAAATTTACTTAGGCTTCTGGTTTCATTTTAGGAAATAATTTAGCGTATTTTTTTTCTTATATTAAAAAACTATCTTGATTGCACTTTGAAGTTTAAAACGTATGTGATAAAGAACCGGAGTTATCTTACCGACCTGTTTTATTTCTATTTCAGCAATCGACACTACCCATAGAACACTTTGGAATACGTTGCGATTCAAAGTCAAGTATCATTTGTTTCTCTCATTACGTCTTCCTCCTTTTTTACTGGCGTTCCATTCCACTCATCCTGCATATAATACCCAAATACACGAGTATCATTTGTTTTTTTACATCAAATTAGTTAACTTTATGCAGTTAGGTCCCGTTAACGGCAGACCAAAACCTGTCAAAAAATGTTTCCTTTCCTTTCACTTAATTACTCATCGTTTTGGACGCATAAAAACATAATTATTCAATATAATGATACTAAAGCGTGTATAACAACCGTGTGGCGTCTAAAATTGATTTCACGGGTTTGTGACGTCACACACCCCACAGAGTTGTCGGGACCAGAATAAACTGAACCATCGCACAAAAAGAGCTTTGTTTAAAATAGATGCTTACTAAAAACATCTATGTTTAGAATCATATATTAATTAGGTCCATTAGAAATAGTACAATGAAGTTGATAAGTAGGTAAGCCTTAGTTCCGAATAAATATTATTGAGGATCCCTTCAATAGAAAAGATAGTTGAAATTTACCAGCTGCTTGGGACCCCCTCATGCCATTAATAAAGTCCACAAACCATGGCAATACTGCAAAGACTCCGGACAAAGTGAGCCCATATTGCGTGAAACGGAACATAACTAACGATAAAAATTAGAGGTAGTTGTTTTTTTTTCAAATTACCTACTTTAAGACGAATAACACCTTAGTCTGACCGTGACAATGAACGCTACTAAGCGTTCAAAATATCGATTTAAACCTAAATGAACGCGAATATAAAATCCGTAAATATACTGATTTAAACTTCCATGGTCACTATCACTAGAGTTAATTGATACGGAGTTTATACCATGTACCTTAGTTTTTATGAGTTTCCGTTGCAAGCGCCATGATCACGGGAGAAATATCGGAAACTAATAAAAACTAAGGTACATGGTATAAACCACGTATCAATTAACATCCGTAAATATATCTTTCATTTCAATTATAAAAATATCCACCTCCAATACAATAAAGAAAAAATATTTTAGATTAACCCGTTCGGGAAACAAACCTAGGATTTCAGATCACATCATGAAAACCGGTATGTTTACCACTTCATCACAAAGATTGTCACACGGAGTCATAGAAGAAAGTTGTCTTATTGCACCTAAGCTCCAGTTATTATGGTTTTCACAGATTGTTTACATTGCGCGCCCATATTTTACACTACTCCCGCTGCCCACGGAACCCTTGTTTAGTCTGGGACCCAGCTGCTGGTATTTCAAGTAACATTCATAAAAATCTTACGTGCTTATAAGATAAACAATTTTTGAAATTAATTTTGTAGTTCAAATTTAGCGTTGTGCAACGAAAGGGTTAACACAAAAGCTTTGTAGAAGGCGCTACTTACATATACTCACGTTGACACATATACCTTTTTAAGTAGCCTGGTATTTTTAATTCTATTAAGACGTAAAGTTGGTATTGTTAAAAAAATATATTCCATCTTAGGCTGCATTTCCACAAAAGTGAAACTAAGTGGTAAAATCATAAAAATAAGTTTTAGTTCGGAAAATAGGCACCAGAAGACACTTTTGCACATCTCAATATTTTAAAACCTACCACAGCTTCGGGACAGGAGTGAGCTAGTGCCGAGGAACAGATTTAAAGGGTCTCTAATTGTCAGCCTCATTTTAATAAGTAGGTTTACAAAAAATTAGATGGTAATTGTACGCTATGATGATGATTTTACTATTATAATTAAATCCGAATGTAGTTCATGACAAAATATGTATACAAAAATAAAACCGTTTTTATACAAAAATTTAACGGATTCTGATGCTCCTGACATTTGTCAGTAATTTCCTAAACATTTCGTCAATTCAATGTATGTGACATTTTTCATCAAAAGAAACAAAATTATCTATCTATTAAGAATGAAATTAAAATAGAGGTTACTAAACAATAACCTTCAAAATCAGTCAACCTCGAATCATAAATAAAAATACGCTTCGATTAAGACTTTTTTTTTCTACACTTTGTTAAATGCCCACTGTCCACTGTTAAAGTAGCCCACTGTCTAAATAAGTCTGCTAGCGACAATCTCGCATGCACTTACTGGATACGAGTGCTGTAAAAAGCCAAATACCTTCGGACGAGTTAAAAAAAGGAATAAAATCACAAACAACGAGTAAAACAACTCGACAGGCTGACTCACGGCTATACTTGTATTGTGGGGCATCGGGTCGGCGAACAATCACACCATCTTGTAATATAAGTAAGATCTTTAAATTAATATTCGCTCCGCCTGAGGCTTTGTTTGCTTGAAATTTGGTGGTTAGTTGGTTATATCGCGCTTCTGGGTAATTCCCGCTGGTTATATCGCTTTCCTAGTTTAATCGCGCTCTTATAACGGGAGATCCCCTTTAAGTCATTACAAGCACATCGCATCGCGGCATCGTTTGCATGGATTTTGTAATATCGCGCTTTCGGTGAAGTTGCTCTCCCGGTTCAATTGTACCCCTAGCTAGTTACGGTCTCGGCTATTATTTTTTCTGGATGTCGCCACTCGATTATATCGCGTGTTTGATCAAATGGGGACTACCGTTTCTTTGCTCACCAGTTGGCGCCACTGTAGACTGAGGTCCGGAGTTAAAGCTGTAAAAGGCGATCGGCGCCGAAACAAAGTGTGAATCTAGAATCTAATTAAAGTTTATTATTTATGAATAACTTCTTGATATCAACAAACTAACTTCTAAAATAATTGCTATTTGAGGCCGCCTATTTTTGCGCTTATTCTTAATTCCGCTTTCAAAGCGTTCACATTAATCGCCAAATAATCCATATTTGCGATAATTTTACGAAAAGATCACTTTCCAGTAGGTAAATTAAAGAAATTATAATTTATGCGACAAATTCCGCAAAAAACCAGTACAAAGTGAATGATATTGGACCTCACGCTACACTAGCGCCTCTAGTGGCAAATTCACTAGCGATAGCCCCCATTGTGCTTCTGGTAACACCGCTCGCTTCCGGTTAGTAGCGCTCCCGGTTTTATTATTATCTCGTTCTTGATTATATTGTGTTTCTGTCCCGATTATATCGCGATCCTTAGAAATATTAAGCTAAGAAGTTATTGTTTCACTAAACAGATTTTTATTTCGTTATTACATCCTTAGGATTTCATTTTGTCAGAAAAAGGAAGACATCCCTATTCTGTCTATCTCTATTTGATACTGCACTACATACACCGTATCTAGATACTTAATTTAATTCCTGAAATACTTCGTCTATCAATATTACATTAGCTCTTCGCTTACCGCTCTGTCCGCGTCAACTTCACATCATGTCGTGCGGTCGGCAACCTGTGCCTAGCGGTGGCATTAGAAAGATAGATTAGGTAGGCTTACTAAATTCGTGTCTGTGAAACCATGGAAATAAACATACAAAATTTCAACCCAATCGGTCAAGCCATTTAGTAGTTGACATACCGTCAGCAGCGCCACCTACCGGGTCCCGCGGTAAAAAGTAGCCTATGTTCGTCAGAGATGATGACGGTTTCGGAGCCTATTCAATACAAACAAACAATCAAATCTTTCCTCGTTATAACGGTGTAGATTACACTCTGGCCCCCTATTCCGCTAATTTACAAATGGCTCAATAGAATCGTAATGGCATCGCAATTGTATATTTTGACACATTTAATATGGTAGTAATGGGCCCTGGTTAAAAGACATTCAGTTATGTTTATTTTAAGCTTTCGACTTGCGAGAAAAAAAGTTCAAAGTGTTATTGCGAATGTCAACACCAATCAATGCATTTTCGCACTTAACAGTTCAAATACAGAGTTGCAAATCAAATGATGCTATTTGTCAGTGCGTCCGATTTCTCAGAAGTGATTTTATACATCGGAAGCGAGAATGGAGGCGACACATGTGTATGTTAAGTTTGACCCAATTTTAATGATGGGAAATACTTAATTGAAACAGTTCATGTTACATTTAATTATTTTTTGTACATACAATGTTTGCGGTAGGGAGGAAAAGAAAAAAATAAGACGTAATGTTTGAAAATTGATTGCATGTTGTGTGGGATATATGTATTTTAAAGGAGATGTCCCAAATTGTATGGAGGCTAGGCCCAGAACCTGTACCTACACATTACCAAAAGTTAGGGCAATATACCTAGAACACTTTGTTATCATCCAAAATCTTAAAAATGGCTTCGTTTAATGGCTTTTAAACAAAAATAAACTTATTAGAATAGCAATATTATACAACAAAAACTATCATGGCGGAAGATGACACTTTGATGACATCTGTCAGTTTTTACAATTTAAAATCGCTTAACTCGATCCGAACAAGTGATATTGTTTGCTTTCTTGTGCTTGTTGTAATAATAACAAACAAAACAAAGAGTTTTAGCTTCTGTTATGCTTGTAGGACATATATTTGCTATTATATAATATAACCTTTTTACGTGAGATTATGACGAGTGGTTATGTCAATTTATAACGAAGGAAATCTGACAGCTACTGACATTTAGAGTTTAAGGTTTATCTTTTTTTTTTTTGTTAAACGCCATCTTGTATGCCTAACTGAGAGGGATATTTATTAGATTGTTTTTATTTTTGAGCCGCTAAATTATACGCTATATACAGTTATTCTTTTCCCAAAGTCAGTAGAATTTTCTTGATTTTTTAGAATACTGTACAATGTCTGGGCCTGTTACGGGACATCTCTTTTAAAATTCAAAATCACGGGTACCTAACAGATTGTATTAAAATGCAAAAGCTTATGTTAATAAATAGATCATGAGGTTATATTATGAGGTTATTAGGTAGAATAGCACGAAAACTACATTTTATGTCAATTAAAGTTACAGTTACCTCGAATTACGTTTTGTTACGTTCGATGTCGTAGTAAAACAACTATTATTTTGAATGCGAAAGTTTATAAAGCTGCTTGTTTCTCATCTAAGCCAAAACAGCTGAATGAAGGTGAATGAAAGGCAAGCAGGTAGATCATAGGCTGATTACACATAAACTACTTTTTATCCCGTATAAACCGTATACCGTGGGATATTTTCAAAATTAAAAAAATCCACGCGTACGAAGTCGTGGGCAACATCTAGTTGATAACTAAACAGTTGGCACAAGGTTGGCTAATATTACCGCTTGGCAATTAATTTCCACAAGGTTATGTTGGAATAACGAACGTGCGCGTCCAATAAACATGATTAACGTTATTTGTTTATGTAAACGTTATTTAACGTTTATTTTCGGACTTTGAATACTAAATTTAGAGTTTTAATTTAGATTGGCAACCCGGTTGGTGTAGCAGTACGGTGATTCGCCTAACTATGCAAGGGTCTTGGGGTGATTCCCGGTCAAATCATTTTATTTTTTTGGAATATTGAAAGAAATATTTATTTGACACATAAAACAAACAAATAAAGCACATATAAAAAAGGCAATAATTGTCAAAAAGTTTCCCGCTCAGCATCAGTCGTGACAGCTACAGGCTTATCACGTCTTGCTTCGAGGGCACGCTAACTAAGCCGTTGGTCCCGGCTTCTGTCGCAAGATGGATGACATAAAAGCAAGTCACGTTAGAGGCATGAAACAGTCGGCTCGGAAAACTCTGGACTCCAGACAAACTTTGAAGGAAGTATAGTAAAGTAACAGCCCATAATCATCCCACTGCATAGAAAGGCATCCATCATTGAATTCAAGTTAACACAGCAATGATTGGTACTGGCATAATCACGATGCTTGCCAAATGCGGGTTGAAGATCACAAATCAGAGCAATGTTAGAAAATTCGTTTTTGTTGCCCGACAAGGCGATCGAGCCCGGGACTCCGAGATCTTGGCCTGGTATTTAACCACTAGACCAACGTGGTGTTCGAAAGAAAGTCATACAAACAATAAGGTTCCTTCTAGACTGCGGTACTCTATAAAATGAATGTTTGTATATTTGTCCCCGTATTTCCTAAATTGGTCAGACTGTAATTAATGTTTATTTTTTTGTTATTGTGCGAATATCAAGGACAATTTTTCAATCAAATCTAAGACCTAAACGAAGTCCCGTGCAGTAATACATCAAACTTTTTTGATTATAAATTTTGAGTTAGTGCAAAACAAGAAATCGCCGACAATCATCACGCACTGATTTTCTGTTTGTTTTTTATTTTTATTTCTAAAAACCTTTTTGGATGTTGTAAACCCTATATTTATACCTTCAAAGTGTTTTTTTTTTTTAATTTTAATCAGAAGAAGTCAATCTCATGTATGTATGTAAGTACTTCACTTTTCATACCTACACTCGGCGCGGTTGAGCTAGGGTCATCCGTCAACTTTAGCTTATGGCACAAAAAACTACCGCAGTATTGCAGTAGCACTCGTATCTAATTGTTGGATTTATTGTTGAGAATGAAACAGGATACAGGGAAATATAAACAAATGAAAACGATTCTAGCTCCATATTTTCAAAAAAAAACTTCAAAAACGCGTGTATCAAGACTCTCAAGCTGATGGCACTACGCTCGTAAAGGTCGGAACTGGTCCGAGATAAAACGTCTGTATATGTTGCCCGATCGCACTTTTTATGTAGATTGACTTCTATACCTATCTAGTCTTAGAGCTTTATCAACCGAGAAAAATCGGGATGAATTTATCAGGTAAATCAATTTATATATCTCCATCGTCTCTTTCTGTCCGTTGATAAACAAAGCCCTATTAATCTACTGGGCGCGGCTTCTCATTACAATAGCCTTAGTTAATACGCGTCGGGTATTAATTGCTTGAGTCGTTAAGCAGTTTATTTTGTTGCCACTAATGAAGAAACATGGGGAATGGGGATTATCTTTTGTCGGCTTTTAAATGATACTTTTTAGGCTTAAGCTATGTTGCCATACAAAAGTAAATGCTACGAGTATTATGACGTATCGCATTAGAACTAAATTAAGCGAAGATTTTAAGGTAAGACACTCAAATGCTTCTTGTCATTTTATTTGGATACAAGATGTTGCCCGCGACTTCGTCCGCGTCAATTTCTGTTATTATGATCGCGATTAATATCAATATTTTTTCCCGTTTTAACAACATTTTTCACTGCAGCGTGATGATTTCATGTTGACAAACACAGGCTAATACAATCACCTAAAATTTTTGTTATCCGTTGGGATAGGTTTCAAATTAAATGTCTCACAGTGCATACAAAGTCACGGACAACAGCTAGTGCTCTATAAATAGCCTATTCGTTCTCCATCAAACCCATTCAATAAGTTCAGTGAGTAAATACATCATACTATGATCATACCTTTTGAATCAGAAACAATCGATTGCATTGTCTTTTAATGTTATTCATTGCTGTTACGTAATCCTCATGAATTTATATTAACATTTAATGATTTAATTTGACGTGTATGGGAACATGATCTGTAATATTAGTTACTTTGGGATACAAATTAGCTTTGATCAGAGTTCAATTTATAGCCTTTATGACTTTTAACAACATAATTATCTTAGCAAATATAGGACTTAGGTCTTCCTTTAGGATATCCACGCTGAACAGTCATACGCGGCTTCCCGCGACCTTCACTGAATCGCTGGTCCACTTAAGATATTTTCAACTACAGAACCTTTTTTTTTATAACGACATGTCGATGTATGTAAATATTATATAATAAACTTAGAATAGCACATTTTTTATGTAACTAATATAATTTAAGTGTAGAGTTATTTGATTTGGGGTTATATCTTGTAGGTATCTTATTTATTATGAGTTACCGATATTTCGGCACTGTTGCAAGCGCCATTATCATGGGAGAACTCTACTCTACACTACTCTACAGTTCTCCCGTGATCATGGCGCTTGCAACAGTGCCGATATATCAGAAACTCAGGTGCATGGTATAAACCCCGAATCAAATAACTCTAGTGGTAGTGACCATGTATGTTTAAATCAATATACATAAGTGTAATTCACATTGGCAAGCCGCGGGCGAATAGCTGGTCCACAGATAAAAGGATAATTTCAAAATGGCAATGTAGGTGTAAGGCACTTATTTATCATACCCTAAATAGTGGGATTTAATAGTTAGTTTAGTAAACGCAGTCATATTATCTTCCTAATCTTACTAACATTTTTTTTTAATAATCAATGGGCTTGCTCTTGACTACATACTTAACTCTACGGTTAAGAAGAAGTCCAAGATGGAGCGAGCTTACCCAGACAGTGACACTGGTTCTCCCACACGCCACACACAGAAAAAACTGTTTGCGCTAGACTCCGGTAGGAGGTGGCATCGAGGCAGCCTCTTTCGAAGCCTACCACAGCATAGGGATCTGTTAGCCGTCATCATTGGCCAGAAAACCAAAGATGCCGTTGCCCGGGGTGGACCACTAGAACACCCCAACAACAACATTATTAATGCGTGATAGAATCAGAAATAATTAAATCTAGGAGGACTAAGATAACCGAGATTGCTCGAAGAATTGCGGAGCTGAAGTGGCAGTGGGTGGGACATAGTAAGAAAAACCGATGGCCGTAGGGGCGGGAAGGTTCTGGAATGGCGACCGTGCACCGGACGTCGTTCTATGGGTAGGTGCTCCTGGTACCGACTATTTGGTGAAGGTCGCGGAAAGCAGCTGGAAGAGTGGAAGCG
Source organism: Anania crocealis (assembly GCA_949315895.1). Taxonomy (NCBI): domain Eukaryota; kingdom Metazoa; phylum Arthropoda; class Insecta; order Lepidoptera; family Crambidae; genus Anania; species Anania crocealis. The sequence continues at coordinate 9,949,094 of OX438873.1, read as the reverse complement.
GGTGGTATGGGATTGATCCTTGTGGAGATTTAAGGGAAGCCTATGTCCATATGTGCTGCATTAGGCGTGGTTTAGCTGTGATGATGATAATGATGAATAATTTAAAATTATATAATATATATAATATTAAATAAATAATTAAAAAGCTGATTTTTATTAAAATAACTTTCAACCAAAATTTCAACCATTCAGAATACCATCTATCACACTACAATTCGCTTACAAATTACATTATTCAGTAAGCAGATATTATTAATCGAAGTTTACATTTAAAGATCGGATATCTCGATACTATTGTTCAATCGATTCATTACTTAAATTCCTTAGTATGCCGTAACCCCGTTTGAAGAACCTGTTTGATATTTCGGAATGTTGTGCGAGCAGTTGCTAGACTAGTCGGGCGTAATGTTTGTAGGCTGTAGCTAAAATGTGTAAGTAATCAAAACAATGTAAAAATCAGTTTTAAAGAAAAAAACACTAAAGAAAGGATTACTTAATTAAATCCAACCAAATCCGAACAATCATTTTTTTTTGTTAATTAATTAACTGAAAAATTTTTGTTAATTAGTCGTGTAGTTTCGGCACACCATCGTTTCTCGTAGTAAGAAGCGACTAGAGGAGTACTGCCAGAACAAACGCAGTTTTAATGAAAAAAGTATTTAAATCGGTCTAGTTTTGGAAAAAGAATCGGGGGACTGCGAAACTTTGATTTTGTGTCCTTTTAGTAGGTATTTTCGGTCCAAGTTGTCTCTATCATGCTCTGCGGGGGGGAGGCGTTCGGGCACTGCGCGACAGCAATAGATTTTACAAATACCTATTTTTCAATTCTCTCGCCCTTAGTGTTTCTAACCTCTGTTTGCCCCTAAGTGTGCCCCTAAGTGTATTATTTACTTACCTAACATTTTATATTTTGTGTTGATAATATAAGTAATATTTTCTCAAATGAAACTGATTTTTAATCTGTTTGGTAAAAGTTAAAAAAATTGAAATTCACGTATAAGTTGATGTACTGCCCCCCTGCGATTCAATTTACAGCTATGGCGAATGGTCCCATAAATTTTAACTGGTAAATATTTGCATAAGGCTAAACATTATGCACCTCGGAGTGTAGGTAATGCAAGATATCTTTGTACCATGGTCTGGTTCACTGCGTTTGCCTGCAGCCAGTAAATCACTCCACCTATCAACAGGTTCCAAATCGTATGTCTGGCCAATGGGTTGGGGTCCCAGGTAAAAAATATATTTTTTATTAAAATCATCAGTTGGCGGTGCGCATCACAAAAGAAAAAGAAAAGCGCTTGGTACGCAATCGCGGTACAACCAGGAAGGGATAATAACCTGCAGTGCGCCTAGATTCCCGAAAATAAAACGGGGAAGGCGGATTGAGCTCATGCAGCTCAAGAGCACACTCTCCGAAGTACAGTCTGTTTTAAGAACCATTTATAAGCCAAACTCCGATCGTCGACCCGCCTTCAAGAACAACTAATATGGCAAATAATCCACATCAGCCCAGCTGTGGACTGATGATGATAAGTCTTATACATAGACTTATATCACAGAGAGGTAAAGCCTCTGGGTTAGTAGGGGGTAATCTCTGGATCTCGGCAAACGTAGTGTAGGACGCGCTCAGGCCAGGTGGAGTGATGATTTGCCCAAGATGGCTGGCAGGAGCTGGAAGCGAGAAGCCCAGAATCGACCTAAGTGGCGTGCAACTGGAGAGGCCTATGTCCAGCAGTGGACTGCGATAGGCTGATGATGATGATGATGATGATGAATCTCTGGATCTACTGAAACGATTCGCAGAAACCACTGAACTGATGACTAAAAATTGCAACAGAGTCGCCAGAAAGCTAGTAATATACTATATGGGATATTACCTGATTGGTAATAGCCATTTAAACAAAGTTACGAGCCTAATTTTAGCTATAATTACCGCTTCTTTGCTACATCAGCTTTAGTAGGAATACTTGAAAAGTTCGACAGACAAATGAAATACGATAGCTCTTACCATAGCAACATGTCATTTGAAACTTTCGAAAGCTCTGCATTTTTCTTCTTATTCATCTGTTATTATTCAATACCCTACACCATTGTCAAGACCAAGGCTGTAACTCATTGTTAATGACCGCAAAACGGTAACAATATAAAACAAAAGATTGACCATTGCCAAGTTCTTGCCTTATGTAATAATGTGGCATAGTCACGGTCAAGGTTTATTAGGAATGAAACAATGGGATTGTTGACACTTCAAACAATGTTTTCAATGATCCTTCTTAATATTATACATGCAAAAGTAACTTTGTCTCTCTGTTACGCTTTCATGCCAAAACTTCTGACCTGATTTACAAGGAATCTGGTACACAGTACTCTAGAACCTGTGTCCTTGACGTAGGCATTAATTTAATGCGAAAAAAAGGTTGTTAGGTTTTGAAAGAGGGATTGAAAAGTTGTATGTATGGGTTGTTATTTTTAAAGCTTAATGCTTAAAATTTATTTTTTAGGCTGTCGATTACATACAAAAAAAGTAATTCAATGTTTTTACAAATTTTCTCTCAAGGGGGTAAAATAACATGGAATAGAGGATGAAAGTTCGTATGGAAATGCAGTTTTAATTTAGCAGATTTGAATTAAATTTGGCACAGTGCTAGTTTATTGGCTGGAATAACATATAGGCTACTTTTTATCCCGGGTAAAGGTGCGGTTCCCGTGGGATAATTTTAATACCTTTTTTTAAATTCAAAATTCCACGGGTACGAAGTCGCGGGCAACAGTAGTATGTCATTGTAAAGGAAGGATATCTTGGTATTTTTGAACAAATTACATATCTCAAATCATTCTGACAGGAAAAATTTTAATCAGTAGATAAGATATAAATATTTTTACACACTTATTCGACAACATTTTTTGCAAGCACGAAAAAACCTTGATCATTGCCAAGTACATATTGTTTATGTAATACTGCGAAACTGCATTATGTTGTCAAGTTCAAGGTTTGCGATTTACGCAATCTTTTTATGCAATGGCAAGATATAGCTCCAGTGCGATTTTATTGTGCAAATATCATATAACAGCTTTGGTTACAGCCTGCTCTCATAGCAAAGTTGCCAGGTGTCCCGATTTGCACCTGATCGGGACAGTAAATGTCCCAATAAATCACCAAATTTAATTAAAAAAAAAAAAACATTAATTAAGCGCTTTGCTATAAGCACTAGCGTTAGTAGCGGTATAGCAAGGGTATAGCTTTGTTTTGTTCTTTGGCTCAGAGGCCTTACTCCGCAACACAATGTCCGTATATTCGAATCCATCTGTCCCTATCACACATACCGATGTCTTTAAGTATCTGAAAGAGACAGATTTATCCGTAAATCCGAGCTTCGTGTTGCAGAGTAAGGCATCAGAGACGCGACCGCTTCGCGATGGTGCTTCACTCAATCAGTAGATCAGTCACCCGTATAAGATTAAATCCCATCCTCGTCGCCACTGAAGTATCCGAAGCTAGGCTAGGGTTGAAGGGTTGGTGGCGGGTGGTTTGTACTGGACTAGGGTGAACACAATGAGACGCGAGTTAGTCTGTTGCCTATTTATTCAAGACTGTTCGATCCTAAGCACATCAGAATATATATCTACCTTACTTCAATAAAACACTTAAATATAAATAACTACCTACATTACAGTTAGTTGCAAAACGCAATAAATATAAGTTAATTTAAAAAACCCTTGTTTTTTTATTGTCTCGATCTACAACCATAAGTCCCGATTTGTTTTACCTTCTGCCCCGATTTAAAACTATTCGGATCTGGCAACACTACTTGTAACGCTGACGACCATTTGGATCAGCGGTAGTAGACGCTGCTTCTGAGCCATGGGTCGCGGGTTCGATCCCCGCACAGTACAAATATTTGTGTGCATGAACATGTCTGTTTGTACTGGTCTGGGTGTTTTCAATATATTATAAGTATGTATTTACAAAAGAAATAGTATATAAGTAAGATTATCGGTTGTCTAGTACCCCATACGACAGGGTACTTAATAGTACCTTAATTTGGGACTAGATGGCTCTGTGTGGCCCAGTGAGGCGTGTCTTAAATATTAAAAAAAAAAAACTCTGATCGTTACTAGCGCCGCATGGCTACCAAACAAAAACCTGTGACAACAGCGGTCGATGACGGCTGAGACACCCGTGATCATAGCCGCAAGCGCAGTGACGGACGAATCGTTTGACGAGAATGCAGGGGCTGATCAGGTAGATTTTATAATTAAATGGTAAGTACTCAGTACTCTTTAAATTAAGTACTTATACCACAGAAGGGTACTAAAGTAGGTACTTTTGACGACCTTCGTGGCGGAGTGGCGTCCACACCGGTTTTCGAGGTGTCACCTGCTCCGAGGTCCCGGGTTCGATTCCCAGACGGGTCAATTTGGAGAACAAAAATCTTTTGTCTACATTTTCTCGGGTCTGGGTGTTTGTGGTACCTACGTTGCTTCCGATTCCCACAATACGACTTTAAATAGGCTGACAACAGTGAAAGTGCCTCCTAGGGGCCTACAGAGAGATAAGTACCTAGTACCTACTACAATAAATTAAGACATGCTTGTTTCTGAGGGTGAGAGGCCTGGTGATCTAAAATACAGACAGGAAAACTGTCTAATTTAGACTCCAGTCTCACACTTACATTGTAATTGGCACTTTATTTGGTATGTTGCACTATTTATGATCTGTAGCAATGTTTTTGTGAGAAAATAAACTTTTTATTATTATTATTATTTGCAGAAATAAAACCGATTTTACGAGGCGAGACTGAAAAAAACCGGTTTACGCTCGTACAGCCAGTTGACAGTCTGACTGTCACAAGTTGGTGTTCAAGAAGCTTGAACTCTGTTCCGCCTATACAGGGTGAAATTTTAACCACTTTCCAAAAATTTTATAGGAGTTCGGTATCGTATTTAGAGCCCATTCATGAAGTAAAATATGTAATTCAAGCTTTCACCAGAAAATATTTTTCGCAATATAGTTTTCAATTTTTACGGTCCTATATCAAAAAAGTATGAATAGTATTGTAATGAATAAATGAGATGCGAATCGCGTAAAAAAAGGGTTGCTAAGCGGCCATATCAAAAATTTCAGATTTAATGCGGACATTTTCTAAGTGTTTTATCTTGACATTTTTGTACTGGGCTATACCAAAAGAAAGAATACGTCATTTGTTTTTTGTCTCGTACATTGATATATAAAAAGGTGGTTGAAATTTCATATTGTATATATGAAAAGTAAGTTTATTGAAAATTTTACAAAGAATAGAGTAATAATAATAAAAATATAAATATTTACATAACAAAGCCTATACTACTTACATGAAATTAAATAGATAATCTATTTATAGGTACCTATTGTATATATTAATATGCTAATATGGTTTGATGATTAACTGACAGCGTGATACTACGCATTTCATAACAGTACCAGGGGCAGGAGTTGCGTAAAAACCACTTAGTGATAACGTGAAAGTGTTTATCAATATCAGTCGAGCTCTTATCATTTAAGCACAGTATCACATTCTACTTACATAACGTGACACTACAGAACTTGTGTGATTTATGATTTTAGCCGACAGCAAATAGAGGAAAGCCTTTCAAATCAGTGACAGTGAAAATAGTCGTCTCTTTTAATAAAAGTTAACAATAAAAATATGATTAACGAATGTTAGAGGTAAGCACTACTTAATTGAAAACATTGATGCCACACCAAAATGTCTGAGTAACTAGATGGTTAGAGCAGTCATGGTAAGCGAAAGGTTGTGGTTTTGGGTCCTGCCACCGAAAAAAGTTATTCAAGAATTGCATTTTAATGATTATCGAACTCAACATTTTTCAGTAAGCAATTTTTTATCACAGATATCATCCAAGATGATGAAATGGGAGGCGAAAGTTTACAGGGAAACTTCTTTCAGCAAGAAACGTCAATGGAGTTGAAAGTTTTTCAAGGAATCCTCTTTCAGCAAAAACGTCAGTAGAATCAGTAAAATCAGTTGTATTTCTGCAAATAGGCCACTGGAGGCGCTTTTACACGTCCAAATATTTAAACCTACCACTGCTTCGGGACAAATTTTGGTATCTTTGCTTACCTTTGAGGGTTCACGCACCATACAAAAATACTCTCTTTTATGTCTATCCTTCAAACTATCCTCCGTTCCATCTAAGACAGTTGAGATATTACTGATTCCCTATAGAAATTTTCGCCTCTCGACCCCTTTTGTTCTTAACAGATAATATCTGGGATAAAAAACTTGTTTATTTATTTATTTAATTATTATTAAGGTTTACCAACAGTTTATTTACACCCATACATATTACAAAGATATATCTAGTATTAGAAGTAAACCAGTGTAATAAGTTCTTACAGGTAAACACAGTTTACTGCAAAATATTGGTTCGCTAATCTTAACGATAGTCTGAATTAAGCTAATCTATTATTACATATACCTATCCATGTTGTAAAAGATTTTTTTATACACAATACAAACTATACACTGTTGTTGCAAAATAACACCTATCTCGTCTACATAAGACTGAACCAGTGTTTAGCCTTACATGCTTTCGTCAGCACCTATTATATGCGGAACTAAGAAATGTTTTATAGCGTTTATCAGTGTATTTCGTAAGCACGATAAGGTACAATGTACACATGTAATATGATAATGGCTCCTACTAGTTGTCAGTCACTATCCCAAATCGAGTCTCTTTCGAGTTTGTAAGTTCGAAAGCGTAGGTGGTTTCATTGTCATGACCAGCTTGTATCAGTTTATTGCTAGACAAGGACAACAAAAACTGTGTCAGGTTTCTCTAAAAGGAGGATATTGTTATAATCGCCACCTTGGCATACGAGTTGGCGATAGTTTGGCCAATGGTGATGGTGAAGAGATGCGTTCCCTGGCTTCTTCTGGCAGTACTCTTCTCTTGTAGCCACCTCTTAGGACACCCATTAAAAATATTTTTTAAATTTAATGTCCTAACACCACACGACACGATAATATTGCAAAAAGGTATATTTTAAAAATACTAGATAAATAAGTAGTTGAGAGGTTTAGAAATATTCTCTTGTTAATTCATTTATTTCGTTATATCAGTACTTCCGCAAAGGTGCGATATATGTATAAAAACAATTATAGCTTTTCAGGTAGGTATATTCTATTGGACTATATAAATCCATGGTAGTGGTATATTTTAGGGAGTATTACGTCATTCCTCTAAGCCCCGCAAGAAAGAGCACACATTGCGACAAGCCTTATCTTTGAACTTTATATACTCGCTGAAGTGCTTACACGCAGAGATTTTGAATTTGATGTGAAAAACATTCCTTTTTTCTTAAACCTAACTACAGCAAGAAAGGTCTTTGCCCGCTGTGCGACCTTATCTCTTCTTTAAAGATTTGCATTAGACGACTATGTTTCAATTCCATACGCGCTGCTCAAAGATGTCTTAAAGACCAAAGTAATTTGGAAATATTGTTAAACTTTAGTTTTGTCTAATATATATTTCAGTAATTTCCTCCTTTAATAAGGCCATCTTCGAGCATATAAGACAACCCTAATTCCCAAAATAATGCAAATAAATATTTCGATTTGATTTGATTTAATTCAAAATACGAATTTATCATCGAAACTGGTCCAGCCAGTACAAAGTTAAGGGGTCTTAGTTAAAAAAGCAATCAAGATAAAAGATATAAATAAATACGCGCGTCGTCTAGAGATTCACTTGTATTGTTTGTTATTTAAGTATTAGCTTTCAAGGCTATGCTAAGAATGGCTAATTGAATGGACTGTTATTGCAAGTCTAGACTACTTAGCACACTAATTAGTACATAATCGAAATATCTCACACGGTCGCGTGCGCGATAACATTTCGACCGGTTCGCTATTCCCCACCTGTTTACTTAGAAACGTGAATTACGGGAAATTATGACTGAATTTTTTGGACATGGCATTTAAGGGGACTACAAGAGCTATATTCTGCCACCAATTGATTTATTTTATTACTTAGAAACAAAATCAATTTTTAAATAGAACAGTATCATTTTAGCAAACTACCTCTAGTATTTATTGAATCACTGTTAACTGCTTTTCATTCTGATATTCTTTCGAATTGTACAGTATTGCTAAAAGCGGCCGCTTTTGGCGTTAGCGACAAAATCGACTTTATAAACAACTATAAATGAAGAGTTTACTGTGATTCAATAAATGCTAGAGGTAATTCGCTAAAATGATACTGTTCTAGTGTTTTGAGAATTGTTTTTGTTTAGAAGTAATACAATTAAATCAATTGGGATCAGCACTTAGCTCTAGTAGTCGCAAGTCTTGATAATTTGTGTTACAGTCTAAACTTCCGTTGGTCTAGTACAGCGTTTCCCATTTGCCGGTACCGGGCCATGAAAATAAAATACCGGGTCACAACACCGCCTTGTTTATAAAATAATATCTACAATCGATTGACGCATGGTAAATATTCTTCTTAAACTTTCGTCATTCTCGGGGAACTTTAATTCTTTAGTAAAACATAGGCAGCGTACGAAGCACTTATATTTAGTGGCTAAATAGTAGTATGAATAAAATTATTCTTGCTATTAATCCCTCAACCCCCAGGGCACTCGGGTGCCACGATAACAATTGATTTCAATTGTGTCTGGAATAACTCACGATCGAGTTATAAATGTGTAGGTATTATTTTACCTAATAAAACCAGTTTGGTTTTAAAAGTATTTAGTGAGTCATAAAGGGGCAGTTGAGTGTGAAAATCACCGGGCCATGACAGAACAATGTTTGGGAAACACTGGTCTAGTAGTTCCAAGTCCCGGACCAAGATCCCGAGGTCCTGGGCTCGATCCCCGGGTCGGGCAACAGGATTTTCGAATTTTCGAACATTGCTCCGCTTCATTACCAACCCGCATTTGGCAAGCGTGGTGATTACGCCAGTACTCATTATTGCTGTGGTCACTTGAATTCGATGAAGGAGGCCTTTGTATTAAAGTGGGATTATAGGCTGTTACCTTACTCTAAAGTAATTTAGCCACTCCTAAACACCGCATCTATAAGCCCGTATTTCATTGCTTCATGTTTATGACAGCCACAAAATGTACCACGATAATGCAACACTAATTAATTGGATGGGGTTTTTGAACCCAATGCCCGTTTTTGGGCGGGACGGCTGTTTCGTTTTGGAAGAAAACAACCATAAAATATTATTCCTGATAACACATACCTATTTGTTTCTTTCAGGTGGAATTTGAATCCATGAACTTTCAATACCCGTTAGCGTCTTCCAGTAGAGTTACGAGACTTTACTAGTGTTTATGAATTTATTCAAGTGGTTTGTTTCCAACTAAAAGATTCAAAATTACATTAACAACAGTTACTAGGTAAACTTGTAATCGTAGGTACTCAATGAAGTCAGTATGAAAAGCAACAAAAACTCCATAACTGCATGGGCATAGCTGTAAATAACAAAAATAGTTAATTGATTCCCGAGCGCACGCTTCGTGAAAAAAAACTTTGACAGCTGTCATGTTGACAGCAACTTCGCCGCGTTCCGAGCTGTCAGTGAAACCGGCAATTATAGGCCCGCTATGATTGATAATGAACCAATTATAGTCAATTTTAAGGTACAGTTTCTTTTTATTCTTCCCGTAAGTTAAAAGAACGAGTAAAAGTAATGATTGACAGCCTTAGGGCGTCTTGATTTGACGACGTGACGTATTGTGTCTATGCTCACGTGCTTTTTTTTTATTCGAGGTCATGGCATGCGTCATGCATTCATAGAGGATCGATTTACATTTAATCTAGCTTGTCGAGATTAGATGTAGCGGGTATATTCCTATTGAGTTATTGAGCAATGGTTGGATTTGTTATTGGGAGATTAGTAACGCGACTAGATAAACATAGGTATAGGCATTTACATGATTCCCTGTTTAAATCGTAGTGACAAACGTAGAATTTATCATCATCATATCACAGCTGGGCACAGGTCTCTCCAACAGGAGAATTTTGCCTTAATCGTCACGCTTGCCATGCGACCGCAAATACCGCAATTATACGCTACTCCTTCTGACCAGATGCCTAATTCGCGTAACCGAATCGCAGTTCGATCGTGATTGAATTGGACGATTTTGACATTTAGCCCATACTAGAACTGCCAAAAACCTGTCGTTCAATTACGATTGTGATACGATTCGGTTACGCGAATTAGGGGCCTGTATATTCTAGTATTATGGTATGATGCATTTTTTTAACGTGCGTATGACACGCTATAAATAACTTTTAAATTTGAATTTGTTATCTTGTTTAAATATATTATTAATTCAATTAAAATAAAAATATAGTCTGACTGAAACATCTGTCTGAGGGGGCCTTAACTGTGACACAGTAAAACCTAGAATAAGTCGAATGTTTTAACGCTTACATGTTTTTGTGAAATTGCTTTTGGTAAAAAAAACAATAATTATAACTAACAAGTATATGTCGAGTCGATAACCATATGTCGAGATTCTCTAAACAGTTGTAAAACCTGATACATATTATAAAAAGCAATGTTAATTAATAAAGACTTTTTGGTCTGGATTTATTAATATTAGCATTCGACTGTATACACACGGTGTATTATTTAGCCGACATTATAATCGATTAACTTTTATCGTAACATTAGGAGTTATGCTGTTTTATTGCTACGCCGTGTGATGAAATGCAATATCAATAAAATTTATTGTCCATAAAACGAACAGATAACAAATATATTTGTAACGTGAGTAGCGTATGGTTTTTCTAATATTAGCATTTGTTTCTTTTAAAATCGAATAATCGTAGGTTGGATGTAGAGTCAACAGCCATAAAACAAGAGGTATTTTAGCAAATAATAAATCGATGAGAAGTAAACGCACTACGAGTCCATGCATGACAACTGTCAGTGATCCCTTGTTTGACACCGACTCAAAGTAAGATGTTTATTATCAAGCGTGATTCTTATTTATCGGTAATATTTTTTGGGAAAGGCTATACATATATACCACATCGAACAAAAATAAAATAGCGGAATCGGTCAATGTGGCGTTTACTTAAAAACGACTTACTACTAACTAACTCTGCGTAAATAAGTTTTGAAAATTACCACAACATCACTATTTCACGTTATTTTAAAAGCAAAAACATTCGACCTCGGTCGAACCGAAACTTTTTTTACTCACGGCTAGAACCGGTCTAAAATTATAGCTCTGATCTCTTAGTCATCTAGTTTTTAGACTTCCCGTCTTCATCGTCAAATAGTAAGATAGGTATTTTGATTATTTGTTTTCGATTTTTTACAGTGGCAACACTAGTGGAAATGCTAGTAATAGCTATGAAGAGTTTTACAGTTGTCTTGAATATAGCGTAGTAACAAGTTATAGCGAACAAGTTATCTTTTGTTTTGTAATACCTATATTACTTAATACTATAGCACGTCAATTTGTAGAGTCTAGCTAGACACGTTTATTTAAAGAAGTTAAGTTTTTTTTTTTACTTTTGACATCTTGCATTGGTTGACAATAAATGAGTTTTTCATGCATAGGCGTACTTAATATAACTGCAAATACGTAATTATACTTAATGGTTCAGTAAGTATAATGTTATCTTATATTACTCGTAAAAATACCGTTAAAACAAAAAAGTTACGAGGAAACTTAAACTGTAAAAAATACATACGTAATAAAAAGTGGAAATAAAAAGTGAAATCACGTACCTGAACATTGTAAGCAGACTGCCATCACAAAGAGCGCCAAATACAACGATAACCTCCTTAGCTCCATAGTGTTGTTGTTTTTTTAATTTCAAACTACACAAAAAAAGAGAACACTATAGTCACTATGATACTGGGTTTGTAAAACTAAATAAGACACAGCACTAACACTGAAGGCACATCCCTTTTAGGCACTTTTAGGTGTCGAATCTGTAAAAAAACAAATTTATTTTATTGATGAAACAAAAACAATTGAAACTGCGTTTTCCTTAAAAAAATTACGAGAATAACAGGTTTTTTTAATATTGCTTGAATATTATCTAATGCATTTTTATTAGAAAAAAAACTCGTTAATAAAAAAAAAATCGGTAAATATATCTACAGCAAATCTAAATTTTAAGAATGACAAATAAACGTTTATCTTAGCTAGTCATCATCAAAAAGCAAAAGAAAAGTCTTCAAGCGTTGACCTGAAAGAAATACTTGAAAACTTGCCAAAGTAATGGATGTCTAAAATGGTAAGTATCCATTCCTGATAATATTAGAATTGACTGATGGTGGATATTTCTAAGGAAAACACAGTGTGCAGACATAACGAATTAATTATAATCATTCATTTTGATTAATTAGGAATGCGTTCCGTTTTACGAAGTGAATATTTTCTGTGCATTTTGTGGACGAAGTTAGGAATTTTTTTCTAATAATTCTTACTGTAGGTGGTTTTTTGATGCTTATTTTGTTTAATTGTATTAACGGTTTACTCTTAAGATTAAATATTAGGTATTTATTTTTTAACATTGAATACGATTTAATCATGTGACATATGTAATAAAATATAACTGTAAAAATGTAATAAAAATAGGTTAGCTTTTTATCAATCGCTCTGACGTGATGTCAAATTATATTGAGCGTAATGTATACGGTCATAAAATTTATATATATAAATTTTTGGTATTTATTTTCGTTTTTACGCAAAATAATTGTACGAATTTTAATGCTTGGAAGCGATTGTTAATTAAACATTATAAATAATTAATAAATAAAATAAACAAAATAAAATAAGTTTATTTCAGACAGTGTCCATAAAATTACAATATAATTCCATAATAATAGTAATACTAATTATAATAATCAACTCATGGAATATAGACAAATAACAAATTTCAATTAACATATTCATAATAATTATTATTATTGATAAATTCAGTTACAAATAAAAATTAAAAATAAATTAAAAAATAAAAATAAAATTAAAAAATAAAAAATTAAATTAAATGTTTAAGTATACATAATTTTACCTGAGTACCTACCTAGTTTGAACCCGTTAAATTTAAATAAATCTTGAGTGCCCACTTGTGCGAAATGATGACTTTTATCACTACACTGTACACAGTCGTAATTCGTTTTTATTGAGGTTGTAAAGGCATTTCAGTTCATAAAATTCGCGAATAAACTCATAATTTTGAAGTTTCTCTTAAGTTCTTAACTCCAAGTACAGAGAATACGGGGTTACTAATTAATTTTAAGTTCTCGTTAGTTATATTGGTCAAATATTTCCGGCTTTCTCATGGGTGTAGCAGACTTGCGCTCTACCCCAGGTTAAGGTAATTAAGGATTACTTAATTTTTTTGTAATAAAATGTTGCATAACATTTACGCCATGGCGGGTACCGGTGACCTCTAACCAATAAAATGTTAATAATGTCTGGTTCCTTCCTGGGCAGTTATAGACTGTATATTAACGTTAATATTAATCTTAATTTTACTTAATTTATAACTGCGAATTTTTTATGGATGTTTCTCACTCAAACACACCAAAACGACTAAAGGGGTCCAAATGAGATTTGGTATTGTGTCAAATCATAGACTGGAATAGCAACTGGACTACTTGAAAACGGCATACGGAAAAATTTTCCGTTCCCTTGGAGTAAATTCGTTTGATTTAAGTTTAAAAAGTGACATGATTTTTAGCATAGTGGTAGTTCAGAGATCATATAGGTAAGTATAAAGTCGCGGGAAAGTATTACTTTTCCATTAATAATACCTATAACTTTAAGAAGATGTTATTTTATTTATTTAAAGAGTAACAAATAAATACAATAACTTAATATTAAAACATGTTATAGGTACAAGAACATAAATACAAACCGGAACTATTTACACTCAGTCAGAAAATCTATAATAGGAAATAACAGATTTTTGATTTTATGTATAGGATTATTATATAAAACTAGTTGTTGCCCGCGACTTCGTCCGCTTCAATTTCTGTTATTATGATCGCGATTATTTTTGCAACATTTTCACTGATGCTTCGCTCCTATTGTTCGTAGCGTGATGTTATATAGCCTAAAGCCTTCTTCGATAAATGGACTATCCAACGCAAAAAAAAATTTTCAATTCAAACCAGTACTTCCTGAGATTAGCGCGTTCAAATAAACAAACAAAATCTTCAGCTTTATAATATTAGTATAGATATCTGACTAAGGTCGGCTTTCTTGCCTTACTGCGGAAACGTACCCAAAAGACTGGTTACGTTTGAATGCTGGATAATTAGGCTTATCCTTATGAAAACACAACAGGATCACTTTCCAAAATTTTTGTAGGCGTTCTGTATCGTATTTAGAGCCCCTTTATGAAGTAAAAAGTGGAAATCAAGTTGTCACCCGAAAATATTTTTCGCAATATAGTTTTTAATTTTTACGGTCCTAGGCCTGTTAAGGTATAAAGGGAAAATCAAAAACTTATGACTAGTATCGTAATGAATGAATGAGATGCGCAAAAAAAAAAGTGTTGCTAGGCGGCCGTATCAAAAATTTTAGATTTTTGACGGACATTTTCTAAGTGCTTTATCTTGACATTTTTGTACTGGGCTCTTAGAATAATAACACCTAGAAGCCGAATGTAAGCACGAAAAACGCGCAACTTAAACTAAGCCATATCTAGCTTAGTTTGTTCCGCGAGCTGTCAGTGCTCAACGTCACGCTAAGTCAAACACAGCTCGCGAAAAATAATTTAAAATGACTGTTTGCACTATGAAGAAGTGTTCTAGCACATCAGAGAAACAAAAAGAAAGTGATAAAGTTTCATTTCACACGTAAATCGAATAAATAACGAATCATTTGAAACACAAAACCTATCAACATCAGTGTTGCTAGTTTTGGAAAAAAAAATTGCACACTGTTTGTTTAGTTGGTTTTTAATATTGAGAAAAATATTGAATTTGCCATAACAGCTATTTAATACTGTTTAGACTTAAATGTTAGTGTTATTAATTCTACAAAAATAATTTCTTAATGTGAATTTATACAATCATACAGGCATTTAAATTTAAACACATTGAACGGTGGCATTCGTCATTAGATTAATAAATATGTAATATAGTTATGAATGTAATCATATTTTCTTATGTATTTAAAGATCATACTAAACACATGGCAAATCGTCGTATAACAAAACAACACGTTTTCCCATTTTTAGTGGGTAAACGCCCGATGATTGTAACACTGAAGCCTATATTTGTGTGCGTTAGAAGAGCGTAGATTTATTCAGCTTACGCACACAAGGATAATTAAATGGCACGCGTTTACGCTTACGTTTTGGTTCAGACGCGGCTTCTAGGTGTTATTATTCTACGACTGGGCTATACCAAAAGAAAAAATACGTCATTTGTCTTTTATCTCGTAGATTGATATATTAAAATTTGGAAGGTGGTTAAAATTTCATCCTGTATATTTGGTTGAAGACTAGGACTCAACTAACAATATCTCAAACCTTATCAAATATAGTTCAATTAGGTATTCCAACATTGTTCTCTACCTCAGCTACGTGCCTATTTCCAACGCGTATTAACCCACTAACATATCGTTTTGTTAGTTACGACCGCTCCAATAGAAATGGGTTGATATTGTGTTGCACAAGTCTAAAGTTATTACTCGATAAAGTATAATTTATATTTAGCCAGGCCAGACTGTCGGAAAAGGGAATATACAAATTGCTTGCTTAAAAACAGTAAGGATTGTAAGGAATCATAAATTAAGTTATCGATAATTATCAGTCAATCGGCCATGTCCATCACTTTACCCCTAAAATATAGCATGATTAGAATGACAGTTCTCACTGAAAGAGACGAAGTAACTTTGTACCAATGTCACACAAGTGAAACACATTTGTACACGAAAAAATATTGGTAACTGGCATGTTAAGATTTTTTTTATACATTGCTGTACATATTAATCAATTTAATTATATAAAATAGATATTTAAAGTTAAAATCATTAAAATAATCCAGTCACAAAAATTACACCTAACTTGAAAAGACGTCTTTACAAGGTTACGTAATTTTTCATAATCGCTAGTGATAAGGTAAAATCGACAAATCGAAATCGACAGACTAACAGTATTTTAAAATCAAGGTAATGTAACATAAATGTTATAAATGATTTAATGAGCATTGGTTGATGCTTAGAAGATCTAATTGCATTTATTAATAGTTGACGAAAAAGTTTCAAATTTATTAGATTCTTTATGCGATAAAAATTTGCTAATTGATTTTCATGATTGTTACAATTATTTTATAAGGATCACGACAATGACTTTTCATGTTAAATCTTAATATATCTGATTTTAATTTTATTTTATATGCCTTATGTTTTTTTTTCGTTTGATTAGTCGAGTCAGTCCCATCACTAGTCACCTCAGTTTGACAGGTGTCATTCTTATAAAGCTAAATTTTAAGGACTATAATTCGTATTTCTTGATTGACTTTATAAATATTAATAGCATACCTGAAATTTGTAAATAATACATTGCTTTCCTGATTCAATTAGTTACTAAATAAATAGATGGATTTTTTCTCGGTATTTTTTCTATTCTGATTTAATATACCACAGATAAGATAATATGAATTTACCTAACTGGTTTGTCGTCTAATTAGCTGCTATTGTTTCTTGAACTCATACTGCCTAGTTGTACATACTACAAATACCTACCTGCAGATGTATTTTAAATATTAGGTCTAGAATAAATAGTACTTTCTGGTTGTTTGCATGCGCTTAAAACTATCCTTTCATAACCATAAAAGACACACTTTTTTCCATGCTTTACTAATGCCTAAAAGGACCACCTACTCCAAAATTATTAAAGAACTTAGGTACTAAGCGCAACGGGTATTATCGATATCAAAACTAATGAACGTCGCATCTCTAATAATTATGTAACTAGTACAAAAATTATTACTCAAAATATAAAACTAACGTAAATAAGAATTTATCTTAATTGATGTAAATTAGTTAGTTATACAGTCATTAAGATTTAATTAGCATATTTCCTGAGTTTATTAAATTGTGAAACCTACAATTAACTTACCCTTTTAATTAATAACTGCTTATAGGTAAGTAGCTTTTTGTGGTCGTGTCGCAATACAACCTCTTGTATAATTAGCTCTGTTGGAGTTAGTTTCATGATATAAGTCTTGTACTTTTTGAAACTATCAAATGGGGATGTTTTAGGCATATGTAACTTTTAATAGAGATTTGATCTACTATTTTTTGAAATTTATCCGTCACATTCTGCAATTAATCATAGAAAAAGAAAGATTGATCTAAAATTTACGTACAAATTTAAAAATAAATCCTATTATTCACGAATGAAAAATAAAATAGTTAACAGTGCATTATTGCTGTCAGTAATCGTTTAATAAGCACCAATTACTAAATAAAATAATCTTATTTTATGTTGTAAAATGTGATTTTCAGGCAACAAATAAAAAAAAGGTTTGGCAATAAGAATCATTGAATATTACGTGTGTGCAAAAAAAAAACAAATAATAATTTGTCACTTATTGCATCTTTTTCCCTATTAAGTAGAACATCTACAGCATCACAGAAAGGCACTGATCATTTCTTCGGTACAAACCAGACATGTAACATCAAAGGCCTCGGAAGGAAACGCCACAACCGATAAATCCTCTATTTTTAAACGTATAAGTACAAACTTCCTCAATCGAGCTATTAGTTAAGACTTCCACGAAACGATGCATCTGTTCCGACCGACAGACACGATTAAATACCATACATTGTCATACTTTTTATATACATCTCGATGGGTCAGGCTTAACCTGTTTGAAAAACTAGTAGTGCCTTGATTCGAACTGTTTACTAACAAGAATGGACTTATGGATTTGTTTTGTAACTGTTTTTAAGCAAACTAATTCACTAGAATTGTTAGAATAAAATTTCAAATGTCTTAGGTGGGACTTGAACCAATTGAGCTACTAAGACATTTTTTTGAGTCAACGAATTTATGCTAAGACTTTACGCTGAAATCCAGCCAAATTTTATATTCGGGGGTAAGGTTTTTCCTTAAGCATTTTAATTGCTTCAGAAACAGATTCAAAGCATACAATACGCTTTTGAGCTTAACTGATTGTTAAAACTTGTATGAACTATTCTTTCGGATGTTGAAGTACCAAAAACTTTGATAAAATGCCTTTAGTGAAAAATCTGAGAGAACTCTTAAAAATACTGAATTTATATAGATTTAGAATAGTTTTGAAGTTTAGAACATTTTCTATTAAAACCCTGTATTTTACAAATTTATTTGCTTCTCTATTTTAATTATCGTTCATATTAGGGGTTAAAATATGAAATTGCCGTTTTATTGTAATAGGTTCTTTGAATTGACATAGAATCTTCATGGTTTGAGGTTTTCGAATGAAACTTTTTTCAAATGATGTTCTTCTTTTAAAAAATGTGAAACATTTGAATATCGACTTTCAATTGTTTTTGTTATTTAACTTAGACAAGAAAGATGGATACTGCGAAAATTCGAGTGATTTTTGAATACCGAGTTCCGACGCGGAAGTAACGCGGCAGAAACAGCCCGCAATATCAATGTTGCGTTTGAAGAGGGATCTGCTAATGAACGCACCGTGCGATTTTGGTTCAAACGCTTTCGTGATGGAAACTTCGACTTGAAGAACGAGCCACGAGGAAGACCGCCTACACAGGTGATTAACGATGAATTAAGAGAGATGGTGGAAGCCGATCCTAGTCAAACTACCCAGGAATTAGCGGCATGGTTTTACAAATCGGCAATTTCATACTTTAACCCCTATTATAATACCAACCAGTGTACTCTAAGTAAATCCAATTAGTGGTAAAAATATAAAACGGATGTAATACATTATAAAATACCTAAACATGTTCTTAGTTGTAATTTTATTCATTTTGTTTTTATTTGTTAAAGCAAACATCTATTGGTCTAGTGGTTTAAATACTAGGCCAAGATTCGGGTTCGATCCCTAGGTCGGACAACAAATAGTTTTGAATTTTCGAACATTGGCTCGCATTTGGCAAGCATAGTGGTTATGCCTGTACCCATCATTGCTGTGGTAACTTGAATTCAATGATGGAGGCCTTTTCCCTGCAGTGGGATGATTAAAGGCCGTTACTTTTAAACATCTATGTTGCAACCGTGCAAAGCCAAAGCAGATGGCTTGTTAAATTAATAAAATAAAACTATGATAATCTTCTATCTCTTTCAATCTCACTAATATTAGGCAGGTAAGAAGAAGACCGTAATCGTTTGACACCTTTGTGGTTAGAAGCCAGTATAAAAAGAGGTTATAGAAGAGGAAGGGGCTATATATTTTCATAACCGTCCGTGTACCGCTTAAAACCAGTTTGAACCAGTTATTATGGGTTCAATTAACACTTTTAATCTTGATGCAGTTAATTTAGCATACGATCAAAGTTAACGCGATGGAAATGGTTGTTCTAATTATTTAAATATTTTAGGTTAAAGACTTCAAGTTTTAATATTTGAGAAAATAACGGTTTTGGACATTATTTTTGACATGATCCATTAAACTAGCTATACCACGTCGTTGTGTCAACAAAACTCAAAAGCTATTTAATATGTATAAGGAAAAAAGGTTTTTTGTAGGGATTTTCTTTAAAAAAAGCCATCCTTCGAGACTTCAAAAAAAATCTGTTAAATATGTTCAATTTATAATGTTAGTTGCAGTTCCTTTGGAAAAAGTTGTAAAATGCCTAAGATCAGCCATTATTTCAAGGTAAACAAGTATATAAGAAAATACGGACACCACACAAAATTGATTATTAAGAAGAAGAAATATTGCACACAATTTATTTTTCCGTTACCATGGAAAATATCGCGAAAAACCTCAACAATGGGGGGCAGACAAAAGCGAATAATTTTCTAACCTCGACGCTCCACGAGTCATTGGTTCCAGTGATGTGCGACCTTGTGTCGATGGATACCAATACCACAATAGAATAAGATTCAGTACACCACTAAGAAGATTTTTATGGGCAGTAATTTCTTTATTTATGTACAAAAGCTGGTCCCTTAAAGTACAATTACAAATTCTGTAATTAGAGCGCGAATATATGCTTGTTTGAGCCAACTACATAGTTGTTGGCGGTTTAATCTATATCAGCATCTATTGAAGAGGCCGTGTGTTCTAAATACACTATAGCAGGACTTAAATTCACCTTATTTTTGTTTGTTTAAGTGCTTACTGTTATGTATATTGTTGCGCTATTGGTTTCCTTTATTAAGTAAAATAATAGGTACACAGCTAACCATAGACTAGACATATTATGAAACATAGATGTTGAAAACGTTTAAAATTGTAATAAAGTTTTATTACCTATCGACAATAAAGTAAAGGCAAAGGCCTCCATCATTGCATTCAAGTTACCACAGCAATGATGGATACAAGCTGCACAAAGCGATGCTTGCGAACGTACTGAACCTCCTGTTCCTGTATCCGTTGTGTTATAACTGATAATGGGATAGTCGTTGTTATTATTATAACTAGATTATCGTGATACAAAACAAAACGGTACATTATGTTTTCGTAATCTTTTGACCTGATTAGTTTTGAATGACTTCATCTCTTTATCAGGTCAAATATAATTACAATATATTATGTAGTACATAACTTCACAATGTTATACAGGATGTATGAAGGCTTGACTCTTTAAAATGCAGCCGGTTACCTCGATAACAATTGACTTGACGACCTGGATCAGTGGTAGCAAACCCCGCTTCTGAGGCATGGGTCGCGGGGCGATCCCCGCACTGTACAAATATTTGTGTTCATGAACATGTTTATTTGTTTTCCTATGTATAATAAGTATATATTTACGAAAAAATAACGTAGGTATATAAGTAACTTTATCGGTTTTCTAGTACCCCCAAGAGGCCAATAGCACGTGTTTTTTTTTAAATAACGTAAAGGGATAACCCAAGCTTCTTAATAGTGGCTTAATTTGGGACTAAATGGCTCTGTGGCATATGTTTACATTTGGATTTGCCAAGAGTTATTAGAATATCACAACCCTTATACTTGTTTTAAGGTGACGAAAATAGTGACTACAGAATGTCTGCTTGAACAAGACGAGCAGCTGCGTCTCTTTCTGACCAATGGCCGAACAGGGATCACCAACCCTTCTGCTAAGCTTGATAATTACGACAAATTTCTTCTTTTGGAGAGGTCTGTGTCCTTTAAACAGAAGCAGGATGATGATTATATAAAATGATATCCAATTTTGGACTTACGTTAGGCAGGGGTGAGCATAGACCACCCTGTTAACCTATCTGTAGCTTTTGATAAATCAGCCCATGGATATAGCAATCTAGCGGGGGCAATAGGTAAGAGTATTATTCTAAGGGTAAGAGCGAGAAAAACAATCTTCTGAAGCTTTTAACGTGAGATAACGTCAGATAATTCTAATAATAAACAATCTTAAATTGCAGTTGTACTGAAATTTTCTAAAACCCAGTGTTTATGCCAAATTACTAGTCCTTCAAACGAGCTGACACAGTTTGGCACAGACACACAATGGTATTATACTGTAGCATCTATCGATTCTAGTTTCTGGAGACCTAGCTGAAACAGTACAGCCAGATCAAATGGCTGAAACACGTAATAGATGATTAACTCCTACAGGATCATAAGACCGCCGGTCGCGATATCAATTAATTTCAATTGTGTGTGGAATAACCCACAGGTGAGGGGGGATCAGTAAACCAAATGCGTGGTTTGCACGCTAAAAATGTGTTTCCATGTTTGAAAATGAAAGAA
Source organism: Anania crocealis (assembly GCA_949315895.1). NCBI lineage: Eukaryota > Metazoa > Arthropoda > Insecta > Lepidoptera > Crambidae > Anania > Anania crocealis. Next base: position 9,927,224 of record OX438873.1, on the reverse strand, counting down.
AAATAATTTGTTAGATTATTTGGTTGTAATTGAAATTTTCCGTACACAGGGTACGTGGGTAAAGAGCACCTCGGAGCAGACGACACTCCTTGAAACCGGTGTGTACGCCACTCTGTCAAGGAGTTCGTCAAATACATAACCGTTTTATTACTATTATGTTATGCCCTGCCCAAATCAATGATAACTCAGCTGTAATGTATTAAAAACTTCATGCAAGCAGTAAGTTGAAGGTTCAAAGACAATTTCCTTATTGATAGATTTTTTTTTGTTCTGGCCTTTCTTTTTTTACTCCTCCGCGTCACAGCAAAGCCTCGTGACATTGGGTCGGTTTGTCTGTTTGTCAGTTTGCTCTATGTGTTTGTCAACGGAATACTACTGACCTATATGTGCTCAGTCAATTCACAAGTACAGGCTCAAGGATGTTTGTAGAGGTTTATTTTTGTATAATGGCATGGTTTTTGCGACGTATTTTTAAAAGAAGAAAAAAGAGGAAATTACTAATTTCGATTGCTCTTTCTTTTTCTTTCTTCTTTTCTTTTTTTGTATGTAAAGCGTTACTTTTTACGCATTGACCGATATCGAATACCATAGAATTACGAGTATAATTATATCTATGTCAAATATTGTACATAGTTAATTAAGTATTCAATAGCTCAATAGCTCAATCATATATTAAGTATTCAATAGCTCAATGTTATATTTTTAATTTGAGAAGGAAATTACTATAACTTTTTTTAATATGCTTGCTCGATAAACTAAAAACAACACTTTAAAGGCTTAAATAAATATCTGACACCACTCTTTCAATTAGGGATTTAAATATTTGCGAATAAGGATGTGCATTTGCACCTCGGTATCGATATCGATGTATAATCTAGTGTACCTATATCATATAATTTTATTTTGCAGTTCTACCAGAAGAGCTTCAAGAAACAGCGTGAACTATATCCTTATCATGTTTCAATTAATAAACAAGCTTCGTTATTATGAAATATGAAGGGCCGAGGTCACTGTGCCAGCCTTCCATGATAGCGCTTTCGTTGCAAGATTTATGAAGTGAGAGACTAAGTTTATCAGCGTCTGGTACACGCAACTTCCATTGCGCTAAAAACTATGATAAAAACTACTTCGAAAAGTATTAGTGTAGTCATTTTGTTGTAGTTATTATAGAAAAGACCTACTCTAGTGCTATAGGAGTCGAATTAGTCAACTAAAGTCAAAAGAAAGTCAGCATAAAGTATTCTTTCCAACATTGGCATGAACAACAATCGCCGATCCGAAAATCAGACGTGATATTTATGACTCAATTTAAATTTTCCTAGACTTTTTCCAGCAATAGATTGACACTAGATATAGACAGACACACGTACATAATATGTAGTACCGCTGCCGTGATTCGAAGACACGTAGGCAATCGTGCTTCTTAACCCAGCACCAATGAATTTATCGACGGCCTGGTTAGTAGTTGTGCAGTAGGGCCTACTAAGCAAATAGAGTTCCATTGTCGGTCAGGACAATTTAAGGTATAATCTTTTCTGAATTGTGTTGCGTCTGGAATTGTTCGGGAGTCTTTGTGCCGTCTTCCCTTGAAAGATGATAGTCGAGGTATCAAATCAAGTCAGAAGCCTTTAAAGGTGATTTAGAAAACTCTGAAACCAGATTATCTTTAAATAATATTCATACGATAAGGATTTAGGTGCTACCTATTGGGCTATGAAGAGGCATACTACCGTATCATACAACGCTCATTGACGTCTGTGGCTGCAAATAGCACAAGATAAAAGATAATGGGTGGTCTGCCAACACAACATCACTAGTCGCTAGGAATCATTGATAATGCCGGCAATTCGTGAAGGAAACAGTCACTGTTTGTTGGTACCTTGTTTGATGATTTTCGTAGTTACACCTCATTCTACAACCGTCTCCCTTTCTCCTCATAGGTCTCTAACATGACGTGTGTTCACGACTTTCATCTTACGACAGAAGACGAGACCAGGCGGCTCTACGTGCCTTCGACTGTAACCCGTCTGAATCTTCCAGACCCAAGCCAATTTAGAAAGCATCGTTTCCTTAATTCATCCAATCAATAAGCGAACTCAGGCTCTTTAGGAGATCTGCCCTTTTCAGGGCGGAGGTGGCCGCTGGCGGGGTCCGTGGACTGTCGAGTCACCACAGACCCTGCTCTCAGCCAGCGCAGCGGGCAACGCAAGGTTTTTAGTGGGTATACCCCTGGGTCCCATTCCCAGGAGCAGCGCCCTTTTCAGGGCGCCGGGAGACCTACATACCGCCCTGCCCTCCTTCGGGGCAGTGGTGATAATGCGTAACGCGTTTTCCTCGGGTAAAAAAAAGGTCCCTTGCGCAGTATAGACCATTGCACAAGATCTGGGTCGGAATAATTCCAAATTTTCGGGCTATAAATAAATTTTATTTATTTGTGAATGCTGTCACCCAACTACCCAATTAAAGTAATGTCAGCTGTCGAATCTAATCGATTGCTATTCTCACGACCGAGCTGAAGGTAAAATCGATAAGTTATCTGGATTTGCGTAGAATGTTTGCTCGCCCACTCTCTGATAACGTGCCTCGTGGAAAAAATGTTTGCCGCGCAAATAGACGCGAGCTAGGGGAGGTTTGCTAACAATAATGAGAGATTACTTTCTGAAAGTAGGTTTATTGGACACTTATAATGTCTGGGGCTCAAATGTGGGGGATATGGTACTGGGACCATTGTGAGGTTTCTTGTAGGCTTAAATCACCTTTCTACCCTTAAGGGTTACTATGATCGCCAACCGGCCTTCCAAGTGTAGATATAAAGGCTATATCCTGCTTTTAGAGAGTTCTAAGCCTTTCTACCGTTAGGGGTGTAGTTGAATGCACTCTCTAACCCATCTGCCAAGCGTTGCGGTAAAATCCTTCTTTTGGAGAGACCTATGTCAAGCATTGGAGTAATGTTAGCTGATGATGATAATACGACAAACAAATGAGTTTTTCAACAAAAAGGCATCCAACACACCTCTAAACACTTCACAAAGTCCACGGTAAAAAAGCTATGTCATGAAGCATTTACCGTAGATACTGTTACGAGAAAGTGGACTGAAGCACAAAAAATTACGACCGATCCACTTTGATCAATCAATCACTCAATACCTTTCTCACAATTCGATGCAGTTTTTTTTATCCCTTTCTTCCTTTTATACCTGTAACAAGAGCGAGCGGGATGCACACTGCAGAACACTGGCCCCAATAACAGGATTGTGACCAGTTATGGAAATGTTACGGTCACTCATTCAGTCTTATTAATTGCTATTTGCTACGTATTAAACGAGTTATGGGATCCCTTATGATTGGACAACTTTTTATACGTAGGCAATCTTCTGAATGAATTAAAGTAAAAAACAGTGTAAATACAAACATCGATTAGCACAATCATACGGTAAAACTGCAAAACAACATTTTTAATAACTAAAGTAGCAGACACAAAAAAAACGATTTCGAATTATGGATTCATCTATACTAATATAATAAAGCTGAAGAGTTTGTTTGTTTGTTTGTTTGTTTGTTTGAACGCGCTAATCTCAGGAAGTACTGGTCTGAATTGAAAAAATATTTTTGTGTTGGATGGTCTATTTATTAAGGAAGGCTTTAGGCTATATAACATCACGCTGCGACCAATAGGAGCGAAGCATCAGTGAAAAATGTTGCAAAAATAATCGAATTCTTATTAACAGAACTTGACGCGGACGACGTCGCGGGAAACAGCTATGTTAAATAAAGTATTTAGGTTAGGCTTCTTGTTTGGTTTCCATTGCCTTATTTCAATTAAAAATTCAGAGTTCCCAAAAGAAGAAAACATTTACATTAATTCCCACAAAGTTCTTACGAATTTTTCAAAAATGGAACGAACTGGTGTATTGTCGCACCAGAGACGAATTGGCGGCAAGTCGGCCGACCGGTTCCCGATTGTTTCCTTTCTCGATTAAATTGCAACTTTAATCGATCGATTAAAATTTCTCACTTGAGAAAATTGCAAACTAATTGTTCTTGTGTCGGTTGCGCGATTACGGTGATATTAACTCTTTTAACTGGTTTGTGACAGTTTATAAATGGGTTGGATGGCAATTGAGCCTTGATACGGAACAGTGCGACAACAAACTAATAAGTCCACTTCATAGTGATGAACAAACGCTACCGGCTGACCTTGGAAATTCAGATAACTAGTATTAATTCTAGTACTCATAATATACTAGCTTTTTGCCCGTGACTCTGTCTACGTAAACTACTCGTTATATCACGCAGTCGGAAACCAGTGTCCAGCAGTGATATACAAAATAATAACCTGTCTTTTATATTTAAGTTCTAATTTTTTTGTATTATTTCATCAAAATTGGTTCAGTTGTTAAGGCGTGAAAGCGTAACAGACAGACTCTCGCATTCCCGGACGGGTCAATGTAGTCAAAAGTGTTTTTCTACATTTTCTCGGGTCTGGTGTTTGTGGTACCTTCCTTGTTTCTGGTTTCCAAAATACGAGTGCTTTAAATAGTTATTCAAATTGGGATCAGAACAATGTAATATGTGATGTTGTCTACATTTTATATTAAAAAAAACTGTTTTCGTAAAATACACTTTTCATCAATCACATGATAGAATATTCGCTATAATGAATTCGATTGCCTTCGGGAATGGGGACTACCGTTTCTTTGCTCACCAGTTGGCGCCACTGTAGACTGAGGTCCGGAGTTATAGCTGTCAAAGGCGATTGGCGCCGAAACAAAGTGTTATATCTTGAATCTAATTAAGGTTATATTGTTTATAAATAACTATCTTGATATGAACAAACTAACTTCTGACATAGACGACATAGTTGCTCTTGAGGCCGCCTATTTTTGCGCTTTTTCTTAATTCCGCTTTTAAAGCGTTCACATTAATCGCCAAATAATCCATATTTGCGATATTTTACGAAGGAGATCACTTTCCAGCAGGTAAATTAAAGAAATTATAATTTATGCAACAAATTCCGCTAAAACCAGTACAAAGTGAATGATATTGGACCTCACGCGACACTAGCACCTCTAGTGGCAAATTCACTAGCGATAGCCCCCATTAAATGCTTACGGGGGCACAGATAATATAATACTACTAGTACATCACTAACGTTGTTATTTACAAGTTTTAATTTTACCAAGTACCTAAAGACTTTTATTGTCAAAATAACACAATAACAGTTTTAAATTATTTGTGTTTTACACTGGAAAAAAAACTATTTTGTGGCGAAGTTCGTACTCTGCTAGACTTTGAACGTTGTAAGAGGTTGTTCGACATCTGAAGTCACTGACTGAAAACAATAGGCTACTGATATGAGAATGGCAAGAAACTAGTTTTAGGTACTCAAAAAATACAATACTGTTGCCTTCTGAAATATATTAACATTTTAAACAAGTCGAGTAAGAGTGGGTTGCTTTAAAACCTATAACCAATGGCGTACAGACGTATAAAAATGATTTAGCAGCAAGTAAAATGTAACGATAGTCAATTCATGAAAACATTCAATTGATTTTAAGAGTCGGTTGTTTTGAGATTTCTACCATACAGGTATATTAAATTGATTTGCTTCATTAGATGACAGTAATTCATTAAGTAACAATAAAATACACATAAACCTAAATCCTAAAAGTAAAAAAAAGTAAAGTAAAGTAACAGTCTACAATCATCCCACTGCAGGGAAAAGGCCTCCATCATTGAATTCAAGTTACCGCAGCAATAATGGGTGTACTGGCATAATCACCACGCGTGCCAAATGCGGGTTGGTGATCACAAACCCGAGCAACGTTCGAAAATTCGGAACTATTTGTTGCCCGACCCGGGGATCGAACCTGGGACCCCGAGATCTTGGCCCGGAATTTAAACCACTAGACCAACGGGACCATCCTAAAAGTATATTTTATTGCCATCAGATTGACCAACGGTGGAGAAAACGCTGCTGCCCCGTCTCTTACGACACCCATAGGAAGAAAAGGGACAGTAATATTCTTTAAATGTGCCCGCACCACACGACACACGGAAACTATAATACGAGTAACATCCATTCATTAATAACATCTAGTTAGATATTTTTAAAATTGTTTATTTACGACGTATAAAACACCAACACAACATTCCATCATAATTAAATGCGTTTTAATATTTAATACATCCTGAATCACAACACATGCGGAAAATATTGTGTCAGATAAGTGACAAACAGTTCTAGTAGATACCGATGCCTGTATCTGTTGACGATGGCCAGACTGTTTGTTTATCACGACGCATCGAATTTATATCAATTGAAAATGCAATCATTTAAACTAATACTCTAACTATTATAAAATTCTCGTGTCACAGTGTTTGTTACCGAAGTCCGAAACGGCTAGTCCGATTCTTATGTTTTGTAGATAATATGAGAATATGTCGCAAACTATTTCAAGTCGCGGGCCAGTGCTAGTCAAGTATAATAATAAGCTATCTGGTTTATAAATTCAGCAATGGAAACTATTTTTTTTTTAAAAACATGGTAACTGGCTTAGGTGGGACTCGAACTAACAACCTTCTGTTAAACAAACGAACGGAGAGCAATATAATCGCTTATAATCGCTAAAAATAAATAAAAAGTTGCCCGCGACTTCGTCCGCGTCAATTTCTGTTATTATGATTGCGATTATTTTTGCAACATTTTTCACTGATGCTTCGCTCCTATTGGTCGCAGCGTGATGCCATATAGCGTAAAGCCTTTCTCGATAAATGGACTACCCAACACAAAAAGAATTTTTCAATTCGAACCAGTACTTCCCGAGATTAGCGCGTTCAAATAAACAAACAAACAAACTCTTCAGCTTTATAATATTAGTATAGATAATGGACTTGCCCTTGACTACATACTTAACTATACGGTTAAGAAGAAGCCTAAGATGGACCGAGCTTACCCAGAGGTACTGGTTATCCCACACACCAGCGGAACACAGAAAACTGTTTGGCGCTGGACTCCGGCAGGAGGGTGGTAGCATCCAGGCAGCCTCTTACGAAGCCTACCACCGCAGAGGGATCTGTTAGCCGTCATCATTGGTTAGAAAACCAAAGATTGACCACTAGGAGGTAGATCCCACAACCCCATAAGTAGAAGGTGCTGGGTCACCTAAGTTAGTCGAGTTTTTCATTTAAGTAATAATAGCTAAAATTTACACTGGCAATGTCATGGAAAAACAATTTAAAGCTTCTAAACATCAAATTAAAAGTTACGATAGAAGGTAATTATTTAATCTGTGCCAAAGGTGTTTTATCCTAAAGGCTACAAACAAACACCACAAATTCTTACAAACACTTTCTTTAGTTGATTATTTTTCGTAATGCTACTTATGCCACTAAGTATGACTACTGTTCCATCAATAGAAATAGTTTTACTGCGATACTAGTCCATTGTCTTGTCAACAATAAATTATCTCTTAACCCTTCTTAGCAGCTAAGAGCTTATGAATTTCAGTGAAAGTCTTCCCTTCACAATTAAATCTCAATCGATCATCGCCATTATAAATCCTATTAACTCCCCTAAATAATTCATTAAACAGAACCAAAACCCGTGGGATATTCGCGGTCGCAAACATAGAGACCCGTTAGAAATATAGATAGCAAAATACTCAGCAAATATAAGGGTAAAAAACGCAACATGAGAACAGGAAAAGGTGTGAATTTATAAGGGTAACCTTGAAAGCGTAATAAGACTTATCATCTACTAAATAGATCGATTTAAATGACAATGAATAGAGTGAAAGACGCACATCACTATTAGCCGAAAAAAAGTTATTGTCTGTCGTAATATGATGCGTGAAAAAAATGCTCTTACCTGCCAGGACTTTATAAAAAAGTTTGTATTTAAAGAGAATTTAATATATTAGGCAGGAACATCTTCAAGGATCAGAAAAGTATTCGTTTGGTAGTATTTAAATGATTTTATAAAAATAGCTTTAAAATATGTATGCGAAATCTTATTCATAAAAACATTCTTTTAGTTAAACTTGGATGTTATAACCAATTAGGTGGAAAGTGGTTTTTAACAAACTTAAATGACAGTTCCATAAATTAACATTACCCTATGAAGTAGACAGTTTACTTATCAAAAACAACCTTCCATTGAGGCCTACTGAAAAGAATTCGTTTCTTTTTTCACCTATCTGAGTTTATTGTATCAGTTCGATAGTAAAGATAAATATTGATAACCAGACACTACATAGATAACCTATATTTCTATGCATAAAGTGCTTAGAAATATATTTGGCCTATTTATTACCTACTTTAAATCGTCTTTGAAGCAGACTTGAAAATAATATAATTAGGTAATAATATGATACTAGTGCTATAATGGGGGCTATCGCTAGTGAATTTGCCACTAGAGGCGCTAGTGTCGCGTGAGGTCCAATATCATTCACTTTGTACTGGTTTTAGCGGAATTTGTTGCATAAATTATAATTTCTTTAATTTACCTGCTGGAAAGTGATCTCCTTCGTAAAATATCGCAAATATGGATTATTTGGCGATAATGTGAACGCTTTAAAAGCGGAATTAAGAAAAAGCGCAAAAATGGGCGGCCTCAAGAGCAACTATTTCAGAAGTTAGTTTGTTGATATCAAGATAGTTATTTATAAACAATATAACCTTAATTAAATTCAAGATATAACACTTTGTTTCGGCGCCGATCGCCTTTGACAGCTATACCTCCGGACCTCAGTCTACAGTGGCGCCAACTGGTGAGCAAAGAAACGGTAGTCCCCATTGTGCGTTTAACGCGTCCTTATGTCAACATTCCCAATGAAAATATGTAAAATGGTTAGAAACCTAGTGAAACACACTATTTGACAGCAAAAAAAATGTTTGACTTATCCTACTTATCTCACTTTTTATCTTTCTTATCTTATCAGATTTAAATTTTAACTTGTCTCAGGCAAGACTCGAACCCACATCTCCGTCCATACCGGGCGCTACTACTGATATCATAATTAATATCATATCAAGTTTCATCAAAAGAATGTATGGATATTTGCTACTCCATCACGCCTTAACATCTGAAAAAATCAGGCTAAAACTTCACAAGGAGGTAAGTCATAGACTAGAATGTATATCAGCTATTTTTTATCTCGGAAAACATACCTATGTTCCCGTGGGATACCATCAAACACGTATAAAACAGCGGGCAACAGCTTGTACTGAAATTAACGTCTGCAATGCTTAACAGTAATTAGTATTTCTCATTAAAAACTATTATCACAAGTGTTGTAATAAGATAATGCTATCATACATTTATAAAGGTGGGTTGGAAGTTAATAACCCTGTTATGAATGAAAGTCTTGTAGTGCTGATAAACACACTGCTACTTCTATAAATAGCTTCAAGTCGCCCCATTTGCTGTGATTATTCAATACTATGCGCATTTACTTGGGTTTTAGGAAAGTATTACATGTTTTCTACTTACAAAGGGGCCAAGTTTTTGAAAAGTTTTTTTTTTGTAAATTTTTTTTTTTAAACTACTTAAGTAAATTTTTTTTTGCAATTTTTCTTTAAGTATTGTTTTTTATTATTCTCTCTTTTATTTTTTATTATTCGCGAGTGCCTAAATTCAGAAAAAAATATTTTAAGTATTTTCTGAACACAATCCTAACCGTATAGTGTTCGCACACTATTAAAAATAAGAAATATTATGTTTATTGCGAAAAAATTGAGAGCCATTCTGACACATAAATTTTTGAGAAGACCCATCATGCGCCGTTTCCTAGGTTACTGGGAATCGAACGCGCGTCCCCGGATATCACGAAGAATTTTTGGCGACTGACTGAGCCACACCATAATTATAGCATTTATGTATTAATTAATAAAGGTATGTATATTCACTAAATTAATAATATTAGTTATATGATTGTTATCTAACACATCGCAAAGATTATATATTTTTTAAATGTCACGGTCAAATTATAAATTCAGTCTTTATACAAAGAATTGCGCAACTGATTTGCAATGATGATTATATTATGCAAGTTATTAATATTATTCTACCTAATTATATGTTACTAAGTTTTAATCATAATGAAGTTGATATGAAAATTAAAAGTCATATTTACAGCCTTCAAACTGGCACGACACGCCTATGTCTACGCTAAAAGCACAGCTCAGCTCCGCATGATTTCAACTATTTTGTTTTTTTTTATATTCTATTGATTTTAATAAATAATAAAATAAATAAATTTATCTTAAAATCAACAGAATATTTAAAAAAAAAATTTTTAAATAAATAAATTTATCTTAAAAACAACAGAATATTAAAAAAAAAACAAAGTAGTTGAAATCATGCGAAGCCGAGCAGTGTTTTTGGCAGTACCTACTCCTTTGGTCGACTCTTACGAGAGAAGAATTTGTGCCATTTTATTACACCACACGAAAATAACTAAATAAGGTACAGGCATAACCACCACGCATGCCAGATGCGGGCTGGTGATCACAAACCCGAGCAATGTTCGAAAATTCAAAACTCATGTTGCCCGACCCGAGGATCGAACCTAGGACCCCACCGCGACCGCAAGATAGCAGTAAGTATTACTAAATAAATCCATGTATGAAAAAATACCTGTCTGACCTAAAAGTATAGGTACTTGTGACTTTTTTGACTAAGTAATATTAAAAATGTAAAAAAGATTTACCTATTCAGGTAGATTAGGTATATTTTTCATCACGAAAGGAAAACACTTCGACTCTACATCGTGTTTAAAGTTAAAACCATTCTTTATTTTCAAGGTTAATGTATGTACATAATACCTACTTTAGGTTTTTTTGTTTTTTTGCAAGTAATCGGTTCTTTCTCTGGGTAAAGCTGGTTACAACAATATTACTTTTAATATTGTCAAAATTCTAGTTCTTTAATTCTCTAGTTCATTGACAATATTTAAATGTATTCGATTGTTACTGGCCGAAAAGAGTTTATGTAAATTACCATCTAAATACGGCACACAAACTTAATGTAAAGGTATAGGTAACAAAACTACAAGCGACCAAAACTATCTAGTTTTAAGCGGTAAATTATTACATACTCGATACCGGCTTTAAATATAAATTCTCAGCTAAAGTTATTTTCGCTGACCATAAAATATCTCAGACACAAAACGCATAAAACGATACTTGAGCCATAAATATAAATAACCATCCACAAAATGCACAGATGACGAAAAAAAACACTTCACACTACACCAAAGAGTGAAAACTTTTTGAAAATACGATAAAAACTTTTTTATAAACACTGCGATAAATTAGCGCGGAAACTAAAACACTGTCGGCAAAACGTAACGCATTCGAATTTCATTAAGAAAAAAAGTTTCGAATTTGGAACGTACCGGACGATCGGCGCACGTCTATCTCGACGCGTTCGTAAACTGAACTGAAGGAAGCGGCTTTCGAGTCGAGTCGAGCGTTATTTTCCGATTCGGTTTTCAAACGTGAACGCACACAATGACGTAATCTCGCTATGAGGAGAGCGCAGTTCACGCTATACGGTTGCGTTGTGTGCGTGTTGAAAAGTGTGGTGAAGGTGTCGATAGAATTATTGAGTCACCAGTCGATAGACTATGTCCAACTGTTTCCAAAAAGAAAGACTCAATAATAATCAACCTTTAAACAAAAAAAAAAAAAAACCTTTCTAGATTATTTCATACAGGTTACTACTTAGTTTCTAAAATCTTAAACTTTTCGTTCATTGGGTGACGTTGGAAGTGACTAAGGCAGTACAGTCAAAATAAAACAGCCATTATTAAGAAATATTTGCTATTGGTATATTAGCATTCTTGTAAGTATTATTTGGAAATACAATATGTAGTGCTATACATCAGATCAACTTCACAATCACATGGAGATTTAGGTTAACAAAATAAAGGTAAATAAAATATCTTGTCCAGTATTTTTAATTGCCACCGTAATATAAACCATAACAATAAAATAAGAATAACATCACCCCTTATCTCTTATGAGTGTCGGAAAAAACTATTTTCTTTGTCTGTACAGCCAGTCTTTACCAGTGGCCAAACAATGATCGCCCACCTAACTGCAATGCGTGGTGATTAGGGCTAAATCCATATTTGGCTTCTGACCAGGAGTAGACTAAAGTAGGCTGATTAATAATAAATAGTAAGCCAATACGAACGGTTTAAAGTAGCTAGCAAAGCAACAAATCCAAAAAAAATATCGATATCGATTGTAATGAAAATACCAACGACAACCCAACCCTACACTTTTAACATCCCGCCTCACTCACACAAACATGATTTATACTAGCTGATCCCGAGCTTTAAGCTTCGTTGCAGTCTTTAGTTCATTATCGACTCTACTGCCTAGAAATAAAGTAGATTTCCATTTGACAACGTTACGAATTTCTTCAACTTTTGTTCTGAAGATATCTCAATGGCACATAATGTTTGTGCAATTTTACGTTTTTCAAAATAATCATTTTTGAAATTTAAACTTTAACTCTGAATTCTGAATGGAATGGATTTTTTTTAAAACGTCAGTAAAAAAATTGATATTTGTCATACAACACTAGATAACAACATTGCATATAAACAAATACACATGAAAATACCACTCTTTCGATAAAAATTACGACTGCCCTGGGAGAGACTTGAACCCTAAACTTTCCGCTAACTAAGCGACTGCTGTAAGTAATTGAGCTACCATGACTTACCATGATTTATTTATCTAGCGTTGCCAAACGTCCGGATAAAGCCGGACATAGGTAGGCTTTTTGATATCTTGTCCGGTAAAATAAACGGTGTCCGGCCTGTCCGGTTTTTGTTAGGCTTTTCACATTTAGCAAACAAGCGAGCGTCGAGCCGGCTGACGGTCGCTCTCGCATTTACAAAGATGTATGTTAATCATCAAAAATACTTGATTTTACATACAATTTTTGACAAAAAATCCTCATTAATGTAGGGTGTCCAGCCTTCTACCCAAATTTCAGGCCAAACTGGCTAGTCTGTCTAGCTATTAGGTTTGGCGACCTGGTATTCATTTATGGCTATGCGTTGTAAACCAGCGAAGTAGGTCAGAGCAGTCGCTGTCGCCCGGTTAGTGGAAGGTTCTAAGTTCAAGTCCCACTTAGTCGACATCCTGATGCTTTACTCTGCAACATGAAGCTCGTATTTACGGATATACCTGTCTCTTTAGAATAGAATAGAATATAATTTATTGCTCAAACTGTGTACAATGTGCAGATGGAATTACAGGTTAGAGGTAACAACAGTGTACCCATAACGGGCATGCAATATTTAACATTAGTTTTTAGGTTTTACATACATATAATAAATCGCTAAATTCCCAAAAGCTAATTAGTTATATCAAAAAAGTGACAAACGTCCCTTTTGGGAATTGAGAGAATAATAAGTAGTTAGCTACTTGTTTATATATAATATTTCAAAGCGTTAGCGCTTACTTTCAGATACTTTATGAAATCGGTATGAGTGATAGGGACGGATGTATTCGAATATACGGTTATTGTGTTGCAGAGTAAGGCCTTTGATATGTTTCATAGGGAAATTCCCTATTATTGTATTTACCTTGGTCTATGATTTTATTCAAATCGAGATTCCTAGCGCAATCTGTCGTAATATTTTGAAAAGAATTCGGGAGGGCATTTCTTGACTAGCGATTGGAACTCTAGTATATTTCTTTCCCTATGATATGTATACGTATCTGCGGATATCCGAGGGAGAAGAAATTATTTTCATAATTTAGAAATATAATTTTTGAAATCTATATTAAGTTGGATTCCCGCAAAGTAACGCCTGAGTCTATTAATTAATCTGTATCCGTATCTTATTTTTGTCACGGATTTTTAAGCTTAATAAATTTTAATTGATAGGATGAAATGCTTTGATTGATAGACTAGTTGAATTAGTAGTACACAAATTTCGAGCAAAAAAGGGCAAAAAAATCGCGTTTGTTATTGGGAGCCCCCCTCAAATATTTATTATATTTTGTTTTTGGTATTTTTTGTTAGTGGTAACAGAAATACATAATTTGTGAAAATTTCAACTGTCCAGCTATTAGCGGTCCTTGAGATACAGCCTGGTGACAGGCAGACGGACAGACAGCGAAGTCTTAGTAATAGGGTCACGTTTTTACCCTTTGGGTACGGAACACTAAAAACGATTGAATCCATTCGAAGATTTTTTAAATTTCTACTAATCAACTATTTGTCAAATGGAAATGCAGAGTCATAGAGGCTGGTTATGATTGACTCTATTTCCTTTAAAAAACAGGTAGAATCAAGAAACTGTAAAAATAACAAGAATTAACACTCGTCCTAAGTTGAATAATTAGGTACTATTATTATTTATTTATCATTATACATATTCAGGTATCCAACTCCTGCCAGCCATCTTGCGCAAATCATCATTCATTACTCCACCTGGCTTACATTACGTTTGCAGAGACGCGGTCTCCACCGAGGAACTCGTTTACTCGGCTGGCAGGAGCTGGATGCGAGAAGCCTCGGATCGACCTAAGTGGCGTGCAACTGGAGAGGCCTATCTCCATCAGTGGAATGCGATAGGCTGATGATGATGATGATAGACAGGACAGCAATGTCCCGCAAAACTGTTTACACAGTTTGTCTGCAGGATCTATTGATACTTAGTTAAATCGTCATAATACAAAACTCTCAAATAATAAGCAATATTCGAACAGTTCAAAGTGAGACTCATGCATTATATATGTCGGATCATGATACAGCACAATCTATAAAATTTCTTGTATCGGGTGAGTTTCGACTTCCGAAGTTTCTGTATTGTAAAAAAAGAGATTACAATCAAGATAACATTGTCAGTTTTCGAGAGTGTCTACGGAGTTTGTCATGGGGCGGTGTTTATAAGACAGACAATTTTGAAATCGCTTTTTATGAATTTTACTCGGAATTAAAATTGTTTTATGATTTGTGTTTTCCTGTCAAAAAAGTAAGAATCAGGTCACAAACAAAAGGTATAAGAAATTGGTTCACCAAAGGCATTAAGAGATCTACTATAACCAAAAGGCATCTGCGTTTTGCTTATTATAAAAATTCTAATGCAAGTAGTAAAACAAAATATTTAAATTATTCAAAGCTCTTAAAACGCTGTATAAATCAATCTCAAAAATTAACAAATTCTAAATTTATTATTCAATCCAAAAACAAATGCAAAGCTACTTGGGATTTAATACGAAATAAAATAACTAATTCTCAAATTAATTCAAGCATTGACAAATTAAAAACAAATAATAACATAATTATAGATGACCCGAGTGACATTGCGAATACTTTTAATAATTATTATATTCAATTGACAAATTCAAATAATGATGATAATACTGACAAACAGCCATATTCTTTACAAATTAATTCTAATCGCGCTAGTTTGTTTTTGGCCCCAACAGATGAATATGAAATAATAAAAATAATAAACTCGCTAAAATCAACTAATTCGGTTGGACATGACGAAATACAAACAAGTGTATTGAAGGCCTGTAGTAGGGAAATCGCGGCCATATTGAGTTACTTGGTGAATCTTTCTTTTGTCACAGGAACTTTTCCTGAACCATTAAAAATGTCCATAGTGAAGCCACTTCATAAGAAGGGTTCTAAGGATACCGTGGAAAATTATCGTCCAATATCACTCATACCTGTCATTGCAAAAATTTTCGAAAAGGCTATGCATGAACGTATTACAAATTTTCTTAATAAGTACAATATAATTAAACAAAATCAGAACGGGTTCCAAAAAGGGAAATCTACATCCCTGGCTGCTTTTTCTCTCGTGGATAGGGTTTTAGGCTACATGGACAAACGTAAACCGGTGACGACTGTTTTTTTCGATATGTGTAAAGCATTTGATTACGTGGCACATAACATTCTTCTCGAAAAATGCGATCGTTATGGTATAAGGGGTATAGCCTACAAATGGATAGCCAGTTATTTAAGCAATAGGTTGCAATATGTGGAGATCTCGAAGTTAGATTCAAACAATGAACAAAACAAATACAAATCTCAAATGGCGGCAAACAGAGTCGGGGTACCTCAGGGAAGTATCCTGGGACCATTGCTATTTTTACTTTATATTAATGACATACCGGATATTATAAAATATGACTGCATCTTATTTGCTGATGACATATCAGTGGTTATACCATGTAATAATATTAATACTTATAATGACGAAATAAATAATACTATTCTAAAAATAATAAATTGGCTAGACAATAATAAACTTAATGTAAATTTAAATAAAACAACATATATACAATTTGTTAATAAAAATGGTAAGAAACAAAACTTAAACATACATTTTGGTGATAAATCAATAAATCAATCTTGTTATACTTCCTTCCTAGGTATTATACTAGACGATAGATGCTCATGGGCTGAACATATAAAGAAAACTTGCGCGAAAGTAAATTCTTTTGCGTATCCTTTATGGCGATTGACAAAGATTAGCAGCAAAAAGGTAGCTATTCAAGCATATCATGGGTATGTAGGATGTGTGCTTAGATACGGCATTCTTCTGTGGGGAAATTCTTGTCATATGAATCGAGCATTTATAGCCCAGAAGCAATGTGTGAGAGCAATATGTAATGTTGATTCACTAACATCTTGTAGATCGCTTTTTAAAGACTTAAATTTTCTTACTGTTTCTTGCATGTATATTTATGAAATATGCGTCTTTGTCAAAAGTCACCCAAAGTTATTTAAAACACGCATGGAAACACATGGACGTAATACAAGGTACCCTAACAAGCTGATACTAAATACAGTAACGACTCGGATATATGGCCAAAATAGCTACCAAATGGCAGTCAAAATATATAACAGACTGAGCGATGATATGAAGTCTCTATCATTAGAAATGTTTAAAAAGAAACTTAAAACCTGGTTGATACATAACTGTTTCTACTCAGTGGAGGAATATTTTAATTTTTTCAAAGAAATATGATGTGAAAATTAGTAATTATTGTATATAAAAAAAAAATTGTTTGCATGCCAGATTCTGGTAAATTGTGTGAAACACTTAAAATTTAAGATCTGTATGTACCACATTTTGAGCAAAATAAAATATATTTGATTTGATTTGATTTGATTTGATTCAAAATGACCTATACGCACTTCAAATTGGTACTGTACTTACGACAGACACAGAAGAAATACCGACCTACTGCGCCCACGCATGCTTAGTTAAGCATCAACTAGTAAACCTTTAGCAGTGGTTGAAATATTGCCACCAAACTTTGAACCTAAAACAATTGACATAAAGTCAAAAAAATTAGAACGCGACTCACAAGAGGGTTAAATACTGAGGCAATAGTGTTGCCAGCGGTTCCCAATCTTTTTCAATCCGAGGCACACTTGTAACGGCCTATAATCATCCCACTGTAGAGCATCTCATTCATCTCATTAAATTCAAGTTACCACAGCAATATGGGTAGAGGCATAATCATCATGCTTGCTGAATGCGGGTTGGTGATCACAAACCCGAGCAATGTTCGTGAATTCGAAACTCCTGTTGTCCGACCCGGGGATCGAACCCAGAACCCCGACATCTTAGCCCAGTACTTAAACCACTCGAGCATTAGGGCTACTTACAAGCTAATAATTGAAAAAAATTGATATTGGCATTAATAAATCAATGGCAGGAGCTGGATGCGAGAAGCCGAGGATCGACCTAAGTGGCGTGCAATTGGAGGGGCCTATGTCCAGCAGTGGACTATGATAGGCTGATGATGATGATGATTAATAAATCAAAAGTATCTAGGGCAAGGATCTAGGGATAAAAAACCTAAGTTTTGTAGTATCGCTACAATTGAGAATTATTATTGTTAACTTTGTTGGATCTTTAATGTATTTCATTATTTGATTTGATGTATTTTTTAAAATTTTGAATAAAAATATAACACTTATTACTGAAGAGACTCGATTAGATAAATTCCTAAAACGTGTGTGATAGCGATTTTACGAATCCAGAAATTCCGTAACGAAAATAACCTAACCTAACACTCGGGGCGAGGCACGATCGAACAATTTTGAATTTCCGAAATTTAAAAGAATTTAGGAGAAAATAAGGATTTTGACAGTATGGTTGCCTATGGTAACCATATCTGCCAAAATAACAGAACAATTTAATAACAAAAAAACAAAATTAGAAAATACATAAAATTATAAAATTAAGCTATTGCATAGCTTCTATCGCGGGCCTTGAGCGTGAAGACCGAATCCAAAAATTCCGTAACGAAAACAACCTAACACCCCCCACTCCGACCGGCACAGCGGTGATACTTTTTAGTTTTATAATTGCATAAGTTGATAAAAAAAGCTATGCAATAGCTTTACCACGGCAGTCTCTGAGTGCCACACGTCTTTTTTAATTATGTCGCATATTTAACAGGATAGTGAATATTCAGATCGTTCAAACTTAAAAGTTCCTTTTGCAATTAAAAAGTCCTAGACCTTACTTTCGCTACAATCTGAAATTTCTTACTGTTCTTATTACATAGTTCATCTATTATTGTAATTTAAGGGGACTACTAGAGCTATGTGCTGCTTTTTTCTACTTTTTATTTAGTTTATAATAAATTCGAATTTGTTGCTAACGCCAAAATCGGCCGCTTTTAGCAATTATGTACTACAATACGAAAGAATGCCAGAATGAAAAGCAGTTATAGTGATTCAATAAATACTAGAGGTAATTTGCTAAAATGATACTGTTTTAGTTTCTTGAGAACTGATTTTGTTTAGAAGTAGTAAAATTAAATCAATTGGGGCAGGACTTAGCTCTAGCAGTCCCTTTAAAAAGAATGAGTTCTTAGACATGGTGCATTCTGAGGTCGTATCTTCTTTTTTAGGGTTTCGTACCCAAAGGGTAAAAACGGGACCCTATTACTAAGACTTCGCTGTCTGTCCGTCTGCCCGTCTGTCCGTCTTTCCGTCTTTCCGTCTTTCCGTCTGTCCGTCTGTCCGTCTGTCCGTCGCTCTATCACCAGGCTGTATCTCAAGAGCCGCAATAGCTAGACAGTTGGAATTTTCACAAATTGTGTATTTCTGTTGCCGCAATAACAACAAATACTAAAAACAAAAAAAAAATATTTAAGGGGTGCTCCTATACAACAAACCCGTTTTTTTGGCCTTTTTGGTACGGAACCCTTCGTGCGCGAGTCCGACTCGCACTTGGCCGGTTTTTTACCTACCTAGTGTCACCACTAGGTAGGTACCTGCCGGGATTTTTTCACTATTGTGTGGTTAAAGCGATGAATAACTTTTATAAGACCGCAGTTTTTAAGAGTTAAAGTAGGTCATGTCTCTAATAAGAACTTACGCACTGCTGTGGTTTTATTGTTTCATTCGAAACTATCTTAAGTCATAACTTAGAATAAACTATAAAGTCATCCAATAAAGGATCCCATTAATTCCAATTCTTTATTTGGCCTAAGAGCCCATTCGCACTAGTTTGTAGGTAGGTAATGGATGATGGCCGTCTCAGTAGCTTTCCACCCCAACGGCCATTGGTTCTTACTAGTCTATGTGTCAAGCCCGCTGCCTCTTTAGCTTTGCAATTCTGCGCGCGATGTCGGTTATCTTAACTCTCGTTCGGAATTTCTCATTTCTGATTCTGTCACTCAGAGAAATACCCAGCATTTGCTCTCTCCGTTGCCCGCTGAGCGAACTTGAGCCTTCTTACGAGACCCATATTAAAGTGAACATTTTTCAGTCCCATATAATAGATCAATGGCAACTCTCACGGACTGTTATTAACATACTTACAGATTTATTTCTTTTATCCTGATTCTATAAAAACTTATTTTAAATGTTAATTTGTTGACGACCTTCGTGGCGGAGTGGTGTACACACCGGTTTTCAAGGTGTCGCCTGCTCTGAGGTCCCGGGTTCGATTCCCGGACGGGTCCATGTATAAAAAATGAGTTTTTTTAACATTTTCTCGGGTCTGGGTGTTTGTGGTACCTTCATTGTTTCTGGTTTCCAAAATACGAGTACTTTAAATAGTTATTCAAATTGGGATCAGAACAAAGTATGTGATGTTGTCAACATTTATTTATTTATTATTAATTTGTAATATGATTAGACCAATTAATTATTTCGAAGTCACCATAGAGTATTAAAAAGAATATCAGTTGGTATAGTTAGTTATTTATTAACAGCAGAATGCAGTTGCAATGTTTTCTGCATAAACAAAGTAATTAAAAATATTACTAACATAGGTATCAAGTATTTGTAAGCTTGTGCAAACCGCAACTCATTAATATTTATAGTTAAATATTACTATGCATTAACATATTGGTCATCGTTTGTTTAGGTGATTTATTCATTATGAACGACGCATTAGCACGTACGAAAGTAATGGCCTATAATCATCCCATTGCAAGGAAAAGTCCACCACCATTGAATTCAAGTTACCACAGCAATGATGGGTACAGGCATAACCACACACAACGCTTGCCGAATGCGTGCTAGTTCAAAAAACCGAAACTTTTTAGTAGAAGTATACCTACATAGTTCTATATACTTAAGAGGAAACACTACAGCCGAGAGAATTGAAAAATAGGTACCTATTTGTGAAATCTATTGCTGTCGCGCTGTGCCAAACGCCTTCACCGCAGAGTGTGATAGAGACAACTGCTTCAGATTTTTGTAATGAAAATTATTGCTCTACTGGCTTTATCCAGGGAGAAACAGAGGACTACGTTTGTATGAAAAAACGGCCCTTGTGTTTCCTCTTAAGTGTGTCGTATGTTAAAAATAATAGCACTGCTTCTCTTCCTACGAGTGAGAGTAAAAAACGGCTAAAGGAGGCCGCCCTGATTTGCAGCGTGACATACATAATGCCTACGTCCAGCAGTGAACGGACAATGGCTGCTGATTGACTGATTACAAGGAGAACAGCCAAATTAGCAGCGACTGGATGGGGGAAGCCCAGGATCGTGATTTGCAGAGTGACATTCAGAAGGCCTACGTCCAGAAGTGAACTGACAATGACTGTTGATTGACTGATTACAAGGAGAACAGCCAAATTAGCAGCGACTGGATGGGGGAAGCCCAGGATCGTGATTTGCAGAGTGACATTCAGAAGGCCTACGTCCAGAAGTGAACTGACAATGACTGTTGATTGACTGATTACAAGGAGAACAGCCAAATTAGCAGCGACTAGATGGGGGAAGCCGAGGATCGTGATTTGCAGAGTGACATACAGAAGGTCTACGTCCAGAAATGAACAAACAATGACTGTTGATAGACTGATTACAAGGAGAACAGCCAAATTAGCAGCGACTGGATGGGGGAAGCCCAGGATCGTGATTTGCAGAGTGACATACAGGAGGCCTACGTCCAGAAGTAAACGGACAATGGCTGTTGATTGACTGATTACAAGGAGAACAGCCAAATTTGCTGCAACTGGCTGGCAGCTGGCTAAAGTCCATATTCATGTAGATTATGCCTGTTCCCATTATTGGTGTGGTAACTTTAATTCAATGACGGAGGTCTTTTCCCTGCTGTGGGATGATCATAGGCCGTTACATACTATAGTCATCTCTTCCGACACCCGCAGGACGAGAATGGTGCTATTCAAATTTGGGCACCAAAAGGACGTAAAAGTTTGCCTATCTGTTTTGAAAAATGTAACGTTTTTTGAGAATAAAAGAGTTAAGTAAATATAAACAGTAGGTACCATAATATATTTATGTGTTGACCGCACTATCACATTGGAATATGTCTGTAAATAGATGTAAAATATGCTTTGCTGTTATGCTTGTTATTTTTTTTTGTCATCAATAGCATGATCTCTTTAAACCTGGCCAAATAAAAATAAAAGTGTATTATTAATATTATCGACCAAACAATAAGATTGTTGGCTATACTTGGCTTGCTATACTTACATCGTTGTTACAAGTCGAGAGAACCTTTTCTTTGTACATAACAAATTCATAGTTGTACACTTGTACAAAACAACTCAACAACACCTATTAATTAATTCAACACACCTACTGTTAATTGGCGCTATGAAACGCGAGCTGTTTCCTAGCTAATTAGTCACTCATACCTTTAACCTTTTAATTAGCTCAATGGCATACGAGATGTCGCAACCATTGTTATGTTAAACTGACCTATGATGTACTTACTTGTAAAAAAAATAGGCAGTACCTACTGCCCGTCTTCTGGCAATATATTTTAGTCGCCCTTACGATGTCCATCTAGCAATACTCATCCAAGTCGCCCTTACGATATCCATAGGAAGACAAAGGGGCCCTATTCTCTTTTTGTGCTGCACCCACACGCAACAAACTATACTAACAAGAAATTAAAGTAAAGTAACGGGCTATAATCATTCCACTGCAGGGCAAAGGCCTCCATCATTGAATTCGGGTTACCACAGCAATGATGGGTGATACAGGCATAATCATAACGTTTTCCAAGAGCGGGTTCGTGATCACAAACCCGAGCTATGTTCGAAAATTTAAAACTATTGTTGGGCATTAAACACCCTAAACGGAGATCGAACCCAGACCCTCAAGATCTTGTCCCGGTACTCAAATCGATAGAGCAATAGAGTGCCACTACCTTTTATTCTGAAAAAAATCTAGTAA
This sequence comes from Anania crocealis, assembly GCA_949315895.1. Classification (NCBI taxonomy): domain Eukaryota; kingdom Metazoa; phylum Arthropoda; class Insecta; order Lepidoptera; family Crambidae; genus Anania; species Anania crocealis. The sequence goes on along the minus strand of OX438873.1, from coordinate 9,904,553 downwards.
TTAAACTAAGTAAACCGACATCGCTCGAAAAATTAGCAGTGGGCGGAACACATAGCAAAAAGAACCGATGGCCGTTGGGTGGAAGGGAGAAAATCTGTGGGTCTCCCCTACCAAGTGGACCGAAGATCTGGTGATAGACGCGGTAAGCCAAACGACCCTTACTGCTGTCTAGCAGCACAGATAATATAATCTAGCAGTTATGGCTGTGATGATGATAAAATAAACCATAGAAGAATTTGAGTGTTTTTCCTAATCACTGAAGTAAACTAGAACCTTAATTCAATTCCTGTGCTAGGTAGTTGCCTACAGGACTAATATCAAACGATATGTTATGCTACCTCTCGAAGGCTAAACTATTTTTATAAATAAACATACATACTCATAAACGTAGAACTAAATCTATGTATGTACATACTCATTGATTGAAGTAGATTCTGACTTGTGTGAAAGTTCTCTGTTTAATTGCTTTATCGAATTAAAATCATGACAAAACTCCTGCAATAAAATGTTACGCAATTACGCACCACCTCTTAGATACGAATAAGGCAATTGATTGCTATTTAATTACTACAGGCGTTATCTCTGTGCTCTCTGCATCGTACCAACTTATTGAGCAGTGCGATGGAATTATGATAAGAAACTCTTTCTAAACAAAGCGTCTTACAAGTCTAAAGGATATTAAGTTAGGATATATTAAAGGTGACGTCTATCTAAATACTCTTAATGACATTCTCATATAAACATAAAATACCTTGAATAAAAATTTCAAAAGCCTTAGGTTGGGCACGAACCCACTCTAGCTGGGCGACCGATCTAACCATTAAACTTACAAGATATTTTTATGTCGATGAATTAAGCTTATTTTTTTTTGTCAAGAAATGTCATAGCTATATGACATAAAAATAAATTACTTGAATTAATAAATAAAGGTAGACAAAATCATATACATTGTTCTGATCCCAAAGTACTCGTACAACTGTGGAAATCATTTGTTTTGTGAAAATCAGAAACAATGACAGTAGGTACCACAAACACCCAAGCCCGACGCAATATAAAAAAATGCTTTTTCTACATATTGCTCCGTCCAGAAATCGAACCCAGAACATCGGAGCAGGCGACACCATAAACCAGTGCATACGCTATTCCACTAATGTTATTTCTATTCGTACATTATTTATATTTATATTTGTTATAGTTTCTGAAACTTTCACTAAGACTTTATGTTCCAATGATTCCAAGCAAAGACGTAAGTACAGCGGATATACGGAAACAGCAGCAGTTTTTTTTAACATACCAATGAGGCCATGAAATCAATCAGCTGATTTCCTAAGATATCCTATGATTCGTTGCGCCCTCCAACACATAAAGGCACAATCACATTATAACGCATCCAGTGCAAGGTGCGCTCTTGTGATGGAAATCATAGGACAGGAGATAGCAGCCATACAAAGCTTGTCAATCTGACCCTTTTTATTTATTTATGGACAGCTAACGAGACATATATACATTCAATAGCATAAAAATCATCTTTATTTTACAAGTTTACAATGTTGCTTAGATAAGAAGCTTGCACGACATGTGTATTGCAGGCAGGCGAGTTGGCGATCGCAGTTTGGCTAATTATCGAGGGAAGACGTTGCTGCCCGGCTTCTTCGGGCAGTACCTACTCCTTCAGCTGACTTTTACAACAGACATTCATAGGAAGGTTATTTTAACCTGTCGACATCACACGCACGACTGCACATGAGACCACACTCAATTAATAAATAAAATGAAAGATAAGTTTACGGATTTAAAAAGCGTTTATTTTTGATTTAACCCGACGTTTCGAACCCTTAACTTACTTACTTTTGAAACCTTAACGTGTAAAAGCGCCTTGTGGGGCCTATTTGCAGAAATAAAACTGATTTTAACTGATTTTATCTCGGGACTACGTAGTCCGGGTCCTTTGGAAGGCATAAAGTATAAAGACTCTCCTTTTTCCTATCTCGGGACTATGGAGTCTCGGACCTTTTGGAAGGCATTATTATTTGTAAAGGTTTGCATCTCTAGCTCCTAGACTACAAAACTATCACTTCTCAGAGTATATAAGCAGTGCCTTACCAGTTCATAGTCATCTAGTCTCACAAGTTTCAGTTCCTAGTACACAGCTGAAGCCAAGATGTCACCCTCAACGGTTGTCGCCTTCGCTTGCCCCCTAATTCTGGTTCTGCTTGTAAGTTATAGATCTATTATTACTTTAACACCCCTTTTGGTCTAGTGGTTTACGTAAGGGGCCAAGAACCTGGGTTCTACTCCCGAGTCGGGCAACAATGGATTCGAATTTTTTAAGATTGCTCGGGTTCCTATCACCCGCCCGCATTTGGCGAGCGTTGTGAATATCCCTGTGCCCATCATTGCTGTGGTAACTTAAATTAAATGATGGAGGCCTTGCCCTGGAGTAAAATAATTATAGTCAGTTACATTTATTTTCAAATGCCATCTTTATTAAAATAAACTAGGTTTTGCTCGCAACATGATTCGCGGAAAAAAAACAAATTTATATTCCAGGCTTGGACTAAACAGTTTTTTTGTCTTCGACCTAAATGGTTCTTTGATTGGATAACAACATTCTTTCTTATGATAACAATAGGAACCAATCCTAGTTCACTGTTGTTGCCTTTAACGTTGTCCTGTCTTTTCTTCTTTTCTTTAAATGTTTTTTCTTACTCCACAGTGCTCTTACGGAGGCGAAACGAAACCCCTCTTTGGAATCAGCTCACTTCTATCAACTTCAGAGTAAGTAAAATTTTCCTAATAGAAATTAAGTTGGTCAACGTTGGTGTTTGAACGGCGTACACATCGGTTAACTAGGTGAAACCTCGCCTATAAGGTTCCGGGTTCGATCCCCGGATGAGTCAGTGTCGAAAAGTATTTTCTTTATTGTCTCTGGCTTACGTGTTTGTCCGACTGCCGATTCCAAAGCAGGTTACTTACTCTACGGCCAGAATTAATTATCAACAGCCATTGTCCGTCCTACTGCTGTTATAGGATTTTGAACTCTCTTGTTGCATTTTTTGCGCTTAAAACTTAACTTTAACGGGGTTTACCAAAATTAAATAACATTCGGTTGCAGCAAAGAAAATAAAGTTTGGTTGCAGTTAACCCCGAAAGTGTTAAGTTGAAAAATATGATGTCGCGCGTTTAATTCTAATGTGTTCGCGTTTAATGTAATGTAAGTCATCTGCTTACGATCATAATTATTTTTTTAGCCCCAATGGCACCTCGATCTTAGCAGCCCTGGCCCTAGCACATGCACAGCACACCATCAACAAATTGGAGCAATTGGCTGAACTTCTTCAATTTGGAACGAACGTGACAACCAATAGTGAGTGTTTTCATTATTTTTATGTTGACCATAGATTTAGTATTAGTATTACTAGCAAGTCTATGATGTTGACAGTCGGAATCAAAAGAAATTAAGACAAAATATAAAGACAAAAAATAAAGAAAAGATAAACTAAACACAAATAACTACCCGTAGTCTACCTTTATTAGAATAAAAGGACAAATGAATACCTACTCAACTATAATACAATCTAAATAATGATTTGCAGTTAGATTCAGTTCACTAAAAACCCAAGAATCTCCTCCTCTTATCGTATTGTACCGTGTACGTCACGATTATCTTACTATAATGAAAATGTCCGAATGGATGTTTGTTACTCAATCACGCAAGAAGGGCTGAACGGATCTAAATGAAATTCAGCTTGGAAATAGATTAGGGGCCAGAATAGCACATAGGCTAACTTTTATCCAGGTAATATGTACAGTTCCCGTGACAGACTTATTTTTTATAAATTCCAAGCGTACGAAGTTGCTGGCAACAGCTAGTAGGAGGTAGCATATTTATTTATTTAAAATTAAGAAGTAAAAATATTATTTCGTTTATTGTTCAAATTTCATACTTTCCATCGCATTCAATGTAAGTAGGGTTTTTTGACAGCTGAAATTCATCATCAGCCTATCGCAGTCCACTGATGGACATAGGCATTTCCTTCCCCTAAATGCAATGACAGTTGAAATTCAGACAGTAAAATTTTTAAAAATAAGTATTGGTGATGTCATTAATTAATCCACTGTTAATATTTACCTACCTACTTACTCATTTTTTAAAAATTTTTTTTACAGTTCTCCTGAATTAATACTACGATTCAAACAAGACCTACAACGACAACGACAGAATGGATTACGAATGCTACGTTGCTGCCCAATTTATAATTTTAATCATTATTTATGCACTAATTTATTGAAATTATTAGATATAACATTAAATTAAACGTTTAGGATTAAATCCTTTTTTCATTTTACATAATATCTAAGCAGAATGTGATGGTCAAGTCAAGCGTAATAGTACTTACTAAGTAATAAATTGTTAAAAGTATATAATAGTTGGAACTAAGAAGGTGAGTACACATCCCCCAATTATTAGTTTGGTCCAGTCTATACATATAATTGTACTTTAGAATGATTCAAGTAGGTACCTAAAAGGTTTCTTTAAATCAATCTAGCATAAACTTTGATTAAAACGCGCTAAGAGCATAAAGTAACATGAAGCTATAAGTTAGTATTAATGTGACGTTGTTTAACTGTTGAAACAAAAAGAGATTCGATTTTCCACAAAGAATTGCATTAAAATTAGGCAAGCACCAGGATTAAAATGTAAGAACCCAGTATATTAAAACGGTTTACACCCGATTGTTTCTACCCGACAAGGAAAATAAATTTTAGTACTTCTAGTATTTATTTTTATCAATGGACCGCTCTAAACATTTCGGGAGTTTTGCGCAGGAAACGAAAAGAGAAAGATGTACTTACTTTGTTTCGTAATTTTGTAAAATTATCCTAAGCGGCATTTATTGTGATAAATTGGTGGCATTTTTATAATAATGTGTCAGTGAGTAGGATAAATCAAATAAAACTGAGAAACAAGGAAAGGCGCTATTTGACTCTGATCCACGTTCTCGCGTATAACTCCTATAATCATTGAAATGTATAAACCACCTATACATTTCAATGAGTTAGGTTAGCTTAGGTTTCGGCACAGATAATATAATACTACTAGGTTTCGGTTAGGTTAGGCTATTATGTTTAAGTAAGTTTTAATTGACATTATAAACTAAAGACTAGGCTGCATAGACTCGTCCAAAGCCGTAAAAATATTTATGAAAAAAAACATTTCGGAATGACAGTTGTTGTGACAGTGACATCACACTAAAACGTTAAAATATTGTGTGATGTTTTAAGGATTTTTTGGACTTTGTACACAAACTTTTCTTGCCATATTAAGTTTTACTATAATTTAATCGTAACTTTATAGGTAGCTCTAAGTGAAAAAAGTGTGTTAAATATTAGTTTATTGCAATGAACGCTGTAAAGACTATGATTTTCCAACAACCAAAGAAAATATTTACTGGTTAGTGTATCGTTTAAGAATTTATCTTCTTAAGTTATTCAAAAGTGGCTTAAACTGTCTTTTAAATCACAAGAATGATAATAGTATGATAACTTGTTCTCATCTACAAGTCGCTAAAGGCTTGCTAAAATATTCTTAGTTCAACCCAAACGCATCACGACATAGCCCCTATTTTGACCTAACTCTCTCGATATTATTGAAATCTCAAAGTTTTGAGTACTTACCTGGTCACGATAAACCTTGACCAAGATGGAAAATAATCAGCACCGTTGCACATTTTGTAGAATGAAGAATATACAAAACATTTATGTTAAATAAGGGTTCAAATGCAAAAAACCTGTTAGATAAATAAATGAAGTTAAAAAAGCAATTCCTTGATAAAAGTTTTCAACTGCCTCAGGTGGCATTGCCATAAAGGAGTTGCCTGTTAATAGAAAGGTTGTGTGTTCATGTAAGGCAGTCCAATAAATGTATTTTCAATTTACAAAGTTACAAAGTTTTTAAAAAGAAATATTTAAGTAAGTAGGTAAAGGTTCAATCAATTCAATGTATAAGAATTAAAGCTCTCTATAAACTACCAGTAATGATACTACGACACACTACACTAAATAAATAAATAATAAATAAATAAATATTTTAAGACATGCCTCACTGGGCCACACAGAGCCATCTAGTCCCAAATTAAGCTACTATTAAGTACCCTGTCGTATGGGGTACTAGACAACCGATAACACTAATGCTACACTTTTTTAAAACACTCTGCTTAATGTATATATTTTTCTGCCATGTTCCAGCCACATTTTTGAGGGCATATTCATCGTCCAAGTATAACTATGAAACGTTGGCTGTGTCTGTTCCTAAGAAGTATGTCTACCATGTTGAGTTGAATCGGCCGACCAAACTGAACACATTTAATATAGCTCTATGGAGGTAAGTGATTTAAAACAGCAAACAATATTTAATATATTTCTATTTGTCTTAAAATTAGTAACATTTTCAGGCTTTTAGGTGTTTTTATTTTATTTTACAGCTGGCTACACTTTATCCTTACTTAAAAGATTTCTTAAAACATTGTAAATGCTAATGTACCTATTAAAAAAGTTAATATTGATTTGATGAATGTTAAAATTGGTTCAAACATTATTAGTCTGTCCTCTGAAGATTATGTCATCTTGTTTAAATCAGGCAGTTAGGCGATAGCAGTGTGACCAAAGTGAGGTACTGCTGCCCGTCTTCGTATAGCAGTACTATTTTTTGTTTTACGACATCCATAATTATGTTATACAGGGTGTTAGGTAAATGGTATAACAAGCTGAAACCAGCTTATGTTGACATACATAACATATATAAATACTAGTATGAAATCAGAATTGCTATATCATAAAATACTTGATGTCTACCAATTAAATGTTCGTGAATGTAAAAATAAAATTGAAAAATGGTTACTCAGTCTTAGTTACAATGACGCAGAAACAATAATTATTCATTAATTAATTTCAGAACTCTAACTTCCTGCGTTATTTTTATTGTATAATATCCTAAAATAAATTTAGACATGCATATTATGGACTACTTGCATATAGAATCCATTACGTTTATACATTAGTACCATCCATACGATTTGCTAGTTCTAACATAAGGTTGTAGAATATAATAATAACTTGTATAAAATAATAATAATGATTACTTACTTATTTTTAAGCTTTCATGTATCAACATTATTTGTTATGTAAGAGCGGGATCTCCTATAACAGGCATATTATCTGCTTAAAAGGAGGGTCCCAATCACTTGTTTGTTCCACCTACATGATAAGTAATAGCAGCGTTTTACCCTGAAATAAAACGCATATTAAAATACTTACCTCACTGGAAGCTTTATATTGAGATAGCATTTCCGTTTCCCGTCATTTGCCTACCCTTTTTAGTACGTAGTTTCCGGCTAATTGGCGCCACCTGGCGGTCGTGTGCTTTTGAAGTTTCTTAAAATTTGCGGCACACCATTTTGCTCATTGGCTCAATTGCACCAGGCAGAAATAAAGTGAAAGCTTCCAGTGAGGTAAGTATTTTAATATGCGTTTTATTTCAGGGTAAAACGCTGCTATTAAAACACTGTACCGTAACTGGAAGCTTTATATTGAGATCTGTTTGTTATCGCCTGGTGACGCCACTTAATATTATAACGCCTTAGCGTAACGCCAATGTGACAGATTTAAAAATAAAAAGTATTTAAGATATTGAATACTTTTTATTTTAAGTAAGACAATATTCTTTTTCGTGTGTTACACAGGAGTAACAATAAAAATTAACATGTAATATAACTATGAAAAGGTAAAAATTCAAACTAAAAAGCTTTCCAGGAAATTCTTCTAGCAATCGCATTAGTTGTGTAAAAGTTTATCAATACTTGATTTAATTTCACACATATAGGATTGTTTTGATGTTTTAGCTGATTACCAATTCTCATGAGCTAGAACTTCGTCGATGGGGTGATTTTCTAACCAGTTCTTGGAAGCTACACAGATCTTACGCTATCTGGGGTAGTTGTGTAATCAAGAAACGTTTTTACAGTTCCTGCTATAACAGTAAGGTACCTACGTGACGTAGGTACCTTAACTGATGAAAATATTGAATAATTTAAAATCGTTTTTTATCTATCACTCAGCGATGTTTTAACTAATAGTAAATATTATAATTTTAATCACCGAGACAACCTCCTGTCTTACATTTTTATTATTTATATTCAAAATTTATCTGTAGACAGTCTGTCAGTACCTATGTATTGCTATCGGTTGTAGAACCAAATTCAGGCCATACGGTAAAGTTTTTGTATTATGGTTAGGTAGGTACTTTAGGTAGGGTATATTCTAAGGTCAGGTCATGAATGCATCTGCCTGAACAAATAAGTATTAAAATTGCTATTTGATGTAATGATTGAAACATTCTTGTGTCGGTTATAAATTTATAAGTACACTGACATCCCATACGGTTTGGGGTTTTTTATTTTTTGTAAAAGCAATTAATTTAAGAATATGTTTTACTAGAACGTGAGTACTTCACTGTTCATGGTTCAGAATCTCATTATTTTCAGACAGCTAATTTATGTGTAAAAGTATTGTATTATGTGATAATGCACATATTAAATGTAAGCCTGATAAGAATTGCGCCAATTGCGGAATAGTAAGGCTTTTAATCTTTATTGTTATTGAAATTGTCCTTGAACAACAACAATTCTAAGTTACTTGACAAATTTATAAAATAGACTCACCAAGAACTTTTAAGTAAAAGCTTTTCTTTAGAGGTCTAGCCTTCCACCGCCTCACCAACCCCCAGATTTCCTTTTTTCCATCGAGGAAATGTATCTGGAGGTTACTAAGGTAAGTGGTGCTGCAAGTGCTCAGTCTCTGACACGCCGGAACACTTTCTCCCATCATGGCAAAAACAACCATGTTAAAAGATTTAGTTGAGTGAGAGCACCCTGGATATTAGAAATGTTTGTAGGAAGACCCAAGTAATGGGTTCGCACCATGAAGAAGCAAACGCATCGCCAATGTATCCTGAAATGCATTCGATGCCGATCTAACGTATGATATTTTCATTAGAAATAAAGATTTCGTACTTTCCCTTTGCGAAGATGTAGGTACACCTGTTATTATTTTGTCACACTAAGAATCAAACTGTGATGTAGTAGTGAATGTGGCTCTGAAGAGCATTTAGTATTGGTAGCATTTCTTTACGGATGCAATGTCAACCTTTTGTTAAATAATTTAACTTCCCGCTATCGCAATACCTTTTAAGTTAAACAGTATAACTCTTGACCCTCGATTTCTAAACCTTACGTATTTGGCATGCTTAAATGCGACAATTGCGTCAAACTGTATTCCTAGTTACGGCCTATAATCATCCTACTGCATGGAAAAGGCCTCAATTATTGAATTCAAGGTACCTAATTAATGATGGGTAAAATGAATTGGAAAAGAGCTTGATCCAGGTCCAAGTCAAATCTAGGGTCAAGTGATTGCTGACAATGTGAGCAGCTTTGGAGGCAAATAGGTCTATTATTGGACATTTCCGTTTTATAATCACGAGATATGTACAGTGTACTAGTCGGTTCGGACTTTGCAGTCGGCAGTGCCTATTTGCCGAATATGTGGAATTTAATGGAACTAGTAAGTTCAAAATTCGAAATATAATTGAAATCAAGTCTAGGTTTAAGCGCAAACCTGCTTGGTCTAAAGCATCCGTAGTCAAAAAACGCCCCTGGGAAGGGCAATGCATCTGTCGATCTACTACTTCAGTTGTTCGATAACCACCACTAGGGGCTGGAATCTTATCAACTGTCTATGATTTATGTGACAATGCGGCACGACAAAAATGACGAAATTCATTCATATCATTAATTCAATTCATCTTTGTAATTATTATTTTACTTGATTGATTTCTTTGTTGCAGTTTTTCTATTCGTTCATGTTTTCACATTATTCCATTTTTCATTATATAGTTAATAATACTTTTTTGGGGACAAAAAACCGATATTTCTAAATTCACTTGCCATCCCAACTTCTGCAATGTTTGAACCATAACTTTTATATGCTCGCGAGCATTTAGATGTAACAGTAAGTGTCAAGTACACTAAGAAGGATTCTGACATGAAATATTCGATTTGGCCTTATACAGGGATAAAAACCAACTGCATGACTACATTCGAGTTCACAAGTTGAGACTTTTGACACAAAGGAATGCGATACTATAATTCTTTCAAGTCAACTTTTTTAATACCTCTTGGAGTATTAAAACGACCTCGGGTACTTTAATCGAGCCGCGAGCCCTTTTTTATGAAATGAACATCTGGCCATGTTGCAAAAGCAGGTCCATTCTTTTTTGAGGGTAGCTGGTACAAAGCAGGCGAGGTAGCCCCGCAAGGGTGGATAATTTTAGGCGTATCGCTTGCATGAAAAAGCCTAATTTTAAGTCATTGCTTGAATCTCTTTGATCTAGCCGCGAGCCCTGATTATGAAATGAACCTCTAGCAATGTTGCTTTAGCAGGTTTATCACTTTTCGAGGGTAGTTCGTGCAAAGTAGGCACCCGCTAGGGTGGATAATTAAAAGGCATAGGCTTACATGGCAGAGCCCGATTTTAAGTCATTGCTTGAACCTCTTTGAGCGGGCCGCTAGGGCCCTGGTTATAGAATTAACTTCAAGCAATTTTGCTTTGGCATAACTTACCTTAGGAGGATAGTTGATAAATAATAAGGCACCCCGCGAGGGTGGATAATTAGAGGCTTGCATGGCAGAGCCCGATTTTAAGTCATTGCTTGAACCTCCTCGAGCCCTGGCTATAGAATTAACCTTCATTTTTGCTTTGGCAGTACTTACCTTAGGAGGGTAGTTGATAAGTAAGTAGGCACCCCGCGAGGGTGGATAATTAAAGGTATAGGCTTGCATGGCAGAGCCCGATTTGTATACCAACTACCCTTAGGAGGGTAGTTAATAAATAAGTGGGCACCCCGCGAGGGTGGATAATTAGAGGCATATGCTTGCATGGCAGAGCCCGATTTGTATATCAACTACCCTTTGGAGGATAGTTGATAAATAATAAGGCACCCCGCGAGGGTGGATAATTAGAGGCTTGCATGGCAGAGCCCGATTTTAAATCATTGCTTGAACCTCCTCGAATTGTAAGTAGGCACCCCGCAAGGTTGAATAATTGATAGCATAGGCTATGAGACTTCTAAATTTTTTATGCCTCGTCCACACGAGAGACAGCGCTTTGATTGATTGTTCTTAGCTGTGTGGATTTTTTGCCCTTTGGAGGTCAAAAAGCTTTACGAATGCCATCTGTTTTCTCCAGAATGCATTTGAGTGGAATGTGGATCTACACTAAATAAGACGGGTTTGTAAAGGTATGCAGGCTTTATTAAGTGGATCTCTAACTTATACTGAAATCTCGTCGAATCTCTGTAAATGCTGCCCGGTGGCCACAAACTAATTGCACTTTATTAGAATCCGATTTTATTTGTGAATAATTCTTTTACCTTCGTGTACAAATTGTTAAAATTAACGTCTGTTTAATTAAAATAAATTTACGACAAACTCGCGTTTATCAATACGGACTTACGTAATATTTTGGTAAATTTCTTCCATTTTAATGAATAGGTTGCGTGAATTCAAAAAATCTGTATACTTAGTAATCTGTTGATCAAAAAAGGGGCTCCACTGACCTCAGAGATCTTATATCAATACTGATCATTAGCGGTGTGTAGGTATGCTATTTTGAGGCACTTGTTTGCCAATTTTACCCATTTCATAAAATTTAACACTAACACGGGATTCTAAAGGCACTGTTTTATAATTTAAATGTAAAGAAAGGCAATTCGCCCATTTCGTCAAGCAATTTAGCATTAATTTGATTAGATTATAGATACATTTATTAAGCGTATTTATTTTATGACGGCACCCGAGGTGCCGTTCACCTCGTTAACCGGCTAAAGAGGAGCTCGAGGAGCTACTAGCCGAGCCAAACAAACCACTCAATGCTAAACGGAAAAGACACCATACACTTTTACGTATTACATCATGACTTTAATCCGAACGGCAAAACCGTTAAATTCATTATTTAAGTCACACGAATATTTAAGAAAGATATTTCATGTTTTATTAAAAACATGTTGTTTTAAGCAATAAAATTGCTATTGGAAACTGAAAATAAAATTCCTTGAAATAAAATACATAACATTTTAAAATAATGAGGGTAGGACTTACCAGATTTGTGTACTAGTTTGTATAAAAACTCACTTGGTTATAATAAAATTCTGCTCTGAGAATTATAATATCACTGAATTTTAACGATCACCGAGACAGGGCTTGCAGTGAAGGTGTTGTTACGACGGTAAACTAAACGCCAATGAGCAAAATGGTGTGCCGCAAATTTTAAGAAACTTCAAAAGCACACGACCGCCAGGTGGCGCCAATTAGCCGGAAACTACGTACTAAAAAGGGTAGGCAAATGACGGGAAACGGAAATGCTATCTCAATATAAAGCTTCCAGTTACGGTACAGTGTTTTAATAAAACATTTTCATTTTCATTTAATTTTTCATCACTTTTAAAAAAATATATTATACTTATCAGAATCTAGACTGTGAACAGTGGGTAATTCGTTCATGGGAAATTGTATTCGTATTTTCAACAAATTACCACTGTCAATTACTGAACTCCCAGTACACAAGCTCAAATCATACATCAAAGTTGTTTTAATGAAAAAGAGCGAATACTATTAATGATTGGTTTTAAATTGTCCCAGCTCGCACTATCTTATGTAAACATGTTTATTTAAAAAGAGGCTGACAATAGTGACCGAGTTTCTTGCGCTGCTTCTTCTCGGCACTAGCCCACATTTGTCCCGAAGCAGTGGTAGGTTTAAATATTGGGACGTGTAAAAGCGCCTCTAGGGGCCTATTTGCAGAAATAAAACAGATTTTAACTCATTTTTAGGATTCCGTACCCAAAGGGTAAAAACGGGACCCTATTACTAAGACTTCGCTGACTGTCCGTCTGTCCGTCTGACCGTCTGTCCGTCTGTCCGTCTGTCCGCCTGTCCGCCTGTCCGTCTGTCCGTCTGTCCGTCTGTCCGTCTGTCCGTCTGTCCGTCGCTCTGTCATCAGGCTGTATCTCAAGAGCCGCGATAGCTAGACAGTTGAAATTTTCACAAATTGTGTATTTCTGTTGCCGCAATAACAACAAATACTAAAAAGTATATAAACTTGAAAAATTTTGTCTCAGGCGGGACTCGAACCCGCATCTCCTCGCATGCCGGGCGGGTTATACCATTAGGCCACCGAGACACTGCGACACGGCGCGAATTTTTCAAGCATATTCTTACGCTGTGAGCCAGCGTTGTTTCATCAAATGTTAGGAGTTTGCACCCTTAACACCCGAAAGAAACATCTTTGCAGATGTTTGACAGTCAGTTAAGATGAAACAGCTATTTATATACTTTATTTGATATTTTAGCAACTTAATTGCACTTATAATATCAGTATATAAACTTGAAAAATTTTGTCTCAGGCGGGACTTGAACCCGCATCTCCTCGCATGCCGGGCGGGCAAAAATACTAAAAACAAAATAAAATAAATATTTAAGGGGGGCTCCCATACAACAAACCCGTTTTTTTGGCCTTTTTGGTACGGAACCCTGCGTGCGCGAGTCCGACTGGCACTTGGCCGGTTTTTTTAACTGATTCTAAACATTGGTGAAGTCAGAAATTTGATATCCTCATTTCTAACAAATATAATTTCATACTAATTGGAATCTAAACATTTTGATTTGTATGAATATACAAAAATAATAATTATAATATTATCATACGCTGGTTTCGCCTTATTACCAGTTACCAGTTACCTAACATCCTGTATATATTTTTTTTACATTTCCAGTGAACTTAAACAATGCTTCGACGCTCTGCACAAGGAGCCGGAGTGCCGAGTCGTCGTGCTGTCTGGGCAAGGGAAACTGTTCACTGCTGGTATGTATTTGAACACTATTCAACTGTTGTATTCAAAACTGTTCTCTAACGGCCATTTCCAATAACCTATCTATCTTCAGTTTTGGCATATCGGAGATAGAAAACAACTTCTATCTTTGTTTCTCTGGACGACAAAAACAGAGATAGAAACTGTTTCCTATCTCCGATATGCCAAAACTGAAGATAGATAGGTTATTGGAACCGGCCGTAAGGCGACTACTAATTAGAGCTAAGTGCTGCCCCCAATTGATTTAATTTTATTACTTCTAAACAAAATTAATTCTCGAAAAACTAGAACAGTATCATTTTAGAAAATTATCTCTAGTATTTATTGAATCACTGTTAACTGCTCCTCGTTCTGGCATTCTTTCGTATTGTACACACAACAGCACGTCAACCTACCACAAAACGTCAAATTTTGTCAACTGATATTGATCTCTACTTGTTGGACTTAAAGTTGAAAATCAATTCAATGACCTTTAACTTTTTGGGTAGGTGGACCTGCTGTTGTCTGTACATTATTGCCAAAGCGGCCGCTTTTGGCGTCAGCGACAAATTCGACTTTATAAACAACTAAATGAAAAGTTTACTGTGATTCAATAAATACTAGAGGTAATTTGCTTAAATGATACTGTTCTAGTATTTTGGGAATTGATTTTGTTTGGAAGTAATATAATTAAATGGCGGCAGCACATACCTCTAGTAGGCATATAAATTGCTAGTGTACGGTCGGGGTCTCTGTCTACCCACTTTCAGACGAAAATAGCTTGCAGTATACTGTATACAGCAGGCTATTTTCGTTTGAAAGTGGTAAACTGTATAGACAAACACGAACGTCACTTCAAATAAGAGACGACGAGAGCTGCAAGCGATATTGCTCTTTAAGGTGCTTAGGCGACAAAGACCTCGATTGTATTACATAGAAAATACGATTCCGCGATTAAAATTGTTAAAAAATGAACTAACAATATTGATCAAGACTCTTGTGCTGCTTCTTATCGGCACTATCCCACTTATGACCATAGGCAATGGTAGCTTAAAATATTAGGTCGTGTAAAAGCGCCTCCTGGCATTTGCAGTAATGATTTTGTCACAGTTTTTATCTTTGCTTTCAATTTTACCTTTTAAAATTAACATTGACATTATATTTAAACTCATCAATATTTGTTGCAGGTATTGATCTAAATAGTTTAATAGAGTACTTCTCAAAAGCAAACGACATAGACGACCCGGCGCGTCGTGCAAGATTCCTTTATGACTGGATGAAAGACTGTCAGGTAATAGGCTATTTGAAAATGCGAAAAATAAAGTGCCAATTACTATTACCAGTATATATTATGAGTTTAAAAATGGTTATTTACTAACGGAAGTTAAAAGTAAACGATTTATTTATAAATCAAGAAATAAAAATGCATTTATTTAAACGTTTGCCACGTGACACGAAACGCTCCTGATTGGTCGGGTTTACGATGACGTCACCTGCTTCTTAACTTCGTTTGCCTACGTGAGATATATTAGCTATTCAAAATGTTTTGATAAAATTTTCTTATAAATATGTTATCCATTATTTTTGTATGATTTATTTTACAATTACTATGGACAAGGATTTTTTAAAATAGAAAGCAGTAACCTGCCCATTCATTTAAAATTTTTAACAAACAAACTAGTAAGTCGGGATCTTTGAATGTGTAATGTTTATTGAAATCATAAAACTGTAGCTACAATTTTTAGCTAATATTATACAAAACAGCGGATATATTCGAAGAGGCATTCTGTTAAAAACATTAGAGGTATTATAACCTCAAACCAATAACAAAATATTTACATCCGTAAAGCAATGAATTATTAAAAATTATAAATATTATGTTTACTAACATCAAAATGGTCTGCAAAGAAGAAAATATTTGTACTATTCGCTATGTTATTATGATCTTCTGAAAAAGTTGCAACCACTTTCGGCGCACTTAGACTTTCTTTGGAACACTTACAACAACTAGTTTTCCGAAGTTTTTATAGAAGTATTTATACATTTTGTAACTGCATACCATTTGAAACTCATTTTATTACATAAGTCACTGTTAAAATATAGATCCAATCGCACTTTCGTTATTTGTTTGCAACAAATTAATGTATGTAGAAGATATGTGCTACAGATCACAACACAGGCAGGTGATGTTACCGACCCCATTGCAGCGCCATATTGTCAAAATAGCGTTTTGGCGCGCTATTTCAATTTTCATTTTTCAATTTGATATTTTTCAGCAAATATGTACCAGAATTTAAAAGAAAAAATTTTTTTTTAACCTCTACTTAATAATATAAAATGGATTTCAAAAACCAGTCAAACAGCCTATTTAATACTACAACGTGTTCCTTTTGATATCCCATAACTCTAGGGTACTAAACAGACCATGGTAAATAATCAAATTACATATGAATTATTTTTCAATTATTATTATTTTTTGTTTAACTTTTTCATACAAAATAATTCTAAAAAGTCACGACTGTTTATGCTAAACACCCTTGCTCTGTTGTGAATGAACTTTTCAATGAAAACGATTTACTCGTACCTACTTATCAATGAAACACCCACATACGTCAATATTTTTTACAACTACACTTTAGTGTAAGTTTGCCAACGTCTCGCAAAACTAAGGATTCGCCATACTGGTTACATTTTTTTAACAAATTTATCTAAAATTGATGTTATATTCGAAACTATTGATTTTTGAACCACATGTTCTAGGGCGTTTTATATTATTTTTACCTATAGAACATAACCCGAGAGCTATGGGATATCAAAAGGAACACGTTATATAAGAGATTTGATTTAGGTAATATTAAAAAAAAATAGATATAAAATCAGCGTCAAAACAGTGTCCCAACTAAATGTGCACCCATTTGACATAAGGGTGCACTTTTAGTACAACCTATATCAATGAATAGATACAACATGATTACATGACATAAATATCCATACTATTAGATTAGATTACTATTGCATGCCGACTTAATTTGGCCGGGTTATAAATTATTGACACTGACATTATAATCAACGTCAATCATTCAATCGATGACAGTTTTTTGTGTTTTTTTATATCATACTCTGTTCTGGTTATTATGTATCGATGGGTTTTATATATCCTATTATTAATAATAGGGGTTAAAGTATGAAATTGCCGATTATTTTCCCACTTTTTATTTTGTTTATAGCTCTTAAGTATAGTCATATTATCGCGTAATTATTTTTATATTGTATCAAAAACTAAATAAAGTAACTTTTGACTAAAAAAAAATGCAATACTAGTGCCTATTGCTTCAAAGGAAGTCGTTGAAAAGACCCCTTACAATGTCTCAGCTGACCTTCTTGCTTCAATTAAGTATATTTGTATTATATACTTTGTTTTTCAGAAATTTAATAATGCGTAGCTTTATAACCATCTAACTTTCACCTTTATTTGCATCGAAAACGGTTCAGGCGTTTTTAAAAAAAAAATGATAGTATGGTTAAATGACTTTTCTCGATTTCGTCCATACAAAACGGCAATTTCATACTTTAACACCTAATATTAAGATTTAGATAAACGCGAAAGTTTTTAAGAATGTCTGGATGTTAAAGTATGGACCTCAAACACACTGTAAAGTAAAGTATCTATATTTAGTGTATAGTTTATGTAGTTTATTATGCATGTATGTAATACTGTATTTTAATGTTATTTATGTAGTTTACTATGCGTGTAATATTAGATATATTTCAGATTGTAATTTTACATCTCTTTTATTACTTTTCTTTACGTGTACTTTTGAATACTCTCCGCCGCCTTCCCCTTTCAAATCTGTTTCATCTTTCCTCTACCTGAAGGTTGTCTGGTAGAGATCGCTGCAAGCGATAAGACCGCCTAAATTGTACTAATCTAAATCTTACTTATGTGTTATTTTTCAATTTTATGGTGTGCAATAAAGTGTATCTATCTATCTTTCTGTAAACGAAATAAAAATCTTTTATCTTTTTTTTATCTTATCTTTTTGTAACAGTTACTCTTTCACGCTAAAACGATCCAACGGATCTGAATGAAATTTGTCACGATGTTAGTTTTTAGCCTGGAATAACATTTAGGCTACTTTTCATCCCGGGAAACGGTACGGTTCCCGTGAGATCAATATACTATGAAGACGTTCAAAATTCCACGCGTACAAAGTCGCGGGCAGCAGCTATAGTAAAATAATCTTTCAAAATGTCTAATTATAACAGGACAGTATCACATCGGTCGAGGACTGCGTGAAACCAGTCATACACGTGATCCACAACGCTTGCATCGGCGCGGGAGTCGATCTTATCACAGCCGCTGATGTAAGGTATGCAGCTTGTAAAGTAAACAGTATTTATAATATTTTTGTGTAGATAACTAGTTTACAATACACGTACCAATCGTATTTAACACATGATGATAAATTACATATTATAATGATATAAATAAATAAATATACCAGGTTATCCGATTTCGACTTTTTTTTGTTCTGTTAGGTACAGCTCAAATGTGGTTCCATGAAAGGTAGAAAAAAAACTACCTCAAAGGGTAGAAAAGAAAGAAAATTTTAAAAGTGGAAGCAGGGACTCGGTATTGGTCCATTATTTCTAGCCTTTCGTACCGATGAACAACTAGAAATATTAAAAAAAACACAGAAATTGAACCATAGATGGTTCTTATTCTCAAATTTATTTTTTTTATAATTAGAGATTTTAAAAAAATGTATGGTTACTAATAAACTATTTCTTTATTAATATTATAACATTACTATTATAGAAAAAATATTAATATTATAGAAAAAAATCTAGAAATATTCAGTATAATCAGTTAATATTATAACCTTACCATTATGCTCTGTTGAATAGGCCATGTTTTTTCACCATTATATTTTTTACTTGTAGATTCTGCACAGAAGACGCTTGGTTCCAAGTGAAGGAAGTGGAAGTTGGGTTGGCCCCAGATGTGGGTACTCTACAGAGGCTACCGAAGGTTGGTACACTATCTATTTTAAATATCAAATTATTGCCTTTCTAAACTCGTATATATTCAGAGGGTTCAAACTTCAAAGTCAAGTTTTGTTTGGTATGCGGCGCTAGTGTCGATCATCAAGAATATGCCAATAGTGCGCTCGTTGCTGTGACAGCTGTTGTAACCAAAGCTGTTATGACATTTGCGCTAAAAGACTAGTACTGCTGGTAGTGGTAGGACTGAAATAGGAAATCAGGCGGTCCCGAAACCAGAAGACCCCGGTTCGAGAATCGAGCCCGGATAATAGTTCAGTTTTTTTTTAGTTAACTATATGTTCTTCTGAAGTATGTAATTCGTAACAATCCAACTTCGCTCACTGTTGAGCACGGTCTCTCTCATTTTTATAGAGATGGGTTAAGGCTTTAGTTCCACCATGCTGGGCTAGTGTGGGTTGGTAGACGGATGTGATTTGTATCTAAATATAATTTCCAAAAAACACCATTTACCCAAAAAGACGTGTGGCACTCGGAGACTTCCGCGGTAAAGCTATTGCATAGCATTTTTTATCAACTTATGCAATTATAAAACTAAAAAGTATCACCGGTGTGCCGGCCGGAGTGGGGGGTGTTAGGTTATTTTCGTTACGGAATTTCTGGATTCGATCTCCACGCTCAAGGCCCGCGATAGAAGCTATGCAATAGTTTAAAAAACCAGGTATTAACTTTTATAATAGTGACTATCATATGGAAGTCTAAATCAGTAAAAAAATATTATTTCGTTCCAGGTTATAGGCAATACCTCAATAGCGAGAGAGTTATGCTTTACTGCGCGCAAATTCGACGCAAAGGAAGCGCAACAGATGGGACTCGTAAGCAAAGTGTTGCCAGATAAAGAAAGGTAAGCACTTGAAAATCTTACAAATCTTACAAAAAGGTGAGCACTTCGTAAACTTCAGATATACTTGATATATTGCTATGCTAGATACAAAAATGTAAGCTCTTAAAATCTTAAAATATATCATAGGGAAAGAAATTTCTCTATGGATATACTTACTTACACTATAACACTTAGTAAGTGTTGTCAGTTACGGAAAACAGATACTTACAGATACTTACAATACTTTTGCTTAATATGCTTGTTAGCAAGTTTTGCTAAATAAGAGAGGTTAGCATTTTCAAAACTTAAAATACTTGTTACCAAACTTACCAAAGCATTGCCAGATACAGAAAGGCTAACGTTTACTTACAATTCTTTAGTAAGATAGACCGTTACAAAAGTGTTGCCAGGTGAAGAGATGTGTACACTTGCAAAACATAAGACTTCTTAGCTTCTTTACGTCAGACAAATTTAATGTTTTCTTTGAACCGACAGACAAGATGTGTTTTCAATATATTGTATTTATTTATTTTATTTTAATTTTAATTCCAGTGCCCTAAACCACGCGTTAGGAGTAGCAGAAGCCATAGCATCTAAGAGCCCTGTAGCGGTCCAAGCCACAAAACAGAACCTGCTGTACTCCCAAGACAAAAGTCCCAAGGAAGGATTGGAACATATTGTAAGTATAACCCAAATTTTATCATCATCGTCATCATCATCTCAACTTGTCATAGTTTAGCGAAACGACGCCCTCAGCTGGACATAGACTTGCCCAAAAAGGTCTTCACGAAATTTTGTACAGTTAAAAATTTAAGTTTAAAATAAAATTGGGTCTGTGTATAATTATTGTAGGTGATTTCTCATCGCTCAAAATTGGTGGCTTATTAATAACTAGATGTTGCCCGCGACTTCGTCCGCGTCAATTTTCTGTTAATATGATCGCAACTATTTTTGCAACATTTTTTACTCATGCTTCGCGCCTATTGGTCGCAGCGTGATGTTATAGCCTAAAGCCTTCCTCGATAAATGGACTATCCAACACAAAAAGAATCTGTTTATTCGAGCCATTACTTCCTGAGATTTGCGCATTCAAACAAACAAACAAACAAACTCTTCAGTTTTATAATAATAGTATAGATAAAGGAAGTTTTTAGAAGAAATCCCAAGTTAGATCTACTAGTCGATCGTTGTCTAGCATTGTCTGCAATGAAGTACAGGCCTATAGTCATCCCACTGCAGGGCAAAGGCCTCCATCATTGAATTCAAGCTACCACAGCAATGCCGGGTACAGGCATAATCACCACTCTTCCCAAATTGTTGGTGATCATAAACCGATGTTAGAAAAATTTAAACTTTTGTTACCTTACCCGGGGATCGAACCTAGAAGTCCTAGATCTTGTACCGTTACTTACCACTAGACCAACGGAGCGTTACTGATTACTTGAAAAAGGGGCAAGTGCGAGTCGGATTTGAGCACTGATAATTCCGTACCACCACACAATACTTAGATACAAAATGTGCCAAAAAATATGTTTTTTGGATTCTTTCCTATATTTGTGCTAAAATATTGTTTCACAAATTTAATGTTTCTAAGTCAACGAGAAGTACCTTACCCTCTAAGTTATGATTTCTTATGCAAATGTATGAGAAACACATTAAAATCCATATCTTCTCATTGAGTAGACTTAGAGGTTGGTTTTTACAAGTCCGAGGAACCGCAGTCGTAGTCTCAGTGTTATGGTATTTATTCAAATTTATACCTCAACGCGATTCTGAGAAAAATATGATTTAGTTTGTAATGTATGTATACAGATAGACGGTAGAAGTCAAAGTGTTCTCATTAGGGTATGTATCACTACATAGTATAAAACAAAGTCGCTTTTTCTTTCCCCATGTCCCTTTGTATGCTTAAATCTTTAAAACTACGCAACGGATTTTAATGCGGTTTTTTTTAATAGATAGAGTGCTTCAAGAGGAAGGTTTATATGTATAATAACATCCATTAAATAGTGGAGAAATACTGTTATTTTTGAGGTTTCTAATATGATGTCGTAAATATTCACATTTTTTTCCGCTTACATTGCAAACGCAGGCTAAACCCTACGAAATTTATCAAAATAATGTACTAAGTATTGTACATATTGAAAAGGTCTACAGAAAACTCTGCAAAGGTGTATTTCTATCTGTTATGGATATCCCACTATAACATTTTTTTGTCATTTACTTTTTACGACAAATAATGGCTAATTTTCGAAGCGATTTTAACCAATACAGCATTAATCCTTATCCAATTAAATACTTTTAATACATTGTTGATTTAATATTGATATATATGGCCCTTTACAGAATATGATTTAAATAAATATTTTCGAATATATTACAGATTTAAAAATTACGGGACGTAGCGTTTGCGGCGGTAGGCCGGCCAGGGCGGCGGCGGCGCGGAATTTAGATATTCCAAAGACAGCAGGAAATCTTCATGGTATTAGGGAAAGGGGAATTGTTTTACTCCAAATTAAACACGTGCGGGACACGGGCAGTAATGAATAAATCAAAACTACTGGATCGATTTTAATCATTTTTTCAGTGACATATTTCATACCCGTGCGAAGTCAGAGCGGGCCACTATGTTTTTTTTATATACAACGTTCACAGTTTTTTTGTAGTGTATTTAGTATCATCATTGCACCCGTGCGAAGCCGGGGCGGGTCGCTAGTACCCTATAAACTAACAACTATAAAACAAAATTTTAAAAAAGAAAACTGTACCTACTTTAATGTAAGCAATAAATTGTTTTAACTATCTATCAACTTTTAAACTTTTACGTTGCATAATTATTTGAATGTTAACGGGCAAAATAATATGGTATAAATAGAAATAAATATATTTTTAAATGTATTTAAGACTGTAGATATTTTTAAGTACATAAACACAATTAATAGTGAGTATATATTTATTTATCTATTAATTATGCATAACATTTTACATTGCAGGCACTCATAAACATGGTGAACCATCAGAGCGAGGATTTGACTAAAAGCGCGATAGCTCTCGCCAGTAAAGGCGAAAAACCGGAGTTCGAGGACTATTAATACAATTTTTAATTTTAAACGTACTATATTTGGTACTGAAATTTACTCAATAGTACATTTTTAGTACTAAATGTTACATGATCGATAATAATCGTACTGATTAGGTACTGTAGTGCGATTGTGTAAGGTTGTTCATGGATGGACAATGAATACAATTGATCATCGATCGTATAATTAAATTCTAATTGTGTAATTTTGTCCATTCCATGAAGACCGAAAAGTGACCGGTGGTATAAAAACGTTTCATAGATTTGCGTTTTATTATCGCAAAACATTCGGTAATACTCATTTTTTTCTAACATAATATTAAATTGTATTCAAATATAAATGCAGGTTTTTAATCAAATTTTACTATTTCAACCCAAAAACACACTTTATTTCATAAAAACATTGAATTTAAATTAAAAATTTACCTTTGCAATTGATATAACCAAACGCAAAGAACGAATGAAATACGAGTTTCCTGCTACTCGACAATAGGTGGCGTTAGAGGACTACGTTTTTTATTTCCTAAAAGTTTAACGGCTTCGGACGAGTCCATACAGCCTAGTCTTTTTAGTTATAATGTAATTTTTTTTATACATACAATATCATTTAAATTTGCATAAACATAATAGCCTAACCTAACCTAAACCTAAACTAACCTAACTCATTGAAATGTATGGGTGTTATATACATTTCAATGATTACGGTAGTTTTACGTGAGGACGTGGATCAAAGTCAAATAGGAGCGCCTTTTCTTGTTTCTCAGTTTTATTTTTTTATCCTACTCACTGACACATTATTATAACAATGCCACCACTTTATCACAATAAATGCCGCTTAAGATAATTTCACAAAATTTCGCAACAAAATCCATCTTTCTCTTCTCGTTTCCCGCGCAAAACTCCAGTGGACTACATAAAGTGTTCTCTGACGTAGTATATTATTTTATTTATGTTCTGTGAATGTCAAGTGTTAACTGTCACAGTGAAACAAAACTTTGCATTTGTTTAAATAAAAACACAAGTAATTAAAAAAATATTAAATTAAATTAAGGCGTTCTATCAAAAACAAACAAGAAAGAGTGTACCTAATTTAAATAAAGATAAAACAACATTTTCTTTAAAAGAAAATGTAACAATTTGAAGAAATTTTCGTACATAAGAGGGTAAAATTTACGATTGTCATGAGTCAAGAGTCACCGCAATCATTTGACATTAGCAATGAGCTCATAAGACTTACGCAATTCGAATTATCTGTCAAAATCATGTACATCATTCACTCATCGTTTAAAATTAACGACCCAATCGTTAACGATAAATGAACTCCGTACACAATTAGAATTAGCCGTTTGACAGATTATACCGTACGTTATGAACTGTCAAATGAATACGATTGCTTTACACAATCGCACCTCTGATTAGGTACTGAGTAGTGCAAAGTACGTAACACCTAAAATATTACGTACCAAATTTATTGTTTTGGTACAACCAGGTCTTTGATCCGTTATTATTTTTACCGGTATTAATATGTTTTAACCGTTATAAGGCTTTTCGTTCCCGTATTACATTCAGAACTGAAACGAAATGAGAACGTTATCCAAATACTAATTGCGTCTAGTCCTTCGGCAGTTAAAGGCTTATTTTACATCCAGGGCTCGGAAAACGTTATATTTTTCGAAACGTTTTCGCCTTAAGTACCTAAAACGTAAGTGTTTCGTTTACGTTCGAACGGAATCACAAAAAAAAACTTTTTGATGGGGAACAAAATTTTAAATCATTCTTGCTCAAAATAACGTTTTTGTCCTTGTTAGGTCCTGCAATACGAACACGCGGCACGCGCCGTCTCGGTTTAGCTCTCTACGGATTAAACCGTTTTATTACGTTCTCATTTCGTTTTTGTCCCAACAAAATATTGAACAAGGAACTGTTCTAATCGTTTTAAAAACGTTATTTTGAATAAGGTTTCCGAGCCCTGATCATATCAATACCACAGTACTATCAAGCACTATTTAGGTACAAACTGTCACTCATAAAGTACTAAATAGTGCATACCAAGTATTAATTTTATCTGCTTGTAAAGAGATACCGATCCACTTCGGAATCAGTTTATCACACTATCCGTTATATCGCCCTCTTTAGAGATCAAATCAAATTGTTGAAATGGCAACCTTTTTTCTCTATACCGAGAAGAAATTATTATTTCCCCAAACACAGTGATAAAATCTCTCCTATAAAATATATCGGAACTGAAATTCATATTAACCGTCATGTAAGTCAGTCCGATAATTTTTGATGTTATTCATTTCAAACATAAAATGTACAATTATGTACTCGTAGTAATATGTATAAATGTAGATATTTAAAAATTGCGAGTGCAAAAGTATCAACTATGTAAAGACTGACAATCATATAAATACCTTGTCTTTTTTAATTGTACATACACTATGTATATTTTATATAAACCTAAGTGAACACAATATATTTATGTAAATAAACATATTTTATAAATTTTTTGCGTTTATTAATATTATAACACCTTATTTATAAAGTACATATTATTATCATACACCTAAACCAAAACAGACGTAACTCAAAAAGATGATAATTTGAGTTGAAAATCTTATTCATGTTACGCGCTTCAAATATTTAAAATATTCTATAAATGATAGAAACGCATGGGTTTTAATTGTCATAGTTCGTACGGGCCTGAATCTTATGTAAACATAATTTTGTTTTTAAAAAGAGGCTTACAATAGTGACCGAGTTACATGCACTACTTTTTCTCGGCACCAGCCCACACTTGTCCCGAAGCAGTGGTAGATTTATATATTGAGTCGTGCAAAAGCACCTCCAGGCCCCTATTTGCAGAAATAAACTGATTCTATTGATTTAATTTTCCTTGAATAATGAAGACCGTAAAATACGTGCGTTTTCATGTTGTTTGTTCACTGATACTGTTATTCTATTTATTAGATAGTTGGAATAATTATGTTATTATTGAAGTTTTTGAATTAATATGTATTTTTGAGTTACATCCCTTTTTTTCTAGGTGTACAATACAATAGTTATTGGTAAGTGGTTGTAGCTTTTAGTGAGTAAGTATGTTACAAGTTATTAAGGGTTAAAGTATGAAATTACCGTTTTGTATGGACGAAATCGAGAAAAGTCATTTTTCCATAATAACAATTTTTTAGTTTTTTTAATAACGCCTGAACCGTTTTCGATGCAATTAAAGGTGAAAGTTAGATGGTTATAAAGCTACGCATTATAGTATTTACATTTCTGAAAATCAAAGTCTTCTTCTTCGTCGTTCCCTCAGTGCTGAGGATCGCGACCATACACGACACGTCTCCAAGCCGCGCGGTCTTCAGTTCTATGGACCGCATCGAATATGTTTCCTCCGACAGCCCTCTTTATCGCGTCCGTCCATCTAGTTGGCGCCCTGCCCCGAGCACGTTTACCCTCCATCTGCCCTAGCATTAGACGCTTCTCCAGCCGATGCTTAGATGAACGCATTATATGTTGAAGTTAAGAGCACGTTCCTGGCATATGGTTGAGAGTCGCTTGGTTATTTTGAGCTCCGAAAGTATTGACTCGTTAGTTCTCATGGCGGTCCATGGTATACGTAGTAGTCTTCGCCAACACCACATTTCGAAGGCATCAATTTTGCTGCCATCGCGACTTTTAATGAACCACGTTTCTGCACCGTATAGGAATATGGAGAATACCAGCGCCCGGACCAGCCGCATTTTAGTTTTTTGTCGAATTCCGCGGTTCCTCCAGATCTTTCCGAGGTTTGTCATTGCACTTTTAGCCATTGCAGTGCGACGGCGGATTTCTTCAGAGCAGCTGCCCTCAGATGTGATCATAGAGCCCAGATACACAAACTGATTGACCTTCTCGTATCCGTCAAGCACATTCGAGCTGGGAAAAAGTTGTGCCCGGTCCACCACCATGATTTTGGTTTTAGCATGGTTGATCTTAAGACCAAGCTTGGCACTTTCTGCTTCAATTTTCTTCAGCAATTCTGCCATCTCTTCCTCACTTGACGCAACATTCGTCCGCATATCTAAGGTTGGTCACCCTTTCGCCGCCAACACAGATCCCACCGCGCCATCCATCAAGTGCACTCCTCATGATGTGTTCACCGTAGAGGTTAAATAACTTCGGCGACAGAATACATCCTTGACGCACGCCCCGTTCAGTGTGGAAGGTTTGTGAGTTCTGATTTTCCAATCTTACAAAGCTGGTGCCATCAAGGTACAGATTCTGGATGAGAAATGAAAGATGTGGAGGGACGCCCATCTCGACGAGAACATCAAACATCGTCTGCCAGTTCACACAATCAAACGCCTCAGCATAGTCAATGAAGCATAGAACCAGCGGTTTGTTGAATTCTCTACATTTTTCAATGAGACTGCGAATGTTGAGAATTTGCTCGCGCGTTCACTTACCAGCTACGAAACCAGCTTGTTCACACGGTATCTGACGATCCACATAAGCCGACAGTCTTTCATTTATTATGCGAAGGAGTATTTTACTGGCATGAGACATAAGAGACAAGGTTCTATAATTTTCGCATTTCTTAGTGGAACCTTTCTTGTGAAGAGGAATGACCGCAGATTGCGTCCAATCCATTGGCCACTGGCCTGTCTTCCAGATCTTAGTGCATAGCTGGTTCAAGATCCCTGTCCCCTTTTGACCCAGGTGTTGTAGCATTGCTGCGGAGACGCCATCGGGGCCTACGGCTTTATGCTTTAGCATCTTAATAGCATTATGTACTTCAGACTGCAATATGTCCGGCTCTTCATCATGGTCATCCCATCTTCTTTCGGTGCCAAGATCTACTACGTCCCGATATAATTCATAACAGTAGTCTCTCTATCTTTCCAAAACTTTCTCAAGTTCTGTTAAGGTGTTACCTCTACTGTCCTCCACTAGCCAGCTTTTAGGTTTAAAGGTTCCAGTTAGTTGTCTGACTTTCTTGAAAAGATCCTTCGACTGTACTTTAGCTGCATGTCCTTCAATTTCATCGCAAACTCTGTTGATGTGCGCATCCTTATCTCGTCGAGTGGATTTCTGTATCAATGCATGTAGCTGATTGTATCTGCTTCTCTGGCTATCAGAACCGAGGCCCGCTGCCTTTAGCTGTTTTCTTTCATCAATCAGCTTCCAAGACTCATTACTTATCCATTCTTCCCTCTTCTGTATGATTCTATGGGCATCATAGCTCACTTTGGTTGTCTCCAAAATAACTTTTTTGAGATTGTTCTAGTCAGCCTCGGGAGAGTCAAATGGATCCAGTTCTAAAGACTTGATGTTAGAGTCAATAGTTTTTTCAAAATGGTCTAGAGCTGACTTGTTCAGACGAACTGCAGTCTGAGGTTTTCGCTTCTGAGTTTTTAAGTGCAGTTTGAAGTTAGCCATTAACAACTGGTGGTCACTGCCACAATCCGCACCGGGAAGTGTCTTAGCATTTGTGACTGACGAACGCCATCTCGATTTTATTGTAATAAAGTCAATCTGGTTTCTGTGACCCGAGGGAGATGTCCATGTATATAGCCTCCGAGGGTGATGTTGGAACCAAGTATTCATAACAGTAAGCTGATTTTCTACACAGTATTGAAGAAATTTTTCACCTCTATCATTTCTTTTACCAATGCCATAGGCACCAGTAACTGTCCCTTGTAGAGGATCACCCTCAGTGCATCCGACTTTGGCGTTGAAGTCACCTTGAACAATCACGACTTCCTTTGAAGGTATGGTCCCCAGTATGTTGTCAACATCAGCATAAAACTGGTCAGATACTTCTTCATTGGACTCAGATGTGGGTGCATAGACTTGTATGATATTGACAGGCATAGGTTTCGCATCTAGTTTGATTGCAATAATGCGATCATTTGGGGTTTGATATCCTATAACACTATTATGTAGCTTCTTTGAGACAATGAAGGCGACACCGTTGTTGCTATGATCTTCGCCTCCGGTATAATACATAGTGTTACCGTCACCTATTCTGAAGTGGCCACTGCCCCTTTTGTGCACTTCGCTCAGTCCCAGAATACCAATCTTGCACCTCTTCATCTCCTTCTCCACAACTTCCAACTTGCCAGGCTTCAGCAGACCTCTAACATTCCATGTACTCACTCGAAGATGTTTTCTCAGTTGGGTTTTATTTTGTCCTGTTCCAGGACCAGATGTATTGCTTCCAGCCGCTGCCTGGTGGTCCACAGCGACGTGGCCGGTAACAGATTTCGCACCATGCAACCCGGAATCGCAAAGGCGCCGAGGGTCAGTCGGAACGCATGACATACTTCATTGCTTAACTTTACTTGTCATGAGGTTTTCTTGGGAAAATAGTGCAGTGGTTTCCCCTTGCCTTCCGCACCAGACATTTTAGGGACTATTTATGCCCCAAGGCCGCTGTAACCTCTTCTGAGCATCTGGACGTCAGGTGTATGGTTATACCGCCATTGCTCGGTCGCCAGAGCCTCGTCAGTTATCCGGCAGGAGGTACCACGATGGTAGGAATCCATCGCCACTGGCTATTCGTACGAACTACCAGCGCGTGCAGGTGAGGATGACAGTTGGGCCAGCTGAGATGTTATTTGCTGTTCTCCCCTTGCCCCCCAAAACCTTGAAAATCAAAGTATACAGGGTGAAATTTTAACCACTTTCCAAATTTTAATATATCAATCTACGAGACAAAAAACAAATGAAGTATTTTTTCTTTTGGTATAGCCCAGTACAAAAATGTCAAGATGAAGCACTTAGAAAATGTCCGCCAAAAATATTTTTTTTTTAAACGGCCGCCTAGCCACACTTTGTTTACGCGATGCGCATCTCATTCATTTATTACGATACTAATCATAAGTTTTTGACTTTCCCTTTGTACATTAACAGGCCTAGGACCGTAAAAATGCAAAACTATATTGCGAAAAATACTTTCGGTTGAATACTTGATTTACATTATTTACTTCATAAATGGGCTCTAAATACGATACTGAACGCCTGAAAAAATTTTGGAAAGTGGTTAAAATTTCATCCTGTATAATACAAATATACTTAATTGAAGCAAGAAGGTCAGCTGACACATTGTAAGGGGTCTTTTCAACGACTTCCTTTGAAGTAATAGGCACTAGTATTGCATTTTTTTTTAGTCAAAAGTTACTTTATTTAGTTTTTGATACAATACAAAAAGAATTACGCAATAATAGGCTTTATGTATCGTATTTAGAGCCCATTTTAGAAGTTAAAAAAATGTAGGTCAAGTTTTCACCCAAAAATATGTTTCGCAACATAGTTTTTAAACTTTACGGTCCTAAAAAACTAAGGTGAAGGTATGAAGGGAAAATCAACAACTTATGAATAGTATCGTAATGAATGAATGAGATGCGCATCGCGTTAAAAAAGTGTTAGGAGGCCGTATCGAATTTTTTTGATTTTTGGCGGACATTTTCAAGGTGCTTTATCTTGATATTTTTATACTGGGTTGTACCAAAAGAAAAAATACGTCATTTGTTTTTTATCTCGAAGATTGATATATTAAAATTTGGAAGGTGGTTAAAATTTCATCCCGTATGCGGTAAAGTGATGTACACACTGGTTTTCAAGGTGATCCCTGCTCGAGGTTCGACTCCCACACGGGTTAATGTGAAAAAAGTGTTTTTATAAATTTTCTCGGGTGTGTCTTAAACAAGTGCTTTAACAGGTATTTACTTTCGGATCACAACTATGTATGTGATGTGGTTCACATTTAAAGTTTAAGTGCTAAGAGGGGGGAAAAAGAATATGCTAATCACTTTTCTCTTCCTATTGGTTTAGAATGAGTAGAACGCCCAAAGTAGAACTGCTAGGAGACGGTTTAAACATTGAATTATCCCATCGGAACTGTATTGTTTTTCTTAGATAAAAAGCAGCCTTTGTGCTGAGCCTATTACACTGACAAATGTGTTAAAGAATTCTTGAAATCGGTTCAGTTCCTTACGTTTTAGAAAGAATTATATTATTACTATAAATAAGGAATGTGGACAACATCACATACATTGTTCGGATCCCATAGTAAGTTATTGTTCAAGAAATTGGTCTATCACCCTAAGGTCGAAAATCATTAGTGCGTCATAGAATAACAGGGTTGATTTTCCCATGCAAATATACAATGTGCATTTTAAACCACCTGTAAATGAAGCCCGCGTTATGTTACCACTATATGTAACATCATGGCAGTATTATTTAATTTACCAATTTTTTTTTTTGCTAAATTTAGTTATTATTATTGAACTTTTAATTTTGTAACACGCTGTAACGCGCACAGACGTATTATTTTGCTGCGACGAGATCCCGAATGAATGAACCTTATACAGCTACATACGTGCGCGGCACAACGTATTTCAAAATAAATAGACAAACCAATTTTTTTTTAAGCTATTGTATAGCTTTTATCGCGGGCCTTGAGCGTGGAGACCGAATCCAGAAATTCCGTAACGAAAATTTTATAACCTAACGCCCCGAGTCGAAAAATTTTGAATTTCCGAAATTTAAAAGAATTTAGAAGATAATAAGGATTTTGACAGTATGGTAACCATATCTGCCAAAATAACAGAAAAATTTAATTACAAAAGTCAAAATTAGAAAATACATAAAATTATAATATTAAGCTATTGCATAACTTCTATCGCGGACCTTGAGCGTGGAGACCGAATCCAGAAATTCCGTAACGAAAATAACCTAACACCCCCCCACTTCGACCGGCACAGCGGTGATACTTTTTAGTTTTATAATTGCATAAGTTGATAAAAAATGCTATGCAATAGCTTTACCGCGGCAGTCTCCGAGTGCCACACGTCTTTTTTTTAATTTGGAAGAAATAATAACACTGCGAAGATGTTGTCCATAATGGTAACATAATGTGGGCTTCGTTTTACAGGTTGTTACAAATGCCCCGTGTATTCCGACAGTTACTGATACTAGTACATTATAAGTTTAATGTTGTTAAGAGGAAACACTAAGGGCGAGAGAATTGAAAAATAGGTATTTGTAAAATCTATTGCTGTCGCGCAGTGCCAAACGCCTTCACCGCAGAGTGCGATAGAGACAACTGCATCTTGGACCGAAAATACCTACTAAAAGCAAACAAAATCAACGTTTCGTAGTCCCCCGATTCCTTTACCAAAACTAGACCGATTTAAATACTTTTTTCATTAAAAATTAAAGAAAGGCTTTGGCCGTGTTCGTATATTTTGTTTTTTTTCTAAAATTTAGCCAAATTGGTCTTCTGGATGTTTGAACACAGCGGAAAATCTGGCGAATTTTTTCGATTTTTGAAAGCTCATATCTCTTTTATCAATTATTTTTTGACAAAAAGGATAACATAGAAATATGCCAATAGTGGCCATAGATTTTTGTAATAAAAATTATTTCTCTTCTGGCATTATCCAGGGAGGAAACAGGGGACTACGTTTGTATGGAAAAACGGCCCTTGTGTTTCCTCTTAAACCTTATGTATAGGTATTTTACATACACATGACATTTTGTCAAAACTGGTAGACCACTTTCTTAGCCTACCGTACTTGTTATTTTGGAATTCTAAAACAGCTTAAGTTACTAAAGACTAGAAGAAAGAAAACAGATACCCGGTATAAAATATTCTCTCTACATTTTCTTTAATACGAAAATGGATCTTTGCGTTACAAGTTTTAAAATAGTACGCTTTCGTACTTAACGGAGTGGTGTATAGGGGTAAGGTAATGTGTCGCCAACTCCGAGGTCTCAAGTTCCTCAAATTCCCGATTTGGTCAAAGTAGCAGAAATATTCTGCATTTAATCATCCAAGAATCGAACCCGGAATTAAACTATTTTTTGAGGAATTTGGGATGGTGAGATCTACCTCCTAGTGGTCCACCCTGGGCAACGGCATCTTTGATTTTCTAACCAATGATGACGGCTAATAGATCCTTCTGCGGTGGTAGACTTCGTAAGAGGCCGCCTAGATGCTACCACCCTCCTGCCGGAGTCCAGCGCCAAACAGTGCCTCTGTGTTCCGCTGGTGTGTGGGAGAACCAGTGCCTCTGGGTAAGCTCGCTCCATCTTAGGCTTCTTCTTAACCGTATAGTTAAGTATGCTGTCAAGAGCAAGCCCATTATTTATTTTAAAAAAAACTAAGTTACTTCTTTAACCGACTGACTGACCTGACCATCCTGGGTTCGATTTCTGGTCGGGTCTAACATAGTAATTGTTTTTTTACATTGACACAACCGGTAATAGAACTCAGGACTAAACTAGGTTAGGTTACCTGATGAACCGCCTGACTGACCCCCTCTCGCCTCAGGTCGATTCCCGGTCAAGGTTAATGTAAAAAAAAATTTTGCTACTTGGACCCGAAGATTACCGCAATTTTTTTTACAGAAATCGAACCCGTGACCTTGGAGTTACACCACTCTGCCATGTACGTAAACATTCTGTACCTTGTAGATATGTAACACAAGAAATCATTCTTGTATCAAAGAAAACTTCAAATCAACACAAACTCATAACCGTTTGTCAAAAGTAGAAACAACAAATTTGTCTCAGGCGTGAATCGAACCCGCATCCCCATGCATACCGGGCGCGGTGCTTGGTCCATTTAAGCTACCGAGACATTACGTCACTGCGTTAATTTTCCAAGTATGTTATATCGCTGTAAGCCCGCCAGAAACATTTCTTTCAAGTTTTAATACTGATATCATAACTGAAACTAAATTGCTAAAATATCTTATAAACTACTAGCTGTTCCCCGCGACTTTGTCCGCGTCAATTTCCGTTATTATGATCGCGATTATTTTTGCAACATTTTTCACTCATGCTTCACTCCCATTGGTTGCAGCGTAATGTTATTAGCCTAAAGCCTTCCTCAATAAATGGACTATCCAGCACAAAAATATTTTTTCAAATCGTACCAGTACTTCCTGAAATTAGCGCTTTCAAACAAACAAACAAACTCTTCAGCTTTTTAATATTAGTATAGATAATGATGTCCTCTACAAAACTGTAGTACATTATTTTGCTCTATTGTCAATAGTTTTCGCAGCGTTCGCAATTTAATGATTTTCCTTTCACACCTTCGGTTACATAATCGAAGTTTTCATACGGATCCCTTACTTTTTTGATAATGTAATATAGCCTATGTCCATCGCAGATAAAGCAGGATTCTTATGGTGAAAGAATTTTTCAAATCGGTCCAGTAGTTTCGGAGCCTATTCGATGCAAATAAACAGACAAACAAATATTTCCTCTTTATAACATTTTATGGAAAAAACTTGAAATTATTAACCTACCTACAGAACTTATAAATATTTGTAAGTATTGGTATGAAAGTCAGATCAACAATGTGCGATGGGCGGGAACGTTGTCAAATTCGTATAGATTGGAGTGTGGCGTGAGACAGGGGGGTTTGTCCTCACCGACACTATTTAACCTGTACATCAACGACCTGATTGTTGCGCTCAGCAGCACCCGAGTCGGTTGTCATATAGATGGAGTTAATGTTAATAACATTAGTTACGCGGATGACATGGCGCTGCTGAGTGCATCAGTCTGCGGTTTAAGAAAGCTTGTAGCAATATGTGAAGCTTATGCCAAAAATCATGGTCTTCTCTATAATGCTAATAAAAGTGAAGTCATGGTATTTGAGGTCAGAGGAAAGGACACAGAAAGCCTTCCGCCTATAAGATTAAATGGTACAATTATGAAGAGGGTGTACAAGTTTAAGTACTTGGGACACGTAGTAACCACTGACCTCAAAGACGATGATGACATCGAAAGAGAGCGGAGAGCACTGTCGGTGAGGGCAAACATGGTAGCTCGCAGGTTTGCACGTGGCTCTAGGCAGGTGAAACTTACCTTGTTTAGAGCATATTGCACTTCTTTTTATACGTGTAGCTTGTGGGGTGACTATACCCAACGATGCTACAGCGCTCTTCGAGTGCAATACAATAATGCTTTCAGGATACTGTTGGGGCTGCCTCGATTCTGTAGTGCTTCAGAGATGTTTGCAGAAGCGCGCATAGATTGTTTTTACGCTACTATGCGCAAAAGATGCGCATCCCTGGTGAGCAGAGTGCGGACCAGCCCCAACAGCGTCCTGAGCATGATTGCTGACAGGATGGACTGTGCGTATTTGAGTCATTGCAGTGCAATTTCACATGGGCTTACACTGCAATGATCTGTATATATAATTAAGTTTTATATTATTTTTATTTTATAACTTTTATTATGTTTTATTTACTTTTCTTTAATATCAGTATATAAACTTGAAAAATTTTGTCTCAGGCGGGACAAAAAAAATTTTTCAAGTTTATATACTGATATTATAAGTGCAATTAAGTTGCTAAAATATCAAATAAAGTACTTTTCTTTACTCTAGGCTTAGTCATTATTGTTCGTAGTATAGCTTAGTCTGGACACTTAGTCTGAAATATATTAAATAAAATAAAATAAATAAATAATATTACGAGTAGTATAGATATAGATAGAAACACCAAATTAATTATCGCGGCCACCCATCCCGTTTCGCGCCTTATCGACGCTTAACTAAACAATGCGCGGCCAATATTACCTTGACACATAAATAGCTCTTGTAATTGCCATAGGTCAGTATTGATTGGTCAGGGAACTAGTAAGCTATAACTAACGAATGTATTCAGCCTATGTGTTGTCCACAATTTATTCAACTATTAACTAAATCTCCGTCGTAAATAATGCAAGGAACATGGTCTTAACAAAAAACTAGTGGCCCATCCCGGCTTCGCACGGGTGGACATAAAGTTTTTTTTCCATCAAGGATCAATTAACTTTTCTAGCAATAAATATAGCCTATGTCACTCGAATGAATGTAGCTTACGAATGGTGAGATAATTTTTGAATTCGTCATTGTAGTTTTTGAGTTTACTCATTACTATATTATAATAAATATTACTAACACATAAATTCAGAAAATTTTAATGAAAATTAAATATAATGTTTGCAAGTAAGGGGTCATCCAAAAATTACGTAACACGATTTTTGAGATTTTCGGACCATCCCCCCCCTCCTCCCTCCCCCTTGTCACGCATTTTTAAGAAAATTCCCACACTATTTTGCCCAATGTCACAAAAAGTAAGACCCCTCCCCTTAATGAGTGACGTAATTTGTGTGACGGCGGTTGTGGTTTGTATTTTACGTATTTACTCTTATTTTTCAAACTTCATTTTAGTATGTTATTCTATTCGTATGTATCGTTTATCTGATAAGTATATTTATTTTGGATTTAATAATTAGCAAATACAGGGTGATAGGTAAACCAAAAGCCTTTTTAGGTACATGCATTTAAATACTATGACAAAGTAAAATATATGATATGATTAAAAAAAATATTTACGTATTTACTCATATTTTTCAAAATTCATTTCGGTATGTTATTTTATTTGTATACTAGCTGACCCGGCAAACGTTGTTTTGCCATTAAAAATATTAAATTACTAAAATGGCTAACAAAAAATAGGGGTTGGTGGTAAAAGGGTAAAAATTTAGGTTTGTATATATTTTATAAAATTTTAATATTTTACTACCCTACCCCTACCCTTCTCCTACCCTACCCCTACCCTACCCCTACCCTACCCCTACCCCTACCCTACCCCTACCCCTACCCTACCCCTAACCTACCCTACCCTACCCTACACATACCCTACCCCCACCCCTACCCTAAACCCTTCCCTACCCCTACCCTACCCTTACAAAAAAGACCATAATTGATCAGTTATCGAGCGGGATGAAAAATGATTATTAATAGAAATTAAAAATTTTGTCTAAAAAATAATAAAAAATTTAGGGTTGGACTACACCTAACATTATCCCCGACAAAATTGTGAATCTAAACCATTCCCAGATCCCCTTGAACACACACAAAAAATTTCATCAAAATCGGTCCAGTCGTTTGAGAGAAGTTCAGTGACATACACACTCACAGAAGAATTATATATATAAAGATATCGTTTGTTTGATAAGTATATTTATTTTGGATTTAATAATTAGCAAATACAGGGTGATAGGTAAACCAAAAGCCTTTGTAGGCACATGCATTTAAATACTATGACAAAGTAAAAAATTGGATAAGATTAAAAAAAATTATCCATACCAGACTTAATAAATCGGAAACCTTTTTTTTTAAATATCTAATTTTAAAATGATGATTATAACATTTCTGACGTTGCCATAGTATTGACATAAGTATGCTTTAAGTATGTTAAATTTGTAAAAGCATTTGCTTTACACCCTTATTACGAACTGTTTAACACAAAGGAGTACTTGTCTAAAATTAGAGCGTATACGGATACCTATTTCAATGTAAGCTTAACGTTCACTATTGACATATTTAAAAAAATTCAACAAAGACACCTAAAAAAATAATTAAAAATCTCCCATTTTCGAAAACCATTCTAGGAAAATGTCTGACGTCACTACAGAACCTACGTCACTGCATCGACTATTACAAAGAAAATCAGGTAACCTAGTTTATGGAGGCTTGCATTTGCGTCGGAGGGAATGACCTGCCGAATATAGAGCATCTATATTTAGCTCGGAGGCTCCATGCAGCACCGTGAATGGTGCGCTGCATCTAGGGCACACTGCAATGATTTGACCTATTTATTTTTCAATGGATCGCTGCATGAACGGGATGGTACAGCGAGCTTCCATTCAGTAACAGTCCAACCCTCTAGGCCGGCGTGACCTACTTTACGGGACGACAATTCCGACCGGTTTCACCCTAAAACATAAAACACGGCCCTAAAACTACAGATTTCCTATATATTTAAAGTGGTTTAAGTGAAAAAAAATTGTAAAAATCAGCTTTGGAACTATACGGTTAAAGTGTGATAAATTTGCTGAACAAACTCTACATTATTTGAAAACCCCGCCTTCGGCTCTATCTAGCTCAAACGTGACGTCATTGGAGGATTGTACGGGCAGACCGCTGTGATTGGCTGGAAGCCTGTAGGGGAAGCTATCGACGAATCACAGCGTAGCTTAGTGAATTAGCGCGCGACCGACACGCCACCTGTCGCGCAGTCACGCCGCGTTCATTGAATAGCCCGGACTTGTATTGACGCACGCGTACTGAGGCCCAACAAAGGGCCGATTAAAGACGGTTCGCAAGTGAATCTGATGTATTTATGTCATAAAAATGATGAAATCTGTGAAGTGGCGAGTAGAAATTAGGATATTCGACGTGTCGAATCATGACAGAGGCATCTGAAAAGTAAGTTGTGTGTTCGTTACTCCGTATTTGGGTGTAGTGCTTCGCCCTTCTATGGATAGGTAGGGCCTTACCCCGGCCATTTTCCATATATCAAGAGATGTGTAATGTGATTTACGGTGTTTTATGAGCTTTACGGAGCCCTTGTATGGTTAAAAATCCGTTTCGCAAACCATTTCCGAGATAAAGTGTCTTATACAATCTTTTATTAAGCAAACTCCGCCCATGGGTCACCGTTACCCTGAGTAGATATAATCAATGGGTAGTCGTTTCATTCACAATAATGTAGGTAACTCTCGGGGTCATTTCGAGCTAGGCTTATTCAACGAAACCGTAAGCTGAATGATTAGGACAACAGCTTGGTGTGTTTGTAGACACTAATCATTTTCTACTGCCATTGACAAATGAAACATTGTTTTATATATTTTTACATGGTTTGATGGTATTATTTTGCTAATAAGTAAATGCATGGACTCTACATTGTTTGACCAATTAAGACAGCCATCAGTGGAGTGTTTTCCCACAGTTGAGCAATTATGTCAGATTACGTTTGTGTGATGCACAAGTGACAAGAGTACCATAATTAAGATCTAGTTAGATGATATAACATTTATTACCTCGTTTTATTTTGACACAGTAAATGTTAAGCATCAGCATCATATTTTTTACTCTAAAACTGTCATTATTTTAGCACAAAAGCTTTGGGAAACGAATTATTTGTAATAAAAAAACGACTCTACATTGGTTTCCAATAATGTTGCTCTAAACAAATGAATTAAAAATTTTTGTAAGTATTATAAGTATAGGTAGGTAATTAAAAAAGTCATAATATTAAAAACGCAACAAAAAAATATAGAGTTATCAAATGGCAAGATAGAGATAATTATAAAAGTAGATACTTGAGTGCCTATTAATGAATCACGCATAATAATAATAATTAAAATTTATTATGTAGAGTTTATATGTAATTGTATAAATTACTCATTACTTAAATATAAAGGAATAGAGAAAACAAACCTCGAAGCTTTAATACATCAGCTGTTTTGAAGACTTCAAGAATTACATTGCTGAGACACATTAATTAAAATTTTTAACATAGAATAATAATTTGAAAGCATATTTTTTAAATCACTTAAAGATTAATAAAACTAAGATAAACCTGCAGCTAAGTGGTCAGTTGGTGCTAATTTTCTTTAAATGTTTTCCTGCCACTGGTAGGTAGGTTCACTCTATCTTAAAAAATATATTAATAAAAATCCATCTATCCAAATAGACAAACAAGTAAATATAGTCTATGGTAACATGATAATCACTGTCTTGTAAGAGTCTACCTAAATTAGATCAGAAAAGAAAGTACAAAGGAAATCTGTCCTCCTACCTGATATGTAACAATGAGTGTTGCCTTCGACAAATGTATTGTCTTTTTTTTCGGTGGGTTGTCTGGGTAAAAGCTGTGTTGTTTTGCCGTCAATCAGTCAGGGCATTAATATAGAGTATCAGTTATAAAGGGTGATGATAATAATAGTGTTAAAGGGGTAGAGTCACTTGATCAGCTGCTGGCTACTTTACAATCAAAAAAAGATTTGTCATGTGCTCAATTTACTAGCTTTGCAAGCCACATATACATGGTTCTTAAATTAATAAAGGAAATTTTATCTTTAAACATACTGGTTGACAAATTAAAAAAACATTTTACCAAAACATTGGTCTGCAAAAAAATAAGCAATAAAATAAATTAGGTCGGATTCAAACAAGCAACTAATGGCGATCATTATAAAAATCAAAGTTCTTTGTTCTAAAATTCGAAATCAAAAACCATTGAACATAACGCGCTTTTTACGCCAGTTTTTTCTGGACCTTAAAAGTCGCTGTATCTTTTACACACTAAACAAGAAAGACAATAAATAAAAAATACCATCATCAGCCTACATCATTCTATAAGCACAAGAGAGACAGATGGCGAGCGGATCACAGTTCGGCCAGTGGTGGCCAGGAAAAACGCTGTTTTTTTCTTACAATACTCTTTTAGTCGCATCCTAATCTTACGTTACCCCTTGACAGAGAAGAATAGCGCTATACTATTATCATGCCTACACCAAACGAAACAGCAAATGAGCAATCGCATCAGACTGTACTATTTTTGTTTCAAAATTGCACTTTATCACAACTACGTAAGGTTCTCCAGTATTAAGCCTCCCCTGTGCTTTTTGACGTACCTACATAGTGTTTAAATCAGCTAGTTACTTGATTTTTATGCTACTTAGTTAAAGCAACTGCACATCAGCAGCTCATTATATTTTAATAATAATTATCCTATTCTTTTGCACCCTATATTAAATTCAATCTATATATTGGCAACTATAATTTGGTCCTATTTTCGCAAGAGAATGAAAACGAATATTGGAAATATTATCTTAATTGGTGATTAAGGGTAGAAATTTGATATTTTTTCCAAAAAGCTGACTGGCAATGGTCGTTACAGCTCTATTATTATTTTGTTAATATTATAATAGCGATGGTGTAAAGAAATAAACGTAACTGAAAACAAATGGATTATATAAATATAAGTCGACATCATCACATATATTGTTTTGAACCCAAAGTGAGTAATTAAGTATTTGAAGGAGTTGTTTTGTGTAAATCACAAACAACGAAGGCACCACAAATACTCAGACCCGAGAATATATAGAAAAACACTTTTTTATACTTTGACCCCGTCCTGATATTGAACCTCCTCGGGACCTAGGAGCAGGTGACACCTTGAAAACCGGTGTGTTTGCCACTCTATCATGGAGGGCGTCAAATTAAAACTAATGCAATTTTTAAAAAATATAGTAAACCCGCGTATTTCAAATCGCACATACGCGGGTTTTATAGTTTTATTTTTAAAAATTTTTATAATATGTATTTATGTGGCAATGTCTATACAAATCGAAAATGAACAATATATTGTGAAATGTGACAAAAGAACATAATAATGAACTGAGTAGATGCCCCTTTATCATGTGTTGTTTGTTTATAGTTAAATAAAATAAAATAAATCGTTTTTATTTGTTTTATTTAAAACTCTTTCCTTTTTGTTAATAATGGTAAATTGTACGGTTTTCTTAGATTTTGCGGTAACAATTTCATTACAGTGGTAAATTCATTATTTATTAAGGCATAAATAACATGTACTTTCGGAACAAAACTTCAAGTAAGCAAAATGTAGAGTCATTATTATTTTTTATTTTTTTATTTATTTAATTAAGGCAAGCTTACAACCAAACATATTAAATACAATTCCAATGACAATTAAACATATAGATGAATATGCAGGTTAATTAAAAGCTTACACAACATTTATAACATCATTGTTTAAAAAACTAATAAAAAACTATCTGAATCTGGACAATCTTTATATATATAATTCTTCTGTGAGTGTGTATGTCACTGAACTTCTCTCAAACGACTGGACCGATTTTGATGAAATTTTTTGTGTGTGTTCAAGGGGATCTGGGAATGGTTTAGATTCACAATTTTGTCCGCTAGACAATGTTTTTTTAATTAATTTTTAATTTATTAGTAGTTGTTGATTTTGGAATGTTTTACATTGGATCCGACAGACGGTAAGGGTAGGGTAGGGGTAGGGAAGGGTTTAGGGTAGGGGTGGGGGTAGGGTATGTGTAGGGTAGGGTAGGGGTAGGGTAGGGTAGGTTAGGGGTAGGGTAGGGGTAGGGTAGTAAAATATTAAAATTTTATAAAATATATACAACCCTAAATTTTTACCCTTTTACCACCAACCACTATTTTTTGTTAGCCATTTTAGTAATTTAATCATTTTTATGGCAAAACAACGTTTGCCGGGTCAGCTAGTGAAAATATAAAACCATACATAATTAATATAACATGCATTAAAATTTGTTTACCAATTATGAGTACCATTATAGGTACCAAGTATTACTAATGATAAGTACCATTATTGTAATTTTGGTAGAGTATGCTGTATTATTTATAGCTTTTCATTCTTTTCACTTGTGCAATAAAAGTTGGGAAGTGGTAAAAGAGCATCCAAATTTTCAATGGGTGCTCATTTAGGCAGGACGTTCTTCTATCTCTAGTTGCGTATTTAGATTTTTTATTATGCGTTAATAAAAGTGTAAAATAAAATATGACTGCAATAATCCAAAGAAAAAATGAATTACATAAGGCATCATTTTTAAGTTGACGCGTTTTGTGTTAACAGTGGTCGTTATTTCTTTTTTTGATACCGACTCGTACTTACGTAACAATTTAGTTTTTTTTTTCCTGTTTCGATTAGACATGCGACTAATATAGTAATTTAATCAAAAGGGGTCAGTTCTCCTTATGTGCTGACTGATAAGTAGGTGCACGAATTCATATTCACCCTATATATTAATATGCAATAAGTTTTTTGCGTCAACTTCTTTGTCTGAAACTCTGAATTCCCGGTCATTTCAGTACATTATCCCTCTACCAAGTCATTGCACTCCCACTTGAGGTTTGCTGACAGATTTTAAACTTCTATACCTTCAACAAAAGGAGTTTTCAGAACGAAGTGTTTTTGTTTAGTATATTACAAGCAAACAACAATTTGTTTAGTTTGCAAAGTACTTATTTCCAAGTAACAAAAAAAAACAAATAATTTTGACGCGTAGGTATGTGTTTCTATTTTTAAGTTTGACGACGCTTAACTTTTAACTAGATAGACGGACCATGATATATTTGTTAGTATAGCTCGAAATTAAATATGAATAAATTCGGTTTACATTTAAAAAAAAAAAACTTACCCCGAAGCTTAAATTATTAGGCTTCAAAAAATACATAAAGCAATTATTACCTTATGTTTGGAACATTGTCTCCAGTGCCTACTTGGTGCGAGTGCGCGCGCAGGTGATGTGCCGCGACGAGGGCACGGGCGGCTGGGTGGCGCTGGGCGGCGGCGGGCTCGCCCACGTCATGGTCGGCCGCCGGGACCGCCTCCACCACCGGCTGTCTGGTGAGGAACCTGCCACTATAGGGCTGTTTTAGACTAAGGAAATCTTCCT
The DNA here is from genome assembly GCA_949315895.1 of Anania crocealis. Classification (NCBI taxonomy): domain Eukaryota; kingdom Metazoa; phylum Arthropoda; class Insecta; order Lepidoptera; family Crambidae; genus Anania; species Anania crocealis. The sequence continues at coordinate 9,861,311 of OX438873.1, read as the reverse complement.
CGAAAGCACTGTATCAAAGGGCTGCTTCAGTGACTTTGGCTTCTTCACCTCGGGAGGCAACTGGGTTTTTTTATAGCCCTTTTCGACCACCACCACCAGCTGTCCGGTGAGAAACCTTTCAATAAAGCGGTAAAGTAGCCCCCTCTAGCTTTTTCCAGTACGAAGGCACCAGGGATTTTTAAAGGCTCACATCATGGTCGGTTGTGACTGCCACCACCACCAGCTGCTCTCTACTATAGGGCTGCTTCAGTCTAAGGAAACCTTCCACCAAAGCACTGTGTCAAAGGGCTGCTTTAGTGGCTCAGTGCTTCACGAGTTGATGAGGGCACGGGCGGCTGGGTGGCGCTGGGTGGTGGCAGGTTTACGCGCGTCATAGGCGGCCGCCGAAACTGCCTCCATCACCGGCACACACTTTAGTCTAAGGAACTTTCCACTGAGACAGCTTAGTAGCCCCCCCCCCCTCTGATGTTTTTGATTATGAAGCCAGTTGGGATTTTTAATGGTCGCTCGGGACAGTTACCACCACCGGCTGCCTGGTGCCCAACTTATATAACACGTGGAAAACGAAATGAATCCTATTCCACCTTGGTCAATTTTTCTAAAATTATCTTTAAAATATGTCTTGAAATATCTGACCTATCTAACATGTTTTTAATTTCACCAGCCGGTGGTGAGAATGGCGACACAACATCCACCCCTGCGAGCGCACCCCCGCACGAGTACTACATACACGGCAAACGAATCAGCGACAACGCGGTGAGTTGATTGATGTTTTTTTTTTTACATTCAAACAAATATAAAATTTCAACTTACATTAAGACTTAAAACTAATACAATTTATATTATAGTACACTCAACATTGCTGGTCACCTAATTTACATTTGAGCATTACAAATACAAAAGACACGAATCTAACAAAAAAAAATTTAGGAAGTTGTTGAAATGTTTTTTATTAGAGAATGTTTAGATATTTATTTAGTTTATTTACTTAAAATTTAGATTAATAGTATGAGTAGGGTATCTTTTATTCTTCTTTTTTTTTAATTATTGTAAATTATTATCCTGTTATTTTTATTTTTATTCCACGTTGTACAAAGAACCCACAGTCAAGCTAACTAGTCGGCTTTGTGGGTCTATATGCTGAAAAATCAATTGTTCTTTAATAAATATGAATGATTATGCCTGCACTTATCATTACTATGCAGTAGTTTACATAATTCTGTTTATACTTATCCCTACTATTCTTTATTATTATAAATGCGAAAGTAACTCTGTCTGTCTGTGTGTTACGCTTTCACGCCTAAACCACTGAACCGATTTTGATGAAATTTTGTACATTTATTATGGTAGTAATGTCAAAATATACGATTGCGATACAATTGTGATTCTATTGAGCCATTTGTAAATTAGCGGAATTGGGGCCCTGATTACTCGAAGGTACCTGTGGCGACCTCTGACTAACACGCCGCAAACAGGAGTCCGACCAGTTCCGACGACAAGCAACAGGCCCCTAATTCGCGTAACCGAATCGTATCACAATCGTAATTGAACGACAGGTTTTTGACAGTTCTAGTATGGGCTAAATGTCAAAATCGTCCAATTCAATCACGATGGAACTGCGATTCGGTTACGCGAATTAGGCCTCAGATGGCGCTGTTACACCTCACCATACAAATCACCATATGTCCATACTATCCTGCATTGCAGGTTCATCTACTTAGATTAATCTTTAAATGTCGTAAGACTTTCAGTAGTTTACGTACATATATTTAAGTTAAAAAAATACCAAAAATAACTATTTCGCGCGGGCGAAGCCGCGGGCAAAAGCTAGCCATCTATAAATCACTCCCAAACAATTGCAGGTGGTACTAGAATGCACTATCAAGAAGGACTTCCAATACAACAAAGTGATGCCCACCTTCCACCACTGGGTGACCGACGAGAAACGCTTCGGGCTCACCTTCCAGACGGCCGCCGACGCGAGGGCCTTCGACAAAGGCGTGAGGACCGCCATCGAAGAACTGCTGGACGGTAAGCTAAATACAAGATTAAATTTTAATCACCTTCCAAATTTTAATACAACAAAAAAGACGTTTTTTTTCTTTTGGTATAGCCCAGTACAAAAATGTCAAAATAAAGCACTTAAAAAATGTGTGAAAATCTAAAAATTTTGATGCGGCCTCCTAGCAACACTTTTTTTACGCGATGCGCATCTCATTCTTTCATTACGATAATAATCATAGCTTTTTGATTTTCCCTTTATACCTTAACAGGCTTAGGACTGTGAAAATTGAAAACTATACTGCTAAAAATATTTTCGGCTAAAAATTGATCTACATTTTTTACTTTATTAGTGTGCTCTAAATACGATACTGAACGCCTATAAAAAAATTAAGGGGTTGAATAAGTTATTCTGTATACGTGGTTTTTATCACAAGCTTTACGGCCTTGGGCATGTCCATACAGCCAAAACATGTATTACCACCTACAATAGTGTAGAATATTTTACTACCGGTATAAATTCATATTATTATTGTATCGTAAGGCTGCCAGTTATAGTAACCTTAAGATGTTATTGCAACATGAAATCGTCAGAATAACTTTTACATAATTTTTTAACGCTAAAATTGCAGTCATTGCTTGCCTTAGCTGACTCGAAATGTTATTTATTAAAAGTTTTAACAGCTCGCATGAAAAACGTAATTTAACTTTTCGCCAATATCAATTAATTATTACAGATTAAAAAACTAACTTAACATTAAAGACTAAAGCTTCATCTATATTAAAAAATATTAATAAAGATCTTTCAAGCTTACACTCGTTTAAAAAAAACACTATTATTGACAACCATCAAAAAACAGTGTTGCTAACATGCAAAATAAAAATATATTTAGTAGGTATAGTAATGTTTTAATGTTAAGAGATTTCTATCACATGTTTTTTGAAATCTGTTATTATCATGGCAGGAATCCCAAAATCAACCCTTATGATAGTAACCATAAAAGGTAGTATAAATTTACGCTGACTCTTAACTAATTTATCTAATGTGCTTTCTTTTTGCCTCCTCTACCGTATACTGGATTCCTTCATGGTGAGTAAATAATTATAAGCTACGAATTCATCTCTAGGAAAGTGACTCTAAGGCAACATAGTCTTTGTTTTTGGTTCCACATACACAAACTAACAGAAAGAAAATAAAACAAATAAATAAATATGGACAACATAACATCACATTACCCTAATCCCAAACTGAATAATTACTATACAGGGTGGTAGGTAAAGGATATAACAAACCGAAACCAGCCTTTTTTTTGTTCTCCCGTGAGGAAATGCGTTACGCATACCCGTCGCTTCAGGGGAAACGACGGACGGGTAGAAATTAGATATCGTTTTAATATTTTTTATTTTCATACAAACTAGAATTTTGAAATTCATATTTCTATGATAACATTATTTTCAAAAATGATGATATCATATTTCTGACTTCACTATACTATTTATATGTATGTATATGTTAACATAGACTAGTTACAGCTTGTTATACCATTTACCTAACATCCTGTATAAAGGCACATGTTTTGTAAAAATCAGAAACGACGGTGGTACCTCAAACACCAAAAAATCGGAATTTCAAAATTTTTGTTTGTATGAAAAAAAAATGATGTCAAATTTCTGACTTTACTATACTATTTATATGTAGACTAGTTTCGGCTTGTTATACCATTTACCCAACATCCTGTATAAAGGCACATGTTTTGTAAAAATCAGAAACTACGGTGGTACCTCAAACACCAAAAAATCGGAATTTCAAAATTTTTGTTAAGTCGCGGGCAACAGCTAGTATTAAATACTGTGTTTGTCTACATGTTGTTTTGTCGGAAATGTCTTCTATAACAATACGTGTGTTCCTCCCTCAGGTCTGGGTGGCGCGTGGCCGTCACTTCACGCGTACAAAAAACTCAACCCAGCGCCGAAAGAAGATGACGAGGAACAAAATATATTCGAGGTTAGCATTGAATTAATTGAAAAAATATATAAATACAATCAGTATGTCATACATTTATAAATTACAGACATTATTTATATCGTGAATAGACTCAGATTCCTTTGCCTCATTCATTTCTACCTTTCTGGCCCCTAATTCGCGTAACCAAATCGTATCACAATCGTAATTGAATACCAGGTTTTTGACAGTTTTAGTATGGGCTAAATGTTAAAATCGCCCAATTAAATCACGATCGAACTGCAATTGAAATAGTATATAGCAAAAAATAACGCCTCTAATCATAAACTAAGATCTAATAAAATATCCGGAAATAAAATATTGATTATCCAAATATATCGAGATTAGAAATATCTAAGATAATAATCGATTATTTTTTGGAAAAGATTATTTTTAAAGCATTTAAAATCAATTATTTAGAAGTTTATAAAGTCGAATTTGTCGCTAACGTCAAAAGCGGCCGCTTTTATCAGTATAGTACAATACGAAAGAATGCCAGAATGAAAAGCAGTTAACAGTGATACAATAAATACTAGAGGTAATTTGCTGAAATGATACTGTTCTAGTTTTTCGAGTACCTATTGTTTTCTATTAGAATTCATAAAATTAAATCAACTCAGGACAGCGCATAGGTCTAGTAGTCCCACTAAGAAGCTTTAACGTCCATATCGTGTTCGTTCCAGTGCCTGAACCTGCCGTCGGACTCGCGCTCCAGCTCGGAGACGTCGTCGGCGAGCCGGCGCCGCGAGCAGCCCATCCTGTCCGCCATCACGCTGCCCGCGCACCCGCACGCGAGGCCCGGTCAGTCTTATACAAGTGCTGACTATTTAGTCCATAGAATATAGCTTTTTTTTGACGTGATAACGTCTTTAAAATCGTTTTAGTCGGGTGACATGTTCAGAAACTTGTGTCACACCAAAACCTCATGAGCGCGATCGCAGGTATAACGAGAGAGAGAGACGGACCGATCTCCCGTCTCATCTCGAGCGCTGCCAGTCATTCCGTGAAACTTGTCACGCGAAATCCTCACGAGCGGAGGCTGGCATAGCGTTCGAGTGAGTGGACCGATCTTCTGTCTCTCTCACTCTAGCGGCATACAAACGAATGGAGATTTTCTCGTGCGGTTAAGTTTTCGTTGAATGTTTAAGATGTAATTTAAAATTTGAAAAAATTGTTATCTTCATTAATTCCTTACTTCCCAAAAACTTATATCACCAATAAGACGTTATCACGTAAACATCTCGATCGTAAACCTACTTTACAAACAACCAATATTTCATAAAAATTTAACGGCTTTGGACGAGTCCATACAGCCTAATCTTCAGTTATAATTTCAATATTTGAAATAGAATATAACTTGATTAGAATGGCACCTGTCAAACTGAGGTGACTAGTGACGGGACTGACTCGACTGATCAAACGAAAAAAAAAACCGTACTGTTTTTTTGAGTTTACGCGAACACTATACATTGAAATGAAAGATAGGTTTACGGATTAAGAACGCGTTTATTTTTGATTTCACCCGACGTTTCTAACCCTTTACAGCCGTTCATGGTCACAGGTAGACTAAGGTGTTATTCGTTTTTAAGATGGTAATTAGAAAAAAAAATTAACTACCGCCTCTAATTTTTACGTTCAGTTATGTTCCTTTTCACACAAAATGAGCTAACTGTGTCCGGAGTCTTCGCAGTGTTGCCATGGTTTGTGGACTTCAATGATGATAAGACAGGGTCCCAAGCAGCTGGTAAGTTCCAACCATCTTCTCTATTGAAATTGCTTCGCGTATCATTCTACTCGTAGGTACGTATCGGTTTTCCTTAGCTAGACCTTTAGGTTTGTCAAATCTAATGAAATGGTTGGGCTTATCAAACGCATGACCACAGACTGCAGATTTCGTTATACGCATGTTTTTCATATCAGCTATGTGTTCTTTTACCCGAGTACCTATACTGCGTTTAGTTTGACCTATGTAAATCCGTAAACTTTATCTTTCATTTCAACGAAAAAAAACAGTTATGGCGAATTAAATATATTAAGATTTAACAGTAAGCCAGTATCTCAATCATTGTCAGAATAATTGGAACAATCATGAAAATGAAGACTTTTTTATCGCATGTTGAATCTAATAAATTTTTTTTTTTCGTAAACTATTAATAATTGCAATTTGATGTTCTTAGCATCAACCAGTGCTTGTTAAATTATTTGTAACATTTATTGTTATATTACTTCGATTTTGAATTATCATTATAGTCCGACTGTCAGATTTCGATTTGTCCATTTTACGTCAACACTAGCGATTATGAAAAATAACGTATCCTTGTAAAGACGTCTTTTATAGATAAGTCAAATTTTTGTGACTGGATTATTATAATGTTTTTGTCCTTAAAGGTCTATTTTATATAATTATTTTTGATTAATATGTGCAGCAATGTATAAAAAAATATTGTTCATGTGCCAGATGCCAATATTTTTTCGTGTGCTAATGTGTTTCACTTGTGTGACGCTGGTACAAAGTTACGTCGTCTCTTTTAGTGAGAACTGTCATTCTAATCAAGCTTTATTTTAAGGACTAGTGTTTCACTTGTGTGACGCTGGTACAAAGTTACGTCGTCTCTTTTAGTGAGAACTGTCATTCTAATCAAGCTTTATTTTAAGGACTATAAGAGTCGTGATAGAGTAGCGAACGACACTTTAAGGCCAATTACATTTGTAGAAAAATTTAGTTGGTATTGAGTAAAACTACCGGATCTTCAATACAAGTTACAATATACTAAACTCCAACAAACTACAATAAATATAAACGCATTGTTTCAGATTCCATGAAGCAGTACGACGTGCAGTACGACGACAAAGCCGGCGACGACTCCGACCCCGACCGCTGTCCGTACGTGCATCTGTCAGCTGTGAGTACTATTCTCAAGGTATCTAAATAAATAAATTTGTTGACCGATGGGACTCTCCTCTCCTCCAAAAATGGGTGACAATACATAATGAGTAAATTGTGCAGTTTTTGGGGACTGTAGGGATAGTTATTATTACAGATTTTGGGAATTGTACAATTTGCTCATTAATTATTATTCAAAAACTTGAGAGGTGTCAAGGGACGGAACGAAGTTCATTTTTAGTGAAGAAATTGTAATAAAATTTTATTTATTTTCAAATTTATTTTTCTCTCTCCCTCTCTCTCTCTTTTTCTCTCTTTCTCTTTCTCTTTCTGTCTCTCACAAACAGAGAAATACGCGCACGCCGCACGGCTGACAACTATAGCAAAAAGTGTCGTTACAATTTTTTCCGTCTAACCCCCTTTCGCAACGCGCGATAAGGAACTTGGTTCCAAAATTAAATGTTATTTACTTACTTACTTACGAGTATTACTTAGTTTGCTAACATTCGTTTTTTAAGAATTAAATTATTACTAACTTTATATGGGGGTACAGAGCCTGAAATAAATTATTTGAATTTTAATTTGAATTAATATTTCATAAGCATAGCGTCAATGACGTTGACGTAGACGTTGTCCTGTCTTAGCTATAATCAATATTTTAGTTAAGACAGGTCAACGTCTGTCGAGTCCGCTAGTTTATAATTATAAGAATATTACTAAAATTTTATTTGAGTGATTCACTGCACTTACCTAAACGCCGACGCCGTAACCATAGAGTAAGTACCACCGAACGCCACCTAAGCTGACAGTACTTACACTTTGACATTGACAGAGTGTTCATTGGTGCCGTTGCCTTTTGTCCTAACGACTTGTCGTTATGTGTATTTTGTGACGCTACATTTAATTTCACTTCATCATCCACACTAATATTAGGTGTTAAAATATGAAATTGCCGTTTTGTATGGACGAAATCGAGAAAAGTCATTTTTCCATACTAACAATTTTTTAGTTTTTTTAAAAACGCCTGAACCGTTTTGGCGAAAAGGTGAAAGTTAGATGGTTATAAAGCTACGCATTATAGTATTAAAATTTCTGAAAATCAAAGTATATAATACAAATATACTTAATTGAAGCAAGAAGGTCAGCTGACACATTGTAAGGGGTCTTTTCAACGACTTCCTTTGAAGTAATAGGCACTAGTATTGCATTTTTTTTTAGTCAAAAGTTACTTTATTTAGTTTTTGATACAATACAAAAAGAATTACGCAATAATATGACTATACTTAGGAGCTATAAACAAAATAAAAAGTGGGAAAATAATCGGCAATTTCATACTTTAACCCCTATTATTATAAAGAGGAAATATTTGATTGTTTGTTTACCTTGTATTGAATATCCGAAAATACTGGACCGATTTGAATTATTCTTATACTGTTAGAAGCCCACATTATCCCTGATGAACATAGGCTACTTTTTACCCGGTAGGTGGCGCTGCTGCCGGTATGTCAACTACTAAACGGCTTGATTAAGTTGAAATTTTGTATGTGTATTTCCATGGTTTCATGTATTTAGCCTACCTAATCTATCTTTCTGTATGCCACCGCTAGGCACAGGTTTTTGACTGCGCGATATGACGTGGTAACCACGCGGGCAGAGCCGGGGGCAATATATACTTATAAATTGCCAATGTAAATTGGAAACAAAATTTCTTTAATTATATTGTATTTTTTGTAATATGTATATTTATTCACAGATCCACGACTACACGTACCCCGCGGTGGGCGCCGGAGGCGTCATCACCTCCGAGAAGTCTTCGCCTCACACCAAGCCGCCGCTGCTCAAGAGGGATTCAGGTATAATTTGTACTACAAATTAGTATCAGTGAAATTATTAGAATCAGTTTTATTTCTGAAAATTGGCACCAGGAGGCGCTTTTGCACGTCCCAATATTTAAACCTACCACCAGTGGCGGATTTATTCTAAGGCCCGGTAGGCCCGCGCCTAGGGCGGCCAGATTTAGGAGCGTCCCCCAATCGTGTCAAAAAACATAAAAATCTAAAAAACCATAACGTCTTTATTTAGAACTATACCCTTCCCAATCGTTTATTTAACTTTTGACAGATCACGCACAAAGTACATATATATATATATATATATACATAAACCGATTTGAAATAAACCGATTATCGACTATGTTAATAAAACATACAATAAAATTATTGTGATTATATTTTATATCAAATGACGTAAAAACCTTTATTATTTGCATTAAAATGCCCTAAATGTCTCTGTTTGAATACATAAATAATTTGCGTAATGAAAACAGTTCCATCGTACTTGTACCTAGTAATGGGATCGAACTTATTCGCTGCAAATTAATGAATCTAAAATAATCATTTAGACTTACTGTAGTTTGATTCAAATTAAAAGCATGTGAATGAACTGCGGTACCTACTTGTAATGAACAGGTTCAAAATTTTGAAATTCATAGTAACAATAATGAAAATAAATGTTAAAATAATGAGTTTGGTTAATTGATCAAAACTTCGTCATGAATAAAATCGATCGATAAAAGAAATCGAATCGGTAACGGGTCAGGGTATGTTTTAAAGTATCTGAAAGAGACAGATATATCCGTAAATACTAGTTTTGTGTTGCAGAGTAAGGCATCAGCTGTTGGCGTCGTATGGCTGAGATGATGAATATCGATAAAGAGCTTTCATTATTGTTTCCAGGGTCAATAAAGAAGATACATGGATACAGTGACCCGCCGCCGCTGCCCGGCAAGAAACCCGCAGAGACCTTCCAGGCTAGGCTTAAGTGCAGGTACGTTAAACACTGAACTTAAATATAATATCTATAAAAACCAATAGTAATCAATGTCCCTGCATAATTTGAACTAAACGTTCTTGTTGATAAGATTGAAATCCAATGAGAACTTAAAGGTTTTGTACCAGTTTAAGGATGTTAGTAATCTGCATACCTTAAGTAACTTGTAAATATAAAAGTCTACCTCCATGCTCTCCAGGCTTCGGATCAATCCTTAGTTAGTTATATTTTACCTTATGGAAATTAATATACTAGTGTACCAATCGCTAGTCAAGAAATGTCCTCCTGAATGCTTTTCAAAATATTGCGCTAGGAGTCGATTTGAATAAAATCTTAGACCAATCTAATCTGTATTTACACAATCGAAATCTTGTGACCTATCCAACAATTACGAGAATCATTTGCAAGCAAGTGTAGCTAATTGGCTATGCTTTGACCATGCTTAAATGTGCCGTAAGATGGAGCTTTATTAGCTTTTAATGTAAAGGCCAAGAAAAATCTAAAGCAAGTTGTTAGATAAGTTCATTATTTGTTTTTATGTCTTCATAAATAGTTACAAAAATGCCGTACGTAAAACATGTACGTGCTTTATTTTTTTACAAAAACTAACGGGCAAAAGCATGCTTTGCGACACTAGCGCTACAGAAATAGCAGAAGAGTCTACAAATAGCCGCAGCAGAGAAAGATTTTCTGTCTCTTTCGATTTAACAAGAGCGCACAGTAATGCCATCTATGCTTAATACAGAATTTTAGCTTTTATTTAGGACGATCTTTACTATGAAGATTGTAACTCTACTAAATTACTTTCTTTCCCTACGATTTTACTGACACAAAGAAACCCGGTTTCCGAAAATATATGATTAGAATTCGAATGATTCCAGGTATTGCCACGAATGGTACTTGGAGAGCGCTAATCGACCCGGATCTTGTGAATACGCGCCCGACTGTTGCAAAACCTGCATCGACTGCGTGTCCTGCATCAAGTGTGCTCAGGTACGTAGCGCTAGGAGATTATAGGTGTAACTTCGCTAGAAGATTCCAGGTGTAATCTTGGACTTGTAGAAGTACACACAACGGCAGGTCAACCTACCCAAAAAGTTAAAGGTTATTAAATTGATTTTCAACTTTAAGTCCAACAACAAGGGATCAATATCAATTGAGAAAATTTGAGGTTTTGTGGTAGGTTGACGTGCTGTTATCTGTATAAACAAAGACTAGTTAGTTAAAAAATGACACCTTGTTTTAAGTGAACATATTTATACTGAGTCTCTAATTATTTTAAAGAAATAGGACCCTATCATTATTACAAAAGAAAAACTGGGTAAGTTTTTCATTTTTATTTTCTAACAAAAGAAATATTTCAAAGAGCATCATGTCTACTCTCTATGATCCCTACGTCATCGCCTCCGTCTCACTCACTCATCGGCTGCAACACGTGTATCGGACAAGGAAAAAAAACCAAGCGCCGCACATAAGAACGAACTGGATGTTTTATTTTACTCCTTAATTTATATGTACTCGTGCGTGTGTGTTAACTTGTTAATATTTTTTCCAACCACGCCATATTTTATGACAATGACATACTACGCGTTCGTTTCGAGTTGGCCGCTACCTCCCTCCCCGCCACTCCGCACCACGCTCCTTGACAGACCCTATTAGTACCGTTTGCAACAATCGCAACATTTCGGGTAAAACATTTTAGGTGAGTCACTATGGAATCCCCTCACACCACAAATAATTTCGATTTAATTAGTATACACAGGTCTCTGCACCTCCTCAAGGTTGACTGTGCATTGGGAATAAATAAATAATCTATTGTAATTTTTTATTTATTTTCATAACTCACATATTGTCTAGGGCGCAGGTACATATTATTTTGTATCAAATCAAACCAAGATGTATGGAAATAATAAAAAGATATTGCAATAAAAATACGATTATTTCTTTTTGCCAACGGTACCGCTATATATGCCTGTGACGTCATTTTGTAACGGTCATCGACGGCCATCTCGAAGCGGACGGGTAGTACATGACGTCAAAATCAAATATTATTTGAGGCGACACGAAGCTCGCGGGGTCAACTAGTTTATTTTTTTATATTTTAAGACGTGGAAGACGAAATAAGATGCAATAAACACAAAAAAATAAAGAAGTTTATTTCATTAATTAGACGACCAGTTGGATCAGTGGTACTAAACGCTGCTTCTGAGCCATGGGTTGCGGGTTTGATACCCGCACAGTACAAAGATATGTGTCCATGAACATGTCTGTTTGGACTCGTCTAATGTCTTGGTGTTTTCTATGTATAATAAGTATAATATATTTGCAAAAAAAGTATATAAATAAGTTAATCGGTTGTCTAGTACCCCATATGTCAAGCTACTTAGTAGTATAGGATTTTAAACTTTCTTGTTGCATTTTTACACCAAACACTTAACACTTACGGGGTTTAATGCAACGAACCGTTATTTAAAGGTAAATAGTAATTTACCTTCCCGACGTTTCGATCCGGTTGCACGGTCTGTAGCCTAAGCACGAATGTACAACGTAATCGTAACTTAAAGGTATCGCATCTACTGTACGATTACGCAGTAAAACGTTATAAAGCAGCATGAAGCACTCTCGTGTTCCTATAGTAAGTTCGATACGATAACGCAAGTGACGTCATCCTAACGTAACCCCACGAATGAACTTTGAATGAATGACACGTTCGGAAACCAGTTAAGGCGGTCTTATTTATTAAAATTATTGAAATATGTTATGAAATTCAGGTGAAATCTTAGAGAAAACAATAAAGATGCAAAACTATGATCAATATATTTGTAGTAAGGTAAGTAAATGTAAATATTGGTAAATATATTTTTAAGAACTTCTCTTTTATAATATGTTTTGATTTCTGAACGATATACCAGACTGTCAAACACAGTTTAATAATAATCATTGGTGCTTTGCGTTTTGTAAGCAAACATTTTACAATACGAGTAATTAACACAAGTGTACATAAAACTTTTAATAATGAAAACCTTGTCATTTGCAATACGTTACAATGGTAGAGTTTATGGAAAAGTACGTGAAATGAAATACAAACATTTGTGATTTATTTAAGTGATTTCAATTGTGGATTAAACTCTGTTTCGCTTAATCTATTTTTTTTTCTCTGCTTAGTTTTAAGACTTATTTCCTTGTAACAGGATATTAAATAAAATAAAAAATCAAATATTTACACATCTGAAAAATAGTTAAATAGAGTTTCTCTTTGTTCATTGCTCTCTTAAGTAACCTTGTTGCAAGATAATAATATAAGACACTACGTTGAACTCTACGTGTTCCTTGCATTTTTACGTAAATTTATGCGTTGAAAACCACTGAAATGTATAAAAAAAGCATTTTCTACTTTCAACGAAAGTTTTCACACCGAAAAATTTACCGTGTCAAAACATTCGTAAGTTTACGATAGCCAGCTATCGTCACTCACGATTCTATACGTCAAAAAACGGTTCATGCTCGCAAAGTTAATGTAAATATCATACGTTATGTTTACCGTACGATTACGTTACTGTACTTAGGGCATTCGTGCTGCCAAATTTAGTTTGTTTAACGTCCGATAGAGGCGCACTTCGATTCTCATACAAATTGTTTACGTTAACGATACGATTACTTCTAAGCAAATTATTCGTGCTTAGGCTACTGCCCGCGACCATGATTCGTGCAACCGGATCGAAACGTCGGGAAGGTAAATTACTATTTACCTTTAAATAACGGTTCGTTGCATTAAACCCCGTAAGTGTTAAGTGTTTACTTAGTAGTAGCTTAATTTGGCTCTGTGTAGCCCAGCGTGGCATACGCTAAGCATAGCCAAAAGTCTTAAAAATATTATTATTATTATAATATCATTAATTTCCCCGATCCTACATGTATGAACGCCCCGTTGGTCTGGTGGTTTAAATGCCGGATCAAGATCTCGGGGTCCCGGGTTCGATCGCCGGTTCGGGCAATAATAAATGTTTCGAATTTTCGAACATTGCTCGGGTTTGTGATCACCAACCCGCATTTGGCAAACGTAGTGATTATGCCAGCACCCATCATTGCAGTGGTAACTTGAATTCAATGATGGAGGCCTTTGCCCTGCAGTGGGATGATTATAGGCTGTCACTTTACTTTAGTACATGTATGTGTTTTGTTGCAGTGTATGCTGTACCACTGCATGTCTGACGCGGAGGGCGATTTCGCGATGCACCCTTGCACGTGCGGCCCGCCCGACGAGGCCTGCGCCAAGCGGTAAGCTTCCTTAACGTATTGAGAATTAGGTCCATTTTATCTTTAGTCATTGGTAGTCAATAGTCGTGTATTTCTTAAACGTTTTTAAAAGTTTGTGTCCGTTTTACGACTAAGAGTCAACAGTTAAGTAACTGTTTTAAGCTCAATCATATATTATAATAGGGGTTAAAGTATGAAATTGCCGATTATTTTCCTACTTTTTATTTTGTTTATAGCTCTTAAGTATAGTCATATTATTGCGTAATTCTTTTTGTATTGTATCAAAAACTAAATAAAATAACTTTTAACTAAAAAAAATGGAGCCGTCACGGGACGCCTGGTAGATGTGAAACATCGACGTTATTTCGTAAAAATAATATTAAGTTTTTAAAATATTAAGTTAAATATTAAGTTATTAAAATATGCAGAAAAAAATTTTAAATGGCTTCAATATATTAGTGAACTCAAGAATCTTAGCTAGTTATTTCAATATACTACTAAAGATCGTAAATTATAAATATAAATAATGAATGTTTCACTATAAACTCCATTATGATTAGAAAAATTAATTAATTTTTTAAAGTTTAAATTAATAACAAATAAGAAAAAGATTCGTGCGCTGCACGCCATCAGCTGATTTTAAAATAAAGTTCTGTCAGTCTTAATAAATTTATTCTCTAAGCAATTGTTTTAATGCATTAATTTCAATAAGAATGAAATTAAAATTAATAATTAATTTAAAAACATGATATGCAATGAAATTTATGTGAATTTTAATCTACCTAGAGAGTAGATTTTACATTTACTGGCGCTCAATACACACCAAATATACGCGTGCTAAATGCACAGATAAATGCATACTTTAATTATAAAAATATAATTAACTTACTGATGACTTGATAATGTGTCATAGTGTGATTTTGCTTTATTTGCAGGAGGCTGATCACTTCCACTCTCTAAATTATCACGGTCAGACATTTTATTATCAGAACAGAAAAATGATTTATTTACCAGAAAAACACAGGTTATGAGTACTGTAATAAACAGAGTATACATTATAGGTATCCGAGCTCAGTGGAGCGAAAGAGATGGCTTAACGCCGGATCGAGTGAGAGAGAAACGCACAGTCGATTGCGCGTGGCGACGCGTCGCCACGCCAGAAATCGGTCTCACGTGCGCCTATAGATGTTTCACATCAAAAAATGCAATACTAGTGCCTATTACTTCAAAGGAAGTCGTTGAAAAGACCCCTTACAATGTGTCAGCTGACCTTCTTGCTTCAATTAAGTATATTTGTATTATATACTTTGATTTTCAGAAATTTAAATACTATAATTAGTAGCTTTATAACCATCTAACTTTCACCTATAATTGCAGAGAAAACGGTTCAGGCGTTTTTAAAAAAACTAAAAAATTGTTAGTATGGAAAAATGACTTTTCTCGATTTCGTCCATACAAAACGGCAATTTCATACTTTAACCCCTAATATATCAATCCTAGGATCTGACAAAATGATCTCACTTCTGTAGTAGCTAAGTGCTAATTTTGTTTACAAGATTAGTTTTATAACAATAATAATTCTTGTTTTATGTAAGTTTCTATTCATTACCTAAAAGCTTTCTTTCAACTGTCATAACTCATAACGCCCCGTCGGTCTAGTGGTTCATGTAACGGGCCAAGATCTTAGGGCCCCGGGTTCAATCCCCGGGTCGGGCAAGAGTTTCGAATTGTCGAACATTGCTCGTGTTTGTGATCAGTAACCCGCATTCGGCAAGCGTGGTTATTATGCCTGTACCTATCATTACTGTGGTAACTTTAATTCAATGATGGAGGCCTTCGCCCTGCATGGAAATGATTATAGGCTGCTACTTTACATCGATCATGAACAGCCTATGTTATTCCACTGGACATAGATCTCTCTAAAGGAGGAGTTACCCATAATCCCCATGCGGTAGGCGGGTCGGCGAACGCAGTTTGACCAATGGTAAAAAGAATACAGACAGGCCCGTCGCCTTTCAGTGGGATGATAATTAGGCCGTCACTTCACTTTCTTAATGTGAGCTGTACTACTATTAAAGATTCAATAAACGAAAAATACTCACAACACACAATACACACACACAGACACTTTGTTTTATTTAAGGTGTACTCGGCAAATATCTTAAACAGTAAACGGAAGACGTTGATGGCTGTCTCACAGTGCATACTAGCTCATCTATCAACGGCTCATCTATTTTTGTACTTGTTTGTCATGTTACATTAACTTGTTTTCTTGTACTTTACTAGAAAAAAATAAATTTATTCTTTATTCTTACCTAAAAAGTGTTTTACCTATCAATCTATATGACACCTACAGGTGGGTCGGCATCACCATCCTCAGCATACTAGTCCCCTGCCTCTGGTGCTACATCCCGCTGCGCTGCGCGCACCGCGCCGCCCGCGCCGCGGGGCTGGCCGGCGGCATGCACGCGCCGCTCGAATAGCCCGTACTCAGGCAGCCCGGGCCGCGCGCTCGGGCCGCCCGGAGTACGGAACCTAGCAGCGGTGCGGCCGTGGACTACACGAAAAGTGTCGAAGGTGACGGCACAGACCGTAGCGGTGGTAGCGCGGCGCGGAGCCGTAGCAGTCCGCGTAGCACAGCCGCGGCCGCTGGAAGCCGTAAGGCAGAAGGTAGCGATACAAATAGCGCTGCTGCAAGCATTGGGGAGAACGCTCGGAGCTGTAGTGCAGAAGGTAGCGATGATCTGAACCGTAGCGATGACGCAGCTACAAGCCGTAGCATAGTGCAGAGTTGTAGCAGTCCGCGTAGCACGGCCGCGGACCGCGGCGACGCTGGAAGCCGTAGCACTACTGAACCGATATATGCAAATGTCGATATCGGTATGAAGGTTTGTGTATTGAAGGTCGACGACCAGATATGTAAACGTGAGAGTGATAGACCTGCGGCTACGGTTGATGCTACGTCAGCAATCGATAGTCTTCCCGCCTATACTGATCAGCTTCCCGATGTTGGATTTACTGGATCGAAAAGTAGAGGTGAGCAACCAGTGGAATCATTTGAACTGGAAGAATTGGGAGCTGAAATATCACATCGCGTGGTAGCTAAACCTAAAAAAGTCACGTCTTCTGAAGGGATGAAATCGGACATGCTAGAAAGCGAGATACGTGATGACCTCAAGCTGACGTCGTTAGAAGCTCAAAGTCAAGCTAAATTTCAGTCCCAAATTGAAACGCCTCATACGTCAACCATGATTTGCTACCAAGCCCGTCCAGGTAACAAAGTTCCCAAAAAGCCTAAAGACGGTCATGATAGTAAATTAAATTTACGCGAAGAAAACACGGTACACTTAAAATCAGATAATGAAATTAATGACCGAGCTGAGTCTGAAAAACAAGCTGAGAAACAACAAAAAAGTGAACTAGAGCTTAATGTAGGGAAAAAAGACCATGGTGGTATAAAAGTAAGCAAAAATCTTGAGGGTCGTTTAACTAACGTAGATAGTAGTTCAAAATCAAAAGATAGTAAAGATAGGAATTCTGAAAGTGTATTAAATGTTAAGTCACCTGAAAAAAGAGAAAGTGATTTAGGGAAACGTATATGTCAGTATGATGTTGACTCTGTGATTAGTGATGATGACAAAGTAGTGATAACTTACAAAGATAGAATCAAAACAATAAGCGCCAAAATATTGCACCCGTGCATCGAAGCCTCTTCAGCAGAGGAAGATTCATCTACATCCAGCTCGTCGACAACTAAAACTAGCGTGATAGCAACTGAAGAAACTTATATGTCAGATGAAAACCAAACATCGATTGGTACAGATTCACAGTCAGTTAATAATGTTGAGGTTGATGAAAATAATAAGGACCTTAAAAAACCTGTTGAAAGAATAAGCCAGAAAACCGAAACGACTGTGACTGACAGTCGTAATGCTGATCATCACGCAACAGATGCAACTTCTGCAAATAAATCTCAAAATAGCTCAACGCCTATTAAATCAGAAGTAGATCAGAAACCAACTGTCATAAAAATAAGTGGCAAAAAAACCATTTGCAAAGAGTGTAGCGAAATCCTAAACTCAGAACTATCATCAGAGGATTATGAAAACTTGACAGATGACACTGTTAGAAATAAAATAGCGTCCAGAAATGTTTTATTCGGAGAGAATTACCAAGTTCTTCAGTGCAGTGAAAGTTTTACATCTTCTGATGAAGATTCAACATCCATAGAAGAGAAGCTTCTACCGATAGGAAATGCTAATAAAAAGAATACTACTAAAACTCGCACAGATGGGCTCAGTTCTTCTGAAGAAAGTCTTACACCTTTGGCTAATGTTAAGTCTGAGGGCGAAACAGACACTAAAGGAAGTTGGATCGACTTTAGGTCAGAGAGTACTACAGCGAGTAGAAGAGGGTTAACTTCGTCCGATGAGTTTATGACTGGTAAAAGTGATGTATTGAAAAAAAAAGACGAACTAAAATCATCCGAAGAAAAATCTACATCTGAAATGGTTTGGTCTAAGCCTATTGATACATCAAACCAAAATTTTATACATCGTAAACTTCCTCCAAAAATAGAAGACAGTGAACCCGACGAAAGCAGTGTTTCTGATTATTCTGATGTCTCTACGGAGAAAGAACGAATGTCTGAAAGGCTGTTTCCGATTGGAGGGTCCTTAGCCCTGATCAAAAGAAAACCACCAGTAAAACATCGTAAAGCACCAAGCTGGGCCAGCGTCTCCTCGCTAGTAGAAGGCTTGACTTCACAAAATCGTAATGTTGCTACTTCTGATAAAAGGTTGTCGTCTTCTCAATCTTTTATACACCGAGGACACATAAGTAGGCATACTCCACAACAATCAAACGAACTTGATAAGACGAAATTAAAACTAAAAGAAGTTCCATCTTCGGACTCAGATACATCCTCAGAAGAAACAAGGCAACAGATAAAACTTTTATGCGAACAAGTCATCAACGAAACTGCGAACACAAGCGATGATAATTTCACAACGGTGCACTTTTGCATTGATTCCATAACATTTGGAATACGGAGATCCCTATCAGAAGAAAGGTTGTATGCAATTGAAGCAGATACGCAAACCCACAGGAAAAGGAGTTCATCGAAAACAAAAGACCCATCAGCTAAAGTGATTCCTGCAAAGACGTGTGACGCGTGCACATTTTTAGTATTACTCCAATCGTTAACAATAAGAGAAAGAGTTTTTACCTACGCTTTTCGTAAGATGGATACTTGTTTGATCCACAATGTCGGTTTAAGCCGTAAGGTAGCACACATTTACCCTTCTTTAATGAAGAAAATGCCTAAATGTGAATATTGCACTTTTCCATCCATTGAAAAAATGATACTGCAATTAGTACAATCCAGACATGGAGTGCTAATGCACAAAGCAGAGCATTTAGCGCCGATATATGTAATATTTCCACCTTATGCACAGAATAACCGAACTATTGGAAGAGTGGTTTATTTGCGCAAGAAAAATGTTTCCGACTTCAGTGTGAATGCTAGGATTCGTGTTATGATAGCTGACAGATACATCTTATTTCCAAAACTTCATGACTCATCTATATGGGGGAAGCTCAAACGACCCGACACTCCAAGTAAAAAGGTTGCGTCAAATGCTAAGCCTAGAAATTTTCCAGCACTAATGGATCAAATACCTGAACTAAATGAAAGTATTGTAGAGGAAGCAAGATTGAAAGGTAATTTTGAATATAAAACATTCACATCTACATCTAACAAAAAGCGGCCATCTAAAAGGAAAGGAAGAAAGTGCGTTTTAAAGAAATGGTCTGTTAAAATTTCTGGAAATTCAAGTCGCCGAAACGGTTCAAGTTCCGATGAGCCATTATCCCCAACTGTCCTTGATGGGTTAGAACCAGCATCAGCAAATGTTGCTCGCAATGAGCTTCTTACTTTGAGTCATAAACGTAGACGGTACGTACTAAAAAAATGGACCGTAAAACTGTCGCCAAAGCCTAGAAGACAAGTGGTTCATAAGAATGGAGAACACAACCTTCCGTCTACATCTTCAAATATATCTAATTCAGCAATGCCTGATAAAGCAGCAAAACTTAAAACTAAACCAACATCTATAAAATTTAAAGCCAGGGACCCTTCCAAGTTGCTTGATCATAACCAAATAGATGGTGTAGTACTAGTTCGAAAGAAACGGCCATGGTGGAAATGTCCTAAAAGAAAAAGTAAGAAAACCCAAGCCGTAGATCTTACTTCGAAAACGATGCCAGAAGTTTACAAAAAGTTTCTTCAGCTAACGTACCAACAGCCATCGCATAGCGAAGCGATCATATCTCCAAAAACTGAACAAACGCAAACCAACGTAATAACGAAAGACCCTTCACAACAAATGTCTTGTCAACACAGTAAAGGACCATCTGATTTTGCAAAATCAACTTCACTAGAAGACGAGGTGAAAATTATTAAGCCATCATTAACCGATTTCCAATCACGCCAATATCAAGAAAGACGTATTTTCATTAGAGATTCTAGACAATCTACAGATGTACTTCAAACCAGTGATCAGACAGTTTTGAAATCTAAAGACAAAGAATATGTTGCCCGAGCTAGTCCGGTCGTAAGACTGTCTTATGAGGAACCTGAACCTCAAAGTCCTCTAGACCTTAGAAAAGTTGATTTAAATAAGATCAATTACCATTTTGAAAACTGTCCTGTAATCCAAAAGGGAGATACATCCTATAAGAAATTCCTAAAACTGCAACAAGTACACAAATCTATGGAATCTAAAGATTCTTGGGTAGAATATCATGTAGAAAACTGCTCGTACTTCAAAATTGATGGTACTAATGTTACTGATCTTAAACTTGTGGAATTAGTTCTGGCGGAAAAGAACGATGATGTATGTGATTGTGCTGAGAAATTAATCAAAGGTGGTAATATTTATCATAGGCATAAGTCATCCAAAACATTTCACCATGACTTATGCCTTTTATTCCCAAAACAATTGGAAAGTGGAGCTATTGACTTAAAGGGATTATTCAATCCATACATACCATCAAGAAAGTTTGACAAAGATGATGTAATAAGATTTTATTTCATTTCTAAGCGTTTTGATACAAAAGACACACGTCTCATTGACTATTGTGATGTACCTATAAGCAAATTCGGTAAAGTTCAACAAAACATCCACAACGCATTTAGTATTCTTAGAAATCAAATAGAAGCAATGATACAGACAACTCAAGCTAATTTGAAGCATGAAAGTGCTTCCACATCTAGGCAGCCTTCTCAAATCGCAACATGTCCTTCACTTATAGAACTGGCCGAATTCCAGCGGCTTTTATCGCCTCCACGAGTGGACAGTGAAAGCGAAGACAGCACAACTGTATATAGTCTCGAAGATTGTTTGATTTATGCAAGCGAACATAAAACTGAAGATTGCAAAACTCTTCCAACACCAGATTCCCTTAGAGGTCATGATAGTCAGAGTATTCATAAACAGAGCGGTGAATGTTCTACAATTTGTGCAACAGTTCGACAACCTACACCGTCACCTAGGCCAGGTGATCATACTCAAGATGATAGGGGCGTACATCATAAGACATGTGGATCATCGCCACCACAGCAAGATAAAGATGATACACATGTATACTATAACCTAGGTGAATATTCTACACAAATCCAAAAAGCACTTGCCGTTGACCAACGCGTTTCGTCATCGAAATCACAAGAGATCAAAGATGAGAATGAACCAATTATCACCCAACCTAGACTGTCTGGTCGAAAACTATTTAGCCCTCCCACAAGTGGGCCAGTGATGGCTTCAAATCAAACAGATAGAGTTGATACACAGCTACATGGGAAAACACCGAACCAAATGTCAAGGTCACCAAAAACGGAAGACAGAAGTAGACATTTACAACGACAAACAGCTCTAATACATGAATGTTCCAGCGGACAGCACGTCAAACCTTCACGGCTGGTAGATGATAATTCAAATGCTATGAATAGCAGACGAATCAAATCCCACGAAAATGTATCAAAAGATGTTGGTACGCAATGCGTTCATCATCAAAACAGAGATAATACACATAATCAAACAGGTTCTTCTAGACGAACGGAGAAAGATAGAGATATTACACAGGACATTCGTTTTGAAGAAAATCCAATTCACTCTAGTCATATCAGTCAGCGGATCAAGTCCCATCAAGATATAACTGAATTTTGTACATGCAACCAATCAGAACACATGGAAATGTTTAAAAACGTTGTCAACTATTTAGACACAACTTTCATAAATAAGCTCTGTAAATTCCATGTTGCTCTTTACAAGGAAGAAATCGCTAAACAGCATCGAAATTTGTCCGAAGTAGATTTAAGTAGGAGAAAATGTTTATCTCATCACGGTGAAGAGTTTACTAGCGATCAGGAATATGTATGTCCAAGGCATACAAAGACAACGCTACCTGCACAAATCTCATATCCACCTTTCCAGAGAACAGGTGCCTCTAAGCGATCTCGGTCTCGCGATGCTGTAAGTGGTCGTTCAAATGTTTATGACCAGAGGTTTAGCTTTGATACAGTCATATCCCCAACCAGAGTGGAAGGTTTTAGAGAAGGTGATCATTCAGCTGACCCATCTGTAAAACGTCGACGTATGGCAAGAAAACGTACTAGGTCTCATGGCGACTTAATGATTAAGCAAAACCTTACTATTCACGATCACTATAGCGAGGATGAACGTCATTTATATCAAAGACATCATGCCCAACATCAGGGTCTATCGATACATGAAAGAGGACGTAGTAAACAGCGTGGTAGATCCCAAGAAAATGTAACTAGAGGCGATCGCGCTCGGCACAGCTTTCTTGCATCCCAAGAGTCTTTACGCAGCCAAACAGATTCTTCATGTTCAGAAGACCATTTTGAACGGAGATTTTATGCAGAAGACCTAACCCAAGGCAGGGTATCATCTAGAAGGGATAGTACTGAAGATAAATGTCATCATTTATGGCATGCGTGGCGACAAGGTCCAGCTCCTTTTTAAAGAAAAAACAATTCCAATTTTTTTAATGTTATAAGCACAGACACCTATAAAATGAACAGTGAATTCTAACATATGAATTCGTGCTTGAGATTTGTGAGAAAAGACTCGTATTTGATGAGTTTTGCTAAACGAGGCATTCGCGTGTATTTATCAGAGCGAGTAGATTATTATTAGTATAAATAATTAATCGGTTTATGTTAAGAGAGAATGTAAAGCATTCCAGTATAGTTAAACTACCCTCTGAATATGTACCACCATGGTCAATATGAAAAGGAAACAAATGAAAGCTTAGACTTTGATCTTGATCGTTGATTAACGTGAATGAAATATGCGTCTCGCATGAAAAGTGGTTTTTTGAAATAATTTATTATTTATAAAGGCATTTTGCCTGATTTTGTGTTCGCCTTTCGCGATTCAGCATTCAGCCAAGTCGGCTCTTAGTGTTTTTCGACAGCATAGCTGTGCGACACACTATTATATTTCCAACTAAGGGAATATTATGTTGTTTATACGTTGATTTGTTGTCGCTAAGCGCAACTTTCAATACTCCATTACTAAATAGTGTAAGAGTTTTAATTTCATCTACCAGAGATATTGCGGACTTAAATATTTATTGTCTGTGTGTGTCGATAAGCGTCAGGCTTAGGCCTTTTACAGTGCGAGCGAAGCTGATGTCGGACATAATTGTGTGGGCAACACTGTGACGATTTGAAAAAGGAACACTGTGTAACGTGTTTAAAAATTACAAAACTTTGTATCTCAAAGTGGCAACACAACAATAAAGGGCATTTTTATTTTAATTCCTCGTTTGTGAGTGGTGAAGCCAGTATTATATTTTTGAGTTCGATGTAGTTTTCAAGCTATCGTTGCCATAATGTTGCCACTTGATGAAAAATAATTATAATTCAGTGTTTTAGCGATTATATTCGCTTTGTCGATTCGCCATGGTTCTTCTTTGAATTGTATACAAATTTAAAACTATGTATTGTGCCATAAGTAAAACGTACAATGTTGGACAAGTAGCTATTAATTTCGCCAAGACTTTTTACTTTTTGCAAGTGTTATTTATAAGTCTTCCATGACATATAATCTTGTTTTTTTATAGTTTTCGCATTATACTTAAATGTTAGATCTGTTTTGTAAATTCTCAATAGTTAAATTATTGCAAATTCTATTGATTAATATTGATTGATGTAGACTCAAGAAATAATATTTATGATATACAATGGTTAACATATCTCACGTTTGTTATCGTATTAACAATTAAAAGCTTCCTTCACTTGATAAGTTAAGTGAAAATGACAAAACTCAGTTGTCATTATTGACACCATTTTTTACGGCTACTTTATTTATATAGTATTTATTTAAAAATGTACTATAGTGTACGCATTTTCTAGAATTATTTTATAATACGGGTAGTATTGTTACCTAGGGAGGCATTTTTATTCGTTGAATTGTTTTTTTCCGCTGATTCGATTGAATGTTTTATTGCAAATTTTGTCTGTTAATAAAATTAAATGTATTATGTAAACTTACTATTAATCGTAATGTCACTTTAAATAACAAAAAAAAAACATATTTATATTAGTGTTAAAATATAGTTGACCTTAACACGTTGAAAGTTTAAAACATTAATAAATATGAATGTTCATGTGAAAAAAAATACATTAAATTTGTGAATAGTATAAATGTATTGAAATAATTATTATAAATTCACACATATTATTATGTCACCTTTACTTTGTGAATCTAAATTTAATCTAGTCTCTTTGAAAAAAAAATCAGTATTTTTTCCATTTTATCACATTTTTTTTAACTCATTCAGTTTAATAAAAAAACGACCAAATGTTTTTGTATATTTATAAATAAGAAATTGGTATCTTCACGCAAATGATTACTGTTTCCCACGACCTTGGAGTCGGTGGACTCGTCTACAAAACACTTATAAAAATTAGATGTATAATAATTCATTACAAAAAATAAAAAATCGTCCTGACTTTCGTTAGATAGGGCTCACTTTCGGATTTCTAGACGATTTTTTATTTTAACTTGCGTCGGTGATCTTAGAATTGCCGGAGCAACGTTTGTCAGGATCGTAAAGATCGCGAAAAATTCAATTATGCTACAGTTTGCCAAAAACTAAATACATGCCAGTCTGCAGACTCCAATTGTCCGGAAACTAATATCATTTGTGAGTAATTGTTACTCTGCGAAGTATTTTATCAGTAAGTAAATGTAATAAATGTTTAATTATAAATTTAAGAACTATTTTAACTGTTTTTTAAATATTAACATCTTTGGTACGAAATTGGTTGATAAAATATTCAAATTTATATTTCCCTTACTAGGAATATGAAGGGACTTTTTTTAAATTACTATATAGAACAAAATATTCTATTAAGGGTAAATAAATAAAAAAATAAACATGAAAAAACCAAAGTTTATTGTAAACAAATGTCTGTCATAGGTTGAATGCAGTTTCACTGCATATTCAGAAATGGTTGTTTAAATAAATAAATGTATTGACATATGAAATAAATACCTAATCGTAAATTAACGCCTTTTTATTCAGATATTCCGTATAAAAAACATTATATATTACCCTGACATTGAATTGACATAATTTATTAGGTAGTGTGTATTTTAATTTTAAAAGCTCAAGAACGCTTTTATTGTGTTTCATTCGATTTCCAGCTTTATTAAAAGTATACTTTGGGCGATTATCCCACTGCACCGCGCTCCGCCGCAGTACGCGGGATGACAGATTTAATCATTATATGCAAGTACCTCTGTTTGTATAGAAAACACTCGCGGTACTACACACTGACAACGCGTTGGCGCGCTGGAGCTGATGTACAGCTTGTTAAAGGTAGACTTCGGAGCAATGCGGCTTGCGTCGTGCGTCATGCGTCAATTGCGGCCCACGCGGTCATGCGGCTGTACTTTGAATTAAAGGAGTGTATGAAACCATTTCCGAGCGAAGCGTCGCCATGTCCGCGCGATCCGAGGCCGCGCGGCCATGACGCGTCGAGACAAGTATCGTCGCATTAGCCGTGCGGTTTTGGCACGGCAAGGTTGTGTTTTTCTTCAAAATGGATGCATTTTCAGTTCAAGAGGAGGAGAATTTAATTAATTTAGTTGCTGGACATCCCTGTCTGTATGATAGCGCACATAACAAATATAAAAATCCTAATATTAGGGCAAATGTGTGGCGAGAAATAGGGTTTAAATTAAATAAAAATGGTAAGTATTCTTTAAGTAATTGTAGAGCACACACGACTGATCGAATCAAACGAATTATCGTACTATCGTATTGGACTCGTAACTACAAACGCATGGCTCAAAAGTCACCGATGCGTTATGCGGCTACGCTGCAGCGACGCAAGCCGCAAGCCGGGGGCCGCAAGCCGCAAGCCGCATTGCTCCGAAGTCTAACTTTAGGTTAACATAGGCTCTTTTCGGCTGGAGGCCGCCGAGCGGGCTCGCGAGGACAATGCCCTTGCGGACCCGGTCAGACGCAAGCTCTACTCCCCTTAGTTAGGAGGAGCAGGTATGCACACCTCCTCCCCCCTCCCTAAGCAGGTCAGTGGCGCGGGTCGGGGGACCCGGAACACACCGAACGACCTGACACGTCTGGGGGCGGTCCACATGCACCGGACTGCCCCTCCGTAGGGGTGGAGAAAGTGGCATAGGGCCGGGTTACACACCGCCAGGATCCGGAGATTGCTTCGGCCAACCCGGATCCTGAAACGGCGGTTACGTGGAACGGAGGAGGAGGGGTGAACCCCGGGGTTTACTTTTGTGGGTATGCCTACCGGACCCTTCTCAGTCGGGAAGGGTTAGCGGTGGGAGAGTCCCACATAACCCGTCGTTTCCCCCGAAGCGACGGGTATGCGTAACGCATTTTCCCCGGGAGAAAAAAAAAGGCTCTTTTCGGCTAGTTAAACCATTTACCTAACACCCTGTATATCGCCCCGCGGAGCGCGGTACAGTGGTATAATGGTCTTTAAGGGGACTACTTGAGCCAAGTGCTGCCCCCAATTGATTTAATTCTATTACTTCTAAACAAAATCATTCTCAAAAAACTAGAACAGTATCATTTTAACAAAATGTTTACTGTGATTCAATAAATACTAGAGGTAATATGCTAAAACGATACTGTTCCAGTTTTTTTTAGGATTGATTTTGTTTAGAAGTAATAAAATTAAATCAATTGGGGCAGCACTGGAGGCCTGCTCTGCAACACAACGCTCTATATTTTACTCCTCTCTTTTACTCATGCTAATGACTTGGCGCATCATAGGTAATGCTCTAAATCTATACCATGTGTCTCTCTTATTCATGCTCATGAATGAATTGAAGGTTGTGAAAAATATAAATTACATAGTAATCCCTCAGAACCTTCTTTCTATCAAAAATATGAAATCAAATTCAAAAGATTATATGACAAAACTCTAAATTGCGTTAATATGAAAAGTAGTAATTTACAATTCTGAGTTTTTTTTTTAATAATATCGCAATTTTTGTCAGGATTAATTACTATTATTTTATGTATTTTTGGAATTACTTTAATAATCACACTTAGATCCTATTTTTAGAATGAGACTATTACGACTCTGTGCAAGGGTTTATCTAGCGTTCAACACCATAATAAAGTAGGTTCAGACAGCACGTCAACCTACCACAAAACGTCAAATTTTCTCAATTGATATTGATCTCTACCTGTTGCACTTAAAGTTGAAAATCAATTCTATGACTTTTAAATTTTTGAGTAGGTTGACCTGCCGCTATCTGTACATTATACTCGTATAAAGGGTAGTATACTTACATATTATATATTCAAAATAAATTAGTAGATTTTACTAATTCCACAGGATAGTGTTATCATTTATTATTTACAAATAAATCAATACAAAAATAAACTTATAAAAGGAACATTAATACTCAGCTTAAAACTTATACTTAATAAAATTTATTAAAATAACTTACAGAATAATCCGACTCTTGATCCACAATAACACAATTACCGTAAACTAAAACATTTCTATCTTAACTGTAAGAAAATTAAAATAGCAATTAACAAAATGGCTGCCGATTTATTTTCCCGCGCACCATTTGACAGTTCACTGATCCGTTCAAAAACTTGCGCTTGGGATATATTATGCGCTTCGATTTCCGATTCTTCTAGTATTGGCAATATGTCACTGTATTCTGACGTTGATGGCACTGTTCTGCCGGCTGTGTACAACAAAAATAACGGACCTTTAACATACATACATTAAATAATAGATACGGTATAAAAGTATACGACCTATGATCATCTGACTGCATGGCAAAGGCCGCTATCCATGGGCGTACCCAGGAGCAGGGGAGGGCAGCTGCCCCCTCTTGGAAATCTCGCAGAACATGTATGAACTCGCTCATTACTAATTAAAGTGTAAACGGGGCCTTATGCTCTAACTTTTAAATTAACCGCGCAGTAGATTCGCAAAATGTGGGCAAAATGCACGATGCAATTGTCAAAAAACCGCGCGCGACGAATGGATGAAAACAGCCCTAGAAATTTTACTGGCAATGCCTTCTCAGACGCGTGAAAACGTGGCTGAGATCAACAATGATTGAAGACAGGTTAAATGGACTTTGTTTGCTCAGTGTACATAAAAAACTTGTTAACAGTATGGGCAGTTCTTTCACGGAAGACGTTATAAACCGTTTTGCAGAAGATCCTCGAAAATTACTTTTAAAATAGAAGCGATTTAAATAAAATAAAAATGCATGCATAGTCAAATTTACTTTTATTTATTTAACTACCTATAAAGCAGGATCATTTGCGGCTGTTTGCCCTACACATTACACTACATATACCTAATGTTTCATTTAGGTGTGTTTGTGTAATGTGTATGACAAAACAGCCGCGGATGATCTGACCTAAAAAATCTGACTTGCCCCCTCCTACGCCAGAAGCTGGGTACGCCCATGCCTCTATCATTAAATTCAAGTTACCACAGCAATGTGGGGTAAGTATACCTTATAGCGCTGACCTAAAGTAGTAAAGCCCTTCTTGTCCTATGACCGTTATAAGAGGCGAAAAAAGAAGACTGCTAGATGAAGATGGGTAGCAGCATCCCTTCTACACAATTAGCAAAACTGCAGTCGCCAGCTATCAGGCCTTGCATGCCATTTCTATCAAAATCCTGCTTTTGAGGGGGCATAAATATGATGAAGGTGAACATTGACTGAACGGCCATTTTGATTTATTTTATCAGTTTATTGGAGACATACCCACCTCCGGGTTCCGTAGCGAAATGTAAAGTGGCTGATGGTTTACTCCAACCGAATCTGAAATAAAAACATGGATTGTAGTTGAACCTAAACTTTCCAGGTATCGAAATTGCAAAGCTAAACTAATCAGAATCCATACTTAGATATATCATCAACGCTCTTTTTAAGTTTTCGGAGAAAATTACAAAGGCATGGGTATTGAATTGAATGGGGACTACCGTTTCTTTGCTCACCAGTTGGCGCCACTGTAGACTGAGGTCCGGAGGTATAGCTGTGAAAGGCGATCGGCGCCGAAACAAAGTGTTAATCTTGAATCTAATTAAAGTTTATTATTTATAAATAACTATCTTGATATCAACAAAGTAACTTCTGAAATAGTTGCTCTTTGAGGCCGCCTATTTTTGCGCTTTTTCTTAATTCCGCTTTCAAAGCGTTCACATTAATCGCCAAATAATCCATATTTGCGATAATTTTACAAAGGAGATCACTTTCCAGCAGGTAAATTAAAGAAATTAGAAATTATGTAACGAAGCCCGCTAAAACCAGTGAAAACTGAATGTTATTGGACCTCACGCGACACAAACGCCTCTAGTGGCAAATTCACTAACGATAGCCCCCATTGGGCAGTACCTAACCTACTCAACAAACTGTGTATCATTCATTGTTCCAAATCTGTGGTTTCCAAAGTGGAAGTAGGTTTACTTACTTGGCCTTACTGCCAACCTATGTACACGGTGCATTTTAAACCACCTGGAAAACGAGTCACGTCATCACGTGGGCTTCGTTTTCCAGGTGGTTTAAAATGCACCGTGACCATTATGTATAATATCATGGCAGTGTTTATTTAATCTATCAAATTTTTTTTTTTATATTAAATATTTATTCAGACTTTTAATTTTGTAACACGCTGTTGCGCGTACAGACGTAGGTATTATTTTGCTGCAGCGGGGTCCCCACCCGGATGAATGAACCTTACACAACTAAATCCGTGCTCGTCACCGTGTGTTTCACAATAAATATCTGAATCAATCTATACTAATATTATAAAGCTGAAGAGTTTGTTTGTTTGTTTGTTTGTTTGTTTGTTTGTTTGTTTGAACGCGCTAATCTCCGGAAGTACTGGTTCGATTTGAAAAATTCTTTTTGTGCTGGATAGTCCATTTATTGAGGAAGGCTTTAGGCTATATAACATCACGCTGTGACCAAGAGGAGCGAAGCATCAGTGAAAAATGTTGCAAAAATAATCGCGTTCATAATATCAGAAATTGACGTGGACGAAGTCGCGGGGAACAGCTAGTATTGTATTTAGCTGTTGCCCGCGACTTCGTGCGCTTCATTTTCTGTTGTTATGATCGCGATTATTTTTGTAACTTTTTACACTGATGCTTCGCTCCTAAAGCCTTCCTTGATAAATGGACTATCCAACACAAAAATAATTTTTCAAATCGGACCAGTACCTTCTGAGATTAGCGCGTTCAAACAAACAAACAAACAAACTCTTCAGCTTTATAATATTAGTATAGACAATGATATTTAAAAAGTAATAGATATGTTACATGCGCTCTCAATATGCGTCCCTAAAACGTCACAATTGTGACGTCTTTTCAAATCCATGAAAGAGAAAGTAATTGTTCTTTTCACGAGTATGACAAGGAAAAAATAAGAATTACGCATGTGTGCAGTTATTCGCAAGCGGCACATATAGTTCGATAGTTTTGTAAGGGCATAACCTATCTATACTTTTTAAATATCATTGAGTATAGATAAAAAAAAAATAACACTGCCAAGATGTAATAAATAATGACTACTTAGCGTAGGCTTCGTTTTACAGGTGGTTGAAAATGCACCGTGTATAACTTATACCTCTACCTATCATACCTGTTCCTAGAAGTGACAACAGCCTCATAAACGGTAGACGGTGTGAGTCCCCTCACAATATACACGGCGCTGTGTATGGGCCCCTCGCTTGCGTCGCCAGGAACCACGATCTTGCTCCAGAGGTTCGCTGGGGCCTCAGTCGTGAAGGAATCCGCCTCTGCCGTATTCAGACGGCCGTAGTACGGACGGATCCAAAGATTGTATTCTTGTAACAAGACCGCAAGGAGTTAGTAAGACAGTTGAAAAGAATATTCAAAAAAACTGGCCAAGTGCGAGTCAGACTCCGTACCAAAAAGGCCAAAAAAACGTTTTTTTGTATGGGAGCCCCCCTTAAATATTTATTTTATTCTGTTGTTACTCGTAGTATTTGTTGTTATTGCGATAACAGAAATACATAATTTGTGAAAATTTCAACTGTCTAGCTATCGCGGCTCTTGAGATACAGCCTGGTGACAGAGCGACGGACAGACGGACAGACGGACAGACAGCGAAGTCTTAGTAATAGGGCCCCGTTTTTACCCTTTGGGTACGAAACCCTAAAAATTGTATCCAATCCATACCAATTGGAAAATATTTGTAAAAATATTTCTCTCGGATGTTGGAGATACTACTTCCAACTGCCGGCTGGCTAAACCTACGGTGTTTTATCAAAGTTTATGATTTACTCGTATGTAACTAAAGACATGAATTCGTCGACAAAAAATTGTCATGGTGGCACAATCAGTAATGGAGCAGTCGCTCGTAAGCCTAGGTTGTGTGTTCGAGTCTCACCTATGACAGTGGATTTTTTTAATTTAAGGGGACTACTAGAGCTATGTGCTGCCCCCAATGGGGACTACCGTTTCTTTGCTCACCAGTTGGCGCCACTGTAGGCTGAGGTCCGGAGGTATAGCTGTCAAAGGCGATTGGCGCCGAAACAAAGTGTTATATCTTGAATCTAATTAAGGTTATATTGTTTATAAATAACTATCTTGATATCAACAAACTAACTTCTGAAATAGTTGCTCTTGAGGCCGCCTATTTTTGCGCTTTTTCTTAATTCCGCTTTTAAAGCGTTCACATTAATCGCCAAATAATCCATATTTGCGATATTTTACGAAGGAGATCACTTTCCAGCAGGTAAATTAAAGAAATTATAATTTATGCAACAAATTCCGCTAAAACCAGTACAAAGTGAATGATATTGGACCTCACGCGACACTAGCGCCTCTAGTGGCAAATTCACTAGCGATAGCCCCCATTGATTTAATTCTATTACTTCTAAACAAAATCAATTCGCAAAAAACTAGAACAGTATTACCTTAGCAAATTACCTCTGGTATTTATTGAATCACTGTTACCTGCTTTTCATTCTGGCATTATTTCGTATTGTACATTATTGCTAAAAGCGGCCGCTTTTGGCGTTAGCGACAAATTCGACTTTATAAACAACTAAATGAAAAGTTTACTGTGATTCAATAAATACTAGAGGTAATTTGCTAAGGTAATACTGTTCTAGTTTTTTGAGAATTGATTTTGTTTAGAAGTAATAAAATTAAATCAATTGGGACCAGCACATAGCTCTAGTAGTACACTTAAGCAATTGAAGTAACGACGACTCCAATATCAGTGACCGTCAGGATGGCTGGACCACACGAGATATGGACATGAGGCAATGTGCACTGTTTACCTAGTACCTATTTACAGTGGCGGCGCAAGTCCTAAACTAATGTGGGCGAAGTACATTTCGCAAGGCCCTCTAATAATATTGGCAAGCATTTTGCGAGTTTTCGATATCAACTCATATTAGCGCTACTGATTGTATAATTAATTTTATGACATAGTTTATCAGAAATATTTAGTATTTCATTCACATTTGAGCCAAAGATCTTTAAGTTGATAATTATAATGTATTTATTAAGTACTTTTAAGCTTTCCATACTTTTTCAAATTTATTAAAACTGTGAGGCGCGAGGCCCCGTGCACTGCGAGGCCATGGGCGGTTGGTGGCCCACACCGCCCACGCCTTACGCCGCCTCTGCCTATTTATTACTATTAAGTACTGAAATATTTGCTTCTTATACGTTAAGAAAAATATCAACAAGTTAAAGTAGTCAGCCATTCTGTTGTCAATTTCTAGTAGAAGATCAAAAGCAGTTCTTACCAATAATAGTAGAGTACGAGTCTACTTCCCAGATAAGTGTGAAGCTGGTCGATGTGGCCTTATTTAATGAGGATTCCACTTTGAAAGACGCTACATTCGGCACTCCTGTCAAAAGATACGTATAACTTAAATACAGAGTTACTTTTAAAAACTATTTACAGTAAACTGTTTTTAATTATAAATAACATGCCTTCAAAAACGACTACAGCCCCCCACCAAAACCCAAGGCAATTGAGGAAAAAATTAAATTGAGCTGACTGGGAATCGCAACCGGAACCTTTGTTTTTTAGGCAGAACACCAAAGCATTACACTAATCGGATCGTCTAATCATTTTGGTGAAGTATTAGATTGGCTATAGAGAAGCAACATTAGCTAGACACATCTAAAATGTGTGTCTAACTAATGTTGCTTCTCAATTGTATATGTATTTATTGTATTAGGTATGTAAAACAATAGGTTATCATTATAATTAAAAGTTAAAAAAAACAGAGTACGGGGTTATTTTCTCTTTAACACCCCGTTGGTCTAGTGGTTTAAATACCGGACCAAGATCTCGGGGTCCCGGGTTCTACCACCGGGTCGAGTAACAAAAGATTTGAATTTTCGAACATTGTTCGAGTTTGTGATCAACTGATCACCAACTCGCATTTGGCAAGCGTGGTGATTATGCCCAGTACCCATCATTGCTGTGGTAATTTGAATTCAATGATGGAGGCCTTTTCCTTTCAGTGGGATGCTTATAGGCTGTTACTTTTACTAGGTTTCACTGACTAGCAGCAAAATATTGAGAGCTGTCTATGAGAAAAAAACGTTTTAGAACCTTTGAGATACATCATTACCAGCGAATAGGAATGAGGGCTTACCAGTAAGTTTGAACTGTACGTCAGCCATGCCCAGTTTGTTCTCGGCGCGGAAGGTGTAGTTGCCGAGGTCTGACTTGCGCACGGTGCGGAAGATCAGCTGGTGGTTGGTGTCCTGCACCATCATTACCACCCTGAAACATGGAGATAACGCTTTGAAACATTTAACAGCTGATTTTTATAATTTTTCAAGTTTATATACTGATGTTATAATTGCAATTAAGTTGCTAAAATATCAAATAAGGTATATAAATAGCTGTTACATCAAACATCTGCAAAATTGTTTCTTTCGGGTGTTAAGGGTGCAAACTCCTAACATATGATGAAACAACGCTGGCTTACAGCGATAAGAATATGTTTGAAAAATTGACGCCTATGACGTAGTGTCTCGGTGGCTTAATGGTAAAGCGCCGCGCCCGGATTGCGAGGAGATGCGGGTTCGAGTCCCGCCTGAGACATTATTTTTCAAGTTTATACAGGGTCACATTAAAAACTATATTAAAATTTGGATGGTGATACAAAATTCTTCCTGTATACTGATATTATAATTGTAATTAAGATGCTAAAATATCAAATAAAGTTATTAACAGCTGTGTGGTCCAAATACAGGATGACCTTTTCAACACCGTCAAATTATTTATAGGCGTTAAGTATCGTATTTAGAGCCCATTTATGAAATAAAAATGGTATGTCAAGTTTTCACCCGAAAATATTTTAAATAGGCTGTCTGGAAGCTCGGTCCGAAATTAAACCTGCCTGGGACACTTGCGGTAACCGGCGTCCGCGCGGGGTTTTAAGAGTTAAGAACCGATACAACTTAACGATCACCAACCTATTGAATGTTATTGTAAAAAAAAAAATGTAAGTGTTTTAGTGATTGTAAAATCTAATTATTTACCGAAACATCTGGTCTCGAAATTTTCGAGACTGACTAGCAAAGTCTCGGTCTCGGTCTTGATGATTCAAGTACCGAGATTCCCGGGATTTCGAGAATCGAGACTCCCGGGACGAAAACCCTAGTAAAGAGCCCTTGCTGTTAGAGGGTCAAAGTCCCTTCCGATCTTTAAAGATAGAGTCGGGACACTTTTCCTATCACGCTGATGCTGTGTATCGGATCGCGTTTGCATAGATAAGTAATTGATTTTTATTTATTTATGTACTATGTATTGCATTTTAAGCATTCGGCAAGCGTTTCGATTATGCCTGTAATTATCATTGTTGTAGTAGCTTCAATTCGATGATGGAGGCTTTTGCCCTGCAGTGGAATGATTATAGTTCGTTACTTAACAACTAAACAACGGACGTCATCAAAATATTTATCTTCAGGGTCTGACCTGTCATCAGTCCTCACAGGCCTCCCGTCTCGGTACCAGGCAGTCTTCGCGGAGGGCACAGCGAACTCCAGGCGCGCCGACAGCGCCGCCCGGAGCCCTATCGCAGTGTGGACGAAACTACGCTCTGCTGATACTACGGGCGCGTCTGAAACATTACCATGATTTTCGTGAGTTGCGCTCATAGCCTAATGCTTGTCTATGTCACTAATGCTAAGCAACGCTAATGCATAGAAACAAAAGAGACGGTGCTATGGACTAATCTAGCTACTGACCTTGAATGTCGACCCTAATGGCCGCCGTCACGGGGTCACCGACCCCGTTGTTGACAACGCATTCGTACACGCCCGCCAACAGTCGATGCTCAGCCTTAAACCGGAGCCGTGGTCGGTGTTCGAGCAGCTCTAAACGCTCTCCCTGAGGTGAAACAGTCAATTTTACCAAATTTTTCCCAAAACCTATAAAGTATAGCCTATATTTATCCCACTGCTGGGCAAAGGCTTCCACCCTGACGGTAGCTTTACAGCGGCTGTGATCAGAAAGCAACTCTTCGTGACCACCGCCGAAGTAATGCGACAGAAATGTCAAAAAAGAAGTGGTTTACCTTAATCATCCCTCTGCAGGGCAAAGCCTCCATCATTGTATTCAAGTGACCACAGCAATGATAGGTCCAGGTATAATCACCAAGCTAGCCAATGCAGGTGGATGATCACAAACCACAGCAATATTTTAAAAAAAAACTTTTTGTTTTCTGACACAGGGATCGAACCCGGTACCTTGAGATCTTGGCTCGACACTTTTTATGCATAATAACAGAATTAAACCGATTTTGACTAAATGATTTTAAAAGGTTTATAAATAAAAATCTGTTAAATCAGTTTTATATCTGCAAATAGTCCGAAGCGATTTTACACGTCCCAATATTTAAACCTACCACTGCTTCGGTACAAGTGTGGGCTAAAACTCTAACTACAAGAAGAAGACTTACGTTTTTCCTCCAGTCCACAATAGGGGGCGGGGTTCCCGTAGCGTCACAGCCGATGTCCACGTACTCCCCCTTGCGCACCTCCAGATACCCTTCGTCTGGTATGGTCCTCACTGTTGGGGAATCTGAAACCAAACACCTCATATCAGTCTAATGCCCGTAAAAAAAAACATTAAGCAAATCACACTCCGCTGGTCTGGTCTGGTGGTTTAAATACCGGGCAAGAACTCGGGGTCCCGGGTTCGTTCCCTGTGTCAGCCACCCAAAAGTTTTCGAATTTTTGAACATTGCTCGGGCTTATGATCACCAACCCGCATTTGGCAAGCGTAATGATTATGCCAGCACCCGTCACTGCTGTGGTAACTTGAATTCAATGATGGAGGCCTTTCCCCTGTAGTCGGATTATAGGCTGTTACTAGGAAGCCAAACACAAGTACATACAAGATGTCTTAAAAACTCTATAGTCTTATGATGAGATGATAGAACACTATTTATCTTTGCTTCGTAACTATTATCCTTAATTTCACTATTTCAAATATAAAAACGAGTGGCGACCTCCGTAGTGAAGTGGCGTATTACACGTTTTCAAAGTGTCGCTTATTAAGAGGCCCCGGGTTCGGTAATCCGAAAGTATTTTTCTGTTTATTCTCGGGTCTGGGTGTTTGTAGCATCTTCGTTGTTTCTGATTTCACGCTATGTCCTTTCTTAGGCTCTAATACATATTTGTACCAAATTTCGCCAAGCCAAATTTGGCGTCCTAGTACCTAGTGCAACATAACCAAATCCCACTCTGAGAGATTATGGCAAAGCATTCAGACAGATCATTATCTCAGCTAAACGACGCGACGCCCACTGCTGGACATAGGCCTCCCCCAAGGATCTCCACAACGATCAGTCCCGCGCCACCCGCATCCAACGGCTTCCCGCGACCTTAAACAGATTGCCGGTCGACTTGGGAGACTACCCACAGATTGTCTACCAGGGTGCGGTCGCCATTGTAATAACCTTTCCGACCATCGACCATCGGTTCTTTCTACTATGAGTTCCGCCCACTGCCAATTCAGCTCCGCAGTTCTTCGAGCGATGTCGGTTATGTTAGCTTTCCTACGGATTTCCAAATTTCTGATTCTATCTCGTAGGGAAATACCAAGCATTGCTCTCTCCATTTTCCTCTGTGCGACCTTGAGCCTTCTATGAAACCCTTAAGCGACCACGTTTCAGTTCCAAAATAATCACTGGCAACACGCACTGGTCAAGTGGCAGTGGCAGAACATTATAATACTTATGTAGTAAAATAAAATGATACTAACATTGCACTTCTATAGAGTGTGTCTGCCTGATCGGCCCCCACGGCTCGGGTCTTATTACCTGTAAACAAAACAATCCAGTGAATGGTTAAGAAATCACAGTTTTTATTAGGAGTAGGTAGCTAATAAGCGGTTACTTATTCGGCGTGGGTCTAAAAGTAATCACACATTAAATCGCTCATATCTTTCTTCACTTCAAGGATAATCTGGTCTCAAAGATTTCCAAAACTCTTCATAAGTACTACTGCTATTGGCCAAACAGCCTGCCAAGGATGGTGACAATGGCCAAATCCTTCTTTTAAAGAAGCCTGGGTCCAGCAGTGCACTGAAATAAGCTGTTGATAAAGATGATGGTAAATGATGAAGAGCCCTGCCTTTTACTTCTGATACTGTCGCCTCTTGCGACACTCGTGATAAAAGATGTGAGGTATCTTCAAGGGTTTCTCCAAGTTATCGTCAAGTAACTACGTCTACATGTCAGTCCAAAACTCTACACAAGCGCGGAGGATTAGGTATGCCACGACCGGGATCACAGTAATGAGAACTCCGCTGCAATAATCTGGAAGTATTCCTATCGCCTCTTTTGACAGTCAAACTATAAGGGATGGTTTTATATTAAGCCGGCACAAAGTAATTAACGTTAAAATTACCTAAAAGGACCAATTGGCTGAAACGGAAAGGCACAAACTGTACCAAAGACCACACAGACCGCAATCAATTGTTTAACAAGATGCATCCGCTGTACCGCACACCTCGCACAAGAAAAAGAAAACCCAAAAAGATAATACATACAGTAGTTAGCAAACCATCACTTATGGAAAAAACAGTAAATCTGTGATTTCTGTTTTGCCGCCGACGCTTTGGTGGCAGATTTGATATTTTTGTCAACAGCTTTTTTGGGAGAACAGGTCCTTTTGTAGCGCGTAATGATTCTCTAACAATAGAGATGAAGTTTTTGTTTAAATTAAAATATGTCCATTTTTGAGGTTACATACTGCGAACAACTAATACTTACCACTGTGAACAACAAAATAAACATCAACCTTTACATAAAAAGTGCACCTAATGAGATATTGTCACTGATGTCAAAATTGAAAATTCTAAAAAAATATTGAAAATAGTTTCTTCAAAACCTAATTTGTTTAAACAACTTTTACTTTTAACAAGAAAGTTAAACCACCGAAAAAACTGAAAGCAAAAATAATGAAGCTTATATATCTTATAAATAAGATTTTGAAGTAATGTAAGTATACCTAAGTATATATTTTTATAATTACTTTAAGCATCAGTTAACCCCGAATGACCTTAACAGACTTTTTGCTGTCTAAACTTAGTCCACCATGTTAACTCATTCGGTACATCACAAAATCCTTAATTGCGCAATTGTTGGAGTCAGCATTTCACGGTCGAACACAAGGAACCGCCCGAAAGAGTTGGTAAATTGATTAATTGCGTAATTGGACGATCTACGAGCAGCCGTTACACGTAGGGATGGTCTGACCTATATCGATTAAGGAAACATTTGAATTTAAGTTACCATAACTGTGATGGGTACAGGCAATCATCGCGGTTGCAAAATGCGGCTGGTGATCACAAACTCATATTCTAACCATCTACAAATAGAATAACAGTATGTGAGAACAAAGAACAAGCAAACAAATAGATTTTTATAGTCTTTAGTGTTACTCAGGAACATTTTAGATATCCGAAGCGTACCATGAATACGAATTTTCAACTTAGGGTAGCATTTTTTGAGTTACAAAATAATGTTTTGATCTAGGTATGCGATATATTAAGGATGCGCTTCCACAGAAGAGTGGTTCGAATGGAGAGCAGCGGACCGTGAATTGGCCTATCAAAGTGCTTCAATTCGTCATAGGTCAAA
This sequence comes from Anania crocealis, assembly GCA_949315895.1. NCBI lineage: Eukaryota > Metazoa > Arthropoda > Insecta > Lepidoptera > Crambidae > Anania > Anania crocealis. The sequence goes on along the minus strand of OX438873.1, from coordinate 9,821,622 downwards.
TCGTACCGTTAAAATCATATTGAATTAAATAGAATAGTAATCAATTGCGGTAAACCTTGGGAAGCGCACCTATTCTTAGCAGTGGGATAAAAAATAGCTTATTTCCATCTGCAAAGTTTAACTATCTTAGTACCACATTCGTTCAAAATCGGTTCAGTAGTTTAGGCCTGTAAATGTACATATAGACAGAGTTACTTTCGCATTTATAAAACAATTAAGGATAAATTAATAAATATAATAAACAAACACATTCACCGATTTTACGGTAGTCGATATCGACACATAAATTTTCCCATCACTACGTACAAATTACACGTTAGTTAAGATCGAAGGGCGGCGCACATCCACCTAATTGTCGACACGCCGCTAGTCGCTACAATCGTTTCGCAATTGATACACAACAAAAACTAAATTGCCCTAAATAGTAATTATGTAATGTAGTTTGTTTTAGCGTGGGAAATGATGATAGGAAAACATAATCTTGTGATCTTGTGATCTTGTGTTCCTGCACAAGTTGGTTGGCAATGGAATCGACTGCCCTTCGCTGTCGCAACAGATCAAGCTTGACGACCGTTTGGATCAGCGGTAGTAAACGCTGCTTCTGAGCCATGGGTTGCGGGTTCGATCCCCGCACAGTACAAATATTTGTGTGCATGAACATGTCTGTTTGTACTGGTCTGGATGATTTCTATATATTATAAGTATATATTTACAAAAAAAAAGTATATATGTAAGTTTATCGGTTGTCTAGTACCCCATACGACAGGGTACTTAATAGTAGCTTAATTTGGGACTAGATGGCTCTGTGTGGCCCAGTGAGGCATGTTTTAAAAAATATTTATATTTATTTATTTATTTAAAGTCCCACGTCGACCACTACGAAACCCAATTAAGCCTTTGTTTACCCCCACAAGACGTACAGTTTATGGGAGAAACTCTCCGTTATCCCGTGTTTGTCGACTATACAATGAACACAGTAATAGCCTCGACGTCTTTGCTAGCTCTTTAGCTACCTTCCGCAAGGAGGTTAAAATTTTTCTTAATTTTCACTAGTTGTATGTTTCCGGTTGTTTGATTGTAACGAAAACAGTCACCTAGTCATATACTCTTTTTTTTTTATTGTAATATGTTACTAACTTTATTCACTAATACTTATGCATAACTTAATTTTTAAAATCTTTATTAGGGTTCCGTACCCAAAGGGTAAAAACGGGACCCTATTACTAAGACTTCACTGTCTGTCCGTTTGTCCGTCGCTCTGTCACCAGGCTGTATCTCAAGAGCCACAATAGCTAGACAGTTGAAATTTTCACAAATTGTGTATTTCTGTTGCCGCAATAACAACAAATACTAAAAACAAAATAAAATAAATATTTAGGGGGGCTCCCATACAATAAACCCATTTTTTTGGCCTTTTTGGTACGGAATCCTTCGTGCGCGAGTCCGACTCGCACTTGGCCGGTTATTCTAATTTATTGGGCAAGCTATGATCACCTATAATTGACTGTACATTTAGCAGATACTATAATTGTTATCTTTAATACCCAAGATATAATAAAACAGCTGTTGGTAATCTCAATAAATAAATAAATAATAAATAAATAATCTAAGTCATATGCAACCATGTTGAACCTACTATTAACTAACTAGTAACTAGTTACATTTTGTTATTGACGGTGGGCGTCATAGCAAGGTATCTTAAAATCCAACAAACCTTTTTTGAAAGTAACACAAAAAATAATATGTATTTCTAGCTGTTGCCGGAGGACTTCGTACGAGAAACAAACATCCATCAAAGTAAACTTTGTCATTTTTAATAGGTACCTACTTACCATTTTCCGCAACTACGAGTACCTATAAGACTAATCTATCTTCGAGAAAATTTTTATCCTGATTCGTTAAATTGTTTTGATATGATTAAGTAAGAAACATCTCACTCATCATCACTTACCAGCAGGTATTAGAACTAAGGCTATGTCATCCACTTACAGCAGAACCCCTTAGGTAGAGGAGCGTTGTCCTTGTACAGTACATCCAAACTGCTGAGGACATCATTTTCTTTATGTTAACACGTCTGTCGGAAGATATTAACTCGCAAGTAAAATCAGTCGTGGTCCAGTTGAAGAAGCATGAGCATCCAAGAAATCGCACTGGAGAGGTAGTTCTGAATCAAGCTTCTGCCGCTACCGAAAGGCCGTCCGCATGTGTAATACCTTACTTAAATTGTGTAATTCTTAACCCCTACCTTAAACGTGACAAAAACAGCGTGTGGACATCCAAGCAAACGTCGTCTTCCTAACAGTTCCTCTTTCAAAAGGTTTTCACCTCCCTTGTAAAATGTCGCCTGCTGATCTATCTACTAGAGCAGGTAGCGTTTGACCATCAATGACCTCACCCTGAAGAATCTTAGTCCAAAGATTGTACCCGTGGATAGTGTGTGAATTAAGGCTTTAGCTGAAAGGTTTTACCTAGCAGGTGTAGTCAGCCGTGTCCTTGGTCCCCATCTGGTCGACCTCGCAGCGGCAACAGCGTGTGGGCGTCCATGCTGTCACCGCGAGGAGTGATTTGTCATTATACCAGCACGACAGTCTAAAGGTCCACTTGCAGCAGTAGGTCCTTAGTTCCAAGGCTACGTCATTCACTAACAGCAGGACCAGCGTATGGGAAAAGCTTGTGTTAAAGAAAGCGTTGTCTTTGTACCATCTCGGGGGGAGCAGCGTGTGGGCGTCGATGCCGTCGCCGAACAGAACACAGATGTATGTGCTATTCTTGGACCCCAGCTGGTCCAAAGGCGGCAGGAACAGACATCCGGGCGAGCGGCATCTACTTGACAGTTCGTGTTTCAAAGGTACGTATAGACCTTAGTCCCTGGCTGATCTACTTCAAGTAGAAACAACGTTTAAGCAGCCATGACCTCGCCGTGGAGAATAATGTTAAAATTCCTTACCTCGCAGGTGTAGTCAGCGGTGTCCTTAGTTCCCAGTTGGTCCACCTGCAGGCTGTAGTTCGCGTGCATCCTCACTCGCGGCGGCAGCAGCGTGTGGGCGTCCATGCTGTCACCGAGGAGGGCGTTGTCTTTGTACCAGCGCACGCGCAGCTTGCCTTCTGGAAATGGACAAGAAATTAGATTTTGTGGAAGAGATTAGGAAGACTGATTGTTAAAGCAGTAGGATAGTGGACAACTTTAGATGAGTCAAAGCACCCATATTAGGAGACCAACGCCCCGATGGTCTAGCGGTTTAAATACCGGGCCAAGATCTCGGGGTCCCGGGTTCGATCCCCGGGTCGGGCAGCAAAAAGTTTCGAATTTTCGAACATTACTGATTTCGCATTTAGCAAGCGTGGTGATTATACCCATCATTGCTGTTGTAACTTGAATTCAATGATGATGCCCTTTCCCTGCAATGGGATGATTATAGGCTGTTACTTTTACCCATATTAGGAGGGTCGTTCCAGATTTAAGTATGGATTATGGAATAGAAAAAGATTTAAGTATGGAGTATGGACATTCACTAATAAACACCCCGTTAGTCTAGTGGTTTAAACACCGGGCCAAGATCTCAGGGTCCTGAGTTTGATCCCAGGGATAGGCAATAATAATTTCGAATTTTTGAACATTGCTCAGGTTTATGATCACCAATCCGCATTAGGCAAACGTAGTGATCACCGATCCGCATTTGGTAAACGTAAACGTAGTAAATATATATATCTATACCATTAGCTATGGCACAGATAATAAAATAGCTATGGTAACTTTAAATTCAATGATGACGGCCTTTGCCCTGCAGTGGAATGATTACATGAAGCTGTTTTACTTTTTTTTTACTAATTAATGTGGGTGCAATAGCGCGGATGTTCAATTAGCAGACGATTGACACAAAAAAGTGATGCAAAAACGGGTGTATGTGTAAAGGCACAGCTTATGAAGGCGTCTAAAGTTGACACTTTGCAAGATAATAATTTAATCTACACTAGAGCAAAGTACCTAGATGACGATTGAGTTAGCCATTACATGGACAATACAATTGACTTTTTCGATTATCCTAAAATATAGGTCAGAAAACGGATTATGTACTATACTATATTCGTGACAAAATTTTACCTAGTTAATAGGTAATTTGAGAGTAAACTTTAAACTTTTAAGCAGTTTAAGTCCTTTTTTTTGTGTTATATGTATATAAGGTTATGTCACGTGTGTTACGACAGGTTCTTTAGTCTAAATCTAAAACTTAATTGGTATACATCGTCTATCTACGTAGAGGCAAATAATGAGAAAAATTACGAAATGTAAGATCCTTAGGTCACGTAAATTATAGCCGTACTTTCCTTGAAAGTGTTAAGTGGCATAAAAAACCGATCCACAAAACTCTGGTCAAAAGCTTGGCTCGGCTCTGCGTAGAAACGTGTCTTACCACCTCGGGCTAGTGTACCGAGGGTCCACACAATTGGTACACAAAGATATAAATCTGAGCTCCCTTCCTGCCAGTTCAAACGATGTGGTCGGAATGCGCGAAGGAAAGCAGATGTGGTATTTGATAGAAAATTTAGTAGAATGAAAAATTTTAAGAGTATCATGTGGCGCTTTTTGTAAATATAATAAATAGCATTTCATTGGAAACTTCGTCATCATCATCATGATAACTTTTCGAAAATCTATTTCTAAATAAGAACTGCTGTTTTCAACGTTTACCTACAAATAGCTAATATGTAAAGGTTATATTTTGTCTGTTTTTTGATAAGCGTCTTTTTCGTGAAATTAATATTTAAGTTGGGTTTTAATTATTGAATTGTTACTATACTTTAGAAATGTTTTTTTCTCTTATATTAAAATTTATTTTTTAAGAGAAATAAATGTCTTAAACCATAAACCAGAAGTAGGACCAAAAGTATCAATATTAGTATTTAAACTTGAAAAAATATGTCTCAGGTGGGACTCGTACCCGCATCTTCGTGCATACCGGGCGCATCGTTTTACCAATGAAGCCACCGAGACAATACGTCACAGATGCCAATTTTTCAAGCATATAATTCTTGTCGCTGTAAATAAGCCAGCGCAGTTTCGTCAAATGTTAGAAGTTTTGCACCCTTAACACCCGAAAGAAACATCTTTACAGATATTTGATAGTCAGTTAAGATGAAACCGGACCCCAGCCCCGGTCCGTTCGTTTTTCTAACTCCAAAATATGAGACATCCCCACTTTTTGAGAATTTCCCATTGTGCCCCTGAAGGCTATAAATAAAATCAGTCTTATTTGAATAGTCTAAACTGACTGCTAACCAGACTCTGCTCAATATGCCGCATCCACGATTCCTAAGTCAGTGCCAATTCGATTTAATCTTCCATATGTGGAGTGTGAAGCATTGTCGGCTTCTATTCGGTACGTGATGCCAACAAACATTCATGCCTTTTGTGGTCGTTATTAGGCAAATGATTTATGTTGCTGTGTGATTGGGGTATTGTATTGTATTACGATTGTGATAAACATGAAAACTAAATTGAAGCTTCCGTTCAAAATTATTGTTTAGGACTATGAGAATTTATGTTATTTTAGGTGTTAGTACCTCAGAAGGAGTCTTGTGGTATAAAATCAGTTTTCTGTAAGGGACTACTTGCAATAGGGGCACACTCAGTGCAGGATTTACACATTTGCCGCCCCAAAGCTATAAATTTTTTGCCGCCCCTACTGACCTCTATCTAAAATTGGATACACTGCTCACAATAGAGTTAATTCCTTTTTCTACAACTTTTTCGACGTACATTTTTGAGCACACTAATTTTGCCAATTTTAACTTGTCCCTGCTTTGGGACAATTGTGGGCTAGTGCCAAGGAGGAACGCAAGAAATTCGGCAACTATGTCAGTCTCTTTTTACCCGACTAAGGCAAAGCCAACAGGAAGGCTAATGATTTCCTCAGTTTACATAGGTATAAATAGGTATCAATTGATACCTTATTAAAGTACGGGTAACATTCTACATTTTGTTTAAAAAAGGTTGAAAAAAAAGTAAGACTTCAAAATCAAATTCTATTCTGTGGCGATACGAAAGTCGCAAGATCCGCTAGTAATTGATAATATTTATTGATACTATACAGGGTGAAATTTTAACCACTTTCAAAAATTTTTTTAGGTATTCAGTATCGTGCTTAGAGCCTATATGTATATGAAGTTAAAAATGCAAATCATGTTGTCACCCGAAAATATTTTTCGCGACATAGTTTTTAATGTTTACGGTCCTAGGCGTGTTAAGGTATAAATGGAAAATCAAAAACATATTAATAGTATCGTAATGAATGAATGAGATGCGCGACGCGTAAAAAAAGTGTTGCTAGGCGGCTGTATCAAAAAATTTAGATCTGTGGCGAACATTTTCTAAGTGCTTTATCTTGAAATTTTTGTACTAGGCTATTTTTGTACTTGAAATGTTTATACCAATAGAAAAAATACGTCAATTGTTTTTTGTCTCGTAGATTGATATATTAAAATTTGGAAATTGGTTAAAATTTCATTCTGTATAATACTGGTTTGCATCGCAAACCACTGGCAAATATATTGCGCTGTAAATTACAGATTTAGATAAACAATTATGTCATCTTTATTACCCCAGTCATTACAAACACCATAGACAATGATCTCGGCACTAGAATAAATTTAATGTATCGAAACTGGACGCTAATACATAATTATAACAACATATCAATAGCAGTAAAGTACAAGTAAAGTAACGGCCTATAATCATCCCACTGCAGGGCAAATGCCTCCATCATTGAATTCGAGTTACTAGCAATTATTGGTACAGGCACAATCACCACCCTTGCCGAATCCGGGTTGGTGATCACAAAGCGTTAATGTTCGAAAATTCTAAACATTTTGCCCGACCCGGGGATTGAACCCGGGACCCCGAGATCTTGGCCGAGTATTCAACCACTTAGCCCAACGGGGCGCTTAATTTAATCCTTACTAATATTATAAATACGAAAGTAAGTCTGTTCATCCGTTACGCTTTCACGCCTAAAATAATAAACCGATTTTAAAGTTTTTTTGGTAAAATAGAAGGATGCAAGCTTTTATGTACCCCACTGCTGGATTTAGTTCACGAGGTTCATACTATTAGCAACAAAGTTGTAACCATTTAAAATTTAGTTAATAACGACAAAAAGGAATAAAAGGCTACATGACCTAATAAAACTTTAATAAACAAATAAAGTAGGTAGCTAACAAAAACTATGAAACCAGTTTGTAAAAGTATCATCAAGCGTCTCTACTCAAAACAAATTACCGAATTCATGTTTTTGTTATTATTAAGTTGTAACGTAATTTAACAACGTTAAGTAGATGGGTAACCGCTTGATCCCAATCTGTATAATGACATGATTGTTTCATCAAATTCCCGGGTACATCACTTAATAATGAATGATCAACAGTTTGACTGGCGCGGTAACTGTAATGATTCTCGACTTTCCCACCGTTTTTTTACCCGACACGCCAGAATGACAATTGTCAACTACAGTCGGTGAAAGAAAATCGATAAAATACATAGTCAGGTCATAAGTTCTGTCACACAATAAAAACTTTTGAATCTAGAATGCTGGCCACAAAAAAGTTTATTGAATTCAAATTTCGAATTTTTCATGTAAATAAAATGTGTATGTACTTTTTAGAATTTTCCTCATTTTTAAATATGGAGTGGACCCTTAAAGAAGACCGTGTCGCGGTTATTGCGTTGCATCGTTGCGGTTACGCGCCAATTCAGATTTTCGACTTACTGAAAAATTTGAATATAACTAAAAGATTCGTTTATCGTACCATAAAACGATACAATGAAGACTCTAGTGTAGATGACAGGTCAAGAAGTGGTCGCCCTCGCTCTGTTAGGACTCCAGCAGTGATAAAAGCTGTGAAGGCGCGAATTCAAAGAAATCCCATACGTAAGCAGAAACTGTTGGCACTTCAGATGGGGTTAAGCAGGACTACTGTGAAAAGGGTGTTAAATGAAGACTTAGGGCTTAGGGTATATCGAAGAAAAACAGGACATCGTTTGGACGCTCGTTTAATGGACCTGAGACTGAAGAGATGCCGCGCTTTGTTAAAGCGGTACGCGGGAAAAAAGCATCGGGAAATTCTTTTTTCGGATGAAAAAATTTTCACCGTGGAAGAGAGCTACAACAAAGAGAAGAGAGCTAAAAAAAATTAAAAGGTGTACGCACACAGCAGTGAAGAAGCGAGCAACCGTATTCCGCGTGTCCAACGAGGTCATTTTCCATCCTCGCTCATGGTTTGGTTGGGAGTCTGTTATTGGGGCTTAACTAAGGTACATTTTTGTGAGAAAGGCGTAAAAACGAATGCAGTTGTGTATCAAAATACAGTCCTCAAGAACCTTGTGGAACCTGTTTGTCATACCATGTTTAATAACAGGCACTGGGTATTCCAACAAGATTCTGCGCCAGCTCATAGAGCGAAAAGCACACAAGACTGGCTGGCGGCGCGTGAAATCGACTTCATCCGGCACGAAGACTGGCCCTCCTCCAGTCCAGATTTGAGTCCGTTAGATTACAAGATATGGCAACACTTGGAGAAAAAGGCCTGCTCAAAGCCTCATCCTGATTTGGAGTCACTCAAGGCATCCTTGATTAAGGCAGCCGCCTATGTTGCCATGGACCTCGTTCGTGCTGCGATAGACGACTGGCCGCGCAGATTGAAGGCCTGTATTCAAAATCGCGGGGGTCATTTTGAATAAACTTTATTACCGTATGAATCTATGTTTTATTAAGTTCATTTTGCTATATAAATGGTTACTTACATAAATAATAAACATGTCTAAATTATTTCATATTACACATGTGACAGAACCTATGACCTGACTAGGTAGTATATTATTAGTAGGTATTTAAACTTGAAAAATTTCGACTTAGTTGGGACTCGAACTCGCATCCTAATGCATACCGGGCTCGAAGCTTTGTCCATTAAGCTACTGAGACATTACGTCACAGTGCTAATTTTTAAAGGATGTTCTTATCGCTGTAAGCTGTAGTGTGTCAACAAATGTTAGGACTTAGCACTTTTAACACCCGAAAGAAACATCTTTCTTTACCGATGTTTCACAGTCATTTAAGATGAAAAAGGTATTTTAAATACTTTATATAATGATATTTTAGCAACTTAATAGATCGATAAAATATTTTTTACATTTATGGTACTTGTCTTTTCAGATCATTTATTAAATTAAATAATAAGTTTAAAAAGACGTGTGGCACTCGGAGACTGCCGCGGTAAAGCTATTGCATAGCATTTTTTATCAACTTAATATATGCAATTATAAAACTAAAAAGTATCACCGCTGTGCCGGTCGGTGTTAGGTTATTTTCGTTACGGAATATCTGGATTCGGTCTCCACGCTCAAGGCCCGCGATAGAAGCTATGTAATAGCTTAATTTTATAATTTTATGTATTTTCTAATTTTGACTTCTGTAATTAAATTTTTCTGTTATTTTGGCAGATATGGTTACCATAGGCAACCATACTGTCAAAATCCTTATTTTCTTCTAAATTCTTTTAAATTTCGGAAATTCAAAATTGTTCGATCGTGCCTCGCCCCGAGTGTTAGGTTAGGTTATTTTCGTTACGGAATATCTGGATTCGGTCTTCACGCTCAAATTCACGTTCATAACACTTTACTGTGCCGCGACTCACTGGCCGAACTTTTGTTCTTTTTTATTAATTCATACAATAACTTACTAGCTGTTATAATAAAATTAATGATGGAACCCCGAAAATACAAATGAGTAACTTTAACTCTTTTATCTTTTGTCAATTAAGTTATCCACGTTCTAAGCAGGAAGGTAAACTTTGTTATGATAATAACAAGGTGTCCATTTTTTATTATTCGCGCCGCTCCAACAAGCTGCCATTAGTAAGTGCCCCTTCACACTAGCATTAGTCGAGCGTTGACCGTAGATCTAGAATGTAGAAACATACAGGATGGCCGAAGATTCTCAAAAAAATGTGTAACGAAATTTTTGACGATTATTGAGTTCAGTATTTTTGAGAATTTTGGAATGTGATTGAAAATTCTAAACAAAAAAAATAGAAGACTTTGCTATTCAGCGAAGACAAACCCAACATATACTAGAAACAAAATTCCGACATTCTTGACTTATGGAAAATCTGGGACGGCTTAGTTTTTACTAAAATGCTGTAAATTAGTAAATACTGTTAGATACAAAAAATTCCTCCAGGGTTTCTTGCAGGCTTGCTACATGCGAGTGAAACGTCTACGTTTAAGAGACGCTTACGCCGCGCTGCTAGTGTGAATGGCCTCTTTAGATGGTTTAGCCTATCCGATTGATGAGCATTGTCAGATTATATCAAACGCTTTTAAACTCAATTTATTTATCTTTTAACTTGTTCTGTAACTGTATCATTTTTAATGCCCTGGCCACCATTGGATGTGTAATGTAGCCATCCCTAGCAAATGAAAAAATATATTGATGTGAAATTATCGATATTTTGATATGTCGATAAATTTCGAAATTTTTGCACATTGCCAATGCATTAGTGTTGAGTGACTTCAAAACAAGTATTTTTAGTATACCTATGTCACAACACAGACATATTTTATTTGTATTTTAGGCGTCCGCTTTGCGACTTTCCCTAATTGATGCCATACAACAGATTTACTCATTAATTCCTACCTTTCTAATCGAGAACAGAGATCGTACGGGAACTCATAAAAAATATCGACTTGTAAAAATGTCGTGTGTATGGAGGATAAAAATATCGATATTTTTTTACCCAAGCCTAGTCTAATGCATCATTTTGACAGCCCGAGTGTACTATACCCGTCGTCCGTTGGCGGGACGGACGTTCAAAGTGATGAATTAGGTAATTGACACTTCAATCAATTGACATACTTTTTATGATCTGTCAAAACGCTATCTTCCATAGATTATGGCAGTGAACTAGGATGAGGACTATAACTGCTGTCCTAACATGAACACAGGATAGCTACATGCTTTTAGAATACTAGGAAATTTTACGTTAGATCTGATAACGGTAAAGAAACGCAATATTGCACGGAATAATAACTGTCTTTGTAGTAAATAATCTGGATCCTACATTTGGATCCTACTAAGTATAAATTATACTATTTATACTGTATCGCATCTCTAGACATCTAGACTGGAAAAATATTTGAAAAGTTTCCTGGGTAAGTTTAGTTTACGCTTAGTGAAACTGCTTAGAATCAAAACAGTAGGTATCTTCTTAGTGTTTATTTGCTAGGCTCATATCCAATTATTACAGTCATTTACCTTATACATGAGTGGTGTACATGTCATACTGTAGTTTGGCCGACACACTCTGAATAAGAACTTAAAAATTCTCGACTTAGTGCAAATATTTATTTGGTAAAGGATTAAAAAACGATTAACAAAATGATCACGACTGTATATTATCTGACTTAGTTTTGTCAAAAATCAGACTTACTGTAACTATGCTATTGATTGCAGTACTGTTGGCAACATAGATTTAAAAATCTATGGTTGGCAATTACCTACCCTTTTCATCGCGAATTCAAAATGGCGAGTATGCAACATCATACGAGTATCTGCAATGTGTGGCGGGAAATATTATTATGGGGTGGCACATAAATGTTACCCATCATGTTGTTAAGAAAGCCCCGAGGGTCTAATGTTAGTCGTCGGGTTTGATACCCGGGCAACAAGAGTTTCGGTTCGAGACCTGCCTAAGGTTTTTTTTTAATAATCAATGGGCGTGCTCTTGACTACATACTCAACTCTACCGTTAAGAAGAAGCCTAAGATGGAGCGAGCTTACCCAAAGGCACTGGGCCCCAATTCCGCTAATTTACAAATGGCTCAATAGAATCGCAATGGCATCGCAATCGTATGTTTTGACATTACTACCATATTAAATGTGTCAAAATATACAATTGCGATGCAATTGCGATTCTATTGAGCCATTTGTATATTAGCGGAATTGGGGGCCTGGTTCCCACACACCAGCGAAACAAAGAAATCTTTTTAGCGCTGGACTCCGGCAGGAGGGTGGTAGCATTTAGGCAGCCTACCACCGCAACATTTTTTTCAAGTAAAATGTATTTTCAATTTGGTCTACAACGTAACGTCCCCGTTGGCCTAGTAGCTTAAGCACTGAGCTAAGATCTCGGGGTTCTAGGTTCGATCCCCGGGTCAGTCAACAAGAGTTTCGAGTTTTCAAACATTGCGCGGATTCGTGATCACCGCATTCGGAAAGCGTGGTGATTATGCCTGTCCCCACATTGCTGTGGTAACTTGAATTCAATGATGGAGGCCCTTATCCTGCAGATGGATGATTGTAGTCTGTTATTCTTACTTATTGACGACCTCCGAGGCAAAGTAAAGAAAAAATGATTTTCTACATTTTATCGGATCTGGGTGTTTGTGGTACCTTTGTTGTTTCTAATTTCCATAATACGGGTGATTATCAATAGTTACATACTTTGGGATCAGATCAGAACAATGTAAGGAATACAAATGTGATTCTGTCCAAATTTATTAGTAAGTACTAATGTTGTTCCTCAAGTGATTTTTTTGAGTGTAGAATTTTAGTTAGTATTTGTGTGTAGTTATACAGAATTTTAACTGTATTTCCAACTGCACATTGTACCTAGGACACAGTTTGAGCAATAAAATTATATTATATGCTTATTCTATTTTATTATGTTCTATTCTCTTCAATTCTATTCTATTCTATTCTATTCTATTCTATTCTAATTCTAAACCAACCTGTGTCGTCAACATAGCAAGGCAGCAGCACCGTCTCGTTCTCATAAGTCTTCACAGTCACTGGTACACTGCGAAATGCATTCTCACTGCTTGTCCTATGTATCCAGATTAGCACTAACAGTTTTATTATTGTTTTTAGCTTGGCTGACATTTTTATTATTGTCTTATTGCTAAATGCAATTTATTCGGAAGACACTCTCACTTTTCTTTTGTAAAGGTAATTATCGCTTGACACTGTCGCATTAAAATATTACCTGAATATTTAGACGAAGCAATATCATCATGTGTTAACAAAAGATAGCATTCGATTTTTAACCTGCATACGGGTTATTTTAAGGGTGTGATATATTTATTTTCTTATGACGATCGAAATTTAGCTACAAAGAAAGAATAGACCTTGAGAAAGCATTGACATAACAATAAACTTAATCAAGATCTTATAAAAACATAAAGAGGCATCTTCTTTTTGTTTTATTCGTAAAACCACTATATTTTTGTAAGAACTATGCATCCTTTGTACAACATCCTTTACTTTAGAATTGACTATAGGTAGGGAAAAACGCCATTTTTAAAGTTTTAATTCGGTCGGCATTATTAATAAATTTATCTGTACCAAGTTAAAGATTTAGTACTCAAATTATTACAGCCAAATCGTAGGACAAATATACGGATATTGCAAAATTATAAAGGTTTCTGTATACGGAACCCTTAAACGGAAAACGCTGAACGAATTATTAATTTTCCATATTCAAAACTAGTAGGTATTTCGCCCGCAACTCTGCCCGAATGATTTACACGTCATAAAGCGAGGACCTATGCCCAGCGGTGGGATACGAATTGTCTAATAACAGATAATACTTTAGAAAAAAAAAGGTCAGTACTTAAGTAGTTTAGGCGTGGAAGCGTCACAGACAGACAGACTAGGGAGTAACAGAGTAGGGTTACTCCCTAGTCTGTCTGTCTGTGACGCTTTTATAATATTAGTAAGTTAGAGTGACTGCTTTAAGAGGAAACACCACGGCCGTTTTTCCATACAAACGTAGTCCCCTGTTTCCTCCCTGGATAATGCCAGTAGAGAAATAATTTTTATTATAAAAATCTATGGCCACTATAAGCATGTTTCTATGTTTTCTATTTTTTCATAAATTAATTAATAAAAAAGATATGAGCCCTCAAAAATCGAAAAAATTCGCCAGATTTTCCGTTGTGTTCAAACATCCAGAAAACAAATTTGGCTAAATTTTAGAGAAAAAGGAAAACATACGAACTCGGCCAAAGCCTTTCTTTAACTTTTAATGAAAAAAGTATTTAAATCGGTCTAGTTTCGGAAAAGTAATCGGGGGACTACGAAACGTTGATTTGGTGTGCTTTTAGTAGGTATTTTCGGTCCAAGAAGCAGTTGTCTCTATCACACTGTGGTGAATGCGTTTAGCACTGCGCGACAGCAATAGATTTTACAAAAACCTATTTTTCACTTCACTCGTCCGTAGGGTTTCCTCTTAAGGGGACTAGTAGAGCTAAGTGCTGCCCCCAATTGATTTAATTTTATTACTTCTAAACAAAATCAATTCTCAAAAACTAGAATAGTATCATTTTAGCAAATTAACTAGGTACCTCTAGTTTTATTATAAACTTTATACTAAATCTATGAGTTTTATCATAAACTTAGGATATAAAGTTTTATTGAATCACTGTTAACTGCTTATCATTCTGGCATTCTTTCGTACTGTACCTACATTATTGCTAAAAGCGGTCGCTTTTGGCGTTAGCGACAAATTCGACTTTATAAACAGCAAAATGAAAAGTTTCTAGTAGTCCTCTTAAGATTTAAAACTCAACAAACAACCACATTACAAAAAAAATTGTTGAGTCATCGCCATATTTTTTTTAGTTTATATTATCTGTGATCAGCAGCCATAGTGTCAAGTTCCCGGATTCACGCTCTACTCCCTTTGCCTTTTATTTTCCAGACATAATTATCTTTTCGCTAAAAAAAGTTTCGAAATTTGTTACAGTTTATGCTCCAGTAAACTTTGGAAGATTTTGAGATTCAAAGACAGATTATGCATACAGGATTAAAGAAAGTAGAAAAACAATATTTTTTATTTGAAAAAACCAAATATTTGAGACTTTCTCGTGTTTATTACTTCAAACGAGATAGTTAGTATAAAAGGTATTGTCACAAAACCTTGATTTAATTATTAAGTTATTAAAGAAATCTTGATAGTTCCAGATTTATGCGCTCTTGTGGATGGGACGTGGATAATTATAAAAAAATAGCTTTACTCGATTTAGTAAAATTGAAACTACTCGTAGTTACAAAGTTAAATTTATATAATATTAGAGCCGGTTTTCAGTTGCAAACTTTTTTTTTAACTATAACATGAGTTTATTTTTATAATATGTTACACTTTATATTTTTTTCATCAAAATACCGTTTTATGATATTATTGTTCTTCTAAATATGGTTATCACTTTCTATTACATTACGTCACTAGGTCAGGTACACCATAAAAATCACTACTTCAAAAAAATCAACAATCGATACCTATTCGAAAACTTTTTAACGTTTTAAATTTTCTGTGGCGCGCGCAAGTTGGCGGGAAACCGGGCGCGGACTGCTGTCAGCGCAGCGCTTGCGACCATGCGTCTGACGCATCTAAAAGTTATCCTTAGGAAGGATTATGACACACTAGGAGCAACATTTTTTATAAAGGATTAAAATACAATTATTATTATGGCCAATAAAATTAGAGGAGCCTTAAGATTTCAATATCCGCCTAATATTATAGGATTAAATTAGAATTTTACATAAAAATGTATTAAAAATACAAAAATTTCACATAATAAATAAGTTAAAAAATTATTATGTATGTCATAGTGTATAACATTTTTAATTGAAATTACCTTTTTTAATACAATCATTATAAAAAAATATGTGAAAGTTATTCTAGTGGTTAAGTAAATGGTATTTGTAGTAGAGACTATAATAATTTTACTTGATAGTTTGTTTCAGCGAGCGACCCATGGTAGAGGAAACGCGATAGACCTAGAAACTTAGAAATTCGTTGCTAAGCTGAGATGTCAGTGGATAAATATAGCGCTAGCCGTTTGTGTAGGTAACGGTTGAGAGAGGGAGGGAGAGATCATTTTGAGACACATCCTCGCCCAGTGTACCTGAAACTTTACATCTGTCCAGTTAATTAATTGTATCACCTTTAATTTAGTACAAGAAAGACGTCGCATTCATTGTCATGTTAGTTGGAATGCGACCGAGATCGTTTTAAAAGAAGTCATTGGTATAGCATGCCTGGACCAAATAATAAGTGGATAAGACACGCATTGTCACATAGATAGACGTAGCAAGAGATTTCGTTACAGGCATCATCCAGCTGAATAAGTAATTTTTCTATAGAAATTTCTGATTCTTCCACGCAGTAAATACCAAGCGTTGCTCTCTCCATTGCCATTCATAGTAATTAGTCAATTTTTGTAACACGTCGTGTGTCGCTGACACGTTTAAAAAAAAACACCCTTTCTCTTCCTATGGGTCCTATAGTTTCGGGCCTTACGATCGCCAGACGCCAACCCGCCAACGCCCCGTTGGTCTATTGGTTGGAATACCGGGCCAGGATCTCGAGGTCCCGGTTTCGATCCCCGGGTAGGGCAACAAAAAGTTTCGACTTTTCGAACATTGCTCGGGTTTGTGATCACCAACCCACATTTGACAAGCGTGGTGATTATGCCTGCACCCATCATTACTGTGGTAACTTGAATTCAAAGTATTTTTCCCTGCAATGGGATGATTATAGGCCCTGTTACTTTGCTTATTAACCGCCAGCCACGCTTAAAGTTATTACAAAATCTTTCTTTTGGCTCTTGTGACTAGTAGTGGACTGCTATAAGCTGATGATGATGATGATGATGATGAGGGGATCTTTTTCGTGTTTTACATTAGTTAACTCCAGCACAGCTACATGTTGACGCACACTAAGTAGTACCGCTCGTCTATGAGTAGGTACATAAGTACATGTATTATATGTATGTATTTACAAAAAAAAAAAGTATATAAGTAAGTTTATCGGTTGTCTAGTACCCCATACGACAGGGTACTTAATAGTACCTTAATTTGGGACTAGATGGCTCAGTGTGGCCCAGTGAGGCATGTCTAAAATATTTATTTATTTATTTATTTATACATAGCAAAGAAATGCTTTATACTAATAAACAATACAAGCTTAATCTCTTTTTTTACTTCCACGGGTACCTATAAAGATATTATAACTTTGTGTAATCCATCATATTCTCCGACTTCGCCATGAATGTGAATACATAATAAAAGAATGACTAATGGGGACAATTTATTCTTGTCTAATACAAAATATGTAACCTATTATTAAAGATAATTTTGTATCATATCTACTTTGTTAAAGTTAATAATATTAGTTCTACGTACAATAGTTACGTTTTTCTTAAAAATTTTTTTTTTTTGTAATAGGAGCTATGATTGAGCAACATATTTGAGTAATCAGGCTGTATAAAACGAGTTCCTTTGCCCGAGGCCTAATTAAATAAGTATCATAAAAATAAAAAAGCCGCCTTTTTGAGGACATGCCGCTGCAATCACTCGATTGATACCGTAAAGAATAATAGGTTACTAATGAATTGAAATTTCGATTTCTCGCCTACAAACGTTTATGTCTTCGGAAACAGATTATAAATTATGTATTTATCTGATTTGGAAATCTAATAATCTTCTATAGTAAAGCGCATCGTTGGTAAGATGACTTGGTGGGATGGACCCACAGAACATGGAAAGATGGACCTGTAGCTTTGCTTTACTGTTTTTTTTTTTTCAAAAAAATGTAAAAGTATGTTTGAAGGCTTAAGCTTAAAACGCGCGATAAGATAGTTCCAAAATGACTACAGACAGCCGTGAGGTTAGGCAGGATATTTTTTTTAATTTGTTTTTTCGTTTTTTCTTTAAACTTGTACTGATGTCTTTACAATTTAAAAGTATAAAACAGTCCCATCAGTTACCGTTAAATCTTAATTCTATCTCTATTAATTAACTCATATTTAAAATGCAAAAGTATTGCTTGTTAATCCCTCAACCCCCATGAGACAACCGGTTGTCGCGATAACAATTGATTTCAATTGTGTCTGGAATAACTCACGATCGAGGGATTAATAAATCACACCCTGAACTAATTTGAATTAAATTTGGCACGGATATATCCGTAATCCGTAATATGCGGGAAAACCTCTTGGGATCGTTTCAAATTCAATATTCAACACTCACGAAAGTCTTGGCTAACATCTAGTTCTAAATAAGGGAATAGGAGTTACATTCTTCAATATTAAAAAGCGCCACAATTAAAAACTACGTGTCCTTACACACCATACATACTTACGCGTTTTCTTCTTTTTCATTAAATACCTACTTAGGTCTCTACCCGCGTGTTGATAGGTACTTATCGGCGGTAATCAGTGCACAGCTGTGGGATTGGGATACAAAATACCCAATACCCAATGATATTATATTAAAACGAAGCAGATATGTTATTTAGAAGTGCGCGCGTTGTGAAGACTCAAATACGCCCTAATTATGTAGTGTTTTACAACGTCCTCGTTTAGAGCAGTCACAAAGTTAATCATTAAAAAATATAGTCATCTCTTTCATTTGCGCGCTATTTCGCATCTTTTGTTCTGCTTATCAGTGAAACTTGTCAATGTGTGTAGTTTTGGCACATGAGTAAATAGTTATTGATGTGGTTTTGGATTGGAACAGATTTAATACGCGAATCACTATGAAGGTAACATATCTATACCTTAAAATATCATTGCCTACCCTTTCTGAGAGTGTAATCTATCACTACCAAATTTCATTAAAATCGGTGCAATGGTTTAGACGTGAAGGCGTGACAGACAGACAGAGTTACTACCGCATTTATAATATTAGGGATTATGTAATAAAGAGGATAATAGTTTCGAAAGTTAGTGTAATAAAAACTTTTTGTATGATTATTATTAGCATCGTAAAAATATACTGTAGAATGTGCTACACAAAAACTATTTTAATGAAGTCATTCCGATCGTTTAGGTCGGTGGGACGACGCGCTGTTATGTTGGTTGAAATGATTTTTCTATCGTAAATTTAGTTCATTAGTATGCATTTTGTCGTAAGTTTTTAGCTCCCAAACCCATCACTCATCGAGATGAGAAGGCCCTCCCAAAATCAAAATCGAAAATCAGATAGCTACCATAGCATAAAAAAAACATTATCTCGTCACAAACAGTTACATATTATGTGAATGGCTTAATAGTTAGGTACTTATTAGCTGCTCATTTATCTACTGAGCCGACTTTGGTAAATAAGGTATCCATCGATTCCTAAATTATAGTCCGGCTAACATAGGCTTTTGCTAAAAAATACTACTTACATGGCGAGTGGTACAACGAATTTTGATTTATTTGTTTCTTCAACGTAAGTTTAGTGTATTTGAGGTTTTATTAAATCCAAATTATATTTGGATTTTTAATTTTATGATTGTGGTTGCCCGTAGGTATTTATGTTATTTATTCGGTTATAAATCCTAAATCGAGAAGGTTATAGAAATGTGGCAAATTTGATTATCCTTCTCTAGAATCTCTGAATCAATAATTAAAAAAAAACTTTTTAATCTATTCTTAACTACTTTCTTCTACTTTTTTCAGAGTATGAATAAAAAATAATGTAGTTCATTTTGTGTAGTCAGATTTCTATGTTATCGACTTATCAGTCGGTTTTGGGGGTAAGAAGGTGCCAAATTAATGTTTATTAAATTTTATAACTCCGACTCACATGTGCAGGTTTAAGCTAGACTATTTCAATGGTAAAATATCGTAAAAGTATTGTCGGTGTATAACACTTATACAAAAAATACTATCCAAAGATAGCTTCCAAAGTGATTTATATCAAATTATCCAACATCATTATTATTACATTAATTATGTGAGTTTTAAACTTTTCTCTTCTTGCCGCTGTCTTTGTTATATCGGTCGGTTGTCAATATTTATTTAATTAGAACTATGTCATGACTATGGCATTCAAGTCATTCAGCCGTCGGTTTTTGTAAATAGGTTCGTTAACGATAGAAATCGTTAATTATGTTTACAGATGACCACAATAAGTTAAGATAGGTGCCCATAACCGAAGCTGCTAATGACGCTTGATACATGTCTTTACAATTTGATGATTCTGTTGTAATGTAGAGACCGCGGCGCGTTCCAAATAGTCGATCCTTAATGAATGAATGAGGCATTTTTTTCGTTTACCATTAAAATAGTCTAGCTTAAACCTGCACATGTGAGTCGGAGTTATAAACATTAATTTGGCACCTTTCTTACCCCCAAAACCGAGTGACAAGAGTCGATAACATAGAAATCTGACTACACAAAAGGAACTACATAATTTTTTATTCATTCTCTGAAAAGTAGAAGAGTGTAGCTTAAAATAGATAAAAAAAATTTTTTTAGTTTATCTAGAGAAGGAAAAACAAATTTCCCACATTTCTATAACCTTCTCGATTTAGGATTTATATAAGAGAACTAGCTGTTGCCCGCGACTACCGACTACGTCCGCGTCAATATCTGTTATTTTGATCGCGATACCTTGCCTTGTGGCCTTGTACCATTACATAGCCTTTGCGCGTCAAGATTTCTCATTAACAGGGCTGGAACACTAACCTTCAGCCTCAGCTTATGGGAAGGTACACCTGAGAATTCTGAAGAGTTGAGAAAATAGGGTACGATGTCACTTGTTCAGTGTCCATAACATGAGAGATACTCCACAACATCCCCCTCCACGTCTGACATAATTCGATTTTGTAAGGAGCGTGTCGATTTTGTGATTTGAAAACGTGTAGCGATACCATTCGGTAAGGAGTTAATCTAATCGTTATTGAAATACTTACTAGCTGTTGCCCGCGACTTCGTCCGCGTCTATTTCTGTTATTATGATTGCGATTATTTTTGCAACATTTTTCACTGACGCTTCGCTCCTATTGGTCGCAGCGTCATGATATAAGTATAGCAATATTTTTTCAAATCGAAATATTAGTACTTCCTGAGATTAGCGCGTTCAAACAAACAAACATCTTACATCATTTAAATAATTATTTTCTGACTCCTAACTAACTTTTAAGTAGATAAACCTGCGATGCAGGAATAATATGGTGATTTGTATGGTGAGACGTAACAGCGCCATCTTTTGATTGTCGTCTTAACTGGTCGAACTCCTGTTCGTGGTGTAAGAGTTAGAGGTCGCCACAGGTGCCTTCGAGTTATCAGAAAATATGAAAAATATCATCCCTCTTTTTTAAAGTCGGTTAAAAAGTAGCTTATGTCCTTCCGCAAGGTCTAATCGATCAAAATCGGTTGAGTGGTTTAGGCGTGAAAGTGTAACACATAGACAGACACAGTTACTTTCGCATTTATTTATAATATTAGTAGGGATAAATAAACTGAAATAATACAAATGCATACAGGGCAACCACAATCATAAAATTTCCTTTTTGTCAATTTCAACAGATCATAATGTGTTCTAAAATAAAGTTTGATTGAGGAAATTTTACATTAGCAGTTCAGTTTATATGTATACCTACCTTATACTTATAATACATAATATGCCATTGTATGTAGGTACAAGAAAAAAAATAACAAAAAATGCAAAAGGGACTCCGTTGCGGAGGGAACTTGCCAATCCCATTGGCATGTAATTATAGCAGTAAGCGCAGCGCCGCGCCGCCAATCCTAACTTGGTACAACTGCTGGTCCGAACATCCAGCAAGCTGCGCAAGTTGGACTGAGCGCCGCAGCTCTCTGGTTCGGTCGCCTGCCGACCACCGCTACGGAGTCCCCGCCGGGACAGGCGAAATAAGCCACTGCATTCGAGGCTCCAGCGCCAGCGAACTAATCGTGACGTCATCGCGTCACTTCGTACAAGTTTGCGCCATTTTATCATAACCTAAAAAAGTTAGTAACTTCGTTATAAATTTTGTGGCAAAACAAATGCCTTAGCAACAATTTTGCTTCTCCCCTATTTAAATAATGATGTTAATATATTAGAATATTATATTGTAAACGAAATATAACTTTTCTTAATTATCGCCTACACTTACAAAACAGCACAGTGTAACGTCAATTAAATTGCTTGAGAAAAAGTTTAGGCGCAAACTAACGTTTATCGTCACAAGCCGTTATCAGCATGCGTTAATCATCATCATCATCATCAACAGCCTATATCAATATACTGATGAACACTGGTCTCTATAAAGTGAAGGATTTTGCCCATAATTTTGCCAAAATCACTACTCTTGACTGGCGGGTTGTCGAGCGCAGTTTGACCAATAATGGAGAGAACACGTTGCTGTCCGTTTTCTTCTGGCGGCACGCCTTTAGTCGCCTCTTTTCTATTTATAAACAATGGGCTTGCTCTTGACTACATACTTAACTCTACGGTTAAGAATAAGCCTAAGATGGAGCGAGCTTACCCAGAGGCACTGGTTCTCCTACACACCAGCGGATCAAAGAAAATCTGTTTGGCGCTGGACTCCGGTAGCATCCAGGCAGCCTCTTACGAAGCCTACCACCGCAGAGGGATCTGTTAGCCGTCATCGTTGGTTAGAAAACCAAAGATGCCGTTGCCCAGGGTGGAGCACTAGGACGTAGATTCCACCATCGTGAGAGGACCACCACCCCTTCCCTTCCACGGGTATTATTTACCCGTAGGAAGAGAAGCGGTGATACTATTCTTTAAATGTAGGTATTGGAACCACACCACGACTCAGCACTTTTACTTAAGACAACCTCGTGAATTCGAATAGCTGCCCGTTACCAATTTAAGTAAGTACTTTTTTGTGGTAGTAAGTATTTTATAAAGTATGGCCCAAGACCCCATGAAATATGAGGCATTTTACAAAAAAAATACAGTTAATAAGTAATGACTATTTCTCTACTATGTACCTATAGGTATGTACTCGTATGTTGACCTAAAAAGAAAATTCAAAAATCAAAAGAATTTAAGATACAAGAATCGCTATGAATGAAATATGAAATTAAAAAATCTCTTTTTTAGGTCACTCTCAAAAATAATTAAAATTACTTTAGTTATTGTATTTTATATTAATTAAGTACTCATAGAAAAAGTGAAAACGAAATAAAATTAACGCTGTAAAAATTTGAAATTTGTCGTTTTTTAAATATTTAAATAGACTATCAGCATTGAACATAGAGAGTGAATGTACACTTGAAATCCTTTCTTTTTTAAAGGCATAAAAGTTAATTGTCGGTTGATATTACAAGTAACAGTCATAACATAGATAACGGAAGTTAAGTTATAAAGTTTCCTTCGCACATCGTCCGACAAAGATCTTCACTCCCAATTTGCTGGTAATAGCCGAATTGTCCAAGATGAATAGCAGTCGCTCGTCAGTCGTACAATAGAGTGAGACTGGAATCAAGACTTGCTTTTACTATACAGGTTGCTCGAATTAGGCTCGTAAGTAAATTTTTGTAAAAAAAAGTTCATATAGTCTTTTTGCATAATTCCTGACTTAATAATACCTCTCTGCCTTTCATGTAGAGTAGGTAACAAACGTGCATCCAAATATTCACATAAATAACACCTACATATATTATTTTTTATATAAACAATGGGCTTGCTCTTGACTACATACTTAACTATACGGTTAAGAAGCAGCCTAGGATGGAGCGAGCTTACCCAGAGGTACTGGTTCTCCCACACACCAGCGGAACACAGAAAAACTGTTTTGGCGCTGGACTCCGGCAGGAGGGTGGTAGCATCCATGCGGCCTCTTGCGAAGCCTACCACCGCAGAGGGATCTGTTAGCCGTCATCATTGGTAAGAAAACCAAAGATGCCGTTACCCAGGTTTGACCGCTAGGTACCACAGGAGGTAGATCCCACCACCTATAAGAATAATAATATGATAATATCAGTATATAAACTTGAAAATTTTTTTTTTTTTTTCCCTGTCCCGCCTGTGACAAAATTTTTCAAGTTTATATACTGATATTATCCACCGTTATTACAACAACCACATTAGGGAGTAAGTAGGTAATATTATGTGGTGTGTGTGTATAACATACTTTTGAATCGGGAATTTAAGAGGAAACACTACGGGCGAGAGAATTGAAAAATAGGTATTTGTAAAATCTATTGCTGTCGCACAGTGCCAAACGCATTCACCGCAGAGTGTGATAGAGACAACTGCCTCTTGGACCGAAAATACCTACTAAAAACACACCAAATCAACGTTTCGTAGTCCCCCGATTACTTTTCCAAAACTAGACCGATATAAATACTTTTTCATTAAAAATTAAAGAAAGGCTTTGGCCATGGTCGTATGTTTTCCTTTTTTTTATTAAAATTTAGCCAAATTTGTTTTCTGGATGTTTGAACACAGCGGAAAATCTGGCGAATTTTTATTTTATTTTTGAGGGCTCATATCTTTTTTATTAATTAATTTATGAAAAAACAGAAAACATAGAAACATGCTAATAGTGGCCATACATTTTTGTAATAAAAATTATTGCTCTACTGGCATTATCCAGGGAGGAAACAGGGGACTACCTTTGTATGGAAAAACGGCCGTGGTGTTTCCTCTTAACCTGGAAAATAAATATTCCCGCTTCCAACTAAATCAGTAGATTTGTGTCTTTGCGTTTTTTTTTTTTTGTCGAACTTGCCATAGCCAAAAGGAAAATAAATATCCCGTGATTGATTAGATTAAACATAGAATCGAGAATTCGTTTTTCGACTAGTTACACAACCTGCGCTACGCTATTCTGCCGCGTTGATTGGTGTACTTTAGTACTTATTCTTATCTATGGATTGGTGGCTTCTTTGAATGCTCCGAAAGCATATATTATGATGTATTGAAAAAAACTTCTTATTATATTTTAATGTCGGAAAGGCATTCAGAACGCTTTTTTTGCACTAAAACACTCACTATCAACGGAGCTACAGACCCGTTGCTGTCTTTTGGGGAATGAAACATAGTTAGGAGAAGTACGTATGACACCTAGGCTCAGAGTGGAACGCGGGTAGAAATAATATTAACTTCCTCTTTTTGTTTTTATCTACATAGGACTACAAATAAAGCACGTTTGAAAAGCCTGGGCGAATGGTGGCACTTTTTCGTACCTAATGGGGACTACCGTTTCTTTGCTCACCAGTTGGCGCCACTGTAGACTGAGGTCCGGAAGTATAGCTGTCAAAGGCGATTGGCGCCGAAACAAAGTGTTATATCTTGAATCTAATTAAGGTTATATTGTTTATAAATAACTATCTTGATATCAGCAAACTAACTTCTAAAATAGTTGCTCTTGAGGCCGCCTGTTTTTGCGCTTTTTCTTAATTTTGCTTTTAAAGCGTTCACATTAATCGCCAAATAATCCATATTTGCGATATTTTACGAAGGAGATCACTTTCCAGCAGGTAAATTTAAGAAATTATAATTTATGCAACAAAGTCCGCAAAAACCAGTACAAAGTGAATGATATTGGACCTCACGCGACACTAGCGCCTCTAGTGGCAAATTCACTAGCGATAGCCCCCATTAGGTAAGTGTTCCAGTACTATTGACACTTCCGGTTATTTAAGGCAAATAATTACGCAAACAGTTTAATAAACCTATTTTTTAGCTATTAGACTGTTTTTTCACTTGCATGCAAATGGCGACAGCGCTAAGAAAGAACTAGACAAAACAGTGTAATGGCTAAAATAGGTTCATTGGACTTTTTGCGTTATTATGAATAAGGAGGTAATGATTTAACCTGTTCTCTAAAAATCTGATTGTGTGATTTTTGTCTCCTAAATTAAAAGAAACAAGAATACAACATACTTATAAGACATCAAGCTGTAGATATAAAAGTATTCACGTCTAAATAAGTAACGTCTGTACAGGGAGACCGGGCAAAGGTCGAACGCAGTAAATTGATCATGCATGATGTGCTGGGGTTTGTCAAAATCTACGGTTAAAATAGTATAAACAGGAAATTGATGTTAGTCACATCAATACAGCTGGGCCCCAATTCCGCTAATTTACAAATGGCTTAATAGAATCGCAATTGCATCTCAATCGTATATTTTGACATTACTACCATAATAAATGTGTCAAAATATTCAATTGAGATGCAATTGCGATTCTATTGAGCCATTTGTAAATAAGCGGAATTGGGGTCATAGTTTGTAGGTATCATAATTATGCAAATGAAGTGTTAGAATTATACAAGCGTATTGTTGTATTAGCCCTCTGCAGGGAAAAGACCTCCATCATTGAATTCAAGTTACCACAGCTAAGATAGGTACTGGCAGAATTACCACGCTTGCAATGCGGGTCAGTGATATCCATACCCGAGCAATGTTCGAAAATTCCTAACTTTAGGTTGCCCGACCCGGGGATCGAACCCGGGACCCCGAGATCTTGGCTCGGTATTTAAACCACTAGACCAACGGGACTAATCTTTAAAATTTGGATTAAACTAGCGATCCATGGCTTCGTTCGCGGAGAAACTATCGAAGAGAAAAAATAAAAAAATTCATTAAAAAGTACAGATTCAACTTCTAGTCCGCTCTGGTGTTGCTTCGCGCAGGTGTGCAATCGGGTACAACAATAATATTAATAAGTATGACCAAAGTTATGAATCTTATTATGACGCTTTGAGTTGGTGCTGCTAAATAGAAAAATATATTTACATGCGGTAAAAATAATTAAAATATGTTTGAAATTAACGTAACTCAATAGGAATTTTCCATTTAGATCATTTTGAGGTACAAGAAATAAACTTTTATTCTGCAAAATTTACCGTTTTAATTTCCGTGAAAGGTATTTCAAACGTTCAGAAAAATACATCTGCTTTTGAAAACTTTAAAAATTTAAAGTTTTTGTGGCCACAGTGTTATCAATGTAAGGATTTAAATAACATTTTCATGCTTAGTTAGACTAGTTTGCAACCTTCAACATCTACAGGTACTTACTCGTATTTAAAATATTTTGTTTGTTTATTTAGAGTAGACAATAGTTTTAAAAAGTGACTTAACCCCTGGAATGGGGGTAACTAACACAACTTTCTTTTATATATATCACCGTAAAATTGTGGGCTCTGTCAGTTTACAAAACAACGCGTGAGATTATAAACTAACGGTGGGTTAGGTTCCATCGACGTTCAATTATGAACTGACGAAGTTTACAATTTTACGGTGACATATAAAAGATAAAGATAGATAGACGATGAGCAATTCTTATAGCTTACTTTTAATTATAGGTTAATAAATTTTTTTGTAATCATTTCAGGTCTAACTTTAAGGCAGGAAACTATAACCGAACGAAGACCTATGCGAAAAGTTCTGGCTAGTTTGCAACCTTCAACATCTACAGGTACTTATTTAAAATATTTTGTTTGTTGATTTAGACTAGACAATAGTTTCAAAAAGTAATAAGCATTTAAATTGGAAGGAGCATATAGAGCAAGTGTGCAATAAGTTAAACCGATTTGTTTTGCGTTGCGTAAACTGAGACAAACAGTTTCTGTCGAGGCAGCTCTAACAGCGTATCACGGCTATGTATCAGCTGTTCTTAGTTACGGCTTGATACTATGGGTAAACTCAGTGGACGTTGACCGGACTTTTGTACTCCAAAAGAAGTGTATACGAGCAATTTGCAGTGCTGATGCAGATGACAGCTGTAAACCTTTGTTCAAAAAACTTGGTATTTTGCCTTAGCCGTCGTTGTATATCAGAGACGTTTGTTTGTTTGTATTCTCCCATCCAAAATATTGGAAAAAACGATCAGAAGTAAATTCGAGGCCAGCTAGAGCAAGAATTATGAACAGATTGTACCATCCTCCTTGTCGTAAACAAATATACAAGAAAAATATTTTTAATATGTGTATTGTGTTGTTTAATAAATTACCAGAGGACTTAAAATTAATCCATGACTTAAATATATTCAGAACTAAATCGACAAAATGGTTACTGTGTCACTGCTTTTATAATATCAAAGAATTTCTTAAATATAAAGATAAAATGTGACAATTTATCAAATATATTTCCGTAATTGCTTTGAGTTTTTCGTTGTTTATTTTGAGTTATTAAAATTATTACTATATATTTGCACGCTATTGTTTGGCTGGAGGCACAGGACTTACGATATTATCATTATGATCTGATGTATTAAACTGTATTCTTTCAAATAAATAATTTTTACTTTACTTTACTATGGAAACCGAAGGAAGTAAATGTGAAGGATTAGTCACAGAAAAAGAAAATCTTGGTAAGTAAAGAACTTATTATTTTTAAATATTTATTTTTACTGCATCTTTCTACTCCAGATACCTTTTTAAATACTTTTTCATCTTCTATTTAGTAAACCTAAACAAAACTAAACTATGTATCTGGTTGCCCAAATGTATATAACAATACTTTATTTGATATTTTAGCAATTAAATTGCAATTATAATATCAGTACTTACTTATATAAACTTGAAAATTTTTGTCTCAGTCGGGACTCGAACCCGATGCGAGGAGATGCGGGTCAAGTTGTTATAACTTGAGTGAAATTATTCTAAGGAAGCATAAATATAATGTTTTAATTAATGGTGTATTTATTTTAGATCCTGTTTCAACCACTGTACATGCTACTGTGTCTATTCAACCTCCAAATATTACTAAGAATGTACTGACTCATTATGGAAATTATCATTTCATACTTATAGTATAATATGCATGATACTCGTATTAAGTAGCAACTTTACGTCACATTAATTATAATTATCAGCCATTAGAGGTCCTGCAGGCTTACTCTTGACAAGTTCGAGTTACGATCAAATCGAATCGACGTCGAGAATCAGTGATTTGGTACTCTAAAAAGTGAACCTAAACTTTTGTGTCGATGGTGATCGAAAATGTTTCACGGATCGCCATTTTAGATCGATCTCCGCTTGATTTTGATTTCGATTCAATTGAGTTTGTTCAGATTTTGTCTAGGTCGAATCGAGATCGAGCTTAAATCAAATTCAAGAGTAAGGGCCCAGCTTGACATATGACGTCAATACGATAAAAATGTATGTTAATTTTTGATTTCTTATCTTTTCGGTATTCCAGAAACATGCAAAGAACAAACTTCAACTCACATTAAATGAAAAATAAGTGCACTCCAATATTGTTAATGCCACAAGAAGAATAAAAAAATTCAAAAAAACCAATCTGCACATGTAAAGGCAGAAAAACAAATTTGGAAGCCAATTTATTTGCTGCTTTTACGTGTGCAGATTGCTTTTTAATTGCTTTTTTGAAGCCCAGAAGTGCTGGATGTTTTAGAAAATAGTTCAAGTAGTGCTAAACTGTTAATGAAAATGCAGTTACGTGAGAGCAGAAAAAAGGAAAAAGGCCGCCGTTTTACTATGGAAGAAAAAATTTTATCATTGTGCATGCTAAAGCAAAGCCCAAAGGCTAATAATTTTTTTAGGTAAATATTTATTCATCAGGCTGCCCAAACATTAACCAAAATTGTTCAAAAATTTAAATTGCGACCTGGCATAAACATTTCCTCACAACTAAAAAAAAAATCAGAAACAATGAAAGTGCAAGAAAAACTATGTGTGCTTCTTTTTGATGAAATATCTTTGAAAGCACATGTTTCTTTCAATCAGAAGAAGGACAAAGTAATTGGCATTTTTGACGATGGTTCTCAGCGATATCAGGACTATGCTGACCATGCCCAAGTATTTATGGTACGCGGTTTATTTGATAGGGGCAAACTAACTACATATTTGCCATCGGGCTGTCTGATAGTTGTCTTTCGGAAATACTCTAGGCATTGGGCATCTTCCTGAGACATGTTGAGCTCCTCGGGAATGTCTTCTATTTCCCAGAAACGTTGAATGCTGTCTATGTCATTTATGATAACGTTGCAGTGATAGGATTTTACATTTCCACATAAAATCCATCCAAGGCGGGTTTGCTGAGCTACGGGTTTGGATTTCTCTGATGAAATAATACCGCTTAGGATAATTAATGAGTAGACGTCAGCCCCTAGCAACAGGTCTACCGGGCGACTGACGTTAAAATCGGGATCTGCGAGATTAATGTTGTCTAAGTATGACCAATCGGGCTTGTTGAATGTATTGTTTGGTAGATTGCTTACTAAGTTTTTCATGATAAAAACATCTGTTGTAAATTGATAATCGCTGTAAGTAGATGAACACGTGATATTAATTAATCCTTTACAGCTATTTTCTTTTGCTCCTACTCCGAAAATGACCCCCTTGCATCTTTGTCGAGGTAGTTGTAATATTTGAGCTGCTTTTTCGGTGATGAGGGATGTTTGAGAGCCCTGATCTATAAGAGCTCGTAGTTTAATAGACGTTCCATCGGCCGACTGTACCTTTACTAACGCTGTTGCTAAGAGAGTTTCAGTGATATTATTTTGAGAAATAAGATTAGCGTTTTTTCGCTCATGACATGATTTTGATGATGCTATATATGCCTCGTGCAAAAGCGTGTTATGACGACCTTCGCACTCACGGCAACGCTTTTCTGATATGCAATTTTTGCCATAGTGATCATAAAGACAATTTACACATAATTTTAGTTTCGTAATAGTGTTTCGCCTTTCTGATGGATGCAATTTGAGAAACGTGTTGCAATGAAATATGCTGTGTTAAGCATTTTTACATTTTTTTATTATAGTGGGCATCCGGTTTGAGTGTTTTTCGTACCTAATTGAAGAAATTGGTTTTGATTGCTGCTAAATGCTTTAAAATAATTATTAGGTTTCTTATGATTTGATGTTGTTTCAGGGTGAGACTTTGTAATAGCATCCTGTTTGCGACGAGACGATTCTAATGATGTGAATTTATTTTCTAGAAAGTTAAGAAAGTCTGATAATAAAGGCAGATCACATGGATTTTTCAGTGATTCGGCATAATCTTTATGAGTCTCAGGGTCCAGCTTTTGAGACAAGATGTGTACTATTAATGGATCCCATGAGCTTATATCTACACCTAGGTTTTTAATAGCATTTAGACTTTCGTTAGTGCTGTCATATATTTTCTTGATATTTGCTGATGATTGTTGTTGAGATGTTGGTAAGTTTTAGAGTATATTGATCTGTGTCCCAAAAATTAATTTGTTATTGTTGTATCTGTGATTTAAAAGATCCCAACAGATTTGATAGTTTTCAGAAGTTATATGTAGATGTTGAATCATTTTTTCCGGCTCTCCTCTCAGCTTGCTTTTTAAGAATTGCAATTTTTGTGCATTTGATAATGATCGGTTGGTATGAACAGCTTCACAATAAGATTTTGATGTTAATGTCTTTTTTGATCTGGTTATATTTCTGTTCGTACATATTAAACGTTTGATCGTACTCGACATTTTCCTCATACAGTTCACTATCGATTTCCCAGTGAAGTTCATCGATAACGGACCACCGTGAATTTAAGGACCGTAACACGTCCTCTAATTCCCACCTACCTGATACCGTTTTAAGATTTATGTTAGAAATAGTTCTGGCAAAGGCCTTGAAGTGGCTTCTTTGCTTTCGCAGCATTTCGTCTAACTTGCTGTTGTTACCATTTGATCGTAGAGGTACATGAGGAGGGCGTGAGCTACCTGATACTGATACGGAGGGAAATTCAAATGTATTAAGCTCAGGAAGAAGTCCTGGCGTGCGCTTACCTGATTCTTCAGGAAGCGGCGATCGTTGTTCTGATTGTTCTACAAATCTAGCCGTTGGTAAAGGTGTAGCGGGTTTGATAAGTGGTCTTTCGTCTTTGCGAGGCTCCTGCGTCAAACAAGCATGCATGGATACTCGCGCTTTGTTATAGAATGTAGAAGTTTTTGTATACCAGTTTTCTACAAAATATGAATGAGACTAATCTTCAAATGTAATTAATTCATTATGATTTGATTGAAACTCTTGCCAATAGGCGTCGAAAGTATCCAACCGCTTTTTGATATATGTTGGCGTCTTGCGATCGGCTCCATCCTTTTTGAAGTTGATATAAAGCTGGTTTATGGCTCCGATGATTTGATTTTGGTTGGCAAGTAGGTCTTCCATTATAGTGATGCTACACGATAAAATTGAAAGATCTTACTTTTACTGCAGTTGCTGCTGATATAGTCGAGCTGATTGGGCTAACTCCTTAAAGAAACTGCTAGCTCTTGTTGCTACTGTTTCTGATAACTTAGTTGTCACTAAGTAAATTGCTGATGATAACTTCGCAAATGCACTGCATCCAAAGAACCACTTACACGTGTACAGTCAAAATTTACGCGTAAATGATCCCGCCTTTTCGAAGGCTCGAAGGACCATAAAGATGTACGGGACACCTTTAAATGATAAGATGATATTAAGAGAGAAGAAAGTTTATTGATAATAACTTAAATGTATTGATATTGCTAATGATTTGATAATGAGAACGCGCCCGCCGTGGATTGGTGAAAAACGTGAACTGATGTAAAATGTGAATGATAGGCGCGCGTGCATTTAATTGACCTAAATAAACTATTGCTATATAATCAAAAATGTACGGTAAGACCGTACATCCGGGATACAAAGGTATACGACTTATTCTAAAATTAACAGAAAACCATATTAACCCAGAAAAAATAAATAAAATGAAGGTGAAATATGCAAGCCAGATTTTAGTCCACGACTTATTCCAAAATTAACAGAAAACCATATTAACCCAGAAAAAATAAATAAAATGAAGGTGAAATATGCAAGCCAGATTTTAGTTGCCTCCAATATGGGATATCTCGCAGGTAAATACGTGTGCGTTCGCCCAGCAAAAAGTATCGCCTATTCGAAAATTGGATGATGCAGATAATTAGTGCCTTATAATCGTGTAAATGTGCCCGAAATTTTATATTTGTGCGTCCAACAGCTTCAGAGTTATTTAAGAAAAATGGATTCTGCTGCACGAACGTTCAAGTGAGGCAACGAACGTTCAAGTGAGGAAGAATAGGTCGATGTATCGTGCGGCCGCTTTTTAATGTTCACTACAATTTGGTCGGATAATCTACCAAAAATATTATGAATGGTTTTTTATCGTTATTGTCTATAGTAATGGGCATACATACATGATTTTTTGCATACGTATTCTTAAAACAAAAAATCGTGAGTGTGCGTCCAACCGTTTCCGATATACAGCAATAACCGAAACGTTCGCCCGGCAAAAAACTAAATAAGTCTGAAATCTTAAGAGGCACAAATTTGGCTCTTACGGCACATTTACACTCGAACATAAGCTACCTTTTTGCATATTTAATATACAGCTAGACGCATAAATTAAAAAAAAAATTGCAGGGCGAACGTTCGTGCAGCAGCATCCATTTTTCTTAAATAACTCTGAAGTTGTTGGACGCACAAGTATAAAATTTCGGGCACATTTACACGATATAAGGCACTAATATGTATAATCTTTGTGAGATGGTATTGTTTGCAGATGACACTTCAATAATTTTTAAAATTAAGAGGGGCGAATTATCATTTGACGATGTTAACAATACCCTCTCTAAATTATTGCATTGGTTTGCTACGAATAATCTTTTGCTTAATGCAAGAAAAACAAAATGTGTTAAATTTACTTTGCCTAATGTGAGGTTTTCCGCCACAAATGTTATTGTAAAAGATGAGCCATTAGACACAGTAGACTCCTCTACCTTTTTAGGTATAACTGTAGACTCTCGACTGCAATGGGGTGCTCATATCAGGTCTCTGTCTGGAAGACTTAGTTCTGCTGCTTATGCTGTGCGAAAGATAAGACAATTGACTGATGTTGGAACGGCAAGATTAGTATATTTTAGCTACTTTCACAGTATAATGTCATACGGAATTTTGTTATGGGGCTCAGCGGCAGATATTGAGTCTATTTTTATATTGCAAAAACGTGCTGTGCGGGCTATTTACGGCCTTAGACCCCGTGACTCTCTAAGAGAGCTATTCAAAGAGATCAACATACTAACAGTTGCATCTCAATACATTTTCGAAAACATTATGTACGTCCGTAAAAACCTCGAATTTTTTGTCAAAAATAGTGACGTACACAATTTCAATACCCGAAATAAAGATAAACTTGCCGTTCCAGGATTCAGACTGCGAAAAGTAGGTAATTCGTTCATGGGAAATTGTATCCGTATTTTCAACAAATTACCACTGTCAATTGCTGACCTCCCTGTACATAAATTCAAATCATATATCAAAGTTGTTTTAATGAAAAAGGGCTATTACACTATTGATGATTATATAAATGATAGGAACGTTTGGCTATAAATTGTATCAGCTCGCACTAGCATATATCTTATGTAAACATGTTTATTTAAAAAGAGGCTGACAATAGTGTCCGAGTTTCTTGCGCTGCTTCTTCTCGGCACTAGCCCACATTTGTCCCGAAGCAGTGGTAGGTTAAATATTGGGACGTGTAAAAGCGCCTCCAGGGGCCTATTTGCAGAAATAAAACTGATTTTGACTGATTTTAACTGATTTTAACTAATTATCTGCATCATCCAATTTTCGAAAAGGCGATGCTGGGCGAACGCACACGGTAAATACAACTTGTTTAAATATCGGAAATCACTGCAGCCATTTTATTCACATTAGGCCAAGTTACTCCTCAGTTCTAACTGGGTAGTATCCTTAAGTGACATTTACAATTAATCTTTATTGCACTGTTGTGAACTAAACTGAGGCATGGAAGACCAAACCTCGTGCACAGTATGAGTATGAATGAACCAATACCCAAGTTGTAATCAGATTCTAAGATTGTGATAAAATTAAATTAAATTAAAGAAGCTTCTTAACTGACGTGAAAGCTAGTTAAAATATAATAGAACTCATCCAACTTTTATGGAGAAGCAAACATAATTAAGTTGGTGAACAACACTGGATAAATTATTTCAGTATCATCGGTATGGTTGCGGCACCTTAATCCAGACCCATTGGAGAATTTCTTTGGGGGAATTCGAAGTCATGGGTGCCGCTGCAATACCCCTACATGTAAGCAATTTGAATCAGCGTTCACATCATTATTAGTAAGTAATTTTACAAGTGTCCACATAAGAGGGAAAAATTGCGAAGAAGACTTTTGTAAAGCCTTATACTCCCTTGCCATCAGCGAAAATGCTAAAGCTCCATCGATCAGCACTTTTGATTTTCAGTTTTAAATTTAAAATTAATAACATTAGAAGAAAAAGAAAATGATCCAAAAAATTGCTCCATTGCAATATATGAGTGTGTTACTTTCTGAAAAAAGCAAAAACTAATATTTTTAAAAATTGCTCAGAATGCAAAAATAATTTATATACTGTTGATGAAATAGAGTACATAAAATACAGAGAGTATGCTGGTCGAAGGTGGCTTTGCTCTACCAGTAATGATCTCATAAAATTAATATCTAAAATGCAAGATATTAAAAGCTTTATTTAAAAAAAAAAAAATTAGAGAAAATTAATCTGAATGAAATTATAAAAATATCAATAATTTTGTTAATTTCAATATGTTAAAATGCCAAGGCATAAAGAGAAAATAACATCATATTTGATAAATATTGTGAGCCGCTGTTTGAGATTTCATTACTGGTGGTGATGACGAGGAAGATAATTTTCAAATAAGAGCTAAAAAATATCACAATACTTAAGTGTTTTATAAGGCAAAAATAATCATTTTTGAGAAATTTAGTTTAAGAGTAATGTTTAAGTTTATTTAATGATATACTTATGATTGTTAATAGCTTTTTAATGAGTATATTTTAGTGTTTTTATTTCAATATGCCTGGTTGTTAATAGCTTTTTAGTTTTCACATTTGAATCTGCCAATATAACAATAACAATGACAAAAGTCAATATATAATATAACAATAAAAAAAATAAAAAATCAAATCAAATCAACAGCCACTGTCCGTCCACTGCTGGACGTAGGCCTCCTTCAAGTCACGCCACAATTATTTATCCTAGGCTTTCCCCATCCAGCCGCTGCCAACAGTTCTCCTAAGGTCATCAGACCATCGAGTCGCAGGGCGTCCTACACTACGCTTGCCTAAACGCGGTCTCCACTCCAGAATTCGTTATGTTAATGTTATTATGATCCCTCCGAAATAGTTGCAACCACTTTCGGCACATTTATAATTTCTTTTGAACACTTACAAATAGTTTTCCGAAGTTTTTATAGCAGTATTTATACATTTTGGAACTGCATACCATTTGAAACAAATTTTATTACTTAAGACACTGTTAAAATATAGATCCAGTCGCACTGTCGTTATTTGTTTGCAACAAATGTATGTAGGTGATTATGTGCTACAGATTCCACGACAGGCAGGTGATGTCACCGACCCCATTGCAGCGCCATATTGACAAAATAGCGTTTTGGCGCGCTATTTCAATTTTCAATTTTCATTTTGAAATTTTTCAGCAAATATGTACCAGAATTTAAAAAAAAACTACTTTTACTGGGTTCTTCAACCTCTACTTAATAATATAAAATAGATTTCAAAAACCAGTCAAATAGCCTATTAGACTCTGTGGCTGTCTGAGCACTCCCAAGTCTCAAAGTAGAGTTTTTGGCGGGAGTTCTTGAGATACGTTTGGAGTCCATTTATTTTATCGAATTTTTATTGTTTATAGTGATTTTTGGATCGTAAAAGTGGTGTTATTTTGCGAAACAAAGTGTCGTGCGAGTGAACAATATACAGTTCGGCAAAATAACATGGTGTATGGGTCGTAACCAAGAAAAGTGGACAGTGAATTTTGCGCGGGAACGCGAACAGTTCACCAAAGAGGTGAACCGTTCTGGACTTCTCTACATTCCTTCAATCTTTCGACTGTCTCCAAAAACTCCATCGAAGCATTAAAACGTCTAACATCAACGTTTTAATGCAAAATAAAGACAATAATACTAAAGAATTGGCTGTATGGACAAGTATCTGAGGCCATCATTCTCTTTGCCATTTTCCCAGTTTATCTAGGGTCGGCGCAGTATGTTTTTCTCTTCCACACCATTCTATCACTCGTCACTGAATCATCCACACCTTTCACACTCATATCTTGTTTCACACAGTCCATCCATCTCTTTCTCGGTCGCCCTCTTCCCTTCCAGCCTTCCACATTCATACTCATCACTCTTTTAGTTACATGACTTTCTTCCCTTCTCATTACATGACCATACCAAGACAGACGATGCCCCACCATCTTCTCGGTAATCGGTGCCACTTTCAGACTTCCTCGTATATATTCATTCCTTATCTTATCCATTCTTGTAACCCCACACATCCATCTTAACATTCTCATTTCTGCTACATGCATTCGCTTCTCATCCGTCTTCTTAGCAGCCCAGCATTCCGATCCGTACATTAAGGCAGGTCTAATCACGGATTTGTAAATTTTACCCTTTAACCGTAAGGGCATCCGTGGATCACATGTTGTTGCGGTGACCTGCCTCCATTTTATCCAGCCTGCATTGATTCTATGCCTGACGTCCCGATCAATATTACAGTCGTTCTGTACGAGAGACCCGAGATACCGAAAATCGGAACAGACTGGTAAGCACATTCCGTCAAGTTTTATTGGCAAAGAACTGGAGAGACCGCCAAAGTCACAGAACAGATACTCTGTTTTGGTTCTACTGACTTTTAGGCCAACGTTCTCCAGCCTTTGTCGCCATTCCTCCAGTCTGTCCTGGACTTCCTGGGCCTCCTCAGCAACAAGCACAATGTCGTCGGCAAATAGCATGCACCAAGGGGCCTCTCTCTGTATGTCCGATGTCAGAGCATCCATTATCATCAGAAAGAGGTAAGGACTAAGCGCTGAACCTTGGTGCAAGCCCACAGTCACATTGAAGCTCGTAGTTGTCCCGGCTGCGGATCGGACGTGAGTACTGCATCTGCCGTACATGGTTTGAACCAAATGCAGGTATTTCCCAGGCACACCTTTGATCTTAATAGCCCACCACAGAACCTCGCGAGGTATTCGGTCGTATGCCTTTTCGAGGTCAACGAACACCATGTGTAGGTTTTTATGTGCACTTCTGTACTTTTCGCACATTTGGCGAATGGCAAAGATGGCGTCCGTCGTACCCCGACCCGGCATAAAACCAAACTGGTTCTGTGAAATTTCACATTCTTCTCGCAACCTTTTCTCTAAGATCTTCTCCCAAACCTTCATACTATGTGACATTAACTTTATTCCTCGATAATTGTTGCACTCTTGCACGTCCCCCTTGTTTTTAAAGATTGGTACCAACAGACTGTTGCACCAATCATCGGGTATCGTCTCTTCATGCAACAACTTATTGAAAAATAAAGTTAACCACTTCCTTCCCTCTGCTCTTACTAACTTCCAGACCTCCACTGGTATATCATCAGGTCCCACGGCTTTCCCTCTTTTCATACTATTCACCGCCCATTCCACTTCCTCTTCACTAATCTCCCTTACTAATCCCACGTTAATAGGTGCATTCTCTAGTTCCCCACTCCATTCATTCTCCTCGTTCATTAATTTTTGAAAATAGTCCTTCCAGCGTTTTTTTATTTCATTGTCGTCAGCGAGAACTTGCCCGGTTTCATCTTTTATACATTTTACATGTGTTAAATCTCTTGTTCTTCTTTCTCGGGCCCTAACAAGTTTATAGAGATCTTTTTGACCTGCAGGACTATCTAGAGTACAGTAGAGTTTTTCTTGCGCTTTTGCCCTTGCCACGGCAACTGCTTTCTTGGCTTTTTTCTTCATTTCTATGTACTCATTCTTCTTCTCATCTTTCATTCTTTCGTCATCATCTGCAACTTTCTGCCATTCCTTAAACCTAATTTTCTTTTTTTTTAGGACAGCTTGCACTTCGCTTGACCACCACCATGTTTCTTTATCGATCGCCACTTTTCCTTTAGTTTCAAAATACTCTTTGCCGCACCTTTTATACTTGCTGACATTTCTCTCCAACATTCATTTACACATTTTTCACTCATATCTCCCATTTCTTTAATTTTATTTATAATCTGACTTCCGAATTTATTTACACACTCTTCCTTCTCTAACATGTACCATTTGATTCTTGGTGGGGTCCGTTTCTTTAAAAAAAAAAGTCCAAAAGTACCTATATTATTATTTTCAACTAGCAACCCCGCACAAAATGTCCGACACTGATCACCAAAATGACGTTACTGCACCTTGTGCAAAGAAATTAAAAATTTCAGAACAAAACGAGAATGGTGTAAGTGATAATCAGCTGGAGCTAAAAGACTTTTTACCACAGAAGATATTAAACAATAACACAAATAGAAAAACGGTTTGCATTCAGGGTAAATTTAAAGGTAAAAGTGGCGTGGCTTTGATTTTGTTTGAGAAAAATGCATTCAAAGAAAAAGATTTGAGTGCTGAAGGATATTTTTCGACGGATACGGAGCTGCAGACGTTCTTCCAGAACGATATTTACGGGAATCACGAGTGTTTCCCTCGTCACAATCTAAACGGTGAGTTCTCCCTCCAAGACTTTCGAAATCTTCAAGGTTCTTCGAGTCACTAGCGATTACTCATCAAATAACGTGGGCTAATTTTATTAATTTGTAGGTGACGTCGAGTTCTTTTTCTTTAGTAACTAAATCATATTATACTACTGGCTTATTAATCACATGAATCAAATTTTTATAGATGTACTATAAAATTGTGAGTTTCAACATAACATATGTTTCCTTTGTCCCCCCGTAACGACAACTAACGAACGACGTAAGTTAATAAAAATAAAAAGTTATTTAGCCTAAGTTTTAAAATTGATATAAAACAACAATCGTTACATTTTTGACTTGGTTATTTTTCTAAAATCATTTCTGCCTAGCTTTTATGTTTTTTTATCTGTACTAAGGCTCAGTAGTATTGGATTTGCCTTTGCATTTGTTAATTTTATCAAAATCTCAGTCTATTACTGATATTTTGATTTAATATAAATCTCAGTAATCACTTGATTGGTACACAAGTAAGGTAATGTGATCAAAGAACACTTAAGTGAACTTATGTGTTCAAATTTCCATATAGCAACAATAATCATTGTCAACAGTATGCTAGATATATGCATATAAAAATACCACAAGTTAAGGTTAACAGTCTTATAGACTTTAATAATTAAAATATTTAGTTAGCAAATACCCAGCTAATCCCTCGAGTTTGTGGGTTATTCCAGACACAATTGTTATCTATCGCGGTAGCCGGCTAT
The DNA here is from genome assembly GCA_949315895.1 of Anania crocealis. Taxonomy (NCBI): domain Eukaryota; kingdom Metazoa; phylum Arthropoda; class Insecta; order Lepidoptera; family Crambidae; genus Anania; species Anania crocealis. The sequence continues at coordinate 9,781,576 of OX438873.1, read as the reverse complement.
TGCGTGGGGTTCGAAGAGTTAAGATAAATAAAATGTAACACCCACAACTGGGCCTCAATTCTGCTAAATGCAATTCTGTATACAGAGGTTTTATGAAATAGAAGTTCAATGCATGTCTGGCCAACAATAATATATTTGTATGCAACATTGGTTAGCTGAGGAAGAGGTTCGCAACTCTATGTAACAACTAAAATGGACCTTCTTCAAGGACAAATAAAAATATTTCATTTCATTTCACAAAATGGCATGCAAATGTTAACTTATTAAATTGTGTTCATGTCTATGTATTAATTATAAAATTATTAAATTGATTGATTATAAGTATTAAATTGATAAAATTACATTGATGATTGACATTAAAAAAAAAAAAATATATTTAAAAAAACTCTTTCATGGCATGAAATGAGCCACTTATTTAGTTTTGTTTTAAATTGATTAATATTCAATGTCTTAAATTCATTAGGTATATTATTAAAGATTTTTACACTCAGTCACACAGTTTTTCTTGTACTGTATTGTTCTTGGATTTTCTAAGAATACCAGTCTATTTGGATTTCTTGTGTTCCGTGGATAAATTTCACATGCCCTTTTATATAGATGCTTATTTTGCATTACAAATACACATGTTTCAAGAATATACAGCAACGTCAATGTTGATATTTGCAACTGTGCAAATAGAGGACGACATGATATTCGAGGAGCGACACCACATATTGCTCCAATGCATCTTTTTTGGGCAATAAAAGCCCTCGTTATATTACTGCTATTACCTCACATTAGTAAACCGTAGCACAATAGAGACCCCACATATGCGTGATAGGTAGCAATCGCAGTTTTTATATTAGTTACCGATCTAACCTGCTTTAAAGCATAAATAAACTTATTGACTCTGTTACAAATATTATCTATATGCGTTTTCCAATCAACATCTTGTTGTATAATTAAACCTAGGAATATTGTATGTTTTACTTCGTCAATTTTAGTGTCCTTATAATGAATATCAAGATGAATATTTTTGTGTTTGTTGAATTGTATGTATTTAGTTTTAGTCAGATTTAAAGTAGTTCAATGGCACGTTGTTAGCATGGCAATAGTATAGAATGACAGTTTTTGTATTCGGCTCCTTAAATTAAAGGGATAGTATTTAAACGAGAGTTAATTATAAGTTTAAGTGACAAAAATAATTAAGTTACATTATAGTATTACTGAGTAGAGCGACTGACTGCGAGTGATGAGAATGTTGTGTTGATTTCTTTAACATTTATTTACTTAAAATATAAAATGAGAAGCTTTATAATATTTTAACCTCCTAATAATTATCCTATTAAAGGATAATAGTCTGTATTCACGCATGCAATATTAAATTGGTATAAATAATTGAATTATATTTAAATTATTGTTAAAAAAATACTAATATTATCACTTGCTAGCTACGCTGGTGAGATAAGGTGCACTAAAATCTTAACTGTATTACCTTGTCTTATTGAATAAATAATCTTTTAATCCAATATCCGACAGCCATAAACAATAATTTTGTCTCTTGCATCCTCATAAAATGCCAATGTTTGTATTCTCTTCAGGTATTAAAACGACAGTAATATTCCCGGCTACAGAGAAGCACATCACAAAGTTTACATTGCAAGAAGTCCACATTGTGCTGGAAACTCCAGAGCTTTATGAAAAGTTGACGCTTCCACATATTGAGAAGGAGCAGTTCAATTTGCAGGTAGCCTTTGGGTTATTATTAGTTTAGATGTCGTGTGCAGGGACCGGAACTGCTAACCTTTAAATGGGTATTTGTTAGGCTATTTTATTTTCTATGCATAACCCATAATTTGTGGTAAGCGATTAAAACTTATTTAAAAGGTTACCGAACTAAAAAACTAACACAATTAAAGGTGACCCTATTACATAGCTAACCCTATTACATGGGTAACCCTATCACATGGGTAACCCTATTACATGGGTAATCCTATCGCATGGGTAACCTAAAACCTTTTTAATAGGGCTACTATTACCTTTTTAATAAAGGGGTTTTCCGGTCCCTGGTCATTAAAAGAGCAGACCTTTCTTCCTAAAGCAGCAGACTCTTCTCTACATCATTCGCCAAAATAGGATATATTTGATTAGGATGATGACAAAGTCTATTTAGTATTTTAGTCCCACAAAACGTCTGTTCTGTCCATTTCCATACTGTTTAATTTCCTATATAAGTTATCTATACTAATCTATACTAATATTATAAAGCTGAAGAGTTTGTTTGTTTGTTTGAACGCGCTAATCTCAGGAAGTACTGGTTCGAATAAAAAAAAAAATTGTGTTGGATAGTCCATTTATCGAGGAAGGATTTAGGCTATATAACATCACACTGCGACCAATAGGAGCGAAGCATCAGTGAAAAATGTTGTACAAACGGGAAAAATTATTGATATTAATCGCGATCATAATAACAGAAATTGACGCGGACGAAGTCGCGGGCAACAGCTAGTAAAAAATAACTTTCCATGGATTATTTATTTGTGCATATGTAATGACAATTGTATTAAGTTTAGCTTTTAAGAAGTTTGAGGCAAAGATACGAAAAATAACTCAAAGAGAGCATCATACATCATTAGACATCAATCAAGATAGATAAAACAATTGCTTATTTATTTTATGTCGTCACAGGCCACTAATATAATTCCTCATCATTATCATCTCGACCAAACAAACGCCCACTGCTTGACATAGGTCATTCCTAAGGATCTCCCCAAACATCGGTCCCTGGCATCCAGTGGCTTTCCACGATATTCGCCAGTCCGCGATCCACCTGTTAAAGGGTCTACCCACACATGATCGTCTGGTGCGCGGTCACCATTCCAAAACCTATCCGCTCCAACGACCATTAGTTTTCTTTTCATTTCATTGCATATGTTGGTAACTAATATTGTTAAGTATCTAGTTTTATCTACAAGTATAATATTTCTTTGTTTACCATCTTAACAAATAAAGTTGATTGTGTCCTGTCCTGTCTCATTATTCGTATATTTGTCGTTTTCTCAAAATATAGTTATTATTTTGTACTATTTTGTTCTGTAAATTTTTTTCAATTTAAATCTGTCTAGGTATGACGTGTTGGGCTTGTAAGTTGATGAAGTTTTTTTTTTATTACGACGTACGATTTCTTATGACGACGATTTCGACGTTTATCCTATTTGGTAGAAAAAACTAAGCTAATAATAAAAACAAAACACAAGTATGAGTACTTTTAATATTGTCTTATATAAACATTTTCAGTGGGTGTACAACATTCTAGAAGGCAAGAGCGAGCAGGACAGGATAGTCCACGACAACAAGTGCGAGAGAGAAGGATTCGTTTTGCTCCCGGACCTGAAGTGGGACGGTTTAACCAAGGAGACCCTTTATCTGCTCGCTATTGTGCGTCAGAGAGGCATAAAGTCTATGAGGGATTTGGATTCCAGCCATCTTCCGTTGTTGAAGAGAATCCGGGACGAGGGAAAGGTAAATACTTAGTACTTTTAAGATCATAAATGAATATGAACATACTAATTATTATAAATAATATCGAAGCTCTTACCAACCTACACTGTCCGTCAGTAGTCTGGTCAATGTAGTTAACCATTTTTCTTGTCTTGGATGTGGGTTTTTGTACCATTTATTTGTAGTCTACTGACATAAAAGAGTAATATGTTATCTTGACATTGTTTTTCGTCAAGTTCATGGACTGGCTCTATAGGCACAGGCCTATCCGAAAGGAGAGTTTTTGTCATAACCGCCACGCTCGGCAGACGGGTTGGCTATCGTAGTTTTGCTAATGTTGGAAAGAAGGCACTGCTGCCTATCTTCTGCCGCAGTACTCCTCTAAACGCCTCTTACGACACCCATGGGGACAGACCCATCTGTTCCTTTAACCCTTTGACGGATATTCCAGACACAATTAAAATCAATTGTTATCGAGTCAACCGGTTGTCTCTTGGGGCTTGAAGCGTCTCCTGACACCACACAAGTTAAAATTCGTTTTGAAAGTGCAAATTACAAATTTTTTTTTAGTCTCTGCGATTAGCCTCAGAAGCTTTAATCAGATGATTTATTATATTAGTTTAGTGGCAGTTTTAGTGTTTCACATCCTTTGATGTGTCACTAATTAAATTTATAACAGTATTCAAGTTAAATTGACGCTATTCGCTCTCTTTTCAGCCTGAACAGATAGCTTGCAGACATTAGTAGGGACGCAGCGAGATCATTTTCATGCCGCTGGAGTCTGCGCTTGTAAGCTCGATAGGACTCTTTTATAGCTTCTCTGATGGTTGGAATTTGTAGGTATTCGTGTACTTCAATTACTAATATTTAATTACAATATATAAACTTATCTTGTTTCAGAAAAGTATACTAGATAAGTACAAGGTGCCTGGCAGCCAACTGCGCATATATCTCCATTACCAGCCCTCATTCTACCATCTCCACATCCATTTTACGTACCTGAGGCACGAGGCACCCGGTATCTATGCAGAAAAATCACACCTCCTCGATACAGTCATTGACAACATCGAAATGATCGGAGATTACTATAAAAAAGCCACATTACCTTTCACCATCCGTGAGATGGACCATATCTTCAATGTCTACGAAACCAATGGATATGTTCAAAGAAGTAAACCAAATATTGAGAATTGCGAATTAATTGATAAGTAAATTATCTTTAATCAAACGTGATTAGGTCTAAATTTGTGTGGGCCGTTTAATTTTTTAAGTGAAAATGTTGATCAAAGATATTTTTATGGAGCTGCGCTCGCGGTTGCGCAGTTGCAACGTGTATATAACCACAGGAGTTGATTTTAGCAAGAATTGCAATTTGAAAATCAGCATCCAGTCCAACTGCATAGTTCTCAATTATTATGACGACTGTAAGTTGAAGAAGAGCGACAGCCTTTCCTCAATTGAAAGCTTGTCCGATTGCGATGAATACGATGAAGATACCGATGTCACCGCGATCGTACCTATAGCAGAATACTGTCACATTGTACCGAATTCCATGTCTTGTTTGAAAATAAACCAAAATTCAATATCATTCAGGATTCTTACTGAACCAAAAAATGGTGGTAATTTTTTCAATGAACTCTTATCACCAAATAATAAATTACAAAAGTCGGAACAAAACAATGAATTGAAAATCAATGTTCAAGTTGACGTTGAACTTAAGTTTATTTGCAGAAACTGCTCTAATGTCGTTTCTGAAGAGGATGTTAAATTCGAACGTGTTTTGGAGTTGCCTTCGGCCAACATGGACTTATCAGAATGGTTTTGCCATGCACATATCAGCAACAACCAAGAAGATGTCCTAAAACCAAATAAAAAAGACTTTTTGTACCGGCTTACATTTTTCATGGTCAACAAGAGTTCGATGGCAGAGAAAACTAATAAGTTTAATTCAAAAAGAGATGTTTATCATTGCAACCGTTGCCTCGCTTGGCTCGGATTAAAAACCAAGGATAGTGTAAAATTATTCAATACAGAAGTCAAAATAATTCAAAAAGGTATTGAACAGGCTGTATTTGCTCACAAATCTCCATCAGACGATATGATTACTGATGATTTTATATTCACAATAGAAAAAATGACTCGTGAATTTAACCTTGGATTACAGTATACTGTTATGTGTAAAATTATATTAGAATGCGCAGTGTCTACCAATAATAAACAATATTTACTGATCTGGGTGATGGATCGAGAATTGCAAGTGCTAAAGAACGTTGGAGAGTTTATTGAGAATGATAAAATTAAATTGCAGTCGAATTTTCTAACAAAAATTCTTTACAAAGTGGAATCTTCGTTGAATGAGGAGGTGGAAACTTGGCTTTCTGACCCTGGGGCCATTTCTACGGACATATCAAAGAACATGTTTGTCACCGGTGTAGAACATTTACAGAAAATGTCTCTAAAAGTGCCAGAATGTTTTCGCAATACAAATGGCTATTGTGTAAGCTACTTAAAAGTTTAAAATAAATTAATTTGCAGTATACATTTGTCTTTTGACTTCATACTACCTAAAAAGCTAAGGAATAAATAAATCAGGATATCTCCTACAAAATATTCTTTCAAGGACACTTAAAATGAGAGCCTATGCCCAGCAGTGGGCGTCGTTCGATGAAACCTACCAGTAGATAGCATGGCAGTTATAGTAAGATCCTTCCTTTTAGGGAAACCTGAGCCTAGCAGTAGAAAAAGGTAGTATAATAAAAAAGTTGACAACCATGTTTGTTTTACTAATCTGAAGGTTGAATGATAATGTTTCTGGCGTGAAATTCACTATTTGTTTTTTATCTGTGTGTAAATAAATTAATGAACCTATTAGCGGACCTCTCTTACTTCATAATACTCGCGATAATTGCAGACCGAAATATTAAAAAGTGCCTTTACAATTTCAAGTGATAATAAGCTACACCATTTTCTGAGTATTAATTAATTAATTAGATAAATAAAAATGAATCACTGTAATGTATGTACGCACAAAACTTCTAAACAACTGCACCCCATAGTGGAATTCTTTTTCATTATGTTTGTGATGGTCAGGAGGTTTGTATGACAGCAAATGTTTGATTGTATGGAATAAATACTGTGAAGGCGCTCCCTCACTAGGAGCATTCGCGTGTAATGTAACCTTATAGATTCGACTTTGAGCATTACATTACAATACTACCTCCCTGACTGACGAGCATTTGCGTATAATGTAACATTTAATATAGATTTGAATTTGCGAGCATTCACTTTTGATTTAGTTGTTTCCATAATGCTGTATCAAGATATTACAGATTGCATCATTATAAAGGTGCGCATTGTAATGCTCGGTTCTCCTCCTTCGCTAATGTAAACTCGTTTTGTATCATTACAAGGTGCACGCTGTTTTTCTCCCTCACTGATTAATGCTCAAATCTGTAACGTTACATTACAATTTACACTCGAATGCTCCCATTGAGGTAGAGCGTTCAGAAATATCTACATAAAACGTGTATGCAAAGAGTTTACATGCTCATAAACAACAGGATACTGTGCATAGCTAGGACCAGGACATCTATTTGAATGAATTGAATGAATCGGAACAAGTAATTTATTGTTTGCCTATTTTTCATAGGGATTAGAGAAAGAAAGAGAGTAGGTACAATTATGTAAGTTTTTATTTTTTGGCATTATTATCTAGAATATAAAAAGGAATGACATAATTATTACAATATTAGCAACAACACGTAACATAAAGTATTTAATAAATTTATTTCTGCCCAGCATAATTAAATAACATTTGTCCTATCTATATCTTAATAAACCTCAAAATAACAATATTAAAACTTAAAATAATTAACACTTTATTATCACGAAATTTGCTCGATGTGGGATGAGGTACTGCGAAGCTGTGATATCCCATTCAACACAATGGTAGAGTTGAAGTACCAGAATAAAATGAAAACCGTACCAAATAGTAAATCTGTTTTAATTAATTCAGGAAAATATTAATGGTATCTGTGAATATAAGAACAGACATCTGAATGGACTACAGGATTCAGACTGCGAAAAATGGGTAATTCGTTCATGGGAAATTGTATTCGTATTTTCAATAAATTACCACTGTCAATTGCTGAACTCCTAGTACATAAACTCAAATCATATATCAAAGTAATTTTAATGAAAAAGGGTTATTATACTATTAATGATTATATAAATGATAGGAATGTGTGGCTTTAAATTGTCCCAGCTCGCACTGGCATATATCTTATGTAAACATATTTATTAAAAAAGAGGCTGACAATAGTGACCGAGTTTCTTGCGCTGCTTCTTCTCGGCACTAGCCCACATTTGTCCCGAAGCAGTGGTAGGTTTTAATATTGGGACGTGTAAAAGCACCTACAGGGGCCTTTTTGCAGAAATAAAACTGAGTTTACTGATTTACAGACAAATGTGAGATTGCACTGAGCTGACAGGGAGACTGGTGACCAACTTTTTGTATTATTGGATTTTCTTTATTTGTAGTAACTAGGCAGAGCTGTTATTTTCGTATGTATACTTACAATTTACCTTCTAAATATTACCACTCATAAAAATCATCTTATTTGGTCAGATTCAGAAATTTGGTATTTGAGACAGTTCATCTGAGGGACCACATTCGGAGAGTTGTAGCGTACAACTTACAACAGCTACAAATTTATCATTCTGGCTACAATTGTCTTAGAGGTTCTGCTAAATCTTTATGTATACGAAACCTTCGTTTTGCACAGTGGCCTCTCGAAGGACACGCACATCTTTTTGTCTCTATGAGAGAAGCAAAAAAATTGGATGCCTTAATATTAATCTAAATCATTATAGAACAAAATTGTTAAGAATAAACAGTGTTTATTTAGGTTCAATCAGACTATAAACATGTTTTCTTTCTTTCTTTATCAAAATAATCATAAAACTTCTGAAAACAGTGCCTCTTGTGGTTAAGTCCCCCAGTCAACCACTAGCAATAAATACTCATTCCCTTAAAATATACTCCAGTAGAAACTACAATGACATGCACACATTGTTATAGACATGATTCACTTTCTAAGCAGGCAAAATAATAATATTCAAACTTGGGGCCTTGTTTCTCATCAGAATTGCCAACTTTAGCTACTAGTAAACTAACATGGTATTCAAGATCTCTAACAGTTCTTTTGACTAATGATAATAAAAGCAATTGCTATGAATCATCAATGATAACAGAAGTTACCTGTTGGTTAATATTTTGGAGTCAAATAATGGTTATAATTGCTGAAATGGAAACGTGTGAAATGTATTAAAAGGATACGCACGACAACCTTCTCCCAAGGCTCTACCATGTATAGTTCTGTGGCCAAAAGGTATCTTGTGTACCAGTAACTGAAGAAATTAGTTTTCTTAGCGACAGTAGTCATTTTGCTAGTTTACAGGTTAAAAAACTATTAATCGTATATTTGACGTAGTTTAACTTTTACTGAGGTTCTTGATCTGTCTGTACCTATTAATTTAATATTCTCTAAACAACTACAAATTAGAACAAATTAATTTAAATTACAACACCACCGAGCGAATCGTTAATTGAATTGACATTGTCTTGTTGATGTTGTTGATTTCTTCACCCATTCTGGGTAGGCAAAGGGAACTATGCCCATACAGCCAATTCTTTAGTAATATTTTCTTTATTTTTGCATTAAAACGTTGATGTTAGATGGAGTTTTTGGAGACAGTCGAAAGATTGAAGGAATGTAGAGAAGTCCCCAAGAAAGAGGTGAACTGTTCGCGATCCCGCGCAAAATTCACGGCCCACTTTTCTTGGTTACGACCCATACACCATGTTATTTCATCGAACTGTATATTGTTCACTCGCACGACACTTTGTTTCGCAAAATAACACCACTTTTACGACCCAAAAATCACTATAAACAATAAAAATTCGATAAAATAAACGGACTCCAAACGTATCTCACGAACTCCCGCCAAAAACCTGACATTGTCTTGTCTGAAGTTGTCTGTCACTCTGACGCATTTTTTTGTTTGTTTGTTCCTTTCGGAACCGGCTAAGATCTGACACCATGCTGCCATGTAATTAGTTGGAAATTCTAAATTACTAAAAATACATAAAATTTCATAAATACTTACTTACATACACATAATAACTTAACCTAACCTAACTCATTGAAATGTATGGGTGGTTTATACATTTCAATGATCACAGGGGTTTTACGCGAAAACGTAGATCCGAGTCGAATAGGAGCGCCTTTCCTCTTGTTTCTAACTTTTATTAGATTTATCCTACTCACTGACACATTATTATAACAATGCCACCACTTTAACACAACAAATGCCGCTTACGATAATTTCACAAAATTACGAAACAAAGCCTATCTTTCGTTTCCCGCGCAAAACCCACTGTCTTCAATCAATCGCCGCCTGTCAGTGTCAGTTGTTTTTTAAGTAAGTCTAAGCAACCTTATTTTACTCATGTGCTTATAGGACAGGCCATGAAATATATATATACACCCTATTAAGTTGTTTTTGATGGGATCTAGTCGTGTATTGATTATAAAAACCTCAAATGAATACGTTCTTTATACATACTACCAAAGATTTCGATGGGCATTACAATAATTTAAATAACATAGTAGAAGATAAACAACTCTACTACTTATGTAATAAAATGGCACACCCTATTATTGTACCAACTTGTAAATACTTAACTTGGCCGCATTTACCCGTATACAAGGGGTTATTTGGGTCTCGGTTTACGCTACTTAATCCCTCAACCCCCAGGAGGCAGGCGCGTGCCGCGATAACAATTGATTTCAATTGTGTCTGGAATAACTCACGATCGAGGGATTAAAACTTTAGTGAATAATCTAAGACGGTACATTGATCGCGATAGTAAAAGAAGTGCACTTGATTTCGTGTTCATTACTAGAGTGCTGAGCACCTCTTAACAAGTAATCACATAGTAAATACTTAATCCTAAATACTAAATCAATCATCCAAGTTCAAGCATATGGCATAATTATCTCATAAACGAAGAATATTAGCGGTAAAATTCGGATCTAATCTTACTAATATTATAGCTGCGAAAGTTTGGATGGACGTTAACTACTCAATCAAGTCAGAAAGCGTAATGGATTTGAATGAAATTTGGCAATGATATAAATTATAAGCTAGGACAGCACATATGCTATTTTTTATCCAAAAATAAATTATGTTTTCCAAAAGATAGATCTATACAAACGAAGGCACGGGCATAAGCTAGTTTGTTTATTAGAATATCACTTAGGCTGCCCGCCCACGTCCGATAATCGGTGACCGATTTTTTGTACGAGAAAAATAGAACGTACTGATAGCAATGGAGCAACGCACACGTCCTACAAAAAATCGGTCATAATTGTGTATGCTGCTGCCTATTATAGTAAAATCGGCCCGATTATCGGTCCTACAAAAAGTCTGACGTGGGCGGGCAGCCTTAAGCGCGACCAGTTAGACCCATAGACTTACACCCGTATTTATAAACAAGTAAAACTAATTAGGTACTTAACTAAAAGTAGTTAAGTGTCAATAAGTATTCCTTAATCAAGTTATTACTAGAAGTGAAAACTATTAAAAGTTAGCATTTTCAGTTAAATAATATGACTATTAATGGTGACCTATTTCCTTAGCACTAGGTATGAACACTAAGTTATGACTTTCTTAGCAAATAAGTAATTACTTCTTTAGAATTACGGGTGTTAAGTACCTACTATAAGTTTATAGTTAGACCAATGTGGCTTGCTTTTTATTCGTTTTAAGTTGCCAGTAGAAAAAATGGCAAAGTCCGTCATATGAAAATTGCAGCAGTGGACAGCCGGGAAGCATGTTTTAAATAAAACAACGTAATACTTTAACTCATATTCTTTATACGCTTGGTTAATATTTTGTGACTTACATGTAAGTATTGGTATCAGCTATTGTTACATCACTCACGTTTACAACACACGACTCTCCAAGCTACAAATCTATTAGCTAACCACTTTGTACTTAAATTAATAGAATAAAATCTATAATACAAATGTATGGTACTTATCTTTACAAAAAACGTAATTTCAAAGCTACAATGAAATTATAAGACACAAAAGATCTTGAGACAATCCATTAAAATATTTAGGTACATTAAAATGTGATTGAAATATGTAATAAAAAAGATTAAAATGATAAAACTTTTTTTTTGGTTATGGTAACACATAAAATTGGTTACCATGGAAAAAAATTAAAATTACATTTATACACTAAAGTGGTAACATTGCATGTTTATAAGCGTGCAAAATTATTTTCTTACTTCATTCACCAGTTTTAATACAATGTAAATAATATTTCGAATACATTCTTATGTATCAAAACTATTTGTTCTACGTAGCAGAACTGTCGTGCAAACATGATAAAGATTAAAAACTTTAAAATCCGGTAAAAAAATGATATTAGTACATTTCTATTTTTAAATATCACCTCTAATTAAAAAAGGCTGACAAAGGCGTTCTATTGGTTTTACAAACGGCAATTAATTTTTTTTTACCTAAACGTTAGGTATTCGATTTTGGACTTTATCTGACCAAAAATAGGTCCTAAATTAAGGCGTCAATACAGTAGTTGCATTTCAGTCTTATACAAGGCACCAATTCGGATTTGTGTAAATATTTATAAAAATAGCTGCCTTCAAATATCCATAAATGTCAAATTTCCCCAAAAGATTTTCAACTTTAAGCACGACATACAAAGATCAGTTTCAATTGAGGAAATTTGACAACCTGTGGTATGATTATTAGCCATCGTGTGGTGTACTATCATAAATTGGCACGGTTTCATTCTATTGTCCATATAAAATGTAAATTAATTACACTGTCCACATTCTATATATTTTAAAAAGCACTCTAATTTTATGTTACCTTCTAATAATACAACAGACAGACAGTATGAATTCTATCATTCAAAATCACACAAATATTCACAATACATATTGTAAAAAGTTCATTGAAAAATTTACTTAACATTTACAATTTTCTATAAAGTTTTTGACCGAAATTTTAGACACTACCTACTAGGAAATAGTGTATTTTTTTTAATATACAAAATTTTGTAAAAATTTATAAGTTATTAAATGTATAACTTTATAGCTCAAATATAATATTTTTTTATTTATTATATTATTATTTAGGGATTAACTGCAATTACAAAATAAATACTCAGTCAAATTGACACTTTAAATTTACGATTAGTACTGGAAAAACGGCATTTTTTTCATTAATAATGTTAGTATTTATAGTTAAAAATTATTATATGTGAGCCAAAGTATGTAGAAAAACACGTATAGCCTTGTGCAGTTGGCGACAAAAACATGTAGGTGTAAAAGCTTTTTGATAAATGTTAACATTTAATTATTAAGGTTGGTAAATAATCGCCGTACTGTATGCGGTTAATGAGTTTTTATTTATTTTCTTGATACATACGTGTTTAATTTATATAATAATTACATAATCATCTTACAGTAATAGGCTATTAGACCTATGCCATAATAAACGACTGGAACTTATTTTCTCTTTAAAAACTGATTTAGAAGTCACTAGAGCAATGAAAGTGATAAATGTTGCTAACGCTAACTGTACTTAGAATATATAAAATATAATTGTTGTTACAATTTTAAGAAAAATAATTTTACTCTCTGGCAATACAGAAAATACGAAACATTTTCACATATCTAAAAATATTATTATTAATAAGTTTTTTAAAATTTTATCAATATAAGAATTTTTAGAATTCTGTATCAAATATTAAGATACAAAAATACTAAAAATAGAAAAAAACTCAAGGATATCAAAATTATCTGACAGGAACTGAATCATATTAAAACTAGTTCCAATAAACCATTGTTTCAAAAATATTACTTATACAAATTGTATAAATTTTATCAGTTCAGTATAAAACGCGAATATAAATCGAATGATTTATCAATATAAAATATATCGAAAACATTTTCAGCTGCTAATATAACACGCAATCAGATTTCATTTTAATATTAAGAAATAATTGATTCCAACTATCTACCTACCTACCAAAGGCCCAGCTGGCATTACATTATTTAACTATGTATTTTAAAATCCAAAACAGTTTTTCTAAATAAAATATATTACATAATATATCAATAGAATCTATTACTTTCAGTGATGTTAAAAATATTTTAGTTGTCATTAGTTCGACTAAAAATCCGTTGCAACGTATAATCATGTACAAACTGGAATTCATCTAAGACATGCTTTTTCAGTATCGTTTGCTGATCATTTCAATTTGGTCCTCAACACTATACAATTGGTACCAAAATTATCAAACGGTTTCAATTGTTACCGACAGTTTGTTTCGATTGATACTATTAAAATCCATACCACATGTTTTAATTGGTACCAAACAGGAACGTTTCAATTGGTACCAAACATTAACATTTCAATTGGTACTAAGCGCCATCACTTTCAATTGGTACAACTCAGGTTCAATGGGGGCTATCGCTAGTGAATTTGCCACTAGAGGCGCTAGTGTCGCGTGAGGTCCAATATCATTCACTTTGTACTGGTTTTTGCGGAATTTGTCGCATAAATTATAATATCTTTAATTTACCTGCTGGAAAGTGATCTCCTTCGTAAAATATCGCAAATATGGATTATTTGGCGATTAATGTGATCGCTTTAAAAGCGGAATTAAGAAAAAGCGCAAAAATAGGCGGCCTCAAGAGCAACTATTTCAGAAGTTAGTTTGTTGATATCAAGATAGTTATTTGTAAACAATATAACCTTTATTAGATTCAAGATATAACACTTTGTTTCGGCGCCAATCGCCTTTGATAGCTATACCTCCGGACCTCAGTCTACAGTGGCGCCAACTGGTGAGCAAAGAAACGGTAGTCCCCATTACTACAGTATCATTCTAAGTACTCCGTATACCCCTGAGCTCCGGTGAAGATCACATCGATCCATATCCTCGCAGCTTCGCCAGATGGCGCCATTAAGTAGTATCTGCGTTGGCGCGTCTTCACAATAAAAGTTGTTAGGGGGTTCGGAGATTTAGATGTGTTCCCGTGATCGAGATATACCTCTTCTATTACCTGACGATAGAAACAATGTAAATCAGAAAACTGATCGCGCTTGTGTGATATTATACAGGGTGATATGGTGGTCAAAAATCTAAATAAAAATAACTAATAAAAGTCAGAGAACATACTCGTGTACATGAATGTAATTGCATTTTTTTATGTAATTATTCTGACCACCCATATGGTAATGCTAGCTCGTAAGTGCAGAGTTAATTTATTTAAAAATTACACCACTTTTTCATATGAGTATAAAAATGTTCTTTGGCACAGTTTTCTTATGTGAGCTTAACTTTTGTTTTTAGGGTTCCGTACGTAAAAGGTAAAAACGGGACCCTATTACTAAGACTTCGCTGTCTGTCCGTCGCTCTGTCACCAGGCTGTATCTCAAGAGCCGCGATAGTTAGACAGTTGAAATTTTCACAAATTATGTATTTCTGTTACCGCAATAACAACAAATACTAAAAACAAAATAAAATAAATATTTAAGGCCGTTTCTTTGGCCTCTTTGGTACGGAACCCTTCGTGCGCGAGTCCGACTCGCACTTGGCCGGTTTTATTTGTTATTTGTATGTGTATTTCTTGTGAAGTTATTATTATCTGTTCCATGTAATGTTATGATTATTTTTTATCTATACGTTTTTGATTCTTTTCTCCCTTAAGTTATATGTATTGTGTTCATGTAATTATTTAAATTCTAGGATCCCGCAGAATACGCAGTCGTGACACGCCTTAAGCTGCCACGATATACGCTGAGCGGGAGTCCTTTTTGACACCTTTCATTTATTTATTATTATCTTGTTTTTTCCTCTAAAATTTATATGTAATGTTTCTGAGTAACTGTTAATCAAATGTGTGTCAAATAAATATGTTTCCTTTGTTTCTTTTTTCCTATATAACTGTTTCTATACGATAACCTAGGCAAACCAGGCAAAACCTAGCGGGTAGTGCTAAAAATACTTGCAGTTTGGTAGTACTGACCTGGAAGTAGGCGCCTCCCCTGGGTTTCTTCTCGCTCTTGTCCCAGTAGTAGACGAACGTTTTAGTTTCTCTATCAAAAACGAACCACCTGTAAACAATATGATAGTGAAGCATTAACATTCATGTAATTAATATCAGTATACACCGTGAAATGTTAGTGGTTGTTTTCCCGCAACAGAACGATTTACACCATCATATACACCATCGAATCGTGCGAGTTATTTATTGAAAATAAAGATATCGTTGTTCTCAACTAATCAAAAAAATAATCATCAACTCAAAATCGTGAGATACGATAGTATCTTTACAAAATGTGACGTGTTTGGGTACTGCTTGCCGCACGAAATCAATGTTCAAAGCAAAAGAAGCTCTACGCACTAAGTAATACCTCATAAACTGCACCGCGCGAGGGGCAATGACCCCGGCCGGTGACCGGCTGCGGCGCGGCTGGTACCATTGGTTCGAGGTTGCTTTCGAGTTTCGTTTATCACAATCGTGAAACTGCTATTTTTTTATTTGAATAAAAAAAAACTGCACAAATCTATTGTACTATTAAGATAGAATCATTTTATTGCGGGAAAACAACCACTAAAATTTCACGGTGGGCACGGTGGCAATTCAACAGGCGGGACTCGAACCCGCATCTCCTCGCATGCCGGGCGGGATTCATGTAATTAATATAATTTTTATTTAAAAAAATGGCTGAATGTGTTGCTAAGCCCAAAACTCGAGAGTGGTTTCACCAAGCAATCCAACCGGCTAATTTTTGTGTAAATGTCTTCGTTAAGACATAATGCAGGTTTTTATTAAGAGAAAAAAACGTCAATAGTAAAAACTTTAATTTATAAGAAATACTCTGCCCTTTACAGAATATTAAACTGTCTCCATAGCAAATGTTATTTGAATCGGTTAAGAGTAAATTTTTCTCATACCTACATCCCCCTCTTCAACCTATTCCCTTGAGCTAAGGAAGAACATGAGTTTCTAAATAAAGACAACACTATGTCCTTTCGTATTTGATTGATTTGATTTGAATGTCTCAAACTATCTATGATTCGCGCATTGGATCCATCAACCACCTGTGGGCAGGTTCCCTACCAGGTGGACCTACGATCTGGTGAAGGTCGCTGGAAGCCGTTGGATGCGGGTGGCGTGGACCAATCGTTATGGATATCCTTAGGGGAGGCCTAATGCCCAGGCATAGGCGTGGTTTGACTGAGATGAGTAGACAGCCTTCTTAAGAGGACTAGTAACTAGAGCTAAGTGCTGCCCCAAATTGATTTAATTGTATTACTTCTAAACAAAATCAATTCTCAAAAAACTATAACAGTATCATTTTAGCAAATTACCTCTTTTATTGATTGAATCACTGTTTTTTTTTATTTTTATTAGGTCCACTTACAATTTATGCATTACAATTTCCTTAAAAATAAAAAATCGTTTAAATAAATATAGCTAAATACATAATTTGATTACAAGTAGACTCCACATGCATTTACAGTAAATAAGCTGAGTAAGCTTTAAAATCACATTTCCAGCTACATAATACTTAAAACTACTTTGCGTATCTTAATAAAACCGGCCAAGTGCGAGTCGGACTCGCGCACGAAGGGTTCCGTACCATTGACTAGGTAAAGAACAGAAGGTACACAAATTGCGAGCAAAAAAGGGCAAAAAATCGCGTTATTTGTATGGGAGCCCCCCTCAAATATTTATTTAATTTTGTTTTTAGTATTTGTTGTTATATCGGTAACAGAACTACATAATTTGTGAAAAATTCAATTGTCCAGGTATAGCGGTTCTTGAGATACAGCCTGGTGACAGAGCGACGGACAGACGGACAGACAGCGAAGTCTTAGTAATAGGCCGTTTTTACCCTTTGGGTACGGAACCCTAAAAACTGAGTCATGAAAAATGTCTATCAAGCTACTATAATGGTTAAGGATTAAGGACTGTTAACTGCTTTTCATTCTGGATTCTTTCGTATTGCTAAAAGCTGTCACTTTTGGTGACAGCGACAAATTCGACTTTATAAACAACTAAATGGAAAGTTTACTGTGATTCAATAAATACTAGAGGTAATTTGCAAAAATTATACTGTTCTAGTTTATTGAGAATTAAATTTGATAGAAGTAATTAAATTAAATCAATTGAGGGCAACACTTAGCTCTAGTGGTTAAATAAAAAATAATTACCGTTTGGACCAAGTGTGAAACTTGGCGCCGAGTTTGAGCAGGTACCCGCGACAGGAGGTCGAGTTCACCGTCACGTAGGGGCACACTTCAATCTGATGCCCTGCGAACATTTAGAACAATAGGTAACATATTCAACCGTCGTAAGGGAAGTAAAAAATTTAGAAAACGATTCTTACTAAATTGACTCGAGTCTGGATCGGTCCCCGCCCATTAACGCCCTATTAGTTTAAGTGAGTGGTAGCGGTCCAAGAGACCAAGATCTCGGGATCTTTGATACTTCCTACCGGGGTGGGCAGACGATCTGGCCCCCAATTCCGCTAATTTACAATTGGCTCAATAGAATCGCAATTGCATTGCAATTGTATATTTTGACACATTTATTATGGTAGTAATGTCAATGTCGCTTGGCTGAGATGATGATGAGATTATTCTGAAGGTTAAACGGATAACAAAAGGAGGACCACATTTGAAATACAATTACTTGAATAAAAATTTCTAATGCCTAAGGTGGGACACGAACCCACGACCATTCGCATAACGGCCGACTGCTCTAACCATTGAGCTTTCAAGACATTTGGTGTGACGAAGAATTTATTCAAGGCTTTACGCTGTAAGCCAGCGGCGTTTCATCCATGTTTTCCTACAAAATCGATCATTTTAAAAATTGTTCTTTGTGCAGACAACAGGACGTAAACCTACCACAAAACGTCAAATTTTCTCAATAGATATAGATCTCTACTTGTTTGACTTAAAGTTGAAAATCAATTCAATGAACTTTAACTTTTTGGGTAGGTTGACCTGCCGTTGTCTGCTGTACAAATAAATTGCTAATATAAATTATACAATTGCTTGGATAAAATTTCCGACGACCACCTCAGGAAGTCTTTGTATTTTCAATTTATAAGTACAAGCAATTTATTTGCTCAATATTAAGATTGCATTTCCTTGTCCTTGCATTTTCTATTGGGCCTGGATATTTTTACTGGTTCTACCAGTTCCCGCTTACCCGCGGACTCGACGTGACGCCGCAGATCGAAGTCATCCCGGTCCACCGGTAAGTACCTCGTGAGCGGACGTTGCGCGTCCGAGTACGGGGCGACGCCGCGGCGGCTGCGACGCGGGGCGCTGCTGAGCGACACTGGAACACAATTGAGATATGCTTGCACTCCAATGATAAGCGGTGTAAGACCGCGGTTGGAGTTCTACAATTCAATGATTGAGGCCTTTAATCAACCCACTGCAGGGAGTGGGATGATTATAAGTGTAGCGGCCTATCGTTTACGCTAGACGAATAGATGACAAATGTATGAAAATGTCATTAACAAACGATCGAACGATCGTAACCTTATGTCATTTTATAATTTGGCGTCTATTCGTCTAGCCTAAACAATATTAGAAAGCTACTTGTCTAAAGCCGTAGATATGAAAAGTGTAGTACTACAACATGCATGAGATTGACTTCTGTACCAATTTGTGGTCGCAAAACAGATTGGTACAGAAGCATTTATAATTTTTAAAATGCTATCATCATCATCATCATCATATCAGCCGAACGACGCCCACTGCTGGGCATAGGCCTCCCCCAAGGATCTCCACAACGATCGGTCCTGTGCTGTCCGCATCCAGCGGCTTCCCGCGACCTTGATCAGATCGTCGGTCCACCTTGTAGGGGGCCTGCCCACGGAACGTCGTCCGGTACGCGGTCGCCATTCGAGAACCTTTCCGCCCCAACGGCCATCGGTTCTCCGCGCTATGTGTCCCGCCCACTGCCACTTCAACGATGCAATCCTTCGAGCGATGTCGGTTGTTTTAGTTCTCCTGCGGATCTCATCATTTCTGATTCGATCGAGTAGGGAAATACCAAGCATCGCTCTCTCCATTTCTCGCTGGGTGATCTTGAGCCTTCTTATGAGACCCATAGTAAACGACCACGTCTCACTCCCATAGGTCATTACTGGCAACACACACTGTTCAAAGACTTTCGTCTTGAGACACTGAGGTATTTCGGACGCGAATATATGCCGGAGCTTCCCGAACGCTGCCCATCCGAGCTGGATTCGACGAGAGATCTCTTTCTCGAAGTTGGACTTACCTAACTTGACTATCTGTCCCAGGTAAACATAGTGGTCAACAACTTCGAGTGCAATGTTCCCAACGTTAACTGGAGCGGGTGCAACATGGGCATTTAACATGATTTTCGTCTTGTCCATGTTCATCCTAAGACCCACTCTTTGAGAAGCATTACCGAGATCTTCGAGCATAATGTTCAGGTCTTCCAAGGTCTCAGCCATAAGAACTACATCATCGGCAAATCGCAGGTGTGTTAGGTATTCGCCATTAATGTTGATGCCGCGTCCTTTTCAGTCCAGAAGCTTGAAAATATCCTCCAACGCAGCTGTGAACAGTTTCGGAGAAATAACGTCTCCCTGTCTCACACCTCGCTGTAGTTGGATCGGATTAGAGCTCTGGTTCTGTAATCGGACCGACATGGTGGCGTTTTGGTATAAGTACTTTAGTACCTCGATGTACCTGTAGTCTATTTGGCACCTTTGGAGAGACTGCAGCACTGCCCAGGTCTCAATCGAATCAAAGGCTTTCTCATAGTCCACGAACGCTAAGCAAAGTGGCAAGTTATACTCTTCGGTCTTCTGTATAACTTGCCGCAGCGTATGAATGTGGTCTATGGTACTATAGCCTTTTCGGAACCCGGCTGTTCGGGAGGTTGGAAGTCGTCGAACCTGCGAGTGAGACGATTCGTAACGACTCTCGAAAACAACTTATAGATATGGCTCAGAAGCGAGATGGGTCTGTAGTTCTTCAAGAGAGTTTTGTCACCCTTCTTGAAGAACAGCATCACATCGCCTCTGCCCCATGCCTTTGGCGTTTTGCCCTCGAGTATGACAGAATTAAAGAGCTTCTGGAGGACCTTAAGTACCGGCTTACCGCCCGCTCTAAGGAGCTCTGTTGTGATTCCGTCATCACCCGCCGCCTTGTTGTTTTTAAGCTGCTTGAGAGCCATTCTAATCTCGCACAGGCTGACGTCCGGGATATCTTCAGAATAGTGTCGGGTAAGCTTGGCTCTAGGGTCTTTAGCCTTGCTTTCAACAGGTGTTTCCGTGGAGTATAACTGTCCATAGAAACTCTCAATCTCCCTCAGGATTTCAGGTGTTGACGTGATGCTACCTGTCTCAGTTTTCAGCCTCGTCAATTGGCTTTGCCCAATAGACAGATCTCTGGCGAACACTTTGGAGCCTTTGTTCCGCTCAATGGCCTCTTTAATACGTCGGGTATTAAATTGACGAAGGTCGCTCTTCAAAGACTTCGATATCTGTCTATTGAGTTGCCGATAGCGATGGGCATCCGCTGAGTTCTGTAGCCTCATTTCGTTTCTCTGATCCATGAGTAGGAGAGTCTGACTGGAGAGTTTCTTTGATTTGGAACGGCGGGTTTTAAAGTACTTAGACCCTACCGTACGGACAGTATCCACCACCATGTTGTATAGATCGTCCACATCGATGCTGGTCTCAAGGGCTTCGAAACGGTTTTGAAGCTCGAGCTGAAAACACTCGGGGTTTTGAATTTGAGCCGGTATTGGTCGGAGCGTGGATTTTATCAGTCGCGCTCTTTCAAGCTTTACGTCGATATTCAATGTGCCTCTGACCATGCGGTGATCGCTTCCTGTCTTAACAGCGTTGATCACAGCGACATCATCGAATATGTGCTTCTTCGTTGACATGATAAAATCGATCTCATTTTTGACTTTACCGTCCGGGCTGATCCAGGTCCATTTGCGGCTTACGGGCTTCTTGAAGAAGGAGTTCATCATAAAGAGGTTTTCCCTCTCCATGAAGTCTGCCAGCATCTGACCCCTTTTGTTCCGTTGCCCAAATCCAAATTTCCCCATTCTCAACTCATTACCGCAACGTTGCCCCAACTTCGCATTGAAATCCCCCATCACAACCGTGTAGTGGGTTTTAAAGCTATGCATGGCTTTAGAGATCTCCTCATACATAGCCTCCACTTCGACATCGTCGTGTTTCGAGATCGGAGCGTAAACCTGAATGACATTCAGCGAATATCGTTTCGATATTCTGAGTATCAGGTACGCTACCTTGCTCGAAACACTTCCGATAGTAATTACGTTGTTGACAAGGGACTTGTGGACGATGAACCCGACACCACCTAGGGACTGTTGGTCGCCCTCCCGGTAATATAGTAAGTTACCGGATTGCAGGGTTATCGAGTCCTCTCCCTCTCTTCGGACTTCAGATAGCCCAATGATATCCCAATGTAACTTACCAATTGCTTCTTCCAACTCTACGAGCTTCGCGTCAAGCCTCAGTGTGCGCGTGTTATATGTTGCCAGGTCGAGTCGTCGTTGTTGGCAGCCGGATCTTACCCGGGGATTCTTAGCACCCCCTGCCCCGCCGTTACCATAGCCGCTGCCATAGCTAGGACTAGCGGGGCCGCCAGGGACTGGGGGCCGAATTTTTTGAGGTGTATTCATATTTGGGGGGGGTTGCCATAATCGCCACGCTTGGCAGGCGGGTTGGCGATCGCAGTATGGCCTGCTGCTTCTAGGAGACGCTGCTGCCCATCTCCTGATGGCAGTTTTCCCTCTGTCGGCTCTTACGACACCCACGGGAAGAGAGGGGGTAGTGCTATTCTTTTTATGTGCCGGCACTACACGGCACGGCAAAATGCTAGATCAGCAGCTATTTAGTCAATTACGATGTATACTCACAGATGTTGGGAGTGCTGAGGTCGGAGGCATGGCTGAGAGGGCGGCTCTCGTCGCTGAGTTTGTCTTCGGGTGCCGAATCTCTGGAATGACGGACTTGCAACTGTTGGAGAAAAAATTCTAAATGAGTTCAAGATTTATAATCTGTAGGATTGAGTAAATTCAAATTCAATTATTTGCTAGAATACAGAACGATAAGTGAGGTAAGAGCCCTTTCTCATCACTGCTGGTAAAGTTTAATAATAGTTTTGAATCAAAACAACTTTGTTAATTTAAATTGTAATATTACTAGCCGATGATGGGAAGTGGGTTTCTCCGTCTGGATTTCTATCAATATCAAATTCATATAATTTAATTTAGACACACGAGTCCATACAGTAGAACTAATAACGTGAAATTTTATTTAACTTAAACAGTATTTGTTATTTTTTTGATTTCTTAATAAAACCTCACATAAAAACAGTGTTAAAAATGATAGGTGCTATCGCTGCCTCTTTGCCATGTAAGAGAGACACTAAGTCGGTTCTTCCGTGATCATGGCTTGCAACAGTGTTAAAATATCGAAAATTCTTAAAAAACAAGTTACATGGTATAAAATTCAAATCAAACTTCAGTGTAAGAATGAGGTTTCCATTTCATCACCACCTCAATGTGGGAGAGACTATGACACCGGCTTTATTTTTAAAAATTTATAGTTTATGTAAGTAAATATTGTGTGAAGATTTCTATAGCATCACAAAAGTAACGGCCTATTATCATCCCACTGCAGGGCAAATGCCCTCTTCATTGAATTAGTTACCACAGCTACATGATGGGTGCAGGCATAATCACCACGCTTATATACATTCTACGCATCCATTCCAATAATCCGCAGCGGGTACATAAGATTTTCCAATAAAGACAGTCTTAGACGACAGACTCATTTTCATCAAAGAAAGAAAGAAGAAAGATACATTTACTTTTCAACAATTATTAATGGATTCAAGGATGAATCGTATTTTTAATTATCTCTACTAAATCTTTAGTCTAAGAGTAATCATGTCAGTAATATCCAGATAATTTATACATACTCATGTTTACGAAAAACACATGGTATCTGCAAGTAATGCCGGCCAACATATACTGAGTAAATCAACAAAGTTTATCTGATATGGTAAGAATTATGGAGTGTGTAATGACATGGAACGACGTATACGTGGTAAAATTTATTATTTACCTACTAGCTTTTCGCTCGCGGCTATACCCACGTGAACACTACGTTATATTAAAAAGCACAAAAAAAAAAGAATCATAAAATTATTAGATTCGGGTGCTACGACCACGGGTGCATATGTAATGGTCCAAGCGATTAATGCGGGCATTATTTATAATGCCCGGGCATTATGAATAATGCCCAGCTCTATCGGGCGAAGTGATTAATTACTATCGAAACATCATAATTTCTCACATTGCCTGGTAATTTTTATATTGCTACGATACAATAGGGCAATTTGATAAAAAGCTTAAGATAATGAGTATGATTGAAACTACTAAAACTTCAGTGTCTCTCATCTGGTATAAAATAATATGTCAAAAGTTTTATAAAGCACGGATATGTTGTTACATTTTTGTTTCAAATTTTGCATTTTTGTGTTATCAATCTTTTAAATTTGACTTTCCTCAAGTTTTAAATGTAAATTCTAGTATATTCTTAGTATTGGAATAAAAAAAATAAGACAGTTATTTTTAGTTGGTAACAAAGAGTCTGTGTACCGATTTTAAGCTTTCTACCTTGAAAACTGCGACAAATCCCATATAAAATTTCACCAAATTTCCAAAAAAAAAACATGCACGATTTTTTTGTTAGTCACAAATTATTATATATTTAGCTGCATAAGTACCAATTTTTAGCTTTCTGCCTTAAAAATTACGGAATCCAATACATACAAACTCCCATTCCTCATTTTAGGGATGTGGGGGGTTGGAAAGAGGCAAAATGTCACCCTTCATCCCTTCAACTATCGCCTCTTAAAAATCACGTCAATTCGTCGGTCCGTTTTGCCTTGAAAGACGGACAAACAAACAGACACATACACTTTCCCATTTATAATATTAAGTATGGATTTAAATTGTTTAACATTTAGTTTATTTTAACATAAATAATAATAATGAAAATAGCAATTAAAGGTAATTGTTTTACTCTGCCCAATAGCTGATGGGCATTATGTTTAACGCCCGGTTAATTTGATTATTTGAATAATCACTATCAAATTGCCCTCTCATATTGGGCATATTTCATAATTTATTTTTATTTTTTATTTATTTATTCATTTATATCAGGCGACAAAAGGCCCATACAATAAATACCTTACAGACTAACATACATATAATAAACTCAACTAAAAATAACTAAACCGGGCATTATGTATAATGCTCAATTAATTACTTGGTCCATAACACATACACCACTGGGGGCATAAGCCACGGACCCGTTATATCGCGCTACCTAAATCAGTAAAATAGTTTTATTTCTGCAAATGGGTCCCAGGAGGCACTTTTACACGTCCCAACATTTAAACCTATCACTGCCTCTCGTCATATCTGGTGCTAGTACTGAGATGAAGTGAAAATCTTATCAAATAATACTTACAAACAAAGGTTTCGGCGAGCAGTTTAGACCCCAGTGCGAACTCTTTGCGAGCGCCAGCCACACGGACATACTGTTTCTAGTTATATTCAAATTAACTTCACTCACTACTTCACCCTTCACTTCACATGCTGCGTTCTCATTTTATAACAGCTAAAGGTTGGTTTGTTGCTATTTTGTGTACTAAAATAGATACGGTATTATTATCAGTATCGGTTTATAACAAATCATTGTTTTTTGTACCAGGAATCGAATTTTTAACTTCTATAATAATAAAGTATTAAAACATAAACGCCTATTAGATATTGCCTAAAACTTAATGACGAAAATTTTGGAACAAGCTATCAATGTGTTGTGTCGACTCAGGTCAGGACTACGGTCGTTGGTGATTGTTTGGCACCAAAACAAAGTTCGTAGCTTATTCCCTTTCGTTGGCTTTGGTCCTAACTTTGGGGTGGTGGGATCTACCTCCTAGTGGTCCACCATGGGCAACGGCATCTTTGATTTTCTAACCAATGATGACGGCTAACAGATCTACGGTGGTAGGCTTCGTAAGAGGCTGCCTGGATGCTACCACCCTCCTGCCGGAGTCCAGCGCCAAACAGTTTTTCTGTGTTCCACTGGTGTGTGGGAGAACCAGTGCCTCTGGATAAGCTCGCTCCATCTTAGGCTTCTTCTTAACCGTAGAGTTAAGTATGTAGTCAAGAGCAAGAACAATATTATTATTAAAAAAAAAACTATTTTTTTATGTGTTTCTTATTTTTCTAACCATTCGGGCAGTAATCATTTTTAAAATGTATGTAAGACAAAGCCTGAGCTATACCCTGTCCAACAATACAAAAATAAAAACGGATAACCCTGTAAAAGAAATGAGTAGAATTATGTTTTCGCATCTCAGCACCCAACATGCTTGTTTTCTCTAACATCTTTCATTGGTTGGATATAATCTGCGTACTACGTTTTGATAATACTTCAATTTATGTAGTTTCAGATTAAACGCGGCACATAAATCGTGGTAAATATACGAAGATTCTGTCGCACGAAAATAGTGTTCAAACGTAGAATGCACCAATAAATTCTGAAGCTAGTAAAAAGGCCGATAATCCGCAGTTACATTAAGTGGCACACGTACAGATATCTTCAGTGTAAATATCAGAATGCGTGAGTTAAAAAATAAGAATATTACATTTTTTTTAGTTTTGTCTGCAGTTGCGAATTCAACTGCTAATTTGATGTATGTGTCTGTATATGGCTTTGCTTAAATTTAATTCTCATAACTCTTATACTAATTCAAGCAAAACTCATATCTTTTACTAAAAGAAATAAAAATAATCATCATTCATCATTATCAATCATTTCCTTTTTTCCTGTAATGTCTAAAAGGAGTTACGTATTTTGATAATTAGACCGACGATTTGTCTCCAGTCTATTTAATCGTTGCATAATAATTGTGTTGAGTCGCTTTAAACACAAAGGATCGCACCCTTTTCGTTCGTCTTGGTGTGCTGGGCGATGCTCTTGCAAAATGTTATATCTGGTACTTCGTCACATGAAGATAGAGTTATTTATTACAACACCATGTAATATGGGTGGTAGTAACAACAACCTCAAGTATGTCAGTAAATTATTTATTAGAAATATAACAGATATATTTTGTTTGAAACACATTTATTTTACGTTTTTAGTATTGTTGCAGGCACCCTGATCACGGAGTAAATGCAGACCTCATAGTACGTACGACTCTTAATAAGAGGCAATAACGCGATGATATGTTACGTCCTTACGATCGGCTTTTATTATCATCGAAATAGCCAGACGACGAGTCTGCCCGAGAGATTTTAGAGAGTGACGACTCAATGATAGAGATGGGCGTTAGAAGAGCGATTGAAGTTTCAATTGATACAAAATTAAAATCGATTAAAAATTTTAAGTCATATATTTTTTAAATAAATTGTATTTGTATTTTTATGAATAAATACACCAGATCAAATGCGCGCACATATTTTAATGAAATATGAAGCCTAGAAGAATATATTTATGTCTTTCTTTGGCTTTTTTCGTAATAATTTTTGCTTGAACATTAAGCATTAATCAATTTAACTTTTGTATGGTAATAAGCTGATTATAAAACGTCATAAATAACTTAAGTAAATACCAATAATCAAGAAAAAGTTAATAAATATAAAAGTTTTCCTGATGTCATAGAAACATCTGATATTTATGAATACTTTATGAACAACTTTTAAATGAAACTCAATTATACAGGGTATTAGGTAAATGGAGCCGAACAAGCCGAAACGAGCATATGTTAACATAGGCTGTTGGTTGTGATTGGTGTATTATAAATAAATATTTTAATTGTAAATATGGAATATAAAAACTTGAAAATTTTCCTCTTATAAGTTATTAATTTACAGATCAGTTCAGATTTATATAGAATTACAAACAAACATTTCACACCGATTAATCGAATGTCGGAACTACAATTAATCGTAATCGCCCCTCCCTAGTCCAAACTATAATACACAGACTAAAATAACTGCGCCCACGCAAATACTTCGATGTCGTAAATTTATTTTCACGGCATTTATCAAAAAAGTGTTGCCGTAATTTCTAGTGTTGGGGCATTGAATTTAAACATGCGCTTGACATTGGACTAATTTTCGACGAAACAGAGCCACAAACAAAAACAAATACAAAAATACTAACTTGATTGTTTGCATAAAACAAAACAAAAATATTTTTACGTAAAAAAAAATATCGTTTTAACCTTTTTTATACCCTGCTGAAGGGAAGAATTTTAATTTCCAACCTTGTGATCAACTTTGAGCTGGTATAAATTCTTATTGGGCGAATTCTAAAATTTATGGCCCTGTAAAAAGCGTACTTACATTAGAAACCCGATTAAAATGTAGCATTGAAACGGCTTTAAAAAAATATCATCTACAATAACACATTACTAAAGTGTTTCAAGGTTGCCATATAAAAATAATGTGCGAAGAAAGTCGCGCTTTTATGTTTGTTTTTATTTGCTTCCTTCATTTCTGTCCTTTCAACAATTGATTTGATGATATTTAACGCGATTGCTTAGATAGGCCAAAGGACGTATCCAGGCACCAACTTAAAAAAAGGCTACTTGCTGTAATCTCGAGACATGGACTCAGACCATTAAACCAGAAGGTTTAGATAAATCATTCAGTTGATTTTGGAACATGTTATTTTTTTAAATATTCCTGAATTCAACATGAATTAGGGTTTCACAGTTAGATCTTTTTTTCGTGCATTTCCGCTTGAAGAATGTTGGGGCACAAAACGAATCACGTGAATAAATCAAAACAACACAATGTCTAAAAAGACAGCCAAAATCCACATCGCATCTGTGTGAAAAGTTGGATGGAAAATGTGCTAAATGTTTTTCACCTATCGAGACGAAAGCGCGTCCATCAGATTAAATAGGGTTATCACTCCTACTAAATACGTTATTATTGTTTCTGTTTAATAGAAAATAATTATTTCAGTAAAAGAAGTTACTCTACTTTCTAACAGTGCTTTGTCTCGTTTCTATAGTTATAAATAAATAAATACGGTACGGTACGAGTACGGTTGACCATGGCCTTGTGGTATGTGGGAATGGCGTAATATAGCGAGCTAATGGTAAAATATTTCTAGAAAGGTTTAGGTCCAAAGTGGATTATATAGGCCGATGATGATAAATACTCGTATTACAAAGCCCTCACCACTGTTAATACGAGTCGCCAGCTCGAATTTCGTATTAAAATTAGCACCAATGTATGTGTGATAATGAGCAACTCCATTTGAGTTTGTTGTACTCGTATTACCCTCATCAATCAACTCATAGACCTAATCTCCATTGCACCTTTTAGTAATATTCTTAACAAAAGCCTATTGCTTTCATAAATCTGACAAACAGGTGTGTTCATTTGTTTTCCCACCAAATCACTTACTAGTACATAATTCTTCCGCGAGAGGCGCTAGAGTAGGCTTCATAAATCAAAGGCTTTCATAAATCTGATAAACAGGTGTGTTCATTAGTTTTCCCACCAAATCACTTACTAGTACATAATTCTTCCGCGAGAGGCGCTAGAGTAGGCTTCATAAATCAAAGGCTGACAACCCTAGAGGCGAAGGCATTTCAATGCCAGTGTTTGATACTCTTTACGAGTGTTTACATGCCGCATAAAAACCGAGAACTATGACGCATGTGGTTACGACAAAGCTTACAGTATAAAAGCCACAGCATTCGTAATGAATAGCACCACTCCTTCTATTCCTAAGCATCGTAAGAGACGACTAAAGGAGTGCCACCAGAAAAAAATGGGCAACAGTCTTCTCTCCACCATTGGTTATACTGCGGTCGTCAAACCACCGGCCAAGCGTAGCGATTATGGCAAGATCCTCTTTTTAAAAAGGTATGTGTCCCGGCAGGCATGCAGACTGATATACCTAAGCGGGTGATGACGATGGTCAAAATTCGCATTTACTTACAGCTTTCATCATCATAAACATCTTTCAGAGCTGAACATTGACCTCTTAAAAACCAAGCGGTGGAGTACTACTTCTTGTTTAATTACAATGGGTCTCAATGGGAGTAGTTAAGATTCTACAAAACATTTACTGAACTACTTTTCAATTACTTCATTAATTTAAAATTTACTGTAGGTACATCGGAAGTAGCTGAACACTTTAGTACAATGTCAAAGTATCGATTCGTCTGAAATCACTAGTAAATAAACAAACTTGTTACTTTGACAAAGTACTGTAGTGTTCAGCGACTTACAGTACTGATTGTACGTGCACCACTTTTAAATACCATTTAATATTCGTAAAAAAACTCAGACAAACGTTTTTAAAGGATCATAAAATATAGCCAATAAATTTAGAGGTTTTCTTTTAACGTAAAATATTTTCTGTTTCTCGTGTGGACTGGCTGTATTATTTAGTTTATATTGATGATAAATATCAGGTATCACAGTAATATTTCGCTAATAGCCACCTAAATCGCAACACTTTGGCATGGAAAAACTGAAATTCTGTGCCAAATTAGATTTTCTCCGGATATACGACTTGATTGAGACACTTCGTGGCAAGGACGCATAGGTAGCACTTAATTTGTGTCGAGTTTCATCATTTATATAGCTTTTGCGACGGCTTCAAGAGTATGACAAATTCTTGTTATTTGGCGACGTTAAAGCATAGCAAGCATATAACAATTGTTTGCACGCAGCAGTGGTACATCAGTATATTGTTTTAGTTATACAGGGTGTAACAGAGTATGGAGCAGCTGAGGTTATAGGAGAAAATATAGGTCTAGACCCTGTACAAAAACAAATAACATTCTAAGAAACTATCATTCTGCTACAAAGTTATCATATATAAAATTCACAAATTACATCACTTTCAGTTAATAAAAAAATAGAATAATAATAAAAAGCGGACGAACAAACGAAGAATCAATTACCTGGCTGACCAAACTGTAACCAAATGAGGGTAAGTTCTCTACCTTTTTTAAATTACTCGTACAATTTTATATCTACCTTGTAACCTACATATCATGTATAAGTGGTGAAACTCTGTAATGGGGGCTATCGCTAGTGAATTTGCCACTAGAGGCGCTAGTGTCGCGCGAGGTCCAATATCATTCACTTTGTACTGGTTTTAGCGGAATTTGTTGCATAAATTATAAAGTCTTTTATTTACCTGCTGGAAAGTGATCTCCTTCGTAAAATATCGCAAATATGGATTATTTGGCGATTAATGTGAACGCTTTAAAAGCGGAATTAAGAAAAAGCGCAAAAATAGGCGGCCTCAAGAGCAACTATTTCAGAAGTTAGTTTGTTGATGTCAAGATAGTTATTTATAAACAATATAACATTAATTAGATTCAAGATATAACACTTTGTTTCGGCACCAATCGTTTTTGATAGCTATACCTCCGGACCTCAGTCAGACAGTGGCGCCAACTGGTGAGCAAAGAAACGGTAGTCCCCATTGGCTAGATTTGATTGTTAGTTTAACCATTCCATGTATACTGTATAGAAGGCTGTTGAGTTTCCAAAATAAATAAAAAGATAATTCAATAATAATTACATAAGAGTAAAAACGATCATGAATACAATGTTCGATATATAGAGCTAAAAAATTTACTGCGATTGTTTTCTTGCAGCCAAAATCTTTTGTCTTACTAGTCAAAATATAAGTTTATTATTTAATAAAATCTAAAAAATAGAAATTAATACAATATTATTGCTACATAATAGGTATGTAGGAAATAATAATCCTTGGCTAAATAAAGAGGTGAAGACCAATCGAGGCAGTAAGCTTCGAGTTATTGATCATTCGAGGTAACGAATCTATTGGTTAGTGAAGGGAATTATCGAGATATAAACATCGATAAATTTTTATTGATCGTCGAAGCTATGTCATTCGAACTAGGGTAGGGAAGCGATACACAACGAATATCGATACAGTTTTTTATTAATTGATCAAGTAATTCAAAAGATGTATCTTTACTAATATTACAAAAGGGGTTTCCTGTCTGTCTGTTACCACACCACGGTTAAAGTGAAGGTGCTGATCCGAGTTAGATGAATTTTGGTGCAGAGCTAGTTTGAGTCCCGGGATAGGATTATAGTGTCGAGGAAATCGTCGCATGAAGGTACGGAAAATTTAAGGATCTCTTTGAAGCGCGAATTCTCCTGGAACGCGATGAAATCGTGGTGGAAAGGACCACATTAGTATCCCAATTTCAACCGCACTAGAGTTAAGTCTGTTAAGATAGATAGATAGATAGAAATGTACAATTAAGGCGGTCTTATCGCTTGAAGCGATCTCATCCAGTCTACCTTCAGGTAGTATAATCCGTTGCGTAGTTAAAAAGAGCTAAGCCTACAAAGAGATTGACGAGAAGCGACTTTATTTTGAAGAAAGAAAACGATGGAAGTTTTTTTAAATTATTTAGAGTACCTACTTAGTGAAATTAGGATGACAAGCTGTATTCCAAGAGAACAAAACATTTACAGTAATAAACTTTTTAATTTATCTAATAACTAATAAGCACATCCCAGTACCTACTTCGGCAAAGCGTGCAAAAACTGTTAATTGCAGGCTCTTAAAATTCAACATGTATTCCATAACAGCCATCAATAAATTAATAATTTTATAATATAAATAAATGAGAGGAAATATATTTTACACGGCTGTGATTGTATCGGACCGATCCGCTTTATTTTTTTGTTAAAGAGAGTATTTATTCTATATATGCATACATTTAGTAGACATAACTTTCAACCCTCATAAGTGGGTTAGAAAAATAATATCTAAGGTATTACTTGATAAATCATCCGAAATTTTACCGATTAATTTTAGCACACACTTTCACGAACAAACCAACAAAATGTTACATCACTAACAAATATTTGAAATTCGAACTAAACTTTTCACTTTTTTAATCACTGCACTGCCCTTGACTGTTGTGCCCAAGGCGTGCTCTCACACTGACACTTTCGGAAAACCATTCGAAATGTTCTATTTTTGAAATGGTGTACCGTGGGCGGCCGCGGCGAATTAACGGTAAATTCTGTTTTTAATCTGTAACCGCTTTGAATTGTCTTGTTTACGCACGACACATGATAAGGTATTCGAAATTTGAATTACATTTATTAGGGTTTCTCTAGGGGATTCAAAGTTAATTAAATATTTTTGTACTAGCTGTTGCTGTCGACTTTGTATGCGTGGAATCTTTTATTTTGTATCCCACGGGAATCGTAATTTTTTTTAGGATGAAAAGAAATAAGCTTCTTTTCCATTCAATAATCTATCTGTGTGCTAAATTTTTTCAGGTTCTGTTAAGCCTGTTCTAGCGTGATTAACTAAGCTAACAAACACCTCCCCAAACTTATTACATTAGTAAGACGTGAGCTTGACCGCAGCCCGCAGGGTTGAATGAGTTCTGAGTGGACGGTTCAATTTATTAATTAAGATAATTTTTTGTTATTTTTTATAATAACCTTTATAATAAGCCCTGCATCCAAAGATGAGTATTCTACACGTTATGTTTATTTGTGCCATATCACAACAAAAAATGGAGCGGAGATTAATTTTACCTTATAAAAAATAAACTTAACTATTTTAAAATAAAATATAAAGGTAGGTACTATTGCGTTTAAATCCTGTCGTTTTTTATTCTGTTTTAGTTCTAATTTCTAAACAATCAGTAAATTAAGACTTGACAGCGCGGACGGCCACGAACGGGCGTTCTAACTAAAAAATACGATGACATAAATTGGCATCCACTTCGACGTGTATTTTATGACTTAATCCAGTTTTATTTAACTGTTTAAGATTTGTGACGACGAAAATTTATTAATCCATCATCCGCGCATTGAATTATGTTAGTAAATTGTGCTTTGGGAACACAACTAAATAAATAAATAAATATTTAAGACATGCCTCACTGGGCCACACAGAGCCATCTAGTCCCAAGTTAAGCTACTATTAAGTACCCTGTCGTATGGGGTACTAGACAATCGATAAACTTACTTATATACTTTTTTTTTGTAAATACATACTTATAATACATAGAAAAAACCCAGACCAGTACAAACAGACATGTTCATGCACACAAATATTTGTACTGTGCGGGGATCGAACCCGCGACCCATGGCTCAGAAGCAGCGTTTACTACCGCTGATCCAAATGGTCGTCGAACTGTCCATAGTGAAATAGTTTATTGCGATAAATCGAATCGGAGTTGGTCTAATATAAATAAATTCTCTTGGGACCTTACTGTGCAATATGACAACCACATGTAGATAAAATATTTAGCTAATTTCATAATAAGTATCTTTATAATTTTTCTCTTAGTTTTTTAATTATATTTCTTAAATCTTATAATGTTAGTATCATCATCACCCACCAGCCTAACAGTCCACAGCTGGACACTGTCCTCTCCACAGAACATGGGAAAAGGTTAGAAAGGCGATGTGGGCGGGGCAGGCGCGCCACAGAGGTTATGAGCAAATGCTTGTGAGTGAGCGCTGTGATCGGTTTCTTTTGACATTTCGCGACCCTATTGGTCAAGCGACGTCAAAAGAATTCACTTGATTGGCGTTCTTTGAACTCGTTCATGTGTAGTGGGGCGCAAGTGGCGGCATCGGTTCTCATACAAATGGCGCATGACAGCCCTTCTAACCTCTTTCCATGTTCTGTGGTCCTCTCCAAAAGGAGGATTTTGTCGTTATCGCCACACTTGGCCAATTGTCGCCACTCTTGGCCAATTGCGGAGAGAAGCTGCTGTCCACCTTCTTCTGGTGGGGATCGTTAAGTTTAGTGTAGCCTCTTACAACACACCTAGGAAGAGACGAATTGGCGCGTATTTAATTTATGTACGGCTACAAAAAAGCTTCGCAATCAACCCTAAACAATTGCTTTTGTGAAATACAAACAAATTGAGAGGCCCGAAACATTGATATACAACGTGTTCCTTTTGATATCCCATAACATGTTCTATGTAAAAATAATATAAAACGCCCTAGAACATGTGGTTCAAAAATCATTAGAATATAACATCAATTTTAGTTACATTTGTTATAAAAATGTAACAAAAAAATATTTTTGCGAGACGTTGGCAAACTTACACTAAAGTGTAGTAGTAAAGTAGCGGGAGGGCGTAACTTGTAAAAACATTGACGTGTGTGGGTGTTTCATTGATAAGTAGGTAAGAGTAAATCGTTTTCATTCAAAAGTTCATTCATAAACAAGGTAAGGTTGTTTTACATAAACAGTAGTGACTTTTTAGAATTATTTTGTATGAAGAAATGAAACAAAAAAAAAAAAAATAATTGAAAAATAATTCATATATCAAAAGGAAAACGTTGTACAAGTATTATTAAGAACTAGATATAAAGTCCGATACAAAAATGACACCTTATCCTGTCCTCATTTAATCGATACTTCATGACAGTGCCAACCTCAGATCATATAAAGGAGGAGATATGAAATTACTCATAAATCCTTAGCGAACCCGTGTCTCCGAATTATTTACGTGTGCAACGCAACTACAATAACACTGTTGTAAGCATAAGGATCACACCATATCACTTTACAACGCTCATTGGTGCGCACACAAACATGGACCCAATCACAGCGGCTACCAACCACTTACTCGCTTACACAATGCGTCATTTGGTGTGTGCAAATTAGTGTGTCGCTACAAAGTGTGGTCGCGACGGACACGTCGGGCAGTGAACGCTTCGATTAAACCTCGATACATTGCGCAGTCGCACAGTACTCACAAGACAGCTAATTAGTATCAAGCCTTCGATGTATATTGTGCCGATACAATTATCGTTACATGGATGTTTTCATTAAGTATTTCGCCGCGTTGTGCAATAGTTCTGTTTACCCATATCGGGTTCGCACGCGCCACGCCCCCATTTCATATCTATTTCTTTATATGATCTGAGGTGCCAACTGAATGACCCGGCCAAATTATGTACAATAGTATGGATATTTATGTCAAGTGCACCCTTATTTCAAATGGGTGCTCTAATAGATTCGACACTTTTTTGATGCTGAATGTAGGTACCTATCTAGTTTTTTATGAGAGTTATTTGTGACAACTGCTGGAGGCATATTTGCTCTAAAATATCTCTATCTATATCATTTATATGTAAATGCTGTTAGTTATCCATATATGAATAAATAAACAAATGTCCTAACATCACGCAGTCGTAACGTAATCGTAACTAAGTACGTCACTTTGACGTAGCAACCCTAATATCGCAAACAAAACTAGCGGATTTACTGAATGAAATGACTAAGACTAGTATATTAATCACAGGTGCTGTAGGTATTAGCGACGATCTCGTGACAAGTGATATGACGTACTAGCTATTACTGTCTCATGTGGGTGCGGTCCGGCTGTGTAAGATTCGCTTTCTTTGCCTTAGACGATTTTATTTTTTACAGGAATTTAAAAGTCTGAGTTTGTTTTCGATTTCGGTTAATAGAAACAACGCCCATTTTCGATCAATATAAAAGAAAAGGTTTTAATTATGTATGTATTTAAAAGCATTTAATTTAACAAATAATAGGTCTGATCCGACAAAAAAAACAAGGTTTTTAAAATTATATTTGTGACTTCATAATGGAATTAACTGTTTACCGTGTTTATTTCTCGCTGATCCAATAAAGAAGTTTTGTTATTTGTTTATATACTAACGTACCTATAGTGACAATGAGACATAAAAAAACTTATTCGGTCTTACTCCGTATACACGGTGCAATTTCAACCACCTGTAAAACGAAGCCCACGTCATGTAACCATTATATATAATATCTTGGCAGTGTTATTTTAATTTTTTTACCAAATTTTTTTTTTATTAAAGTATTAAATATCGGTTCAGCTATTTATTTTGAAACACGCTGTGACGCACACGGATGTAGCTGTGTAAGGTCCATTCAACCGAGACCCCGCCGCTAGCATAATAATATGTCTGGGCGCGTCACAGCGTGTTACAAAATTAAAAGTCTGAATCAAAATATAAAATTTTTCAAAAAATATTTTTCATAAAAAAAAATAACACTGCTATGATGTTATACTTACATAATGGTCCAATAACGTGGACTTCGTTTTCCAGGTGGTTAAAAAAGCACGGTTTATAGTTAGGTATGGCACTCAAAACATTGGCGTAGAACCGGCCAAACTGCGAATGCCAACCCGCCTGCCAAGCTTTGCGATTATTGCAAAATCCTCGAATTAGAGAGGCTAGCGTCCAGCAGTGGACTAATATAGGCTGATGGTGATCGTGGTTTTTACCCAGAAGCAGCCGAAGTATTCACTCTAGCTTTAAAAATGTTCGGGTTTGTAAGTAGTGTAAGTAGTATTGGAGGAAACAGACGCAGGCGGGGCGCATGACGAAGGAGGAAGAATTCATTAAGAATGGGTGAAACCGCATTTCTTCTAATTTCTCGACGGTAGAAGTTGGATGGCGGAATGAGCTCATGCAGCTCAAAAGCACATTTTGCTTTTATAATGTGTACATGTATTACTGGTGATGATTTCACTTAATTCAAGGGATACACAGAATTAATAAACAGTGCAAACCTTTTATCAGGGTGATAACGCGCGGACACTGATAACACGGCGTATGTCAACATTGTGGAACAATTCGAATATGTTGTGTTTTAAAAGCATCTTTCAACCTACGATGAAAGAGGATCTATTCGACGTGTATCTCCTATAACGCATTCTTAACTTTATACCGATTTAGGTCGATTTTTATTGTTGTTACTGATCAAAAAATTACCACGCAAAAATACATATCACAGGGTTGTTTTGGCCGGGTACTTAAACAGACTAAAGGGGCATAAATAAATAAATAAATTAAATCAATAAATAACTAAATATTTTAAGACATGCCTCACTGGGCCACACAAAGCCATCTAGTGCCAAATTAAGCTACTATTAAGTACCCTGTCGTATGGGGTACTAGACAACCGATAAACTTACTTATATATATTTTTTTTGTAAATACATACTTATAATACATAGAAAACACCCAGACCAGTACAAACAGACATGTTCATGCACACAAATATTTGTACTGTGCGGGGATCGAACCCGCGACCCATGGGTCAGAAGCAGCGTTAACTACCGCTGATCCAAATGGTCGTCCTTAAGATATCAGAGTTCTGTGTTCGATCTCCGGTTCAGGCAGCAAGAGTTCCGAATTTTGGAGCATTGCTCGGGTTTGTGGTAACACAGCCGCATTTGGCAAGCGGTGAGGTGATCTTCCTGTACGATGGGAACATAGCTGTGGTAAATTAAATTCAATGATGGAAGCCTTTGCCCTGCAGTGGGATGATTATAGGCCGTAACTGCCAAGAGTGGCATACGATTAGAACAGACTGACTGTTTACATGTTTGAAGTTCTGTTTTAAAATTTCCTCAAATAGGTACAGCCTGGGTCAGAAATTATTGAACACTAAGTACCCCTCTGTCAAAGCAATAACTGTTTTCTTTACTTCTAAAATTAATGGAAGAATTGTTTCTTCATAATAAAGTTTTCAGCTACTATTTATGTTAACTACTACGACCCAAAACTACATTTGGTAGCTATTGAGAGCCACATCATTTATATTGTCGCGGACATGCTAGATGCTTCGAGATATCGCTAGAGGAATGTACATAACTACCTAAGTTGAACCACAAAGTAATAACAAGATGTTAGTGCAAGCGACATTGAACTTTAAGTTGGCATAACTTACTAGAGTTGTTTACGTTTAACGTCCTTGTAATTTCTTCTAGAAAACGAACATTCTAGTATGTACGACCGGCGTCGATGTTGAGATATATAAATAACAGGACTTGAGACGCCGAGTCAGTTCATTCTGAGCTTTCGGTGCGATACCTGCGAAAAGTGATCTAGTGCGAAGTAACGACGACTTTAGCGATACCAACGGATCTAAGGACTACTCTACGGATTGGCTAATAGTGATTTGGAACCAACGACCTCAGCGACCCACCGGACTACGATTCTTGTGATTTGGCTTTTGTGATAGTGTCTGCGACCTGTTCATCGCCTAATAAAATCTTCTAATAAGTCAACGGTGTTTTATCCAAATCCCGAACTCTACGTTCGTAACAATATTATTAGCTCAGATTTCCGTGAAGAACAACACATGCCACTAAAGTTTACCTTTCTAATTGACTTGAAAGAATTTCCTTTCTCAAAATAGTCAACAGATGAAAAGAAACTAAAATAAATCTATTTCTGCTTTGAAGCTGAAATCTTTTAATGAAAGGATCGTTAAAATTATTTAAAGTGCTGAATTATTTATTGGAGACAGGTTTCTTGGATAGTTTGAATGCACTAACTTTTTTATGGTATTTGACGAGCAATAAATTGTAATTGTTTATTAACTGTTGGCAGTACTGGACAGGGGTGGAAATAGCGGTAAAAATATGGTATCGTTACGGCTGTTTGATGCGAATAACGCCAAACAATATCGAACTTGACGTTATTATCCTTACAGTCCATAATGTCAAATTCCCAAAATGTCAAGCGGTTTCAAAATGTCAAGTTCCCAGAAAGCTAAGTTCCCAAAATGTCAAGTTCCCGGAAAGTCAAGTTCCCATGCAACATTTACCAATATGGTTTTAGTATGATTTTCAAAACTCTACACAAATGGATTTCTCCTTTAAAAAAGAAGCGTAGAATCAGATTCCAATTTTGACAGTATTGTTGTAATTATCTTGTAAGGCACCTAGATTGAAAATTGTTTATTTATATCAGGCTTCTCGTCGATTCAATTTATAGCGATAAATGTTTTATTTTTATTTTTACGATGGCCGTCAAGATTATAAAGCCAATTTTTTTAAATACGGTATGTATTCTTTTAAAAGGGACCATCTGTTATTATGACTGTGACCGTATACCCAATCGAACTAAAACAAAATCATCAAAATTGATCTAATTTAAGAAAAATATGCATAAAATTAACAGACTCGCATTGAGAACCCCTTCTTTTTTATTCGTTAGTTAATAAAGCATTTCATTCAACCAACTGTTTTAATTTAATGCCAAACGAAAATGAACGACTTTCGTCCTGTTTGTCTAAGAGATCATATTTTCTGATTTTTCTCGGTGATATGTACTCGGCTACAGTAAGTGTGATTCAATATTTAAAGTGTATAATCTTAAAATAATCCTTCGTAACACAACACTTCCTCACGAGCCCTGCTTAAGCAGGATGCACTGCATTAGAAGGACGTTGTTAACTTGACGTTATTCCAGAAATAGAATAATATAAAAGTTAGGGTTATCTACTAAACTCAAATTACCTAAATATCTTTAATTTCAGGCCTCTCCAATCCCCAATAAAAGGATTTTTTTTTTATAATCGCCACGATTGGCAGTTGGCAGGTGGGTTGGCGATTGCAGTGTGGCCATAGCTGAAAAGAAGAAGCTGCTGCCAGTCTTCTTCTGGCAGTGCTCCTTTAGTAAGTAAGAAAGAAAGAAACATTTAATTAACCACAAGAACGTACAAAACAAAAACAAAGACAAAAATTACAGAACTTAACATTAGAACCAAAGACACAAAATTAAGATCGAACAACATTTAAAAGTGGTCAATTAGGTCCCACTGTCCCAGCCTCAGCATGTGCTGCAGCGCTGGTATTCTTAGTCGCCTCTATCGACACCCATGAAGAGATGGGGTGTTGCTTTTCATTCAATATGCCCATACATCTAATTACGATGGCTACAGAACCCTGCAAAACACTGAAAGCGAGATATTTCTACACACGACGTAAGACAGGAAGCGTCGCGGGAAGCCACCTGTGGTTTATGTCAGTTTTAGGACACCATAATTCCTTTGTATAGTTACATGGGTATTATTATGGGAAACGATGCAAGTTATCATTTAAAAGCTCCTTACGGCTTTAACCGATTATCTGATCTGAGAAAGAAAACACTTTGATAAGTCAACACACACACACGCACACGCACACACACACAATTACTTTTATTTAAACACTTCGAGATAATTAGAAATTTTATTTTATTTTTTACTTATGTTGTTAAATCTCATCTAGGTACTAAATTATTTTTATAAGTTTATGTATTTTGTTGAAAGATGGTTCCTACGGGACAGGCCTAGCTTACAGTAGAAATCATCGCAAATAATATACGATTTTTTTATTGTGACATAAAAAAATAAATAAATAAATAAAATAAAATATTCTTTATATGTAGCGAAACAAACAAAAATATTGTAATGAAAGTCTTATTTTCTAGTCTGTTATAGTCTGATATCTGTGGTTTGAGCATTTAGAAGGGATAAATCAATATGAATCCTGATCTGGATGTAAAATCCTAATGAACGCGAGAGATCTTGCATTTTTTATACTAAAATGATTAATAAATCATGTATGTACGTACGTAAGGTTGAATTTGCATTACCGTATGTTTAATACTAGAATCGACCTTCACCCATCTGTTAAGTGGATGAAAATTATTTTGTATCAAATTTAATAGAAGGAAAAATTAGTATGGTGTCTAAAAAAATTCTATGACACATGGAATTAGCTGCTGATATTTGGCCAGTTCGAAGTGTCGCTATTCTATGGGGCTGTGTACCAAGACTACCAAGTTCCTATACTTTATCTATGACAAAACATAACAAAATATCTATAAGAACATACATTACGCAACCACTGAAACGCAGTGAATATTACACAGTAAAATTAATAAAGCTTGTCAAAACGTTGCAGCCAGAACAAAGGAATAGTTTAGCGGACGCGTCAAATTCTAATTCAGACAGACGGCGCTGCGCACGCGACGATAGATCTATATAAGTTATAGACAAGGACAGAAACATAATTCTGTATACTCAGTGGCGTACACACCATGCATGCCAATAAGCACTGCCTACGTCTACCTACCCTGCCCACTACTTCAAGGAGTCGCCTGCTCCAAGGTCCCGGGTTCGATTCCCGGTCGGGTTAATGTAGAAAAAGAGTATTGATTAAATTTTTCTTGGGTTTGGGTGTTTATGGTACCTTCGTTGTTGATGATTTCCAAAATACGAGTGTATGTGATGTTGTCCACATTTATTTATTTACCATCCCAAGTATATCCTGTCGCTGAAAATATTACACTTTTAATTACCGTTTTAAAAGTCTTTTGAAACTAGAATATTGGAGAAATTGAAGCCGTATTGACGCTAGAATGATAAAAGCTTTTTTAATGCAATAGAATATTTGTCTATGAATCAGTCACTTGATGTAATGGTGTGTTTTTTAATAAAATCAAGAAATTAATTCAATATAGCTCTTTGCAGGTTAAATTTTCTTTTATTTTGACAATTTTAAACAGGACCAAGTTCACTAGAGTTAATTGATACGGGGTTTATACCATGTACCTTAGTTTTTATGAGTTTCCGATATTTCGGCACTGTTGCAAGCGCCATGATCGCGGGAGAACTGAGAGTTCTCCCGTGAATCATCATCGTCCCGTGGTCATCGGAAACTCATAAAAACTAAGGTACATGGTATAAACCCCGTATCAATTAACTCTAGTGATAGTGAACATGGAAGTTTAAATCAGGACCAAGTTCCTTTTATACACGAACTAAGGCCCTACAAAATTTTCTGTATAAATTAATTAATTAATTAATTTATTTTATTTTGTTCGGAAAACATACAGTGAAACAATAACGGACTAAAAACCACTGCTTAAGAAACTATACACCATTTACATGTTTTCGCATAATATCTGTAACAATATAATTAAATAACGAAAGGCAATTCGTTTACATGAGAGAGTTAAGATCTACACCTACATTAAACAGCTGATGAACCGTCGAACCAAGATTTAGCCAATGTGTCCCTAAAGAGATTTGGTTATATCGAGTTCAGGAATGGTAACCAGCTTGTTCCTGATCGCAAAAAGAATGAATTCTGTCTGTAGTTAGTACTGCAGCGGGGGATATTCAAATAAACAGGCAGCCTAACAGTTCTGCTTGGAACTTTGAGACAAATTTTCGAGAGCAGTTCTGGAGAATCAATATAATTCTGTGCGATTTTTACTAAAAATATGATATCTGCAATTGCTCTTCTATCTTTAAGGGGTAAAATATGGAATCTACGACATCTGGTCTCATAGTCAGGATCACAAATCCCACACCTGTACTGCAAGAATTTCATAAACCTACGCTGAACGGATTCCAGTCTGTCAGAATGGACCTTATAACGAGGGTTCCAGACTTGATAACAATACTCGAGGGTACTTCTCACCAAGGAACAGAATAAAATTTTGGGTACCTTGATATCATTGAATTGGGAACACGTTCTCATAATAAAACCCATTGCTCTCCTAGCTTTTTTAGCAATATTGTCCACGTGTTTCTCATACGAAAATTTCGTATCAGGTATAAAAAAAAAAACAGTCCACCTTAATTATGATAAACTAATATTCGGCTACAAAAAATAAACAGCATTATGTTCGCATTACTTAAGCGTGAGATCCTAAAAAAAAACTATAGTTCCATCAAACTCTCAGTCCGTTCTAAAGATAATAACGTCCACAAATCTCATATGAACCAGATGTGGCATCCATTGCGCTGACGCAAGGAACACTTGTCTCTTGTCATGCTAGACATACGTTTTGAGCAAATGGAAGTTTTCTATGACACTTGTGAATGAAATTCACCGTGGTGTTGGCATCAATCTTGATTACTTTGTGATATTTTATGTACACACGACAGCACATCAAGTTAAACAGTTGAACTGCGATAACAACTTTTATTACGTAGGGCATAAAGGCGGTCTCAAGGTCAACATGTATAGTCTGATGTGCCGCCGTGTGTACTAAATGGATAATAATTCCTTGATGTAAAATTCCAACTGCCTCGGGTGGTACTCAAACCCGCAACCTTCTGTCTACCGGGATACTGCACAAACTAATTGAGCTTTCAAGACAACGTTTGCATCGACGAATTTATTCAAGGCTTTACGCTGTACCATGTGGTAGTTTATAGAAAATAATAAAATTAACTTACCTCTTCAATGGACGATGACATGAGCCCCGAACTGTAACAAAGAGATAAAACAATTATTGAAAAGCAATTAATGACTATAATTTGTAATAAACAGGTTATATTAGGGGTTAAAGTATGAAATTGCCGTTTTGTATGGACGAAATCGAGAAAAGTCATTTTTCCATACTAACCATTTTTTAGTTTTTTTAAAAACGCCTGAACCGTTTTCGATGCAATTAAAGGTGAAAGTTAGATGGTTATAGAGCTACGCATTATAGTATTTAAATTTTTGAAAATCAAAGTATATAATACAAATATACTTAATTGAAGCAAGAAGGTCAGCTGACACATTGTAAGGGGTCTTTTCAACGACTTCCTTTGAAGTAATAGGCACTAGAATTGCATTTTTTTTTTAAGTTACTGTATTTAGTTTTTGATACAATACAAAAAGAATTACGCAATAATACGACTATACTTAAGAGCTATAAAACAATATAAAAAGTGGGAAAATAATCGGCAATTTCATACTTTAACCCCTATTACTCGACGGGTGGTAGAGAGTCTGTTTTCAAAGGTTTTCGTGTGCTCCTTTAAACTAATTAAAAACATCAACATAGTGGTGGTGTGAACTTAAGTTGTGATGATCATATACAAAAATTTACAATAAATATTATAAAGCTGAAGAGTTTGTTTGTTTGTTTGTTTGTTTGTTTAAACGCGGTAATCTCCGGAAGTACTGGGTCGAATTGAAAAATTCTTTTTGTTTTGGATAGTCCATGTATCGAGGAAGGCTTTAGGCTATATAACATCACGCTGCGACCAATAGGAGCGAAGCATCAGTGAAAAATGTTGCAAATATAATCGCGATTATTAAAACAAATTGACGCGTAACCGAAGTCGCGGGGAACAGCTAGTGTACAATAAATGTTTTGTGAAACTACTGTATTGATCACGTGTACAAATTGAAATAAAAGATAATTTTATGATCGTTGTGGAGATCCTTGGGGGATGCCTATGTCCAGCAGTGGGCGTCGCTTGGCTGATGATATGTATAGTTCGCGAGGGGAGAACCTCGGACGAAAAGCTAGTCACATATCTATACTAATATTATAAAGTTGAAGAGTTTGTTTGTTTGTTGAACGCGCTAATCTCAGGAAGTACTGATTCGATTTGGAAAAATGTTTTTGTGTTGGATAGTCTATTCATCGAGGAAGGCTTC
Source organism: Anania crocealis (assembly GCA_949315895.1). Classification (NCBI taxonomy): domain Eukaryota; kingdom Metazoa; phylum Arthropoda; class Insecta; order Lepidoptera; family Crambidae; genus Anania; species Anania crocealis. Next base: position 9,736,618 of record OX438873.1, on the reverse strand, counting down.
GCTGCGACCAATAGGAGCGAAGTTTGAGTGAAAAATGTTGCAAAAATAGTCGCGATCATAATAACAGAAATTGACGCGGACGTAGTCGCGGGCAACAGCTAGTAAAAAATAATTTGACGTCAACCATTCAACACATTAATATCTTAAATGCGTTAAATTGAAAGGAACAGTGATTGATTCAATTTTAAACTAAGAGGAACGGGTGTTTTAAATCAAGACAGTTTGAAATATTGCGAGAAAAATGTTAAATGTTTTATGTAATAGGTTTAATTTATTAACGCCAAAAGAACTTTCAGAAAAGCAGGCATAAGGTGCAGTGATTTTTATATTAGTATTTAATAAAGAAAAAAACCTGGATAAGTGCGAGTTGGACTCAACCAATGAGCTTGTGAGTCCAGCAGTTTTTACTAATTTTCTAGAAGTGCTCTAAGTATTAATTAGAAATTTATAGTTTTCAGATATCTCCCGATACCTTTTTTATCAGACCATATTAAAAAAAAAACTAGATTATTGACTGTGTTTTTTTTTTGTTTGGCTGCACCTCAAAACAGTTCACGTATTTCAAGAGTTATGACGGTAAAAATCTTAGTGTTTTTTTTTATGTTCTTTAAATTATGATTATTGTCAACGCTATCTATTAAGGCTTTGGAGTGTATTTTTTAAATTTGTATGGAACCAAAAAAATACATCGACATCTGTCAATCAGGTAGAAAGTAATATGAGGTCATACAAATATGTATAAGACTAATTGAGGACCACTTTTTTTTTTCGATTGAACCATTACGTTTACTCATTTCCCTAAGTATTATCTGACTTACCAGCACAGCAAGCTGCTCTTCCCCTCGTTGTGTTTCGTCATTCTGCGACAGTGCTGTCACAACATTAGCATACGGCAATGTTTGTCCCGTCCACAGTTCAACACTGGTTTGTTTTCACTTGTGCAAACAGTCGGAAAGGTAAACTTGGGTTCGAGCTATTTCAATAACTTCGTATCTACTGAATTATAGATAGGTATGAACAGACACGGCAGGTCAACCTACCTAAAAAGTTAAAGGGCATTGAATTGATTTTGAACCTTAAGTCTAACGAGTAGAGATCAATATCAATTGAGAAAATATGACGTTTTGTAGTAGGTTGACGTGCTGTTGTCTGTACTTGGCAACATTTTTAAGTGGACATGGTCCACTCTTGTATTTGATTTTAACTCGAAGTTCGATCTCGATTCGACCTAGTCAAAATCTGAACTCGATGATAATAAAGTACTCCGGAACTCAATCGAATCGAATTCAAAATCGAGTCGAGATCGATCTAAAATAGCGATCCGTTAAACATTTTCGGTTGATGACGTAATCTTTATCGACTCAAAGGTTCAGGTTCACATTCGAGAGTACCAAATAACTGATTCTCGACGTCGATTCGATTTTGATCGTAACTCGAACTCGTCGAGAGTAAGGCTGCTGTTCGAATAGACTAAATTAAATGGACCGTGGTCCTTTCGCCATTAAACGTCAAGTCATCACGTTTGTTTTTGTGATACTACATTTTATACTTTTAATTGTTGTTAGATGTAAGTGTATTATTCAGCTTCGTCTTTATGGATTTGGGATGTCGACCTATACCTACAAAGAAACCATTAAAAACTTAAGCTAGTGTCAAATGTGTTTAAATCTTTCCATAATGAAAATTAATACGAAAAACATTTCAAAACACAGTATTTCTAACCTGTCCCCTTATTCGCGTAACCAAATCGTATTACAATCGTTATTGAACGACAGCGTTTTGACAGTTCTAGTATGGGCTTAATGTCAAAATCGTCCAATTCAACCACGATCGAACTGCGATTCGGTTACGCGAATTAGGCCCCTGCTCTCATTTTCTTCGGTTTATAAGTTAATGACATAACATAATAGGGGTTAAAGTATGAAATTGCCGATTATTTTCCCACTTTTTATTTTGTTTATAGCTCTTAAGTATAGTCATATTATTGCGTAATTCTTTTTGTATTGTATCAAATACTAAATAAAGTAACTTTTGACTAAAAAAAAATGCAATACTAGTGCCTATTACTTCAAAGGAAGTCGTTAAAAAGACCCCTTACAATGTGTCAGCTGACCTTCTTGCTTCAATTAAGTATATTTGTATTATATACTTTGATTTTCAGAAATTTCAATACTATAATGCGTAGCTTTATAACCATCTAACTTTCACCTTTAATTGCATCGAAAACGGTTCAGGTGTTGCTAAAAAAACTAGAAAATTATTAGTATGGAAAAATGACTTTTCTCGATTTCGTCCATACAAAACGGCAATTTCATACTTTAACCCCTATTATTAACATGATTAAAAAAAAAAACTCGTTCATAGTATAAAGTGTAGGTAGGTACTTATAGTTCGTTGCACGCTCCCGATTAAACATCTGTGAAACCAATTGCGTTGAGGATGTCATAATATGCGGTGACACGACCGTACAGGATGTGTTTTATTTTGTTACTCTTCAATTAGATTTACGACAGTTATGTGATGATTACATTAACAGTTAACTGAATGAACATAGTACAGTTTTCAAGTACATATATGACTTATCGAACTGAAATGTGGCTACTTAATCTGGGTCTTGAGAAGGTTCAAGGTCAGTCACCCGGTAAGCGGAAGGTTGAGAATGCAATCGACATTTTCATTCATGAAAGAAGTACCTAACAATGGCACCAGACACCCTCCTGTATGGGGCCTATTGGGCCCTACACAGAAGAGGCAGAGCTTGATTTAGTAGGGAGACCGCTAGTGGAGCAGATCTAGGCTGAACGTTGATCTAGCTCGGTCGCAGGTGGAATTACCATTATTAAAAGCATCGAGTTCTCCACAGTACGTAAAAAAATCAGAAGAGAAAGGATCTTCGGCAAATATTATGAAGAAACAAAAGGTTTCTTTGACGACTATTTGGATCAGCGGTAGTAAACGCTGCTTCTGAGGCATGGGTCGCAGGTTCGATCCCCGCACAGTACAAACATTTGTGTGCATCAACATGTCTGTTTGTACTGGTCTGGTTTTCTATATATTATAAGTAGGTATATATTTACAAAAAAATATATATATGTAAGTTTATCGGTTGTCTAGTACCCCATACGACAGGGTACTTAATAGTAACTTAATTTGGGACTAGATGGCTCTGTGTGGCCCAGTAAGGCATGTCTTAAAAATATATATTATATCTTTGAATTGTACCTTCATCATTATTGATTCTTCAAATTGTCCGTTGACCTATGTCACAATATAAGGTGTCCCACTTCGAAAGCGTTCTAAATGGCCCTCAATTACTTTTGATGACAGGCAAATAGTAATAATTTGGGGCAATTGACAATAAGTATTGCCACACTTGTTTTCGATACTCGTAGATGGTTAATAAGAGCAGTTCTTCATAATTATGCTGATCTCCCTGTGCATAAACAACACATTTCAAAGTGATTTTAATGAAAAATGGCTATTATACTACGAGTATTAGTGAATATACTAGTGATAGAAACGTGTGGCTTTAAATTGTCCTAGCTCGCACTGGAATAGGTACATATTTATTTAAAAAGATACTGAAAATAGTGACCGAGTTTTTTTAGCTCCCTATTCTCGGCAGTAGCTCAGGCTTATCCTGAAGCAAAGGTATGATAAAATATTGGGACATATAAAAGAGCTTCTTGAGGTCTATTTGCAGAATTACAACGTATTTCTGTACATATACTTAACACCATGTATAGGACTCATATATGTTCTACTTAGTACATAAGTAAGTCACCCTGAATGAATACGTCGGGTAATGAATATTGATCGATAGCTCTCTACGCCCTGATTAGGTGTAGAGCTGCGGGGTCGATTTCCAACACGTGTGACATTTGAATCATTCCCAATAAAGGTAATGGATCAATTAAGTATGGTGATTGTTGCTGATCTGTGAGTATTGTTAAATTTGGTATGCTGCTTTAAATATGTTTGCTAATCAAATATACTTTACTAAACATTTATCTTATTGAAAGTACTTTTGTAAGTCTCAATTCATTAGCAAAGTATTTGCGCGCGATTAGCAGAAAAAGTACAGAGACAAATCCTAGTGAGTGCACACTAGGCCATTTCGTGTCGCTAACTTTTTTCGATTATCCTCTACTTAATTATACATCTTTCATCAATTACTTCGTTTGGTATGTGCAATAGAGAGTTTTTTCAAACTACGATGACCTCCGTGGTTCGATCAGGTCCGTGAAATTTTGTTTCATCGGTAAACACAAAAAAGTGGCTTATTAAGAGCTTTGTAAAAACCAAATAATAATTTTTTTTTTAGCTTGATGTTAAGGTAGGCCAAAAATATCCTTGGAAGTAATTTTTCCAATTTTTTTGAGACTAGTTCTAAGTTATACCAGATCTAACTAAGTATCATTCATATTGGTCAACACATTATGTTATACACAGCAAAAGAAAATATACGCATCGAATTATGTATTCTCTCTATGGATTTTTTGGATTAATAATACCTATGCAATAAACTATTCAGTAGATATACATTTTCTAGGTTGAACTGAACCGATATTAGAACGAATCTGATATCAGACTGATAAGATTAGCTAGGCCACTCATAGATTTTAGGCTAACTCATACATAGATTCTTGAAGCTATTTTATTAACGTATGTATTATTATACATAACACGCGAAATTTATATACCTATAAGATATAATATAAAAATAGGTATATCTAATAAAAAAAGACGTGTGGCACTCGGAGACTGCCGCGGTAAAGCTATTGCATAGCATTTTTTATCAACTTATGCAATTATAAAACTAAAAAGTATCACCGCTGTGCCGGTCGGAGTGGGGGGTGTTAGGTTATTTCCGTTACGGAATTTCGATACGGTCAAGGCCCGCGATAGAAGCTATGCAATAGCATAATTTTATGCTTAGAATAATAACGCTATTTTATGTATTTTCAAATTTTCACTTTTGTAATTAAATTTTTCTATTATTTTGGCAGATATGGTTACCATAGGCAACCATACTGTCAAAATCCTTATTTTCTTCTAAATTCTTTTAAATTTCGGAAATTCAAAATTGTTCGATCGTGCCTCGCCCCGAGTGTTAGGTTAGGTTATTTTCGTTACGGAATTTATGGATTCGGTCTCCACGCTCAAGGCCCGCGATAGAAGCTATGCAATAGCTTAATAAAATTCTCGTGTCACAGTGTTTCTTAGATGACTCCTAGAAAATTACCAACCTTATGCTGTTGTATTAAATTATTCTGCGCGGTATGTTGTCGCCGTGTGATGTCACGAGACATTTAGTACGAATTGATATTAACAAATGTCTAGCAAAACAGTTTCATTAAATATTCATTACGTTGTGCTACCTTTTGGAGTTTCGTAGTCAGGAAAGAAATCTATATTCGCCAGTTCCTTATGTATGACTACAACTACCTATATTATAATGCTCGTTCGCATCTTATATCAGACACTGTTAGTAGGTTCAGACAACAGCACGTCAACCTACAACAAAAGGTCTTTTCTCAATTGATATTGATCTCTACTTGTTGGAACTTAAAGTTGAAAATCAATTCAATGATCTTTAACTTTTTGGGTAGGTTGACCTGCCGTTGTTGTACTAGCATAGCTATAATTTTCCAGTCGTAAATAAAACTTTGTAAAAATACGTTTTTAACCGGTCGGCTGCTTAGGAACAGATCTGATCTATATGACAATTGATTTCTATTGTGTCTGGAATTACCCGCATTCGATGGGTTAAGGCAGTGTACTCCAGTACCCACTTAACATGGGGTTGAATTATTATTTATCATGTGCGGTCATATCGACCAACTTGTAAAATGATAACAGATGAACAGGTCACTTCTTTCACCCATGAACCAACTTGTAAAATAACGACGGAACAACTGTTTACTAACTGAGTTCTTCCGTGATCATGGCGCTTGCAACAGTGCCGAACTATTGGAAATTGAAAAACCATGTTACACCTTATAAGTCCAGAAACAATTAACTGTTAGGATAACTTATTTTCAAACTCTCTATCTATCAGTATTGAAACTTGTAAATTTTGTCTCAGGCGGGAATAGAACCCGTATCATATGCATACCGGGCGAGGTGCTTGTCAATTTAAGCTACCGAGATATTAAGTCGAACCTGTATCATATGCATACCGGGCGCGGTGCTTGTCAATTTAAGCTACCGAGATATTAAGCCACTGCGTTAATTTTCCAAGTATGTTTTATTGCTGCACTGTAAGCCAGCGTAGTTTCATCAAATGTTAGGAATTTGCACTCATATCACCCAAAAATACAAACACCATGGGGATTCGGGTTCGTTTCCTGCCTGAGTACTTAAAATTTTCATGTTTTAATACCGAAGTTACAATTGCAATTAAGTTGCTAAAATCTATACTAATATTATAAAGCTGAGAGTTTGTTTGTTTGTTTGAGCGCGCTAATCTCAGGAAGTACTGGTTCGAATTAAAATTATTATAGAGTATCCTTTTCTATCATTCGACAATCAGCTCTGACTAGAACTCTATCAGAGAATAAGGCCTTTATATTTATTTATCGCGACAATAGTCTGAGCGGCGACATCCTTATTACTGTGTACTTCCACCACTTTTAACTCAATCCAATTACGTATGCATTTAGCTCGCGGTACAGTTTCTTAGTATTTTGTGTAAAAGTTTACGTAAAAAAAAATATTTTTGAAACTATAAGGTCTACAAAAAATGCAAAAAAAATTTACGACTCGGATGAAAGTGGTTACCTGGAGACGGTGTATGTTTGTTTGGTGCCAATTTAAGTGTTTTTTTTTTTAATTCGGCACTGCTCAAAGCGACTGAGTTCTTCCGTGGTCATAGGCGCTAACAAATAGTACCAAAACATAGGTAAGGCATAAAAACAAGGTACATGGTATAAACTCTGAAGATACTAAACATGAAATTTTAATACCAGTATATAAACTTGAAAAATTATGTCTCAGGCGGGACTCGAACCCGCATCTCCTCGCATGCCGGGCGGGCGCTATACCATTAAGCCACCGCGACCCTGCGACTCAGCGCGAATTTTTCAAGCATATTCTTAACGCTGGTATAGCGCCCGCCCGAGGAGGATGCGAGGAGATGCGGGTTCGAGTCCCGCCTGAGACATAATTTTTCAAGTTTATATACTGATATTATAATTGCAATTTAATTGCTAAAATATCAAATAAAGTATATGAAATTTTAAGTTTCATTCCAAGTTTATATATTTAGGCAGCTAATGTCATGTGTCATACCAACCGTAACGCATATATTCAACCATAAAGGTAAAAGAGCACCCAATTGTTTTTTATGTCACCATGTATCAATTTTTTTAAAATTTATATATTAATTAACTATGTAATTTAGTTGTAAGTAATTACTAACATATTTTGTGGGTCCTTGTTATTCTTTAATAAAAAATTCATTTAATTTCATTTCAATGGGTAAATAGCTTAAATTATCCCCGTTACAATGCAAAGAAAAAAAAAAATTAAAAATTTACAAAATTAATTAGCCTGTAATTTAATCGATTACTCCTATCGAGTTGTCTAAAAATAAGTATGTAATGCATAAAAATCCTGTTTATACATTACGTTTTCGTCACAATTAAATCCCAAAACAGATTTATTTGCTACTAAAGAACGTTTGAACTATGTAAAATAAATAATGTAGGCCACTTTATATCAACTCTGTTCCAGATACGGTATTTTTGACACAATTCCACTACCAGTGTGTTGCACGTATAACTATTATGTCATAAGCACTATATGTATCATAATTTTTCAAACTCACATAACAAATTACATCGTTAAATATCACCGATATAATACTAGTATTAGTCGAGTCGTTCGCGATGCGTACTAGCCGCGGTGTCACTGCGTATCTTATCACTATGTAGATTGCTTTGTGTTCTATATTGTGTCACAGTAAACGAGTGCCATGTGCGGTATCTCGATTACGTACACATTCCTATCGTGCAGACGGCAGCACATTTGGATTAACACTGGGGTAATTTATGTAGTTGACATAATAGGTGCGATTTTGTGTCAACAAATGTATATTCAGATGTGAAAGCACTTTAATCAATATTTTTTACTCAATTGACTCAGGTGGTTGGGACCTGTCCGGTTACCGGGCGATTGTTTCAACTACTGAACTATGAGGGTATTCGTTTGTGTCAACGAATTTCTTAAAAAGCTATAAGCAAACGATGTTTATGTACTATTGAACTTCCATGAATGGTATAATTAAAAAAATATTTAATAGTTTAGAAGAAAAAACTTTTATAAGTATCTTAATTACTGTTCTTCTAACTTGGCCAATTGGCCATTGGGAAAACTACATATTAGTTATTTGATCGAATTTTTCAGTCGAATCGTATGTTTGTTTAGAAGAAAGTCTGAAAAATAATACACTTGGTTGAGTTACTGCGTGTACTAATATTTTTTATACTGTGGTATAAGTAGTGAACGGAATAACGAGAAAACATTTTTAATCCGGATAATGGGTGTTACGGATTATTGAGTTTTAAATTAATCTTCGCGATATTTTGATATTATTAGGTATTTGACTAAATTTTTCGGGGCCGGAAGAGACCCTCAAGGGCATCTGTAGCATTGGACCTTAACTTAGGCCACCGAACGTAATTTGCGAATCGCCAACGAAGATGGTCTACTTCACTAGACCCATCAGTGGCTGTAGTCTGTCAATATAGAGTTACCTCTAATATTTTGAACCTAATTCATTTGACATATGGTCAATAACGTATGACAATAAATAAATAAATATTTTAAGACATGCCTCACTGGGGCACACAGAGCCATCTAGTCCCAAATTAAGCTACTATTGAGTACCCTGTCGTATGGGGTACTAGACAACCGGTAAACTTACTTATATACATATTTTTTTGTAAATACATACTTATAATACATAGAAAACACCCAGACCAGTACAAACAGACATGTTCATGCACACAAATATTTGTACTGTGCGGGAATCGAACCCGCGACCCATGGCTCAGAAGCAGCGTTTACTACCGCTGATCCAAATGGTCGTAAAAATACAATAGACTAGGCTTGGTTGGGGTCCTACTTCGTCTTGATCATCAGGTATCAACTTAATCAGAAACTAACGTATTCTGAAATAGGTGAATGAGTAATTAGAGCGTATTTCCTACACAATTCATAATCCAAGTGAACACTTTCACCGACATTTGAAAACAATCAAATCATGCGTGACTAACCGACACTGTGGATATGTAAGTGGTGTAAGTAGGTATTACAGTGATTGATTCGGCAAATATAGTGTTAGTTGATACTCTAGTCATTGTATCAGTAAAATTAGTCGCAAATAGGCCCCAGGAGGCCCTTTTACACTGTATTTATGAAAATGTTATTATGTAATGACAAAACTAATGAAATGAGTTTTACGTTGATTTTTAACATCGTGCGTCTTTGACTATGTTCTCTTTTGACAATTTGCGGAAATGTCAGTTTGCGCTTTTTGACCTTATTAACTTTGACACCAGACCATCGCCTAAGTATAGTCACAGGATAAGAACAAAGAGTATTATAAAAACACTTACCTCTCTTCAAAAATATTTGAACTCATATAGCTGTCATCGACAAGGCTCGAGTCCTCCGCGGCGCTGCGGTCGTATCTGTCAATCGTCCTGTCAAACTCGCTGTCACTTCTGTCGTAGTTGCTCGGCAGGCTGTGACATGTCTCGTCGAAGGACCTGCCCTGTTCGGACCTGTACTTTTGGTCCCAAAGCTTCTTTGTTTCGTCTTGTACGCGGCGTTTCAGTTCTGATATCTTTTCCCGTTCGTTTTCTATCATTTGACAGCCTGTAGAAAAATAAAATATTATCAATAACTGGATTTTTTTTTGGTGTATGTTAATTAGAACTTTAAGGTCCTTGAAATTTCATTGGAAATCACACGATCGAGTAAACGTATAGACGGAAAACATGTGTTTCAGATAGATATGTGCCTGATTTAAAAATAAAAATCTTAAAAAAAAACTTCCTAGCTTTAAATTAATCCTAATTTTATGACGGACATTCTGAAATAGGCCGCTAGGTAACCTTATTTGATAGTTTAAAAATGTTGAGGCTTGGACCTAACTAATCGTAAAATAGAAAGTACGAATCCGTGAATATAAATGTCGAGTAACTGCTCTAACCAGTGGAACTATCAAGACATTGTTTGTGTCGACGAATTTATATAATATTTTCAATATAAACCAGCAATTTAATTGTTTGAAAAAAAAATCGTCTTAAGAGAAGGAGAGTCGTTGTAAAGTTCACTGCAGCCTGATCTTGTCATAAGTCAGTCTGTCTGTCTGTCTGTCATTATTAGTACAGGAACAAAAATCCTTTCTTTGCATATATAGAAGGATTTTTCGTATCGAAAATCCAAACCATTTTTTTTTCATTCAGTTGGAGAAAAAATAAAACACTAAACTGAATTTAAGTAAAGTTAAAAGAGTAACATTATCGATTAAACCCAATATATATATTATAGTTTTTACTTAAAGAACAATTTTAAAATCCAGTATTTTACTCACCTTGTTCTTCTAGCATTTCCATCCTCTTCCTCTCAATCTCCATCAGACTGTCCAAAGTTCGTTTCCCCAACGAATTCATATCCGTATCACTCGATAATATCGGAGCGTCCATCGTTACTTTCGATATCCTATCGATATCGTCCTGAGAAGGTATCTTACCGGAATCCGATATTCTTTGCGCGTCTGGTATTGAAGTTTTTATACTAGGTTCATCACCACAACTCTTTCTGTGAAGAATTTTAGCAGGATTCACATTATCTATGGACGTTTTTCGTAAATTTTCAAATGTCACGTTATGACCTTTTTGATTTTGATTCGCCTCTTTCACTTCTTCAGCCGTCTCCTCTTTCAAATCTTCTTCTTTGTAGTTTATTTTGTCAGGGGATAAAGATTTGGCTTTGATGTATTTATTATCTGTTAATATTGGTTTAGGATTTTTCACGTAACGATTCTTGATGTTGTTCTCTGTGACTTCGTCGTTTTTGACGGTATTGTCTTTTGTTTTCTTGCTAAAGGAATCTTTTTTCATGATCTTCCCTAACGCGGCAAATGTTGGAATTTTCGATGAAGAATTACTCTTGATTGGTCCCGTATCTTTTTTCTCTTTCTTTTTGGAATTTCTCAAACTGTTGAACTTGTCAAAATCATTCTCAATATTCTCATTATTAAAGAGCATATTCTCATTTAAACTTTGAGACATGATATCAATTTTTTCAGGAGTTTTCTGTTTCTTCTTGCGTTTGAGCGAATCGAAGTTCCTCTCCCAAAATCCTTTCTTCTCCTTAGAAGAAGTAGAGGACTTAGACGGACTCTCGCTGTATCGATTATCGTTATCGATCGGATCGATATCGCCTACTCTCCTTTCTATTTCAACGAACATTGATTGGGACATCTGATCGATCGAGTTGAATTTATCTTTCATCTGTTTGGTGTGATCTTCGGATATTTTTGTTAGATCAATTTCGTCACTGTCCGAACTTTGTGGGGAATATCCGAATTCGCCGGATTTCGTTCGGGTTTGGTCCGTGTAGAACGCACTGTCGGGCGATTGGGTTCGTTCTATATCGTTTAGTTTTGTTACGATTGGTTTGAGCTCTTTCTCTATGGTCTGCACTTTGCCCGTCAGATCCTCTACCTGGTTTAAAAGCTTTAAGTACTCAGCGCGGAGGACTTTGGTCTCGTCTAAAGCTGAAGTGAGGTTGTTATTCGCCTCTGACTTCAAGTTTAGTATCCGTGATTTTTGAGCTTCAATCTTCTTGGTCAGAACTATTATTTCGTTTTGAATGTCTTCTCTATTCGCCAGTCTGTGGAAAACGACATCATTTTGAGCAAATATATTTAAATGTGCGACAGGCAAATTCTATTTGGCATGAAACAATGTGTCAATGGTCTCGTAATTGGGCATTAACAGTTGTTTTAGAACTGTCGACGAAACCAAGCTAATTTGGGTAAATTTGTTTTTAAATTTTAATTGTTCTACTCCGGAAATTATATGAAAGGAAACCGTGACACTGCCTATCTATCTATTAACGAATAGCTCCAACTCCATGTTGCATTAGGCTGAAATTTAGTTAACCGATAGCTATTAATTTAAAAGCTTTTCATCAAGAATAGATTTGCAAAAAAAAAAGTGGATAAAAACGTATTAACATGAAATTTTAATTTTGAATTTTTTCATTTACAGAAATTCACTACTGATTTTTTTTTAAAGATAGGCTGCAATTTATTTTACATTTGGCATAGCCGAATTCCGGTAGCTTGAACTTCGACATTCGGCTGAAATTTTATTTCGAATGCGAAAATAGCCTGCAAAAAGTAAAATACGATACCACATAGTCAGCCGAACATTGTTTATTTTCATAAAATGTTTAGTCAAGTTTCGTATTGGACACATTTCAAAATAAATTAATTAGAATATTGTGTATTTCAGCATGCTGTGATATTATTGCATTTATCATCATACGTTTTATGAATTTTAAATTTATTGATGTATTGACAGCGTCAAAGTATTGCCACATAAACGCAGATAAGTATCTGGGAACTTTAGTTGTCAATAGGTAAATTATTATGATAAGGGATGTATTATCCTAAGTTTTTGGGGTGGTGGGATCTACCTCCTAGTGTTCCACCCTGGGCAACGGCATCTTTGGTTTTTTAACCAATGGTGACGGCTAACAGATCCCTCTGCGGTGGTAGGCTTCGTAAGAGGCCGCCTGGATGCTACCACCCTCCTGCCGGAGTCCAGCGCCAACAGTTTTTGTTTTCCGCTGGTGTGTGGGAGAACCAGTGCCTCTGGGTAAGCTCGCTCCATCTTAGGCTTCTTCTTAACCGTATAGTTATGTATGTAGTCAAGAGCAAGCCCATTGTTTATAAAAAAAAAGCTGACCTCCCAAGCTATTAACTTACAACTCAGACTCCTCCTCCAAATGCTGGAACTCCAGGTCTTCAAATATTTTGGTCTCGTTGTCGAGGATGTCCTGAGCGTTCTGCAGCTCTTCCAGAGTAGCCGTGTTGTCTTTCATGTCTTTCTCTAACCTGTGTAGAATGATACGGTTATATTTGTAATAAAAGAGAACATTCATGTTCCATAAATTTTTGGACCTTTTTCAAAGTTTTAGGATTGCTGTGAGTTAAGTTATTGAAGTTAGAAGAGTCGTAATTTTTATACATTCACACGGAGAAAAAAATATTTTACAATCCTACCAGAACGACTTGTAAAAACAAATCTATTAAAAGTTAACAAAAAACTGCGAGTGCTATCAGAATTAGTTTTAAGGATAAATAGTTGCTTAATTGCACATACTAAAAAAATCTGGTAAATAAGTTAAGTGTACGAAACATGTCAAATAGTATCAGTTACTACTTTCTTTGTAAAGATCAAAATAATGATTTAGTAATGGGCACAACTATGTTTAAGTTTTGCTAGCAGTACTGGTAAAATAAAATAGTATGTGCTAGCATAAAGAAACAAAATACAGGTAACTTGAATATTCAAATTCTAGATGGAAAGAGGAGTGTGTAAATTTGTGGGTTTTTTTTTTAACAATATTCATTATATTTTGGACAGGATATCTGCGAGGGTTAGCTTGTATTAAAATATAAATAAAATATAAGTCAAATACGTTTAAATACCTTATTGTATTCCCTTCAGGATTGCTATGACGAAATATAATAAATATGATAATTAAGTGAAAATTATTTACAATATACTACTCGTACTTACATTATGTGGAATAAATAATAAAATGAATATTATCTAAAATTGAGAAATTAACTTACTTATTACTTATAATATCGGTACATAAACTTGAAAATTGATATTATAAGTGCAATTAAGTTGCTAAAATATCAAATAAAGTTACTTATTACTTAGTATGTAAAAAAACCACGTTGATTAGTATTTAAGTATTATGCCATGTTACGGATAAAATAAAATTTTCTACCATACTTTCTATTTATGCAGTTGTCGCATTTCTTTATAAAAAAATATGTCGTCGAAAACCTATGAAACATCACATCAACATCGTTGTCCGGGTAAAAAAATTTTCAATTGAGAATCTGTATTGTGTGTGTTGTTTCTTTGCTATCGGTACATACGTATGTGTTTCGTATTTTAGTTATATGTATGTAGTTATACCTGTCGTACATAGCTTGTCTTGCAGTACTACTTCAATAAAACACAATTCTCTCTACCTAAAGGTTGTTTGGTAGAGCTCGCTTTTAGCCCAACCGTCTAATTGTATATTTTCTCTGGTTTGTAATATTCTGCCTTCTTGTATTAGTGCAATAAAAAAAAAAATTTTCTAAAATCTATCTACTTACTCGTATCTTTATTAAAGATGTAAACAAAAAAAAAAGATTAAAAGTCGTACCTTTCAACCTTCATTGTAGCGATCTCGACCCGGTCTCGCATCTCGTTCTGGCGCGCCTCTTGCCTCTCCTTCAGCTGTCGGATCTCATCTTCTATCCTCTTCGCACTCTCGGCTAGTTGTATCTTTTTCTTCTGTTCTATGTTTAATATTGCTATTTCTGAGTCGTACTCGCCTTTTATTAAGGCTTTCTCCATTTCTAACTGCAAAAATGAGATAATAAATAGTTAAAGTATTTGGGTTTTGTATCAACTTGTAGGTTTGTCTAAAGAGTGATTATTAAGAGATTTTTGTTTGCGCAACTATATATTTCAATCTCTAGTGTGCTGCCAGCCATAAATAAAATAATTTCAGCTTCTTTTGTCCTATGGGTGTGGTTAGAAGTTACTAAAGGAGTACTTTTTTTAAAGTTGATTTTAGAAATAACAATGTCCCAAGTATTTTTCCAAAATAGAACTAAACACCTGCTAAATAGAGTTTATCTACAGAAATTCTGTGCCTCCATAAAAATAATGTTTTTATGGCGTGTGGTCACAAAAAAACATCCTAAACAGGCTTGATATTAAATCTGTCTACATACTCATTACAAAAAAAAAACAGAAAAAGATTATATACTGTTTTCTTGAGTTTTCGCGAACACTATACATTGAAAAGTAAGATTACTTTTAATAGTCAATTACTGTTACTTTACTGTTTGCATCTATTTTATAATCTTACCTCTCTCAAAATGTCATCCTCTTGCGCCCTTATCTCAGTCATTTTACATTTGATTTCATGTATTTCTATCACTAACTTCCTCCTGTCATTTTTCAAAGTCTCATACCTAGTCTTCAGATCGTCAACATTGTCATCGACTACCGCACTGTCAATAGACTCCGCTTCCACGTCAACCTTCCGTACAGTCTCTGTTATATGCTTCATCAGTTTCTCTTGCTTATGTTGCTTTAAATCATTTTCAAACTCTTCCAACTCCGGTATATCAGCCATGAGTTCTTTTTTGACGTCATCAAAACTTAGATTTTTGGTCAAAACTATTTCTGGCTCTTTATAGGAATCTCTTTTAACTTCATCATCTTTATCAGTGACGATTTTGGAATATCTAAACTCAATATCATTAGTGACGTCTGAATCGTCGATCATTGGTATTTCTTCTTCTAAACTAAGCTGTTTTTCTATACCTTCGCATTTGTCTCGTCTAGATAATTCAGGCTTATCGTTTGGACTATTTTCATTAGTTTTTGCTTCAGTTTGATCTGGACTTTTTGGGCTATTGCTTTTAGAAGAAAGTTGTTGATTGAAGTCAGGAATTTTCGAGTTCTCTTTAGGAGGTGGTGTGGGAAATATGAAATACTGAGGCGACGGTAAATTCTTATGAGCGAATGTGGTCTTTATTCTAGATCTGGGGCTTTGAGTGTTTGGCGATTTCGGCTTGAGGTTTCCGTAGACGTTATTTCTGTTGTAGTACACATTTTCGTATGGGCTACCTATTGGGGAGGACATATTAGGTGTTTTATCGTTGCTTTGGTTGTATTTCCTAATCATTATGGGACTAGACAGTTCGTTTGGGTCGTCGAAGACAGGTATGCCGATTTCGTCCATTCGCCCTAAGTTCTCGTAGTTGCTTTGGTTCCTGATCATCACTTCGGGGGTGGATTGGTCAGGTGATTGGGGTAGATCGAAATTTTCGTAACTGGACAAGTTTCTCTGTATAGGCAGAGATTTGCTTAGGGAGTTGTTGCGGTTTTGACTAGTATCGAACCTGAAATCAATGATAAAATAAACTTTAATGAATATTAATAAAATAAACGCCTCTTTGGTTTAGAAGCTGACCAGGATCTCGGGGTAGTAAAAGAGGATCTCGGAAAATTTGACTATATGCTATCCAATCTATGTGCCTTACTATAGAAAGGAACATGCATTTTAACCTTTCAAACTGTCGCATTTATAAAATAAGTTAGAATAAGATGCCAAGATTGATTTGATAAACTACTTCTATTCAATTCGCAAAATGTCAAGCGGTCGAAAAATTACAAATTAGCAGAATGTCCATTTCGACAGTAATGATGTGTGAATGTATTTATGCTAGTTAAGGGGACTACTAGACCTAAGTGCTGCCCTCAATTGATTCAATTGTATTACTTCTAAACAAAATCAATTCTCAAAAAACTAGAACAGTATCATTTTAGCAAATTACCTAGTATTTATTGAATCATTACATTCTAATATAATATCAAAATTTCATCCTGTATTAATGGAATACAGGATGAAATTTTAACCACCTTCCAAATTTTAATATACCAATCTACGAGACAAAAAACAAATGACGTATTTTTTCTTTTGGTATAGCCCAGTACAAAAATGTCCAGATAAAGCACTTAGAAAATGTCCACAAAAAATCTAAAATTTTTCATACGGCTGCCTAGCAACACTTTTTTTACGCGTTGCGCATTTCATTAATTCATTACGATACTATTTATAAGTTTTTGATTTTCCCTTTATACCTTAACAGGTCTAGGACCGTAACAATTGAAAAGTACATTGCGAAAAAAAATTTTGGGTGACAACTTGATTTACATTTTTACTTCATAAATAGGGTGTAAATACGATACTGAACGCCTATAAAATTTTTGGAAAGTGGTTAAAATTTCATCCTGTATATATCTACTTACTTATAGTAACCGTCGCTCGTCTGAACTAAGTTGGGGTTGTTCAGCGCCCCGCTGCGAGGTAAGGAGCCGTTCGTTATTATCTTGTTGTGGGATCGTTTCTCCGTTGGGGTTATGGGGATACCTGGAAAAAGAAAAAAAATAATTACGGAACAAGCCTCTCCATAAAAAGATTTAAAGTTATTTTTTAAAATAACTCCTTTTTAAAAATAATGGATGACGTAGGTGGGACTTGAAACCACAAAGTTCCTCTCGCCGGGCGACTGCTCCAATCAATTTAGTTACCAAGTAATTGTTTGTTTAGAAGAATTTATTAAAGGCTTTACTGTAAGCCAGCGGAGTTTTATCTTAGCTTTTGGTTATGTACCTTCAACATACGGAAGAAATATTTTTACTAATAAACCGGTTAAGATGGAATAGATTTTTAAATGTTACAATTTTTTTTAGGCAATTTAATTACAACAACTATTCGACTGAGTTATGCTCTTGAGTTGTGCCGTGTTCTTGGGAAACCAATAACATTTTGCGCGTTGTAGCTGCAAGAATGGTCTATTTGTCATGAGGTGGGTTCAGCAGCACATTAGCTAATTTTTTAAATTTGTTTTGCGTGTTTGGTTCTGTAATTCGTGGTTAACGCAATATTATTTTACTTAATTTGTTTAATATAAAAATACAAATGATTTGAATTTTAACTATGAATTAATCAAGTAGGTAGTCTTACCTGACGCGATCTGCCTCTCATACTCGGCACACATGTTCAGGATCTCCTCGAGGCGAGCGGTCTCCGCTTCCTTCTGCTCCTCCTCCTTTACTCTGTCCTGATACGCCTATAAAAAGGCACAATATTAATAAAGTCCCAATCGTTAGTCCTCTGCCGAGGCAAAAAAGTACCAATCGTTAGTCCTCTGATGAGGCCTCTCCAAAAGAAGATTATTATAACCCCAACACAGGGCAGATAGGTCGATTGAATCTTAGTTTGGTCAACAGATCTGAACTTCCATGGGCACTATCACTAGAGTTAATTGATACAGGGTTTAAATTTAAATTGGAAACTCATAAAAACTTAGGTACATGGTATAAACCCCGTATCAATTAATTCTAGTCAAAAGATCTTTTAAGATTATTTGATATATTTTAACATAGATTGCTACACTACACGTATAAATAAAAATACAAGCACGCGCACAAAGACACACACACACTTCCAGAAGCTAAATAAACAAAATAAATCTGTTTATTTTACTGGCCTGATTAATTAGGAAAACTATCTTTTTCTGGAAGGGCTGGGGTGTCCTAGAACTACAACAGACCCAGTAATCGTAAGAACAACTCACGTCAGGGGGTCGAGGGCCTTTAATAGGCGCTTAGCGGCTTGAAATTTCCTGGACATCTGATCATCCTTGAAGGATAATCAAATTAAAATAAGAAGAAGCGTTAGCTAGTATTTAACATGAAAAGACATAAGCTAGCCCCAATTTAGGTACAGACAATCCAGTGTCTATAAGTCCAACCAAAAACTACACCTCGAATGCAGAAATTCCTACTTTTTAATCCAACAAAAAAGTACACATCGAATTCAGAACCTCCTCCTCGTCGCAGTCGGTTAATAGGCCAATAAAAAAATACTAATAAAGCAATAGGAACAGACAATCCAGTGTCTACTAATCCAACCAAAAACTACACATCAAACACTGAAATTCCTACTTTTGGAAGTGGGTGAATAGGCCAATAAAATGAAACTAAATACTAAAAAAAGTACACATCGAATCCATTTAAAACGGTATTTACCTTGGATAATCTGTACCTAACTGAATAGTAAAAATATTTTTACTGATTAAATAGATAAGTACTTAATAATTTATCAGCTTCTAACATAATATTTTGTTAATCTTTTTTGATAAATCAAATAGCTCATACTATGAGTACAGTAGAAAATCTTTAATTTTATTTGGTGTACTTACAATGTTAAGTATTATTGACACCCGATTATCAAATCATGTGAGAAATCATAACTTACCATACCACAAAAAAGCTTATCAATCTTCTTAATAATACTATTGTATATTTCATTTCTTATATACAGTTGATTATACTGGCTACATTTAATATCATTTCCTACCACGAAAACATTGCTATTCTCAATCGAGGCAAGATTCTTAATAAAATCAGTAGTCTTTCCTTTTTTTTCCGTAGCAACATCAACTGTTATATTCGAAATATCTTTTCTTAGGTCCTCATACGATTGTTTTATCTGCTTTTCTAGTTTGATAATTTTCCCATCAATCGTTTTCTCGTGGTCCCTTGTTTCTTTGATGTAATGGTTCGTCAAAATTGTGTTTATGGTTCGAAAGATTTTTATGTCGTTGCGCAGCTTGTGAACTGTATCCAATTTCTCGTTAACACTGTTCGTTATATCGATTATTTTCTCGTAATTATTTCGATGGTAGTTTATGTCTATTGATGATTTGAGTTCTTTCAAAGCCGACGTGTTTCTCTTTAGGTTTGCAACGAAGCATTTCAGTAAACGTTTCTTCGTCGGTTCCTTTTTCGGATTTAACTTTATTCCCGTCATTTTTTTACACTGTTATTGTTATTAGCAAATTAGAAGTTAAACAATCAAATCTAAACACGTTTACAAATGTAATTAAGCATGTTGCCTTCACTAAAACAAAACATATACTGACGCGTTTCGATTTCTTTTCAACGAAAGTTGTAACTGATATTTTTGACATTGATTACCTGCGTTACGTTTCAATAATAAAAACGGGCATTGATACACTTCGCTGAACATTATTTGTATTTTAAATACGTTGACATTGATTTGATTTAGCAGTATTTCTGCGTTACATTTCCATTAATTTCGCATTACTATTTAAGTTATTTCACATTCAATAATTTCCGTATTGTTAAGGTCGAATGTTTATTTGTGATTGACTATTTTTAATTTGTATTCTCAGATTCTATCGCCACACTTGTCTTATATTTGGCCGTAAAACACATTTTTGTTTTGTTTTAGCACTTATTAATTCTGTTTCAATGTTCTGAAATCTTGCACGTACAAATAACTTGTAACAATTATTTTTGAGCACTAATCGGAAGGCCTTGTAAGGTTACTGAATACGGCATCTGCAACGTTATCGCAGCGTCATTATCGCGATAACGCTATTGTTTCCTTAAATCATCTAATCAGCAATTATACACGTTTGATTGTTATAACATTTTTGTATGTTCGTTTGTAGTAAGAAATATTGTCAATCAACTTTTATTACAGGTATAACAGATAGTTTAACTCGCGATTATAATGTCCTTGGAAGGAACAACTTTTGATGATAAGATCTTCCAAATTGTAGATTTTTTCTCAGCGGTGACTGTAATTACTTTGCTTGATATGCAGTCAAAAGTTTTGCTTGGTAAAGAATGCTTCCTAAATCCTAGCATTAAATTTATACCACCTTCATGTTGCTAAATATATTATTTATACTACTGTATCAACAAATAAAGAGTAGTAGTAAGAGCTGTAGTAGTTTAGTTGTCTTCGTTCTTATCATGCGGGGATCGATACTTGTAAGCTAAACAAATTTTCGAACACCTCTCGGGTCCTAATCATCAACCGCATTTGGCAAGCAATTACGTCTGTGTCTATAATTGCTGTGTTAACTTAAAATCAATGATGGAAGCCTTTGCCCTTAGTAGGATGATTATAGGCCGCTACTTAACTTAACAGGAGACAGTGTGATACGAGTGAACCAGAAATAAAAAACAATGCGAAACACGTTTATATTATCTAAATTAAATGTTTGAAGACACCGGTAGAGATAACACTGAACAAATTGAGGATTTAGAATAACAAATACATAAATATATATACCGCAGATGTTAAATTTTTATCACAAAATTCAAAAATGTTTAGGATAAATATTTTTTTCTGAGATTTTGTAATTTGCTAACTGAAAATCTGATTATAAAGGTTCACTAGTGGCATTACTTCACAGAATATTATCTCTTGACTAAGATTGAATTGAAATATAAATAACGGGCAAGATAGAACCCTCAAGGACGTCTAGAATGTTCTAATACCTTAAACTAAAGACTGCGACGGAGGGAAGATCGATTTGCTCTTAACAACTACCGCATAGACATCAATTTTTCCGTGATCATGATGCTTGCTACAGTGCCGAAATAGCGGAAACTGATTTCAAAAAACAAAGCACCATGACCATGGTTAGATGGTTATGGTAGGATATAGTATGGTTTTACATATTAGGGTTAATTGATTCGGGATTATGCCCCCTGCTTGAACTTCTAGTTCTACCGTGATCATGTCTCTTGCAACAGTACCGATATATCGGAAACTCGTAAAAAACAACTTACATGGTATATACCCCGTATCAATTAACTCTAGTGATAGTGACCGTGAAAGTTTAAATTGGTTTACATATCATACCTTGATTCGCTTATTTTCGGCTTCCATATTCCTGTCATATTGAAAATTCGCGTAGACCGGTGAATACTGGGGGTTCCTGTCGAAAGCTGGAGACGGTAGAGTTAGATTCTTCACGAGATTCACATTCCTCTCACCTATCCTCCCGTACGCCTCGTTTCTTGCTTGTTCTGCATCAATTCTTTTACAATCAACATTATTCTTGCAAGCATCAACGTTATTCTTGCAAGCGTCAATATTATTCTTGCCGCTGTCAACGTTATTCTTGCAAGCGTCATAATGATTCCTCTCGCTTTCTTGCTTCACGTTTATTCTTCCATAGATATGATCGTTTTTGACTTGATCATTATTCACTTTCTTAGGCAATCTGTTGTAGTCGTGACGAGTGCTTTCGTCAAAATTTCTGACTATATCATCGATTTTAGTTTTATTTCTTATTGCAACATTTGCGTATGAACAATTCTTTGGGTCGACAGAATTATTTTCACTAAGGAAGATTACTTTTGGATCTTGTTTCGCTTTATTAATATAATTAGGCACATTTTTACCACCTAAAACATCCTTAGCAGGAGTATTAACGGTTAAAGAGTTTGAACTAAATACTTTTGGTGATATTTCGTTATCATTTGTCGTGTAAAACTGACTTCTACCTATACATTTTTGCTGTTTAGCGTAATACTCGAATTTCGATACTTTAGCCATAATACTTGAAACTTTAGGCCTCGATTCCTGATCAGAGTTAGAGTCTGATTGGTCTAGGTCTTTGTAGGGTTTCCTAGGTGCTACGGGCGGTTTTTTTCTAGACATTTCTTTGAGTGTCATATCTAGTTCCTGGTCTAGTTGCGAGAGGACGGTGTCTTTGTACATTTTCTGTATGTTGGTATTTTGGTAACATTGGTTCGTCGATTCTGAATGGTGGTTCGCGTATGCTGTAAAGAGAAAAAAAGATTATACATGGAATTCAAAGAGGTATTTTTGCAAGAAATAAATTTCGGGCTGTGTTATCCCTAGACACATTAATGTCAGACAACTTTCAGTAAGAGAACATAAAATTAGTATTGAGAGGTGAAGTGATCCCCAAATGTTCAACAGACTAAAGTTTTTATTCTTAGTTTCTAAGTTGCTGATCTTTCACTGCGCAAAAAGACATATGTTAACTTGTTATGAATAAGAGCTTAACTTTTGAACTATATTTATTATCAATGGACTCTGTCTGACATAATTTTAGTGTTTAAAATTTTTTTTGTTTACTGGGCAATAGCAAATTTCATATCATGTAAATATATTTGACCATTTGAATTTTACAGCACTTTTAGATCGAATCAATTTTTCATAACCAGCATAATATCCTATACTTGGACATGGACTTCACTAAAAGGTGGTCTTAGGCATAATCACCTCGCTTGGCGGGTGGGTTGGCGATCTTAGTTTGGCCAATAGTAGAGAAAAGACGCTGATGCCCGTTTTCTTCTGGCAGTACTCCTTTAGTCGCCTCTTACGACACCCGAATATATGAGATAGTGCTATTCTTTTAATGTCCCCGACACCACACGACGCTTTTTGAAAGAATTATTTCATAAATAGTACTTTCAGTTGTACAATAAGCCTAAGAGCATGGCCTTCTCATAAATAAATGGCAGAGTGGATGCCTTTGGCGACCGTGCTTTTCTGGCAGTACTCCATTAGTCGCTTCTTACGACACCCATAGGAAGAGAAGAGATAGTGCTTTTATTTTAAATGTCCCCGACATCACACTGCGCTTCAGAGAATTAACCCTTAGAATGTACCCTTTTGAGGGCAAAGATTTAAATTTATCATTTTTTATCAACTTTATGTCAATAGCTTAAGGTTCAAAGCATGATGGGTAAATTTGCACCCATGTCCGCTGGAACCCATAAACAGTTGTACAATAAGTTTGAAACAAGGTCTTCTCATTAATATATGGCATGGCAGGGTGGAGTGCTTTAGACCAACTCAGGGGCGGAGTGGCGAACACGTTTTCAAGGTGTCGCCTGCTCCGAGGTCCCGGACGGGTCAATGTAGAAAAAGTGTTTTTCTATATATTTTCGGGTCTCTGTGTTTGTGATACCTTCGTTGTTTCTGATTTCCAAAATACGAGTGCCAATCCAAAATAGATCAGAACAATGTATGTGATGTTGTCCACATTTATTTAGTATACCTCTATACCTTTGGCGATGAAACATAAAGTAACGATATTATGTACCTACCTGGCACACAATCGCTCGGCTGAAAGTTCAAAGGCGCCATCGACAGATGCGTAGAGGGCAGCACTGACTTCATCAGTTTCGCTTCCTCGGGATGGTTGAAGCGAAGGTAATTGGATCTGCCGATGGTCAACATGCTACCTGTCAAGTAAATTTTTATTTTAAAATGGTCTGTATTTAGAAAAAAGAAGTAGAAAGTAGAACTCATCAAATTGGTATTTGGCTAGCGACTAGCGTGGTGATTGCTGTGGTGACTTGAATTCAATGATGTTGGCTTTTGCCCTGCACTAGGATGATTGAAGCCCGTTCCTAACTTTACGAACTTACAATAAAATTAAAAAGTATGAGTATACCTTGAGACAGTCTAGTCGGCTCGTTTATAGCTAGCATGTCCTGAATAGTGTCTTACTTACAAGCTGTTTAGATCTAGGTGTATAACATCCCTAATACAAGAGTCCTAGACAGTCTGGTTGGCGTATCCAAGGGTTTGAATTCCGAGGTACGGGAATACTCCAAAGCTCTAACATACAACAACGCAACTTTAAAATGAGGGTATACCTTGAGACAGTCTAGCCGGCTTGTCAACTGGTAGCCCGTCGAGCATAAATATGAAAATATACCTGCCTTGACTAAATCTGGTTGGCTGGTCCAATGGTTGAAATTCCGGGGTACGGGGATTCCCTAAGACTTCAAAGAGGTACAACTTTTAACTTAAAAAGTATGAACGTATACCTTGAGACAGTCTAGCCGGCTTGTCAACTGGTAGCCCGTCGAGCATAAATATGAAAATATACCTGCCTTGACTAAATCTGGTTGGCTGGTCCAATGGTTGAAATTCCGGGGTACGGGTATTCCCTAAGACTTCAAAGAGGTAGAGGTAACTTTTAACTTAAAAAGTATGAAGGTATACCTTGTGGCAGCGTAGTTGGCCTGTCCATTGGTAGTCCATCGAGCATCATGCTCCTGCTCACGGGGTAAAGCGTGACCACGGCGTGGGAGTTCTCGTACAACTTTTAACATGAAATGTATGAAGGTATACCTTGAGACAGCCTAGTCGGCTTGTCTACCAGTAGCCCGTCGAGCATCGTGCTCCCGCTGACAGGGTAGAGCGTGACCACCGCGTGGGAGTTTTCGCACTGCTTTTAACTTGAAAATTATGAAGGTATACCTTGAGACAGCCTAGTCGGCTTGTCCACCGGTAGCCCGTCGAGCATCGTGCTCCCGCTCACGGGGTAGAGCGTGACAACCGCGTGGGAGTTCTCCACGTGGCAATGAACGTTGGCAACACCGGTGCCGAGGACGTAGATGTCGCATGTCGGGTCAGAGCCTATGGTCACTCGGCCTAGAAGAGATGATAAAGTATTGTTATAAGAAAAACATGATGAATGCCGCTGTTTTTTAAATTTATGAATAAACTAGCTGGCCGGTCAAACATTCTTTCAGGATAAACAATTGCTTTCGATTCTGAGTCATCATTTCTGATGTAATTATTAATCTTTGTCGTTTCTGTCGGAAAATGCCTAGCCTATGTCCTTTATTTAAGATCTCATCTATCTTCGTACCAAATTTCATCAAAGTTGGTCCAGTAGTTTAGGCGTGAAAGTTTAACAGATACTCAAAGTTACTTTCGCATTTATAATATTAGTAAGGACTAGATTTGCTCGCGACTTCGTTCGCGGATAAAATGTAGCTATTTAAGCTACATTTGACAACCGCTACGCAAAAAAAAACATACACATTTTGTCGCACATGTCAAAAACGCTGTAGGTCATATGTTGGTGACGTAATATGGGTAAAAAAAAATATTTGACCAACATTCAGATTGGTACTGCCTCACGAATCTAATATCCATGTTTGCCCTTATCAATGAAAAGAGGAAGAAGAATCAATTACACTCAGCTAAAGGGTTTTACAGATATTAAAACTAAATCACTATTTACTATTTACTGCACTTACTCAGTTACTTATTTCAAAAATGTCAATTGATATCAAAGAATAGGCATCATAACAAAAATGACTCGTAAGATCCGCCATGAAGTTTGATGAGATTACTCGTATAATGACGACATAACATTACGGACAACGTTTTCAGAGTTCAAAATTAAAAAAAAAGTAACACACTTTTAAATAAAAAATATGTATCTATCTTGCACTTTTGCTAACTGAAATCGATGCTAACTGATATTGGTTTCTTATGTAAAATACTACTGACACCATTTATTTATTGCGCCAAAGATGTGAGTCAAGTAGCCTATTGTCGATTAGGCGTGACAGACAGACTGATAGACAGTTACTTTCACGTTTATAATATTAGTAAAGAATACTTATTTCTTAACTATGAATATTGATTTCAAATTGGTTTAAGTAATTAATTAAAAAAATATTTCAGATACGAATTTATTTATCGAAATTGCAAATGATAACCGTACTGGAAATTATAACCGTTTACAGTACGCATTCTGTCAATGTTTTTTCAAACGCCATAATGTTACATTAAAATAGGTTTAATTGTTAAAAGCGCTAAGGTTACATTACAAATAATTTAGTATGATGATTACATTTTCTTAAATTTTCTAATTTACCGCGCAATTTTCTTATTTTTTTCTTTCATAAGAACATTCTCCGGACAATAACAAACAAAACAAAAAAAGAATTAGCGAAATCGGTCCAGCCGTTCAGGCGTGATGCGATGACCAATGGAAATAGGGATTCATTTATATACATATATACAGGTGAAATATTAACCACTTTCCAAAATTTTTATATGCGTTCAGTATCGTATTTAGAGCCTATTTATGAAGTTAAATTAAGTTGTCACCCGAATTTTTTTTATTTTTGTCGGACATTTTCAAATTTCAGCTTTATTCACATTTTTGTACTGGGCTATACCAAAAGAAAAAATACGTCATTTGTTTTTTGCCTCGTAGATTGCTATATAAAAATTTGGAAAGTGGTAAAAATTTCACCCTGTATAGATGTCGTTGTCGTTGTCTACGCTCAAACGTAGTCACAGATGTCAGAGAGGCACAGATGTCAGAAAGGAGAAGTCCTTTACAGTCACTTTAGAACAGAAACCACAATGGTCGATGACAGTTAGTTACTGTTGAGCCCCGACTAAAATTTTATGTAGTTAATCTTCATACATAATCTTAAGGTAGCTTACCCTGTTTTATGGGGTGCAGTGTGACCGCGGTGCTCAGCCGCCCCGTGCCCAGGCTCACCAGGTGAGGAGTGTTGGTTGCCACCCTGGAAAATAAAAGTTCATCCATCAGTGTTATGATTTCACTGAAAATCTGTTAGTACCTAAACTTGACAAATTATCTCTCAGGCGGGACTCGAACCAGCATCTTTATGTATACCGAAATGCGAGTCCCACTTGAGACATAATTTTCCAAGATTAAATACTGATATTATAATTGCAATTAAGTTGCTAAAATATCATAAAAATTAAAAAACCTGTTGTTGTTATTTAATAAAAAAAGACGTGTGGCACTCGGAGACTGCCGCGGTAAAGTTATGCAATTATAAAACTAAAAAGTATCACTACTGTGCCGGTCGGAGTGGGGGGTGTTAGGTTATTTTCGTTACGGAATTTCTGGATTCGGTCTCCACGCTCAAGGCCCGCGATAGAAGCTCTGCAATAGCTTAATTTTATAATTTTATATTTTATGTGTTTTCTAATTTTGACTTTTGTAATTAAATTTTTCTGTTATTTTGGCAGATATGTGGCATACTGTCAAAATCCTTATTTTCTTCTAAATTCTTTTAAATTTCGGAAATTCAAAATTGTTGGATCGTGCCTCGCCCCGAGTGTTAGGTTAGGTTATTTTCGTTACGGAATTTCTGGATTCGTTCTCCACGCTCAAGGCCACGTTGAATTGAGAATTTAAAGCTATTTCACAGGGACAAAAATTTTTTCAGCTTATAGCATATTTGTCTGTCTTAAATTTTATCCAATCCGTTCAGCCGTTCAAGCTAACATCTATCCAAACCTACGCATTACCTAACATTAAAAAAAAGTAAGATTGCTTACATTACAAATTATGGAGATAGTGTATTTAAATTAGCCATCTTATAATTAGACAGTGATTGAATCCGCTAAAAAAGTGAAGAGGTAGCAAAAAACAGACATACAGACGAGACACACTTTCGCATTAATATTTTGTCTTTCGGTAAAAAGTTTATATTCAGTCCATTAGCAGTAACAAATCATTTTATGTTATCTTAATATCTTTAATAGTCAGTTATTGAACTAATAATCTAGCTAGAACCAATAAACATGAAACAACGTACTTTAACCAGCAGTATTTTATATTTTATGTACAATGGCCTACAGATTTTAGTTGCAAACTCGCACCTACTTCAATAACGTTAAGATACCCCAGTGCTCAGACGTTATGTCGTCTGTACTAAGATCCTTTGATCTCTTGAATGTAGATAATATTTTACGCTCTTCTTTGACAACTCATCTATAACAAAGTATAATCCAAGCTATAAAATAATACAATGTAAAAACAAAACGTAACATTGTCCGAGCTGTAAATCTTCCAACCACATGGCATCTCGCTTTATTTTCATTTCACACATTTGTATTTCTTTAGACTTTTATTTGGTTCACACGAGATTTTTTTGATACAACCTTGTGCTCCTGTGAGACTCATGTGTTTCTAACTGTAGTATAAAATGAATTATCCACCTAATACATTTACGGCCGGTCCTAATAACCTATCTATCTTCAGTTTTGGCATATCGGAGATAGAAAACAACTTATGCCTTTGTTTCTCTGGACGGCAAAATCAGAGATAGAAACTGTTTCCTATCTCCGAAATGTCAAAACTGGCGATAGATAGATTATTGGGAACGGCCGTTAATGCAGTATAACGTAACAGCGTCTTTAACTAAGCTGTTAGTTCAGTAATAATACAGTATACACATGATACACACCACATAGGTATAAGTTTTTGCTCTAATCAATATTTCATACACAAAGAAGTCCAATACTTAAAACAAAATAAGTAGATTTTACTTGGTTCTTTAGGTTTTGTTAGTACCCTGCACAGAATAGTTAAATTTGCAGGCCATGGCAGCTTACAACTAAGATGGACACTTACCTATCATTTTGATACTTATGTTACTTTCTTTTATTAGTGTTTGTCTTGTTAGTTATTCATAAAATTTAATTAAAATCTTATATATAAAATTCTCGTGTCACAATTTTAGTTACCTTACTCCTCCGAAACGTCTTTACTGATTTTTACCAAATTTTATATGCATATTTAGTAGGTCTGAGAATCGGCTACTATCTATTTTTCATACCCCTAAGTGATAAGGGTTGTTCACCCTTAACATTTTTTTAAATTTTTGGACAAAATTTTTTGTTTTTGTTTTTCTATAATGTGGCGTTAAAAAATACATACAACCCTAAATTTTTACCCTTTTATCACCAACCCCTATTTTTTAATAGCCATTTTAGTAATTTAATCATTTTTATGGCAAAACAACGTTTGCCGGGTCAGCTAGTAAAGTATATATATTTTTTAATGCATCTTCCAATTGACATTCGAATTTTGATACCCTCGCTTTTCGTGGCGCACGCGCAACACCTGCGGCGCTTTTACCGGCGTGCGCGCAGGAAGCGTTCTATTTTTGGTCGAGTTCGCTTTTGCCCTTATTGCAACGTCCTTTTGCACAGGTGTGAAGCTTTTAACCTTAGCACTGCTGCACTGTTACGATATTAAAAATGATTACAAAAAAAAAATTTATTCATATATTGGGGCCGTGCATATGACATAATTATGACGATCTCCATTACGACGGCATTGCTTATTTAGGCCTTAGAGTTACAAATAAATGACCTATCTACATTTATATCCTAAGTTTGGCACAGACTTAAAATTAGTTAGGTACTTAATGTACTGTGGGTTGAAGTGAGTATGGGAAATCTATATACAGAATGTTAGGTGAATGGTACCTATAACAAGCTGCAACCAGCCTATGTAAACATAATGCATATAAATACTATGGTGACGTCAGAAATTTAAAAACCACTTCAAATAAACTTATGCGTTCAATTGACTCTTTCTTCGTGGGTTGAATACCCAATAATTGTGACTAATTAAAATCAGATTAATATTGATTATCCATTCCATATGGTAATAAAAGTTTATATACTTTTTCAAGTTTATATACTGATATTATAAGTGCAATTAAGTTGCTAAAATATCAAATAAAGTATAAAAGTTTCTTTTATGATGGTTCTATAAATCATGTCTTAAAACAATGGATTTAAAATCATGACTAAGCATCTGACTCAAAATCCGACATTTTCCAGACTGCGTTTTGTTTTTCATCCATCACCAAACAAAACTAATGTTAATCTGTCCCTTTAAAGCGTTCGGAACAATATAACTGGAGTTTCTACCTTAAATCCATTAATTTAGAATCGAATTTCTTAACACAGAGAACTATGCGTCGACGACTGTATTTTTTTATATTTGAACAACCTATTTACATTTCTATCTATATCGTTTTAGAGTTGAAATTCTAGTGACTCTACTAAAAGTACTGAAATCTAAAGTTCAGATTGTTGCTTTCAGGTTACTCGGATGACCCTTATGTCAATGCAGTTAGGAGTGAACATGTCGTATTTATTTTGTGCTACAAATAGACGGGAGACACGAGTTGCGTTTTGTAAATATTGACTTTTTTGTGACTGACATACTGACATGTGACGAGTGAGTAAGCTTGATTATAAATACCCCACACACAGTAGTTCTAAAACTACGAGTATACAAAGGTGGTTTTTAAGGGATTTTTTACCGCTAGAGGTAATTGGTGCCTCTCTGAACCTAACACCGACGTCCAACCAGACGAAGTCCCGGCAAAAGAGTGTTCTACTATAACAGAAACATTTGAATGCGATAAAAGTAGTCACTAACTATCACTAGAGTTAATTGATATGGGTCTATACCATGTACCTTAGTTTTTATGAGTTTCCGGTATTTCGGCACTGTTGCAAGCGCCATGATCACGTCACGGGAGAACTGACATGTACCTTAGTTTTTACAACATAAAAACTAAGGTACATGGTATAAGCCCCGTGTCAATTAACTCTAGTGATAGTGACCACTTTTACCGCATTCAAATGTTTCTGTTATAGTAGAACACTCTTTTGCCGGGACTTCGTCTGGTTGGACGTCGGTGTTAGGTTCAGAGAGGAATTAATAATGTTTGCTTAATGTTATTCTGATAATATTTAAACTACATTACTGAAAAGTTTTTACGTGAAAGAGTAACAAACACCCATCCACTTGAAAATGTATTTGTATCGCAAACAATTTTCACAAAAATAATATACATCATTATCCATAATTGTAAAATGAGCCTTGCTCGGTGCTAAAATTTGTACGGAATTCTTGATGGTCGAGTCCGACTAGCATTTATCTGGTCTTTTTGAGGCTGGCAACACCCACCAGGATGTTTTTTTTATGTATGAGTAAATGAGTTCAGAACTTTAAGCTTTATCTAGCTACACCCTATCCTATCAAACAAAACAAAAAACATATATATCCGTCTTCCCAGAAAAACCTCATGCGTAGCCATAAAATAAAACGCTCTGAATCTAGAACCCACTCATTCGTTGGTTGAAAATCAATTTAATTGCAACTGACATTTCTCTCACATTCTCAAGTTAGCGCTCCAGTGACTGATAATGCTAAGTGGTAAGAAAAACTAACGATAAGCTTGCGTGTCTGCTATAAAAAACCAATACGAGGCAATTATTGTTTTTCTTACAACGCTGTAATTGAATCATCTTTACCACAGTCCAAAAGAGAACGGCCAGCAATGGCCGCCCACTGTAACATTCTAACATGTGACCTTTTCTAGTTGAATAATTCACTTTATTGAGGTCATAAAAATGACTTATAAAAACCTTAATAAGATTATAAATGCGAAAGTAAAGTAAGGACTTTGTCTGTCTGTCACGCATTACTACTGATCCGATTTTAATGAAATTTGCTACATGATAACTTAAACCCTGACAAAAAACATAAATTATTTTGTATCCCACTGCTAGGCAATCATTTTTAGCGTGTAGTTCACACAGAGAGAGCCGGGGGAAAAAGCTAGTAGTACCTACTCTGAACTCTGTACTGGCAGCTCAAACGATGGTCGTACATTGGTTAAACATTAAGAAGGCGATAAGAATCTGATTTAAAATCTGTTTGAAATATAACTAGTAAATAACACAATCTAAAAATGTGGAGACATTACATGAATATCTATTGAGTATGTAAGTACCTTTGTTTTGAGTGACTTGGCTGTGTTATTTGGTCTGTCTGTTTACTCTCATTGAAGCAAGCACGCTAAGTGGCAATTATCTGCTTAGTCGACTGATAAATTATTCATTTAGTGTGTGAACTCTTATGTAATTCAGACTTTACGAAAACCATTTGTCAACGACCGGTTTGACGATCAGACGTCACCACCACCACCAACAACACCAACAGCCCATATAATAAGTCCACATCAGGACACAGGACTTTCCAAGAGGAGGTTCGTGCCATATTCGCTTGCCTGAGGGTTGCCGATAGCAGTTTGACCCACACACAAAACATGGAAAAAGGTTAGAAAGGCGAATTGGCGGGGCAGGCGCGCCACAGAGGTTATGAGCAAATGCTTGTAAGTGTGCGCTGTGATTAGTTTCCGCGAGCCTATTAGTCGCGCGACGTCAAAAGAATTTGCATAATTGGCGTTTTTTAAACTCGTTTAAGTGCAGACTGCGAGAAGTAGGAAAATCGTTCATGGGAAATTGTATTCCTATTTTCAATAAATTACCACAGGGTATATCTGAACTTCCTGTGTCGTGTGTGTCATAAATCGTGTGTCAAAGTAATTTTATTGAAAAAGGGCTATTACACTGTTAATGATTATTTAAATGATATAAATGTATGGCATTAAATTGTCCCAGCTCGTACTTGTTTAAACCTTTTGTGATAATTTATTTAAAAAGAGATTGACAATAGTGACCGAGTTTCTTGCGCTGCTTCTTCTCGGCACTAGCCCAGACTTGTCCCGAAGCAGTAGGGCCTATTTGCAGAAATAAAACTGATTTGAACTGATTTTTAATTGTAGAGGGGCCGCAAGCGGTGACATCGGTTCCCATACAAATGGCGCATGACAGCCTTTTTCTAACCTTTTTAGGGTTCCGTACCCAAAGGGTAAAAACGGGACCCTATTACTAAGACTTCGCTGTCTGTCCGTCTGTCCGTCGCTCTGTCACCAGGCTGTATCTCATGAGCCGCGATAGCTAGACAGTTGAAATTTACACAAATTATGTATTTCTGTTACCGCAATAACAACAAATACTAAAAACATAATAAAATAAATATTTAAGGGGCTCCCATACAACAAACCCGTTTTTTTGGCCTTTTTGGTACGGAACCCTTCGTGCGCGAGTCCGACTCGCACTTGGCCGGTTTTATTCCATGTTCTGTGGTTTTGACCAACGGTGGAGAGATGACGCTGCTGCCCGTCTTCTTCTGGCAGTACTCATACGACACCCATAGGAAGAGGAGAGGTTGTGATATTATTTTTATGTGCCAGCATCACACGGAAAACCGCTTAATTTTTCAAATTTATAACAACAAAATTTATCCAGCCTACATTTAACCTCTCTAGGAATTACACTGTGTCCATAATAATAAGGTTCCATATCGTGGGACACTGAGTAAGTTTTAGAGCCTACAGAAATCCCTCGATTTATCTCCCTACGACTTACACTTGTGCCCGTAATAAAAACCCATCTCTCTCTCACTCTATCTCGGGATATTCCGGGATCTTGGCATTGGAAGCCAAATCACACTGCACTAACAGTATTAACCGCAAACGAAACAACCGTGACACTTTACACCATAACGAGAAACGCCACAAAACACTGAGCAATGATTAGCTAACCGCACAACCTGCTAATATTACTGTAATCTTAGTCTAGACTCAGATCTGAGTGTCGGGTGTCTATATAGAGTTACTGTCACCGGATAGGTTGCGTGTATGCGGTTGAAGCGATTTGCGAACTGCGAATGTGCGGTCATTTGCATTAAGTGGCGATATGATGACATAACGCACGACTCAAAAAACGAACACCCCTAACTTTAAATACATAGAGCAACCTTAAAAAAATTGTATCAGCCGATTTCAAGTCTGTGTCGAACCAGAAATCTCCAATCATCGTCTTGCACCGACTCAAAATTGGTAACTTGTTTCACTCTTATCTTTGGTTCAATTCGGCTTTACCTGTCTTCCCATCTCAAATTTTTAATACTGAGGAATCCCACTTAAGAAATAGCCAAGTTCAACCCATTAATCTATACTAATATTATAAAGCTGAAGAGTTTGTTTGTTTGAACGCGCTAATCTCAGGAAGTACTGGTACGAATTGAAAAATTATTTTTGTGTTGGATAGTCCATTTATCGAGAAAGGCTTTATATAACATCACGCTGCGACCAATAGGAACGAAGCATCATTGAAAAATGTTGCAAAAATAATCGCGATCATAATAACAGAAATTGACGCGGACGAAGTCGCGGGCAACATCTAGTACAAGATAAATACAGAGAAAGGTCCTCCGGACCACATCAAACACTGTTAGTATTGTTACAGCACTATTAGATCGTCCCGCATATTAGGGATGTCTGTCACTCGGTTAGAAAATTTCGGATCTGAGACTCTACTACGCAACGCAAAGTCTTTAAAGTCGGATATGTCTCAGGCAGATAAGTGTCAAACAGAGACATAGATATGAGTGAGAGATACAGATATAGTCGGAGTGTGTGTGTGAGTAAGGACTCTGGATGCAGATACGGATGTAGGAATGGAATTATTTCGGTTCCGGATTTGGATACGAATATGAAATACTTATATCGGATAAGTAGTTATACTCTCAAATATTCGATATAAATTGTGTTATTCAATTTGTCTTATAGGTAGGTAAATACTAAATAGGTAGAGGTAGATTACAGGCCGCACTATAGCGCATAGATCGAAAATTGATCGCGTACAAAGTCGCGGAAAACTGATAGTCAGTCATACATATTAGCACCAAGTTATTTCGCGTATATTTGAAGGCAAATACCTATCTTAACGTGTATCGCCTGGATATTAGAAACTACCATTTATACTTTTTACCGGATTCAGTTACGGATATCTTTTTTATTTCGGATATCCCATAGTTTCGGTTACGGTTAGAGTTCTCCGCAACATCCCTGCTGCATATCTCCAAGATAAGATACCGCGCGCATGCGCAGTGACTCATCCGTGGAACGCTGTGAACCAAATAGTGGATCGGATTCTTGTTTGTCGCATCACATGCAATCAAGAAAAACTAGTTCGAGAATTTGTTATTAAAAGTAACGACAATGAAACAACCGCCAGTTTTCCAGGTTTCATAGTATCTATTTCAGTAAATTATTTATTATTTTGGCAAATAGGCTTTTGGACACGGTTTTACACGTC
The DNA here is from genome assembly GCA_949315895.1 of Anania crocealis. Classification (NCBI taxonomy): domain Eukaryota; kingdom Metazoa; phylum Arthropoda; class Insecta; order Lepidoptera; family Crambidae; genus Anania; species Anania crocealis. The sequence goes on along the minus strand of OX438873.1, from coordinate 9,701,296 downwards.
CCAATATTATAAACACTGTTTCGGGACAAGTGTGGGCCATAGTGCCGAGAAAAAGTGCTAGAAACTCAGTCACTATTGTCTATTGTCATTATTAAACTATTGTATTGTATTGTTCTCTCTCTTTTCATTAAAATTACTTTATGATACGATGTATACAGAAAGTTCAGAAATAGTCTGGTAAAATACGAATGCAATTTCCTATGAACGAATTACCCACTTTTCGCAGTTTGAAACCACGAAGTAGGTACGTTCTTTTTCTTGTCTTAACTATATCATTATTTATACGAATGTAAAGCACTTACGGCAAATTTTTCAATGGTCAGACAAAATTAATCTATTAAATAAAGTCTAAGATGACATATTTGCAAACATCAATCTTGTAAGGATACTCATATTTTGCAGACTTTTAAAATCAGTTATCTTACTTTTAAACTAATAGATAAATTTTATCTGACAATTGAAAATTCATAACTTAAATACAATAGTATGGTATGGTTAGGGTAGAGTTAACAATATTTTAAACAGGGTTTAAAATATTATTTGATATATTTTGTATAAGAATTGTGTCATATTAATCGTCAATCTATGTTTACCGGCTGTTCAAGAATTGGTGAACTCGGGTCTTGTATTTATAAACAAGTAAAAGTAATTACTTGACTACAAGTAATTACTTGATAGACAATTTATATGCCTTAATCAAGAAATTACAAGAAGTTATAACTACCAAAAGTTAGCATTTTCAGCCAAATAATATGACTATTAATGGTGACCAATTTCTTTCACTTATGCACTAGGTATGAACACTTTAAGTTATGACTTTCTTAAGCAATAAGTAATTACTTCTTTATAAATACGGGGGTTAGTGTTTTAGCCTTGACCCTTATCTGCTTAAAAGATAATTATAGATAAATAAGTACAATAAACATTTGCCGAATTCTGGTTTCATTTCCTTATTTTTTACTAAACACTATTTCCTGCACTGAAATAAACTTACTAACAAAGAACTGATCATAGAAAAACTTCAGAAATAGGTTTTTACCGCATGTAGTTGTTGATTGTTTGTGCCGACTTAAATTTTTCGCCAGTTAAATTAGGCCAATATCATTTTTTTGTCTTAGCTTGGTGGGATTATCAAATTTAAAACAATAATATATTGGAGCTATGGTAGGTACTTTAGAAATAAAAGATTAACATACCAAAAACCTGTGTGCACCCATTTTTGAGGATCTCATATATTTTATTAGCTCGGCCTCAAAATTAGTTTACTTCAAGCGTTTTCTCTTTATTTTTTTTGAAACAAGATTAACCTTTTTACTCTTCGGGATATTAACCAGCACTTTGACATATCGAACCAAAAATACTTTCAATCGTTCCATCTAGTAAATGTGGTTTTGCGAGGTGATATATTAAGAAAATGTTACGCGTCGAAATTAAAACCTCTCTTTTTTTTTCATAATAATAGTACTACTAATGCGCCGAGTGCAAAAAGAGATATAGAATTTATCAAGACTACAATCAAAGCTTAGATTTTATCCAACAAACGTGAATCAGTTTCCACTTGAATTAACATACTTTCGCTGGTCATACAGAAAATTACAAAATTGCCTAGAAATCTTCTGGCCGAATAAATAAGAGAAATTGATAGGTTATGCAAGACGTCTTTGTTAGTTTATTTTGTTTTATATTTTAATATAGTGAACGTAGAATCGAGTGGGCTTATTCAGAGTGCTATTTTTTTTTATTAATCTTTATTGCACAATTAAAAAAAAACACAAATGGCATACTTAATGCCATATGGCATGCGGACTTATCGCCATATGGTATTCTCTGCCAGTCGACCAATAAGAGAAGCAGAAATGTTTTGTGGGCGGTGCGACAAAGTGCAAGCAAAGTTACAGTGTGATTGCCGCGCCTGGCAAGCGAGGAGATGCGGGTTCGAGTCCCGCCTGAGACATAATTTTTCAAGTTTTCAAGTTTAAATAAGTACTGATATTATGATTGCAATTAAATTGCTTAAATATCATAAAAAGAATTACAGGGTTATTGTTAAAAATGCTATCACACAAGCGATGTCCAACTCACTTGGCCATAACGACCAACGTAGATCCGATGTATTCCTTTCTAATACCAAAAACTAATACCAATGTTTTTAATAATTAATTATCTCTATTAACTGGTTTGACTCTGAGGGATATTTATTTTATCTATTCCTAGTTCCTATTTTGTTTTTTTTTGAACTTCGGAAAAAGTTTTATTAGAAAGTAATACCTACTTATTTTCGATGAAAGTTGTTTTTTTGTTATATTTTAAAGTTTTTTATAAGTAAATATTTAGTAAATTGTTGATTGTTTGTAATATTCTTCGTTCGTGGTACCTACACTTCAATTTGGAAACTGATTCTGTTTAAATAAAAACGACTAATAACTTTTATATCAGAGTGTATATATTTTTTGATATTCAATACATATTTATAGTAACATAAACATAAAAAACTACAATATTTACATCTTATAAATAAAAGTAACATGAAAAAGAAACAAATACTTATAGATAAAAAGGAAAAAGACACTACTTAAACCATATTTAAAGACATTTTTATTACTGACTGTATCTCGTAGCGTTTTATTTTTTTTGGGATTCGTTTATATAATATGTATTCGTTGGGAATTTAAAAAAAAGGCGCGTGGCACTCGGAGACTGCCGCGGTAAAGCTATTGCATAGCATTTTTTATCAATTTATGCAATTATATAACTAAAAAGTATCACCGCTGTGCCGGTCGAAGTGGGGGGGTGTTAGGTTATTTTCGTTACGGAATTTCTGGATTCGGTCTCCACGCTCAAGGCCCGCGATAGAAGCTATGCAATAGCTTAATTTTATAATTTTATGTATTTTCTAATTTTGACTTTTGTAATTAAATTTTTCTGTTATTTTGGCAGATATGGTTACCATAGGCAAACATACTGTCAAAATCCTTATTTTCTTCTAAATTCTTTTAAATTTCGGAAATTCAAAATTGTTCGATCGTGCCTCGCCCCGAGTGTTAGGTTAGGTTATTTTCGTTACGGAATTTCTGGATTCGGTCTCCACGCTCAAGGCCTGCGATAAAAGCTATGCAATAGCTTAATAAAGACGATATTAAACAAATACCATTGGTATTAGTTTTTGGTATTATAAAGGAATACATCGTAGATCCGACTTTCGTACCGGCTTGTGTCCAGCAGTGGATGATGAATAATGATGATGTTGTTACAACCACAGTGGACTTGTGCACCATTAAACGTATTAAAAAAAGTAACAAAACGTAACGTTCCGTTGGTTTAGTTATTTAAGTATTGTGCAAATGATTTAGGTAGGTCGGGCAACAAGAGCTTCGAATTTTCATTAATCACCAACCGCATTTGGCAATCGTGGTGATTATGCCTGTACCCATCATGGCTATGGTAACTTGATTATGGACTGTTAACATGCAATATCTACTCTTGCTTATTATGATATAAACATAATAACACACCCCATACGGGTATCGAACACTGGTGTTTTTTAAACCTGATAGCGCACCACTACACCCGACGTATATCAGCTTTGATTAGTAATGTCGCAATTCTCATGATTATTTTTAAAAATAAATTTAAAATATTTTTTTTTTGTTTCCCTTGTATAGTCATGGCCATGTCACACTTAGATCTAATGATAAATACGATAGCAATCAAATACCCTCATTACTGTGGGGGCATGGCACTGACCTCCGAAGGCCGAGGCCTGCGCCTGCGCAGGCGTATGACAAAATGACATCTGGTGTTCAACAACACAGAGGCTTTTTTAGAGTTAGACTACTGAATTGTATTTTGGTAAAACTGAGTTAAAAATCCTTGATTTTATCATTAATAAATATTTTTTACAATACAATTAACAGAAAATGTAGATATGTGAAAATACCGCCAACTTACGGTGCAGGATCGTTCACGGTAATTTTTGTTTGGCATCGGCTCTAAGCCATCAATGTAGGGTAATCAAATTCTTTTTAAACTTTAATGAATGTATATTTTTCAAAAATAATGTTTTCATTGCATATTTAGGTACAAGAGTAAAACTCCTATATTAATTTAACTAGAGCTCTACAAATTTAACTCTCCATGTAGGTGGTCAAAAATCACTGTAAATGCAGACCACCCAGAACACATTCATATCCCTATCCCTAATGAGGTATACGCTCTGTATACACATTCGCGACTCGTGTTAGGTCCCGCCTCGAGGAAGACCTATCTAGGCACTAAAATAGAACTGCCCATTTGTTGTTAGTATTTAGTTTTAGAGCTTTAGATAGTTGTAAACAGCTCTGGGGTTGCGATAGCTATTATTATAGAAACCGAGATACATTTTTGCAACTGTCAAAAGATAATTGGATCTGTTGTTCCTTATAAAATGATATTTTCGCCCGCGGTTCTGACCATGTCAACTACACGTTATAGTATAGCGCGGGCGGAAACCTGCCTATGTCCTGTCTCAAGGTCCAATCTACCTTTATATAAAAATTCATAAAAATTGATAGTTAAGGCTTCAAAGCGTAACAGACAGACATGGTTACTTTACCGTTTATAATAAAACTTAAGTTTTATACATTAATTCGTGATATTATTACTACAATTAGAAAATTACATCTCATAATGTCACTTGATCTAGGATACAGTACAATGTCTACTTATCTATGGATCGATTAAAAAGATAACATAAACGAAACACAAAAGGGTTCGTTAGTCCCTATTACAGTTAATATTATGCCCTTATACAAACAGAAATAGTTTTTTATGTTGCCATTACGAATGATTCACCGCGGTCGGCGGCGCTAACCCGACTCTATTATAAAATTAGATGCCGAAACCAAATAAAATGCGAGTGAAATACATATTCCGAACATCATTCCTTCGTCACACTCTATGCGTTTGGTCAAAGAGTAACGAGTAGAGACAGAATATAACGTTTTTGTGTTTTCAAATCGTTGTCATCTATCCAGCATTGTATGATTAAAATTAAGATTTAACGTTTCTAGTGATACAATTTTATATGAATCAACCGCCAAATACTTCAAATCCGAGTTTAATCAACTACATTGTCACGGTAATCAATTTACTATCCAATAATATAGGATCCAGTACATATTATATTGCTTTTACCTTTTGAATGGATGAATACCTAGTACGGGACTAAATTATATGTAGAGACAGATAGATAGTTGTCTATTAACGGCCGGTCCTAATAACATATCTATCTTCAGTTTTGGCATATCGGAGATAGACAACAACTTCTGTCTTTGTTTCTCTGGACGGCAAAAACAGAGATGGAAACTGTTTCCTATCTCCGATATACTAAAACTGAAGATTTAGTATATCGGAGATAGGATAGGTTATTAGGACCGGCCGTTAGCAATTTCGCCGACGTTCAATGGTCGCGTTGAAAACAACTAAATATCGTTACTGATTTTGCCAGTTGACCTATTTTATGTCACGATTAATTAAAATCAGCACGGTGATTGTCCAGAACAAGCAGGATTTCGGATTTCATTCCTATTACTCTTTATACCAACAATTATTCGGTTCTGGGCGTCGTAGAAAATAATAATTAATCAATTTAACGACACACATTAAGAGTTAACGTTCTTACTAATTTCAAAATACAACTTCGAAAGTCACGAATTAAATTAAGAAGAATAGGACTGTCACATCTGTATTTTAAACTGTTCTATGATCTAACCAGGAATAAGCATTTGTGTGGTTCGTTGACCCCTCATAGTTGCATCAATTCAGCTTAATTGTTACTGCAGAACCAAATTGTTTGTTTGTTAACCATTAAACAGTCAGCCGCGTCTGATGTCGTCTGACTAAGCACTTCCTGTGGTACAGAGGCGATTATTGAGGGAACCCGTCTATTTGTAGAAACTAGTTGCACTTGCAATGGCACGAGTTTTTTCGGACGCACTGATGGATGAACGCTTAGCACAGCGGTTTGTGCGAGTCGAATCAGATCGTGTATGTTAAGCAATGTTTAGAGTTGTCAGATATTTGATGGGTGACCAGTTATTAGTTGGTAGGTTCTATAGAGCAAGGTCCTCGATGATAGGAATTGCTCAGTAATAAGAAGTTTGAATGGTTTTAGTAAGCGAAATAATTTTAAGTCAATGTTCTATACCGTCTTCATTCGCTTTGCGATTTCGCTTCAGCTCTACCTTAAATTTACAGGAGAAAACTCTAAGCTTAGTTTTTAATACGTATAGATAATTTATCGATCAATGTTGTTGAATGTAAGCTGTCTGTTTCCTTTAAATATTAAATGAAAAGTCTGAGGCAAACGCAGCACAAGAGATTGGTCATGATACTGTCTACCCTTGCATCTGTGTTAGCACCTTCACAAATTATTCTGTAATTCTTTGTTGGTCATCGTTGAGATTCAATCCTTACTAATATTATAAATGCTTTTACGCCTATACTGCCGAACCGATTTTGAAGAAAATTTGTTATCAAGGAAAGGTTAGACCTTAAGAACGCACCTAGGTTATTCTGTATACTGCTGAGTACAAGTTTCCACGTGAGCGATAGATCAAGGGTTCACGTGGGCAAATCCGGGGGATATCTTAGTATGAATATATTTAGCACAGGACTGAATAAAAAAAAAAAAATATCCAGTCATAATAAAAAGCAGGGCATGAGTTACATTATGACTAACAATTCCTTAGTACGAGAAGTATTTATTTATAGGATTTCGGGAATCATTTTGGAAACGGTTCCTGAAAAGTTTTCTTGTAAAATGGTGAGTCAACCGCTCTCTTTCTGTGTAAATTTTAATTTTGGACATAGCCAAGTTCAAGAAGTAATAAACAAATATAAAAAAAATGTTGGCAACATCACATACAGGATAATTTGGACTTAAAAGTAAGTATACTGCTGAGTACAAGTTTCCACGTGAGCGATAGAACAAGGGTTCACGTGGGCAAATTCCGGGGATATCTTAGTATGAATATATTTAGCACAGGACTGAATAAAAAAACTAATATATTATCCGGTCATAATAAAAAGCAGGGCATGAGTTACATTATGACTAACAATTCCTTAGTACGAGAAGTATTTATTTATAGGATTTCGGGAATCATTTTGGAAACGGTTCCTGAAAAGTTTTCTTGTAAAATGGTGAGTCAACCGCTCTCTTTCTGTGTAAATTTTAATTTTGGACATAGCCAAGTTCAAGAAGTAATAAACAAATATAAAAAAAATATTGGCAACATCACATACAGGATAATTCGGACTTAAAAGTAAGTAACTATTTACGATTTAAAGCACTCGTTTTATGGATATCAGAAAAAACGAAGGTATATACACTCAGACCCGGGAAAAAGTAGAAAAATACAACCATCAAGCACCGGCCTAAAATAGATCGATTAAGTATTTATTATTATAAGCCTTTAAACTAACACATATTTTTTGTTATATAAAATTCTCGTGTCACAGTTTTCGTTGCCATACTCCTCCGAAACGGCTTGACCGATTTTGATGAAATTTTTTTTGCTTATCCGGTATCTATGAGAATCGGCCAACATCTATTTTTCATCCCCCTAAATGTTAGGGGTAGTCCACCCCTAAATATATTTTTTTATTTTTTAGACAAAATTTTTAATTTCTATTTTTTTATGATACAACATACAAAAATACATACCATCCTCAATTTTCACCCTTCTACGATCAACCCTTATTTTTTAATAGCTATTTTAGTAATTTAATCATTTTTCCTCTCCGGTCGAAAACTGACCAATTATCGTCTTTTTTGTAAGGGTAGGGTAGGAGTAGGGAAGGGTTTAGGCTAGGGTTTAGGCTAGGGGTAGGGTAGGGGTAGGGTAGGGGTAGGGTAGGGGTAGGGTAGGGAGTAGGATAGGAGTAGGGTAGGAGTAGGGTAGGGGTAGGGTAGGAGTAGGGTAGGATAGGGATAGGGTAATTTTTTTATTATTTGTGGACAAATTTTTTTGTTTTTATTTTTCTATAATGTGGCATTAAAAATACATACAACCCTAAATTTTTAACCTTTTATCACTAATCCCTATTTTTTAATAGCTATTTTAGTAATTTAATAATTTTTATGGCAAAACAACGTTTGCCGGGTCAGCTAGTTTTTTGTTAAAAAAGTTGTTCTATGTTAACGTAACTGATAGAATCTGATTCATATTTAGTCAGAAAAATTGAGAAGCTCTTTGAAAATATTTAACCCTTTTGCGGACGTGATCATATCGTCATCATTCCTCTGGCTTCCAGTTCTTAACCTTCACTTACGTTATTGGATTACTCGGTCCGTTGGGCAGGGAATTTAAATCACATACCGACGCAGCTGCGTGCCACACCGTCCGGCCGGCAGCCATATTCGTGCAAGGGGTTAATATTTGTGACGAATCGGACACCAAAATGGTCAAAGATTATAAGGTTTATTATGGCACTAAGTATTAAGTAATTTTATATTTAATTAAATATAATTTATTCATTGCATCATGTGGTACACACGATGTTTAAAGTAAAAGTGTTGTATTTAAATCATTGTGAATAACCGCATATAGTTTTAATGTGTTTAATGTATAGCCAAAAATTTTTTTATTACTTAGCTTATTACATCTTAGTTTTTTTATTTTCAAAATTGAACTTTTTTTTAAACTAGTTTTGTATATTGCGCAGTTGGTTTTATAAATAAAACAGTAGAAAAATACATTATTTTTATCAATATTACACAACAAACAATAATAACAAAGTTATTATTATTTTTTCTTTAAACAGACCAATTGGAAAAAAGTTAAGCGAAATTCACCTAAGCAGTCATGGTAGGTGTATTAAAAATATGAGGGAACAAAATTATTTGTATGATTTTTATTTATTTTTGGCTTGATGACCGCAAATGAAAAAATATAAGAAACATTTAAATTTAACAACTTATCACACAAACTGTCACAATTTTTCAATAAACACTGATCTATGCCTTTGAACTTTAAGTTGAAAATCGATTAGGAAATTCATACTGGTGCTGCTGACTGTACAGCAAAAGCATTCCGCTTAGATAAACATTTCGTATTCTTGTCCGGGGTCTGATCTTGTATTTGCATTGGCATTCCAAATATTTGTATAGTTTAACACGAACGCGCTAAGGATCCAATTTAAGTTAGAGTACCTACCTGGGCTAGAGTATCGCTCGTTTCCTAATTAATAATCTATACTAATATTATAAAGCTGAAGAGTTTGTTTGTTTGTTTGTTTGAACGCACTTATCTCAGGATGTACTGGTTCGAATTGAAAAAATATTTTTGTGTTGGATAGTCTATTTATCGAGGAAGGCTTTAGGCTATATAACATCACGCAGCAACCTAAAGGAGCGAAGCATCACTGAAAAATGTTGTAGAAATTGACGCGGACGAAGTCGCAGGCAACAGCTAGTTGTAAAATAAAAGCGGTCAAACACGAAATGTGTCGTTTCAGAGACAGTGAGTTCTATGGTTCCGGCACATAAAAATAACAACTTCATAAGGTTGTCGTAAAAGACGGGCAGTAGTGCCTGGTGTATTTTCTCTATCATTGCTCAAACCGCGATCGCCAACAAAAGCTTGGCGTTTATGACAAAGTCGCCTCATACAAATCTAACGTCGAAGAAGGAGTAGTTCATTCTGTGTATTTTCATTTCACCTTAAATAATGATATTATATTAAACCGAAGATAATGTTATAAGCGCCCGCGTTGTGAAGACTCAAATACGTCCTAATTAGGGCGTTTTGTACACAGCCTGCGACGAGCGCAATCACGAGCGGTCATCTAAAACTTATAGCCATCTCCTTCATTTGCGTGCTATTTCGCATTTTTTGTTTTGCTTCTCAGTGAAACTTGTCACTGTGTGCAGTTTTGGATTGCTCAGAACAAATTTAATACGCGAATTACTATAAACGTAACTTAACTATACTTACTTATTAATACTAATTAATGTTATGTTAACATTGTATATATACGCTGTTGGTTTTTCTCAATAAAGTAAAATAAAAATAAAATAAAAAATAAAATACTTTAAAATATCATTGCATCACCTTATCACCTTAAAGCTGCATGCTTCTGATTTTTTTTATCTATTAACCCCTTACGCCTGATACATGTTAAAAAATATTTTCGTCGTTTAAAATTATAACAAGCAGATGTAAGTGATTTGTTTAGAAACTGTTTTCAAGCAAATAAATTACATAGGTTAATTGAAAAAACAATTTCATGAATAAAAATTACGACGACCGTCTCTAAAGACAGTTTAAAAAGTTATTAAACAGAAAAATTTATTTTAAGATGTAAGTGAATCAGGAAAATCACAGATTAAACTTACTCCAAGGCCTTCCCGCGATAGCAATTAACGACACAATGTGCAGACGCTATTGTTCATTTCATAGACGACAAAAAAATAAAATGGCATTGCCACTTACATAACCCACTAGGCCACTGTGTTGTTAGCCTACGCGGTTTAAACATCGAAGTTCAATGCAATGGCACTCATACATACATAGCCCCTCTGATATTATCAATATTATTTATTATTACAGTATAGATAACTATGTTAGTTCATAGTAATACTCGTATTAAATCTAGTGTTCTGCTTATAAGTTTCACTGATAAGCAGAACAAAAGATGCTAAATAGCACGCTAATGAAAGAGATGGCTATAATTTGGAATGATTACCGCACTCGACGTGGACGTTGTAAAAAACGGCCTAATTAGGGCGTATTTGAGTCTTCACAACGCGCGCGTTTATAACATAGGTATCTGCTTCGTTTTAATATAATTGGATATAGTAGTTTAAGTACCGGGCCAAGATCACGGGGTTCGATATCCGGGCCGGGCAATAAGAGTTTCGAATTTCCGAACATTTGGCAAGCGTAGTGATTATGCCAGTACTCATCGTTGCTGTGGTTACTTGAATTCAATGATAAAGGCATTTTTCCTAAAGAGGGTTTTAGTCTAACACTTTTTTTACTTTACTTTTGAAACTTTCGAAAATTTCTCTCTTGTGACGTACGCGTGCAATTTGTGGTTTGCATTCAAATATTCAACGGGTACCGTATGTTTTCTCGGGATAAAAAAAGCTTGAGCTGTTCCAGATTAAAATATTATTTCATTTATTTTGTGAGGCCATTCAGACGTAATGAAGTATTTTATATTTTATTTATTTTTCAGACATGCCTCACTGGGCCACACAGAGCCATCTAGTCCCAAATTAAGCTACTATTAAGTACCCTGTCGTATGGGGTACTGGACAACCGATAAACTTACTTATATACTTTTTTTTTGTAAATAAATACTTATAATACATAGAAAACACCCAGACCAGTACAAACAGACATTTTCATGCACACAAATATTTGTACTGTGCGGGGATCGAACCCGCGACCCATGGCTCAGAAGCAGTGTTTACTACCGCTTATCCAAATGGTCATCAAAAGTAACAAACATCAAGATAGTGAGATTATTTAAAAAAAATAAGATATTAGTTAGATTAGTTCGTTCGAAGTTTTGACGATGACCGTACAGGCACAAACAAATTAAATTGTTTACAATCTTTTCATCAACAGACATAAAAGGGAAAGTTTCAATCGACGCGCTTCTATGTAATAAAATAGGTTATGAAATGCGTATGAAAAACCATAACATTTCAAGTTAAGAATCAATATATTAATTGGTTGCATATATAGTAGTATAGCCATAAAAACTATATGCGCAACCACGAGCAAAAGTATGTCTTATACAGGATGAAATTTTGACCACTTTCCAAAATTTTTGTAGGTGTTCAGTATCGTATAAATAGGCTCTAATTTATGTAGTAAAAAATTTAAATCTAGTTGTCACCCGAAAATATTTTTTGCGAATAGATTTCAATTTTTACGGTCCTAGACCTGTTAAGGTATAAAGGGAAATCAAAAACTTATGAATAGTGTCGTAAAGAATGAATGAGATGCGCAACGCGTAAAAAAAATGTTGCTAGGCGGCCGTATCAAAAATTTTAGATTTTTGGCGGACATATTCTAAGTGATTTATCTTCACATTTTTGTACTGGGCTATACCAAAAGAAAAAATACGTCATTTGTTTTTTGACTTGTAGATTGCTATATTAAAATTTGGAAGGTGGTTAAAATTTCATCCTATATAAAAAATTCTAATATATGCTGCGTACTGATTCCTAAAGATACGAAAAGCTATAAAGTAATTCTTGCAATTTACGATTTACGAATACCATCGACCTATTTAAAAATATCTACAATGGACCTTTGTTCTAACATCACACAGATTAATGGAACGATAAATGAATATCTTTATTGCGTTAGTGACGCGTGTATAATATTTAGTAATTAAGCACTTTGGAGATACATACAGTCAAAAGCAAAAGTTGTTTAGACCGTATGATCGTATTCTTTTATAGGATTGTTTCTAAGTTAACTCAAGCTATCAGATATCTCGAAGTCAATTTAATTTACATTCAACTGTTGTGACATCGAATAAAAAAGTAATCAACAAATTTGATAAACCACAAAATAATATGCGTGGTTGTAAACAAAAACAAAAGAAATAGTTTAATTAAAATTTAATAAATAGGTATGGCTAGCCTAGCAGTGTGTTGATGTAGGCTATGTGTAAAGTTCGACCTTAGCTGGACCTAAGACTAATTAATAGTCATCCCCTTACATCCCTCGATCGTGAGTTATTCCAGATGCAACTGAAATCAATTGTTATCGTGGCACCCGAGTGCCTCCTGGGGGTTGAGGGATTAAGTTTGTCACTAATAAACTGTATCTCGGCTTTTCCATGCTATTTCTGATTACGTATACTTCGTAATGGTGATAAAGTTTTATTTCAGACAGTAATGTAACAGAGGCTGAATATCTAGGTCAGAACGATAGACTAAAGATAGAGACTAGGATGTTTAGTAATCACTTGGTAGTAATACTTTTTGGTGCAAATCTTTTGTTGAGCCATTTCTAAGATACGTAATTGCTAAGTTAACAAGACGCTAACTACTTTCTCTGGTCTGATGGCTTTTGTCAATAAGGTCTCTCTAATTCCTGTCCCGATGGTCAAAAGTAGAAAGGATTAGAAACACTAATCCTTTTCCTATTGGTGTAGTAAGAGATGACTGGAATATTGTCAGAAGATAACCGGCAGTAACGTCTTATTACCAACATTTACTAAACTGGTTCGCCAAACTGCATGTCAAGCGTAACGATCACCTCAAAATCCTCCACTTTGAGAGGCTTTGTCCTGCAGTGGACTAATGTAGGTTAAAAACAAGCTCTTTCAACCAATTTTGATATTATTCTGGCTTCCAGAATAACCAATCCCTCCCAAAATGTCTGCCAGTAGGACATTCCTACTAGCCACAAACTAATCTAATGAATAATCATAAAGACCGGTGAAAAGAAACTGTTTTCACGTAAAGGGCAGACATTTCTACAATTTTTAAAGTGGACAGACACACAGCCACGGCGTGTGACGAGCAATAATAATTTCTCGCTCTGTTGGCCACCCCGGATCTGCCAACTACAATTGCCATATTCAATGCAATTCCAATCTTATTTCAACACATGAGAACTTAAATCGCGATGGAGAAAATTCAAATTTGACAGTTTGGAATAGCAACGATGGTAAAGCAATTTAATATTTGTGCAAACGAAATAAGGTATACAATATGGTGATGTCTTAGAATTAGGCTTAAAGACAGTACGGACATTTGTAACAAAACGGTTTCTTGTACTTTACTTGCAAATTATGGCCGAGCAAATTGCGATGTCATTATGATATTCATGAAGTTACTGAATAATAATATGTACAGACCTATTACGAGGAAACCCGGACATTCAGAATACACTAGGTGTGTACTGTGTGTGTGTAGTCATAGTTCAAATTGTCGTGATGCCGGCCACCTTGTCTAAGGGTTTTGAAATTCAAATTAATTATATCATGGTATATCTGCAGCATTTAAATTTTATTTCTCATCAGTATCAGTAGTTATTTTTGTTAAAAGTTATTTAAACTAAGCTTACTCTAATTTTACACACCCGACTTCACTTCTAAACCAAATTCCAGCATCCATTAGTGTCCATTGCTGCGAGGTTATCTCAATATCCTCAACTCAAGACCTTCGTGGCCTTAATCCCACAATTCTAATTCTCCATCGCTCCAAGGTCACCCCAAATAGAGCTATCAGTTCAAATGTCCAACGAATAAATGTCATTTACCACCCACGGACCTATTATGGTTATCATAGAACCATTCCTGGTATAAACGCCATACTTATGAGTTGTGGCGCAATGGAACAGGATACAGTAAAGTTACTTCGTTATAATTTTGTTCCTCTGAGGATAATCTCTAATAGGTTTGATGGTGGAATAGTGTTGGATGGTCAAGAAAGTATCACTAATCAATGCGATCAGGTCGATAGTTAATTTAATGGTTATGCAGATCCGGAATGAAGGTTTAATGATTGGATACAATGATAAGTTATCCAGGAAGGCATTTCTATCCGTATATTTGTCGAAATGCTGTAATATGTTATTAGTATTACCTGGTCAATAGTATTAACCGGTAAAAAATGACCGACTAGGACTTGAACTGACCACTAGAACGACCGTAGATTTATTCTATAGGACATTGTCATCGTGGGTACCCCTGTTAACCGACGGTTTACCGTCTTAGCTAAGACTTAGGTCTTAGGTCTCCCACAAGCTTACCACAAACTTACATAGAAACTGCAGTCTTCAAGAGCCCATATTTACGATAACAGAGGCCTGTATTATCAGCTCTGAAGAACTCCGTAGGCTTCTTTTATAAGGTGACATGTTTTGAGGATTTCCCTATTTAGTCATGAAAGCCTACATTTTCGACTAATTAGGCATCATTAGCTGCTCATAACTCCGAAGGACACGTGATATTATTAGCAAAGTCATGTTGCTGTCTACATGTGACTAATTATCTTAGCTTTTCACCGGGCATCGTTTGCTGTGGGATGCCTACAAGATTACTCAATTTTTACGTGTAATGCTTAAGTCTTTTCTATTTTTTTGCAATGTTGCTGTCTTATGGTGCAACGTATAGTACATACCTATCAACTGTGTGAAGTGAAACCTCTATTATCAAACTCTATTATGCTATTAAGTTTTGCTTCGGAGATAAAAACAATCGTAATTGTTTTAAACGTTGGTTGCATAATTATATTTATATTCGGTTGAACAATAAAAAAAAATTTAACTGGAAGTTTAAAATTTGTATGCCAGAGGCGTGGTCTGGGTGACTCATGCTAATTATTATCTGAATCGCTACAATAAGTAATAATGAATATTAAAGTTTAAAAAAAAATTCGATCTTGTGGATTTGGAGTGGATTAGATGGATAACTCCAACACTAAACTTTTGGAAATTAGAATCCCTCCCTTAAATAATTTCATAGAATTTTATCTTTTAAAGTAGTAAAGGTAGAGTTCACCAACAGACGTTTAAGTTTTAAACAGCATTTAAAATATTATTTGACATAATTTGTATGGGAATTGTGTCAAATTAATCGTCAATCTATGTTTACCGGCTGTTTAAGAATTGGTGAACTCGGGTCTTAATACTCTGTGTTTTTTGCTGCTAAGTACCAAAGTGCAATCATATGTCGTTTAGTATCTTGGAGCATCTGTTACGCTGATAATTAGCTTTTTACAACATTTGCATCATGTCTACAACTCTACACCATACCGTATTAAGGCTACACTACTAACCTTAAAGCGCTTCCTTGTTCCCGTACGTCGACACCGTTGATCGCGTCTTCATTCCGCGCGGGTAGACCCGACATTTTCCACCAATCAGCGCTCGCTGCGGCGCCAATCAGACGCGAGGACCCGTCATCACGGACCCTCAGCGACCAATGTGAAACGAGACGTCATCGCCAGGATCATCGTTCTGTAAAGATAGTTCTAATTTAAAATTCGAATCACGTTCTTTTCTATATGGCCTGCATGAGCGTAGCCAGTGTCAAGTAAAACAAATCACGATTATCGAATACGGATTAAAGGAAGGAGGTAACAGTTATATAACCGTTATTAAAACGATATGGAACAAGCAAAAGGCATTAGCAATGTTTGCGTATATTTCATTGTCAATAATAAAAGTTACGTCAGAAACGGTAGCGGTTGGGTTAAAAACTTAAAAGTGCCGTTAAATTTTAATGCATTGTATGAAATAACGTCACAAAATTCCTCAGAGCGTGTAAAAAACAGACGAATATTGCATACTGATGCTGTACAAAAAATATTAGCCTGAAACTAAACTTCTTAAATCGTATCATGTACAAATCACACCGGTACCGACCAATAACCGACTAAAAAAGATCTGTTTAAAGCAAATTAATTGATAGTGTAAATTGAAAATGCAATTCCTTGAATTAAAGATTTTCGTGTGCAGGTTGTACCTACAACATTCTAATCATATCGAGCTCGAGTTATAGGTTCACCTGAACCTACAACATTCTAATCATATCGAGCTCGAGTTATAGGTTCATTCAAGAAAGTCCCACCTAACACAGTCGATAAAAAAATATTTTCATTAGAATTTTTTTTTTTTTCTAGCCGGACCGAAAATTACTTTTGCTTAGCAAGGCATCATTTTAATTGCTTTGGTAACTTGCAGTGGGTTGATTATAGGCCGTTACTGACATGTCTTCATTTTCCTTTCTTTGTAAAGTAGGAAGTTAGTTTTGCAATATGCTCCTCTAAAGATTTAAGACTGTCTCTTCCGTCATTTAGCGACAATCTTTGATATGCAATAAATAAAATGGCGTCGCCCCAAATGTCGAGTTCCTACATTTCGTCACAGGCGCATCGCACCGAAATAGATGATTAAATATAGCATCTAAATACGACGGATATTTGGGGACATCGGAAACTAATGCAGTTACTAATGATACTATTCTAACCAAGAACAAACTTGATTGTGAGTAAATAATATGACTAGGCTTTTTTATAAATTACTAGCAGACCCGACAGACGTTGTCCTGTCTTAACTATGAATATGGATTTCAAATTGGTATAATTAATTTAAAAAATATTTCAGATACAAATTTATTTATCGACATTGCAAATGCTAACCGCACTGGAAATTGTAACCGTTTGCAGCATGCATTGTGTCAATGTTATGTCAAACGCCATAATGTTACATTAAAAAAGTTTAAATTGTCAAAAGGTTACATTACAAATAATTTAGTATGGTGATTAAGCTTTCTTAAATCTTCTAATTTTCCGGGCAATTTTCTTATTTTTTTTTTTTCATAGGAGCATTCTCCTGACTATAACAAACAAAACAAAAAAGAATTTGCGAAATCGGTCCAGCCGTTCACGCGTGATGCGATGACCAAGGGAAATAGGGATTCAATTTTATATAACGGGTGTAAAAAAACCAAACGCTGATCCAAAAACCACGTACTGTCCCCATCACTAGGATCTTTTTTTTTCTTCGAAACCATACCTGGGAACTAGCTGGTTTCGAAGATATTGAGGGTCAAAGTCACAATTTTATTTTCCATTTTATTACAGAAACTGTTGCCAAAGGTTACTTGAAAACTTTTCTTCTTACAAACATAGTGTTATTTTTTATATTATTTCGTTTATAATAAGGCTTTTATAGTTACAATATGCAATGTACGGCTCAGCGCGGACGAATTTTGAACTTAGCAGCCATCTCCAGCGCAGCGGCCCACGCTCCGGCTGCTATACATTGCGCGCTATGAATTATAATATTTTTTTGACTCCCAAAATTAAAAATCACTTCCCAGCTATAATATTGTGTTATATGACTTGGTTTGCTTTTCAGATTGCGTAGCTTCAGAGTCTGCGTTTAGTTTTTTTACACCCTGTTTATAGATTTTCCCGGTAAAATTTCGCATTTTCACATGGACTATATTTAAAACTGATGAAAAAGTTAACGTATCATACCAAAACGTCTTCTTTTTCAAGTGTATGATAGAAAATCATTTATCGCAATTTTAAAAGAAAAATACACTTATGGCTTAACAATTATAGGGTTTGTAGACTGTAAAATAAATAACCGGCCAAGTGCGAGTCGGACTCGCGCACGAAGGGTTCCGTACCAAAGAGGCCAAAAAAACGTGTTTGTTGTATGGGAGCCCCCCTTAAATATTTATTTTATTTTGTTTTTAGTATTTGTCGTTATTGCGGTAACAGAAATACATAATTTGTGAAAATTTCAACAGTCTAGCTATCGCGGCTCTTGAGATACAGCCTGGTGACAGAGCGACGGACAGACGGACAGACAGACAGACAGACAGACGGACAGACAGCAAAGTCTTAGTAATAGGGTCCCGTTTTTACCGTTTGGGTACGGAACCCTAAAAAGAACTGAGAAGTGGTGCTTGATTTTGTGTAGGTATACCGACGTTGACTTGTTTAAAGGGTTCCCGAATACCTGAGAAGGAAAAAACGGAACCCTTTACGGTACTTTGTTGTCCTTCCATCCGCCATTTTCACTTGTTTCAATTTTAAAAAAACTTCCTGAAGGTTGTGCAAACAGCACTCAAAAATAAGAAAAGCATTTTTCCACGAGCCACCAATTTTGAGTCGGTTCTAAACAAGAAATTATTGACAAAAGCACCTCCGACTCTGATTCATTAAATTTAAAATACAATGTGCCGATGATATGCCATGTGTCATCGGAAGCTAAATAAAAAGAAATTAGACTTCAGTAAGTATTAAATTTTTTTAAGACAACCATTCTGTAGGTTTTTATCATTAAAGCAGGAAAATAGATATGACTTACACACCTATATCTGTGCCCATATGATGTATTAAATTACCATTTTAGTGTTATTTCCTAAGTTATCTGTGTTTTCAAAGGCTAGTCTCACATAAATACATTGTGTAGCACCATCGAATCAAAAATATCTGCGCAGGCGGCGAACAAAAATACCATTTGTTTACATACGATAATGTCAAACGCTATGACCTCGGATGCGTATGCGCAGAGTTGTTATTATGTAAAATTGAATGAGTTATAGGCTGGAGTCTTTAGTGCGAGTACAGTCAGCGACAAAACTATGTATGACACATTATTACTTTACCAACCATATGAAGTTGTAATACTTTCAAATATTTGTCAAAAGTAAACACTTATTTTTGCAGCTGACTGTACACTACAATACATCAAAGTACCCGTAAATATTAACTTTTCGCAATAGAAAATTATCTTTATTCGTTGTATTTAAAGTTGAATTTTGATTATCAAATTCGTCAATTATAGGTTGTTTGATGTGCTGGCTACTTTACTTAAACATGTTGCATAATGCCTTTGAATATTGCGAAGTTTATGTTCTTGTAGTAACATACTCATGGGTATATTAAATCATTACATATTGCAAGTTGCATTCCACTGACTGAACACGTTTTACTGTCTACAATCATTATCATTGTCATCATCACCCTACATCTGATGCCTTACTCTGCAACACGAAGCTCGTATTTACGGATATATCTGTCTCTTTCAGATACTATAATGCCTGATTTACACTCAGCCCATTCCACTTATACTTCTTTACCGAGCGTATCGCAACGATGGCTGACGTCGAGGTTGTAGCGGCAACAGCAGTATGCCTGCTCAGTGTTATTAATTATTTAAACGTTGTGAAGATGGTGGATGAAAAAAATTCATCGCAATAACACGACGTAAGTAATTATTACAAGAGTTATTTATTTCGGGATTTATACCATGTGCCTTATTTATTATGAGTTCCCGATATTTTGGCACTGTTGCAAGCGCCATGATCACAGGAGAACTCCGTTCTCCCGTGACGTGAATGAAGAATGAGTGAACTAATGAAATATAATAATTTGTTACAGGAACAGTATGGATAATTTCTTACGGCCGGTCCCAATAACCTATCTATCTTCAGTTTTGGCATATCGGAGATAGAAAACAACTTTTGTCTTTGTTTCTCTGGACGACAAAATCAGAGACATAAGATGTTTTCTATCTCCGATATGCCAAAACTGAAGATAGATAGATTATTGGGACCGGCCGTTAATGGAGCCGACTACTGCCGAAGCGAAGATGTAAGGACTGAATGTAAACACACACTGCTGCACTCGCTTTGAAGTCAGCACGAAAAACCGACAGTCGAGGGATTGCCGGGCAGCGCTAGCAGCGGCCAGAACATGAGACGTATCGCCTTTACACTCACGCGCTGCCCGCGTCCCAGTTCACTTTCCTGCCGATTTTGGTTGAGTGTAAATGAGGCATAGGACATCGGTATGAGTGATAAGGACAGAAAGATTCGAATATACGGACATTGTGGTGCGGAATAAGGCCTTTGGTCAGGAGTATTTTGGAGAACACACTTGACTGGTTGGTGAACGTAGTTTGGCCAATGGTGGAGAGAAAACGCTGCTGCCTGTCTTCTATTGGCAGTACTCCTTTGGTCGCCTCTTACGACACCCATAGAAATAACCTCCAAAGATGATATAAAAAAAATGTGGACAACATCACATACATTGTTCTGATCCCAATTTGAATAACTATTTAAAGCACTCGTATGTTGGAAACCAGAACTCAGCTGCACCACAAAGGTCGTCGCTTCTGATAGGAACCCGAGTCCCGAGTCTCCAATAACTCCATTATAAAATCGAATCACATTTAGAAATCGAGCTAACGGCATTTACAACATTAGGGTGCGTCAATCTACCCCAATTACATTGACATAAATCCAATATACCATAGTCAGCATAAATCCTCGTTATAAGAATCAAAATAGATTGGCAGTTGACCCCAATCAGATAGCAAGAGAAACACTGGAATTGTTTTAGGTCAGTGAAACTGTTAGTTCGTCTTGATGATTTATTCAAACATATTTTATGTTACTCCATTGAATTAAAACTTAAGGATGTTCTAGGGATTTTTGTTGCATTGAATTTTTGTAGTGCTGACCGTGGACTCCTTGGATGAACCTGGTTATTATTAAAAAAAGTTCCTCCACTTCACGTGGCATCATTAGGGGTTGTGCCCTCGCTTAGCAACGCAGCGCGTCGGTGTCAACGAGTGTAAATTATAAAAAATTACATCATTATCATCATCATCATCAGCCTATCATAGTCCACTGCTGGACATAGGCCTCTCCAGTTAAACGACACTTAGGTCGATCAACGGCTTCTCGCATCCAGCTCCTGCCAGCCATACTTACATTTATAAAAAAAAAAGACGTGTGGCACTCGGAGACTGCCGCGGTAAAGCTATTGCATAGCATTTTTTATCAACTTATGCAATTATAAAACTAAAAAGTATCACCGCTGTGCCGGTTGGAGTCTGGATTCGGTCTCCACGCTCAAGGCCCGCGATAGAAGCTATGCAATAGCTTAAAATATAAATATAATAATGAATAATATATATATTCTTCTCTAATAATTGTTGTTTGTCAGTCAGTCTTACTAAAAGTAGAAAAAGGGCTGGGCCGATTTAATTGATTTTGGTTTTGAAATGTTTCCCGTAGTAGTAGTAAATCAAATCAAATCAAATCTTAATGTCGTAAGGATAGGTGATAGAAAGTACACCGGGTCAGTTAGTCTGTAATAGATGTAGCTGAATGTAGTATTCCCTAAACCATCATAGTTAAGGCCATGCCAGTAGTGGGACGTTAATATCGTACTACAAACAATCGCTAACAACATTTAAGGTCAATCGCCCACAAACACCTCCATGGCGGTGGCAAACATTACGTAAGGTGTTAAATAATTTCACACACTTCGTTCTAATTTGCGTGGCCTAACCGATTGCACTAACGAAGCGCTCTGTGCGTGCAATGAATTAATTAAACGAATTGCTAGTTTTTAGAGTTCTGTTTTACCTCGCCGTGTGCGTGACCAAGATCTCGAGGACCTGGGTTCAATTCCCGGGTTCAAGAGTTCCGAACTTCGCTAGCCGCGGGGATCACCAACCCGCATTATTAAGCCCGTTCCCATCATTGCTATGTTACTTGATTTCAATGATACTCGTAGACGCCTGAAGAAAGAATTTTATAGGCTGGTAAAATAACTTTTGTTTACTTTGCTCTTGGTACCTTCGCAATAATCTTGCTACTAGTTGTTTAATTCGTATTTTTAGTGTCTTACCCACGGGTAACTTACGAATGGAGCCTTTACCCAGCAGTGGGATGATTTTAGGCTGTTAAAAGTAATGTGGTTTAACGGCATTTCGGTAACGAAAGGGTCGATAATTATTATTTTCGTTGCCTTATCATTAGATGTCATTTTTAACGCAAAACCATTAAAATGTACAAAAAAATATTGTATAATTAGACGGAACCGCTCATGTGAGAACTCGTCTCACACTAAGCCGGTTTTTTATGATAGTTGTAAGTGGACTTGTATCTTGTGTTGTTATTTCTTGTTCAGCACGTGGCTATTCGGACTGGTATTTGCAAATGAAGTTATCATTATTTTAATCAGTGCCAACATTCCTTTTATCTATTTTTTTTATTTTAATATCATTAGGAAAATACCATTTCTTCGCATTTAACGTTTGTCAATCAGTCAATTCATCAAATATTTTATAAACGTATAGCTGAAAATGTATGCTATGCATATTAATGAATAAGAAATTTACGTTATTTAGGTAGTTTATTTGTGACAGTGTCCATTTAATAAAAAAATATATGCTTAAACGTTTTTTTTTTTTACTTTATTTAGTTCTTGAAATATTAATCTATTGTCAGTATGGCAGTTAAACAGTTAAACTAATATGATGGTAATTGGTGAGTGAGTATATTACTGTTGCAAAACACTGAATATCTTAGTTCAATTATAGTTTTTCTGTTGTTAAATTCCCAACTTTCTGGTTAAAGCTTTGATTGTTTTCTTTTAACTTATTGAAAAAGATGAGGCGATCACTCTCGATGAAGATTATGACTCATTCAAGGCCATTCACGGGGCGACTGGTCAAGTGCCGAAGTATCGCTCTGCATTACAAATCAACAGGTACGTGGTCAATATATCTGCAGCATGCTAAGCAATGTATGTTTCATGTTATTTAATGGAGAGATTTACCTCATGGGTTTTATTGATGATTAACATACAAAAAAACAGGAATAGAATCATGATTTTTTATAAATTTTTTTTTGGAATATTATTAAAAACAATCATAATTTGACTCCAAAAAAAGTAACTAAGCAAAAATGTATTTTATAACTACTACCTGTATTATTTTTTACTTAATTCACGCTAATTTCAAAATTATTGTGAAACTTTTTTTTCTTATTTTTATTTCTGTCAACCCTAATTGCCAAGTCAACGACTGTTTTTTTTTCATCAAATTTCAATATTTCAGCAATAACTACGAACAAGAAAAATAGAGAAAAATCATCAAAATCAGTCACTCGATAAAAACCTCTTTTTGAAAAACAATAGTTTTGGACGGACTAGAAAAATGGCGTTACTTGTGTCACTTAACTTTAGGATCTTCTTAACAATGTTTTCGGCAGCAAATTCGATGTGGTACAAACAACTACCACAATACTTGTTTTTACCAATTTGAATACTTAGGTAGCCTAAATCCCCTGTTTAGTATGTAATTATTGTGTTTTGCTGTACTTATTAGCAATTCAAATAAGGTGTTTTATGTCGATAGGACAGTTTTCCACTGTCCTCGCGTCACTTAGTCTGTTCGAAGTGAAAAAGTTTGTGGTAAAAGATGTAAGTATCAGCGATTTGTTTGCCTTCACAAAAGCTTTGTTCAGCTCTACCTAACTTTTTTCACCCGGGATGAAAGAGCAGAGTAGGTTAGGTTTTTTGGACCCAAATAAAAAAGGAAATCTATAAACATGGAATGCATGCCATTAGGAATGTACTGATGTCGAAATTAGACACAAAATTTATAACCTATCAATAATGAATGTTAGTTTACATTCAAATAACCTATATTGTTTTAGCTAGATCAAAAAACTTTTGTATGTGTATTCACTTGGTTTCACAGACACGAATGTATTAAGCGTACCTAATCTATCTTTCTAAATGCTACCGCTGGGTAAAGATTTATGACCGCGCGATATGACGTGAGTTCACTCGGGCAGAGACGCGGGCGATGAGCTAGTACAATTAATATTGGTAACATTTCCAATTTTGAGTAGTGTCATATATGACAATAAGTATATAACTTGTTCCACCGTGTGTGGACGTGAGGAGACTTACAAGATTGTGCCAACAAACACGGCATATGGTAGACCGCGTTCAATTACCTACAGATCTTAATGGGTATTTTGTGTTTGGTCTGTCGGTAAATGTTTTTTTTATTTTATTGAATAGTACCTATTTAGAAGTCAATCATGTGCTGGAAGGGTTGCGCAATTAAAATCTATATTATGTAAAGCAAAGCTTTTAATTTTTTACTCACTTATTTAATTTGCATTCCAGTCTGTCCCACCCAATTATGCGAGAACAGCTTGACTCAGATCGGTTCTGAATTAACAGTAATCTATTGTAAAATTGTGACTAACCATATTCAGCAAGGTTCAAGATTGTTATTTTGTGCTGGTACAAACTTTCATTGTAGTGAC
The DNA here is from genome assembly GCA_949315895.1 of Anania crocealis. Classification (NCBI taxonomy): domain Eukaryota; kingdom Metazoa; phylum Arthropoda; class Insecta; order Lepidoptera; family Crambidae; genus Anania; species Anania crocealis. The sequence goes on along the minus strand of OX438873.1, from coordinate 9,676,678 downwards.
GTATCTGTGAAATGGGCGATGTGGCAAGTTTATGATGCGATGCGAGTTGCGACTCGACAAACGTATCGTAGTAGGACGATATTTAGGTAGCTAGGTAGAGTGATATGATTTGCGAAAGGTTACAGGCAGAACTTGGATGCGACAAGAAAGAATAACATATGAGGCCTTTGTCTAGTCAGCGCCCCGCTCCGGTCTAGTGGTTTAAATACCTGGCCTAGGTTTCGGGGACCTATGTTCGATCCCCGGGTTTAGCAACAGAAGATTTGAATTTTCGAACATTGTTCGGGTTTGTGATCACCAAACCCACATTTGGCAAGCGTGGTGATTATACCGGTACCCATAATTGCTGTAGTAACTTGACTTGTAGTCTTTGCCCTGCATTGGGATGATTATAGGCCGTACTTTATGTCTATCAGTAGACTGTCTTGGCCTACCTCCCGCTGGCTTTACACGAACCTCTGGAACATCCTGTGGCAAAGGCCACCATCATTGAATTCAAGTTACCATAGCAATGATGGGTTTACAGTAACAGCCTCTGAGTATGAAGATATTGCTCTCATTATATGCTATTGTAGTATTGTTTAATACAAATCGATTAATTACCCATGCCAATCGTAGGTAGCATGACCTCAGCTGGTCGTGGGTCTTTGTGGGTCAATGTTGAGTAATACACGAGGGTAGATAGAAACGCCAGCCCAAAATATTAGCAAGCAATCCTTACTAATATCACATACTACCTGTTGCCCGCGACTTCGTCCGCGTCAATTTCTGTTATTATGATCGCGATTATTTTTGCAACATTTTTCACTGATGCTTCGCTCCTATTGGTCGCAGCGTGATGTTGTATAGCTTAAAGCCTGTCTCGATAAATGGACTATCGAACACAAAAAGATTTTTTCAATTCGAACCCATACTTCCTCAAACAAACAAACAAACAAACAAACTCTTCAGCTTTATAATATTATAGTATAGATGCGAAAATAACGTGTCTGTCTGATACGCTTTCACGGCTGAACTACAAACCCAATTTTGATGATATTTGATACAAATATAAATACACTCTAAGAAAGACCAAAGGACATAGGCTATTTCTACCCCACTGCTAGACACAGGTGAAACCCTGTGGGAGATACCGGCAATACAGGATACCCACGCGATATAACGTTTAGTTCACGCGGGCAGAGCCGAGCGAAAAGCTAGTAAATAAATACCTCCCTCCTAGTGATCCACCCTGGGCAACGGCGTCTTTGGTTTTCTTACCAATGATGACGGCTAACAGATCCCTCTGCGGTGGGGCTTCGTAAGAGGCTGCATGGATGCTACCACCCTCCTGCCGGAGTCCAGCGCCAAACAATTTTTCTGTGTTCCGCTGGTTTGTGGTAGAACCAGTGCCACTTTATAGGTAAGCTCGCTCCATCTTAGGCTTCTTCTTAACCGTAGAGTTAATAATAATAATAATAAATATTTAAGACATGTCTCACTGGGCCACACTGAGCCATCTAGTCCCAAATTAAGGCACTATTAAATACCCTGTCGCATGGGGTACTAGACAACCGATAAACTTACTTATATACTTTTTTTTTGTAGTACAAACAGACATGTTCATGCACACAAATATTTGTACTGTGCGGGGATCGAACCCGCGACCCATGGCTCAGAAGCAGTGTTAACTACCGCTGATCCAAATGGTCGTCGAAAGTTACGTATGTGGTCCGAGCAAACCCATTGATTATATAAAAAAAAGAATATTATGTAGTGTAATTCAAAGTGTTCTTTGGAATACAAAGCGATGCAGCAGTGCGATTCTTTAAGCGAAAATGTCATAACAGCTTTGGTTACAGGATGCTGTTACAGTAATGAACGCACAACGCTGATCGACACTAGCGCCACCAAACATGACCTGGCTATCAAACAAAAAGCTGACAAAAAGCCGTCACAACAGCATTCGATGTGATGGAGACATCCGTGATCATAGCCACAGGCGCAGCGACGAATCGTATCTAAGAGAATGCAAGGGCTGTTCTCCACGCGCTTTGGCGTGGCGTAACCGAACTTTATGAGTCGAAGATGTGGGCTGTATGGATGTATGGGCTCTGGGAAACGAGAAACCGTAATTCATAAACCGCTATGTTTACGACACTGTTGTTTTTAATTGACGATTAACCAGCTCGTAATGGACTCTTTTGATTTCGCTTTTCATTTGCTTTGTTGCGTTTTAGTTTTCTTTTAGAATTTTAACTGAGGTTTTGGTTATTTTGTCACTGGTATTTGATCGTTTTGAGTGCTTGAGAGAGGGCCTTTATACTGTCATCAATACTCATCAACATTGTCAGCCCACATGACTACTGGATACTCTCTCTCACGAAATCCGCATGACAGGAAAAATCAATTAAAAGGTAATATTTAGCAACTTTACATGGACTTGACCAATGGCGTATTTATCTAATTGCATAATTTGACGAATTACCAATTTGTCTTATTTATAATTTGTCGAATTGTCAATTTGACCAATATCAGACTTGATCAAAGTCATAATCGTAACACCCTATGATCTCATTGTGCCAAATAAAAATTATTTTATTTCATTTTTGACTACATAATGTCGACCCTACAAACTTTAGAGGTTTACATACGGGAAATGATGTCATATTTTTTTACTATAATGATTTGCAATATGGTAAATTAATTAAAAAAGCAGTTTTCAAGCCAATTATCTCGATCACAAGATGTAACCGATAAACAAACATGTTTTCACTCCAAAAATGGTACCATACTTCCTTGACGGTAGGCCTTGTGATTAATTATGGGTGTGCAATCAAAGAATGGTATATCCATATCATTACCGGTAAGGACCTGCCTACGGGTCCCCAAATACGGACCAAGAAAAGGTTTTAGAGCGATTTAGACACCCACATTGGTACATACTAAGTTACAATTTTGCTAGAGGATTATAGCCGTTATAATTAACGAAAAAAATTCATCTATACTAATATTATAAAGCTGAAGCGTTTGTTTGTTTGAACGCGAATCTCAGGAAGTACTGGTTCGAATTGAAACATTATTTAGACGACCATTTGGATCAGCGGTAGTAAACGCTGCTTCTGAGCCATGGGTCGCGGGTTCGATCCCCGCACAGTACAAATATTTGTGTGCATGAACATGTCTGTTTGTACTGGTCTGGGTGTTTTCTATGTATTATAAGTATGTATTTACAAAAAAAAAAAGTATTTATGTAAGTTTATCGGTTGTCTAGTACCCCATACGACAGGGTACTTAATAGTAGCTTAATTTGGGACTAGATGGCTCTGTGTGGCCCAGTGAGGCATGTCTTAAAATATTTATTTATTTATTTATTTATTATTTTTGTGTTGGATAGTCCATTTATTGAGGAAGGCTTTAGGCTATATAACATCACGCTGCGACTAATAGGAGAAAGAAGGCTGCCCGCCCACGTCCGACTTTTTGTAGGACCGATAATCGAGCCAATTTTACTATAGTAGGCAGCAGCATACACAATCATGACCGATTTTTTGTAGGACGTGTGCGTTGCTCCATTGCTATCAGTACGTTCTATTTTTCTCCTACAAAAAATCGGTTACCGATTATCGGACGTGGGCGGGCAGCCTAAAGAATAGTATTATAATGATTTTACAATAAACGCTTGGCGGCGGGTTGGCGCTATCGATATCGCCATTTAATATAGGAAGAGAAGAGGCGGTGTGATTTTATTTTTCATTAGTTTTTGGTGACCAACAACATTCTGTATCTACCAAGAATTTTCTAAATTGGCTTGCATCGACAACGAGAAACAAAAGCTGTCCCTCTTCTTCATGCCTCTAAAATAAAAATGTTACAATGAGTTTGTAGTTTTGTACAAACTTTTATTGCATAACAGCACACGCAATAGCCAATAGACCATTGAATTAGGATTAGTATGCTTAACTAACTTCACGATCGTTTACTGTTTTACATAGTCAATCTCTTTATACAGGATGAAATTTTAACCACCTTCAATTCACGAGACAAAAACAAATGACGTAATTTTTCTTTTAGTATAGCCCAGTACAAAAATGACAAGATAAAGCACTTAGAAAAAGTCCGCGAAAATCTAAAATTCATTACGATCCTACCTATATAAAAGTTTTTGATTTTCCCTTCATACCTTAAAAGGCTAGAACCGTAAAAATTGAAAACTATGTTGCGAAAAATATTTTCCGGTGAAACCTTGATTTACATTTTTTACTTCATTAATAATAAGTACTTAAATGCTACTTTGAGAAAACGAAAGTGAACCAAAATAATAATAATATAATATAATAATAATATTTTAAGACTCACTGGGCCACACAGATCTAGTCCCAAATAAGCTACTATTAAGTACCCTGTCCTATGGGGTACTAGCCAACCGATAAACTTAATTATATACTTTTTTTTTGTAAATACATACTTATAATACATAGAAAACCCCCAGACCAGTACAAACAGACATGTTCATGCACACAAATATTTGTACTGTGCGGGGATCGAACCCGCGACTCATGGCTCAGAAGCAGCGTTAACTACCGCTGATCCAAATGGTCGTCCTGATATAAATGGGCTCTAAATTACTGAACGTCTATAAATTTTTTGAAGATGATGAATAAGTCATCATGTATGAATCCAAACCACTCTTTACCCGACCCTGAGGATAAATCAGAGTCTTCACAGCTCACCAGTAAGAACAATTGACAGATAATGTAATTAATTGTTAAACGTTAGATGAAAGATCCAAGGTATCTCTTTGTTGAAGACTCATTAACGAATTGATATTTCTTTCCGACACCTTTGATTAAGTGTCGAATTAATTACTTTTTGTTTGACCCTTGCCCGTTTCTTGATTGAGTGCGATAAAGTAACTCGTTAGTAATTTAAACCTTGGTATCTTGAATCTCTAATGGTAATAAAAATTCTAATTAAGTGGAGTTATTTAACACAATAAAATGTTGATTTTTAAAGATATAAAATGTTATTTTTTAAAGATCTAATCAGTATTTTTTTATTGTTATCTATGGCGTTCAACGAGAAAAGGCAATTTATGGAGGTTTGTTGAAAATGGTAAGTACAAAAATCCTTTTATCTTTAATGCTTATTGCCAAAATATGTGAGCTTTATTTATTGTAACGCAGAATCCTACAGAAGAATAATAAGACAGTTTTTCGTGACCTTTAACAAAAAAAAAACCTGAAAGTGCACAATTTCGTTAACATTTTTCAAAAATGTATCCGTAATTCCGTAGCTACTCACCTTACGAAGAAAATTCTTGTTGATTTGCATTTCATAAACATAGTTACAAATTACAGAGACATGCTTAACTGAATACCAACCATAAGGTACCTTTATCCGTGGAACGGTACACATGACAGTGATACTTTTTCTCAGATAGTTCATTCATTATAACACAGATCTTGCTTCATATGATCATCATCATCATCATCTCATCCAAATCACGCCTACAGCCGCGTTAAACTTCCATTAGGGATATCCACGACGAACGGACGGAAGCTCCACTCTCACTCCAATAAGCGCGTATACAATGACAGATCAATAATGAAAATGTAGGTATTACTTCTCAATTGTAGCCACTAGCTGTTGACCATCGATATTGTACAGACAACGGCAGGTCAACCTACCCAAAAAGTTAAAGGTCATTGATTTGATTTTCAACTTTAAGTCCAACAAGTAGAGATCAATATAAATTGAGAAAATTTAACGTTTTGTGGTAGGTTGACGTGCTGTTGTCTGTGCATAATAAGAACTGGATAAACTGTCCGATACGAAAATGACACTTAAAACTGTCCTCTATTGTATGGTTGACGTTGATTTTATGTCAGTGACAACTTTAGAACTCGGCCAAATTATGTCGACATGGAATAGTATGTATATTTATATCATGTTTTATATATTCGATTAACATAGATTGTACTAAAAGTGCATCCTTATGCCGAATGGGCGCACTTTCAATTTGGACACTTTTTTGACGCTGTTGTCTATCACATATTAATTCATAAATTATCCGTGGGTCTTTCTATTAGTATTTAGCACCCATTATTACTCGAAAAAAACTCCTTAACAACGTCGATACGAATTCCGAATTAAACATTTGAATCAGCGCTCCGAGCGATCCTGCGCCGGCGCAGGTCACCATATAAAGAAATCCGGTTTCGCATGCTTCACCCACAGGAATGCAAAAAATGAACAAAATATCACAAGTGCAGCATGCATTTAAACATCGCCTACATTAAAAACAGTCATTGGATTATCAAAACATTGCAAAACTTAGATTGGATCAGACGATTCTTATACAGTCAACTATCAGCTTCATTAGCCCCGCTGGGATCTGCATTCCCCGTGAAACGCCACAACGATCGACTTTGAGTTATTTGAATTCAATGGTTTCCTGCATTTATAATCATGGTATCAATCCACATTAGGCCCAAAACTTCTTCGAGCTTTTGGTCGCCAGTCATTTCTTTCTACTCGTACCACAACGGTTTCTGTACATTTAGTATCAGGAAAATTAAAAAGTAATTCACTGGCTCACCTACTTACTGGATCTTTTTCGATCACAAAACCTTAATTTTCTTACAAAACGTATCAGAAATATTGAATCTTTGCAAAATGTCAACGTATGACCTTAAAACAAATTATGCTTGCACTCCATTGTTCATGTATTATTAAATGGTCATTATGGTCATTCGGCTGGCTTGATAATGAGATGTGTTAAAAAGTATAAATTTACTGACAAAATGGATGACATATATTATGATCTCACCATATTTGGACCCTGATCCAAAAAAACTTAACCCCCTTCAGGGGTCATCCATAAATTACGTCACACGATTTTTGAGATTTTCAGACCACCCCTCCCCCTTTTCACGCATTTTTGCGAAAATTCCCATACTATTTTGCCCAATGTGACAAAAAGTAAGCCCGGCCCTTAATGTGTGACGTAATTTGTGGACGGCCCCTCATTATCTGGGGGGTAAGTTAAGTTATATTTCAGTAAGGAAACTAGGCAAAGCGAGCTCTACAAACTTATATTTTCATCAATTTCATACACTTTGTGGGGACATGCCTCTCTCAATGCTTGGTCTGCATCCGTGACTCTAGGAAACATACACTATTTTATGTTACAGAAAGCTTTTAACAACTGGACAGATAAATATGCAGAGAAACACTATAAGACGGTAACTCAGGATGATTATACTACAATTCAGAATAACAGACACTTGGTACAAGTACTTTTTTTGCTGCAACACCACTAGCTCCATCCAATTGCTCTAACAAATCTTACTTCAATGATAAATGTAAAAGCATGGATAGATGTTTGTAACTCAATTACGCCAAAATTACTGAACAGACCTAATTGAAATTGGCAGCGAAGATAGATTATAAGCTGGAATAGCACATAGGCTAATAATTGGTTGCCCAGAAAAAGACATGGATCCTGTGAGACTATTTCAAATTGCAAATTCTACGCACAGGAAGACGCGGACAAAAGCTAGTAACTTTAATTACTGCGGCCTTAGATAAGTTGCTTTCAATTATTGACGATTGACGAATGGACAACAAATGTATGAAAATGACACTAAAAAACTATCGATCGATCGTAAGCTAATGTAATTTCCATACATTTAATCTTTTTTCGTCGTGTACGATAGTAAAAAGCATCTTGTCCAAGGCCGCTTATCAGAAAGTGCATAAACGTTAGTAATCACGGTTAGTCCCAAGGAATCTGGGGTCTTGGCTAATTTGGATGCGATTCCAGGAATTAGAGGGAATCGGGTCATAGTGTTTATGGTATCGAGAACATTGCAATTAGGGTTGTCAGCAAAATAAAAATATATGTAGTTGAATGTACAGACTGTTTCACTTGGTCTGAGACACAAAGATTAAAATGTGTTTATATAATTAAGTTGTCGATATAACTTTGCTTTCAAGGATAAACATAAACGTTCCTCTTAAATTGCCAAGAATATCTCGATACAATCTGTTTGTAACCAAAAGCTCCAAATCAAATTTAGGGTCACACTCCCCTCTGAATCGAATGTTTAAGAGTTATAATTTGCTGTCTAAGTCCAATTTAACTAACTGTGATGTTGATATTTACGGTACCACATTAAATAAGTTTAGGTCCACGTGCCTTGTGAAACCCATACAGGGTTAATCAAGCTAGGACTTTGTAACTGTTTCTTTCTTTTTTTTATATTATATACGATAATTTAGTTTCTTTTTAAATTAACATTGCTGTTGTCTTCTATGCATGCAGTTGTCACCTATAATTAAGCTTACATTTAGCATATGATCTTAATTTTAGTGTTACTTAAGCTGTTATAGTGTAAACTTGTTGGTGATCTAATAAAAAAATAAAAATAAAAATAAAAAATAACCTTGAATAACTAGCTACACACATTATTGTACTAATACTGCTTGTCATGTCAATTGTCATAAAAGCGACAGCATTTCAGGCACATTGGCTTAATATCTATCTTCTACAAAAATGTTGATGCATTTAATAGGTAAAATATGCAGTAGCATTTTACATATCAAATTATATTAGTCTCATTTTTTCAGATCATATTAGGGCCTTTAAGTAAATTTGAGGAAAATGATATACTTAGGCAATGTTAGAATAAATATCTCCATACAAAATGGTTCTTTGTGGTGTATTGAAATAAAAACTACCGAAACGCTACTCATATTATAGATAATATATGTATTTATGAGCTGTACAAATATGGTTACATTTAGCACCTTTCAAATAAAAACCTAATTAATTTATAATCAAAATGACATTATGCCGTTTTTAGCCTTAAGGTTAAAGATGCCAACCCTATCCGAGTAGGCACGCGTGAAACAGGTTACTGACACCGTAAATCCAGTTCCAAAGACAGTGGCAATTTCTTGGGCTGATTTAAGATCGGCTGTAAACTGAAGACGAAGAAGTAAAACCCCTTTAACGATCAGTTATCGGTCCAGTTAAGAAAATAAATCAATCTTATATCTTCCGTATAAAGCGGAATGAGAATAGTGACGTGACACACCTGGTAATATTATAATTGGATTTAAGTATAATTGGTTATTTTGTCTGAGGGCTGTTGCGTTGAATTTTATGTCTATTTTTTACCGTGCATTTCTTTGTAACGGAAAAGATGTACCGTGGTTTTTACCACATCTGTCTGTCAGCGAATCTGTAAGTTGGAGCATCTCACTTTTCATTGGTTGGCGTGCAATCTTCCAGTTCCCCCCACAGATAAATAGAAAAGGAAATGTGTAGCCTCAGGTATCTTTTGACTGAATAAGAAAGTGGCGATACCTAAGGTTGTTAACACAAGAACTTCTTCAGAATGCACAATTTCCTGGGAAAACGCGTGAAGCTTATTATTTTTCTACGGAGTGTCATGTCAGTGTCGCGCTCTACGCTACGCCGAGCTACGATATAACGTTAAACTATTAACATTAAACTATATAACGTTAAACTATTTTGCATTACTATAACCACTTAAGACTGCAACGAAATCTTGATTATATTACTTTAAATCTAAATGTCAAATGTCTGATGGATGGTAATTTGAACATCATACGAGTACGGGTGTATTAAGCCGAACAATAGCATGGTCGAGTCACCATATTTGATGGAATTTCGACGTGTGGTGCAAGATAACTGTTACGATAAAATTGATGACAGTCTTACATTCATGTTAGTTAATTTTAGCTCTACTCAAATATGATGCCATCAGATTTGTTCTAGTGATACCTAATCTGACCTATGCCAAAATAATTGGCCAAATCGTAGGTACTCGTATTCCTATTTGCCTAGTGCCCGCTTTCTCAGCAATTGCCTGACATAGCTGATTAAAACTTCCAATAATTCTTTAATCCTGTTCTTGAGATGAGCTTTTTAATCCTGTTTTTGAGATGAGCTTATGAGTGCCAAAGGCAAAAAAAAAGATGAATCATTCGCTCGTGAAAGGTGAAACTAGAACTTATTTGACTAAAAATATGTATTTGTTCCTAATATGCAGAACAAAATTTTTCTACGGGATCACTAACATCAGAATAAGTTTACGTGCAGCCCCTAGCCAAGGTCCAAACTGTTCTGATTTAGATGGCTAAGTGTGTTCATCAAATTCATCAAATGTAAATAGGCGTAATGGATCTAGAAGCATTGTCAAATGTACTTCTTCCAAGAACTAAATTAGAGTAGTAGTTAGTACTACAGATGCAGATAGTAGCAAGGAGATAATGTTGTTATTATGACTTGAATCGATTTCAAAGATTCAACTTATCCCATCTTTTCGCTTGAACACATGACTTGAACGCAATATATCTATGTAGGCATTAGAAAGTGAGGCAGGCACTCACAATATGGGTAATTTCGACAATTTATGCATTATGTATGGTATGTGATGCTTTACAATATACAAGCAAGATCAGTTACTAGCATTAGTTTATCTTATCATGATGGATTGACTATATGCATACAAGTAGGGCTTAAAATTGATCCCTGAGTTAAAATGTGTACACACAATACATTTACTGAATAAAGCTTAAAAGATTGTTCACCAGACGAATAAATAAATAAATAAATAAATATTTAAGACATGCCTCACCGGGCCACACAGAGCCATCTAGTCCCAAATTAAGGTACTATTAAGTACCCTGTCGTATGGGGTACTAGACAACCGATAATCTTTCTTATATACTTTTTTTTTGTAAATACATACTTATAATACATAGAAAACACCCAAACCAGTACAAACAGACATGTTCATGCACACAAATATTTGTACTGTGCGGGGATCGAACCCGCGACCCATGGCTCAGAAGCAGCGTTTACTACCGCTGATCCAAATGGTCGTCAAACGAATGGGTAAGTAAATAAAATTATTTCTTATGAATATCCGTAGTAAAAAGTATTTATTGGCCCGTAGAAAAACTATTTAAAGCACGTGCAGCGAGGAGTTCAAGCGTTATACTATCGGCAACATAGTGGTAAGTATATTATATACAAACATTCCGAAAATTAAGATATTATAACATGACACGAATATGTTTTAATGACTACATTCAAAAGATTAGCAGAACTAGTCCTGTTAACATTCAAAAGATTAGCAGAACTAGTCCTGTTAGTCCTACGTCTTCATCAATGTCACGAACTAACAACCGGATATGGCAAAAGATATTATAACATGACACGAATATGTTTTAATGACTACATTCAAAAGATTAGCAGAACTAGTCCTGTTAACATTCAAAAGATTAGCAGAACTAGTCCTGTTAGTCCTACGTCTTCATCAATGTCACGAACTAACAACCGGATATGGCAAATGATACTTCAAAGTCCCCGCAGGCGTCAGTTAATCTATGGATTTTCCATGCAACGCTGCTAGAATTCATAATTGTCTGTAGTTTCCTGGGATTGGTATTTAGCATGCTTGAAGCTACGCTCAGTAGGCTTCTATGATAATTGGTTTTCAGTTACCTGGAACAACGAAATAACTTTTATTAAATTATCATAGTTACAATCACAAAACATAAATGGGCAGTCAGATTTTAGATCTAACTAATTGTTTGTTAATAAATTGATCAGTACTCCGGAAGTTCTAAACATACGCACAATTCTTCTTTTACAAATAACATTGTTGAACGTTGTATTTATATGTCAATAAAGTGGAATATAAAAATTTAGCTATAAATAGTATTTTTATCTTGCTTTACTATTGTTTAATCTTAATAAGATTAAAGTACATTTATAACTATAAGATTATCTTATATTTGTAAGTAATTATTTACATACAAAGTATATCTAACTGACAATAGGAAGAAAATAATTGCTTTTATGATTTTATTTTGTTGTATTCAAAGCTATACAAGAAGGAAACAAACGTGTATTCTGATAACACGAAACAGTTAATAGATTCCTTCATTACCGTTTCATCTATAATATAAAAATGAATCACTGAATGTGTTGCTAAGCGCAAATCTCGAGAACGGCTGAACCGATATCGCTAATTATTTTTTTAGAATATTCCTTGAAGTACGAGGATGGTTTTTACGCAGAGTTTTTTTTTTTAAATTGCCTAAAAAAAGTCAAAAAACAACAATTTTTGCCAACCCCGCCATATTTGATGACAATGACATTTAAGCCGTCAAAATGCAATATCTGCGGCGATACGAAGTTCGCGGGGTCCGCTAGTTATTTATAAATTCTTCATACCGCACTAATAATAAAAGAACAAACATACACCCTTGAGGAACACCAGAAAAAAAAGTGACTAAATCTGTTCACTCAGTGATAAGTACGATGTTTACTGTTGTTTATTTATAGAGTGATACCGTCACTATAAGAATGAACTGGAATATGTATTATCATGACGAGGATGCTGTAGATAAACGAAACACACATGATAAGGTGTTGAAGATGTTGATATTACCTATATATCACAACAACATTGCCAAAGACGCGGTCAATGAAACCGACACGTTTCTAGGACATGTTTTTAAAATACTCGTAGGAGAGAGATGTGTGTGACGAAAGGATAAGTATGTACGTACGCTATATCTTATAAATAATTTGAAATATTATAAAAAATTTATATTTTTAAGACCAAATAAGTATCTTTACATAGAACCTATTTAAATTTTATAAATATAGACACAGTTTGAGTCACGGGACAGGTCTTAGGAAAGTTTTTACCCCAGAAATTATCCTTCAAGAGAGTGAAAGGGGAGTGGTAGTTTATATGGAGAATCAAGTTACAAATTGTATTACCGATCAAGATGAAATTGCGTATGAAGTTTGAGAGTCTTATAATTATTAAATATAAGTCAATTTTTGTCTTTAAAACATGAATTAGGGGGGTTGTAGTGAACAGGGAATCTATGTATTCTTAATTTGGTGTATATATGAATAGATGGAGGAATAGCAAAAAAATTAAGACAGCCTATTGGATGCTATTCCTTTTGGATATAAACGGGAGTACGATATACCCTTTACCCACGCGGACGGAGTCGCGGGCCGCTAGCATCCTAAATCCTAATATTTCTAGCATGAGCTATCCGCTTTTAATACTTATAATGACGTAACGGAAGCCAGATTTGATGGTCAACCGTAAATCATCACTAGGGTACAGTGCGCAACGTTATTGACTTTTTATTTTATACTTTCGGTCTCATAGCTTTAAGGATTAGAAGAAAAAAGTAAGTAAATCGGTACGTAGACGACACTACGATCAAGACAGCTGTTATTTATTAACTGGTTTTCATCAATCAAAATGTCAGCTAAAACTTTTATGAACAAAATGATTGAAGCGAAATAAATCCTTTTGATATAAAATATGAATGGGTGAGACACGTTTATCCATTACAAAACATTTGGTAAGTATGTGTTAAGGTTAACCTAGAATTTTGTGGTCATTGTTCAAGATATAATTTAGATTTTTAAGATTTGAACTAAAATGAAGCAATAATGTGTACATTGTTCGGCCAGCGAGTACTAAGTTATTTGATTTTCAAAAGTCGACAAATAAGAGAGTATTTTATGTCTGTCAAAGAAGGAACTATTTATGGAGTATACTCGTAGCTCAATTTGGATCTTATTCACCCATTTAAATTAGAAACGAAGAATCTACCCTTCTTTTTAAATAAGGCACTCTTTCTTTTCTTACGAACCCAAACAAGAAAACACCGTTCCATTCCATTCATCAAGCCCGTATAAATTTGGTACCTAATTTATTTTGTAAGAAAACTTTAATAATTGATGATTTTCGTTATTTATGAGAATCGGTCAAGTCAAGCCAACATCAAGTACCTATCTATTCCGCGGTGTTTCGTGCGTCTGAAGAAAAAATCTGCATGTCTTCTGTCAAATTTGTGGTCAACCATATTTCACGGGAAATAGAAAGCGTTCACCGCAAAAGTTCGAGTTCTACTAGAAAGTACTTGCATAACAAAGGTTTTGTCAGTACATTTGTGATCGACTGTACAGTTCATGTCATAGGTATCTTACTGCAAGTGACGAGAAAAGGGAAGCCAGCATATGGTATTTTGGTAGCGAATAAATTCTGACACCTTGCTTATTGAAATCAAATTATCTTCCTGTTCTATCCGAACCCCTTATTTTTCTTATGTCACGAACTTATTTTTTTATGCTTAACCTTTTTGTGTGATAGCTTTAAGTTTCCAATTTCAATATGAATAAACTCACCTCTGAAGGTAATAATTTCCACAAAAAAAAACATATATTCTTACCCAAAATTAAACCTGCACCGAATCTTTAAATTTGGAATGTCTGTTTTCTTTGCATGTCTGTTGGTATTCCATAATCTACCCTTGCCAAAAGGTGTGATTTCGAATATGTCCACTATCCTCCACGGTCGACTGTACACCAAAACAATGCGATTGGCTATGAACCGTGAAGCGGAGGTCTTTACCGGCGCTCGCGCATTACGCAATAGTGTGAGGCAATTTGCGGAAACCCACCTAATGGGTAGCAGTATGAACCTGCATGGTTTAATTTAGGATGGATGGATAACACTCTATTTGCGATAGTGTTATGTATTTATATGGCAAGGTGAAGATGTAACTAGTATTTAGAATACGGACTTGTGGAACGTCGGATTATGAGGTTATCTTCATTATTGCACCACTTTTAATATAGGGCTTAAAGTAAGCCGTTCGAGATTACCCTCTTTAGCCAGTTGACAACTTCTGTGACAAAATAAGAGACAAAGAAACTGTAAGATAGCATTAGTACGCAAAATAGTCATGGTTCAAAAGGATCTAGTTCTATGGATTATGGAGGTCTGATTAAAACTCATAATGCAATAACTATTTTGCCGCATCATAGATTATAGTTAAGCAGACATGGACTTACATGAAGTTGGATTAAGGATGCATTTAAAAAAAAATTTTTCTGTCTTGGAGAATTAATTACAGCAATCGTTGTATTACTCAAAGTACTCTCTTCTGAACTCATTTTAATGCCTCATCATGATTATAAAGTACCTTAACGAATAGCCGTGGTTCTAGTTACATAAGGAGACTAAACACTGAGCATACTGTTCCGATTCATGTTTCATGCAAATAAATGACCAAATTGACTGAATGCTCTTTTCATTGGCCACGAATAACAATATCAATTGCATGCAATGTCTGCAATACATTAGGCTATCTGCTGAACAGAAACCTTGGGTATACGAGTATTTAAAACATTTATTTCTATTATCGTTGTTATTACAGCAGTAAGGCTTAAAGACTTCTCGGATTACTGTTTAAACGCTTTAAGATCCAATAAATGGTCAATTGTGACACTTGCTTATAGTTTTGCTAATGGCAAGATAACTACATTATTGGGTCAGTCTCAGTGATTATATCAAACATCTGCACTGCTTGTTGGACACAGAGAGACAGATGTAAACTAGAAGCTTTAAAGTATGGTGTTGGAGATGATAAAAGGGAATAATTTGATGAAGCGGTATGAATGAAAAGAGATTCTTAATGCAAATACATTAAAATCTATAGTGGGTAAATGGTGGGACGCCTTATACATTTGGATGATGTATGTACTTGTGAAAATAATAATGGAGGGAAGGGGCAGGCTAAGAAAATTATTCAGCAATTGATGAAAATGATTGTTGGCAAAAGTTCAATGTGTTGGTAGAGTCCACAGGAAAATGGAATCGGCTCATAAATTCAGTCTCGCGAAATCTCGTTAAAACATGTTTCTGTATCTCTAGAGTTATTTAATTCGGGATTAATACCATGTACGTTATTTATTATGACTTTCCGATATTTCGGCACTGTTGCAAGCGCCATGATCACGGGAGAACTCAGTTCATAAATCCCGAATTAAATAACTCTAGTGATAGTGACCATGAAAGTTTAAATCAGTATAAGTTTCTGTATGTATCTTAAGCAGTTTTGGCACTAGGCGATTTCGAGATAGGTCAATTTGTTTTCACATTTCAAACCACAAATTTTAAACAATATAACCCACGACGGTTGGTAATACCCAAATGCTTGTATCACAGATAATATAATACTAGTTAGTACTTGTATGAACTAAACAACCCTAATTAAAGACTAAAAATTCATAAAATGATTCGCCCTCAAATGTTTTAATGACAGCAAATCCTTTGATTTTATTAACTACCTCAAGCTACATCGGGAACAGTTCAATTTAAATCTTTAACGGGATTTCTTTTGATTAGTAATAATACTGCATTGAAAACGGCTAATGTTTCCTAATTTGAACATGGGTCCATATTGGGTTGCATAAATTAAAGAAGCATATTTTCAGGCTGCATAACGTTTTTTGGCATTCTCTTCGTTTCGCATAACGTTCATTGAGAATTAATCATTTGGCATACTTTATTTCCCCATAACTTCTTTTATAAGATTGATATATTCATTATGCGCTTCGTATTTTATGATAAATTAGATTTAGACGTAAAGCAATTATGTTTTTTACCTTTATGCTGATTAAAATTATGATAAATTCAATTATAGTAAGTAACCGTTATGCCGCTGAAACCATTATGGGTTTATAACACTCTGCTGATCACAGTTTATGCGAGAATACTTTATGCTAAAACTGTTATTATGCCAAACTACATCATGACAAAAGATATTATGCGAGCGAAAGGGCTTCCTTTGAACATTGGGTCTATAGTAAAAAGATGAGCAGTAATTAAAAATATGGCCATAATTTTATATCATTGTCGTAACAGTCGTTTGATCGAGACAGTGTATAATTACTACATCTAACTATGTCTCGATCAAACGGCTAAATTGACAGTTAAAATGGAAACATTGAATGTTCGGAAATTAAGTTGGTAATTCATTTGAAAACAACATTATTACAACGCTAATAATTATAAAACAACAGTAAATCATTCTGACGTGTAACTAACAAATACAATAAATATCGTTTCTCAAACAACTCCTATTTACCATCTAATTTTAGATTGGCAACGGCGCCTTTGCGATACACATTTGCTAGAATCAATTGAAACCTCGTACAGACGATAATAATATGTTTATTTTCATAGCTGTCTAGAGATTGTTCTCGGAATCAACAGGAATGTTTAGGTCACTTGTTTAGTTATTGGAAGCTAAAGAAGATAAATATTTAAATTATCATCACTTCGTATCCGGAGTTTTAGTTCTTTGATCTCGTGTTTGAGTTTGCGGGATTTCCCTTCACAAGTATACGGTCAAAAGTTTTTGAGGATGTTTGTGGGTACTTCAAACAAATTTAGAAATACGTCTTGCGATTTGAACTCACCAACCATTGGTGTGAAGGGAAACCAAGACCACTAAGCTACTGCCCTTTTACCTTTTGAAACTATCTGTGCATTTTCTATTAACGACGACGGAAGTCGCTCGCTTCCCAGTATGGTTTGATCTGAGGTTTGAGCTATGCTGGGCGGCGAGTGGGCGTGAGACGTTGGCGGCCCCTTGCAACGACATGCACTGTCTTTGCAAAGGGTGGCCACGGTTCGGGTCGGCGAGGTTGCTTGCGGACCCGACCCGAAGTCGTAGATGGGGGAGGACGAGAAGGCATACGCCGAACTCAACTGCCCCCCTCTAGCAGGCTAGTGGGCGTTGGGCCGGGGGGCTCAACGCTCGCATTGTACAGCTTGCCAGCCTGGGGGTGATTCCTGGTGTACAGGATCACCCATACTTTATGCCTCAGTTGCATGAAGGGCATCCTAAGGGAAACCCATACACTGCCAACATACGTTGCAAGGTACACAGCAGGTCTTTTTAGTGGGTATGCTTGTCGGGCAAACAGTGGCCCTTATGCCACTCACACCGACAAGAGAGTCCCACATAACCTACCGCTGCCCCTGAAGCAGTAGGTATGCGTAATGCATTCTTTCCTGCGTAAACAAAAAAAAGGAGGCAGAAGACAGTGCTATCTCTTCTTCTGTGACACTGCTTTATACATTTCTGCGACACTTGTAGAACGTCAAGAAGGTTGCCATCCGGTTTTAGCACCGCACAGCTTAATAGGTTATAAATAAATGGACTAAAGTTAAATCAATAAAGTAACGTCCTATATCATCCCCACTGCAGGTGAAAGACCTCACTGGATTCCAGTTACCACAGCTACGATGGTATCTATAGGCATAATCGCCACGCTTGCCAAATGCGGGTTAGTGATTTTAATAAAATAACCGGCCAAGTGCGAGTCGGACTCGCGCACGAAGGTTTCCGTACCAAAAAGGCCAAAAAAAACGCTTTGCTGTATGGGAGCCCCCGTTAAATATTCATTTTATTTTGTTTTTAGTATTTGTTGTTATTGCGGTAACAGAAATACATAATTTGTGAAAATTTCAACTGTCTAGCTATAGCGGCTCTTAAGATACAGCCTGGTGACAGAGCGACGGACAGACGGACAGACAGCGAAGTCTTAGTAATAGGGTCCCGTTTTTACCCTTTGGGTACGGAACCCTAAAAAAGACGTGTGGCACTCGGAGACTGCCGCGGTACAGCTATTGCATAGCATTTTTTATCAACTTATGTTCTAACTAGCTGATGCCCGCGGCTTCGCACGCGTGGGTTTTGATCTGTTACAAAGTTTTCGTCACGACTCAACCCCCTCTCTTCCACTCTTTTCCTCCACTTCCTTTGCCTACGGTGCCGAGGGTGCCTATCTCGGGCGAGGTGGTGGTGGGCACTTAGTGGGAGCCGATACGTCGTTGCCGACTTACCGGGGCCCGTTGATACAATAGTTGGATGAAAGGGGCCGATTTAAACTATTTAGGGATCCGGTGTTAGTTCTCCTAGCGAACCGTGGTCCAAGCGAGCTCGCACCACATCTGTTTGCATTTACATGAAATCTGAAGTACAATATCATTTGAAACTTTCAAAACTATCAACGCTGTAGTACAACAAACCATTCAAAGCAGCTTGCAAGGCTTTATTCGAATATGATCAACACTGGCGTAGAGCCCTGGAAGAAGTGGCCCTGTGTAAAAAACCACATTCTTAATTTCCAACCAAGTAGGTTACCATTTTTCTCGATCCATAAGCGTTAAAAAGGCGATTTTACAAAGACAATTTGCTTGCATACTACGTTTGGATAGAAGACCGGTGTAGTACCAGCATCGGTGTAGAGCTCTGAAAAAGCCAGTCCTATGTCATTCTCCCTTCGTGATCAATAAACGAAGTTTCAAGTACCTCAATATGATGTTAAACACAAATAATTGACCACTAAATTTTCAACCGTTTTTCACCCCCTCAAATATTTAATTATAAAAAAATCCTTATAAACAACATAACAAAATTTATACCAAAAAGCTGACGTAGTTTCACAAAACTTTCATGTGGGATGTGGGTTCGAGGCATGAATGGTAGAGGATGATCAGTAGGATAAAAAGTGTTCAGAAACTTGACAGGATAGAGAACTGATTCGACTGTACTGACCACTGTGTCTATAAATTTTTATATTTCTTCAGCTTCAAATGATGTCAGCAAAACATCATTAATTACTGCTGCTTGGTCATTAGTGGGTGCGTGGTGGTAGCTATTCCTAAGTTAAACAACACGGAATTATGAAGTGAGGTGATTTTTTTTTTCAACGTTTTATTTTCATGTTTTAGAAGTGTATTTTTTTAAATATGGAGGATATTAAATAAAAAGATAATTTGGATGCGTTAGAAAGGCAGTTTCAATAAACAAACTTTGCCAGGCCCCCAAGCGATGCGTCCTAGAAAAAATAAATCGTTACTAAATGGAAGTTTATCAAATTATCTTCTAAATGGAAGCTTGTCATATGGTCTACCAGTCTATATTGATTTAATCCACCAGTCAGCTGCTTAGTGTTGTTGCAACACACCTGTTACCTTTTCCTGCATGAGATACGGGTCTATGCCCAGTTTAGGAATTATTTTTGTACTGCTTAATATAGTTGATAATGTCATAAGGTACAACAGTGTAATTCTATACACTTTTTTCGATTTCCCAACATTTGTCGCTACCGTATAAACAAAAATCGGCCAAGTGCAAATCGGACTCGCGCACGAAGGGTTCCGTACCATTGACTACGAAAACAATAGTAGTTACGAGTACCTACATTAATTTAGTTAATGTAGTGCCTACCTGTTACCATTTATTGATGTTAAGCAAAAATAAGCAAACAATTGATTTTTTTGTGTGGGAACCTCCCTTACATATTAATTTAATTATTGATTATTAAAGTTAGAAATATAACTGAGTGTTTTGTGAATATTTCAAGTGCCTACCTGTTGCCATTATTCATATCGAACAAAAAAGGACAAAGTCGCGTTTTTTGTATTCCCATACAACAAACGCGAATTTTTTGTCCCTTCAATATTTGTTTTATTTTGTTTTTAGTATTTGTTGTTATTGCGGTAGCAAAAATACATAATTTGTGAAAGTTTCAACTGTCTAGCTATCGCGGCTCTTGAGATATAGCCTGGTGCCAGGCAGACGGACAGACGGACAGATAGCGAAGTCTTAGTAATAGGGTTCCGTTTTTACCCTTTGGGTACGGAACCCTAAAAATTAAGTTCTAAATAATACCATTCTTATAGTAAGTACCGATATTTATTTTCTGAATATGTACCAATATACATAATATAGATAAGACATCCAATAGGAATTTTCAAGTTTTGTCTTTTCGTTACATAGCCTCCTTATTTCTTCGTCAACTTTGTCCTTCAGGGCATATGGAATACGTCGCGGCTAGATGAAAATGGGTGTCACATTTTCTTGAAGCACTAATTGAGCTTTGTAGTTTGATATTCAAACAATAGTTCCGTCAATCAAAATTGTTAAATCTTCTAGTAATCTGTCCAATTTTGAGTTGTTGATAATTTACTAACTGAATTTTATCCAACGCCTCAAATTCTAACTCACAAGGATCCCGTGGAGCACAAAAATATAATATAATACGTTTTCTGATGTAATTCTGGGCTCAAAGATGTATGATTGACGTGTATTTCCTTGTATCGATATCATCACATCTGTTCAGTTTTAAGTACGTATCCAACCGTTTAATGATGTTTTTGAATGTTTCGTCCTTGTCTAATGGTACTGAGTTCAATTTAGATGTCCTAAGATTTGTTTGTGACCGACCTTTGCTCCTCAGTACCTTCTGCATACATGGAATTGTTTCGTGCTATCGAATTCAAACTCTGCAGTTTTAGTTTAAGCTGTGTTGTAATACCCTGAAGGTTATTTTTTTCTTCAATCTCAGTTTCCAACTGTGGGTCATCAGTAATATTATTTGTAGTCGTATCTCTTCCAAATTATTCTTAGTAAATTTGTTCATTTGTCACTTGACCAGCTGATCACTCACAAATTTTAATTCATAATCAGAAATTTCTCGTAGGTTTTGTATCTGGCTGCCGAATTTTGTAATGCAGCCTTTAATTAAAGTTCTACACGTTTTAATTCAGTTAATTCATCAATTTCGGCACCAATTCTTATTAAATTCTAAAATAATACCCTTCTATTTGCAAGCAATTATATTTATTTTCTGATTGACACATTGAATGTCATAACAAACTAAGTGACGTCAGAGAGTACAAATATGTAAAGAGTATGGATATGAAACGGATCCGAACAAACTTTGCCTCCATTTTTTATCTCTTTAAAGACTAAATTCTCAAAAATCCTGAAAGACGTCATTCATAATTTCTAATCAGGTAGCTGGATACCAATTTTCATCGACTTAGCTTTAAAACTGACGGAGTTTCATACAAACTTGTGGGGCCCTTTTTACCCCCTTAGAGGCGGAATTTCCAAAATCCCTTTCTTAGTGCTCACCTACACTATAAAAGGAAGCGTGGTGAAAATTTTCAGATTTTAAATCCCAGTAGTTTGGGCTGTACGTTGATATGTCTGTCAGTCAGTCAGTCAGTCAGTCATTAAATCAGTTTTCACTTTTATATATTTAGATTTTGACTTTTGTAATTAAATTTTTCTGTTATTTTGGCAGATATGGTTACCATAGGCAACCATACTGTCAAAATCCTTATTTTCTTTTAAATTTCGGAAATTCAAAATTGTTCGATCGTGCCTCGCCCCGAGTGTTAGGTTAGGTTATTTTCGTTACGGAATTTCTGAATTCGGTCTCCACGCTCAAGGCCCGCGATAGAAGCTATGCAATAGCTTAATAAAGATACGGTCTACTCAATTTAAACGCCCCGTTTGGTCTAGTGGTTTAAGTCAAGATCTCGGGGTCCCAGGTACGATCCCCGGGTCGGACAACAAAAAGTTTCGAATTTTCGAACGTTGCTCGGGTTTGTGATCACCAACCCGCATTTGGCAAGCGTGGTGATTATGCCAGTTCCCATCATTGCTGTGGTAACTTGAATTCAATGATGGATGCCTTTTCCCTACAGTGGGATGGTTATAGGCTGTTACTACTCAATTTTACAATTTAATCAAAGGTCAATCAAAAATTTCAAGCATTCCGCAAACAGGAATACAAAACCAGTAAAGTTAATTTATTTAAAACTCCTCGATATTTGTTTCAAAACGGCCTTTGATCGTAACTTATGCGAACTGGTCCGATACCAAGAAAAGCATTATCTAAACACTTAGGTACTATCAAATGCAAATGACAACCCAAGCGAATTTAAAACCTGTTTAAATTAGCATAGAGCATAATTTTGTAAGTTTTAGTAGTAATCACAGAGCAACTTGATATACAGAGCCACATATTATGTAGTACTTAATATTGAAAGTGAAAAAAGGAATATCAAATGTCTGTTGTTTTCTCGCTTGCTCTCATACACTGGACTTCATGTATGAGTGAGATGGATATATTTTGAGATAATTTCATCTTAGTTTATCAGTGCGAGTAACAATTGATTGTAGAAAAAAATACTGTAACAGTGTACGAATTAATGAAAATGAATCAAATTGCAACTTTCATCACTGACGGATCAGAAGTTGATAAGTAAATCTATATAATTCAGAGTTTGTGCTGTACTTCAGTAGGTATATCTAAGATAGATTGTGACTGGCTAGGCTTCGAACCCAGCCGAAGGTTGTGGGTTCAAACCCCACCTAAACAGCTGAAATTTTTAAAACAGGAGTTTGTATAATTAATTTTTAATTTGTTATAATCCGTAAAATAATTGAACCTTTACAGTCCAATTTAAAAATAAATAGAGCACTTTCACATACAAAGCAGATTCATATTGAACGTGTTTCCTATAATCATAGATTGTTATGAGTTAGATCATAAGGAAATCGATTCAAGAAAGCAGTAATGTACTTCACTATTATTAGCTTCGTAATATTTACAGTTTTGCTCGCGTTATAGGAAAATTAGGCCTTGCCGGTTGGAGAATTATCAGATAGATAAACATCACTGAAAATAATTATAATAGGGGTTAAAGTATGAAATTGCCGATTATTTTCCCACTTTTTATTTTTATTATAGCTCTTAAGTATAGTCGTATTATTGCGAAATTCTTTTTGTATCGTATCAAAAACTAAATAAAGTAACTTTTGACTAAAAAAAAAAAATGCAATACTAGTGCCTATTACTTCAAAGGAAGTCGTTGAAAAGACCCCTTACAATGTGTCAGCTGACCTTCTTGCTTCAATTAAGTATATTTGTATTATATACTTTGATTTTCAGAAATTTAAATACTATAATGCGTAGCTTTATAACCATCTAACTTTCACCTTTAATTGCATCGAAAACGGTTCGTTTTTAAAAAAACTAAAAAATTGTAAGTATGTAAAAATGACTTTTCTCGATTTCGTCCATACAAAACGGCAATTTCATACTTTAACCCCTAATATTTGACAATTTTGAATTCCTATTAGGGTTTACCTTTTCTGCTTATGTGATGATGAACTAAGGGGACTACTAGAGCTATGCTGCCCCCTACAATTGATTTAATTTTATTATTTCTAAACAAAATCAATTCTCAAAATACTAGAACATTATTACCTTAGCAAATTACCTATAGTATTTATTGTCTAATGCTACTTCAGTCCTACAAACATGTCAGTCTTGTCCTGCGTCATATCTAAGCTTAACTCATGAGAATTGCAAAGTAAAACTCATTTAGCGATGACATCAGTCAGCCTAACTAACTGTCTTTGTATTGTAGCTTCGGCAGTTCGGTCTAACTGTGCTAGTATTTTATGTACAGATCGAATTGAGGGCATTTTGTTTACTAACTAACTAGGATAGCGCCTAGATATTAATTAGGTCAGCTTTTATGTTAAGGATTAGATCATGTCACGAATCGGGCGTGTGTTGGTTATTAATCTAGGTTTATGTCTAACTCCACTGGGCCAAGATCTCGGGGTCGTGGGTTCGATCCCTGGGTCGAGAAATTTATTTTTGATGTAAGTAGGATAAAATTTATGAGGAAATACCTAGGATCTCTTTTTTTTCGGATTTTATCAGATAATCTGCTATTCGGGGCGGAGACAAATGCATCAAATCTAAGTACCTACATAAAAATATTTCGTTTACAAATAGGTATATCTGAACTGGCTAAAGAAAGGTTGACCGTATAATCGATTTTCACTGGTCCCTGATCACGTCCAAACGACTTTCGTCAACAGTTCATGACTGACAGCTTTCGTCATCGATCACTGCCATTGATCTATTCAAATAATACAAGAGTTTTTTCTTTTCCAAAATGATTAACAGTATTTTAGTAAGTTTATCGATTGTCTAGTACCCTATTTATACGCCAAGCTATATAACAGTAGGTAGCTTAATTTGGGACTAGATGGCTCTGTGTGGCCCAGCGTGGTATGTCTTAAAATATTATTATTATTGTTATTAGAAAAAAAATGCTAAAAGATAACAATTTTGGAAAATATCGACTGCATACTATTTCCTTTTTATTGAATAAATACATTTTATAATATGTTTTAAAACTGTTTTATTAGCAATCAAAAATGCTGGTGGAAATTTAAAATATAAAATTCCTTGAGTAAAAATCTCGACTGCCTTTAGATGCGACCTGAACCCAAGGCTTTGGACTGACTCAAACTTATGGAAGACGCTTAACACTTTCGACTTTTTCTCATATAAATAACAATCTTTCAAACAAAAAACCTGTTACTTTGACATGGTACAGCGATGAGGCGATTACAGCAAACCCGTCATTTTGGAGAGGCCTGATGGGCTGACGATGACGAAAAAGAATGAAAAAACTGACAAAGTGAATACCTCTTTTTTTCGGTTGATAAAACAGGGTCTAATTTTTCCTTATAAATATATTAAAACTTACATAAATAGACACAAACACAATTTACTTTACCACTAGCTTTTTTGCTGTAAATTAGCTATGGAACAAATTTGCGAAACAGCATTGTGTTTGAGGGTTAAAAACCGCGAAATTACCTAAAAATATTACCGATGATTTAGTCACGACCATCTGTTTCATATCAATAACAGTATTTCGAAATCGTGCGATTGAAATTGGTCCGTACAAAAAACCGTCCTACGCAGACTTTCAATACAATTTTGTCAACTGCGTGGTATAAGCCCCCAATACTGAGCTGGTGACAAACAAGAAATCACTAGCATTAAGACTAGATGTAGCCTATACAATATCAATAAATAAAACAGGCCAAGTGCGAGTCGGACTCGCACACGAAGGGTTCCGTACCAAAAAGGCCAAAAAAACGGGTTTGTTGTATGAGAGCCCCCCTTAAATAGTTATTTAATTATTTTTTTTAGTATTTGTTGTTATAGCGGTAACATAACTACATAATTTGTGAAAATTTCAACAGTCCAGGTGTAGCGGTTCTTGAGATACAGCCTGGTGACAGAGCGACGGACAGACGGACAGACGGACAGACAGCGAAGTCTTAGTAATAGGGTCCCGTTTTTACCCTTTGGGTGCGGAACCCTAAAAAAGACGAAGGCTGTTTTGGAATTAGAGCACCATTTCAAAAGGAGTTGTTACAAGTCATTTGCAACATTTCGTGGACACTTTTAATATTTAATATTATAAGTGCGTTCAAAAACTAATTGTTAAAATAAGAAAATTTTACGTTCACCAGGGTCATCTATACTAATATTAAAAAGCTGAAGAGATTGTTTGTTTGTTTGTTTGAACGCGCTAATCTCAGAAAGTATTGGTTCGAATTGAAAAATTTTTTTTGTGTTGGATAGTCCATATATCGAGGAAGGCTTTAGGCTATATGTATAACATTACGCTGCGACCAATAGGAGCGGAGCATCAGAGAAAAATGTTGCAAAAATAGTCGCGATCATAATAACAGAAATGACGCGGACGACGTCGCGGGCTAGTCTAGTATGAGGATAAATAAGAATGAGAATTTAATCTTGTTTGTTTAGACTACTTATTGTCTAATAAAACAACAGCCTAGATTTGCTTTGTGGTAGATAAAATAGTGATTAGTCCATTAACTTTCTAGTGATAATGCCTACAATATTCAAGTCTTCGCTATGTCTAAGAAATTTAAACTTTAACTGTCTGTAATAGAATCTATAGTAACGAAAGTATGTCCTACAATTAGTATATTTACAAACTAAATTACCAGCAGAACTTTATTACTAAAATACTGGTCTAATAATTGTAGGTTGACCACAATTTTATTCATGACTTAAATTAGCAGTTTGCTTTAGCAGTCCAAATTTTGTGATGACAAAACTAAAGAATAATCCGATATTTGACAAATCTTAAATACCTATAGTTTTTTTAGGGTTCTTAAGTCAGCAAGGAACATTATGGTTTCGTCAATACCTCTGTCTATCCATCCGTCCCATGGTAATCTCCGAGGCTCCACTACATTAAAAGCTGTAGTTTAGCATGAATATGACATTAATCACGCCGACATACAGAGTAATAGAAAATTTGTAAAAAACATTTTTTGTACCATATCCCTTTTCCCTGCATGTAAAGTTTGGGGAATATTTATACTGGCCTATTTCATGGACAGGAGACATTAAAATTTCGCAAAATTATATTGACAGTAAATTTTGCGATTATGGGACGCATTTTTGTACCGTAAAACTTTTGGAAAATTGTATTGACAGTCAATTTTGCGATTATGAGACGCATTTTTGTACCGTAAAACTTTTGAAAAATTGTATTTTCAAGTTTATATACTGAAATTGTATTGACAGTCAATTTTGCGATTATGAGACGCATTTTTGTGTTGTTAAAATTTCGTAACATTGTATTGCCAGTCAATTTTGCAATTCTGGGATGCATTTATGTGTTGATTTTTTTTGTGTGAATTAATGACATCTCAAAAGGGGTTCGAAGCAATAAATTTTTCTCATCCATCCTCAACGATTTTACTAGACAACTAGTAAGAACAACGAAGCCACTCTCATCCTCGCTTATGACCCAAATACGGCACGTGTTGGAAGTGTTGGAACCATCAAAATCTTCGTCAATTGCCAGTAATGCGTCTACTTAACGATGCAGCGATGATTCTTGAGACAATTTCAGATTTGTAGACGCCGCAGCTGCGAAAGTTTCAGTAATGTCGAAGTAAAAATTCGTCCAAATTTTCTTGCAAACATACCTACATAATTATAAACTTGTTACTTTAACATTGCACTAAAGTATTTATTGACTCAAGCTGCGTGGCAGTATGCCTCTTTAAATGTTTCTTTGGTTTTAGGCGCTATGGAAAAATGCATAAGGCTTAGAATGTGATTTGAACATTTAACTACAGTAATTGAAATGCTTGAAAATTCGATAAATTTGTCAATGTAAAGAATGTGAAGAGCCACATCAAAATAGCTATAAAGCGTTGTTTAACCGAATCGAAAACACCGTAGGTCTAAACACCCAGACCGGAGATCATAAAATAAGGTTGTTTTTAAGTCTTGTCCAGGAATCGAGCCAGGGGCCTCAGAACTGGCAATAGCTTGAAAACTGGTACGCATCTCGATCACGTAGTTTCTTTTTAAACGAAATAAAAGACCGGATCCTGTCTCGGGTTTAGTTGTGCTGAGAGCTTATTAGCATAGTTCAGATGATATTTCACACTAGAATGTTAATTCATTATTACAAGACCACAGACGGTGTGTTGTTTCGTCTGGCACAAAGTTCTTTCAGACTTCAATTACTTTTTATTGCCCTATCTTTCTCTCATCTTAAGGGCATCGTAAGAGGCGACTAAAGAAGTGCTTTCAGAAAAAAACAAAGCAGCGTACTCTCTTTACCATTGGCCAAATTGTGATCGCCAACCCGCATGCCAAACGTGGCGATTATAGCAAACCTTTTTTTGTTTTTGAAAGGCCTGTATCCACTGGACTGATACAGGTAGGCTGTTGGTAATGATAATTTACTTTTAAACAATGCAATGGGGACTATCGTTTCTTTGCTCACCAGTTGGCGCCACTATGGACTGAGGTCCGGAGGTATAGCTGTCAAAGGCAATCACCTTTGACAGCTATACCAGCGCGCCGAAGCAAAGTGTTATATCTTCAATCTAATTAAGGTTATATTGTTTATAAATAACTATCTTGATATCAACAAACTAACTTCTGAAATAGTTGCTCTTGAGGCCGCCTATTTTTGCGCTTTTTCTTATTTCCGCTATTAAAGCGTTCACATTAATCGCCAAATAATCCATATTTGCGATATTTCACTTTCCAGCAGGTAAATTAAAGAAATTATAATTTATGCATCAAATTCCGCTAAAACCAGTGAAAATTGAATGATATTGGACCTCACGCGACACTAGCGCCTCTAGTGGCAAATTCACTAGCGATAGCCCCCATTACATATTTTCAAAATGTCTTTCTCTCTCTCTTTAGTCGGTCCTTCATGTCTGAGGATCGTGGTCAGTTTCAGGGTTGCATCTGGAGCGAATGATCTGCCTCCATCGGTTTTTATTCAGAAAATGAATGAAAATCGGCAAATGTCTTTCGACTAAGAAAATTCCTACTGTTACCGAAGTAGGTATCTCTACTATAAGTTGTCTGTTACCGACTCACGATGACTCATTTCGTTGACCAACATTATGCGGGCTACGATATGATCCGATTATATCACTGATCGCGTGGTCACCGAGTCATCGGCCAAACCAGCAACAAAAATTTAGAAATGACATTCTCTTCTATCCAAAATTACAAAATTAGAGTTACTCATCACTGGGAGAGGTCAATATCCTGATTAATGAGGATCAGGAGAAGGATCGTACGCATCAAGAAACCTTTCAGTTTCAGTTTTTTCAGAAAATAGAAAAGAGGCGATTATTCAAACATTGTATTGCGAATTTGGGCCTAACTTTGCACCTCAATAGGTTCGGACGACTAAAACTAACAGATTTTAACAGCTAGCAAGAAAAACAACTTACATTTTTCTTATTTTATTCTTAAATTACTATTCTATTCCGGACAAAGACAATGCCAAAAACACAAGATTCGTGTAAATTGTAGGTAGTTCATCAGTGGTCATAAAAAGTGTCGAAACTGACACTTTTTTAAAGGCCCTAGGTAAAGAGCACCCTATAAAGTGTGACCTTATTTGGTAAGGATGTTTCTGTTACTAATAGTAGGTATACAAATAATACTGCGCGGAAAAGGTAAATGAGAATAGTTCGTAACTTAACTGTAGTGTTTTCTAATTATTTTTAATGTACTGTTTTTATGTGAATGTTGTGCCCGGCTGTTATCGGAGTTCAGACTTAATTGTGTAATTGTTGATATCTTATGAATTGTGTTTGGTTTGTTTTCTGTAGCAGTGCCTTATTAATTATTTAAAAAAAAAAATTGTTTCTGACATCGAATTAGATCTTACTAGATAGAATACTTTTTAACAGAATGTAAACATACACCTACTAGCAGTCAGGAGCCAAACATATTGTGTATCATTATCAGTATCAGACACATTTAATGCATTTAGCATGGATATAATGTAAATTATCTTTGAATGGGATTCTTGTACTGTACAGGAGGGTTAACCTTCAAGTGAGAATATTCAGCAAATCCAACTGGCATTAAATATTGACATCATAAAACGCACATCAGTCGGTTAACATAAAAAGCTAGAAACAGTGACAGAAACATGTCTTCGCCAAATGAGCACAAACAAGAAATTACAATTGATCATCATGTACCGTTTAATAATTGCATGCATTTTCTTCAGTAACATTTTTTGTTAAAATAGCTTTTTTTAATTTATCTTCATTCAAACACTTGCATCGTCTCTTTTATACTTTGACATGATCCATTAAATTAAAACACTACAATTTACACACCACAAGAACATGTTATTTAAATGCCAATGAACTTTTTTGTCTCAAACAATAATGATTTGTAATGCAAAACGGAGGAAGCCATGTTTTATACATAATGCTTTTCAGGAAGACAAATGAAAGTAACGCACCAGTTTGCATGTTAAATTGGCCATCGGGTTATTCTGTCGCTAACCACTTATCAAAGTGCTTTTAAATTAAAACTAAATAATTTATTTCTCTATTAATGCATTAAATCTTGTTTTACTGTAAGGTCTAATTTAATTATTGTTTTGAATATTACAAAGTTATTGATTTTGACATATTAATCAGCTTGGAAGTTAAATATATTTATTTGGATTTAAAATTGTGGTATATAAGGATTACATGCTATGATTTGATGGTAAAATAAGCCGCAATATGCTATAGAATGCAAAAATTCATTAATAATTGTCTAATGTTAAAAGGAATTATTGTTAAAATGTACTTTATTAAATTTAAGAAAAAAAAAGGTATTTTAATATTTAATTATAAACATATATTACAGAACATAAGTAATACTTTTGTTAATATTTTTTAAAATTTTACACTTGGTGAAGACTGAATAGTAAAATGGATCAAAGCCCTTACATAATGTACACCAAGATATGAAGCAACATCAAAAAGAAAAGAGGAAGACTACTAAAAAGGTGGCCTGACAGCATAAAAATAAAAGGTGGACAGTTGAGAAACACAAGGAGGCCGAAATGTCAGCGGGACTTGCTGATTCAAAATCTGAATGCTATGCAAATATTGTTAATTTTTATATTTTAATCTAGATAAGTTAGACCTTTAACAGCTATTTTCTTTCTTTTCTTTTCTTGAATTTATGCGAACACTATACATTGAAATGAAAGATATGTTTACGGATTTTAATTCAGGCAGACTACCCGTGACCATGAACGCTGTAAAGTGTTCGAAACTTTGGGTTAAATGAAAAATATATGCAAATAAAAATTGGTAAACATATCTTTCATTTTAGTAACAATTCAGTAAGTAATAGTTTTCGAAGTCTCTAACGTTTGTAGTCCAATCTTTTTCACAAAGTTTTTATTCCTTAGTCATATTTAAAGACAACCAACAAGACAATAGACTTATTAGAAAATTAAGTAACATAATCATTAAAATTTGAGTCTAGTAAAGTAGATTGAAGGTTGGCACTAAAAAAAGATATTGAACAATTTTATTACAAAATTAATTAATGAAAACTAAGTTACTAAATTTTATATGTTATTTGATATTTTAGCAACTTAATCCCTCGATCGTGAGTTATTCCAGACACAATTGAAAACAATTGTTATCGTGGCACCCGAGTGCCTCCTGGAGGTTGAGGGATTAATTGCAATAATAATATCAGTATATAAACTTGAAAAATTATGTCTCAGGCGGGACTCGAACCTGCGAGGAGATGCGGGTTCGAGTCCCGCCTGAGACATAATTTTTAAAGTTTTTATTGTGATAGGTACTAAATTTTAAATTGACCTATTCGCTGTGGCAATAAGAAATTACGAACGTAGTTAATGTACCTACATATGATTCACGTATTTGCAAGAAACTTTACAGATAGCCTAAAACCGAATTGTTATCAGTTATTTCACATTAGTGGGGGCCGACAAGATCAGTGGAATTTATTTTAAATATTAGTGTCGATAAAATCACAAACCGTTTTAAATGAACTGGCATCGAGGCCAATCTCCGTTAAAGAAAAATTTCGCAATGACAACCGAACAAGGCAAAATCAAGTTTTTATTGAGGACCAAAATCGCGAGGGAACTATGAATAAAACATAAATTAAATTCTGAAACACTCACCTGAATAATTTTGATGATAATGCAAGGCCTTAGACCAATGCAACAACCAGAGTTTGTAAGTAAATCAACAAGAAAACAACCAAATATGATGAACACGAGATGATTCTAAATGTAAAATTGTATCGCCATTGATTCGACAAAAACTACTACTAGGACACTAAACACAGTAACTAATCTAACGATTATTTTATATAAATAAACTAATAAGATGAACACGATTTATTTAAATTATACGTAAACAAAACAAAACACAGACATGACGCACCAAACAGAAAACCGATCATTGACTGAAGTTTTTTTTTTAAACTGAAGAGGAAAGGTAAGTGAGTGAGGCAACTGTACCAGAGTATTTTCGCCAACTTATGTTTGGTGTTGCTAGTATTAAAATATATCGGTAAACATGGGTAATTCTTGAAGCGTTAGTTACGTAGATATATTGAGTGAGTGGGTTGTGACAGTTTAAGCAGTCAGTAATTTACCACTATCTTAGAAATCATCAACTTCAATTAAAAACAAGTTGTACAAAAGGCTACATATGCATTACAAATACACAATCTGCTGCTCTGTGTGTGGGTCTGAATGTTCACAAAGCTTTGATAAACCAGTAGCTAGCAGCTAGTTTAGGTAAAGAAAGTAACGGCCTGTAATCATCCCTGCGCAGGGCAAAGGCTTCCTTCATTGAATTTAAGTTACCATAGCAATTTATGGGTGCTGGCTTAATTACCGTGCGCCTCTTGCCAAATGCGGGTTCGTGAACATAAACCCTAGCAATGTTTGAAAATTCGTAACTTTTGTTGCCTGACCCAGGGATCGAACCCGGGACCCTGTGATCTTGGCCAATATTTAAACCACTAAACCAACGGGGCGTTACTAAGTTAACTAGCTTGTTAGGTATGTGGATTTTAGTGATTTTGGTATCTCCTTTGGGGCATTTTAGTGGACTATGTTAAAATTTCCGATGACTTAATTGCGACCAACATGGAAATATTAAGAGGCTCAAATTTTATTTTTAAATTAAAATAAAATTGGTTGTCAGGAAAAGAAATACCCCTGGTTTTTATAAATTACACAAATAGGGACGCAAGCGATTTAACAATACAATCACAACACAACACAATACATTGTAATAATAACCATTGAATACAAATTTCAAGCAATACTACTCGTAATACACAGAAAGTTAATACTTAATTTGATGATGTTTGTACATACCTACGCAAATTAACCATAAACTTTCCATGATTGCTAATTTATCCTACATCTGTATACTGCTGGATACAAGCATTTCCAAACGAAAGATTTTGCCACAATCGCAACTCTTCTCTTGGCAGTCAAGTTGGTTATCGCAGTTTGACCAATGGTAGACAGATGACGCTACTCCCCGTAATGCTCTGACAGAATTTCTTTAAGGTCATGGCACACTATACCGGTTTCGCAACAGCACGGCTGCAGCACGGCGTCGCGTTGCCTCAAATTTAGGCTACGGCTAGCCGCGAGCGCGCTAGCTACGTGTCGTCCGCAAGGTACAAGCTCACAGACCACGCGCCGGCCGCGAGGTGCAAGCTCACAGCCCGCGGGCGTCGGCAGCAAGGTCCAACTTTGCTGTTATGGCATTTGTGATTGAACACGCCTAGGACTTGCACGTTAGAGGCTTACATTTTAGAGGCTTAACAAACCGTATTCCCTATCTTATGTCTGATTCAAGACTGGACTACTGAAGGGAGGATGCAGCGATGCGTGAGTGGCGAGGGAGGTGCGCAAGCGACGTCACGTTGTTGTTTTGCTGGTGACTCGGAGTCTGCGCGTAGTAAGCACGCCGTTAGCGCGCTGTAAGGACGCGGTGATCGCGCTGTAAGGACGCGAGCTGCCAGTTGAGTTGTATAGTAGCGGCGAGCGCGTTGACTGCTCGCCGTTGGCTTTTTATATTAATATTACAAAATATATTGTACAACTCACAACTTAATGCTCTAATTTGAATGGCAAGTTAATTGCTGGGTTGAGGCGGTGCCCGTGCGGTGCCGGTATAGTCTGCCATGACCTTTAGTCTCCTCGTACTCTGCTTGTAAGAAGACAAGAGGTGGTGCTTTTCTTTTGGCATCCGCAGAATACCGGTCATAATGAGTCTCAGTCGTTGCGACCGGTCCACACACTGAGCGGATACAATACCATATTGGTACTTGTATCCTCTTTTTACGTATCACTTGTAATTGTTTCATGTATACCAAATAAACCTTTTTCTTTCTTTCTCTATGTGCTGGCGTCGAATCATATTAGTTAGTATTAAGTCGCCAGTTTTTTTTAAGTAGGAAAATGCATTACATCATTGTTTGTTATAATGACCAAATGTATCCAAAAGTAAACTCTTTTTTCTAAGTGTTCATTGTAAATCCCTACAACAACAAAAATCATCGCTAAAGTTCAATACACGGGCACATGGGTAATTTTTTGTAAGAAGCTGAGAACACCAATATAATAAGCAGTGTTCCTGTTCTCGAGTAAAATTACTGTTGCTTGTATGCTGGTGTTGTAGTCTTGCTAAGGAAAGACAGATGGCGCTTATTAGGAGCCAAACAAAATGCAACGAAATGTTCAAGTTCTTAAATGAACCCGTATGTAGGTAAATAAAAGAAATTAATCTAATTAAACCTTGCAGTGGGTTTTTCACTTCACCACATACACCGCCTCGTTTTGAGTGTAACTAATTTTAAAATAAAAGATATTACGTCATTGTGTTTTTATTCGCGTTAAATTAACCAATACCTAATACCTACCTACCTACGTTTTTTAAACTTTAATTCAAATAAGTATAGTTTTATTTGCAACAAACCGGCATAATCTTGACATGTGACTCTATAACAATCCTTACCAAAATCCTATTAACCATCCCACCGCCTATTATAATTATCCCACCGCAAAAGATTCGTCATTGAAATTAAGTTACCACAGGCATATAATAACCACGCTTGCCAAGTGCGGGTTGGTGATGATCACAAACTCGAGCAATGTTCGTGAATTTAAATGTTTTCGAGTCACAACTTGATTTAGATTTTTTACTGCACAAATGCGCTCTAAATACCTACGATACTGAACGATTAAGAATTAAGATGGTGCCTTAGAATAATAACGATGGTGCTCACAAATTTATAATTAACAGGATGACAAAGTCTAGCCTAGTAGTAAAGTAAATCATATTTTTTATTTATTCAGATAAAAAACAAGCTGTTGCCCGAGACTTCGTACACGTGGTAAGTATTTGATAATACTTTTGAATTAACATCTATTTCCATGCCAAACATCCAGAACTGCTTAGCCGTTTTGGCGTGATTGCTTAACAGATATCCGTCAAACAAAACTTTAACATTATAGGTAATAAGTAAGATTTGATTATCTACCTATTTACCTGACGATCATCTCAAAAAAATTACATAAGAAGAAAAAAGGAAATTCTCGTAGAAACTCCATTGGAAAGTAGGTAGATAAAGTTGTTACGTAGTAAACAGATGGTAAATATTTTGCAAACCATGCAATAATCATCAGATATCTAATGAGTCAGCATTGCGACGCACTACCTACTACGGAACTGCATAACATTTTATTTGATTTCTTTCACAGATTTCTTCCGTGTAGGCAAAGGTGTAGGGAACCCTACTATGCGCGAGGCTTGAAATGCAGTTGGTGCAGTTAAATAGAAGGAGAAGAAGGGTGCCTTCTTCTTTCTCTTTTTATTTAACTTTTAGGTTTGACTAATTTATCTACAGAATACACCAGAACATATCGGTGTCTACTGGATGCTCATGTAAAAAAATAATTTTAGGTAAATACTATTTAAGTTCAAGTTTATACACTGAAACACTATTTCGTAACGGAGTTAGTAAAGGTCAAAGGTAAAACAATATCTTGCTTTTTTATCTCTTCGAATCCAACCGCAGCAGGCTGAGCGTTTACCGCTATAACTTTGATTTCTAATGTGTCCGGAATAATTGACCGGGGTTTTGGAAGTTTTTGTCTAACTAAGTAAGTACTTCATGGGCTAAATTTGTCTTTTCTTCATATGACTGTCGGGTGTTAGAGTTTCCCAAGCCGCTTGTTTAACAGGCCTCTGACGTAACATTTACAACTTGGCATTAAATTGTCCCAGCTCGTACTTGCTTAAACCTTGTAAAAATCACCTTACCTTGTAAAAATTTATTTAAAAAGAGGCTGACAATAGTGACCGAGTTTCTGCGCTGCTTCTTCTCGGCACTAGCCCAGACTTATCCCGAAGCAGTGGTAGGTTTAAATTGGGACGTGTAAAAGCGCTTCCAGAGGCCTATTTGCAGAAATAAAACTGAATTTACTGATTTTGTGACAGAAGCCCAGACCAACTTAATGTGCCTTAAAGATTAAACAAGATTTAATTTCGTATTAAGCTTGTAAAATCCGTTCCTATCAGACGCGATCAAAGAGATTTGTGGAGTTGAACCCTAACGAAAGCTTTGATGATAATAAACTTAAAGATCATTTTCTAAAGTGACCCGACGAGTAATCAAACCCGGGACCATTGAGTAGTCAAGACCACCGCACCACTAATACCAGCCTGGTCGTCAGGCTGACGATGATTATACTAGGTATACAAGTATGCAACCAAAGATTTGTTATGAATAAATTTATTAAAGTCATTATTGTGTCAGAAAGTAGATGTACATGCCATCCCAAAATTCTAATTCCCGATCAAATTATGTGCTGATCACTTATTTACTAAGAGTAATTCTCGCTAATGAATAAAATTAACATTTTTATAAGACGACGCCTATATAACCAGGCCAGACTGGAATACTGTCGCATTTCGTCTGAAACCATAACGTGAAAGATGTGCCCCATTAAACCATTCTTAAGTGTCACTTTGATTCTATTGTGAGTATACTATGATTAATTGTTTTGCCATATTTGTTAAGAATTTTATTAAGGGAAAAAAAGTTTTTTTTAGCTGGAAATCATAATTTGTGTATCTACTCGTACTTAATATTTACTGGATATCGTAATTTGCGTACTTAATATTATCCTATTCCGGACGAAGACAAATTCAAAATCATAAAAATAGGTTAATTAAGCTATTCTCGAGTTATAAAGGTGAAGATTGACTTGTAATATTTTGGTGTAATGTATCGCGTTCGTTAACAGAAACCAAAGAATAACTTGTAACGTCTGTTTGTAATGTATCATT
The DNA here is from genome assembly GCA_949315895.1 of Anania crocealis. Classification (NCBI taxonomy): domain Eukaryota; kingdom Metazoa; phylum Arthropoda; class Insecta; order Lepidoptera; family Crambidae; genus Anania; species Anania crocealis. The sequence continues at coordinate 9,639,394 of OX438873.1, read as the reverse complement.
CGCGGCGAGCGCCAAGTGCTCCACTCGACTGTTGTCGGTTTTTTCGCGAATCTCTTTGAGTGTTACCATAGGGAAAGAAATATCTTTCCCTATGGTGTAACATTACAAGCCAGTACAATTCGGTGCAAGAAGCTGCCAGCACACACAACCTCTTCGTCTGACATTATGATCTAAAATGGACGGAGCCAGTGTTGCCGTTTAGGAAAAATAAAATTCACCAAATCCATGTCAAAAACTCACTAGAATTGAGGAAAAAGGTTTAATAAAAAACCACTAGAAGTCACTAAAATAATGTTTTATTGATATGAAATAAAAACAGTAAAAAATACACCAATTATTGATCAAAACTCAATGAGTTGCAAAACTTCGTCTTCTATCATAGTTTCGTCAAGCTCAAGTTGAGTGGAAGAATGCTGAGACGATGTAGAAGGCATTGGCGTTGAATTTGATGCTTCTTCTGTTGCTATTTTTTTTACAGTTTTGTTAATTTTAGACAAAACATCTTCTGGTAAAACGTAGGTGTGGCAGTTTTGTTTCAAAATTTTCAGCTGATTTCGTATCAGAATGGTTGCATTCAATATTTTTATTGCCAATCGATTTCGTAATTTGTTTTTTACAATGTTCATTATGCTGAACGTTCTTTCCACTTCTGCGTTAGAATGCGGAAGGGACAGGACTGCAATGGCTAAATCAGCTAAATCTTCGTAGCTATTTATCCCTGCCGCATTTTTGTATTTCCATACTTGAGTCCAAAATTTCACCGTGTCAGCACATGTAATATCCCATTTGATAAAACTAATACTTTGCCACTGTTGTAATATTTTATCTATTTTGTCCTCTTCAAAACCAAGCTCGACAGCGAGATCAGCGATAGAATTGTCTTTTACTTGTTTTAACGAATTTTCAACAGATAATTGTGTCATTTTGTTAAGGGCCATATAATTTGAGGGTAAGCGACGCTGAATCTCTTTCGCCAATTGAACAGTGAAATCAATACAGTTTTTTTTGACAGGTGCTACAGTTTGAAATGGTAATTTATTTTCATCGATATGGGCTTCAAATACATATCCAAGGTAAGGTAATGGGCTTAAGTGGGTTTCAATGTTTAGTGTCAAATAATCTTTGTCAGTTACTGCAGCATTTGGTATCAATATTCTATTGCAAACTGATCGCAATAAGTTCATCAAGGAACTTATCAATTTCACAGGGTCAACATTATCTCCTTCAAAAATTTTTATCGCAACTTGCACGTCATTCAGTATGCTTTTCAAATATATTAAATGCAAACGATTGGCTTCATCCTTGTACATTTCACTCAATAATTGTGCAGTGTGGCACTTATCTTTTGTTAGTGCGAAATGCAACTTGAGCTCTTCCCATTGCGACAAAATTCGAACAACTGCCGGTTCAATGGATAGCCAACGCGTATCACACAGTTTAAGGATTTTAAGAGGTTCTTCACCACAGTTAATAATGTTGTAAATAGCTTTATATTCATGTTGACGCTTAGATGACGTTGAAAACCACTTATAAGTTTATCTTATTAAAAACTCAATGTGAGTAGGAATGGTTTGCTGAGATGCATGACTGACAGCTAATTGCAGTGAGTGGCAAACGCATCTTATAAGAATCAAATTGGGAAGATTGTACTGTGTTCGAAGTATTTGATAAACGCTGTTGTGGCGTCCTGTCATCACCGCTGCATTGTCCGTTCCTATACCAACCATGTTCTGAATTGATAATTTATGCATCTGGAGACAATTTACTAAAGACGTTACAAGACCATTAGCATCAGTTCTCTCTACGGGTTCTAGTGAGAGAAAAGCAGACACCACGGCATTTTGTGCCAAACTGAAATATTTTACAACAATCCCCATAAATTTGGTGACGGTGATGTCTGTAGACTCGTCAATGATGACACTATATTTTTTGCTACCAATATCTTTTATAAGATTTTCTCTAAAGTGTGGTGCCAGTACCTGAGTAATTATCTGTGTGCATTTTGTTCTGTGCAATCTTAATTCGGCAGACTTTGAATCTGCAAAAACATCTTTACACAAATTCGTCAAATGATCTATTTGAGAAATTGCGCAGTGTTCAGTTATGTATAAAGCCAGTTTACCTTCAGCCTTTTGCGTGGAACGATTTTCCTTGAAAGCTGGACTAAAACTGATTTGTTTATTTTTAGAAATAACTTCACATTTTTGTTTGTGTTTTTTTGTTTCCAAGTGCTTTCTTATATCGGCTAATCTAGCATGAAATTCACTGTGACAAAATAAACAGAACGCTTTAGTTGGATCACTCGCAATAGGCTTTAACCAGTTTTTAAACTCTTCTTGATGTTCCCACTCACTTCTGTATTTTTGACTATAAGATTTTTTCTTTAATGGTACATCCATTTTAAGACTTGAATACTATGCGAACTAAACGGTAATCAAAACTAAAACGAAAAACAAGACTCTCTTAGTAAAACTGACTGCGCAGCGATTGAATAAAATGCGATAGTGTAGTTGTACACTGGTAGATTTATAAAGAAAGATAGCATTACTTAATATTTCTAAGTTAGAGTGAGATGCAATGAAACGAACACCGAACGCATCTTATGAAAGGGAAATCCCCGACAAACATTTCGCGTTTGTGTGTTGCCAACAGCTTCACAAAATATACCTTAACTTTTTGTAATTAAACTTGATATTTGTGGAAAATCCTGAGTATCAAAACAAACTGAGTTTCTATCGATGAGGTTCGAAATCTCACCAAAAAGCACTAGATTTTTTCTAGTTACTAAATTGTAAAAAAATGTCACCAAACTCGTCAAAAATCCACTAGATCTAGCGACAAAGTCACTAAAACGGCAACACTGGACGGAGCACACATGAGCCAAGAGTTCGAATGATACATTACAAACACACGTTACAAGTCAGTCTGTGTCGCCGTATTTTAACAAGATCGCCTCTAATGATACCTATATTACAAACAAACGGTACAAGTCAGTACCTTTAGTGGTGTAAAAAACTAAGTTTTCGTAACGATGCTTACTTTGTGTATGACCTACACATTTAAGTTAAGCTAGTCTTTGTCCCGTAGCTTGGCTTGCGCTTGTTTTGATTTTATTATGCAATTCTTGTATATAAATAAACTGAATTTCGGAAATGGCTTCAATGATTTTCATGAAATTTAGTATGCAGAAGGTTTCAGGGGCGGTAAATGTATATACCTACCCTTTCGACTAAAAATACAATTAAAAAAGATCTTTATTTTCTAATGTTGTTATAATCTATATTGTTGTTTAATTCTTAATTTTTATTGTGTTAGTTTTTTTAAACTGATTTCAAGAAAAGGAGGACATTCTATCTACATACCTATATTCGTTTTATCATATTATTATGTGTTCTATTAAGCTATTGTTTACTGTTAACCATTTTTGCTACAGTTTGGCCATCGAAAGCTGAACCTAGCAAAAGGCGAAAATTACTTAAAATCTCAATATGGCATCACTTACCATATTTCGAATAAATAATTTTGAAACTTTTCCTGTTTTTGGTAAATGGTAACTTAAATACTGATATTACACGGTTAAATTAGGATAAGTTCATTGTAATTACATGTTTTTTTTAATAGTAGATTTAAACGTTCCCCCTGAAATCAAGTAAGTATCAACATCAATCAATCCTCAACAAACATCAGTTTGAATGACATTGTCATAATGTCATTATAGTTAATGTTGCTATTTCAAAAAACCCTGGGTTCAGCTTTCATTAGCCAGACTATTTGTGTGTGATGTCCGTATTTCCTTTCTTTATTATATTTTTTGCAGAATCTTCCAAGAGTCTATGGCGTACGAGGCTAATTTCGATCCCCATGAATTTTCTTATCTCGATGCAATCCGGACTATTCTGAAGAGGCAACAGATTTATCCATCACCAAACACCATCCCCACTGAGATAGTGACGCCGTCACCTTGGCCGGGTCTAAAATGCCCTAAAGGAGCCGAGGGCTGTCGAAGAAAAAAAAAAGAAAAGATGGAGAATTTATTGGTAAGTTTTCAGACAATACGTCCACGTTCCAACGAATAAAAAGAACGAGTCGGACTCGCCTGAGACATAATTTGCGAGGAGATGCGGGTTCGAGTCCCGCCTGAGACATATTTTTCAAGCTTATATATTTGTAGATAAAATCAGTTAAAATCATTGCCGCGCCCGGATTGCGAGGAGATGCGGTTTCGAGTCCCGCCTGAGACGTAATTTTTCAAGTTTATACACTGATATTATAATTGCAATTAAGTTCCTATAATATCAAATAAAGTATATATGTATAAAGTGTCAAAATATAATACAGGATGACCTTTTCGTCATCTTCAAAATTTTTTATAGGCGTTCAGTATCGTATTTAGAGCCCATTTGTGAAGTAAGATATGTAAATCAAGTTTTCACCCGAAAATATTTTTCGCAACATGGTTTTCAATTTTTACGGTCCTAATTTATTAAGCCTGTTAAGGTATAAAGGGAAAATCAATTATGAATAGTATCGTAAAGAATGAATGAGATGCGTATTGCGTAAAAAAAAGTGGGCCGTATCAAAAATTTTTGATTTTCGATACCAAAAGAAAAAATACGCCATTCGTTTTTTGTCTCGTAGATTGCTACATTTAAATTTAGAAGGTATTTTACAACACATTTATTTTTATTTACAGGATACTCTATACAAAATAGACGTTTTGAAGTTGAACAATGATTTGAATATGGAAAAAAAGTGAAAAGAAATATCTTCTGAAGCCTAGACAAATTACCACGACAATGACTTAAATATTATATAACCTGCACAAGAAAAACAAAAAAAACAACAAATACTGTAGTGTAGTCAAACGGGATATAACCGCCATTTTGTATTCTGGGAGATGATACCTAGTCACATTAAGTCGAACGATTTCAGTAACATTTTTAAAACTATCATTATTTACCTAATGAAATCGACATTAAAATCAAATGATTTAGCAAATTAAATATTTGTGTTTCAATTATTATTTATCATTAGCAGAAAAAGTAAGTACCTAAGTAAGTAACAGTAAAACGGTTAAAATTTTATTCAATCAGTTTTATTACCGTGTTTTTAAGAATATTATCTATCACATAACTTAGGTAAAAAATATTGTTAAAAAATAACTCCTTAATATTGGTAGTACATTTCTTTGTCATAGTGGTATTTCCTGATCACGTCGAGAAAGCTAATCATAGAAGTTCAATGATTCTTTGTAGATCTGCAATAAAAAGTATAATGATTACTTGCTTATTAATATAACATTTTGGCGCATACACCGGTTTTGAACGTGTCGCCTGCTCCGAGGTCCCGGGTCCGATTCCCGGACACCGGTCCACCACCCCAATGTAAAAATGTGTTTTTCTACATTGTCTCGGGTCTGGTTGTTTGTGATACCTTGGTTTCACCTTAGTTACTCACAATGGAATCGGAACAATGTAGGTATGTGATTACGGATTATAGTACGCTTTTTTTTTATTTAACACGACTTTTCAAACACTTTACAGCGTTCATGGTCATGAGCATGGTCAGGGAGTCTGCCCGTGGCCATGGACGCTGAAAATACTGAGCGAACGATGGTGATCTATAGAACTTCCATTAATTTCAAAATTTATATTTAATCTTGACGATTATGTACACGATGAAATTTTAATCACCATCAAAAATTTTAATACAACAATCTGCGAGTCATAATAAAACATATGACGTATTTTTTCTTTTAGTATATCCCAGTACAAAAAGCAAGACAAATCACCAAGAAAATGTCCGCCAAAAATCTGAAATTTTGGATACGGCCTTCTCGCGACACACTTTTTACGTCAAGCAAGAGCAAGCCCATTGAATATACAAGTGTCTATTTCATCATCTTCAAAAAATTTTATAGGCGTCCTGTATCGTATTTAGAGGCCATTTATGAAGTTAAAAATGTAAATCAAGTTTTCATCCGAAAATATTTTTCGCAACATACGAGTAGTTTTTAGGGTTCCGTACCCAAAGGGTAAAAACGGGACCCTATTACTAAGACTTCGCTGTCTGTCCGTCTGTCCGTCGCTCTGTCACCAGGCTGTATCTCAAGAGCCGCGATAGCTAGACCGTTGAAATTTTCACAAATCATGTATTTCTGTTACCGCAATAACAACAAATACTAAAAACAAAATAAAATAAATATTTAAGGGGTGCTCCCATACAACAAACCCGTTTTTTTTTACCTTTTTGGTACGGAACCCTTCGTGCGCGAGTCCGACTCGCACTTGGCCGGTTTTATTAATTTTTACGGTCCTAAGCCTGTTAAGGTATGAAGGCAAAATCAAAAACTTATGAATAGTATTGTAATGAATGAATGAGATGCGCATCGCGTAAAAAAGTGTTGCTAGGAGGCCGTATAAAAATTATTAAATTTTTGCGTACATTTTCTAAGTGCTTTATTTTGATATTTTTGTACTGGACTATCATACCAAAAGAAAAAATATTGTTTCAATCTAAGTCTTTTGTTTAATTTTTTACCTGAATTTAGGGGAAAAACGCCTTCTTCTCGTTACGTTGTTTTCAATTTTTTCTTCTTCAGTATTGGTTATCTGTAAAACGGAAAGTAATATTACTTTTTGTAACTAATAAAAAAAAAAAAACTTTATTTTTCACCACAATATTACACGTTCGCTTAGTATTCTAGAGAATAAGCTGTACTAGAGGAATATTAACAGATATAAAATAATAATACAAACATATAACATTGGGGAGAACTGGAGCCTAAGCTAGGGATAACCTGAATTTCAGATTGTGACATAGAAAGTATAAGTAGCTACCTAAGAACGTCCTATAATTCGTGTAACTGCAGGCAAAGAATATTTCTTTGCTGCAGGGTTTGCCCTGCTTCCATAATTGAATTTAAATTACCACAGTAATGACGGGTAGAGGCATAATCACCACACTTGCCAAATGTGGGTTGGTGTAGTGGTGACAAACTGAAATAATGTGCAAAAAATCGAAACTGTTGTTGCCCGACCCGGGGATTGAATGAACCAGACCAATGGGTGTTCGTTTATTTAGTATACATCGCTTCCGGAATTTACCTGACCGGGAATCGAATCCGGGACCTTTAAGTGGTATACGACTTATTGGGTTTTCTATAAGTGACTGATATAGGTAATTATATCGTTGTAAGCCTTACATCAGCACTTCTCGGTAGTGTTTCCTCCTTAGGTGGTCCGTATTCCTTGAAGCCAGGGGGCCCATACTCGAGGAATCCTTCAGGAACTTGCACCAAGGCCCTGATAAAAAGGTTTTATTATTCGTTGCAAGTATAGTCAAGCAACATATAGAATCTTACTTCTAGCACTGTGTTCCATTTCTAATCTAAGGCTGCTCGCCCACGTCCGATAATCGGTGACCGATTTTTTGTAGGAGAAAAATAGAACGTACTAATAGCAATGGAGCAACGCACACGTCCTAAAAATCGGTCATGATTGTGTATGCTGCTGCCTAATATAGAATAACCCAAGTGCGAGTCGGACTCGCGCACGAAGAGTTCCGTACCAAAACGGCCAAAAAAACGGGTTTGTTGTATGGGAGCCCTCCTTATACAGGACGAAATTTTAACTACTTTCCAAAATTTTTGTAGGCGTTCAGTATCGTATTTAGAGCCCATTTATTTACGTAAAAAATGTAAATCAAGTTTTCACCCGAAAATATTTTTCGCAATATAGTTTTAAATTTTTACAGTTTTAGGCCTGTTTAGGTATAAAGGAAAAATCAAAAACTTATGATAAGTATCGTAAAGAATGAATGTGATATGCATTGCGTAAAAAAAGTGTAGCTAGGCGGCCGTATCAAAAATTTTAGATTTTTGGCGGACATTTTCTAAGTGCTTTATCTTGACATTTTTGTACTGGGCTATACAAAAAGAAAAAATACGTCGATTGTTTTTTCTCTTGTAGATTGATGTATTAAAATTTGAAAGGTGGTTAAAATTTCACCCTGTATATTTATTTTATTTTGTTTTTAGTATTTGTTGTTATTGCGGTAATAGAAATATATAATCGGTGAAAATTACAACTGCCTAGCTATAGCGCCTCTTGAGATACAGGCTGGTGACAGAGCGACGGACAGACGGACAGACGGACAGACAGACAGACAGCGAAGTCTTAGTAATAGGGTCCCGTTTTTACCCTTTGGGTACGGAACCCTAAAAATCGGCCTGATTATCGGTCTTACAAAAAGTCTGACGTGGGCGGGCAGCCTAAATTGCGAATATGCGAAATGCGATGTACGTCTTTCCTACGTTCTCTGTTCCATACATACCTAACTTATTACCAGGTTGAAAAGTTCTTGAGAACGTTTATTGCATTGAAAAAAAAAATGGTATATTTATCAATTCGTACTACCGTAAAAATAGTTTACAACCTACAAAGAACATTAATATCTAGAAGCATTTATTTAGCCATCAAATTAGTATCGGGACACTTTTTGGCGGTTTAATTATTTTTAAGAAGTTTCATTTACTGTAGCACAGATAATATAATACTAAGTTACAAGTCACAAGAGCTTTGTAAATGGTTTTCTTACCCGGAACTCTGCTCAACTGATTTGAATTCATTGACGTCTTGAGCTATTTGCACCTGAAACAAAAAAAAACTTTTTGCAGTTCGTGTACCTACTTGTTTTTTTTTATTATTTGAGTAGGTATGTGGCGGATTCAGGATTTTAGTTCGGGATGGATTGAATATTTTTTGTAAATAAGACATTTTAATCTAGGTACGACAAGGGTAGAAAAAAAAGTTTAAAAAGGTTGATGTAGTAGGAGCAAAGTTTCTTTAAAATATACAAAATTTCATGTGTGAAATAATTATCGACCTACGGAGCGAAATACCTAGGAGTGATTGGAAGCGCTTATAATGTACTAGCTGTTCGACTTCGTACGCGTCAATTTCAGTTTTTAAGATCGCGATTATTTTTTCAACATTTGTCACTGATGCTTCGCTCCTACTGGTCGCAGCGTGATGTTATATAGCCTAAAGCCTTCCTCGAGGCATGGACTATCCAACACAAAAAGAATTTTTCAATTCGAACCAGTACTTCCAGAGATTAGCGCGTTCAAACAAACAAACAAACAAACTCTTCAGCTTTATAATATTAGTATAGATTAAAATGAACATATCTCTGGTAAATGATAAATAAAAAACTCACCTGTTGTGCAAAAACCTCTTTTTCCAAATTGATAATAGCTTCAGCAATATTATTCACACCTTCTTCAACAGTCCTAGCTTCCTCAGTGACTTCGGTTTGAATTTTAGCTTTTATTTCTGCTTCATCTGATATAACAGCTTGTGTGGCTTCTGCTTCTCTTTGGGTGGTTACTTCGATCTCTTCTGCTTCGGCTTCCACTTCTATATTAAGTGATTTTCCTTCTGCCGCTGATTGTTCAGCAAGTGCCGTGACTTCCTCAACCGATTCCGACACTATTGATTCAGTTGTTGTCGGTTCTAAGTATTCGACTAGTGCAGATTTAACTTCGGCTATTACTGTAGGAAAATTGTGAAATTTGATATGAAATTTATACAGTTTTTAAGTTTGTGGTCGTGTGGTGTCCCTTTCACTACGCAAGGGTTCGATTTCCGATTGGTTTAATTTAGGAGACCATCTTTCCTAAATTTGCCTAGGTCTGGAAGGAGTGAGGGAAAGGGGTTATGTCTTGATTCAGCACGTCAAGCGGTTGGTTCCGGATTCTGACGTGAGATCAAGTCGTTTTACGTCTTCACGTCATGCTGCCGCTTTTATTAGGTGACTTAGAATGCTAAAACTACATGTATCGTTGAAGTAAAGTCATACTAATAAGATAATAAATCACCTCAGATTTGTGCCGATAAATAAGCTGTATATCACTAAATCACATACGACGTCTTCCGTCGCGGAATGCTTTAAATATTTTCTCACTTTGGGATCAGAACAATGTATGTGATATTGTACACATTTATTTATTCAATCATACCTTCAGTAACTGACTCGACACTGCCACCTTCCTCTCCAAACTTAGCTTCTAGAACCACGAAGGATTGTTCTGTGACCTCATTAGGAAGGCTTTGCAGTTTCGGAGGCCCGTAGTCCCGAAGGAAGTCAGACCCTGAAGCTTCTGAGCCTTGGATCACTTCTTCAGTCGTCTTAAAGGAAGCTACGGCAGGTTGCTGTGAATATCACAAAAGTTAATTATACTACCAAAAAGGTTATTTTTGGTTATCAGCTCTATTTTCTTAAACCACGTTAAACGAAGACGTGTAATTTTCTGGAAAATATGTAATGGGACCAATTTTGAGATATTCCAACTAAATAAGTACTGATTTAATAGTAATTAGTGAAAATTTATGTAGTAGTAATACATAATTGTATGAAAAATCATCGAAATTGGTCAGACGTAGTACTTAAATTATAACATACGAGTACTTAGTTAAAAAAATCGTTTCGTTTGGTGCCGAAACTAAAAAAGACCAACCCCTTTGCTATTTGAGGGTCGTAAAACGATTGAATATACGAGAACTAAACTAACTTACCCTTGGTTCTGAGGGTAGGTAGAACGCTGGTCCATCAGGCCTCCAGCCGCTGGGCAGGTAGGGGCCGGATCCTCTCGCCGAGACGGAGCCAAGGGCTAAGATAACTGATACTAGAACCTAAGAAAAAATAATAAAGTCAGACGAAAAGCGAAAAGCGAAAATGATTAACTAAACAAAAAACAGAAGGTACGGCCTATAATCATCCCACTATAGGGCAAAGGCCTCCATCATTCAATTCAATTACCACAATTTTGTATAAATAAAATAAATATAAAATATTTTTGATCTATAAAAGGATTTTAACTAATTAAATTCCTATTATTTTCATAATTACCTTCATGATGAGCTGAGATCTTCGGAAATACGAGTCTAATGATGATTTTCTCAGACGACCGATCCCATTTATATGATCATTAATCTAAAAAAACCTAGTAAAGTAAATCAAGGCCTAACAACGGGCAAATGTTTGCTCTATAATTATTAATAGATCGCGTTTGCAATTAATGCGAAAATTATGTCAGGATGTGTACGTAGTCAAGTTTGAGTTGTATGTAGAACTAATTATAATAAAGCAGTCTTAACTTAACTAAATAGAATAGCACCTACCCTTTTTACTATATGAGTGTCGTAAGAGGGTGACTAGAGGAGTGCCCACTGCCAGAAAAGAGGCATCGTCTTGTATTATTAATACTCGTACATCACATGTCGACCTAAACATAAGCTTGCGTTTATGTAGATACACTTGGAAAGTTTCAGAATGCAAATAGAGAAAAATTCTTCATTGGAAATTGCATACGAGTTTGCAATAAATTACCACATTCTATTAATGAATAACTGCCTTTTTAAGAACTGAAATCAAATAAGTAGGTGCTAAAGTTATTTTAATAATAAAGGTGCCTTAAAAATGAGGTACCTAACTACTTCTAGTAAATGATTAACTATCATCTATACTAATATTATAAAGCTGAAGAGTTTGTTTGTTTGTTTGAACGCGCTCATCTCAGGAAGTACTGGTTCGATTTGAAAAATTATTTTTGTGTTGGATAGTCTATTTATCGAGGAAGGCTTTAGGCTATATAACATCACGCTGCGATCAATAGTAGCGAAGCAACAGTGAAAAATATTGCGAAAACGGGGAAAATTATTCATATCATTTGACGCGGACGAAGTCGCGGGCAACAGCTAGTAAATCATAATAGAATGTGTAACCAATGCATTGTCTAGCCTCGCACTGTAAACATCATTTTGGTATACATGGACGAAGTGACAGTCTTTTGCGTTGCTTCGGCTGGTACTAGCTTACACTTTTGTACCCAATCAGTGGTAGGTTAAATATTGAGACGATCAAATGCGCCATGCTGCCTCCAGAAGTATTTGCAAAAATAAAAGTGATTGTACGGGTTTTATAATTTTGTTTGAAAAATAAATGTCTAAATAGGTTAAGCTATGATGTTAACATGATATTTAGTAGAAATCTATGGTTACCAGTGTTATTCGTATGATTTAATTATGGCCACTAAGTCGACGAAACCGGAAGTGACGTACTAACTTCAGTCCATATTCCAAGGTTTGTTAGTATAGTAAATATTGAACCATTAAACGCCTATTTTGATGAACAAATTTTAAAAGGTATTTTAAGACTTCTTTAAAGAAATTCTATTTTAGGATGTATGTTTAACAGTCATTTCTGACTCAGAAGGTAGGTAGGTACAATCGAGCATATTTTGGTAAAATTATCCAATAAGTAGATCATAATATTTCATTTATTTTCACACCGAACTACATATTGTGTTTCGAATAAGTACATGAATTTCATCAATTTTGTAAGTGTGCCTCCTAATTTTATTTAAGATATTTTAAGACAAAGTTGCGTATTATTATGCTGTCATGGATATTCAAAACAAGTTATGTATATCTATAATTTTAATTTATTAACATGAAATATAATTTTTAAAAGATTTTCCTTAGCGGATATTGTTTTTGTATTTTATCCCTCATTCATGCAACTTACAACTAAATTTGTACTTGCTTGTGCTTTCAATTACAATAAATATTTATATTTTTATTCTAAACGTTAAGAAAATACAATACAATTATTAACATAACCGCATAATTGAGTCAGTAACCAGAAGTACCAGAACGCGCGCCATTTTTGCTGTCACGGTGTCCGCCATTTGCAAAATTCTTCCCGCCGTTTGAGAAGCCGTTGCCATGGTGACCGCCGTTGGAGTATCCTTGGCTGCCGAAGTCAGCTGGAGCTGAGCGGAGGTTGTTGGCGTTTGAGTCGTAACCGGAGCGGGTCAGGTCTGTCTCCGACTCTTCGTAGGAGATATGAGGTTTGAAGCCACGCTCGTCGGCTTCGTAACTTACGGTCTGTAAAAAGACTTTCATTTAGTTATCATTGTCCGGCACAATGGTGTTTTTCACCATTTTGATCGGTTTTTTCTTATAGTTGTACCTACTTTATTTATAACCATATACAGACACTCTCGTATATGGCCATCGAGTCTTTTAGGGTTGCATACCTCTAAAAGGAAAAAAGAAACGACTTCTTACGGCCATTTCCAATAACCTATCTATCTTCAGGTTTGGCATATCGGAGATAGAAAACAACTTCTGTCTTTGTTTCTCTGGACGGCAAAAACAGAGATAGAAACTGTTTCCTATCTCCGATATGCCAAAACTGAAGATAGATAGGTTTATGGAACCGGCCGTTAGTCAGTCTAACTGTCAGATTCTTTTCCTCAGAATCGCAATGTATTTCAACCGCTACGGTTGAAAGTAATATTATACTTATACATAATATCGCCAATTACCTTTATCAAAAGATATGGCTATTTATGCTTAATTTCCCATACATTGCCTTATGGAATCAAAACATATGGGGTACTTCCCGCTGATCTAAAACCATGAAATTTGGCAAGGGGCACAACAAAATATCTTTTTGTAAGTACGAGTATATAGGAAAAAATCCGAAAATTGACAGTGTTAAATCTTTTAATATTGCTTATACGGAACTATTGGTGTGAGAGTCGGACTTGCACTTGCTCAGTTCTTTACTGGAATTTCCATTTCAAATTCAATACTATCAAAGAAAAGATGCTCAATCTATCACCGTATTATAATTTGGAATATCAATTTCATTAACATCACCTGTTTCCTTCCATCAGGCAACACAACGTGGTACTCTCCCTGCGCCCTCTCTTCTTGCCTTTCCTCATGGTGTCCGAAATCAGTCCCTTCTTGGTAATCATTCACCATATACCCAAAGTTGTAGTTTGCGGGTTCCTGTACAGAATGTGTATAAGTACTAGGTTTTAATATGAAATAATTTACATTAATATTATCGTTAATCGAGTCAGTAAGTACTTATACTTATTCTGTACATTTAAAGCTTGTTAATAAATTAGTTAATTTGTCATTCATCCATAAAGGTATTAATTTGGTTATCCTGTCATACAATCTTATATTACTTGTTTTTCAAAAGATGTCTTACAATCAAGCATTCAAGTTAATCCTTATGCCAGAAACAATAAATTTTGGTTAAATATGATCAGAGACAAGCACTACTTATAATAAGTTTAGGCCAGAAGACAAAAGACCTAACCTAACATAAGAGCTACCAGATATAAGGTCCCAAATAAACAAGAATGACATATCGAAATGTTTGATTTAAATTCAACCCTACATACAAAAAATAAAGTTGAATGCTACAAAGTTGAAGAAGCACCCAAATGTTTAGTGGTCCATCACTTGGTAAGGACGTTTTTAGATCGCTAATTGTGTATCTAGTAATTAATTTTATATGTATAATGTGTTTATTTAAAGCATAAATGCCTGCACAGACGAGGGACAATCACGGCGTACTTTTTTGTCCTTCAAAATAGATCCCTTACAACTGTATTGATTAACGCACACACACATTAACGCACAACACACACTCAATGATGGATGGCTTATTTGCTTATCTTAACCTAAATGACCTTATGAAAATATTACCTTAAGTTAACATATATTTCTTATGTGTACTTCACCAATCCATGATATTATCAAAAACATATTGGAGACACTTACAGATAATTCTTCCAAAGCATTCCTCCCAAAAGGACTGGCATTACGATCGTAGCCTTGCTCGGGGTTGGCAGCGAACCTGCCCTGGGCGCCATGACCACCTAATGGACTGCTGCTTCTGAAACACGATTTTCTTACTTTAAATTTAAATGTAGTTGCAAATAACATACTTATACAATGAGCTGGCATTCTAGATCTGCTAAATTACCCAATGGTATGATGGTACCTATATAAACAGCATTTTTTGATATACTCACATAAAAATGCTGTTTCATGAAAGCGCACATAAGCTGGCACACTACGCCTAACTTGATAAATTGTCGATCCTTGAATTGCTTTCTATGTTAATTAATTATATTGCTGTCCGTCTTCTTGTCCGTCGTTTGGCCAATGATGAAGAGCAGACTGAAGCTTTTCACCCATCTTCTGCCAGTGTTTCTT
Source organism: Anania crocealis (assembly GCA_949315895.1). Classification (NCBI taxonomy): domain Eukaryota; kingdom Metazoa; phylum Arthropoda; class Insecta; order Lepidoptera; family Crambidae; genus Anania; species Anania crocealis. The sequence continues at coordinate 9,624,305 of OX438873.1, read as the reverse complement.
TAGTAGGTAGTCTTAATGCAAGTTGGTGATCATAGATTGCCCAATGATAGAGTGATTCAGTCGCCTATTGCGATTTACGATTTACTGGTGCTATATGTATTGTATATCAAAGGTCGGTACCATAAAGCCCAAATATTCTTAATAGGAGTAAATAGTCTTACCTGCCAAAAGCGCTGGCAGCGGCACCGTGCCCTCCTTTATGGGGGGCAGCTCTAGCAGACTGGGGGCCGTGGCCTTGAGCTAAAGCCCTCGCAGCTATCACTTGCGGAGGAGAGTTCTGTGGCCCTTGGGGGTAGCCGCCGCCATTTGTAGGTGGTGGAAGATAGCTGGAAAGAGGAATTATTATTAAAACCTGAGTCTATGAACATCAACATTTTGTGAGCATAGTGATACTGTAAATATTATTCCAATAAATGTTTTAATGTTATCTATACTCTATACTATAATATAAAGCTGAAGAGTTTGTTTGTTTGTTTGTTTGTTTGTTTGAACGCGCTAATCTCAGGAAGTACTGGTTTGAATTGACAAAAACTTTTTGTGTTGGGTAGTCCATTCATCGAGGAAGGCTTTCGGCTATATAACATCACGCTGCAACCAATAAGAGCGAAGCAGCAGTTCAAAACGTTGCGAAAACGGGGAAAATTATTCATATCATTTGATGCGGACGAAGTCGCGGGCAACAGCTAGTTATGAAAACAGACGTTACGTAGTACGAGTATGTCCCAGTGTTAAGATTCTTTTAATATAAGGCTTAATTTCAGTGTATTCTAATCCATAAACACCATGCTGGTAATCTTTTGGAACTATACAATTTTGCACTGTAAAACAAAATAACTAATTACCTGTTTGACGGAGGCGGTTCAGCTAAGGCAAGAGCTAGGAGAGCGAAAACTGCTACCAGGACCTAGAAAGTTAATCATCGTAATTTGTTAATATTATGTTTTAAAACTGTTTTTTTAAACAAATAAATTATTATAAGAGTTAGTTATTTCGAGATTTCTACCATGTACCTTGTTTTTCATGAGTTTCCGATATTTCGGCACTGTTGCAAGCGCCATGATGATGACCGTTCTTCCGCGATCATGGCGCTTGCAACAGTGCCGAAATATCGGAAACTCATAAAAAACAAGGTACATGGTAGAAATCTCGAAATAACTAACTCTTACGATAGTGACCATGAAAGTTTAAAACAGTATAAATAAATTATTATTGTAGGTGTAAGTTGAAAATATAATTCTTTGAATAAAGACTTGAACCCACCACAACACCTTCCCTATTACCGGGCGACTGCTCTAACCACAGAACATGGAAAAAGGTTAGAAAGGCTGTATGAGATGATGCGCCATTTGTATGAGCCTTTGCGCCTATCAAGCGAATTCTTTTGACGTCAAGAGAAACCAATCACAGCGCTCACTTACAGCATTTGCTCATAACCCCTGTGGCGCGCTTGCCCCGCCTGCCCTGCCATCGCCTTTCTAACCTTTTTCCATGTGCCGTGGCTCTAACCAATTGAGGAGCTACCTATAAATTTTTTGTACGACGAATTAATCAAAGCTTTTTACGCTGTGAGCCTGAGCCGAGTCAAACGGACAGACATAGGTACAGTAAAAAAAGTAAATATTTTTGATGTAGGTAAGTACCGCATACTTTCAAATGCACTCCTACAGGATCATAAGACCGCCGGCAGTCGCGATAACAATTGATTTCAATTGTGTCTGGAATTACATACAGTCGAGAGGTAAGTTAAAATCTGCTAATTTGAAATTAGAAACAGACAATTTCATTTATTTGTAAAATAATACTTTGATAATTTTGATTTGAAAAACTATTGCAGTTAAATGATCATAGGAAAAATTACATATTTAATATTTTGGAAGCAGTTTTAAAAATGTAAGAACCATTAAAAATATCAAATAAGTACCTTCATTTTGAATCCAAATGACACAGATGACACAATTCGAATGATACACTAGTTCCTATTCATGTGGCTTTTATAGTTCGACAAAGCTTTCGGGTAGGGGTTGAAAAATTGACTCTCATTAGACACATAAAGAGCTTTCAAGGTGCCGAGAGCTAGGCGAACAGAGGCGGCGGTGGAGTCGCATGACTACTTAAAACTTTTTTCGGAGTTGACTGATTTCAATGTGTTTTGTTTATAGGATATGGCACAATTTGAAGAGAATAATCAAAATAAAATAAAATAACATAGAAATATATTTTCTTAATTTAAAATTTCGTCAGAGATTCGTTTCAATTTAACACCTGCAATTTTATTGCTGGCTAATAGTTTTAAAAAATAATCATTTTCCTAAACAATGTAATACAGCTGATTTGCTAATACAGAGATTCAAGTTTAATTTTAGCAATTTATTTCGGACTTGTATTATAGAAATTACTGCTGAACCAAACCGTAGTCGAGTGCAAAGAGAAAACCTTCAGAAATTGATTTCCGCTAAACAAATCATAAAAAGGAATTTAAATGTTTCATTTGTTTTTTTGTTAAATATGCTGAGATAGACAACCTATACTATAAATGCCTTTTTGACCTTAACGAAGAATCTCATGGGTTATAACTATGAAAATAAAAACAAATTCAAAACCGCGATTCGTTATTTAAACATTACATCGAAGACAAGATTAGTGTGATTAGCTCTAGCCTGACGTGCTGGTTAAATCTGCTGCAAGTAGGATGTTACAGAACAATATGAGAACAGTTTAATAAACCCATAAAATGTGTACCTACCTTTAAACATTTTTGGTGCAAAAAAATATTATGCGTCTCCTCGCCGTTTCTGTCCAGCCAAAATCTCACTCAAGGATGCTACGCGTTCGCGCGGTGACGTCTCTTTACAACTGGCAGACTGCATACTACAGACCTCAGCTGTGGTCATGAATGGGCAACGTTTGTCACATGTACGTTCACCACACTAGCGCTCCGCCCCCAACTTTGTCCACTAAGTTTTCGGTTAAGTCGTTCTCATTGGCGATTATTTATTTTTTTCTATTTTTACAGCGTGTTATGTAAATGGTAATAATTATGTCAAGTCGAAACCAGCCCATGTTATCATAATATGCATTAATTACTTACTATTATGGTGAAGTCTGGGATCATAAAAATTTTTGTTTAATGTTTTTTTTTCAGATATGATATCAAATTAACATTGGTTTGCTGTGGCATCGTGATGGATAGTATTAAAACAAAAATAAACACAAAATACTTACACTAAACGGATACCATTTTGTTACTTTTTAGTTTTTTTATTCATTGTTTTTTAATTTAAGGCTTTTAGTTTATTAATTATAGCCGGACTAGTACCTACTTACCTATACATAAAAACGTTTTTATATTTTATTTTGTTCTAAATATACAAACTATTTGTACGTATGTATATATGGATACCTACTTTGTGTACATAAATATATACGTGACTTGACCAAGGAAGTTTCAGGTTAGGTACCTATGGATTTCTTAACCTCGGATCGAGCTAGCTTTGACAAAAGTAACCTATGTACTATGTCATTTGGATATATTCAAATAAAGTAAAATATTCTGAAAGTTTTGAAATATACTACACATACTATTAGTAAAGTATTAGGGGTTAAAGTATGAAATTGCCGTTTTGTATGGACGAAATCGAGAAAAGTCATTTTTCCATAATAACAATTTTTTAGTTTTTTTAAAAACGTCTGAACCGTTTTCGATGCAATTAAAGGTTTAAAGATGAATGAATGAATGAATACTCTTTATTGTACACAAATAAAAAGAACAGTTATTAACAGATGATTTTACACAGAAATATGTACAATATAGGCGGTCTTATCGCTTATGAGCGATCTCTTCCAGACAACCTTTGGGTGAAATTATTTTTTATAGAAAGGGGAAGGTATATACGATGATACAGTAAGAGAATAATTATACTATATATATATTCACCTATTATTTATTACATAAACTTAAACAAAAATATACCTACATAAATATCTATTATAACTATATATAAATACAATAAAAATACATATACCTACATAAATAATAAAAATACGCAAGAAACGACGTCATGACCAACTAACAATGTTTAATAGTTTACCAAATTAATGTAGCTTTATCAAAGTGGCAGATAGTGCATTTTTAAACGCTTTTTAAAAATTGCTATCGACTCTGATTGTCTGATAGCCAAAGGTAGAGAGTTCCATAAGCGAATGGACTGAACTGTAAACGACAGGGTACAATAGCTAGTGGAGTGTGGGGGGAATTTAAGAATCAGTTTTTTGGATGACCGCATGTCACAATCCTGTGATGGCTGCAGGAATTGAAAGCGCTCTTTTAGATACGGGGGTGATTTTGGACTAAATAATATGTTAAATAATAGGGCAAGTATATGTGAGTCACGCCTGAGTCGGATAGGGAGCCATTTGAGCTGGATCCGGTATTTGGTAAAATGATCGTATTTCCGCAAGCCAAAGACTATTCTAATGCAAAAGTTTTGTAACCGTTCAAGCTTGTCGAGGAGATTTTCATTTAGGTCTAAGTAGCAGCAGTCTGCATAATCGAGGATAGGAAACAACAAAGCTTGAACAAGAGCAATTTTAGTAGGTATAGGTAGAAAATTGCGTAGTCTACTAAGTGACGCTGCCGCTGCGAAAAGCCTTCTGCTTACTTCCGTAGTTTGTTTGATCCAGGTAAATGTACTGTCTATATGGACGCCAAGATCCTTAACTGTTCTTCCAAAAGGAATTTGTATACCATCAAATATGATGGGTTGCAAGGCCAGCCAGTCAATCCTATCAATTTGCCTCTCACCTCCCACAACCATCACCTGTGATTTAGAGGGGTTAACCTTCAGACCAAAGGATTTACTCCAATCAAGAATATAACGGAGGTCACTGTTAACCATTTCTACAACACTGGAAAGGTCTTCGCGGCTTCCTTGCGAATATATCTGAAGATCGTCTGCATACAAGTGGAAAGAACATTTGAGATTATAAGTAATCGAATTGATAAAAATTGCAAACAGGAGTGGAGACAGCACGCCACCTTGGGGGACACCGGCATTAATGTCACACCATGCAGAGAAAGACTCCTCTGAACGAATGCGCTGCCGGCGCCCGTGCAAGTAACTGTGAAACCAGTCAAGCACCGATGGAGATATATTAAGAGAACGTAGCAAACCAATTAAAATATCAAAATCAACCGTATTAAAAGCATTACTAAAATCTAGTAACGTAAGTACAGTAAGTTCCTGGCGATCCATTCCAAAACGGATATCATCAGTTATTTTAATTAAGGCAGTAGAAGTACTATGGCCGGGGCGAAAACCCGATTGAAATTGATTTAGAAGTTTGCTTGCGGTCAGGAAGTGGTTGAGTTGATGAAGTATTGAGATGGGCCGATAATCTGAGTATGAGGAGGGGTTTGAAGATGGTTATAAAGCTACGCATTATAGTATTTAAATAGTATTAAAGGCTCAGGCGGGACTCGAACCCACATCATCGCTTTACTTCTAATTAGTCACCGAGATATTTAAGTCACAGCGCCAATTTTTCAAGCTTAATCTTATCGCTGTAAGCCAGCGTTGTTTCATAATAGTCTTCAATCGTTGTGTTTTCTGTATATTCTTTGTACAGGCGACAGCATATCAAGCTGAACACTGCGGCACCTTATTCAGTTATAATAATACCTAGATGTGATTTTGCAAAAAAAAAAACTGTAAGTACAGAGAAATATACAGGAAAAAAATTCTGAATTACGTTCTGCGAAAATTCCATTTTACGAAAGTGACCAAATTTTTCGCTATGACAGCTATGTGCTGCCCCAATTAATAAATTTCAAAATCAATTCTCATAAAACTAGAACCGTATCATTTTAGCAATTACCTCTAGTATTTATTGAATCACAGTAAATTTTTCATTTAATTGTTTATAAAGTTAGTCCTCTAGTATCCCCTTAAATCAAAATTTCGTCTTCCTTAGGACTTGAACCCACAATCTTTCACTTATCAGGTGACTGCTTTAATCAGCTATCAAGACGTTATTTGTATCGACGAATTTGTTGAAGGCTTTAGTACCTAAGTAAGAAAGGACGAAATGGTTTTAAAATGGTTCCTTTGCAACTTTTTGTTTAAAGGGTACAGACAACGGCACGTCAACATACCACAAAACGTCAAATTTTCTTATTTGATATTGATCTTTACCTGGGCTTAAAGTTGAAAGTCAATTCAATGACCTTTAACTTTTTGGGTAGGTTGACCAGCCGTATCTGTACACTCTTCTTCTTATTATTTTTTTATGGCGACGAACTTGTGTTTTCCGCAGTGGGTAGACTGTTCGGCAAACAGATCATGGAAAAAGGTTAGAAAGGCTATGTTGGCGGGACAGGCGCGCCACAGAGGTTATGAGCAAATGCTTGTAAGTGAGCGCTGCAGCTGTGATTGGTTTCGCTTGATTAGCGTTCTTTGAACTCGTTTATTTATGTGTAGTGAGGCGTAAGCTGCGACATCCATGTTCTGTGGTTCGGCCAGTACAATATAGCTTGATTACAATTACACCTGTCGAACTGAGGAAACTAGGGCTGGGATGGGACTGACTCGACCATAGACTTTATGGACTCGACTGATCAAACGAAAAAACAGTTAAGGCGAATAAAATGGAACGAAAGTGACCATCATCAGTATCACTAGAACAATCATGAAGATGAACTAGATTTTTTTTACCGCATGTAGAATCTAATACTCGTACATATTATGAACGTTTTTCGTAAACTAGCTAATAATAATTGCAATTTGATGTTCTTAGCACCAATCAATGCTTATTTAAACATTTGCACCATTTATGTTACATTAAATCGATTTTGAACGATCTTTAAAGTCTGTCGATTTAGATTTGTCCATCTAAAAGAAAAATAACTTACTTTGTAAAGACGTCTTTTATATTTAGGTCTAATTTTTGTAACTGTATTATTATGATATTTTTTAATTTTCTCTCTTTTTATACATAATTACTTTGATAAATATATGCAATGTATTAAAAATATTCTTAACATTCCAGATACCAATATTTTTTCTCTGCAAATGTTTTTCACTTGTGTGACGTTGGTACAAAGTTACGTCGTCTCTTTCAGTAAGAACTGTCATTCTATCAAGCTATAATTGTATTTTATGAACTATTAATTTGTTGAAGTATGTTACAGACGACAGCACATCATGCTTAACACTGGGACACCTTATATAGTTGGTTTAGGCACAGATAATATAATTCTACGTTTAGGTGCAATTAATTTTGCAATAAAAATGTGTAACAGGTTATTTTAATATGATGAGATCAAAAAAATAAAATAAAATAAACATCACATTGTATATTTGCACTATAAAATCTACATCACAAGCGACTTATCAACTAGGAGGTATATTTTTTTTACATTTTTCATTTGCTACAAAAAAATAAATAATGAGTATTTTTGTACGTCATCGATTTGCTTTCGCATCATTTATCCATTTTCGTTAAAACATTCGTTTAATCTTTAAAATACAAGTACCTAATACATTAAATAAGCAATGACCCTTATTTAGATAGAACAATTGGTATGTTTTGCATTTCTACATAGCAGCACGACTAAAACTATTTAAGATCAATGCTAATACATAATTAATAATTATAAATCGACTCAGCTATTTTGAAGTTCATTTTCGAATAATATAGGTACTTTATAGTCTTAGGAACTCAAAAAGACTTTTGGTCTTTATCTATATTATAGGTAGTAGGTACAAAATTTTTGTGGTCCAATCTCGAATACTACTCGTATATCGAATATTTGGTCTCCGGACTATCTTGCTGTCTTTTTAATAAGGTCCATCACCAGATCTTGCTAGGTCAGCAGCGTTCTCATCGTACCCACCCGACCGGGCTGACGCATCAGCTGGTTCCACCGTGATCCTCGGCTTGAAGCCACGCTCGTCTGCTTCGTATTCCACCACCTGGAATCGAGTAGGTATTATCATCATCAAAAGCCTTAATAAAGTAAAAGTAATGTGAAGTACCGGTCTATAATCATCCCACTGGAAGAGAATAAACTAAGTAATTATTTCGAAGCCCATCTGAGATACCTACACGAAATAAAAAGTAGAGTAACGGCCTATAATCATCCCACGGCAGGGCAAAGACCTCTGACATTGTATTCAAGTTACCACAGCATGATGGGTACAGGCATAATCACCACGCCAACCACGCTGTCCAAATGCGGTGATCACAAACCAGAGCAATTACCAATGCAACAGCCGCAACAGGGCGTTAAAGCCTTAATAAATTGACAGTTAAACACAAGTTTTCTCCATGAAAGTATCTTCATAATTGATAAAAAGTAGTGTTCATTAATAATTGAAAACACTCTTCTTATTATATGACTCAAGATTAGGCAGGTGTCTGAGTTTTTTTAAATTGGTTATGGGCTTGCTTGGCTTTACGATACTGAATCCAAGATTTGAAAGGAAGCCTTCGTGTAGCGAGCTTATCCAGAAGCAGCCTATTCATACTTCTTTTAAAAATGTGTTGTAGTCATTGGGAAAAACAGTAGCAGGTAGGGCGTTTTCCAAGCCGCCTAGACATGCTTCTGACTTAACTTGTCCACGACTTCCATCTTCCAAGACGCAGCTTTATAGTCATGCTTCGAAAGGCACGCTAAGCCGTTGGTCTCGTCTTCCGGTAGGTATAAGTTGGAAGTCGTAAGAACATGCTATATCAGAGGCCTCATAAAGGCGAATTGATAAACTCTGACACCAGAGCATCCTTTATAGGTATAGACATAAGATAAGAACAAGAAACGAAAAGGATCTTGTATGATCTTCAGCATGGTCAACCTTTCCTCTTCCTAACCCAAGATAGTTGTAACCAGACTACGGGAACCAATGCAAATGGAAGGGTCTGATTTTAGCAGTTTTTGTATCTTTGTAAGTATTTATGCGTTCCACACTTTTAAAGGATCCTAATTTTACCCAAGGACCATCGACTGAAAGTATCCACCAGGATCAAATAATACCTGTTTGTTATTACCTGTTTGGTTCCATCAGGAAGAACAACGAAGTATGACCCTTCGGCGCGATTGTCCTGCCTCGTCTCTGTATGGCCGAAGTCACTTCCAGATTGGTAGTCGTTCACTTTGTACGAAAAGTCGTAGTTTGCTGGTTCCTGTTGATCAAAGGATTATTTATAAGTATGTTCATTAACATCATCTTCAACCTCTAAAAGTTCATTGTTGACTCAAAGGTTGCTATCATTCAACCGACGACTTAAGAGCGGTACACAATTCAACATGAACGTGTCAAATGATGGCTCCCGAGCGCGACGTTATGAAAAACATTCTATAGTGTCTAGCATTGTGCCCCGATCAGTTAAAATCAGATTTATTTCTGCAAATAGGCCCCTGGAGGCGCTTTCACACGTCCCAATATTTAAACCTACCACTGCTTCGGGACAAATGTGGGCTAGTGCCGAGAAGAAGCAGGGCAAGAAACTTGGTCACTATTGTCCGAGAATTCGGTCACTATTGTATTGATATGAGATCACCAAGAAAAAGTATGACTACTTATTAATTTATTATTATGGTAATTTGCTGTAAAGTTTAAATTAAGATAAGAAAATTTGTACCATAAGCACAAGATCAAATTAAGAATTTTAAAAAGTTACTTTTTAACCCAAATAGATAAAAATCATAATATAGCTAACAATATTTGAATTGCTGCGCGCCAAACGAATTATCAACGACGATCGTCATGTATACGTACAATAACATCGCTTTTACGTCGTCATCAGCCCACTTGATTCCACTGCTGGACATAGGTCTCTTCAGCAGGAAGATTAAACTGAAGTCTCCACAACTACCCACGGAGTTAGTGCATTGCTGTCTCCAGTCAGCCTGTGACCATGGTCGGTGCAACTCGATCGAAACGTCAGGCAAAATAATAAGGTATGATCGCGTTTAAGTCTCCATGTTAGGCAAACAGATTGGCGATCGCAGTTTGGACAATAGTGAAGAGAAGATGTTATTGCCCATCTTTTTGCCCTAGGACACCCGTAGGTCGTAGGTCAAGAAGTTATCGTATTTTGGGCCGGTACCAAACAGCACGCTTTTTGCTTTTATCTTAAAGTATTCATATTTTCACTAGAGTTAATTGATTCGGGGCTTATATCGTGTAACTTAACCTTATTTTTTATAAGTTGCCAATATTAGTACTGTTGTAAGGGCTGTGTCGCGGAAAAACTGTTGTCCTGACTGTCAGTTCTTCTGATTTGTAATTATTCCGCTGCAGGGAAAAGGCCTCCATCATTGTATTCAACTTTCCACAGAAATTATGGGTACTGGCATAATCACCACGCTTGCCAAATGCGGGTTGGTGATCACAAACCCGAGCAATGTTCGAAAATTCTAAACTTTTTTTGCCCGACCTGGGAATCGAACCCTGAGATCTTGATCCAGTATTTAAACCAATAGACCAACAGGGCGTTCACGGGCCACATAATTTGCTATGATAAACCGTAAAGCAATACAAATTTGGTCATACCTGGTTCAGCAGTTCATCAAGAGCGTTTCTGGCGTAGTCATAACCCTGGCTGGAAAGTTCGTTGTACTGTTCAGGCACTCCGTACTGCTCCGAAGGCATCGCGTCGCGAGCTGATGGGACTCCATAGGTATTTGATGGTGACGACCTGAAAAATGTATTGATTATGCTTAACTAGTATTCTGCAAACTTAATCTGAAACTATTATTGGTTTCGCTCAAGATTTTATTAGCCTAGCCTATTTTTGAATTTGTTGCAAACAAATGATCTCAAATTTAACCTTTTCGAGGTATAGGTCGAATTACGAATCTTTCTTTACTGTTCAGCATCCTTTATTGATAGATAAAAAAAAAGAACACACTTACCTAGCAGAGAAAGGTGAAGCAAAAGCATTAGTCTTCAAGTTCGTTCGGGCAGAAGGTGCGCCATATTCCTGAGAGATACCCCTCGTCTCCGGAGCAGCATAGGTGTCAGACAACGCTCTTTGACTGGGCACACCATAAGACTGGGAAAGAGACCTAAATCCCTGAGAATACGAGTCAGAACTCCTTGCGGGAGAACCATACTGGGTAGATAAGGAACGGGCTGGAGCTCCGTAAGATTGGGATGGGCTGCTCCTAGGGGTCCCGTATGACTGGGAAACACTATGAGATCCAAAGGAAGACTTAGCAGCAGAACTATAACCCTGAGCCGCGTTACGGGCAGGGGCACCATATTGTTGGGAGATGGAGTTGGGGTTGAATTGAGGGCTGCGAAAACTGGGGCTGGATTTTTGCGAGGACTTGAATCCAGAGCCGAAGCTTCTTTGGGAGGGGACTCCGTACTCAGCTGATGGAGTGGATCGAAAGTCAGGAGCACCATATAAGGTTGATGGGGATCTAGCAGAGGCATACGAGTCAGTAGCTCTTAGACTGGGTACTCCGTATTCCTGCGACAAGCTATTTCTAGCACTGGGAGCAGCGTAGTCTTGAGATAGACCAGACCTGGCATTAGGCACGCCATATTCTTCTGAGATCCCTGACCTAGCATTAGGCACACCATATTCTTGAGACAACCCAGCCCTGGCACTTGGCACTCCATATTCTTGCGATAATCTAGCACTGGGTGCGCCGTACTCTTGTGAAAGGCTGTTTCTTGCAGATGGTGCAGCATAATCTTGGGCAATCCCAGCCCGAGCATTAGGAAGTCCGTACTCTTGAGAAACTCTGGCGGTAGGAGCGCCGTATTCTTGGCTCAGGCCACTGCGTGCGTTGGGTGCTCCGTAGGTGTCAGCTGGTGCGTTCCGTAGACCAGGGACTCCATACTCTTGCGAAAGGGCTCCAGACCTAGCTGCAGGGGGACCGTATTCTTGAGACAAGGCGTTGCGAGATCCTAAGCTTCTAGAGGCGGGGTATGCTTGTGATACAGACCGTTGGATTTCAAAGCCGTGGCTTTGATCATGGTCGTATGAGTGGTCATGGCTTCCATGTCCTGACCGCCCAGCCGCATAGCCATCACTGTAAAAAGGGTTCGTGAGTTTGATAGGGTTTGTTTCACATCGTTTAAATTAAGTTTAAGAAATAAGGAATCTCTTGCAGACAATATTTAGAAGGAAATCAGATCATTATTTTAGAACTAAGAGAACGAGACGCTTATTTGTTCTCAGAGACTTTAAGGGGTGTTATGATGACTGAGATACACCATTGTTTCAGTCGTAGTAAGGTTTGTAATTTTATAAAAAAATAAACTTACCCTACAGGAGGTTCGGCAAATGAAAGTGATAATAAAAAAAGCAGAGGTATGAAAACCTGTAACAAAAGATACAAATGATTGTTGATTGCTATATGAATAGTTATTACTGTATCGTATCATTGATAATTTTGTAGTTCTTACCTTCATGTTGAATTTGGAAAGGAAATCAATAGAGTCAATCTGGAATCAAAATATTAATATTAATAATGCTCTTAAAAACTTAATATTTTATTACTTAAACTTCTGCAAATTATGGCAAAGTGTTATTCAAACTGTTTTCTTCTTAATTAAATGTACGAAGTCCTTAAATTGTCGTCTATCTACTATATATTTATTTTTCAAATCCTTAAATCTCTATAAGAAATGTTTGCAACCTACCCTTATGTTTTGTAGATGCAAGTTCGATCAACAAACATTGAATGATATTGTCCAAATCCTCTCACCTATTTATACTAACCGACTCTTAACAATACCATCTTCCACCAGAACCTTATTTGCGGTTTCTGCCCCGTCTTCAACTTCAAAAATGATCCTTGTCTCTTCAGCAATAAGATCACCGTACACATTTCAAACTGTATTATGTTCCGTTAAAAGTTTCATTATAGTTTGATAGGCGCATGCGTCGACACTTACATGAAAGAATCGAGCCTTTGTTACAGCTCGGAGACAGATTCAAGATGACAATCGCTAGGTCCTTGGATCTTAAATCGCTTGCGGTTAGGATCGGTCGATGGGATTTGTGAAATCTCGATTCAAGTGATGGTAAAATTGGATATTCAGCGTACATAGCTCACTCATACAATAGAATATTTATATACCTTAACAATAACATTTGAATTTTAACGGAAAATTCAATTAAAAGTAGTAATACACAATAACAGTTGTAACTCAGGAATTAGGTGTATCTACACGATTTAAATGCACGTCTTCATAAAACAGTGGTACAAGCATCAGAAATATTTGAAACTGGCTTTTATCTGCTAGCTGGCTTAAATTATATCAACATCAGTTCAGCAGTTTAGGTGTGACAACATGACAGACAGACAGGTCGCTTATGTTATTAGTAAGGATGTGAGAATTTAGGATGTCTTATTAGTTATACTATATTCTAAGATAATTCAGATGACCACCGTGACGTAGTGGCGTACAATCCGGTTCCCAAGGTGTCACCTGCTCCGAAGTCCCAGGTTCGATTCCTTGACGGGTCAATGTAGCATAATAGTGTTTTTCTTTGTGTTTGTGTTATATACATATGTTTTTAATGATAATATACACTCACTTTGAGATTAGAAAAATGTATGTTATGTTTGTCTACGTTGTTTATTATTATTTTTGGTGTAGTCGTTCGATTCCAAATCTAGTCACTTTAGGAAACGAATTTTCTTAACACATTAATGCCTATTTAATACTGAGACGTAGCTTGGTTGGATTCCCACCTTATTATCAGAGATGTTCGCTTAGGCCCAAATTATTAAATTGTGTCTATCTATAGTTAATAGAAGGCACCCTAGGACGGTTTATTAAAAAAATATATAATTTGGAATAAATTTAAGTAAAAAAAAAAGATAATCCACGGCGCCGTGTAGTCGGCCTTACGGCTCTATCTTCAAGCATAATTATTCACGATTATTGTCTATGGTGCCGTTATAAACTCATTAGTCCGTTAACAATCAAGGGTAAGGTTTGCACCTTTCGTCCGGGTGGTTCTTTCGGGTTCTTATCTTCATTGACAAGCTTAGGGAGTACCTTCTGAAGGGGTTTGCTTAGCCGTGCTTCGGACTCATACACCTAACCTTTCTTGAAGGATAGTCATATAAAAGTAACAGCCTATAATCATCCCACTGCAGGGAAAAGGCCTCCATCATTGAATTCAAGTTACCACAGCAATGATGGGTGTACTGGCATAATCACCACGCTTGCCAAATGCGGGTTGGTGATCACAAACCTGAGCAACGTTCGAAAATTCAAAACTTTTTTGTTGCCCGACCCGGGATTCGAACCTGGGACCCCGAGATCTTGGCCCGGTATTTAAACCACTAGACCAACGGGGCGTTAATAATCATATAATCGGAAGGATTAGATTCATAATGCAGGCTAAAATTTATTGAAGTTTTAAATTAATACTTAATTAAAAGTATTGCACAGATTGCATACCTTCGATCACTAAAGAATTAAAGATGCAACTCAAAAATGGCAAATGTTGCTTTTCAGTTTTTTCTCTTATTGTATTTTTTATAAACTAACTGTAACTTTCATGTTACGCGTATTGACGTTTAGAGGAAACAGCTGATTTCGAAGATATTGAGGGTCAAAGTCACAATTTGATTTTCCATTTTATTACAGAAACTGTTGCCAAAGGTTACTTAAAAAATTTTCTTGTTACAAACATAGTGCTTATTTATATTATTTCGTTTATAATTATAGTTACATACAATTTTGAACTTAGCAGCCATCTCCAGCGCAGCGGCCCACGCTCCGGCTGCTATACATTGCGCGCTATGAATTATAATATTTTTTTGACTCCCAAAATTAAAAATCACTTCCCAGCTATAATATTGTGTTATATGACTTGGTTTGCTTTTCAGATTGCGTAGCTTCAACGTCTGCTTTAAGTTTTGTTTACACCCTGTATATCTGAACAAAAAATCCAAACCAATCGCTATAAATAACATTAACTATTTATTATCAGTATTTAAATTTGAAAAAATATATTTCAGATAGGACTCAAACCCACATCTCCATGTAAACCGAGCGCGGCACTTTACCAATTTAGCCACCGAGACACTACGCCACAGCGCCAATTCTTCAAGCTTAAAATTATTCTTATCACTGTTAGCCAGCGTAGTTTAATCAAAAGACAATCAAGAAGAGAAAATCAAGAAATTACAAGAAGGCGAAGCATTGCTAAAAAAATATGGTTGCTTCTTTCTTTTTTGTAAATTCAGGCCTACCTAGTATCAGAAAAAGTTCGACAAGAGCTAGAGTTATTTGATTCGAGGTTTAGGTACATGATTAAGCGCCGAGATCATGGCGCTTTCAACCTGTGCTTGCAGCAGTGCCGAAATATTAATTTATTTATTTTCTTTATTGGGTTTCCTTACAGTTATTACACAATACATTTACATAAGTAACAATTTCCAACATGTCTTATACTAGGTGCATAACTAATTACAAGGGAACACATCATGCATTATCTGTGTATGAAAAACAAAAACATATATAGATATAATATTATCATTTAAATTTATTTGTAGCGAAATTCATAATCCGATCACGAAAGCCAGTAAAAGAGTCTGAACAAATGTCTATCGATGCGCTGCACTCATTATATAGTTTACTTATCCTGGATACGGGAGAGTTTGAACCAAATTTCGTCCTACGCCTTGGTGGATTCATGGGTTGAAGAGGCTTTCTAGGGAGACGTGTGGGTGTCCGAAAGCAGAAAGAACTAAGCAGAGGTGGGCAGTCTATTTTGTTTCTGAATAATTTGTAAAAGAACATAAGATCGGAAATCTCTCTGCTTGCTTCTAAAGACAACATTTTGAAATTTTGAAGTCTGCTTTGATATGATTTTAGCATTCGAGCTTTACCCACAGAAAATATCGGAAACTCATAAAAAATAAGGAACATGGTATTAACCCCGAATCAAATAACTCTAGTGATAGTGACCATGAAAGTTTAAATCAGTTTATTTCGACAAGAGCGTCCTCTACTAAGTAATGTTGTTCGATAACGCATCCTCACATTGCGCTTAGGTAACAGAAGCCTATTTGAAGCCGAGCCTATTTCAAGTGTCGAGCTGATGACGTATCCGCCTTACAGCCCCGACCTTGTTCCTTGCTACTTTATTTTGTCGCCAAAAATTATTGACAAATGAGCCTGTATCAAGATCTCGGCATCCCAGGTTCGAATCCCGGGTCGGGCAATAAAAAAGTTTTGAATTTTCGAACGTTGCTCGGGTTTGTGATCACCAACCCGCATTTGGCAAGCGTGGTGATTATGCCAGTACACCCATCATTGCTGTGGCAACTTGAATTCAATGATGGAGGCCTTATCCCTGCAGTGGGATGATTGTAGGCTGTGACTTTGACTTTGACTTTGAGCCTGTTAACCCATTTTCAATCACGTAACTTTTTCGCCACAGTCTTTACCTAACCTAAATTCATTTACCAATTTAAATGCTGGTTTGGTTTTGTTCTAATCTAAGCGTGAAATTTTTTTTACTACAAAACTGATTCTAATCAAAATTTCGTTAGCGTTATGCAGTGTAGTGTTAAATTATTACTCCTCCATGGCAGAGTGGCGTACACACCAGTTTTAAAGGTGTCGCTTGCTCTGAGGAAGGTGAAACCAATATTGTATACTCCGACATCTACTAACACTATGCAAAAAACCATGTGAATCCTTTTCAGTATGAAAAACGAACAGTGATCCGACGGGAAAAATTATGTCTCAGTCGGGACTCGAATTCGCATCTCCGCTTTGTCATTCAGCTGAATGGTAAACCTCCGCGCCCGGCATGCGAGGAGATGCGGGTTCGAGTCCCGCCTGAGAAATATTTTTTCAAATTTAAGCCTTTAACTGCCGAAGTACTAGACACAATTAAATTTTTATTGTTTGGAGGTCACCGGTGACCCCCATGGCGCTCAATGTGTTAAATACTTAATTCAAATCTGTTCAGTTGTTTTGGCGTAATTGAGTAACAAACATACAATTTTCGCATTTATAAAGTGTGATAAAGCTTTTTTACCGATTTTACTGATTTATAATACGAGTAGGTATAGTAATTCGAGTATATCGATTTTCAAAATCCTACTACCCTATTAATGCTATAAACGCGAAAGTTTGTAAGAATGTATAAATGTTTGTTATTCTTTAAAGCTAAAACGATCCAAGGGATCTGAATGAAAATTGGCACAGTGTTCGTAACATATAGGCTACTTTTCATCCGGGGAAAAGGTGCGGTTCCCGTGGGATCAATATACTATAAAGAAATTCAAAATTCCACGCGTACAAAGTCGCATGCATTTACAGGTATGTAGTACCTATCTATCACATTTATTTGAAATCATTTAAAATTGTGCCAATCGATCTTAAATTATATCTACGGCAAGCTTGTCAATGGCCGCCTTTCCAATACCACCTGTAACACTTATTTAACTCCTAGGCTGAATAGACTTCCTAATCCGGATCGAGTCATGCAGTCATGCATGATTGTCCTTCACGCTTTATCAAAAGAAATACTAGGGCAAGGACGCAGTAACCAACATTATAGAAATATGTACAGTAGGTTCATGCTAACTAGCTACTTTATATTATGATACTAGCTGTTGCCCGCGAGTTCGTATGCGTCAATTTCTGTTTCTGTTATTATGATTGCGATTATTTTTGCAACATTTTTCTCTGATGCTTCGCTCCTATTGGTCGCAGCGTGATGATATGTAGCTTAAAGCCTTCCTCAATAAATGGACTATCCAACACAAAAAGATTACAATCGGTCAACTCCGCTAAATATTTCTGTGTAGTCATACTTACATAACTCAGAACCTCGTGTTTATTCGTCGGTTTGAAATGCTAGTATTAATGTAGTTAAAAAAATTAATTACCTACGAAACGCACCATATCGATAAGTGTATAAACATACTTAAAATTTCTTGTTAGTTATCAACTTTAAGAATTGGTTCAAACAGTAAAGTTGTCAGGTTGAAAATAAAACATATTTTTTGTAGCCTGAAAACCGTATTTTGGAGTGAACCTACTTTGTTACTTGTTAATTCCTCCGTATTATGGTATTATCCTTACATCACTAATCCAACAAATAACTCAATGCACGCTTTCGTGATTTCGTCTCTATCGCTGTGATGTAAGGCTTAATGTCGTATAAAAGTCAGCGTTCATACAATAAAACTGTAGTAGATGTTTGCCTACAGACTTTTATTTGCTAAAGTATAAAGACGTCATTTGCTTAGCATCTGGTTGCTATGTCAAGAAGAGCAAGACATCTTTGCTTAGTATGCATTTTGGGCGAGTTGTCCAATATGATTAAGAAGTTGATTAATTAATCTGTGGTTATAAGTTTGACCCGAATGTTTAAACTCTTCTTTAATTTAAATTGCTAGTGTAAATTGAAAATTAATAGATACAATGTCTGGAATAAAAATTCGACTATAATATAGGTGGGACTCAATGATGTTTAAAAGTTAATATCATTGGTGGGACTCCGATCCAAAATCAGGTTACTCGTTGAGCTATTATTCAATTAATTAGTGATAATTATGTTACGTTACGTTCATAGTAATTCGCGTATTAAATCTGTTCCGAGCAATCCAAAACTGCACACATCGAGAAGTTTCACTGATAAGCGGAACGAAAGATGCGAAATAGCACGCAATAATTGAAAGAGGTGGCTATAACTTTTAACGAATACCGCTCGTGATTGCGCTCGTCGCAGACTGTGTACAAAACTACTTAATTAGGACGTATTTGAGTCTTCACAACTTTACATTTATGACATATAGAATCTGCTTCGCTTAAATAATATCATTGGTTAGAGCAATCTCCAGATAAGCTGAAGGTTGGATTCAAGTGCCATCTAAGGCAGTCAACATTTATATTCTTGGAATTGTACTTATTTTAAATTAAAGCAGCAATATAGGTTACCTAGGTTGCTAAAAAAAGTTTCGAAAAGTTATAAACCTTTTTTCATTATTATCCAGAGCAGGGAATACTTGGTCTTGCTACCATTCGCAACCAATTAAAACTCTGATTAACTTAACCTCTTTTTAAATGTCACTATTCATTTGGAAGAGCTCGCTCTACTCGTGTCTTCTTTAATTAGCCTAGGCCGTCAAACACACGATTGCATACCCGATAGGATGCTTTGTACGGTGTCATTTGCGCTAATGGTCCAGCGTATAAGGACCTATTGTTGCGTAACAACACTTGGCAGAAAGAGTTCTTTATGTACTGGCAAATTGATTAGAGCTATTAAATCTTATTTTTGCCTTGACCCGAGATTTGAATGTTTGGGGACAATTGATTTAGAGAGCTCCTGGATTGCGCCAAATTAAGTTTAGGCCTGTAAAAGTCTTTGAGTACCTATGGTTTAATACTCAAAGGTAAAAGTAGTTGAAGTTGTATTATTAATAAATAATAATAAAATTTAGATAGATAGATAGATAGATAGGTACTCTTTATTGCACACCATACAAAAAAAAATGTTTAACTTATAAAAATACATTAAGGACTGTACAATTCAGGCGGTCTTATCGCTGTTAGCGATCTCTTCCAGACAACCTTCAGGTAGAGAATACTTGAAAATATATAGAGAGGGGAAGGTGGCAAAGAATTTCAGAAATGTGAACATTACAATACAAAAGATTAACTGTGTGGACAAACATTAATTACTAAAATAAAAATAAAAATATATAATAATGATAAAATACATAAACTACATAATAATATACTTACATAAATAAATATACATATATATACATGCTATACATTAATAAACATACCCTAAAATATTATTATGAAGGATCCAATGACCAAATATACCTTATATATATAAAAGGAAAACATTAAAATATAATACAATAATGATAATCAAAGAGAGCTAAAGTGAGAGAAGATATGTTTTGAGTCTGCTTTTAAAAGACAAAAGTGATTCAGACTGTCGAATAAACAATGGAAGCGAGTTCCATAAGCGGATTGATTTTAGAGTAAAGGACTGTGAGTAGGAGTGGGAAGAATGATGGGGAAATGTGAGGAGGAGTTTATTGGAAGACCGCATTTCATGACCCAGGGCAGACTGCAAGAATTGGAAACGCTCTTTCAGATAAGGTGGAGATTTAGGATTGCAAAGTATAGAAAATAATAAAGAAAGAATATGATAATCACGCCTACGACGTATAGGTAGCCATTTTAGCAAGGCTCGGTATTCTGAGATATGGTCATACTTACGTAGACCATAGATGATGCGAATGCAGAAATTTTGAATTTATTGTCTAGCTAGCGAAAAAGATTTTTGATTTCATACAAACATCGTGTCATTAAATTCCTATTAATGTATTCGGTAATTACAAAAAAAGTTTTTGTCTCTCTGTCTGCTTTATTTACTTTAATGGAACTTTTATTTACTTTCAGGTAGCTAATGTTGCAAGAAATAATGGCTTGGCAAAAGGGTATGGGAATAGGCTACATGTATTTAAGAAATTTAATTTATTTTAAATAAAAATATATTTCTGTACATGATGACATATTCATCTGTAAGTGTAAGGTTCATTTATCCTTTATCCAGGAACCGACCGAAGCAAAATAATACGTCTGTGCGCGTCACAGCATGATTAAAATGAAAAGTCTTATTAGTTACATTCTTCAAAGATTTTTTTAATAAAAAAATAACAGTAACAATGCCAAGATGTTATATATAATGGTTTTCAAATAGGCAGCCCTGTAGCCTTATCGTACACTTTTAACGACGAGTCCATGTACACACCAATCTTGACAGTTTCGACTATCTCAAATTCATTGCTCAGTCCACCGTCCTCCATCACATCAGCTATATGAGGTCCATAAAAATGGTGCCCATTATATTTCTTCCTAAAATTAACCGCCACATTACCCCTCAGATACGCTTTATACACCACTTCCATCTCTAAATATCCTCTGTTAGCTGTCAACATTGCTGTAGCGGCTTGCCCTGGCTGCAACTCTGTTTCCATGGCCGTGGTAGACCCTATGGTAACACTCTCAGTTTTCTCATCTGTCTTACCCCAAGCAGATGTGTAAGAGAACGATGTCGTCCCTGTAACCTTCGTAAAAATCAAATTCACATCGTATTCGAATGATTGACTCAACATAACTTCAGACGATTTGGACCAACTTGTTGAGAAAGTGTTTTCAACTGACTGACTAAAACCAGTATTCACTTTGATTGTCTTATTCGAGTAGTTATTGAAGTCGTGGCTCATCACTACTACTGGTTTTTTAGCGATGCTCTTCATGCGAGCGGATTTGACAACTAGTACCCTGGTCACTTGCTCCCATTTGTATTTTTTGTATAAATCGCCCCATGGCGTTGGACTTTTTAAGTAAACATTCTGAGGCTTTGCCCCTAAATGTTTCTGCAGTCCCGTCCTAAATTCTTTAGTGTTCACTCTAAACTTTTCGATCTGTTGTTGAGTTACCAAATTTGTATTCACTCCGGAATAATTTATTGTCACTTCACCGTTGTCTTCAGCCTGAACGTCTATACATAATTTTGCATGAATTATTTTCAAATAGATGATTACAAAAAAGCAATGGATTAACTTCATTTTTATAACAAGGTTTACGCCTTACACAAACGTTGGGAAATATGTCTTCAGCATGCAAAGTTTGTCGCGATTAAATACTTAAATATTATCTATATTACTTCCTACAATTAAGAATAATTTAAAGTTTCGTTAACAAAATCACCGCAATAGTGTATCAAAGAAAACAATTCTCAGAAGTTTGACCTTACTACGAGTAAGTATAAAGATATTTAGCTGAATATAAATATACAAAAAATAATTAAATTGTTCGTGATTCTATAATAAAGGCTACTAACACTTTACTTTTATACGAGGGCGAGTCAATAAGTCCGTGACTTTTTGAATTTCTGATCTCTTTACCGAAAAAGCAACACTACTCCTGGCAACAGGTATCTGTCAGTTGACTCCTATCAAAATTTGAACTTGCTGCGTCAGTTAGTTTGTGTCTGACAGCTATCTTTATCAGACTACCCAGTAATTTGAGGAATAAATGGAAAAAAGTGAATTTCGTGTGCTTATTAATATTATTTTTTGCGAAAAAAAACCATTACCGAGACCAAGGCTAAGCTTGATAAATACTATGGGGACTCTGCACCATCGATTTCAATGGTAAAAAAGTGGTTTACTGAATTTCATTGTGTCCGTACAAGCACTGAAGATGCCGAACGTCCTGGACGCCCAGTTGAGGTCTCTACACCCGAAACAATCGAAAAAATTCACGATATGGTGTTGGCCGGCCGAAGATTGAAAGTGCAAGAGATTGTGGAAGCCGTAGGGATCTCGCATGGCTCAGAGGTTTCAATTTTGAAAGATCATTTGGGCATGAGAAAGCTTTCCGCAAGATGGATGCCGCGTTTGCTCACAGTCGACCACAAACGCAATCGTGTAACAACTTCACAGGAAGGTTTGGCGTTGTTTAGTCGCAATATGGAGGAGTTTTTGCGCCGTTTTGTAACCGTGGACGAAACATGGATCCATCACAACACACCAGAGACCAAACAACAGTCAAAACAGTGGGTTTCTAAGGGTGAATCGGCGCCAAAGAAGGCCAAGGTGGGTTTGTCAGCCAATAAAGTTATGGCGACTGTTTTTTGGGATGCACGTGGGATAATCTACATTGACTACCTTCAAAAGGGAAGAACAATCAATGGGGAATATTATGCCAACTTATTGGACCGCTTCAATGACGATTTGAAAAAAAAACCGACCTCATTTGGTCAAGAAAAAAGTTCTTTTCCACCAAGACAATGCAAGGGTGCACACATGTGCAGTTGCCATGGCAAAAATCCATGAATTGGGCTATGAATTGCTCCCTCATCCACCCTATTCTCCAGATTTGGCTCCGAGTGACTACTTTTTGTTCCCAAACCTGAAGAAATGGCTTGGTGGAAAAAGATTTGACTTCAATGATAAAGTCATCTCGCAAACAAAGATCTATTTTGAGGACCTCGACAAATCATATTTTTTGGAAGGGATAATAAAATTGGAGAAGCGTTTGACAAAGTGTATAGAGCTCAAGGGAGACTACGTTAAAAAATAAAATGATTTATTTATCTAAAAATCTGTGTTTTATTCCAAAAGTCACGGACTTATTGACCCGCCCTCGTAGTCGTGTATTGCCGGCACATAGAATGTATAATACTCACCATTCTTTTCCTAAGGCTGTCGCAAGAGGTGACTAAAGAAATACTGCTAGAAGACAGGCAGAAATGCCTTCTCTCGACCGTTAGACAAACCCTGATCTAACCTAACCCGCCTGCCTGTGGCGATAAGTAATGACAAAAATCATTTTTCGACCTGATTATCATCATCTCATACTAACTACGCTCACATAGGCCATAGGCCTACCTTTAGGATCTCCGCTTCGATCGGGACTGTCCGGCGTCATCTGCGTTCAGAGGCACTACTACGTAACGTAATACCCGTAAATAAGGATATATCTCTCTCTGTCACATACATAGAGACATTGGCATGAATAAGAGACAGATGTAGTCGAATATACGGACATTGAGTTGCGGACCGATCTAACCTAACCCACACGGGCATTTTTTCACCTGATTCTGACACATAGGTAGGCCAAAGGCTGATGAACATAGGCCTACCCTTAGGATCTGCACTTCGATCGGTGCTTTCTTGCATTCAGCAGCTCTCTGCGAGCTTCACTAGGCTTCGGACCAATGCTCATACCTAGTACCTACCTATTATATTAGCTGTGCTCATACCCATCTCACAAGCATTTGCCCATCAGAGACAAATCGTATCCGCTGGTGTTGAAAACCGCATGGCACACCACTAGTCAGATTATAAGATTTTTTTTATCTATCTAAAAACTTTTCAAAGCCGTATAAAAAGCGTCAAAGGTTTCTGGAGTTTAACGAAATTTGCCTAGCATTGCAGAGATAATATATTACTTATTGATGATTGAGTTACCAATATTTTTTTTTTAATTCCGGCCAAATCCCAAAAACATTGCTAGTTAGATACCGTTGTGTAATGTTATCATGACCTGTCACTTCTGTGATAAGTCTAGATAAGGAAGGTCAATTTGAATGTTATTAAAATATACACCGAATATACTGTTGCCTGCGGCTTTTACTGGAAAATATTAAAACAGTTTTGAAGAATTATGTAGATTTTAGTACCAGTTATTTTTTGTTGTAGGATTATTTTGCTTTAATTATTATATTTGATGTTAATGCAATAAAGTTTTGATGGATGGATAGATTGCGATGGTCTATCCATTGCAATCTATCCATTACATTGCAATCTGCACTGGTCAACCAGTGGAATCTATCCATTTAAAGAATTAATGTAGAAAATAAAGTAGGATCTTAAGCAATAAGTAAAATAAAGTTTCAAACTTTTATATGGTTCGAAATGCGTCAAAAAACAACTTTAGGAAAAAGAAAAGACTGCTTGAAATGGTTTTTCATCGGTTTTGACTAGGAATAGAGAAGCGTAAGTAAAATGAAACATAAGTTTAAGGATTTGGAACGCGTTTATTTTTGATTTAACTCGACCTTTCGAACCCTTTACAGAGTTCATGGTTGTAAAGGGTTCGAAACATCGGGTTAAATAAAAAATTAACGCGTTCTAAATACGTAAACTTATCTTTCATTTCAATGTATAGTGTTCGCGTAAACTCAAGAAAACAGTAGGTACTTAATCGTAAATAAAATTTGTGTAAGAAAGTCGATTTTGTATGTAAAGATTCTGATTTACTAAAATGTTCCGATAATGTTTATTATGACTTCAAAAATAACGTCAATTAATATTTATCAACCTATGTCAATTACGATTAATATGTAAATAACTACGTAGTTCAAAACTGTTTATTATTCGTGTCGTCATTATCATTCCATATCAGTCCACTACCGGACATATTATAGGCATCGTCAACTGTACACCACTTATCACGAGGCTTTCACTCAGCTCTCAACAGCTACCTAGCAAAGGTCGTCGGTCCACCTGGTCTAAGGGCATCCTTCACAACGCTTGCGCCCTCGTTCTATACTCAAGGAAAAGTCTCGTATGACCTAACGGCAAAGAGAAAAATGATAAGAGTTCTACAGTAATCAGTCTGTTATTGCGCGCCCAAGAAATCCATATCATGAAGTGTTATAGTTAATTGAAGAGGGAAAAGCCAAAAATGTTGTTGAAAGTTGTTATTATTCTCTTGCCAATGTTATGTGACTGCACAATTAAAATTAACATAACTGTAGCATCAAATAAAGATGAAGCCATCGTCCAATACACTGGTCAAGATAACAGGCTGATCAATAATAATATGGTGAAACTTTTCAACATTTCAATGGACAATCTTAATAGAGGATTCAGAGTTGAACTTGGTAAAGTACCTGATGGTATATTTTTGAAAGACCCTACAACTTATGGTAATTTGTTCCACAAATACAAATGGCCAGAACTCAGAAGAAATTTGCAAATCGATAAAATAGTAATAACAGAGATAATAAATAAAGAAATAAACATCAGAACAAGTGTACATGAAAATAATTCGACAGACAACATTGAAACAGTCAAATCCTTATATGACATCGTTGAAAATAATGTCTACTCCACTTGGTCTGAAGGAGGGATGCCTGATGAAGATACTTTCTACAATGTGACTATTAATTGTGGAGGAAACAGTTTCAAGTACCAAAATAAATGGAGAAATTCATCATTAAAGAATAAATTTGTGCAATTCGGTAAATCTGTCAAAGGACACTTGACTATCAAACCTGGGCAAACTATAGTCAAGAAATTACTAGCAACCAAAACTATATTTGTGCTAAAAATCGATTACAGAGCAAAACTAGTAGGCAATTTGATTGGTGATTATGAAAATTTGTATGGGAAATACCATTTCTGGGCTCCAACTATTGATAACATTATGAGAGCTGGAAATATTTCGAATGAAGTTAAAACGAGTGAAAGGATGGAGATACGGTGTTACACGGATCCTAAATTAGAGATACTTGACAAAGACACGGGTCTAGTTGTGCCTTTGAGGGTGAAAAGGAGGTTGTTATGGAAATTCAAGCCCCAGAAGTGGATGCCACCCATGCCTACAACGACAGTTGTAAGCTCGACTACCCAAAAATCCACGGAAAATAATTGCACACACCTTTTTAACAAATTAATAAGAAACAGAAGCAGACAATTAAACAGTTCTTTTGCTACGGTTTATGATGAATTTGATGGTTAATTTATTGTTTGTCTCACTCATGTTTATGTGGGAATATGGAATCGAAAATCGAGGGATCTGGCTCCGCTACATTTATTATGTATAAGTGTGTCCATGGAGAATGGTTCGGGAGTATAAATAGATAGAATAAGTGACTCATACGTTTATTATACCTCATACCGATCTCAATTTGTTGTTGGGGCTTGGGGTTGATTGTGTGTTTCAGTGAAACCTCTAATACTCGGATTCCTTAAGGTTCACACCTGGGCCCCTTCTTTTATAATGTTTACGTTTTTGATATTGTTGAATGTTTTTTATCATCAAAACACCCGATTTATGCCAATGACACAAAAATAACGTCTGCGTGTTGATAAGATCATTTATATTTAGATGTTGTTTTCGATGATAAAGATGTTATTATCTGACCTTAAAGATAACATACATTATCTATCAATAAAGCTTTCCAAAATGTGAGATTTCCTTTCTGAAATGGTATCTTCCCCACCCATCTTCCCTACTAAATGGAGAATAGGGGGATTAGGGGATAAAGGGCATTCTTTATCCCAGAAATTGTACACCGATTCGAATTAAAATTGGTTAAGAGATAGCTTTAATAGTTTTTTGTCTTTGAAAGTATTCTTTGAAGAGGTTGAGATGTCGATGGAAGTGTAATTTTTTTTCTTGGGTTTTATATTAAGTAGGTTGGTAGTATATTGATATTTTATGATCATATTCCGATTCGTGGTGTTCGATACAACATTGAAAATGTTTAGAACTGGCCAGTTAGAAACATTGCTAAAGAAAACTTTTTTAAATTTCAATTTAAGAACTCTTTGGTAACATTATGCAGTACTATTCATAGACTTAATTCTACGTTTATGGTACCATTCATTTGTCATTTGTTTTTGTGAGTGAAGTGGCGGCAAATCTAAAACTCTTGTCACACGTGAAATGAACCTAATAAAGTTATAAAATTTTCGGTCAATGATTTATTATATCGTTGATGATGACTAGAGATGAAAATGACTAACGTGACTGAATTTGACTGACTGTCATTTACGGTCAAATTGGTCAAAATCAGTCAAATATGGTCAAAAACTGTCAAAAATGGTCATTTTCAGTCATTTTTATTTCAATCATATTTTAGTACTTTTTAAGTTTTTCTGAATTTAAATTAAAACACAACAAAAAAGGGTTGTAATAAACATTTTAAAATGTAGGTTTGTTTTCGATGCCCCGATGTTTCGGCGCGATGCCCCGCACCCCGCGCGCGTTACCTGCGAAATGGCAACGTCGCATCGCTGCGTGCGCCCTGCCCCCGCTCCTCTGTGAATTACGGGCGAAATGGCAACGTCGCATTGCCGCGTGCCTACTTTGAGGCAGTCTTATTCTCTAATAAAATAATAATAAATAAAACCTTACTTGATTAAAACTTACGTATAAATTGGGTGCCCAAATAAATCAATTATTTGGCAGAGGTTGGAAGTAAACAACACAGTAACATTTGAGTCAAATTGACTGAATTTGACTGTAAATGACTGGTCATATAAGGTTTATGACAATTGTGACTGGTCAGATTCAGTCATTTTACAACTCTAATGATGACTTTCGTTGTGGGCTTACTCAACAACAAAGCTATGATAGGCTGCGATTTGCATTTCTTAATGAAGCCCCTCTCGTTCCACTTTTTACAATTGGTTTAACGGGTTTAAGCGTGGACGTAGCAATCTCAATGATGATCCGCGTGAGGGACGTCCTTTAACAGCGACTACTGATGATAACATCAGTGTTGTGCGATGCATGATAGAGGAAGATAAAGAGTGACTTATCAGCAGATATGGGCAAGCCTAGGCATTGGTATGAGTCAAGTTCAAAAACTATTACATGAACATTTAGGCGTCAGGAAGCTTCAAGTACCAGATGGATTCCCCATACTTTAACCCACGACCAGAAACACCTTCGCATGGACTGGTGTCGCCAAATGTTAGATAAGTTCAACGGCGGTGACTCAAATTCTGTATTTGACATCGTCACAGGTAATGAAAGCTGGATATATTGCTACAAACCCGTAACCAAAAGACAATCAGCTCAGTGGGTGTTTCATTTCGAGGATCGGCCAACTAAGGTAAAGAAAGGAAGAAGTCAAGGAAAAAAGATGATTGCCTCATTCTTTGGTCGGAAAGGTCATTTCGCGACAGTTGTGCTAGAAGATGGAAGGACAGTTACTGTAGACTGGTATGTCAATCACTGTTTGCCTGTTGTCTTGAAAAAAATTCGACAGCAGCGCCCTCGAAGCAGGATCCTCCTTCACCACGACAATGCGTCAGCGCACTCCGCAAAACGGACTGTTGAATATTTGACTATGGCAGGTGTCGAGATAATGAGTCATCCGCCGCATTTGTTCCCAAGAACTAAAGATAAAATTCGAGGTATTCGCTTTACGAGCCCTGAAGATGCGGTGAAAGCGTACGAAAATGCTTTTCTCAGTGGTTCCATCGGATGCGACGATGTGAAGAGAGGAACGGAGATTACTTCGAAAAACAATAAAAGTATTGGCAACTTTCTACATTAAGCCGTTTTTCATTTTCTAAACATTTTCAATGTTACCTTAGTATTTACGTAAAAAATATCAAAATTAACCGTATTAACCGTAAAACGTCTGTGCTTAATATTGGACACAATCGTGAACTACTTACCAGATTTAAATTATTAACCAAAATGGGTAGAGGAGGTTTTTATTGCGGGCCCTTTGACTCTGTTTTGATCGTTTTCTTATGCCAATACGTATTCAAGTGAGAATTTGCGAATCGAACACGAACCCTATTTTCTTAAGAGTGTACGCTTAGAATAATAACGCTTATTCTAAGAGTGTACGAACGAACGTTTTATAGAATAGCCATAGTCTATAATCTCTATCTCTTTTATTTCTTAGAACTTAGTGCCCACACACAGTTTAATAGGTAACTATACTACGGAGCAGAATTAAATGCTTCCTTCCACAGAGTTTCCACGATGATTAAAAAAAAACTGAAAAAAATAATTTAAGTTTAATTTTGGACTTCCTTCCGCCGCGCCTAAATTACAGCACCCAAAAACATAAATGTGCCCTTTGTCCATGCTTTTATCATTACAATAAGATTGACATATTGTTCATAACAGTATTCTAGTATTCTAGTAAAAATGCAATACCATTTCAAGGAAGGAACAACACGCTGCTTGGCAAGCTGCATTATGAAATCTATCTCTTTCTATGTGTAACGTTTTGTACACCAAAGTGAGATAGCAATATGCAGCTACACAACATCTGCAAGGGGTTTAGCGTGGGAAACGAGAAGAGAAAGATGGACTTTGTTTCGTATATTTGTGAAATTATCCTAAGCGGCATTTATTGTGATAACGTGGTGGCATTGTTTTAATAATCTGTCATTGAGTAGGATAAATCAAATAAAAGTGTGAAACGAGGATAGGCGCTCCTATTTGACTCGGATCCACGTTATCGCGTAAAACTCCTGTGATTATTGAATTATATAAACCACCCATAAATTTCAATGAGTTAGGTTAGTTCAGTGTTGCCAATATGAAAATCCAAAATTATCGCAAATCACACATAAAATTATCGTATTTTTATCGCGTACATTTATTCATGTAAGTAAATGAAAAAGTTAAGTTATTTATAGGATTACCAGGTACATACCTATTATTTTGAGTATGTTAAAAGAAAAAGAATATAAAGAATAACTATGTATGGCACGTCTAAAATATTATTATTAAAAAAAACCTAAATTTGTATAACTAAATCTATGTTTTCATCCTCGCGTTAATTTTTTTCTGAACCATATGTATTTACAAGTGTCATGCAGCGGTCCAGCGTGGCCTTTTTGGGCTTAAAATCAACACAGCATGTATTGCCAGATCGAATAGCTTTGTCTGCGAGTAAAACTCCATTTACATACAAAATATATGAGAGTTATACACCAAGAATCGAGTTCCCTTTCATCCCCTTCCCTTCCCTCCTCCCATCCCTTCCCTTTTACGCTCACATTTTTGCACTTCGAATTAAGTTTTCAATAATATCGTAATCTTTCATAAATTATCGTATAAAACAGTACAATTATGGTGCGATACCCTGTTATTATTTTATATCGTATAAAGCATAGAACTATCGTATATTTACGATAATTATCGCATAGTTGGCAACACTGGGTTAGTTGGGTGCGTCTCATGTTATATACAATCATTTGATATAATCAAACTTTAATAACGATCACTTTACATAATAAACATTTGTTACAACAACACATGATATAATTTTGTTTGACATAACGATTACTTTACATAACACACAGTTTATTTAATACTATTTAGTATACATTTAATACTATATTCATAACAAATAAAACCGTTTGAAATAAAACGCATTTTATATCATTCATTTGATATAAATAATGTTTGTTATTCGCATCATTTCATATACCTATAATTTGAGATAAAAACGTTTTAAATAATTACTAAAAGAAATAACCGTACATACTGCGTTTCAACCGTACGTAATACATTGGTAAAATTAAGAATTTGGTTGAATTCCGACTCGCCGTGGTCTTTCCGCCGTGGTACTTGTCTGCCCTACACTAGAGTGCAATTTAAAAGCCGGAGGCGCGGAGGGAGTGCAGTCCTCGCTCGCAATAACGAAGCTCGGGCGCCCGGGCGAGCTGTAGCGGCTGAGCCGAAGCTGCGGAAGCGAGTGTGGGTAGCCCGAGATTTGTTACGCAAGGGCGGAAGGATTGCACTTCCCGCAGCGCCGGAGAAGAGCAAAAACAAATGCATGCATGCTTGCCTGCATGAATGCATGCATGCTGCTTGCCCGCGCATGCATGATTGCATGCATGCTGCTTGCCTGCATGGATGCTTGCTTGCCTGCTTACGTGCATGCATACCTCCTTGTCTGCGTATTTATGGCATTTAGTACTATTAAAGATTAGGAATTGACACTATTTGGTATCTTTAAATTCTGCATTCTGACGATTTTGCATCAAGTAATAATTATCTGTTTTAAATTTTAGAAAAAAAGGAGTGTTATCGTTAATGAACGTTATACCAAATGTTATTATACTAAATAAAATGTATTTGTTTTTAGCTTTATATCATGTAAATGTTATAATAAAAGCTTGTTATACAGAATGATTTTATCCCAGTTTTTACTTATACGTTTTAAAATTATGTAATATAAATTATATCTTTTCATCATTATATTAAAAAAGTGTTATATTAAACAAAATTATATCATTTGATTGTATATGTATTGATCATTATACGATATGTTGTTATACTATATATTACACACCCAGGTTAGTATGGGTTAAGGTATTGTGTGTAAGTAAGTATTTATGATATTTAATGTATTTATTGAAAATGGCAGTATGGTCTCAGACCATAGTCGATTCCGAAAGGGACAAATTAACAAAAAATAAACAACTTCTCAAACATCTGTCAAAATCAATTTTTTCACTGTCATGTCAGTTTTCCGGTTTTCTGTGAGATCACGTCCACGATCACGTCAAAAGTTCGAAGGTTCAAAAACTCGCACTTCCTTATATTTTATCGTAACTTTCATTATTTATCGTAAACATAATCCTCGACCTGCTGATAAAGTGGCTGAGTTAAAGTAAAGAATAAAAAAAAATGTTAGTGAAATTTCATCTTGCTGTAACTCCATCATACTTGCTTTAGTTTTGCACGTCTATAAGCATTTACGAATTTTAGTTTTATTATCCATCTACAGTATTTTGATAACAATTAAATCAATTAAACATACGTTGATTGTGCACTTACTAACATATTTTGTGTTTGTTGTATTAAGATTTACGTTAGCAACCATTTTTTTACCTATTTCACAGCTAATAAAAATTTATTAAAAGTAATTAAAACATGGTAAAATTACAAGGATTGTTAATCTGCGTGCCTTTGTATACTGTGTGGTAAGTGTAGCTTAATTTAATTTACAAGAAATATGTAAGTATATCAATATCCCTAGATTTTTGTGAAAATGTTTTTTATTCCATGACAACAATGTTAATACTTATTTATCATATACGTTATTTAGTGCTAATTGTATATTAAATTTAAACATCACACAATGTTGCCTTTAAAATTTCATTCATAAGGTTGACATTATTTGAAGTCTCAAATTAATGTAAGAATAAGACTTTGTAACGTCTGTGAGTGTAGCGCTAATAATGTGCCCAATTTCATTAATTAATTACATTGGTCAAACTAAATGAAGTATTGGGGACTCCCTATACTCTCTATACCTGACTAGGTAAAAGAACACAGTAAAGATAAAAACGTGTGTTACAATATGTACAGTCTGTTGTGGTTGACTAGCCCAACTATTTTATTAGATTTGACAAACCACAAGATCTAGAAAGGAAGTATGTATGTGCCTAGGGTGATACATGAAGCTAATAAAATTAAGAAACACCCTAAGTTCAATAGGAAATATTATCAGCTGATTGGGACTGCATCACACAACTATGTCCACAAACCATAGAAACATGGCAAAATTTTACTAGCCTAACATTACCAATAGTTATTATTAATGTTCTTATTATCAATAAAATGACAAGAATTGTGATATATATTTTAATTATAACAGTGTACCTATATTTACTTATTGTTTTTATAAACTGCACAATAAATTTTGTAATGGGTAAATAAATTAAAATGTAACAAATCTCATAGAACTAACTTACTGAACAAAGGCGCCTTACGTTCACTTCATACTCTTAACCTTATTGCCAATGAAACGGATATATTTAATTGTTCTTTGAGTGAATTTACTAAAGCAGCCTTGTTCATTATCTGCTATAGAAATGTAACCTGAATTTATTGTTAATTTTGTTTTAAGTTTTTGTACCTACTTTTACCTCATTGTCGCATTAGGATTTTCCTGTCATGACAATGAAATGTGTTTAAAATATATATTTTTTAAATTCATCTATAACTTGCATGTTGATTAGTCAACATGAATAAAGAATGGTGGTAGTATAAAGTATATGCTTTTTCAACTAATGAAAAGATATCATTTTTTACCAGGTTGACAGATTTTTATTAATTTTATTTTTTGTTTAAATGGGGTATTATTATAGTCCAAAGATGTTAAATAAGCAAAATTATGAGTAGGTGCGAAACAAGAACTTATAGACAATCATTTTGCATCCACTAAAAATTGGTGATGTAATACAAACTTTGTGACTGTAAAACTTTTTTAATTACATTTAAAAATGAATGTAATTGTTTTAGTAAGGTTTTAATGCAATTTGTCCTTTTTAACAGGGTGCTTGTGCTTGGTGCATCAATAACGGCTGGCCTGTTCGTGTTCCACGTAGCAGTCGTCCCTCTTATCTTCAAGTACTCTAAGACATTTAGACGAAGCCTTGTGTTTGCTAACTTTGGTAAGAATTCTTATAAAATTTATAATAACACTTCGTCAGCGAACGACATCGAATGTAATAAATGTATAACATTTCTAACAACATTTAAAATAGGATAAAATAAACTATCTGTAGATACTGACTACAACGCCCCCTTTGTGTAGTGGTTTGAGTACCAGACCAAGTTCATTGAATTCAGCCCAAGTCAACGAGAATTTTTAATTTTTGAAATTTGCTTGGTTTTGTGCCTGTTCATATCATTGCTGTGGGAACTTGAATTCTATGATGGATCCTTTTTTTTCTGCAGTGGGCTATACCACTTTTTTATGATCTTAATGTAGAAGATGACTTTAATTTAACATTGTTAAATACGTGTTTACATTAATTAAGTGTAACAGGAAAATCTTGGTATGTTAGATTCCACAAACTACACATTGAAACTTAAACTAAAAATAATAATTTTAGTTTTTCTTGTAATCATAAGGTTTAATAAATGTTTTGCTTAAAATTAGACCTGATGTTTCCTTTAAGGGGACTACTAAAGCAGTATCATTTTAGCAAATTACCTCTATTAATTATTGAATCACTGTCAACTGCTTACCATTCTGGCATTCTTTTGTACCTATTCTACATTATTGCTAAAAGCGGCCTGTTTTTGTCGTTAGCGACAAATCGACGGTGTAAACAACTAATTTAAAAGTTTACTGTGATTCAATAAATACTAATGGTAATTTGCTAAAATGATATGACTGTTCTAGTTTTTTGAGAATTGATTTTGTTTAGAAGTAATAAAGTTAAATCAATGGGGGCTATCGCTAGTGAATTTGCCACTAGAGGCGCTAGTGTCGCGTGAGGTCCAATATCATTCACTTTGTACTGATTTTAGCGGAATTTGTTACATAAATTATAATTTCTTTAATTTACCTGTTGGATAGTGATCTCCTTCGTAAAATATCGCAAATATGGATTATTTGGCGATTAATGTGAACGCTTTAAAAGCGGAATTAAGAAAAAGCGCAAAAATAGGCGGCCTCAAGAGCAATTATTTCAGAAGTTAGTTTGTTGATATCAAGATAGTTTTAGAAATTTATAAACAATATAACCTTAATTAGATTCAAGATTTAACACTTTGTTTCGGCGCCAATCGCCTTTGACAGCTATACCTCCGGACCTCAGTCTACAGTGGCGCCAACTGGTGAGCAAAGAAACGGTAGTCCCCATTGGGGGCAACACTTAGTTCTAGTAGTCCCCTTAAATTAAAGGACAACTAACAAAGCATACACCATTATAAAACGTACTCTTTTAATATTACGTGACAATCTATTTGGTCAGCCACAGTTTTTCGATGGCCGTTGAAATAAAAACCTTATTGTCTTCTTATTACGACTTAATTAATTAGTTTGCTGTCATCTGGAAACATTGAAAAAACTTTGCTAGATGACCTAGTACTTCCTGATCACTAAAGTTTGTAAACTATTAAAACATTGGTTAGGTAATTTAGTATGTGTTAGTATATCCAATTAAGTTAAATTTTGAATATCTACTTTCAGTGCAATGGCCTCTCTATATAGACTACGAGGACCCTGCATCAAGCGGCATAGAGGGCGCTCGCAACCTCAGCATACAGTACCATTCTAAGGTCGACAATTGCACTGTTAAAATCGGTAAGTTATTCAGTTTCTATACACTGTACTTTGAAGTTAGTACAAGAAACAGTCGTTAAATGTTTTCTAAATTTGCAGGGTTATGGCACATCCTACCAAAGAGTGCGTACGAGCGATTAAAAGGGAGTTTCGAGTGTACCACAGACAAGGAGGAGTTAAGCAAAATTTTAGACAAAGAGCTTGCAAACTCAAAGACACCTATAGTGATGTATTGCCACGGTAAGTAAAACGCACATGCAATACTTCGGTACACACATACGCACGCGCCCGCACGCACTCACACACACACAGACACATACGCACGAACACACACATATACACACGCGCACACACGCACACACACTTACACATACTCACTCACACATACTCACTCATTTGCTAACTCACACAATCACTAAGATACACACTTACTCACTCTCTCACTCTCTCACTCACTCACATACACACACGCACGTACACTCACTCGCTCACTTACTCACTCACTCACTAACTCACTCACCCACTCAAATAAACGCAAGCACACACACACGACATACCGATGGAGCGTATAAGTATATATTTACTATTTAAATATTTCAGGCAATTCCAACTCCCGCGCAGCGTCCCACAGGATACAGCTGTACAAGTTTTTCCAACAGATGGACTTCCATACCATCGCGTTTGACTATAGAGGTGGGTGACGTTTGCATAACATTTGATATTATCCATAAGGGGACTACTAGAGCTAAGTGCTAATTGTATTACTTCTAAACAAAATCAATTCTCAAAAAACTAGAATAGTATCATTTTAGCAAATTACCTCTATATTAGTATTTATTGAATCACAGTAAACTTTTCATTTAGTTGTTTATAAAGACGAATTTTTCGCTAATGCCAAAAGCGGCCGATTTTGACAATAAATTACAATACGAAAGAATGCCAGAATGAAAAGCAGGTAACCGTGACATTGATTCAATAAATACTAGTGGTAATTTGCTAAAATGATACTGTTCTAATTTTTTGAGAATTGATGTTGTTTAGAAGTAATAAAATTAAATCAAATATTAAAAAAATGATTATGTCCAAGGTTACGGAGATTCAACGAACTTGAGCCCATCAGAGGATGGGGTGGTGGAAGACTCCCTAGTGGTGTACGAATGGCTGTACAACACAGTGGAGAAAGGCAAGGACAGACCCTCCATATTCGTATGGGGACATTCCCTAGGTAAGTTCTTATATTCCGAATAGCCTCTAACCCCCTTTTACCTCTCTTAATTTTTTTATGAAAATGAAAGATTGTGAATTTCATTGATGGTACAGTTGCCAACCATTATTTATTTTAATAAGTGGTTTTAGTTAATGATAAATTCGAGAATATATTTGTTACAATAACCATGTTTTTATAAATTTAATAAAAATAAGCTACAACTCATAATCATTTCGCTGAAGGAAAATAACCACAAAATACCCCCATTAAATATTTCTTGTAAAAACGAACCTCTTTAATATTGCAGGGACAGGAATATCATCCCATCTCCTGGGAAATATCGAAGAACTGTCTTTAAAAGTGTTAGAACGGTCCAAACCTTTGCCGTTGCCCGAAGGTCTAATACTGGAGGCACCGTTCAACAATTTGGCTGATGAGGTCGCCAAACATCCTCTTTCAAAGGTGAAGCTTTGAGTTTTATTCAACAGATCTCTCTGCATATAAATACTATGTTTGAAGTCAAAAATTTAATATCATAATTTTTGAAAAAAAAAAGACATACAAATCAGTCTCAAAATTTTAGTTTGTGTGAAAATTTCTGACTTTACCATAGTATTTATTTGCTTATGTTAACATAGGCTTATTTCAGCTTGTTGTACTATTTACCTAACGCCCTTTGGAACTGTTAGATCATTTATAGAACCATAGGGAAAGTAACAATAACTAACGAGCAAAAGCATGCTTTGCGACATTACCGCTACGGAAATAGCAGGACAGTCTACAAATAGCCGCAGCAGAGAAAGATTTTCTGTCTCTTTCGATTTAACACGAGCGCACAGTTGTTGTTTATTTGTTTGTTTAGTCTGGGCTTTGTCCGCACTTAGCCTCTTTATTGGGCCATTGTACATGTTCCCCGTCTTCTACTCCAACCATCCCAGGTGACTCCAGAAAGCCAGAATCTTCCTCAGGTTTCCACTGACTTCCGAAACCGATGTTGGTGATTGGAGCAAGCGTGCCCGTTCCGCGACCACACTGTTACACTCAGTGAGAACATGTTGTGGCGTTTCGTCTGCCTCCATGCATCCTCTGCATAGGGGGCTTTTGTGACACCTAGGGTAAATAAGTGCTTGTTTAGGGGACAGTGACCGGTAAGAGTACCTATTATTTTAGAGAGATGGTCCCTTTTTAGCCTGAGAAGTTTGCGGGCAAGCCGTTTTGAAACCACCAGAACTGCATTCTTGGTTTGCCTGCAGCCGTCAGTGTTGTTCCATACTGTGTATGTGTTTGTTCAGTTTTATTATGGAGCCATGTTTTTATTTGAGCCTGGGGTATTGGCAGTAACGGTTCCGGTCCATATACTGTGGCTGATGCTCCCCTTTTGGCTAGTTCATCCGCTGCATCGTTGCCTAGAGAGTTGCTGTGTCCCTTTATCTATTGCAAAGTTACGGTATTTTTGTTTGCGATGGATTGGAGTGCGTTGTGGCACTCCAGTATGAGGGCAGATGTTATATTGTTGTTTTTTAGGGCTTTTAGTACGGATGCGCTATCAGAGACGATCTTAATGCTAAGATCTTTAATGTCTCTGGCTGCTACCGCCTGTGCCGCTTTGGTTATACCGACACATTCTGCTTGAAAGATTGTGTTTAGTTTGGATAGGGTAGTTGATATTTTTATGTTTAGGTCATTCGAGAATACACCGGCACCTGTTCCACTTGTGGTTTTCGAGCCGTCTGTGTATATCCTTACTTCGTTAATGTCGGAGCAATCTTCGTGTTCCGCGTAAAGTTTGATGTTGTATCCACGACCGAACACGTGTTGGCACATGGTCCTGCCCGTGGGTGCCTCGAGGAGTGGGATGTCCTTGAGGATCCTCTGCAGAACGCTTGAGTGTGTTGGCTCTGTGCCCTGTTTCCATAGTCCATTTAGTCTAAGTCTTAGAGCGGCTGCCCTTGCCTCCTCTTGTATGACCAGATCTAGTGGTCTTAAGTTTAGAATATTTTCCAGTGCAGCCGATGGGGTAGTTCTCATACACCCTGTAACAGCCAGACTGGCTAGACGTTGTATGCTTTGGAGTTTCATTTTCACGGTTGACAGTTGTGTGCGGGGCCACCATACAACTGAGCCGTAGGTCATAGAGGGTCTGATAACTGAGGTGTATAGCCATAGTGTGATCTTTGGGTTTAGAGCCCATCTTTTGCCGATCATTCTTCTACATTGATTAAAAGCTATGCAGGCCCTCTTTGTTTTTGAATCAATGTGACTTGCCCAGTTCAACTTGCTATCAAGAGTTACACCTAGGTATTTCACTTGATTCGATAACTTAAGTTGGATTCTAAATACGAGTAGTTTTGGTAGCTGCAGTTTTGGTAACTTCCTTTTGTTTGTGAAAAGGATGAGTTCTGTTTTTTTCGGATTTACTGACAATTGCTGCTCGTCACACCATTTTTCTACAATCTGAAAGGCAGAACGCATCATGCTGCATAGCATGTTCTCAGCGTTGCCACTTATCAGTATTGTAAGGTCGTCTGCATAACCAATAGTAGTGTAACCTCTGTCGTTTAGCTTTCTTATGAGGCTATCTACCACTATGTTCCATAGAAGCGGAGAGAGCCCCCCTGGGGGCACCCTCGGACTACCGTTGTTCTTGTGGACACGAGTGCACAGTAATGCCATCTATGCTTTATACAGAATTTTAGCTGTCTTCCGGAGGACGATCTTTACTATGAAGATTGGAACTCCAGTATATTACTTTCCCTATGAAGATTCTTAAAGATTGACCGTTCTTTTAAAATCAATAATGATGATGATGATGATTTAAACAATTTGTTTATTCCATTGTTACAGCTGGTGACTTGGCTACCGTACTACGAGGCGACGTTCGTGTCTCCATTCCGCTCGGCGCCCGAGCATTCGTTCCGTTCGGACGAGTATTTGTCGCGAGCGCGAACCTTGCCCGTGTTGATACTGCACGCGAAGGATGACGTCATTGTGCCTTTTATTGTGGGGGTCAAGGTGAGGGTATATCGCACTATATGAGACTCATTCTGTATGTCATTTACACACAGTTCACTTCTCTCAAGAAGGGGTAGTTTTATTTAATTTTTATGGATAATAAAATAAAAACAATTGGCCGATGTCGGAATGGCATGATTCTAGTAATTTTGATAACATAATGTCATATGGAATCCTGTTATGGGGCTCAGTGGCAAAAATTAAGTCTATTTTTATAGTACAAAATATGTACTGTACGGGCTATTTAAGGCCTTAGACCCCGTGACTCGTTAAGAGAGCTTATCAAGAAATAAATTTACTTATAGGTGCTTTTCAATCAACATTATACAATATACGTCCGTAAAAACTAGCATTTATTTCATACGAAAAGTGACTTGAAAAATTATGTCTCAGCGGGGCTCGAACCCGCATCTCCTCGCATGCCGGGCGCGACGCTTTACCATTCAGCCACCGAGATACAACGTCATAGGCGTCAATTTTTCAAGCATATTCTTATCGCTGTAAGCCAGCGTTGTTTCATCAAATGTTAGGAGTTTGCACCCAAAACACCCGAAAGAAACATCTTTGCAGATGTTTGACAGTCAGTTAAGATGAAACGCCCCGTTGGTCTACGCCCCGTTGGTCTAGTGGTTTAAATACCGGGCCATGATCTCGGGGTCCCAGGTTCGATTCCCGGGTCGGGCAACAAAAAAAGTTTTGATTTTCGAACGTTGCTCGGGTTTTGTGATCCCAACCCGCATTTGGCAAGAATGGTGATTAAGCCAGTACCCATCATTGCTGTGGTAACTTGAATTCAATGATGGAGGCCTTTTCCCTGCAGTGGGATGATTATAGGCTGTTACTTTACTTTTTTTTTTTAAAGATGAAACAGCTATTTAAATACTTAATATGTTTTTTAAGCAATTTAATTGCAATTATAATATCAGTATTTATACTTAAAAGATGGTAAAGCGCTGCGCCCGGCATGCGGGAAGATGCGAGTTCGAGTCTCGCCTGAGATGTAATTTTTCAAGTTTAAATACTATTATTTAGTATTTCTGTTTTAAGTTTTAGACAGCGAAAGGTTAAAAATTGATTCAGAAATCTATAAAATGCAACAAGAAAGTTACAACATACAAAAACTGATCACACAAGAGGTAACTATTGCATCTCCATTTCAGCTATACAGGTCAATAGTTCAGTCTCGGACCACGGGCGGCGCCACCGTCAAGCTGCACGCGTACGACAAGGAACAGAACCTCGGACACAAGTTCATATGTAACGCTAAGGACTTGCCTGATGTTATCGGGTAAGTTTTATGATCAGCTTTTGGTAGGCGTGGTGATTGTGTAAACGAAACAAAACTTTCAAACGAAAATAGCGTGCAGTGCTGCACGAAAAACGGATGTCACTTAAAACGATAGACGACGCGAGCTGCAAGCGATTATGCTCTTAAGAGGAAACACTACTGGCGAGAGAATTGAAAAATAGCTATTTGTAAAATCTATTGCTGTCGCGCAGTGTCTAACGCCTCCATCGCAGAGCGTGATAGAGACAACTGCTTCTTGGACCGAAAATACCTACTAAAAGCACACCAAATCAACGTTTCGTAGTCCCCCGATGACTTTTCCAAAACTAAACCGATTGAAATACTTTTTTAATTAAAAATTAAAAAAAGTATTTCATTTCGGCCGTGTCCGTATGTTTTCCTTTTTTTCTAAAATTTAGCCAATTTTTTTTTCTGGATTTTTGAACACAGCGTAAAATCTGGCGAATTTTTTCGATTTTTGAGGTCTCATATCTCTTTAATGAATTAATTTATGAAAAAAAAAACCTAGAAATAGTAGTCAGGTCAGGGGTATGCATACTGATTTTCCTTTCCGGAAATTCTGTTATGGTGTACGGGTACGCGACCCCGGCCCCCCGAGCTACTACTGAATTATCCCTAGCCCTCCGAGACAGTAGTATCCTTTACACCTTCTTCCTGTCAATGATCATACATTTCCTATCTTATGTCCCCATTCCTTTCAGGGTTTCCCTTTCCTATCCTCTCCGCCAATCCAAGGTCTGCCGTGCCGATGGATGCGTGGCTAGGGGCGAGCCTAGTCAATAGCGTGCCAAGGTGCCCTGGGGCCTGGTGACCCCAGAATAAGGCTTACCCTTGTCTGGTACGCGGGGCTCTGCCAGGCTCGAGTATATTTCCCTAGCTTCTCGTGGGAACGCAATGGTCTCAATTAATTTTAACACCCAATTAGGCGGCGGTGCGGTTCGCAACCCATCACGTCTCGTTTCCAACGGGGGCGGAAAGCGGGCTGAGGAAAGCCTCTTTGCTACTTTGAATGTTAGAGGGGGATTGAATGTTATATTAAATGAAGTATGTCAGATGATGGATGACAGGAGAATTGATGTTCTGTGCGTGAATGAAACGAAGCGAAAGGAATGTGACATCACAAAGCAATGGACCCTACACGGCGTATTGGTCTGGTGTACCCAGCGCCAAAAGAGGCTGCCAGGGTGTCGGTGTCATTTTGTCTGAATGATTGTATGATTGAGTATGAATGTGTGACCCCTAGACTCCTCTGGATTAGGTTAAAAGTAGGGCTTACCCGAATATTTGTCCTAGGTGTGTATTCACCTACGGATTTGGGTGTAAGCGGGTCTACGATAGCCAAAAAGGAAAGGGAGGAGTTCTGGGATAGCATGAGAGAAGTTTTAAAGAAGTGTAAGGATAATGAAAGGATTATCATGTTGGGCGACTTTAATGGATGGGTAGGTGTGAAGCGTGATGGGTATGAAAGGGTTTTAGGCACGTTTGGTGATGAGAGAATAAATGAAAATGGTAGAAGTTTGCTTGAGGTATGTTTGGAATGGAATCTTTTAGTAGCGAACACAATGTTTGCTCATAAAAGAATCCATATGTATACAAGGGATGAATGTGGCATAAGAAGTATGATTGATTTTGTGATCGTAGACGAAAGACTGAAAGGGCAAGTTCTGGATACAAGGGCGTACCGCGGTGTCGGTATTGATACAGACCACTTCCTGGTGATGTCCAGGATAAGTGGTCTTTTCAAACGATGGCGACATAGGACAGCGGAACCCAGAACTAATCTAGAACGCGTGAAAGTAGAAAATTTGCAAGAGGAGAGAGTGAAAGAAGAATACGTTAAAAGGTTGAAAGAACGATTTGTTAATTTGGATAAGGAATGTGAGATAGAAAGTTTTTGGAAGACTTTTAAGGAAGGTGTAGTGAATGTTGCAATTGACGTATGTGGTGTCTGTAAGAGAAGAAAAGGAAGAATGCAGAAGAAAGAGTGGTTGGATAAGGAAGTGCAAAAGGTTGTAGGTAATAAGAAGAAAGCATGGCTGGATTGGTTAGCAACCAAGGCTAACCAAAGAGTACAAAAGGCGACATTAGAGTATGTGGATAAGGCAAGAAAGGTTTATAAAAATATGAAAGGGCTAGTGAAAAATGTGATCAGTACGAAGAAA
Source organism: Anania crocealis (assembly GCA_949315895.1). Classification (NCBI taxonomy): domain Eukaryota; kingdom Metazoa; phylum Arthropoda; class Insecta; order Lepidoptera; family Crambidae; genus Anania; species Anania crocealis. The sequence goes on along the minus strand of OX438873.1, from coordinate 9,581,281 downwards.
GAAGAGCAAAAGGATGAGTTTGATAGAAGACTCTCTGATAGTTTCCAAGACAATATTAAATTGTTTTGGAAATCGATTAGATTAGCTCGAGGGAAAACATCAAACTCGGAGCTATCTAAAATCAGAAGTAAGGATGGGAATTTTATAAAAGGAGAAGAATGTGTGCTGAGAAGATGGAAGGAATATTTTGAAAGTCTTTTTGAAAGAGAAGAGGGCTTAGCACAAATGCAAGCACCTCCTCTTGAAGTGAACGAGAGTGAGCATGAAAGCGATATTAGTATGGAAGAGATTATGAAAGCATTGAAAAGTATGAAATCAGGTAAAGCTGCGGGATATGACAGGGTTTCCGTCGAAATGCTGAAGGCTGGACAGGGAGTAGTAGCAAGTCAGTTGTACTGCCTTTTCAACTTGTGCTGGAGGAACGGTCGGGTACCGGGAGACTGGTGCAAGGCTGTGATCGTTCCGTTGTACAAGGGAAAAGGGTCACAACAACTGTGTAAGTTACCGTGGAATAAGCCTCCTCAGTGTTGTCGGCAAACTGTATGCTAAAGTGATGATTGAAAGAGTAATGTTAGAAACAGATGACAGAATATGGGATGTACAAGCGGGATTTAGGAAGGGAATGGGATGTACGGATCAGGTCTTTTCCCTACGATGCATTACGGAAAGATATTTGGCAACAAACCAAAGAGTCTTTTGTGCATTCGTAGATTTGGAAAAGGCCTATGATAAAGTGGTGAGGAATGAGTTGTGTTCGGCATTAGCTGTGCATGGGGTGAGCAGTAAGCTGATACGGGCATTGAATTCCCTCTATAAGGATTCTAGTGCTTGTGTCAGGATAAACGGAGCGTACACTGATTGGTTTAATATCCAAAAGGGTGTTAGACAGGGATGTGTAGCGTCTCCGTGGCTGTTCAACCTTTTCATGGATAATGGTCTGACAGATCTGAAAGAGAGTGATTTTAGTCTAAGAATGAATGAGTTACGCGTCAAATGTCTTCTTTACGCCGATGATCAAGTATTACTTGCATCGATGGCTAAGGATTTGCAAGCGATGGTGACTATTATGAATGAAGCTTTGGAAAGAAAGGGAATGAAAGTGAACACAAAAAAGACGAAAGTTATGGTGTTTGAAAAGGAAGAGAGCATGACAGAAGTATGTATTCGGATTGGTGGTAATGAACTGGAGAAAGTGAATGAGTTTGTATACTTGGGGTCGGTGTTTACTAGGGACGTTATATTGAAAGGAGAGTAAATGCTGGTAACAGAGTGAATGGTGCGCTGCACGCCTTTGTGAATAGCCAGAAGATTTCTATGAAAGCTCGCCTGGCTGTGCATAGTGTTGGTTCCAACACTCATGTACGGAAGTGAAAGTTGGGTATGGCAGAAAAAGCATGAAAGTAGAATAAATGCAGTAGAAATGAGAGCGCTAAGAAGTATGTTAGGAGTGAAATTGAGTGACAGGATAAGAAATAGTGTGATAAGAGAACGTTGTGGTGTGAAAGAAGATATTGTCACAAGGATTGAGAAAGGGATGCTTAGATGGTTTGGGCATGTAGAGAGGATGAATGAGAGAAGAATGACTAGACAGATCTACAAGACGAGTGTGAATGGGAACGTTGGAAGAGGAAGGCCTAGACGAACCTATCACGATCAAATCGGGGATGTTCTGAAGAAAGGTCAGGTCAAGAGTACTCTAAACCGACGAGCATGCATGAAAAGATTGATGAATGTGGAAGAAGCGAAAGATGTATGCCAGGATCGTAGTAAGTGGAAGGCCTTGGTCTCCGCCTACCCCGTTGGGAAGGAGGCGTGATAATATGTATGTATGTATGTAGAAATAGTAGCTATAGTTTTTTGTAATAAAAATTATTGCTCTACTGGCGATATCCAGGGAGGAAACAGGGGAATACCTTTGTATGGAAAAACGGCCCTTGTGTTTTCTCTTAAAGGTTCAGGCGACGAAGAAGGCGATAGTAAATTACTGGGGTAACTTGAATTCGATGGAGGCCTTTGCCCTGCAGTGTTATGATTATAGGCTGTTACTTTATAATAATAGCAGCTCTGCTTTCCGTTAAGTTGATGGAAACTTACAAAAACCAAATAATCATATGAAATTATAGCGAGAAATATTTCTATTTATTTATTCCTAAAATAAAAATAAATGTATGAAAGGTGGCCTTTGATGCTATGTGGCTTTTTCAGTAATATTTAATTTTGTCTTAAACACCTGTAACCTTCGATCTTTGACTTGATATTACAAGGTGATTTTAAAGAAAATGATCAAACTTAATGGTTTGTTATATAAATAATATAACACATATATGACTGATAAACAAAAATTTTGTGAAATAAAATCGATAAAATTTCGATATTTAAAATGTTATTTATTTACGCACTAGCCGTTGCCCGCGACTTTGTACGCGTGGAATTTTGTTTTTTTTTATAGTATATTGATCCCACGGGAACCGTACCATTTCACGGGATAAAAAGTAGTATGTTTTTTTTAATGTGTACAACATCACATACATTGTTCTGATCCCAATTTGAATAACTATTAAAAGCATTCGTATTTTGGAAACCAGAAACAACGAAGGTACCACAAACACCCAGACCCGAGAAAATGTAGAAAAACAATTTTTTTCTACATTGACCCGTCCGGGAATCGAACCCGGGACCTCGGAGCAGGCGACACCTTGAAAACCGGTGTGTGCGCCACTCCGCCACGGAGCTCGTCAAAATTCCAGCCAATAAACTAACACCGGGCCAAATTCCATTCAGATCCGTGGGATCGTTTTAGCGTGAATGAGTAACGAACATTCGATCGTGAGTTATTCCATACACAATTGAAATCAATGATTTCAAATCCATGAAAGAGAAAGTAATTGTTCTTTTCACGAGTATGACAAGGACAAAATAAGAATTACGCATGTGTGCAGTTGTTCGCAAGCGGCACATATATTTCGATAGTTTTGTAAGGGCATAACCTATCTATACTTTTTAAATATCATTGATTGAAATCAATTGTTATCGTGGCACCCGAGTGCCTCCTGGGGGTTGAGGGATTAATAGGATTACAACTTTGAAAGAAATAAAATAAATAAAGCTTACAAAATATATTTCACTAAACAGGTTGCTTACCAACATTGTATGCAGTCCTTATAAGTAACTCTATGATGCAGTTAAACATTATATTATATTTTTTTTATTACTTATATTATTATTTATGTAAAACTTATTTTCTGAGTAATCTCTGATATGAATTGAACACTGTCTTGAAATTTGTCGTCTGCTTTCATATTCACACATGCAGATAGGTATGTATTTAATATGAATATGTTAAATGTTTTACATTATTATTTATTTACATGTAAAATAAGCACATTGTTTCGGTGCCGCAAAAAAATCCTCAATATTTTATTCAAAAGTTATTGAAAAGAACTGTGTAATAATTGTTTATTTAAATGACTCGAATAATTAACGATTTTTTCCACTTGCGCACACATACTAATAGCATTAAGGAAATAGAAATAGAAATATTTATTTGCTTTAAAATATAATATAAAAGATGTGAACGGTATTCCGTACAAGGAATTACGAAAGTACGGGTAAAGTAATTATTTATAAAAGTACGGGTACAATTAAAGACAGGTCGCATTAATAGAAATCCGACTATAATCGAGTGAAGTATACAAAAGCTTTTAATAAATAAATAAATAAATATTTAAGACATGCCTCACTGGGCCACACAGAGCCATCTAGTCCCAAAATAAGGTACTATTAAGTACCCTGTCGTATGGGGTACTAGACAACCGATGAACTTACATAAATACTTTTTTTGTAAATACATACTTATAATACATAGAAAACACCCAGACCAGTACAAACAGACATGTTCATGCACACAAATATTTGTACTGTGCGGGGGTCGAACGCGCGACCCATGGCTCAGAAGCAGCGTTTACTACCGCCTGATCCAAATGGTCCTCAAAGTCTGTCGTCAGAGTGGTTTTAAGTATAACCACTCTGGCGACCGACCCAAATTCCGCTAATTTACAAATGATTAAGGTAGTAAATGTCAAAATATACGATTGAGATGCAATTGCGATTCTATTGAGCCATTTGTAAATTAGTGGAATTGGGGCCCAGACAATGGTAAATCGTGCCATAGGGAAAGTAATATACTAGCGTTCCAATCTTCATAGTAAAAATCGTCCTCCGGAGGAAACTTAAAATTCGGTCGGTTGTGCCTAGGTCAGAGCGAGAAGAGTACTGTAGTGGTGTACGAAGAAGTTATTGGATTGAAGACATTCTAACACTGTCTTACATACATTGTTATATCAATTGGGAATTCACTTGTCTTAAATGTTTAAATTAATTGACAATGAAAAAGCCACCGCAACGTAGGTTGCTTGCAACGCCATCTATTGGTGATTCGAGGAAACCTTCTCTTAAACACTTTCCCCCTTATTCATAATAACGCAAACAGTCCAATAAACCTATTTTAGTTATTACACTGTTTTGTCTCGTTCTTTCTTAGCGCTGTCATCATTTGAAAGAAAGTGACAAAACAGTGTAATACGAGGGCGAGTCAATAAGTCCGTGACTTTTGGAATAAAACACAGATTTTTTGATAAACAAATCATTTTATTTTTCAACGTAGTCTCCCTTGAGCTCTATACACTTTGTCCAACGCTTCTCCAATTTTTTTATCCCTTCCAAAAAATATGATTTGTCGAGGTCCTCAAAATAGGCCTTTGTTTGCGAGATGACTTCATCATTGGAGTCAAATCTTTTTCCACCAAGCCATTTCTTCAGGTTTGGGAACAAAAAATAGTCACTCGGAGCCAAATCTGGAGAATAGGGTGGATGAGGGAGCAATTCATAGCCCAATTCATGGATTTTTGCCATGGCAACTGCACATGTGTGCACCTTTGCATTGTCTTGGTGGAAAAGAACTTATTTCTTGGCCAAATGAGGTCGGTTTTTTTTCAAATCGTCATTGAAGCGGTCCAATAAGTTGGCATAATATTCCCCATTGATTGTTCTTCCCTTTTGAAGGTAGTCAATGTGGATTATCCCACGTGCATCCCAAAAAACAGTCGCCATAACTTTATTGGCTGACAAACCCACCTTGGCCTTCTTTAGCGCCGATTCACCCTTAGAAACCCACTGTTTTGACTGTTGTTTGGTCTCTGGTGTGTTGTGATGGATCCATGTTTCGTCCACGGTTACAAAACGGCGCAAAAACTCCTCCATATTGCGATTAAACAACGCCAAACCTTCCTGTGAAGTTGTTACACGATTGCGTTTGTGGTCGACTGTGAGCAAACGCGGCATCCATCTTGCGGAAAGCTTTCTCATGCCCAATTGATCTTTTAAAATTGAAACCACTGAGCCATGCGAGATCCCTACGGCTTCCACAATCTCTTGCACTTTCAATCTTCGGTCGGCCAACACCATATCGTGAATTTTTTCGATTGTTTCGGGTGTAGAGACCTCAACTGGGCGTCCAGGACGTTCGGCATCTTCAGTGCTTTTACGGCCACAACGAAATTCAGTGAACCACTTTTTTACCATTGAAATCGATGGTGCAGAGTCCCCATAGTATTTATCAAGCTTAGCCTTGGTCTCGGTAATGGTTTTTTTTCGCAAAAAATAATGCACTTTTCAAATTCACCGTTTTCCATTTTTTCCTCAAATTACTGGGTAGTCTGATATAAATAGCTGTCAAACACAAACTAACTGACGCAGCAAGTTCAAATTTTGATAGGAATCTACTGACAGATACCTGTTGACAGGAGTAGTGTTGCTTTTTCATTAAAGAGGTCAGAAATTCAAAAAGTCACGGACTTATTGACCCGCCCTCGTAGCTAAAAAAAATTGGTTTAGTAGACTGTTTGCGTTATTATGAATAAGGGGATTTATGTTTATAGCGTAGGGTTCAAAGTGCGGTGGGAATATTTCAACGTTCTGTTTTAGGCTTAATCTGTAAGTTATCTGATATTTAGGGCTGCGACAACTCCAATAAATTGTAATCATCAAAATAACAAATGTAACTAACCCGACTATGTTTTATTTCTGTTTCAGGGAATTCGTCTCAAACCACCGATGAAATAATACAGTCAATTAGCTTAGTAATTAAATCAATGCTCATTTTACACTCAGTATTGTCACAATATACATAATAAAATAGTTACACAATAATTTGTATTATGTTAGTAATTAAAAATAGGTAATATAGACTGGGGCTAAGGTAGCTGGAATTTTGTTTGCTTAGAGGTATAGACGTTAGTCAATAAGTTACAAGTTGCTTTAAATGGAATATGTGTCTGTCTTTTATAGAGTGACAATTTGGTGTATTCTTTGTCGCGGCAGAACGAAAACCCCTATGGCCTGCGCAGACGAGGGATTCTTGTCCGAGGACTTTTAAGTCCGCTAAAATAGATCGCTTACTACTGTATCGAGTAACGCAAACGAGGGATTAAAAGTACCGCGTACAAAAAGTCCCCCGAATTACCGAGGACATGCAGAGAGCGGACCGTACAAAAGTACGGGGGAGTCCCCGAAAGAAATAGAACTCGTGTCACTAGGCAAAGCAACGCACATGGCGGACTTTAGTCCGCGTTGAAAAAGGGCTATTATACTATTAATATAAATGATAGGAACGTTTGGCTTTAAATTGTCCCAGCTCGCACTGGCATATATGCGGACTCAACGCACACGGTGTGCAATCATTTGTTCGTTTATCGTCGTCCATACGTACGTCACTCTCGAGCGCACAATGCGGACTGAAGTCCGCCATGTGCGTTGCTTCGACTAGTCATACGAGTTCTATTTTGTTCAGGGACTTCCCCGTACTTTTGTCCGGTCCACTCTCTGCGTGTCCTTGGTAATTCGGGGGACTTTTTGTACGCGGTACTTTTAATCCCTCGTTTGCGTTACTCGATACAATTGTAAGCGATCTATTTTAGCGGACTAAAATCCCTCGTCTGCGCAGGCCATAAAACGGAACCATTTTGCCGCAGGAAAAGAACTATAAAATGTCACTGTGTTGGTGGAGAAGCGGACTTGAAATTGGGTTGGGTTACATTATTGCCATTATCTAGGGATCTCTAATTTTAAATAAAACAATCCATGTCAGATTATGTAGCTTTATGTAGGGATTATGTAGCTTTGTACTGGTGTAAGGAATATCAACTCGTGTCTTTTGAGTGTTTCTATTATTAACCAGCTTACAGAAAAGCAATTTATGAGATTTTTTTCCTTCTAGATTGCGTGACAGAAAATGTGGCCTATAATGTTTTTAGAATTGTAATTCATGTCGACTGATACTTTCGAAACATTTTTACTTATAGCAATGTTGTCATGTGTTAATTTTCTGGTAAATATCTAGTACTACGAGTACTGTGATAATTTTATGCATGTTTATTTATTATTGTTTTTTATTTATTAAGATTAATATATGACTTTTGTACGATAGAGATTTTTATTTTAATGCTTAATATACTAACGTAACCGGAAAAGAAGATAACCGTTTTGCTCAGAGGAGCAGCGCCATCTACCAGGTCCTATTGTGTTAGCAATGAAACCAAACCATCTAGGAATTCAATAAAATATATACACATAATTTCATCTAAAATGCTACAGCCGTTTAGGAGTTTGGACAAACAGAAATATTATATTTTAAAGATATACAGGCTGTCCCGTAAACAGCGTGCCAGACTGACACAGGAGAGAGCTTATTCATAGAATTTTTAGATAATATTAGTTTTAATTTTACTACACAAGAAATTCCAAAAATTTATACTCATTTTATTTTTATTTAAAAAGTCTGGGCTATCTCTAGTTTCAGATAGGCGTGCATTTTTGGTATACTCAAATTTATTTTAAATTAAGAAAAATGCATAGAGGAGGCTTCATCTCACAAACCATGACACAAACCATGAGACTTTTATCGTTATACAGACAATGGCTAAGTCAGTCTGTGACCATTTGTTTTTGTTAGACTTATTGCACAAATATAAATAACGTACAAAAGGTGGCATTCTCTACCAGTGGACCAGTGGGCAAAACAAATGTTTTTTTGGGCGGTGCGACAAAGGTACGGGACATAATTAATTTACTTTATGAGTTAAGCTTAAGGTTGGTACTGACCAACATTACGAGGTGTAATGTAACATATTACACAGCGAGCATTTGTGCAGTCAGTACGTCGTGTTACGGAGAAAACAGCGAGTAACGAGCCGGTCGTTGCTCGCTTTTGGTGCTCCACCCGGCTGTCGGTTTTTTTGCGAATGCTTTGACTGTTACGCGGTTCAGACGTACAGTCGGTACGCTGTTGCAAGTCGTCACGAGCGCATGCGGTGCGCGGTCTCGAGTAATCTCACTTATTATTTACCTTCTCGACAGTCGTATTATTTCACTTATTTCTTGCAACATGGAGTGGAACAAAGAAAAATGTCCACTACAGTTTTTTCTTCTTCTTAATTTGGATGAAACAATAGTTACTCGTAAGTAGAATCAAAGATACCAACACGTCCTCGCTGTCGGCCATCTTGGAGTGAACTGCCGGAGCACAGAGTTTTGACGAGCATGTTACGCCGATTTTAGAACACGTAACATGCGCGTAACATGCTCGATGCGTAACACGCTCGATGCGAATGTTTCATTATACCTGTATGTATATGTTCAAAAAGAAGGAAGCGGGCAAAAATTTTCCCAAGCGCACACCAGAGACTGTTCAAGTTCGGAGTTTCGCCAGAATGGATCAAGACAAGTTAATGCTCGACTCTTCCGCAATTGATTGGGCCCCGGTAAGTGACGCTGATAATGTTGATGCTAAGGTTGCAAGCCTTAACAGCATAATACTGGAACTCTATGACAGGCATGCACCAGTTCATTCTGTTCGTGTTAAGCGTTCACCGGCTCCCTGGATGACTAGCCTTGTCCGTGTAGCTATGGTCCGGAAAGATATTGCGTCCGGTCTTATAAAAGAGATCGAAACACAGACAAATGGGAAACTTTTAAGCGGGCCAGAAATCGCTGTAATAATATAGTCAGGACCGCCAAACGTACTTACCATCTATGTATATGCTGACGACCTACAATTATATTCGCAGGCAAGTTCATCAGAAATGTGTGGTGCCATTTGTTGTCTCAATGACGATTTGCGGCGTATAAATGAATGGTCTAGTAAATTTGGAGTTAAAGTGAATCCCAGTAAGTGCCAGGCTATCATTATTGGAAGTCCTAAACAACTGTCCAAAGTAGACGTGACGTCGATTCCTCCTATTGTTTTTGATGGAGTTGTCGTCAGTTATTCTCCGTATGTCAAAAGTCTGGGACTCGTCATTGACAACAATTTGAACTGGTGCCAGCATGTTAAGGAGGTTATCAGAAAGGTTATTAGTACTTTAAGAGCACTCTATCGGTTCAAACACTTTCTCCCTTCTAGTACGAAAACCTTGCTTGTGCAGTCTTTGGTTTTGCCTATCATCGACTATGGTGATGTTTGCTGTACTAATCTCTCTCAAGACCTTCTCAATAAGTTGGAGCGCCTCCTTAATAGCTGTATCCGTTTCATTTTCGGCCTGCACAAATTTGACCACATCTCCCAGTTCCGCTCTCAGCTTCACTGGCTTCCCATTAGACGCCGCCGGGATTTACGTACTCTCTGCGTTCTCTTTTCCGCGCTCTTTGATCCCAAATGTCCATCCTACCTTAAAGATAAATTCTCATTTCTTCACACTTCTCACGATAGAGATCTTTGTTCCATCGATACTCTTCAGTTGCTCACTCCACGACATACCTCTTCTTTTATGTCCAATTCTTTCTCTGTGATAGCTGTACGTCTCTGGAATGGACTACCACCCAAAATTAGAAAATCCACCACCTAATTTTCCTTTAAAAAGGCTTTGCGGAGCCACGTCGCTAACTAACTTTATCTTCTTCCTCTCTAGAATCACACTGGCATAATTTCTGTGTATTTACATATTATGTGTGTGTATTTTTGTATATGTTATGTATGTATCTATTATTGTTATATAATATGTATGTAGCTAGTTCGTATGTAATAATTTTTTTGTCTTTCGATATCTGTTTTGTAATTATTATTATTTCTGCATTTGTTAATATTTTTACCTATTACTTGTTTGCACCGCCTCTAAAATCTCTGTTTGGTCTCATGGTTGACTGGTAGAGAATGCTTTTAGCATTAAGTCCGCCATTTCTACTATCTTTGTATAATGCAATAAAGTGTAAAATAAATAAATTAAATTAAATTTCATGTCGTATTATGAGGTCAAAAGAATGGTGGAGAACTGAGAATACTGGAAAAAACTCCACCGATAAGAGCTAAGGTCGGATGATGATGAATGTTTGTATTTACGTGTTTCTCCGTAGCTCTTATTGAATTAATGAAGTGGCAATCAATTCTTTCTTACAAGTTGGGCTGGACCCGGGTAATGTACCGGTAACATTTTAACCGACTACAACACCAAAAAGAGTCAATTTTACCTTCTAAAGGATTTACAAGGTAAAATTGACTCCTGTTGTCTTACGGAGTTGGGTTTAAGTATTCAACACTTCATTATTAATGGATAGCTTCGTCATTTTGAAATACCATCTGAAAAAATCGTTATTTTATATTCAAGAACAATGTTTTTCAAAGGACATCAGTACGTTATTAGTTACGACGAAATTAGTAATTCTAATAGCGAGATGTGACTGTCACGAGACCCCTCCCCACCCCTTGAAGAAAAGGTCATGTATTTGCTACAAGAAACCTACATAAATTATAAAAACATGTTTTTTTTTTGCATAACAATCAGTTATTTTCTTGTTGAGTGCTGTGTGGCTGTGAAATACCATGGAGAAACTACGTTTACGTTTATTGTGGATAATTTTCTATGGAATATTGTAAGTATGAATAATCCAGTTAAATATTTTCTTGTCAGCACTGCAGGCAGTAGGATTAAATATTGGGACATCTAAAAGCGCCTTCTAGGACCTATTTTCAGAAATAAAACGGATTTTACTGATTTTAATTTACCTACCTGTCGTCAGAGGCAAATACAGAAGTAGGTACTGCTAAGCTTGCAGCTCCCTGTTTTAGACTACATAATAACATTTATTTGTTTTAATTTCACCATTAACACCACAATAAAAGTTGTTTGTTTGTTTTAAAACTGTTTTTGAGCAAATAAATTGCTAGCGTAAATCAAAGCTACAAAATTCCTTGCGTAAAATTGTATTAGCTGCCTTAGGTAGGACTTTGAGCCCACAAACGAGCCTAGCCTGGCGATCTGAATTTAAACTTGAAACATTAGCCTCAGGCGGGACTCGAACCCACATCTCCACGCGCAATTATATAACGAGACATAACGTTACATACAGTCTCAATTCTTCAAATATGTTTTTATCGCTGTAAGCCAGCGTGGTTAGAAGTTTGGCACTCTTAACACCCGAAAGAAACATCTTTACAGATGTTTGATAGTTTTTCAGCTAAGATGAAACAGCTATTTTTATTACTGATGGGCCGAATGTGGTTTGAACCGAATACGAACTTCGACCGAACATTCGGTAAAAATGAAAAATTCGGCCGAACTTCGGTTCAGTATTTTTTATTAAGTAATTCAGTATTTTTTATTATTACCTACCTACCTATGTGAAGAATTCTAAGACTGGTTATTAATAATATCAATTTCACTGTGTTTTACTAGGTAAGAAAGAATCTTAATACTTGTTGAGAACAGCAGTTTAATTTTGTTATTTAATTAAGCAAGAAAGATATCTAAGGCTGATTATAAGTTTATTTTGTGATTGTTTGAGTTTTTAAAACATTTGATGACTACTTTTCCTTATTTATTCCAATAAATGACTACGCGTACCTATATCAGACTACTTTTATTTCACTGTTATATTACAAATATGTTTTTTTAATTTAAATGCAAGTGTAATAAAAAATCTGCAAGTCCCACATAACAAGTCGAAAACCTTTTTTTAAAGGAATTGTGGTTTATAGACGAGACAAACTTCTTAGCGTTCCATGGATTCACCGTGCGGATCGTGTGGCAGAAAGAGAAACTCCGAGTAGTTTCCGGGACTTGTGACACGGGTGTAGGTTTAAGGGGCCGCTTGCCGACGTACATCAACACTCACCTTCACTACTCGTGTTTCTCTCCCAACCCAGCCAAATCTGGTACGAACCTGCTAATGCAACTTTAGACACTCGCTCTAGTATAGAACTTACTACAGTTCTGGCCAAGCCAAGGTCTTTCAACAGGTTATAGAGAGATTTTGCTGGTAGGTATACCTCTCGATCCTACTTCTACAGCATATAGACTAACTATATAACCGTTTTTCGTTAATTCATTTAGGAGATCAAAATATTTGTTTTAATTCATTGCGTGGTCTTTAGATATGTTAGTTTCCCACGGTACGGTAAGCTCTACAAGTACCAACAATCCGTTTTGTAGCTCTCTAAACGAATGATTCATCTAAGATACCTACACTTTCCTCGCATCTTCTGGGATTGCTTTTCATACGTCTCCATTAAAATAGTCCAGTCAGGTGCTGTACCCAGGATTGAGTGGGGTTTGTTCTTACCCGCGTATTTATAAACAAGTAAAAATAATTACTTGAGAGACAATTTGTATGCCTTAATCAAGAAATTACTAGATCTTCATTTTCTTTGCTAGAAGTTATACGAGTAACTACCAAAAGTTAGCATTTCCAGCTAAATAATATGACTATTAATGGTGACCAATTTCTTTCACTTAAGGACTAGGTATGAACATTTTAAGTTATGACTTTCTTAAGTAATAAGTAATTACTTCTTTACAAATACGGGGGTTAGAATTTCCAGTGGAGCCTTCTTTGATAAAGTTAATTTGTCTTTTGTTTGTGGTCAATCCTTTTTAGGCCCTAGCCACTGAAAGGCATTAAAAGAACGAAATATACGAAAATTAGAATCTGGTTTTATTACAGGTGGATACTATTTGGCCGGAATGTATCTCTAACACTCTTGTTCGTACACGCCATAATTCTCCCAGTTGCCTATATTATATCAGGAAGAGTTCGCTCTCAATGTATATACGCCCCGTTCGGTATGTATATTTACTCATACTTAGATTAAAAATAAGAAAAATACATAATCGGATACAATAATGACACTTCAAAATATCCGCGATTAAGGACCGGTCCCAATAATCTATCTATCGCCAATTTTGGCATTTCGGAGATAGGAAACAGTTTCTATCTCTGATTTTGCCGTCCAGAGAAACAAAGACAGAAGTTGTTTTATATCTCTGATATGCCAAAACTAAAGATAGATAGGTTATTAGGACCAATCAACGTCTAGCTAAACTCTAGCTGTTGTCAATGATGATTCATAGGTTTTTTGACGACCTCCGTGGCGGAGTGGCGTGCACACCGGTTTTCAGGGTGTCGCCTGCTCCGAGATCCCGGGTTCGATTCCCGGACGGGGCAATGTAGGAAAAAAGTGTTTTTCTACATTTTCTTGGGTCTGGGTGTTTGTGGGACTTTCGTTGTCTCTGGTTTCCAAAATAAGAGTTGTAGCGGCACACCAGCGCCTTCTAGGCACACACGAGGGGTTATGCCAATTCGATACCAACTACAGTAAGTTTAATAATCTATGGCCGCGCGCTCATTCGTTCTTTTCCTGAACCGAATCTCAACGTAGCGACGCGACCTTAGCCCTCTCTAGGGATGCAAAGTTTTTAAAAATATCGATATCGATATATATCGAATCAAGTCGATATTGATATATCGATATGTCGGTCTAGTACGCCGATATATCGATATTTCTCCTTTTTTAAAGGCTTATTAAAATTAATGTAGTTTTATAGCCTCTCTACACAAGGAGCTGTGATGGTGACCATTCGCTGTACATAACTGTGGTTTACTATAGTTTTAGAAATAAATTCGGCCTTAGTAAAGTCAACTGTTCACTCGACAGTGTACAGCGAATGGTCATCATCAGCATGGCATGATGATGGCCCATTCGTGTAGAGGACAGGAATACTTCGAGTATCTTCCAGAAAATTCAAGTACTGATTTACCTACTACTACTTGTCTGAAATTTGTTTATACCTTACAATTATTCGATATTTCGTTACGATATATATATTTTCTTCGATATTGATATATCGATATCGGCGTATCCTCGATATCGATAAATATCGATATATTTAGGCGTCGATATATCTATATTTATCGGTTTCCCGATATATCGTTGCATCCCTACCTCTCTCACGACAGCTGTCTTAGCGAACGGTACGGTCATGCGCTGTTCGAGTTGGCATACTCCCGCGCTGCGCCGCCATTGTTGTATATCCGTTTGTAATAGCTACTTACATAAAGGTAAAGTTATACTGTACTAATATTCGTGTGTGTCGAAATAAACGTCAACATAAGTGATGTCGCGCCCGTTTTATTTTGCATCTGAGCTAGCCAACGAAGACTAAAGAAGAACGCTAAAGAGTCCTTTAAATAGTTATTCAAATTGATATCAGAACAATGTATGTGATGTTGTCCACATTTATTTATTTATTTAGGTATATATTTAAGTACGGTTTGGCCAAGAAAGTTGTCTACCAGTTTGACAAAATTTCATGTGTCCTATGTATTAGAATAAATTATCAGCTTTAAGAATATATTTGCATGTGAAAATCGACCCTATTGTTCTATGATGCGCGAATGATTTTCCCCCTTAGGGTGATAGATCATTTGGCCGACCGCACTTGCTTAAAATTCCGGAATATCAGCCTTATGTACATGACATAAGATTGAATGTTCTATGTTGAAAGAGCGCGAATATTGTTCTAGTGGCGCTCATTTGGTGAGGACGTTTTTCATTCGCTGACTTTTATTTTAATAAATAATGTGCTTGCTCTTGACAACATACTTGACTACACGGTTAAGAAGAAGCCTAAGATGGAGCGAGCTTACCCAGAGGTACTGGTTCTCCAACATACCAGCGGAACACAGAAAAACTGTTTGGCGCTTGACTCCGGCAGGAGGGTCGTAGCATCTAGGCGGCTCCTTACGAAGCCTATCACCGCAGAGGGATCTGTTAACCGTCATCATTGGTTAGAAAACCAAAGATGCCGTTGCCCAGGGTGGACCACTAGGAGGCAGATCCCACCACCCCAAAACTATCTATCTAGTTTTCATTTTAATATCTAGGATCTTACCAAAACTAATTACTTAGTTTAAATAGATTTGATTGCTTTATCAGCATTGTAGTACCTATTTGATGACCTCAGAGGTAGAGTAAGCACACCGGCGCGGCGGTAAAGGTGTCGCCAGCTCCTAAATCCCGGGTTCGATTCTCGGATGGGTCAAAGTAGAAAAAAAACTTGTACATGGTCTCGGGTCTGAGGCCTAATGCGCACGCGAAGCCCGTTTAGACGTTTCTGTCTCTGTCACATACTATACTTGACCTACTGTTTTTAATTTTCAGCAATGCCGTTTGTGAGACATGATGACCCTAAAAAGTTTGGTTTGGATGGAGCCCGAAATTTTGACATCAAATTCGAATCGAACTTCGATCACTGCACGATCAATATAGGTAAGTTGAGCTTGTTTCTTTACCTACTGATATAGGGTGTAAAAAAAGTACAAGCCAAATTCAAGGGGCTGGTTGTCAATCGAGTTTAGAATAGGTATAGGTACTTACAGAAAAATATAAAATAAAATATTTTTAAGAAAATTATGAAAAAAAAATAATTGCCAATAAATGAGTCTATTGTTTACTACAAGAAAGTCCACTCTCCATCCCTAATAATTAGTGTCTTTTTTTAATTATTAATTTAAAAAAATACCTTATCAAAATTGACAATAGAAACTTGCAGCCGCGCGCTCTATCTTACGCAGGGATACAACACGTACGGTTCAATATCCTCAGTTTAGTTTTGTAGGTAAGTTATGTTTACGGCTTGAACTGGACTCCAATTTTCCCTTCGTACTTCCCGGGCTTAGGACCGTCAAAATACAGTACCAAAAATACTCTCGTACTTTTTTACACCCTGTATAATAAACCTCTGTTGTATGTTTAGGAAAGGCCGTCTTCGATAATTAAAAAGCTATTAAAATATTAGTGACGATATTAAAAAATAAATTATACCACAAAATGAAAAACAAAAAAGAAAAGTAACATAGTCCGACACTGCAAGGCAAAGGCCTCCATCATTGAAGTTACCACAGCAATGATGGGTACAGGCATAACCTCCACGCTAGCCAAACTCGGGATGGTGATCACAAACCCGAGCAATGTTCGAATTCGAAACTTATTGTTGCCCGACCCGGGGATCGAATCCGGGACCCCAAGATCTTGGAATTACCTACATACGAGGGGTTAATTGTATGATTCTCATCAATTGTTCAGGTGTATGGCACGCATTGCCGAAGAGTCTGGTCAAAAAGCACAGGTTTCTGCTCAACAGCGGAAATAAGGAGAACATAAATAATATGTTTAACGAAGAACTGAAGAACTCGCAGCATCCAGTCTTTTTATATTTCCACGGTTTGTATGATTAAGTACCGTACTGGTTTTTCCTTTAAATTGCTTTTTTATATCTAGCTAGAAAACTATGAGCTCATAGTTATACATTTTTTTTTTGTATAGTACGTATTTGTATTACTATATTTGTATAAGTATATGTATTTGTATTGGGTTATGTATAAATGTAATTATATTACAGGTATACTCGGCACTAGAGCGCAATCCTACAGATTGGACATGTACAAACTGGTTCAGAACTTAGATGCACACCTCGTGACATTCGATTATAGAGGTAAGATATTAGTATTATTATTGTGTCACGACGAATAAGAGGTTAAAATTTAATTCTTTAATAATAAGAAACATGTTTAAATATTATTTGCCTAATTCGCTATTTCGATTTGGGATCGGATCCGCTAGTTAACTATATCGATATAAGATACAAACTTATTACTTAAAGTCGTTTATCGATACCAAAACTGTCGACAGTCCAAGCATCACTAGTCAATAGCTACATTTTTTAAAAGGTTAAATACGGTATTCTAACTCTAATCACTGGCTTTTCAGGTTTCGGAGACTCCACAAATGTAACTCCACAGAAAATTGGAGTTGTTGAGGATGGACTTATTGTTTACTCCTGGATTCGCAGTATAGTGGGCAATGACCGGCCAGTCTTCATATGGGGACATTCTATGGGTACGTTTTAAAAGTACATTTGGGTACCCATCATCAGCAAGTAGGAGGATTCAGTAAAAAAAACAGTAAAATCAGTTTCATTTCTGAAAATAAAAAACAAGAACAACATCACATTAGTACAGACAACAGCTGAGCACGTCAACCTACCATAAAACGTCAAATTCTTTCAATTGATATTGATCTCTACTTGCTGGACTTAAAGTTGAAAATCAATTCAATGACCTTTATCTTTTTGGGTAGGTTGACCTGCCGTAGACTGTACATTTGGGTATCATCATCAGCAAGTAGGAGGATTCAGTAAAAAAAAACAGTAAAATCAGTTTCATTTCTGAAAATAAAAAACGAGAACAACATCACATTAATACAGACAACAGCTGAGCACGTCAACCTACCACAAAACGTCAAATTTTCTCAATTAATATTGATCTCTACTTTCCGGTCTTAAAGTTGAAAATCAATTCAATGACCTTTAACTTTTTGGGTAGGTTGACCTGACGTTGCCGCGGTGTCTGTACTTTGTTCTAATACCAAAGTGAGTAACAATTTAAAACACTCGTATTGTGGGAATCAGAAACAACCAAGGTACCACAAACACCCAGACCCGAGAAAAAAAAAATTTTTTTCTACATTTATCCTTTCGGGAATCGAACACGGGACCTCGGAGCAGGCGACACCTTGAAGACCGGTGTGTACGCCACGCCACTCCGCTACTACTATCCTAAAAGAAAAAGTTTTACACGTTTTTATTCTTCTTTTTTTTTACATCAGGCGCAAGCGTAGCACAGAGGGCGTTCAGCAAACTGAAGCCTTATAGCCACTCGCTGCTTGGCCTGAAGGTAGCTCTCCCTCCCCCCCAAGGTTTGGTCCTGGAGGTAGCATTGACCTCTTTTTCCGACGGTTCGAAAGAGTACCCCCCTGCTCAGGTCAGTATTTGGTACTCAGTCATACTTTATTCTGAAAATACCTAGTCAGGTCATAAGTGACAGCACATGTGTAATATGAAATAATTTAGACATGTTTATTATTTATGTAACCATTTATATAGCAAAATGAACTTAATAAAACATAAATTCATATGGTAATAAAGTTTATTCAAAATGACCCCCGCGATTTTGAATACAGGCCTTCAATCTGCGCGGCCAGTCGTCTATCGCAGCACGAACGAGGTCCATGTCAATATAGGCGGCTGCCTTAATCAAGGATGCCTTGAGTGACTCCAAATCAGGATGAGGTTTTGAGCAGGCCTTTTCCTCCAAGTGTTGCCATATCTTGTAATCTAACGGACTCAAATCTGGACTGGAGGAGGGCCAGTCTTCGTGCCGGATGAAGTCGATTTCACGCGCCGCCAGCCAGTCTTGTGTGCTTTTCGCTCTATGAGCTGGCGCAGAATCTTGTTAGAATACCCAGTGCCTGTTATTAAACATGGTATGAGAAACAGGTTCCACAAGGTTCTTGAGGACTGTATTTTGATACACAACTGCATTCGTTTTTACGCTGTTCTCACAAAAATTTACCTCAGTTAAGCCCCAATAAGAGACTCCCAACCAAACTATGAGCAAGGATGGAAAATGACCTCAATGGACACGCGAAATACGGTTGCTCGCTTCTTCACTGCTGTGTGCGTACACCTTATCATTTTGTTTGTTGTAGCTCTCTTCCACGGTGAAAATTTTTTCGTCCGAAAAAAGATTTTCCCGATGCTTTTTTCCCGCGTACCGCTTCAACAAAGCGCGGCATCTCTTCAGTCTCAGGTCCATTTAACGAGCGACCAAACGATGTCCTGTTTTCTTCGATATGCCCTAAGCCCTAAGTCTTCATTTAACACCCTTTTCACCGTGGTCCTGCTTAACCCCATCTGAAGGGCCAACAGTTTCTGCTTACGTATGGGATTTCTTTGAATTCGCGCCTTTACATCTTTTATCACTGCTGGAGTCCTAACAGAGCGAGGGCGACCACTTCTTGACCTGTCATCAACACTAGAGTCTTCATTGTATCGTTTTATGGTACGATAAACGAATCTTTTGGTTATATTCAAATTTTTCAGTAAGTCTGAATTGGCGCGTAACCGCAACGATGCAACGCAATAACCGCGACACGGTCTTCTTTAGGTGTCCACTCCATATAATTTAAAAATGAGGAAAATTCTAAAAAGTACACATTTTTGTTTTCATGATAAGATCGAAATTCGAATTCAGTAAACTTTTTTGTGGCCAGCATTCTAAAATCAAAAGTTTTTATTGTGTGACAGAACTTATGACCTGACTATGTATCTCTTTAAATAAAAAATCTCAATTTCGCACGCACACCAGGCCCGGCCGAAGCAAAATAATACGTCCGTGCGCATCACAGCATGATTCAAAATGAACATATGTATTTAAAAAAAAAAAAAAAACACTGTCACGATGTTATACATAATGGTTACACAGCGTGGGCTTCGTCTGTCAGGTTTGTAAAAATGTACGGTGTATTATAACCGCCATCATTTTTTTGTTCGTAAACATTTGACGACCATTTGGATCAGTGGTAGTGAACGCTGCTTCTGAGCCATGGATCGCGGGTTCGATCCCCGCACAGTACAAATATTTGTGTGCATGAACATGTCTATTTGTACTGGTCTGGGTGTTTTCTATGTATATAGTCTAGCTAGTAGTCCATACGACAAGCTTCTTAGTAGTAGCTTAGTTTAGTACTAGATGGCTGTGTGGCTGTGTGACATGTATGAAATATTTATTTATTTATACTTTTAATTTTTTTGTTCTTTTACCTTTAGTTCATAAACTGGCTCCCTCACTTTGAAAAGGTCATATCTAAAAGCATGGTGACCAGCGAAATTCGCTTGGCACCAAAGGAATACGCAGAAGCCCTGAAGCAGTACCCAATACTGATGCTGCATTCCAGAGACGATGGCATCATCCCATACCACCTAGGAGAGGAGGTACAGAGTTACTGACTTTAAATGTATAGTCAAACCAACCCCGTTGGTCTAGTGGTTTAACACCGGGCCAAGATCTCGGGGTCCCATGTTCGATCCCCGGGTCGGGCAATAATAACTGACAATAGTGACCGAGTTTCTTGCGCTGCTTCTTCTCGGCACTAGCCCAGACTTGTCCCGAAGCAGTGGTAGGTTTAAAAATTGGGACGTGTAAAAGCGCCTCCTGGAGCCTATTTGCAGAAATAAAACTGATTTTAATAAATTTCGAATTTTCGAACATTTCTCGGGTTTGTGATCACCAACCCGCATTTGGCAAGCGTGGTGATTATGCCAGTTCCCATCATTGCTGTGGTAACTTGAATTTAATGATGAAGCCATTTTCCCTGCAGTACTTTTGAAGCTGACTGTATTGAGACCGTTTTTCAGCAAATACATCGCTGGGTGTTTTTTGAAAATACTACCTTGAATTTTTTTTTTCCACTGTCTTAGGTGGGACTTGAACTCACAACCCCCCGCTTACCGGACGACTGCTCTAACCAATTGAGCTATATAGTACTAATACATTGTTTCTGTTGACGAATTTATCGTCACTGAAGTTCTAACAACACGTAAGTCATTTTTAAGAACTTCTCAGGAGAGGTAAAAAACCTTTTTAAATAATTCCCAACCGCAGCTGACAGGACCGTTCAATGTATGGAAATGGACTTTCGTACTGTTTCCATAGGACAGTGACTTCCGTGCTGTTCCTTTTCCGTAATTTCAAAGGTTTTTATTGGTCGTATCTCGAATCTGATTAGGCGAAACGACGCGTCTTTCGATTCACTAGCGAATGCGCGCGAAAGCGAATGGGATCAAAATGTCAAAACCGCCAAAAAATGAGTTACGTGGTATTAGAACTTCAGTGACGTTATGCAGGGCTTCTTACGCTGTCCGTCGGTGTACCATAAATTTTTTTAGCCTCCTCTATACGAAAAATAAAGTATCAGTATATAAACTTGAAAAATTTTTCAAGTTTATATACTGATATTATAAGTGCAATTAAGTTGCTAAAATATCAAATAAAGTAGAAAAAAAAAGTGTTTACAGTAAAAGTTACTTGTTGCGGTTGCTACCATCATCATCATGGTCACCAGCATATGTCAGACCTTTGCTCGACACTTCCTGGATTTTGCCATAATCGCCACGCCATGTAAACGGGTTGGCGATCGCAGTTTGGCCAATGCAGCAGACGAAGACGGGTCTTCTTCTGGAAGCAATCTTTTAGGCGCCTCTTATGTCGCTCATAGAAAGATAAAGGCTGACAAAATCAAAGCAACTTGAATGTTTTTAATAATTAAATTCCTTGACAGAAAAACTTTCTCATCAAAAAACTCGTAGGGACTGTGTATCTTCTTATATTTTATCTGTGTTGACCTTACATTCAAATAGATTATAATGTATACCTTAGAGCAGTGTTTCCCAAACATTGTTCTGCCATGGCCTGGTAATTTTCACACTGCCTCTTTGTGACCCACTTAATACTTTTAAAACCAAACTGCTTCCACTAGGTAAAATAATAGACATTTACTAATAGCAAAAATGTTTGATTAATACTACTATTTAGTCACTAAATTTTAGTGTGAATACTTTTCACGCTGGCTATGTTTAACTAAGGAATTCAAATTCCCCGAAAATGATGAAAGTTTAAGAAGAATATTAACCATGCGTCAATCGATAGTAGGTATTATTTTATAAACAAGGCGGGAATGTTGCGACCCGGTATTTTATTTTGATGGCCCGGCACCGGGTCGCGACCCGGCAAATGGGAAACGCTGCCTTAGAGTATCCCTATATTAATACTCAAAGGTGTATGTTATACTATTTGATTGCATTCTATTCTACACGGTACAATTTCAACAACCCGTAAAACGAAGCCCACGTTATGTTACCATCATGTATGAAATTTTGGCAGTGTTATTTTAATTTTTTTATCAAAAAGTTTTTTGTATAAAAAAAAAAATATTGGTTCAACTATTTATTTTGAAACACGCTATGACGCGCACGGTGGTAGCTGTTAATGGTTCATTCATCCGGGACCCCGCTACAGCAAAATAATACGTCTGTGCGCGTCACAGCGTATTACAAAATTAAGTGTAAATAAATACGAGTATTAGGGGTTAAAGTATGAAATTGCCGTTTTGTATGGACGAAATCAAGAAAAGTCATTTTTCCATGCTAACAATTTTTTAGATTTTTTATAAACGCCTGAACTGTTTTTGATGCAATTAAAGGTGAAAGTTAGATAGTTATAAAGCTACGCATTATAGAACTGAAAATCAAAGTATATAATACAAATATACTTAATTGAAGCAAGAAGGTCAGCTGACACATTGTAAGGGGTCTTTTCAACGACTTCCTTTGAAGTAATAGGCACTAGTATTGCATTTTTTTTTAGTCAAAAGTTACTTTATTTAGTTTTTGATACAATACAAAAAGATTTACGCAATAATACGACTACACTTAAGAGCTATAAACAAAATAAAAAGTGGGAAAATAATCGGCAATTTCATACTTTAACCCCTATTATTTAATATTTTTCAAAAAATATTTGCTATTGATAGATTAAATAACATTGCCATGATGTCATACATAATGGTCACATAACGTGTGCTTAGTAGTACAGGTGGTTTAAAATGCACCGTGTATACATATCGTTTTATAGGTCGTGCAGCTTTTTTTTTTTTAAGATTCACCAACATTTGAGTACAATTTATAGGTAAATACCACAAGCTTAAGTAGAAACGTTACAATTTAGTAGAATTTTAAAAACAGAAAACTAAGAAAAAAATAACCAAATGTGAACAGCTACTTTTGACATTTAATAACAGCTTTTCGAACATAGTTGAGCGAGTCAAAGTGCGTCAAACATCAAATGCGTTGCTATATTTATTAATAAGTTTGCATAATCGAGGAACTGGAGAATTAGCACCATGAACAGTCTTACGGATTGGAGGGCGTAGCATTTGTAATTTTGTATTATCTTTTCCGACATTTCTAACTTTATTTTGCAGCTGTACGAAAAACACAAATCGGTACGCAAGGAAGGAGACAGTCCGGTGATCTTCAAAACATTTGAAACCGATGGCCATATGTACATCTGCAAAAACCCTACTGTACCGGCCATCATCGAGTGAGTTTACCTTCTTTTCGTGTGGAGTTGTCAAGTGGCCGTCACGTTACGAATGTCTGACCAATGTGACCGAGCAAATTGATCATTTTCTCAATGTGACCGGACATTTTGGACATTTACTGTCATTAACGTCACATTAAATTGTATTGGTAAAGTATGGGTAAAGTATGCTAATATTTGTAATGCATTATAAGAGACAGGATTTATTAGAAATTGCATGAAACGAAATGAAATTCTAAAAGTGCAAAAAAATGCTACTTAAGACTACTAAACTATATTACAATAACATTTATTACAGTAGGGTGACACCTTAAAACGCGTAATGTTCATTGTCATACTTTCGACTGACATACATCATATCATATGGCATACAAATTAAAAAGCATAATAGTTTAAATCTATATTTTTGTTTGCTATTTTCATTTAGTTTCAATAATTTCATATAATTTATTATTTTTGTTAATTGTTAACCAATTTTTGTATGTGACCATCGTGAAAATAAATGTCCAATGTATGTGAATGTTTGTATGGACGAAATCGAGAAAAGTCATTTTTCCATACTAACAATTTTTTAGTTTTTTTTAAAAACACCTGAACCGTTTTCGATGCAATTAAAGGTGAAAGTTAGATGGTTATAAAGCTACGCATTATAGTATTTAAATTTCTGAAAATCAAAGTATATAATACAAATATACTTAATTGAAGCAAGAAGGTCAGCTGACACATTGTAAGAAGTCTTTTCAACGGCTTCCTTTGAAGTAATAGGCACTAGTATTGCATTTTTTTTTAGTCAAAAGTTACTTTATTTAGTTTTTGATACAATACAAAAAGAATTACGCAATAATATGACTATACTTCAGAGCTATAAACAAAATAAAAAGTGGGAAAATAATCGGCATTTTCATACTTTAACCCCTATTATTTCAAGGATAGTCTGTGGTCTGATAGTCATGGTGGCAGAAGTGACCACAGGCATAGATTTAATATTAAATCTATGGTTACAGGCATCTGATGATCTGACGTTACTAGTTATTACGACGTCCATCTTGCGTAGCAAAGGACCAACGCGTAACGTGCTTTCCGAAGCACATTATAACTTGATGCCTTACTCTGCAACACGAAGCTCGTATTTACGGATATATCTGTCTCTTTCAGATACTTAGACATCAATATTAGTGATAGGAACAGTGGATTCGAATATACGGACATTGTGTTGCGGAGTAGGGCCTCTGGCCCTTTCACACCCAAGCTTTTGACGACCATTTGGATGGTAGTAAACGCTGCTTCTGAGCCATGGGTCGCGGGTTCGATCCTCGCACAGTAAAAATATTTGTGTGCATGAACATGTCTAATTGTACTGGTTTAGGTGTTTTTCTATGTCTATACTAATATTATATAATAATAAGTATGTATTTACAAAAAAAAAGTGTTGTAAGTTTATTGGTTGTCTAGTATCCCATACTCCAACCTACTTAATAGAAGCTTAATTTGGGACTAGATGGCTCGCTGTGGCCCGGTGTGGCATGTTTCAAAAATATATATAAAAAAAACCGAAAGAAAATTTTTCTTAATTGACCTATTACGAAATTGTTCCTGAGACCGTTGTGAAGTAGGCAGACCCCCACAATAATCATATCTCGTGTTACGAGACGGTTTTACCTAGGGATACCAATCAACGAGCTTCCATATAACCATAACTATTTTGTTTCAGAAACTTCATAAAGCACAAGAGCGTCACCTAATTCTCTTCATAAATGTCACTAAAATTTTGTAAATAGAAAAACCAATAAACTACGTTATTGTTAAAAAAATGATATTTTATTTCTCTACTGAATATCTTAAATATCTTCTGTAAGAATATAGTGTTCGTGTCTCATACTAGAATTATCAATGATATTACAAAGATCATTGAGACTTATAGATAAAATATTGTTCTGAATCAGTCCTACCATAAATGGCTTTTTCGCAAAATGTCTCCCAGTCGTAAAATGTCGCTTTCTCATAATGTCTCTTTCGCTGAATGTCTCCTTCGCAAAATGTCGTGATAGAGACTTAGAATAAAATTTCGTTTTTTCAAGAAAAAAAAAACTTTTTTTAATAATATACATCAGACACAATAAATCATACATTGGCATAGGTTACACAGAATAAAATCGATTAAGATATGATTAATTTTGGTTATATTAATCTATTTAGAAAAGAAAGTCGTGTTAGTTCTTGAAAAAAAAACGAAATTTTATTCTACGTCCCTATCGCGACATTTTGCGAAAGAGACATTGTGCGAAAGAGACATTCAGCGAAAGAGACATTTTACGACTGGGAGACATTTTGCGAAAAAGCCACCATAGATTTGTGTAAGCCTTTCGACTTCGAAACACATTTAATAGTTTTTACAAAATGTAAAGGAGTACGTACAACTAGTAGATTATTGAAAATAAAAAAAGACTATAAAATAAAATCAAATAGTGTCCCACAAGGTAGTGTATTGGGTGCCATTTCATTTCTTTTCGTGCAATAAGTACCTAACACTTGAAAAATTCGATCTCTCCTCTATGTATACCATCTAATGTGTCTTAGAATAAGGATAATAATATGCGTTGTTATAATAAGTAAGTACCTAAGTAACAGCCTATAATCATCCCACTGCTGCAGGGCTGCAGAGCAATGGCCTCCATCATTGAATTTAAGTTACCACAACAATGATGTGTACAGGCATAATCACCACGCTTTCCAAATGCGGGTTGGTGATCACAAACCCGGGGATCGAACCTAGTACCGAGATTACTAGCTACCTACTGATTGGCGTACTTAGCGCGGTTGAAACTTTACAGCATTGAGGCCTCCACAACACAATATCGTATTGTCGTCCGTATATTCGATTCCGTCTGTCCCTATCACTCATACCGATAGTTTAAAATATCTAAAAGAGACAGATATATCCGTACACAACCGTGTTGCAGGGTAATGCCTCTCTCTGAACAAGTAATGCATTACAGTTTCGCATTAAATCTATACCATAGATCTAAACCTATTAATATGTGACAGTCATCATCATCATCATCATCATCAGCCTATTGCAGTCCACTGCTGGACATAGCCCTCTCCAAATGCAAGCCACTTAGGTCGATCCTCGGCTTCTCGCATCCAGCTCCTGCCAGCCACCTTGCGCAAATCATCACTCCACCTCTCATTATATAAAAAGGTACTCTGTGACTCCACCTGGCCTGAGGGCGTCCTACGTTACGTTTGCCGAGACGCGGTCTCCACTCAAGAACTCGTTTACCCCAGCGGTTGTCGGTTCTGCGGCTAATATGGCCAGCTCACTGCCACTTCAGCTTGCTAATCCGGTGGGCTATGTCGGTAACTTTAGTTCTCTGCCGGATCACCTCATTTCTAAATTTCATACGCTAAAATCTGCTAACTATATTAATGAATTCTTTGGTAACATTGGCAAAAATTTAGCTGATTCTATATCTCAATCCAATCCTAACAAAAACACTGTAAACGTATTCCGAGGAAAATCACAATCGTCTTCATTTGTTTTACTCGATACTGATCCGGAGGAAGTACACACCGTTTTAATGGGACTAAAATCAAACAGCGCTCCAGGCTGGGATGATGTTCCAACCAGTTTCCTTAAACTTAGTGCAAATATAGTAGTACCGATCATCAGTCACCTAGCCAACTTATGTTTTATTAAAGGAGTATTTCCGAAACCCTTAAAAGAATCAATAATTACTCCGGTGTACAAGGGTGGGGATAAGAAGGATGTTAACAATTATAGGCCGATATCTGTTTTGCCAGCAATGTCTAAAATCATTGAGAAACTTATCAATACAAGACTTCAGCACTACCTTGATAAATTTCACATATTATCAGAATCGCAATATGGCTTCCGGTCTGGAAAAAGTACAGATGACGCGGTGACTGCATTAACCTCTCTAATTGTTGAAAAAATGGATAGTAAAGATAAGTGTTTGGCAGTATTTTTAGATTTGAAAAAAGCGTTTGACACCGTGTCTGTCCCCATCCTGGTACAAAAAATGGAACACATCGGTATACGGGGTATTCCACTTAAATTACTTACGGACTACCTTAATGGGAGGATACAGAGGGTAAAAGTAGGCCAAACTGTGAGTGAACGAATTGGTGTGACCTATGGTGTCCCGCAGGGCAGTGTCCTTGGCCCTACCCTGTTCCTAAACAACATCAATGACCTATGTAATATGGGGACTGGAGAGGCCAGGGTCTTCTCTTACGCTGATGACACTGCGGTGGTTTTTTCTGGGTGCTCTTGGAATAAAGTGAAGGCTGAGGCTGAAAACGGGTTATCAGTTATTGCGGAGTGGCTCAAAAGTAATCTGCTGACGCTAAACACACACAAAACAAACTACATGTGTTTCTCAATCTTAGACAGGTACCAACCGAATAGTGACTTTGATATTAAAATACATGGTACTACGTGTAGTAAAAATGCAAAATGTCACTGTTCCTCTATAACCAAGGTAACATCAACTAAATACCTCGGTGTTTTGCTGGATCAAAGGCTTTCTTGGCAATCACATATTGACCTTTTAGCGACTAGAACGCGTAAGTTAATGTGGATTTTTAAAATGTTGAGACATATAGCCACTAAGAAACTTCTCAACCAAGTGTATACAGCATTGGCACAACCTATACTCACATATTGTCTGACTATATGGGGAGGGGCTCTAAAAACAAAATTTCTCGAGGTGGAACGTGCCCAGCGGGCATTGCTGAAGGTCATGTATTTCAAAAAGCGAAGATTTTCAACACAAGCCTTGTATTCAATTGCGGACTTACTTACCATTAGAAAACTTTATATTTTACATACAGTGCTTAAAAAACATAAATTATTAAATTTTGATCCCAAATTACTACAAAAAACAAGACATTACACGGTGGCCTCAACAAAAGCCACACACACACAATTTGCACACAGCCAATTTCAATACCTTGCATCGCTCTAACAAAGAACTACAACTTTATCCGATGACAAGCAGAGAATGTAAAAGGACTCTGTCAATTTGGTTAAAAACACTAGATTACACCGAAACTGAACTTCTCCTTAAATATTAAAATATTATACTATATATTGGATATCAAGACTAACTCCCTCCCACCCACAATCACAAACATACAAGCACACACATGCACGCACGCACACACACACAGACACACACACACACACACACACACACACACACACACACACACACACACACACACACACTAATCTAAAATAATTCATAAAATTAATTAGTTTCTAAATTAATTGCATAAGTAGTGCTACATAGTAAATAAATAAATAAAATAAAATATTAAAACGTTAGCGTTGGTTAAGTTAAAGATAAATCAATTATTTAAGGTATGGAAGAGTGGTTCCTTCTGATTCAGATGCACAAGCACTTACTAGAATGAGTCAACATTTGTAATAGATTAAGACAAACTTTGTTAATGAAATAAACTTTTTATTATTATTATTATTATTATTATTTCTCTTTCCATAGCCCGCTGAGCGACTTTGAACTTTTGGACTAGCCGTACCGTCAGTGTCCACGTTTCGGCTCCGTATGTCATGACGGGTAGGACGCACTGATTGAAGACTTTCGTCTTGAGGCATTGTGGGATCGACGATAAGAAGACTCGACGTAGTTTTCCAAATGCTGCCCAACCCAACTGAATTCTTCTGTTCACCTCATCCTCAAAGTTTTTCTACCTAACTGCAATGTCTGCCCAAGGTACACGTATTTTTGAACAACTTCGAGGACGGCGCCGTGTGACAGTCATAAATCAGTTAAAATAACTATTAAAACTTTTTATATCAATGGATAAAATATGTGTATAAAAACGCAATTAAATAAGTCTTTCAATGTCAAGTTGAAGTTTATAAAAATTAATAAAAATTGATGAAAAATAAGTAAAAAAATGTTGTGAAAATGAACATAAAAAAATGTTTTGAGCAGTGTAGAGTGATTCCTATTCATCATGGTGATAGGGTAAGACTTTTAATTTAGTATAAGTTTTAGCAGTCAACAAAACATTTAGATATTTGCAATGCAATGATATTACCTAAGGATATTACAAAGAATACCATTGCATATTTGTAAGTAAGTTTGTTAGTAAAAGAACTGTATTTTGGAGATTCCGGTATAAACCACATCGAAAATGTTTTTATTGAACACAAGTAAGGTTAGTGTTTTATTGAACACAAGAAAGGTTGATCCGTTAACATTTCAATAGCCAACACACTTGCCAACAAACGATTCAGCGGAAATGAAAATTATTTTAGTGGTGTGAGATAATGTCTATGAGACGAGTAATTATTTTTCACTCAGTTTTAGGATTAAGTTGCCTTTAAGTAATTGTAATGAAACCAATACATCTATTATTATTATTTAGTTGGGCGGCAACTAATTTAATTGATACAAATTTGCAAATAAAATAAGCTATTTGAAAATGTGCGATTAATTAATTTAGATAAATTTTATTGATACTAGGACAATATTGCTGGCGGGTGCATCAGTAACAGCCAGCCTGTTTG
The DNA here is from genome assembly GCA_949315895.1 of Anania crocealis. Classification (NCBI taxonomy): domain Eukaryota; kingdom Metazoa; phylum Arthropoda; class Insecta; order Lepidoptera; family Crambidae; genus Anania; species Anania crocealis. The sequence goes on along the minus strand of OX438873.1, from coordinate 9,551,391 downwards.
TGGTGCAAGTGGCTGTAATACCTTTGTTATTCAAATATAGCAAAGCGGTACAAAGGAAGATGGTATTCTCAACTTGCAGTAAGTTAAAAATCTTATTGACAAAAAATAATAATTAGTTGGCATGTGGCGAGCATAGTTGACTGTGTTGATGACCACTCTTAATAATGTAATGGTCGTTTATTTTGAACCCAATAGAAAAAAAAGGACTTACGTAGTTTCGTATCGAATCCTTTGTTTTCATGATTTCACAACAAAATTCGTAGCAAATTATTAAAAAGTCGTTCCAAAAAGTTAAAATGTAGGTTAAGAGGTAAAAAAAAGTAATTTGAAGAAAAAAGCTCTTCTTTTCAATAGTCATTTTATATAAAATTAGAAACGCCTGAGTAAAATAAACAGCAATGTATCACAGTTATGCACATTGCTCTAATAATCGCGTAAGGCGTTTAATTATCGCTTACTTATGTATTTGTAACTTCCATAAGTATTATACGATGTTAAAATGTGCATTGTGTATAGTTATTGTTATTAATGTTTTCTAGTAAATTATCCAAGGAATCTTGACTATGAAAATCCATCAAGCTGCAACGTAGTCGGCGGAAGAAACTTCAAGATTGAATTCGAGTCAGTAGTGGATAACTGTTCGATAAAATTGGGTAAAAAGCACAATTTTAATTAAATAGGTTATGATAAAATTGCGGTATCATTAGTGAATGTTAATAATTTATCAGGCATGATAACAGTCCATAACTTCTTATTATACAATTTAAATCATCCAGTACCACTTACTAATAAAATAAGCTCAGCTGGATAAAAAAGAGGGAAGGCCGCCAGTGCTCTCAGCAATTGGATACCCGGCGTCACGCACTGGTCAGTGACGTTTAGCGGCTGTGTAGTAGTTCCAGCTACCAGCTGCGAAGCTAAGAGCGGCAAGATCGCGTAGGCATGTGCAGACCACTATACTTGTTTTAACACTTCCCGGGACTCATAAGATGTATGTCGACGTGATAACAATAAAATTTATATTGTGTCTAGTTGTGTACTGGAATGTTAAGAAAATTACTATTAACTTTAGGATAGCCTCCCCTTGTACAATAATTTAAAGATAAATAATTATCTCGTCCATGTTCTTAGGTGTTTGGCATATAGTACCCTGCTCCATGTTTCGGGATGTCTTTGTGGTCAGGGATTACGCCCGCCTCGATGATCGGCTGCACGATGAACTGAAGAAGACTAGGAACACAGTTGTGTTGTATTGCCATGGTAAGTATTGTTAGATTTTTGAGCAACCCAGACATTTGGTGTATGGACGAATTGGATAAAGAAGTCTCCCAGTGAGAAGGTTGGACGTTAGAGTCCTACTTCATGTAGTCGTAGTTTTTATTCAAGGGTTGTATTTTCAAACAAATTTATATTGATTTCAGGGAATTCAAATCACAGGGCTTCTCCGCACAGGCTGCAAATGTACAGAGTTTTTCAAGACCTGAACTTCCACGTGATCACTTTTGATTATCGAGGTAGTACAGTCAGTTAAAAGATATGTGTAGGTAAGACAATGTAGAATAACTAAGTGTGGTAAAAACTAGATAAAAATGCACTTAAGGCGCCCACCATAAAACAAAACGAATAGTCTAATTAAAATTATGTGACCATAATTCACGAAGTAATACAAGACCAAAGTTTTAAGGTCTTTAATTTTTAATACAACATGGTGTTGTAGGTGCTACGACGTCATATTATCCTCTATTATTAAAACAAATCTCTCACCCGTCCTCATAGACCGATACAGACTGTGGAGAACTGGAGACGTTGCCCGTGGTTGACCGAGAAACAAAGACAGAAGTTGTTTTCTATCTTCGATATGCCAAAACTGAAGATTGTGAAGATAGATAGGTTATTTGGAAATGGCCGTTAAAGGCTGCCACGGCATGCACAAGAACAATAATAATGTAGAAAGCACATTACATGAATTAATAAAATATTAAATTACAAAAGATTTATAATTTAGCCTATTTAGCTAAGACAAACTAGTGTCGCAATGTAGATTTGAAGAGAACGAATATGACAGATACAAACTGTCCGGAGATGATCGCGAAAGATGGCTCAACTGTGATTGGATTCGGCTAATTGTTGAGAAATGGCTCAAATTAGTTCTAAAAGTTATATATTACATCAAAGTATCGACGCAAAACTATTGCTGTTTAAACCCCTCCATTGTATGTTTATTCCAGACACAATTAAAATCAATTGTTATCGCGACCGCCGGCGGTCTTATGATCCTAATTTAAATACTGTTGTGTATGTTCAGGATACGGAGACTCTACCCGAGTTCGTCCGACGGAGCGCGGTGTGGTCGAGGACGCGCTGCAGGTGTACGCCTGGCTTCTGCAATCCCTTGGCGAGGATAGGCCAAGGGTTTTGCTTTGGGGACACTCGTTGGGTACAGCCTTTCACGTTAAGTTTATAGATTTAAAACATAGTCATTTAATTGGTATGGTATAGTAGCGGACTTTTCCGCATTCAGGCTCAAATTATCCCATTATGCTTAAAGGGAGATTGTGATCGTTAGTCCAACCATCCTAAATCCTTCCAGAAGCACAGAAGTCTCTTGGTGATGTCTGAAAGGGAACTCGTTGTGCCGAGTATTGTTACCCGATAGGTAGCTACCCCTGTGCATTCCAAGATAACATGGGCGGTCGATTTCACCTGTTCCCGGCAGGTAACTTAAGGGCTGTCTGGGGCATTGATGGTGAAGAGATACGTTTATTTAGGGGGATGTGTCCTGTCTGCAGTGATCCCACAACTCTTCGTAGGTCGTTCCTGCTTCAGGGATGTCCAAGGCGATGATGATGGTGAACAGATGTTTATTTAGGGGCTGTGTCCAGTCAGTGATCCCATAACTCTTCGTAGGTCGTTCCTGCTTAAGGGTGATTAAATGGACATAGTTATTTAGAAGAACAGTTAAGATGTTCCTTATTATTACTAATACTACAAATGCTAAAGTAACTTTGCCTGTCATGTCTGTCCGTCTATCTATCTGTCTCTCTCTCACTGTCTGTTACAACTACTACACTACTAATTTTTATAAAATAAAAAGAAATGGCACAAAGATACATCTTTTAGGCCTTGGGAACATAGGCTTTTTTGTATCCCACCGCTGGGCACAGGTTTTCGCCCGCGCGATATTAACGAAGTTCACGCGGACGAAAGCTAGTATACATAATATCTAGAGAATTCTAACATTTGGTTGTAAGTGACCATATCGCATACCTGGAACAAAACTCAAACACAAAAACATGCTAACTTGAAATAAAACATGAATATGACATTCGTGTTTTACGCTTTACCTGTCTCTCTGAAGGCTGTTTTGCTTCAGATGTTGCACATATTCCTGAATAACCACAAAGACTAAAATGCATCTGTTCAACTGTTGTTTATTTCTCAAAATATTAGGGACATTTCGTTTCTCAAGGTCTAGCTTTGTACCAAGTTTCATCAAAATCGGTCAAGTAGATCAGGCGTGAAAACGTAACAGAGTTGTTTTTGCGTTTATAATATTATTAAGGAAAAAATCGTTCTTGTATTACAGGAACAGCAGTCATTTCCAATATGGTAGCGCATCTGCCTGAATTGTGCGCGTGCGCAGCCAAGCGGCTGCCTCCCCCTGATGCTGTGGTGTTGGAGGCACCCTTCAACAATCTGGCTGAGGAGATTGAGAAGCATCCTTTCTCCAAGGTAATGAAAATGTTGGGACCAAAGAGTGCGAAAGAAAGATGTTACTCGGTCGACCTACGCAACCTGCATAAAGTAAAGTAAAGTGACAGCCTATAATCAGCCTACTGCAGGGAATAGGCCTCCATCATTGAATTCATGTTGCCACAGCAATGATAGGTGCTTGCATAATGACAACGCTTGCCAAATGCGGTTTGGTGATCACAAACCCTAGCATTGTTCGAAATTTTGAAACTTTTTGCTGCCTGATCGAATCGAACCCGGGACCTCGGAGTAGGCGACACCTTGGAAACCGGTGTGTACGCCACTTTGTCACGGAAATCGAAAGTTTTTACAAAGAAGCCATGTCTAAAGGTAAGTTCGCTACCAAACAGATATTACCGGGTCTGGGTTCTTAGACAAAGTAACATCGCTTCGTACCGAAACGATATCGAAAGTCGTCATCGTCTCTGAGATATCGAAAACAATTTCCTAGCCAACGTAACACGATTGTCGCGATCGTTGTGTCGAATTGTTTAATCGATAAGAAACAAAAATATTGTCTATGGTATCGAACATTTAGCTGTCAGTGTCAGTCAAGAAGTGTCAAATCGGATCAAACTTATTTGTGGTTGTTTTCAAAAAGTATTTAATGTTAAGATTAAGTGAGTGTTGCGTTTAATCATTTTCAAATTATAATTAAAACAATATTTTGGCAAGTGGTAAGTGAATAATGTGTTATTACTTTTAGATGGTGTCCAAAACTTAATGGTATTGAAAATAGATTTATTTTTTTATTATTGTTGTATAGTATAGGTAAACTAAGAAAACGAAGATGCTTAACTCAAGTTATTACAAAATGCGACAACCAGCAACATAAGTACCTAGATGCCTGCATTACTTAAGATCAAATAATTGGTATGAATGTAAAATTTCTAACCTTTATTTCCAGGGGAATTTCAGGGAAACCTTTTAATCCGGCATGGCACTTTAGGTCGTTACATAATTTTCTAAATGTTCTTTTATTAAGCCTGAAATGTTGGATGAACAACAATTCCGGCATATCCTCAATTGTTTCCAATCGCCGACAGCGACGGTTTTGGCGCCTCTCCTAGGTGTTTTCATCGTGTGCAGCCCACAATAAACGTAAAGAATGCATTACAAACGATCTGCGATAAAACCTCTAGCACAGAAGAAATACTTGAAATGAAAGTAAATGTAATCACTCCGTGTCAAAAATCTGCTGCTGAATGAAATCCGGCCATATTGTTTCTTTAACGACAACGTTTTAATATGCGTTTCGCTATCTTTTTTGGCAATCGCGATCGAAACGAAGGCGAACACTAAAAGTGCTGCTTGTCTACGCATTTGTATGGGATAACTACAAAAACAATTCGTTACTTTATGGTTTCGTTACGAATTAAAACATTGTCTACCAACTTGCGATAACGATGTCGATTGACCACGTGATTTAACGCGGCTTATGTCAATCCCATACATTTTAGTCTTATCTAACTTCGTTATCGTTTTTAAATTGTTACTTTGTCTAAGCCCCCTGATATGTAGTTTCGAATGCCGTATTTGCGACGCACGCTGTTACGTAAATAAAATCAAGTGGTACGCCCTTGCGAAAATCGCTAAATCGAATGACGGACTCGCGAACACGCTTTCACGAAATACTTTCTTATATGTAGTACGATAGATCGATAGTCATGGTATCGAAATGCAGTGTTGTGATTAGAGTGCATATTCAAATATAATAAATAGAATCGAACTCACGACTTCGACGATTACTAAAAACTACCTTTTTTTTTTTGTTTTCGCAGGAAAAAATGCATTACGCATACCTACTGCTTCAGGGGCAGCAGTAGGGTATGTGGGACTCTCTTGTCGGTGCCCGACAAGCATACCCACTAAAAAGACCTGCAGTGTACCTTGCAACGTATGTTGGCAGTGTATGGGTTTCCCTTAGGATGCCCTCCATGCACCGCCTACGTACGGCCTATGCCGGGCCTCAGGCATAAAATATGGGTGATCCTGTACACCAGGAACCACCCCCAGTCTGGCAAGCTGTGCAATGCGAGCGTTGAGCCCCCCGGCCCGACGCCCACTAGCCTGCTAGAGGGGGGAAGTTGAGTTCGGCGTATGCCTTCTCGTCCTCCCCCATCTACGACTTCGGGTCGGGTCCGCAGACAACCTCGCCGACCCGATCCGTGGCCACCCTTTACAATGACATTGCATGTCGTTGCAAGGGGCCGCCAACGTCTCACGCCCACTCGCTGCCCAGCATAGCTCAAACCATACTGGGAAGCGAGCGACTTCCGTCCGCCGCGGGGCTGGCGCCCCAACGGCAACACCGCCGTCGCACCCTCCAGCACGAACGGCCACAACAGGCCACGGGCCGAAGCCCGCTACCACCGTCTGGAGACGCATTCAACAGCGGGCTGCCCAAGCCCACTGGAAGCGTCTCCCGTGTGGGTTTTGGTCCACGCCGGCCAAATGGCCGGTACCCTCCATGTCTGGAGGGCGTTCCCCTATCCGCCACCTGGGGACGCGCCCGGTAGGAGACCCAAAACTCCTTCCCTGTGAAGGGCGGGTACTAAAAACTACCTACGATAACTACTTATAATAAAACTTAAACTTATAACCTAACCTAACCATAGTCTATTGTCAGCCCCTTTTTTTTGTCATCAGCTCGTGTCCTGGCTGCCGTACTACAAGGAGACGATCCTGAAGCCGTTCAGCGCGTCTTCGGAGTACGCGTTCACCACAGACGAGTACCTGACCAAAGTGCCGAAGATGCCCATACTAATGCTGCACTCTAAGGGGGACAAGATTGTGCCTTATGAACTGGCTGTTAAGGTTCGTTATAGCGAAGCAATCAAGTTGTACACTGGCTCTAACATCATCACATAATCATCATACCCATGAATGTAGTCCTGGACGTTGATAATGGTCTGTTTATAAATAATACGCTGGTTTTAAGAAGTAGAAAAAAAATCTATACTTTTCACAATGACACTAGTGATATTTGATTTTATTTTCTTATTGACACTAAAATTGTGATGACCATTGCAAAGTTTTTTCAAAAATATTTGAAGTTAGCATGTCTATGGCACTAAGAAAAAAGTTATTCAACCTGCACAAATGTCAAATATCTCGATCGATTATTAACTTTAAACGTAACTTATAGAGGTTCAAATCATCCAGCCCAGTCGTGCGGTGGCGGTATAGTAAAAGATTAAGACTTCTTCTATTGGGTTTCGGAAGAGGAAAAGCTAGAGTACTTCCAGAAGAAGACGGGCAGGCAACAGCGTCTTCGTTCTATCTTAAACCTTTTGTAAACATTTATTTAAAAAGAGTCTGACAATAGTGACCGAGTTTCTTGCGCTGCTTCGTCTCGGTCGGCACTAGCCCAGACTTGTCCCGAAGCAGTGGTAGGTTTAAATATTGGGACGTGTAAAAGCGCCTCCTGGGGCCTATTTGCAGAAAGAAAACTAATTTACTGATCATTGGCCAAACTGCGATCACCAGCCCGCACGCCGAGCATGGCGATTATATTGCAATCGTCATTTAGAGAGGCCTATCTTTGGCGGTGGACTGACACCGGGCTGATCTCGCCCGCTAATATGGGCCCCGGCACGAGCGAGCCTGAGCTCACCCTCGGCCTTACCTAGACTTAGCGCCCTTAGCGTTCGCCGATATCTGACTTCCAATAAGGCTTCAGTGATGAGTCCGTCCGAAAAAAAAAACGGTGAATTGCGCAACACGTCGCCGCCTTCATTACGTGTTACTTGTAATAAATAGTTATTTTTAGTTAAGTTTATTACCTATATGTATGTTACTCGGTAAGGTATTTATTGTATGGGCCTTTTGTTGCCTGATATAAATGAATAAATAAAAAAATAATAAAAATGTGGGCTGATGATGGTAAGTTTGTTTACTCCAGCATGGCATATGTTTGTATTTGCAGCTACACGAGGCTATCCTTCAGTCCCGGCTGTCAGTCCCCGAGGCAGCTCCGGTGGTGTTCCACTCCTTCGAGAGGGGCAACGGGCTGGGCCACAACAACCTCTGCGACTCGAGGGAACTGAGAGCAGTGGTCAGGTAATTGATTTTCCTCTATATGAGTTCTGCCAATCTAGAAGATGGTAAAATAAGTAAGTAACGCCCCGTTGGTCTTGTGGTTTAAGTACCGGGCCACGATCTCGGGGTCCCGGGTTCGATCCCCGGTTCGGGCAGCAAAAAGGGTCGAATTTTCGAATATTGCTCGGGTATGTGAACACCAACAAGCATTTGGCAAGCGTGGTGATTATGCCAGTACCTATCAATGCTATGGTAACTTGAATTCAATGATGGAGGCCTTTTCCCTGCAGTGGGATGATTATAGGCTTACTTTTACTACTGTACTTACTTTGTCATTTCGTTGCAGGGCGAAGGCGTCAAGCATTGAATAAATTCAAGTTAAAGTATAGATGGTATTAAAAATTAAAGTTGGTCGGCTCACAAACACTTTCTCATAATCATCATCATCTACTACACAAGGATTCCGGGTTCAATCCCCAGTCGGGTCAATTTAGGAAACGATCTTTTCTAAATTGGCTTAGGTTTGGATATTCGTTACAAAAGGCACGTTAAGCCGTTGGTCCCGGCTTCTGTCGCAAGATGGAAGCCGTGACAACTAGTCACATCCGATTCCTGCTGCATTATACGGCTTTGAAAACTCTGACTGACACCTGATTATAATATAATCATTTATCATCTTCAGCAGCCCATATTAACGTTGGAGCAGACAAATTCTGTAGTGGAAACCGCGTATAGGCAAGCGTAGTGTAGGACGCCCTGCGACTCGATGCACTGATGACCTTAGGAGAACTGTTGGGCGTGGCTGGAGAGGGAAAGCCCAGGATAGGCAGTTGTGGCGTGACTTGAAGGAGGCCTAAGTCCAGCAGTGGACGGACAAAGGCTGTTGATTGATCAGCCCATCCATATATCCAATGCTGGGCCGATGGCACAAACATCACGCTTGACTTGCCGCAGTTAGAAACCTTGAGTCTTATTCTGGCGGCATACCTTAGTTGCCTCTCACGACACCCATAGAATGAAAAGAAGGACTGGTTTCTCTAATAGAAATTCAGACAGGATACGCTTAAATAACACTTTTTAATAGACTAAAGATAAATCGATTAAATTATTAAATCGTTTGTTCCAGTGACTTCTTGGGATTAATCAAAAAGGACTCCGTCTAAATAATTACAAAAACAAACTTCGATCCATCTTGTAAGAGAATATACTTTTACACTGTTCACTTATTGTTTTTATTTTACCATTAAAACGTCATCATTTAAATATCAACTCTATTGTGTAAAAAATAGAGCTCATAAAGTTTTTACTTACTTGCAATCAGATGATCGTGCATTAGTTAATTTGTACAAATTGGTAGCCATATTTCAGAGGTCTTTTTTAGTAGCACCGCGCGACTCGTAATAAATCTTTGTGATATTAAAGGACTGGCCGCTGCACGGTAGCCGAGAAAAAAAATAATTTATTGTCTGTGGCTCGGCACGGACGCCAAATGCAGGGGCCGTAAACTTTATTTTTTATAACGGTTTTGAATATTTTAGCAATATACAACTACATTTAAAAAATTAAACCGGTTAATTTATTAAAATACTTATTATCTATTCAAAACAAATAACTATGTAAGTTTTAAATACCGAGCATTATAAACTTATTGCAGAAAAAGCTTTTTATTTATCCTGCTAAACTTTTTTATTGGGCACATGTTTCGCGTTGCGTAGTAGCGCCTCAGAAACATTAAGATCCGAAAACGAAAGAAAGTCTACCGATTGGGTGATCGCTACCAGGAAATTACCACAGATAGTGTAAAATACTACCTGGAGTAAGATCAAGATGTAGAGGTTGGTGGATGGACTGACTAACTTGTTAAGGTGTCGGGGATTGGATGAGGAAGGGGCAAGACCGCAGTGAATTCCTATAATACTCAATAATACCTACTTTATGATTTTTTTACCACCTTATAATCTATTTATATTTTGTTACGTTCACATTTAAAAACTCTCCGCCGCCTTCCCTCTTTTAAATCTGATTCAACATTCCTCTTCCTATAGGTTGTCTGGTAGAGATCGCTGCAAGCGATAAGACCGCCTAAATTGTACAATTCTAAGTCTTTTTTTCATGAGTAATTTTTTAATTTTATGGTGTGCAATAAAGAGTATTCTATCTATCTATCTATCTATAAAAACTTATGTGACGCTCGTTATACACAACGGTTGAGAAAGATGAATTTGAAAAAGTAGACACTGCAGAGTAAAGGTCTCCATCATTGAATTCAAGTTACCACAGCAATGCCCGTACTGGCATAAACACCACCCTTGCCATAGGAATTGGTGATCACAACCCCAAGCAAAAGCTCGAAACACTTATTGCCCGACTGGACCAAGATCTTTGGGTCCATTGTTCTTATCTTACTCCAGGTAGAACTTAATCCAACTAAGTAATGGTGCGTTGAAAAAAATTATAATAATTACAAAGCTTAAAGTCTGATCATATTTTCAAGAAAAGTTTTGAACCCCTGTTCATTAAGCGTGTGTGAATCAAACATTCTTTATTTGAATTTATTCGTCTCTCGATCGTGCGCACAATGAAACGGAAACCTTTTGTAGAGTCAACCAGGTTGGCCCCTGCATTTAGACCTTCCTGCCCCCTCTCGGTTCATATATCTGAGTATGACAGGACTTGCGTTTTTAAGTAAGATCAGGGTTCTGGTTAACTGGCTGCTTTGATTGGAAGCGACGGAAACACGTTCATCGTTTTTTTTATAACGACAATTTTGTGCCTGATCTTTAGCAATTTAGTTGCCACAAGGTCAAATGAAATATAGGTGACACATGAGAAAAAAATCTAGTCGCTTAGCTATAATTAATAATTTAGCTAATCAAACATTAACTTATATTTACTTAACTGTCGATCCGGTTGGTCTTGTGGTGTGGTGCTACGCAAGTGTCCCGAGTTCGATTGCCGGGATGGAATTATAAATTTAGTTTCCTAAATTGGCTTGGTATTGGAATGTGGATACAGCCATGTTTTGGAAGTCATCTACCTCCTAGTGGTCCACCCTGGGCAACGGCATCTTTGGTTTTCTAACCAATGATAACGGCTAACAGATCCCTCTGCGGCGGTAGGCTTCGTAGGAGGCTGCAACCACCCTCCTGCTGGAGTCCAGCGCCAAAAAGTTTTTTCTGTGTTCCGCTGGTGTGTGGGAGAACCAGTACCTCTGGGCAAGCTCGCTCCATCTTAGGCTCCTTCTTAACCGTAGAGTTAAGATAGAGCATACAAACAGTCACGTCAATGGCCTTCAGTAGATGCTTGGAGAACGCTGAAGTCAGACTGTAATTTCAGGAGAGCCACGATAACGAGAAAATTTAGAATTAGTTATTCTAAGATTTGTTTTGCATTACGTGATTCAGAATTATTAGGTTGCATGGAAGTCATAAATCTTCTTTAATTTTAAACTGGAAAACGACGTCATTAGATTTAATCTTATAGTATTAACAGGTCAACCTACCTAAAAAGTTAAAGGTCATTGAATTGATTTTCAACTTTAAGTCCAACAAGTAGAGATCAATATTAATTGAGAAAATTTGACGTTTTGTGGTAGGTTGACGTGCTATTGCCTGTATCATTAATCCTAATCTAATTTCTAACGGCCGGTTCCAATAACCTATCTATCTTCAGTTTTGGCATATCGGAGATAGGAAACAGTTTCTATCTTTGTTTTTGCCGTCCAGAGAAACAAAGACGGAAGTTGTTTTCTATCTCCGATATGCCAAAACTGAAGATAGATAGGTTATTGAAAATGGCCGTAAAACTCTCGTGTCACAGTGTTTGTTACCAAACCCCTCTAAAACGGCTTGACCGATTTTTATCTTTTTTTTTTGTATATTCGGTAAATCTGAGAATAGGTCTAAAACTATTAATAGTAATTACACGCGTACGAAATCGATGGCAACAGCTAGTAACCTAGTAATAGTGTTTTTCTTTTGTATTAAACTAGCTTTTAGCCTGCGGTTTTGCCCGCGTTAACTACTCTTAAATTATTTTTCTCCTTCCTCTTTCTTTCAAGGTATGCCATGCCACCTTTTTGCCAAATTTCATCAATATCATTGAAATGAAAGATAAGTTTACGGATTTAAATGAAAGAACACATAGCCGATATGAAAAACATGCGTATAACGAAATCTGCAGTCTGTAGTCATGCGTTTGATAAGCCCAACCTCATTAGATTTGATAAACCTAAAGTTCTTGCTAAGGAAAACCGATATGTACCTAAAATGATACGTGAAACAATAGAAATTAAAAAACATCCTAATTTCAATAGAGACGATGCTTGGGACCCTGTCTTATCATCATTGAAGGCCACTAACCATGGCAACACTGCGAAGACTCCGGACACAGTTAGCTCATTTTGTGTGAAAAGGAACATAACTGACGATAAAAATTAGAGGCGGTAGTTAAACATTTTTTCAAATTACCATCTTAAAGACGAATAACACCTTAGTCTACCCGTGACCATGAACGCTGTAAAGGGTTCGAAACGTCGGGTTAAATCGCATTCAATCCGTAAACTTATTTTTCATTTCAGTTCAGTAGTTTAGATGTGAAAGCGTAACAGATAGACAGTGTTTATTCACATTTATAAAATTATAAGGATGTATTACCCTAATATTAACAACGCCATTTTAATATCAAAGCTTTAATGACTACCGAAAACGCCAGGTTGCGTACTTATTATTTTTTTCTATTTACACCATTCACAAGTAATACTGAGGCCAAGGAAGCGTGAAATACAGCCGGAGTGCCCTCGACGGCCAATCTCGCCGCATGTGAGGAACGGAACGCAGTGTATTATCTGTGGTATTCATTACAGGCCACCCTGCGGCGAAAATTGGCGCGAAATCTCTGCCGACGGCGGGCGTAGGGATGGGGTGGAATGACGATAAGGATGGAGGTTGTATTATCTTTCGATGATAATGTTGTAGACATACATAAACACATTATTCTGTGGTAACTTGAGTTCAATGATGGAGGCCTTTGCTCTGCAGTCTAATGATTATAGGCTGTGATGCATATGTATGGTTTAAATTAAAATAACGTAACCGTATTTTAACTAATCATATCTTTCAAGCCAAGTCTGGGACATGTCATGATATGACATACAAATATTTTGAGCTATTTTGATTGTTGAATATATCGTCTTTTAGCATTAACATGACTTTAAAAAAAACTTTACTAGTGTAAATTCATAGGACAGTAAAACAGTGTGAAAAAATATTTTTAATTTCTAGGTTGAGGATATCGTACCAATAGTTATTCAAAAATTGCATTTAATTTTTATGCAGAATTTAGATAAATGTTTGACTCAATCAAGCCAAAATAGCAAAAAGGGTCTACATGTAATTTAACACGCAGATAATTCATAGGCTGGTACATAGGGTTCTTTATCCGAAAAATTAAGAATGTTTTACAAAATTTACGCAGCATCGGACAACAGCTTAATAGTACCTATACCATATTCTTTACTCGTTCAAGAAACCATCTGTCGAATACCTACGTATAATAATGTCGACATCGACATGCAGAGCATCCTTAGCCCAAGTGAGGGGTGAAATTTAATATTCATAATAGCAACATGCGGCGTTTGTTTTGCCATTTCGCGGTTTGAGCGATTTGATTGCAGTTGAGTTTCGGGACTCTATTGCACTTGCTGAAGATTTTGGCTGTCGAGTCGACAGGAACTTTTAAGGGGGATTCAAAATGTTGAAGGTGGGGAGAGTCTTTTTGCGTAACTATGTCGTTAACTAATCGTTTTTTAAATTTAAACTTTTGAAATTTTAGATTTATTTCATGTTGGTACAAATCGTACGGATTAGTTCGATATTATATTAAGAAAACTTACTAATGTCAAAGAGTTGAAATACAGTATTAACACGCTACACCAAAAAAATGAAAATATTGAAACAAACCAGGAGCATAAGTATTCGTCAAAAGGTTAGACTGTTTGCCTGAATAAGCCTGAGCGTTTGTACTGTAAATAAATAGAGTCATATTTTTTATATTTGGTGCCAAGAGAATGTTTTGTTATCTTACTTTAATATTAATTTGCAACGTTACAGTACACAAAAAATATTTGTACTGAAATGAATCGCGGTTGAACTAAAGGTTTCAGTGATAAAACTGATCCGTCATCTACATTAAACTAAACTATTAAACAATCCCAGTAAAAACTCGTGATTACTCAAAGGTACTCGCAGATAAGTTAAATTTAATTGAAAATGAAAACGTAAAACCGAGGTCAACTGGACTAGGGGAAGCCATTACGAAATTGAAATGCCCAAGGCCTCTGTTTAACTAAATGGACAAATCTCAGTTCTGAACCTGGATGTAGAGAAAGGTTAGACACCCTTTTAAATATTAGAAAAGCTTAGAAAAATCGTGGCTAATACCATTAAGGGTTATAACTTACGATAAAGTTTAACACTATCGGTAATTTGGCAAAATTAACACGCATTTTACCTAGATTTTAATTTAAATATTTCAGTTTAATCATGAGTCATTCCAGACACAATTGAAATCAATTGTTATCGTGGCACCCGAGTGCCTCCTGGGGGTTGAGGGATTAAGTAGTTTGTCGGCAAAATCAATTCATAAAAAAATTAAAACTAAAGATAATGAAAGAAATACTACTTGTATTTCTTTCATTATCTTTAGTTTTAAATTTTTTAATCTATACCTAGAAATCCCACTTGTTTAAGTCAAAAACAGTACCTACTTTTAAAAAGGATAAGTTTCAACAAAATGGTACTAGAGCGAAGCGTGCAACAAAAAGCCCTCTTCTGGAAGAATTTTCTATAATAGCCACGACTGACAGACAGACATCATAACATAGGACGAGGAAGGGTGCAATGGTTCTATATTTTAGGTTTGCACTATATGGACTATTACGTACGTCTGTATTAAAATTTGAAATATTTAAAACGCTTAAAATTAAACACGAGTCTCATCTAGATTAAAATTTACTTCCTTTGAAGTGGACTTACTCACCAGTTGTAATTGGACAAGTACATTTCTTTCTGAATAACATTTTATTCCACGCTCCGTTTGTTTTGATGGACGTCTGACTTATGGTTTTCCTTGCTTAATTATTTTGATTGCACTGAATTACGTCTTAAAATGTCTGACACAACATAATGCTTATGAATTTAGGTAAGTTCTGTCATAAAAAAATAATTTAAAATAAATAAAAAATAAACTCAGTTCCGGTGGTTTTTGTAACGTATTTGAAGGTGTTGTGTTTCTGTATATGTTGTGGTCCACAATTGTCTGATTTCGAAGGACTTTGTCGTTTTAATTGTATAATTATTCTCAAATATAACTTGCTTCTGCAAGTATCCTGAACTTGGACGATTGATTTATATTATCATTATTTAAGTAAAGTTAGTACTTATGCTATTAAAAATATGAAAGAGTAGGTAATCGATCTTTAAAATTTCAAGTCCAATAAAATTCGGTAACATTTCTTACTGTACAAATTAGTAATAACATTTTACATATCACGCATAACCTTAACAATAAATTTGAAGGTTCGTAACCATTACTAATAAATAAGATCCAGTATATTACTACCGTAATCTGAATATCGCTTTACGTCTCCCCTGTTTCATCGTAAATCATAAATACACCATTATTTATTACCGATTCAATTTCATCCACCTACGTACGTTCATTGTTTATTTCAAAGATACACGCCTATGACAAAAAAGGAGTGCGTTATCGTGGACTGGATGAACGCCGAGAAAAAAAATACATCTCTTGGGCACATTCTCCTTTAAATAAAACAAAAGAGACTACAAAGACATGTCGGTAAAACAATTGAGTGTTTATCGACAAAAAGCGTCGCATCACTACCAACGCGGCCTTCCATTTTCGATTTACGTACAACTGAATAAAAGCTAGAATGGAACGAGGGTTGTTTGAAATTGGAACGGTTTGGAGCGCGGCGAACGGAAGCGGTTACATATTTATAAAATGGAATCGATTTTTAAATGGGCCAATGGTGGGGCTCGCTTTAAGAGGCGGGATGCGGTAAGCCCCACCCAGCGTTTGTTGTCAGATGAGTGTCTCGAGCTATTTTTTGCTCATTCGCGCAGCGTCCGCTGGCGAGAGCGTTCGTCGTTTAACGCATGTATAATGGAAATCGTTTAATTCACTTTATGGCTTCTCTAAACGGTTTTATTGCTTGAAATAGTTACACCTTTCATAAAGCCATAATGGATTAAGTGTCTAACTTTTAATTAATTATCTCATAAAATTGCTCACGCAATTCAGTAGGAATCGTCATAAAAATGAGGTTTCGTATATAATGAAAATAATTTTAGTTATTAATATTTTATTAAGTATATATTGTATATCAGCGTAATTTGTATAAGTATTGGAAAAAATCGAATTCTAATTAAGCAAACTTAAATCTAACCCAACCTTTTTATTCTTAGCCATGACTACTTTTCAAAACAAATAAAGCAGGAAATTTAATAAAAAGTGCAATTTAGGCAGCATTATCGCTCAAACGATCTCTTCCCATCAACTTACAGGTAGAATATAATCTGAATACGATAATAAGTATGAATTATGATAATTATTAATACCTTATCCGTTTATGGACGACGAATATATTTTTAAACATAAATATTGTACCTGGTCTACCTAACTATTTTGAGGTTTAGTAAAATTCAAAAAATAGACTGCCTTAGGTCGGTGGGACTTAAACCCACAACCTGTTTGTCAAGTTGTATTACGCTTTCACGCCTAAAATACTGAACCGATTTTGATAAAATTTGTTATTTTTATTATAATTTTCTATCCCACTGCTAGGCACAGGTGTCCGCCCGCGCAATATATCCTAGTAGTTCACGCGGTCAGAGCAGCTGGCAAAAAGCTAGTATGGTTGATATAGGCCCAAATTGTAAATCCTTGACCTGTGTACTTGTTAAAGTATCTAAACATTAATTAAACAATGTTACAAATACGAAATAACAACAAATACTGGCATACATGTCTGTGAACTTCAACGGTAATAAATGTTCGCGGAACGAGACAAATTTATCGGCAACCGTAAACTATCGACCTCGAGCGCATCACTAATCCAGCTTACGGCTCGCGTTGCCCTGTTATCGATGAAATATCTTTGATGCCGATTTCTTTGTATTCTATATCATTCTGTAATACAGTTGGGTAGCCATTTTGTGCGACCTACTCTTATAATACAAGACTATTTTGCTAAAGTCCAGTTATACTTTAAAGGGTCAAGAACGCGGAGTTCGATCCCCGGGTCGGGCAAGAGTTTCGATTTTGCGATTAATGCTCAAGTTTGTGATTACCAATCCGCTTTTGGCAAGTGTGGTAATCACCACAAAAAATTTTCATTCAAAAATCATTCGTCTCTTTCGTGCCGTATTTCTTGCGTTTTATTAATCTTGCGTTCCATTCCTACACCTAACTCACATGACTAAATATCCCTACAGAGTACAAGCTTTATAACTTTTACCTATTCTGATAGGGCTGACACCTGTTGCAAGTCAAAAAAAGTAGGGAGTAAAAATAAAATACGGTAAGTACCTACATAATAAAACGTGTATTTCAGAAGGTACAAAATATAAGGTTAAGTGTAATTCGACAATACTAAAGTTAAATTAGTTTATACTAAATTTTTTTTTAAATATTTCTTATTTCTTTTTAACGTGTGATACAGTCCGAATCTAATATACCGTTTCCTTAAATAATTGATCGGATACATTCGTATGGCATGTCAAAAGATAATAAATTTTTAATTTTATTTTTATATTTCATTTCCAATATTTATTCATGTGCCTAACTAGTAAGTTAATGAAGCTGTCGAATGCACCTGTCATCATCATCCCTCAGTCCAGTGCTGGCTTTAGCCTCTGTTATGCAACTGAGCACTTCCCTCGACTATAGTAACCACAGAACACGGAAAAAAGTTTAGAAAGGCGAATAGGTAGGCGGGGCAGGTGCGCCACGGAAGTTATGAGCTGAGCATATGCTCATAACTTCCGCTCTCTGCCGCTCTAACTCAATACTTCTGCCTAAACATGAATGTAAGTGAGCGCTGTGATTGGTTTCTTTTTGACGTCGCGCGACCAATAGAACGGTTGATTGGCGTTGTTTGAACTCGTTTTTTTTTAATAAATGAGTAAATAAATAAATAAATAAATGTGGACAACATCACATACATTCTTTATATGATATTTTAAGCAATTAAATTGCAATTTTAATATTAGTATTTAAACTTGAAAAATTATGTCTCAGGCGGGACTCGAGATGCGGGTTCGAGTCCCGCCTGAGACATAATTTTTCAAGTTTAAATCACATAAATTGTTTTGATCCCAATTTGAATAACTATTTAAAGCACTCGTATTTTGGAAACCAGAAACAACGAAGGTACCACAAACACCCGGACCCGAGAAAATGTAGAAAAACCCTTTTTTTTCTACATTGGCCCGTCCGGGAATCGAACCCGGGACCTCGGAACAGGCGACACCTTGAAAACCCACGTTAGTTGTTTAGACCGTTAGGTGTCGGTGTGTACGTCACTCCGCCACGGAGGTCGTCCTTTATGTGTGCATATAATACCTCCATCTTTGAATTCAAGTTAACTACCACAGCAATGATGGGTACAGGCATAATCACGACGCTTGCCCAATGCGGGTGGGTGATCACAAACCCGAGCAACGTTCGAAAATTCGAAACTTTTGTTGCCCGACCCGGGGATCGAACCTAGGAACCCGAAATCTTGGCACGCTACTTAAAACACTAGACCAAAGTTATCAAATTTTATCAATAAACATTCCGCAGCAATTTATCTTCATCTAAGTACATAATTGTATGTACTTATAAAATATACAAGAATATTATAAAGAGGAAATATTTGTATTTTTGTGTGTGTGTATGTTTGTAATGAATAAACTCAAAAACCACTTGCCGATTTCAAAAACTCTTTCACCATTGGAAAGCTACATTCACCTTGAGTGACATAGGCTATATTTATTGCTAGAAAAGATTAGCGATCCTTAAAAAAAAATCTTATGTCCACCCGTGCGAACCCGGGACGGGCGATTATTATAGGTTCTAAACAACCCGTTAGTTGTTTAGAAACTATAATAATTACACATCGATGACCTAGTTGGTGTAGCGGTACATTGAACCCGCCTACTATAAAGGTCAGGTCAGCCAAAGGTTCGATTCCCGATCGGATTAATTTAGGGAAACGATTGGAAATCTCTGACACATCATCGAAGAATGATCGCCACTTGTACAACTGGAATATTATAGGTACGTACAATACTTTTTTTAAATTGTAACTGTTAAATAGTAAACTATAGAATTATGCCCATTCACTTAAAAAAAATGTAAGAGTAAGTTGTTGTTCGCATAAATGAAACAAGAAAAACAACTTACATTTTCCTAATTTTGAGGAAATTGACTTGTTTCTATAGTCAGTTAAAATGCTTAAAAAATCCAACTTTTCTGCCATCGATTTACGTTTAAATTATTACTAAAACACTTGAACTTAGCATGTTTGTATGGAAATTACGCGGATGGATCGATTTTTTTTGACGCACCGTGTGTACTTGTTTCTTTCTTCACAAATCTACTCGGGCAAAACCGGGAGTACAGCTAGTTTCAAATCAAAAATACAAGGTTGCTGAGAATAAATACTGTATATTTCTATGTTAATTAATACTAAAGCGTGATTCATCACATTAAATCCCAATTCTAACGTTATAATAGAATAACAAAATCGGCCAAGTGCGAGTCGGACTCGCGCACGAAGGGTTCCGTACCAAAAAGGCAAAAAAAACGAGTTTGTTGTATGGGAGCCCCCTTAAATATTTATTTCATTTTGTTTTTAGTATTTGTTGTTATTGCGGTAACAGAAATACTTAATTTGTGAAAATTTCAACTGTCTAGCTATCGCGGCTCTTGAGATACAGCCTGGCGACAGAGCGACGGACAGACGGACAGACGGACAGACAGTGAAGTCTTAGTAATAGGGTTCCGTTTTTACCCTTTGGGTACGGTCCCCTAAAAAGTGAATTTTAAATTCCTATAACAGTGATATTATGGTTATTATGCGTCTCGATGACAAACTGATATTTTATTACAGTCGCCATCTTTTGCATAATTTGATATTATACGAGTTATGACTTCATTATATTGTACACGACAGAAGACCAAACAAATTTTTCTAATTGAAAACTAGGTTTTTAATCTTTAATTGGACTTAAATTTAAAATCAATTCAATGACCTTTGACTTTTTGGGTAGGTTGACCTGCCGTTGTCTGTATAGGCCAAGATCTCGGGGTCCTGGGTTCCGTTCCCGGGTCGGGCTTTTTCGAACGTTACTCGGGTTTGTAATGCCACGCATTTGGCAACCGTGGTAATTATGTCTGCCTGTACTCATCGGTGCTACACAATATAGTTTAAATAAATAAATAGGGATGCGAGTGAGACGGCCTCCATGTTATAAATTAGATATATCTGCAACACTTGAAATTAAGGCGTGAAAATACTCATGTGACCACCGTCCATTGACGAGGGCATCCATACGTTTGGATTAGGATAGACAAAAAATAGGTTATTTAATTTTCCCCATAAAATATAATAACAGCCAAAACAAAATTTAAGTTTATGTCACCAATGTCATGTCAAATTAAGAATCTCCATTTTCATTGTTTTAAAAAGATAGTTAGGTAATAATATATCAATACATTATAATAGATGAGAGATTTAATACACCTAAAACTGATGCTATAAAATCAATATTTGTATTATTGTTCTTACTTGTGATAAAAAACCCATTTCCAGTCGTTTTCTATTGATTGTAGTAACTGCCTAATTAATGTATTCTCGTCTTCATTTTACCTGTTTACATGCGTTACCAAAAATCATAACCAAATCATTGTTTTCGAATCCTAGCCCGAATCCAAACATGGTCTCCCTAACTGCGACGCAGGAATGTCTATGGTCGTTCATTTTTTCGAAGGTTCCTTTTTTAAATATTCAAATCGAATCACCCAAATTAAGTAGCCATAAACGGAATCAGCTTCCAAATTTGAATATTTCATTCGTGCCCGTGCGAGTTTACGCTTTGATTTGTACGTGTGTGCTTGTGCGCGTATGCTAGTGAGGTTACACTATCGATAAAAAATTGTAATTGTCATGTGCATTTTAATCGCAAACGTATTTATTTAAATACATTCAAAACACCATTACAGTCAATGCCAATGCGGTATGTATTACAAGAAAAACAATTAATTATATTACAAAAACTGACTTACTTTTGAGATTCTTTATTATTCGGCTACATATTGAACTCATATTAGACTAGTTTTAATGTAAGAAAAGCTATTATTGGTTTATAAAATTATTGTCGCACCAATATTTAATGTGTAACCAAGGTTATAGAGAGCTTTAAAACATTTCGTGGAGTTTATTTTTACCAATATCTTTATCTACACAGCAAATTATTTCATGATAATTGTCACTCACACACATATGGGTCACACACCGGGCAACAGAGAGAGAGCAATGCTTGGTATATCCCTGTGTGATAGAATCAGAAGTGTGGAAATCCCTAGGAGAACTAAGATAACCGACATCGCTCGAAGAATTGCGGAGCTGAAGTGGCAGTGGGTGGAACACATAGTACGAAGAACCGATGGCCGTTAGGGCGGAAAGGTTCTGGAATGGCAACCGCGTACCGGACGACGATCTGTGGGTAGGCCCCCCACCAGGCGGACCGACGATCTAGTGAATGTCCGACGAAGCCTATGTCCAGCAGTGGGCGTCATTTGGCTGAGATGATTATGATGACAATAAATTGTCACTAACTCTTACTACATTAGTACTCGTAAGTTAAATAAAAAAAATAGTCAATTAAACCCGATATCTTCAATAGAACTTTACATGCCCAAAACGTGTCTAATAGCACAGACGTGAAACGGCGTTGTTAATTGATCATATCAATTTTCGACGCTCATTATAGTTCCTGCGATACTCGATTGAATTATTATGCACAAATGAAATTGGCATTACCACAGCTTATATAATATTTTGCAACTTGTAGTCATTGAATTAGATTTGCCGTGCGTGTATCAGTATGTGAGTGAAGCCTGAAGTGCTAATCAAAGAGCGACTCCCATGTCTAAGTCTCTATAATATGGCACAATAAAGTTGAAGTAAGTAGTATAAATTTATTAATCGCCTGGATGTGCAATATAAGACCTGATTAGATTGGCAGGGCGGTAATTTTCCACGTATGACATTGGTTATACCGGATACCCAAATATCTAATTTAAATTTTAAAAAAAGAACTAGTTTGGTTGTTCCCTGAGACGTCCCTAGCTAGTATTCGTCGTTTTGTACTCAGTAGACAATCGAGGTTGCTAAACTAGCCTTAAGAATTTGAGCGGTAACCAAAGCTTTTCTCGTGTATGGTAAACTTACTGCACATAATTTAATTGTGATAGCTCGGTGTGGTTAATGTTTCGAATTGATTGTGAGTGGTTTTTAACCGGTAGCCAAGGTCATTATTTTTATAGTTTTTTTGAATAATTTTTAATTTCAAACTTATTACAAATTACCATTAAGGCAAATCGTTGAAATGTATTTACTTAGTTTATATGTGTGTATGTGTGTTTTTACTATCAATTCAACCATTTTTCAGTTTCAAATATTAAGGACTTAAATAAAAAGTCACATTGTTTCCATTCAGTGTAATTAAGTATTATCGATGTCGATAACACAAACTTGAATAAGATACATCTCTTATTCTTTTGTCGCAGTACGCCGCGCGATGATAAGGAAACATTTTAAATTAGTAGAAAAGGAGAGAAGAAAAAATATCGTAAAAAAATATTATATTTTTTTATTATTTATATTTTATCACGCGCACACAAAACGGGTAGCCGCTCGCTACCAGCGAACCGATATAAATTATATCATTTTTCACTGCGACATGCCTAACGGGTGTAAAAAATGACGGCCATTCAGTTTTAAAAGTTTTGCCGCCGTTTTTTTTATCGTTTCCGGACAGAGAGATTCCATTTGAACTTCGAACGATCGGTTCCACGCTCGGTCCGCTCCAAAGAGTTCTGATACATCAACGATTTGATACAACATCTTTAGTTGAAATGATTTTTAAACCTGCATTGGAAGGTAAACTCTCTATGCAGCCAGTGTCATTGGGTTTTTTCACGCGTAACCTCGACTGTCGGGCTTTTTTATGATATGATTGTGAATAAACGGGCTCTATGGTTAAATATTGGAATTTATAATTGTGAGTTTTGGGGCTACGTTAATGAAAAATAAGGTCCTTGAACCCAGATGTGGGTCAATGTCGTTTATTTTGAAGGTTTTTGGTTTTAGAGATTTTTGTAAGTCTTGCAATTATTATTATTAATTGACTAACATGGTTGTATACTTACCTATATATATGTAGAACATTAAACTTACGTAAGGTAACGCTTATATATCGGAATATCAATTTGATTTACACACACCCACAGATCATAACAGCATAGTAGAAATTCTAGGTAGATAATTATTTTATCGGCACTGTTGCAAGCGCTATGATCTAGTTTTTCCGTGTAATAACTACCTCTAATTCCATTTTTGAAACAAATATTGAGATAATTCATTGTTTTAATGTTGGTAATGACCATAGACAATAAATATTTTCTTGGGCTTGCATTAGTTCGTATTATGCTTACCTACTAAAATTATTGGAGACCACACGGAATTAACTAAACGTGGAGCCACAAAAAATGGAGGTGTTATCCCAAATTAATACATATTGCTTTTATTAACGGAAGAAAATTCACATGCAGTACTTTTTGCCATATTTATACTGTGTGGTGCTTTGTAGTCCATCTCTTTGAGCCATATACAGGATGAAATTTTAACCACCTTCCAAATTTTAATAAAGCAATCTACGAGACAATAAACAAATGACTTATTTTTCTTTTGGTATAGCTCAGAAATGGTCCGCTAAAAATCGTAAATTTTTGATACGGGCCTTCACTTTTTGTTCACGCGATGCGCATCTCATTCATTCATTCGATACTATTTATAAGTTTTGGATTTTCCCTTCATACCTTAACACGCATAGAGCATCGTAAAAATTGATAACTATGTAGCGAAAAATATTTTCAGGTGAAAACTTGATTTACATTTTTTACTTCATAAATGGGCTCTAAAAACGATACTGAACGCCTTTAAAAAAAAATTGTAGATGATGAAAAAGTCAGTCATTTTTCTTATTGCCCGACCCGGGAATCGAACCTGGGACCCCGAGATCATGGCCCGGTATTTAAACCACTAGACCAACGGGGCGTTATCCTATAGAGTAAGTGTCATAAGTGGAGACATCAGAAGTCGCCTCATATGACACCCATGGGAAGGGATTCCTTTCATGTGTCGACACGACACTCCTCCATGGGCCAAATACCCATTGGTGAAGAAAAAGACACGTTATGTTTTTAGAAGTACTGCCATAAGAAGATGGGTAGCAGTGTCTTCCTAGCACCATTGGCTGAACTGCGATCGCCAACCCGTCTGCCAAGCGTGGCCATTATGGCTAAGTCCTTCTTTTGTAGAGGCCCGTGTCTAGCTGTGGAGTGATAAAGGCTGCTTATGATCATAATGGCAGGTCAAACTGCGATCGCCGACCCATCTGTCAAGCGTGGCCATTATGGCTAAGTCCTTCTTTTGTAGAGGCCCGTGTCTAGCTGTGGAGTGATAAAGGCTGCTTATGATCATAATGGCAGGTCAAACTGCGATCGCCGACCCATCTGTCAAGCGTGGCCATTATGGCTAAGTCCTCCTTTTGTAGAGGCCTGTGTCTAGCTGTGGAGTGATAAAGGCTGCTTATTATCATAATTGCAGGTCAAACTACGATCGCCAACTCATCTGCCAAGCGTGGCCATTATGGCTAAGTACTCCTTTTGTAGAGGCCCGTGTTTAGCTGTGGAGTGATAAAGGCTGCTTATGATCATAATGGCAGGTCAAACTGCGATCGCCAACCCGTCTGCCAAACGTGGCCATTATGGCTTTTTACTCCTTTTGTAGAGGCCCGTGTTTAGCTGTGGAGTGATAAAGGCTGCTTATGATCATAATGGCAGGTCAAACTGCGATCGCCAACCCGTCTGCCAAACGTGGCCATTATGGCAAAGCACTCCTTTTAGGAGAGGCTCACGTCTATGAAAGTTCATGTCTGATGATGATAATATCATCAACTAATTTATTTATTTTAATGTTTAGTAGCTGCTTGGCCACCGCACCAGTTCCCCGGTTCGACACCCGGCTCGCGCAGCGCGTCGTAAAATCACTATATTTAACGTATAATATCTCACTTTTGTGGTACGCCGACCACAGACCGTTGGAATAACATGGACACGCTTTTAATATGCTATTATATTCATCATACGATTACATTGGCGTCGTGGTGCGGTGGCACACCTACTACGTAATATCTCTGATTCGGTTCCCGGGTGAGTAACTTTAAGAATCATTATTTTCTAAAATGGTTTGGTTTATATTTATTATAGAATTTTGCTACTGCGTCTCACCCGGTCACCATGAGGTCGAGAATTGAAACCTCACCAAACGATATCTTACATTATTATTTTATTAGCAGTGAAAGTATTTTTTACTGTTTTCCTAGGTAGTGCATGGTACTGATATTAAGCGTTTTGTCTTAGAGTTTTTTTTTATTAACAAATTCGGTTACACTGGTTTTAGTTTCATTGGTACAATATTTAATTAATATACATAATATTAAAAATTCAAAGTTACACCCTAACGTGTTGATGTCTTAATGCAAATGTAAACTTTATGAATATTGAAATCACTTAAACAATGAAAATATCATCCAATGCCTCCATTAAGTAGGTAACCAATCTAATCCACACTAAGACTTCCTTCATTAGCCCGACAAAACCAATGACATTTACCGCAAAGTGTCTCAAAGAAAAACGTTACCAATCCATAAAGCAATAAAACAATATACACCTTACTTCTAAGGGAATAAAACGCATAATCGTTTGGATTTCTCATTTGACTAAAGCACTTCTGGTGGGTGTGAAACTCTTGACATTTGAGAATGTATGTCGCCCCAATCTTTGACTTTTTTTCCTTTTTTGTGGCACTGGAATTGAGTGTAGTAGCATCAATTTTATAGTTATACGGACTTATTTAGATTTTCTTCGTTAAATATCGATGAGAAATATTTAAGTTTTGGTATTTGACGGAACTACAAACAAAAATGGCGGCCCATGGAAGATCAGCTGTTTAACTAGATTTATATTTTATTTGAGTAAATCTATTGATGAGATTTACTCAAATAAAATGGAAATAGCTCATGGTAAATTAAAATCAGTAAATCAGTAAAAACAGTCAGTAAAATCAGTTTTATTTCTGCAAATAGGCCCTTGGAGGCGCTTTTACACGTTCCAATATTAAAACCTACCATTGCTTCTGGACAAATGTGGGCTAGTGCCGAGAAGAAGCAGCGCAAGAAACTCGGTCACTATTGTCAGCCTCTTTTCAAATAAATATGGTTACATAAGATATGTGCCAGTGCGAGCTGGGACAATTTAAAGCCACACGTTCCTATCATTTATATAATCATTAATAGTATAATAGCCCTTTTTCATGATATATGATTTGAGTTTATGTACTGGGAGTTAAGCAATTGACAGTGATAATTTATTGAAAATACGAATACAATTTCCCATGAACGAATTACCCACTTTTCGCAGTCTGAATCCTGGAACGGCAAGTTTATCCTTATTCCGGGTATTGAAATTATGTACGTCAATATTTTTGACAAATAACTCTAGGTTCTTACGGACGTAGGTACATAATGTTGTTGATCTCTTTGAATAGCTCTCTTAGAAAGTCACATTGCAGGGTCGAAGGCCATAAATAGCCCGCACAGCACGTTTTTGCAGTATAAAAATAGACTCAATATCTGCCGCTGAGCCCCATAACAGAGTTCCGTATGTCATTATACTGTGAAAGTTGCTAAAATATACTAATCTTGCCGTTCCAACATCGGTCAATTGTCATATCTTTCGCACAGCATAAGCAGTAGAACTAAGACTTCCAGACACAGACCTAATATGAGCACCCCCATTGCAGTCGAGAGTCTACAGTAAAGGTAGAAGAGTCTACAGTGTCTAATGGCTCATCTTTTACAATAACATTTGGGGCGGAAAATCTTACATTAGGCAAAATAAATTTAACACATTTTTTTTTGCATTGAGCAAAAGATTATTCGTAGCAAACCAATGCAATAATTTAGAGAGGGTAATGTTAACATCGTCAAATGAAGATTTGCCCCTCTTAAATTAGCTTTAAAAATCATTGATGTGTCATCTGCAAACAATATCATCTCACAAAGATTATGTAAATAACAGGGAAGGTTATTTATATAAATTAAAAATAGCGGGGGTCCTAATACTGATCCCTGAGGGACACCCATGATAAGTCCCGACCCTGAAGACTCAGTTCCATCAATGCAAACTTTTTGTGTTTTACCTACCAGAAATACCTACAAAGCTTAACGTACTTAATGTCTTTCTTAGTTTTTAGGACGGAATTTCATTAACGCCTAGATGCCAAGCCTAGGCTATGCAGTTTGAATTTGAAAAAAAAAGTTATGTTAAGTTCCATGTGTGGATATAGTGTTGGCCTAAAATATATAGAAATAGTACCTCCTCTTGCCCTACGGGTGTCTTAAAAGGCATCTGTAAGCAAACAGGTTTGAAGAAGCAAACAACAGCTTCCCATCTCCACTCTCTTTACTGCGATCTCTCGCCAACCCAGGCGGGGAGATGATAGCAAAATACTAATTTAAAAGAGGCCTGCGTTTCCATCAATAATATGAACTGATGCAAGTTGACAAGAAAACAGTTTTCTGCCTACTTAGTGATATCTGAGGCTAGTTTTATAATTAAGTTGCAAATATTCTAGTGTGTCTTAGTACCGGTTTCGAGAGGTCGAGGTCCCAAGTTCTTTCCGGGGTCAGACACATTACAGTTAAGCTTGTATAATTTTAGCGTGCAGTTTTATATACTGGCTGTGACACGCGTCTTTTTCCGCGTAGTTAGATGGTATTTTTTTGCACAAAATATAAGGCGATTAAAAAATTATTTAAAAAACATTGTTAACAAATAAGAAAATACACAGTCCCATAAAAAAAATATTCAGCGTAGCTATTGTCATGTGAAAGGGAAAGCTCTCAATCTTTTTCTTACGAATTACTACAATTAAAATAAGAGTTAAAACGATATCATGAATATTATGTTACTCGGTGTACAATAACCCAGCTGTTCCATGTTCTTGTACATTGTGTGGAACAAATAGGTAACCACGTTTTCTTATAACAGTCTATCGCAAACTATGCAGAGCTTGATATAAAAAGGACGACTTGATTGCAATATTAAGATACCAAACGGCTCAAATACTTGTTCACTATGCCCTTGTTCGACACGCAAACACTTTTCCGGGATTCGAACTAGCGGCCACCTTGGTATAGCAGTCCTCAGCGACCACTAAATCAAGATAGGAAGTGGATAATATTGATTTATTGACGGTCATATTATAACTATGACAATGCTTCCTAAAACCACTTTCCTTGTAAAATTATTAAAAAAAGGGTTTGCAACAGGATTAATTACAAAAAGTAAAAATGGGCAACCCTTCTTAGCAAATGGAAAGGTAGACGAAGATATCCCTACAAGACAATACTATCTCTTTACTATTAGGACAACAGTATTGTTCAGACAATAAACTTTTATAAATCACTATGCTACCATGCCTTTGCATAAAAAATCTGGCAATCTGTAAAAAAAAACCTTGTGACGCTACGTTCAAAATTCGAACTTTTTATGTATAGAGCACCCTACCCTGCAGCACTGGCCACGCACGTCATGCAAGCATTTAAAAAAGCGAATACTTAACCATTCAAGTTAAGAACAGTTACTAAATTTAATGACAGTCATCTGATTATGTATCAATGAGACAATGGACTGTCTACCATCGATTCAAAAACGAAACGGCTACAGAATGGTCATATTGGTTAGAAATATTATCATCACCACTGCCCTGGTCAAATATTCCAATAAATTATTATATTTCGTAACGCACCGTAATACTTAATTGATATGGGCCCTATAAAACGTTCGGCTACCGAATGCGGCCGCCATCTTAGCTATACCCATATCCATATTTCCATAACGACGCTGTTTGGAGAGATTAGGTTTTTAAAAGCAGGGCTTTTTTAAACGCTACGCAGTACTTATGAGCTTTTTGAACAGGTTCAAATTTTCTAAGCTCTGAGCCATTTCTTAGCAAGAACAACCTACTAAGATCTGTGTTAGGTAATTACTGAAGCGATCAAAATAAGTTGGTCATAGGTACTGACTGGCCAATGGCTGGCTGTAGGTACTTCTTGTAATCGGAAAATTAAAGTCACTTATTTCCAAGTGGTCTAGATCTGTCTCTTAGACCTTACCACAGAGAATATAATACTAGTTACCTTACCAAAAGTTATCATAATAATCTTAAAATATGAAAAAAAGTTGCTAGAAAATAAAGCTGTTTCAATAAAAACTTTGCTAGAGTTGAAAAGTTTGGAGACGCTATATTGTTACAACCAGAATAAACAATTGTCAAATTTTTTAATCCAAATTTAAGTTTTAACAAAAAGAGGATTAAATCTAGCGTCATTTAAAATATTATCATTAACTTCTGTGTACCTTTCATTTCTATTCGTATTCTCTTGAACACTGCATTGTTTAGAAACAAAGGAAAAGATTGTCATAATAATTATTGTCACCTTAAAGTTTTGGCTGTGGGAAAGTTTTTTAGGTTTTTTAATCCAGGACAGGATTTTATTCACTTAAATTGTCTATAGCTTTAAGTTTCAAGTGAAATTCAAATGGCATTACAGTATTTGTGCATTGATCTGTTTTTGAGGATTTTTATACGGCTTCAAATTGTTTTTTTTTTTTGTTGAATCTTATACCGTGTGGTTTGGTTTTATAATTTATAGAATGGCACAACTGCTTCTCGGCCTAGGGTGTCGTAAGAGGCTAGGTGTACCTACTGTCAGAATGATACAGGCGTCTTATTTTAAACCACTGGCCAATCAGGGCTTGCCAAAATCCTCGTTTTAGTGCAACCTGCTTTTGATTATTTTAATCACAGGTCGTACATCTTTTCTCTTGAAAATTTTTCATGACGTAGTTTGATTTTTTACGCACAAGTAATGACTATATTAAGTGTGCGTAAAAAATCAATATCCGTATGCGGTTTACGCCTTTGGTTTTGCCACTTTCTGACTTAATACGTAGCTAACGTAGCCTAACCCGTAAAAACTGAGATCAAAGTTTACAAAGCTGAAATTAACCTACTTAATAAAACTTGTCTAATATTGTCGAATTAGGTACTTATTTTTTTAATACTAATCGCCAAGTCCGTGATAAAATCTGCTTAGAAAGAGCCTATTAAAACGAATTACTCTCAAAACCTTCTCTAAAACAAGATGTATCAAAACAATCAATATCTATACTAATATAATAAAGCTGAAGAGTTTGTTTGTTTGTTTGAACGCGCTAATCTCAGCAAGTACTGCTCCGAATTGAAAAATTCTTTTTGTGTTGTATATTCTATTTATTGAGGAAGGCTTTAGGCTATATAACATCACGCTGCGACCAATAGGAGCGAACCATCAGTGAAAAATGATGCAAAAATAATCGAATTTTTATTAACAGAACTTGACGCGGACGACGTCGCGGGAAACAGCTAGTCGATTGTAAGTTCACACCAGCACGTGGTAACTATGACACGCCTCTAAAACAAAGCGTCAGTCCGCACACAAAGGCGGACCACCTATATCGCCCATTGTTAGACAAAAACTACTAAACACTGCTAAATATCGTCAGGTATTGCCAAATACTCGAAAAAGTGAGGATTTTTTTGCGTTTTTTGTACCTGAAAATTGTGTCGCGACAGGGGTGGGGCGAGCGAGGGGCGAGCGATGCGGCAGTCTGGGTTCAACCTCCCGGTCGAACGTATCGCGCGTGTTCCACCAACAAAGACATTCGAAAATCGAATTTTGTTTACGGACAGTGTTTTGTGTTTCTTTTTTAACGGCCTAACATTTCAACGAAGTTTTACTTTTTTTATTGACTAAGGACGCGCATTCAAAGTCACTGATTAGTGTTTTTAGATAAGATAATTTGATAGTAACATAGCATTCGTGCCGTGCCGTGAGAAGTGATTGATCGTCAGTCATTAACTTCGCTGATTGTGATATTTAATCGAGTTTTACACACTGTGCGTTTTGTCACAGGGGAGTTTGGATTTTCACATTCGAAGGTTAGTAATTTTGTTTTTATTTTTTATATAATAGTGGCCAAAATGCTTACGCCTATTGCTGTAAGCAAGACATGTCTATTTATTTTCATCTAATTCAAAAATTTCAGCAATAATTAATTAATAGATATTTCAAAAGCTGGCTATCTAAGGTATAAACACATTATTTGTTAATTTGCAGCATAACTAACCCAAAAAGTTTTTATTTGTTTGACAAATAAATAATTTTAAGTGCGCACGTATTCAATAAATATTTTAAACTTGCGGTAGGCGTAGAAAAATATGTATGTTGCGTATATCGGAACGTCATAACTGTGTGTGTGTGTGTGTGTGTGTGTGCGTTGATCAAAAGAAAATTTTGTTTTGGAAAAGTAAAACGTTGTTGTACCTACGCGTTTTATTTAATTAAATGTTTAAAATTAAAGTATTTAGGACCCGTGCAACTCTAGGCCTATCTGTAAGCAATGTCGAAGCGATAACCGCGTACCTACCCATGTTATCAAAACTTGTAATCGTTGATTTCGACACTTATCAATTTTAAATAAGATTAATAAATAAAAAAATATTGGCAGAAGTAATTATTACTTTTTTATAAACCATCGTCATTAGGCGAACTAAAAAATAAGAAACTTTTTTTTTAAATTTCTTGTTGAAGCTTGAGCGTTTATTTTTATTATTTTTTTATATCGAAATCTTTACGTAATACCTACTTATTGAGTTATCTATCAATATGAATTAAATTGATAAATCAATATCGTTTTCACATTGACAATATTACTTAAGGAAAACAAATTGAAAATATGTTGTAGGCCTAAATGTCTTTCATAAGTTTTTAGTTTGGGATTTACGGCAGAATACGACCCACAGCTTTAGGACTCTGTTAATTCGCCTGTCATCGCAATATACGGACGATGTTGTGGATAATAATGAGAATTTTGTGTTAAAATATTTTATAATAACTACTAGCAGCCCGTCTCGGCTTCGCACGAGTGGAAATAAGTTTTTTTTTTATAAGGATTCCTAATCTTTTCTAGCAACAAATATAACCTATGTCACTCAGGGTGAATGTAGCTTTTCAATGGTGAAAGAATTTTTGAAATCGACACAGTAGTTTTTGAGTTTATTCATTACAAACATACACACACACAAAAATACAAATCTTTCCTCATTACACCTAAATATTAGTGTAGATTAGTAAATCTGATAGACTGACGTCATGACAGGCATACCTAGGTAATCGGCTCTCCTCAAATTTCCTGTAAACTTAAAACACTAACGGTGTGATTACAAAAACAGAAAACAATGTTTAAGCCGTGCCTAATTAGGTACCTATAATAAGACGGCCAATTTAAACTGTTTGACATTATTACTGCTGGCATGATAATAATTAGCATGAACGCAAATTTTCAAAATAGTCGTCCTTAAATAAGACAAGGCTTAAACTTTTTTGTAATAATAACACTTTATTAATCCTTAGTAATAATACAAATAAAGTAAATCTGTCTGTTACGCTTTCACGCTTAGACTACTGAACCGATTTTGATAATATTTAACACAAAGATAGAGTAGAACGTAGGAAAGGTCATAGGATGCGTGAGTGGGAGAATCCCACTGCTGGAAACAGACTCCCGCACGCGCCATAAAAACGTGTAGCAGATGCCTTACTCTGCCACACGAAGCTCGTATTTACGGATATATCTGTCTCTTTCAGATACTTTAAGACATCGGTATGAGTGATAGGGACGATGGATTCGAATATACAGACATTGTGTTGCGGAGTTACGGCCTCAGAGCCGCGGGCGGAAAGCTAGTAGGTATAGACTAATTACTAAATGCGTTTTCTCATAGTTCGAGTTCAATTTCCTTTAGTGCAGTTGGTTTAATTTCTATCTGAGACGTTAGATTTCTTCAAGGCAAAGACATAGTACCTAATAAAATATAAAATCACCATCACTCCTCGTCTTGTGGGTGTCGTAAGAAGCGACTAAGTAGTACCTACCTACTTACTGCCAATAGGAGACGGGCAGCAGCGTCTTCTCGTCGTTTCTCGCTACGTTGTAGCAGTATCCTACTTTTGGAACCCTTTCTATCACAGAACATAAATAGTTTTTTATGTTCTGTGCTTTCTATAGTATACTGATTGAAGCTTTTATGGTAACTATCACTAGAGTTATTTGATTCGGGCTTTATACTATGTAACTTATTTATTATGAGTTTCCGATATTGCCGCTTGCAACAGTGCCGAAATATCGGAAACTCATAATAAAAAGGAACATGGTATAAACCCCGAATCAAATAACTCCCTTTCTATAGTTCTTGTATCAAGACCTTTTAGGTTATGATAGGACATAACAATAGTAAAAGTTAAAGCCCAAATAGTCCAGACTACTGAGAAATACTGAGACTTGTCCCGAAGCAGTGGTAGGTTTAAATATTGGGACGTGTAAAAGCGCCTCCTGAGGCCTGTAGAAATAAAACTGAATTTACTGTTTAATTACATAAAGTTTAAAAAAGGCAATCATGTAGAGTAACAAAATTATTATTATTAAATCGCTACCGTCATGTAATAACAACAAAATATAATTCAATTTCAACAGATCCATTGCTAACGCCCCTATGATTGTGATTTAATAATAATTTTAATACTTTTGTGTCGACTATGTAGGGAGGGTGTCAGTTGTTCATATGGGGTGTCATGTATTGATTAGTATGTAATTTTTACATTGGCCTACTCGTTGCTTAGGGTCTATCATCATTATTAGCCCACGTAAGTCCACTGGCTGGGCACAGGCTACTACGAAAGAAGGATTTTGTCTTAATCGCTACGCATCGCAGTTGGGAAATAATAGAGAAAATATATTTTTAAATTTTATTAGAGACTTTATTTATTTTGTTAACATGTAGTAGATTAATGAGATTTAATATTTAAAAAAAAAATTCAAAAAAAAGTTTTCTATTTTTTGGTTAATTTATTTATTTAGTTTATTTAGTTAATATGTACATTAACGAGTATTTTTTATTTTTTTTTGTTTATTTATTATCCTTTTTTAAAATTGAATTCCTTGGTATAGGTTCTAATTTTAAATAAATAAATAAATATTTATACAAAATTCTGCTCTCCTTCTTTTTTTTGATCAAAAATTGGATATAAAATAATTTAAGTAATATACCTAATCCTCGCTACCGCTAATTCTTTACTTGTTGTTACTACATCCATAGGTAGAGAAGAGGTGGTGCTATTCTATATGTTATGCAGTCAACACACGACACGGGAAACTTTAAATATTTAAACTAGTGGGCTAGACTCAGACTATGACAGTTAATTAACGAATAAGTTGAATTCAATTTCAAAACTGTTTTAGTTTTAAATATGTTGGTAGGTACCTACATTGTCATTTTAAAAGCATGCGTGACTGCCTGAAGCAGTTTTAGTTTTTTGGTTAAAAATTTTATTTACTAATTGTTAAAATATGTATTATTAATACACTTCTCTTTAAAAAAGTTTTTACATTTAATTTTTCCTAAAAAACTACGATAACAGCTACTAATAATAAAATATTAAATTAGGTAAGTAATCATCAAATCAATGTAGTTATCCAAAAATCCTTGTAAATTGTACGCTCATGTATCTTGACAGAATATAATGGATTAGCACCTGATTTGGAAAACAAAGATAATAACTGTAATACCTAATTACAATAGCGATAACAGAAGCTAAATCCTCGTGTTGTTTAATTCCTAACAAATATTAATGTGATTTTATTTAAATAAATAAAAAAATAAATAAATGTGGACAACATCACATACATTGTTCTGATCCCAATTTGAATAACTATTGAAAGCATTCGTATTTTGGAAACCAGAAACAACGAAGGTACCACAAACACCCAGACCCGAGAAAATGTAGAAAAACACTTTTATTCCACATTGACCCGTCCGGGAATCGAACCCGGGACCTCGGAGCAGGCGACACCTTGAAAACCGGTGTGTACGCCACTCCGCCACGGAGGTCGTCAAATTTATATACTATATTTACGAGCTTAATATGGGTCTCATAAGAAGGCTCAAGGTCGCACAGCGAGTAATGGAGAGAGCATTGCTTGGCATTTCCCTGCGTAATACAATCAGAAATGAGGAAATCCGTAGGAGAACTAAGATAACTGACATCGCTCGGAGAATTGCGGAGCTGAAGTGGCAGTGGGCGGGACACATAGTACGAAGAACCGATGGTTGTTGGGGCGGAAAGGTTCTGGCATGGCGACCGCGCACCGGACGACGATCTGCGGGTAGGCCCCCCACCAGGTGGACCGACGATCTGACGAAGGTCTCGGGGAGCCGTTGGATGCGGGTGGCGCGGGACCGATCGTTGTGGAGATCCTTGAGGGAGGCCTACCTATGTCCAGCAGTAGTGATGATGATGATGATCCTTTTGGCTTTGCAAGGGTTTAGTAATGAAGATATTCAAGCAAACGATCTGTGTATGACCATGTTTCAAACTTTTCATTGAGATGTACCTATGTCTTAACAGTTTTTTTTTATTTATAAAACTTTTTTTTACATTAATACCTCCTGACTATTGAAAAACAGCAAAAAAAGAATTATCTAATTCGGTGCTGTATATCGAAAGTTATGCGCGAGGGTATTTCGGTGATTCATTTTTATTCAAATAAATTTTACACTCTAAGCGCTTTAGGTATTTCTTTAAAGTTAAGGAGACTTATTTCTAATATTTCAACAAGCTTATTACGGAAAAAAAACGTTTTAGATTGCACAATTTTTTATTACCTACATATTCAAATAAGCCTAAAACTATGACTAATTGAATTATTATGACGTGTTTTTTTCATAACACTGACTCAGAGTTCAGACACAACAACTTGTTCAATTCGAATATTATTCAGATCAAATTTTGTTAAAATATATATAATTTAATAGTAGCCTAGCTTGAGCGAATTGCGTTAAGCCCTCAGATAACCTTAGTTTAATTATGCTTATTCTTAGGTCGGTTTCCAGTAAAAAAAAAAAAGAATTTTGTTTACCACAAATATACCTATGTGTGGTACGAGGTAAATATTAGTGTTTTAAAGTTCGCAACTTTCACAAGCCAACTGTGGTAGGTACTGGGCCGTAATTAAATGTGGGGTCTGTAGTCCAA
Source organism: Anania crocealis (assembly GCA_949315895.1). NCBI lineage: Eukaryota > Metazoa > Arthropoda > Insecta > Lepidoptera > Crambidae > Anania > Anania crocealis. The sequence goes on along the minus strand of OX438873.1, from coordinate 9,514,984 downwards.
GGGTTGCAAAAAGCTCAGTAAATCTATAATCAAATCTAATATACAAAACGCAGACGTAAGTAGTATTAACTGAAAATATATGATTTCGGAACCTAAGAAATTAAAATATGAATTTAATTCCATAACAGCCACAGTTGGTGTTTTTGTTACAGGCATTGATAAAACACAAGATGGTATTTTTATTTCACATCAGTGTAGGTGCAGTCTTTAATTAACAGTAGTCGGGAAAATTGTTGCAACTTTAACATTTGGCAAAAATAAAATGTGAAAGGATTTTGCAAACACTTCTCTGCTATTATAACTTATGTTTTTATATAAAACAACTAACAAAACTCGGGAATTAGTACAATGAAAACTCTTAAAACTATGTCCAACAGTAAACAACTTGTTTTATTGCGTCATAAATACTCCTTTGTGTCTAGGTAAGATGCCGATTTCTATTATTTGCACTTTTTAAGTACTAATATTTTTACTACTTGTAAGTCTGTCTTGACGTTGCAGCTGCTGCTTCTATGTTCATACATGAAACAAGTTCAAGTTCATCTGCAAAGATGTTTCTTTCGGGTGTTAAGGGTGCAAACTCCTAACATTAGATGTAACAACGCTGGCTTACAACGATAAGAATATGCTTGAAAAATTGACGCCTATGACGTAGTGTCTCAGTGGCTGAATAGTAAAGCGTCGCGCCCGACATGCGGGGAGATGCGGGTTCGAGTCATCATCATCATCATCATCATCAGCCTATCACAGTCCACTGCTGGATATAGGCCTCTCCAATTGCACGCCACTTAGGTCGATCCTCGGCTTCTCGCATCCAGCTCCTGCCAGTCATCTTGCACAAATCATCACTCCACCTAGCCTGAGGGCGTCCTACACTACGTTTGCCGAGCGGCTCATAATTTTTTTAGTTTAAATACTGATAGGATATATATATAGATAGGTATTTGTAACTAATTTTGCAAGTCAGAAGTAAAAAGTGCTTAGAACTTTCAAATTAAAACAATTTTAACGCCGGTTTTTCGTCTACCAACATCTTTAGTATCATATCTCCCACAAGTATAACACGTATCGACTCACCATTGTACATTTATCATGCCTTTCCTACCCCTGCTATAGGCGTGTCAGTGCCACGCCCTGCAATTTGCGATATTTCCACTTACGCTGCTTTGCCACGCGGCAGGAGGGTGGTACTGTATCAAGTAGGGTGTTTTTGAGTTATTTTAGAGTGCCTATTGAAAAAAAATGAAACTACGGTTCATTTTTAGGGTTCCGTACCCAAAGGGTAAAAACGGGACCCTATTACTAAGACTTCGCTGTCTGTCCGTCTGTCCGTCGCTCTGTCACCAGGCTGTATCTCAAGAGCCTCGATAGCTAGACAGTTGAAATTATCACAAATTATGTATTTCTGTTGCTTCAATAACAAGAAATACTAAAAACAAAAAATAAATATTTAAGGGCTCCTGCTAAGAATGCTTCATATAAATACAAAATATAAAAATTAATATGTTTATAGGTACAAAATAAATAAAAACAATATTAACTCCTTTTACAAATACATATTAGGTTGGTGGTAACATTCATTTAGCGTAAAATCTTTAATTCCTAGTATACCCTGACAAGAACTAATTATAAAACAAGCTTACTTGCAAAAATGCGTACTTCCTCCGAAAAGAGGAGGGTCTGAAACTGATGCGTATTTCTTATCCCTATAAATATACAGCCTTTCCAAAAATGCATGAATTACCCATCCTCAATTTAAACACTTGATTCAAGTGAACAGCCATTGATTTTAATTGGAGCTCATTAGTTGTGACTGAGAGGGCAATCCCTCCCTTCACGCTATAGACAACAAACAAACAAACTGAAGCTAATTGGGCGGATCTAATCGTAGATAATAAATAGTTTAAAGGACTCGATTTTTAGGAGGGTATAAATTAAAGAATTTATGCAAGGTATAATACTTGTAAGATATCTATAACAAGAATGAATAAAATAGATTAATATTTTATCAATACCCAATTCTAAACATAAGATTACCTATTATATTTAGCATTCAAAACTACAATATTACTTAAATTATTGTAAATTCAAATTCAAATCATTTATTTCAGACACACACGAGTCCACATGGCATAATTAATTATTAGAAACGAAAATTGAAATAAATAAAGTAAATAAAGTTGCGTCATAAATTGTAAAACGTGAAAAATTTTTGAAACAAATTCTTCTTAATTTAGTTTTTGAAATTTAAAATAGTTTTTCCACGATCACATTAGTCGCGCAAAGATGTATGTCAGGCAATCCAATGTAGGTATTACTGCAATTTAAAAATACTTTTTTCCAATAAAAATATACCTAATTGTTAAACTCGTACACTTTTATATAGATATTGAAGTCCCGGATATAAGTTTCTAAATGTATTAGTTTTCTCTTTGAAAACGTGCCAAACTAAAAATATTGTAGTAAATATTGTCATTCTTTGTTTAGAATACCTTTCAATTTTCAAATATTTTGTTCCTTTTTTGCATTTTTGGCGGTATTTTTTTTCCTTTCAATTAGGCATCAAAGGGCAAAAACATTCAATTCAAACAGCCTACCCTTTGTATACTCTTTTGTGTGACGTTATCTACATTCGTTAACTAGGTATACCGAATGTGAACGGGAAAATCTACTAATTAGAAGCAACTCTGTTATTGAGCACTCGACTCTATACCATGCATATAATGTAGTATGCTGTCTAACATTGTTATTAGGATTATGGCAACGATAGATTTGCAATGAAATTGATATTTGAAACTTAATTGTGCAATGATCAATGCATGTGGTGATAGACAGCTTGGACGCTTATTTTGTCGCTAGTTGTTTTGTATAGGATATCATACGCATCAATTACTTATTATTAATGATCTCTATGAAAATTAAATTATTACTTAAGAAAATAAGGATTAGATTACAAAATTCGAAAATCAATTGCAAATTAAGCGCTTGTCAGCAGAACAACAAGTATCTTTTAGAAACGTTGTTCTAGTACTTTGTTCTTTATACTCGTACTTTGTTTGTAATATGTATATCTGGGTTACTAATCACATTATGAAACGGCGAAAAAGAGGAAAATTTTATTTCATACACGCTGATCTGTTTTAATTTTGTTATAATTAAGATTTATTGAACCTTAGATTGGATGAGAAATATAAATCTACTAGTGTATCAGTATATAAACTTGAAAAATTTTTGTCTCAAAAAAAAAAAAAAAAAAAAAAAAAAATTTCAAGTTTATATACTGATATTATAAGTGTAATTAAGTTGCTAAAATATCAAATAAAGTCTACTAGTGTAGTATACGTGACACGATATCACTATGTAGGAGGAACTATGTTTTTTCTGTGTGGAATAGGGTTATTCCACACAGAAAAAAACCTTTTGTGTAATACGGTAACCTAACTTATGTGTATTGCACATACACAAGATACAATTTGAAAAACGGGACTTATTTCAATTCAAATACGTTTCTTGCAAATTAAATGTACCTACTACATTAGATGTGATATTAAACCAAAAAGCTTTCGACCTAATAGGTACCCTAATTTATGAGTAACAAGTCTTTTGTTATTTTGACTGACATTACAAAACAAACTTTTAAAGTTTACTAAAGGGACAATCAAAAAGTTATTTAGAATGTAAACAAGTTAAAGTTTACCACTGTAATTGTTTGAATTATTTAAAGATACCAAAGGTTTTACTAAAAGAACAATCTTAATACCTATTCATAACCTATAATCTGTCAATAAGTTCGTATTACGCGTGTTATTTCTGAAAACCATTCATTTTTATCGATAATAAATAACCTACCGAAAAAAATCCGATAAATGGCGCGCCGATAACATCGCTGTCAAATAAAAGATCGATGTGGTTTCTAATTGAATTACGAAATCAATGATTACGTTTCAAGAAAGTGTTGCGACTTTTATACTTATTAAACTACTTTGTCAAAAAGTTTTTTTTTCATGTGCCAACACATTACATAATCAGTGCGTATTTTGACTTGTTTTCGTGCATAACAAGTCAAAGTTTGCGGGCTTTTTCCTCTTTTCGTATGAAGTATAACTACATAGGTAGTCTTTTGTCAGAGTTTTCTAAGTCGCCTCAGGTTTCTGGCGTGACTTACGTAGTCGGCTTCCATTTTGCGATCATTAGAAATCGAGAGCAACTAGGTATGTACATAACGTGCCATCCTTAGTGACCACAAATGATGTAAAGTGTTCAAAACGTCAGAAAAAATTCAAAATGTAATCTAAAACCCTAAAAATAAAAGAGATTTAAATCCGGAAACTTATCTTTCATTTCAATTTATTTTAGGACTTTGAATGTGATCCCTTAACACCAGCACAAATCACAGTGATAAGATACTAGTTCCTATTGATATTTGTTTCTCACATCACTAACCTGATTTATTTGTTTATATTCAATTAAAGAATTAGCAACACAGTAGTTAGTATTATTAGATTAAATACACTTAAACGATATTACTTTTTAAAAATTTGTTGTGGATCGTAGTCCTATAGAGTGAGTTATTCATTATCTTCAGTAAGTAGCACCTACTTTGGGACACATGCCTTAGAGAGGCAAAAGAGGATATTCCCATAATCGCTGTATGGCCAGTGTGGTGCAAATACAACGCTGTCAATTTGACGACCATTTGGATCAGCGGTAGTAAACGCTGCTAGCCATGGGTCGCGGGTTCGATCCCCGCACAGTACAAATATTTGTGTGCATGAACATGTCTATTTGTACTGGTCTGGGTGTTTTATATAAATTATACGTATGTATTTACAAAAAAAAAGTATATAAGTAAGTTTATCGTTTGTCTAGTACCCCATACGACAGGGTACTTAATAGTAGCTTAATTTGGGACTAGATGGCTCTGTGTGGCCCAGTGAGGCATGTCCTTTTAAAAAAAAAAAAAAATCTTCTTCTGGTGGTATTCCTTCTGAAGCCTCTTGCGCCACTATTATTTGAATATACCGGCACCAATCCACACTAGTAACATATGAGTAGATAGACGAAAATCTACATTTTTTTATTTTTTTATTGGAGTCCCTTCCCAAAGACGTGGTCCCAATCAAAAACTATGTCTCTCCCGAGCAATGGTTTATTAAACTCGTGGTAAAACACTTTATTTGCAATAACATTAGTACAGTAAAGTTATACATTGAATATTGGAATCGTGAGCAATCGTAGAGACTCGAAGTCTCGTCTGTCTGGCACTTTAATAATTTTGCGTTCGGTACCTAACGCTAGGCGTAAAACATAGTACCTACGCGTTCAGAAACGCTACATACTCTTGTGCTAGTGATATTCAGGTTTAAATATTCTGAATCTTACCAAAATTATAAATGCGAAAGTTTGTTTGTTTGTTACTCAAGCACGCCGGGAAGGATGAACGAATCAAAACCAGATTCCACGAAGATCGATTATAGACTGTGGTAACACAAAGGTTACTTTTTATCCGGGGACAATAAAGTTCCCGTGGTATACCTAGTATATATAAAAAATTAGGACATGCTACGCTGGGCCACACAGAGCCATCTAGTCCCAAATTAAGCTACTATTAAGTTGCTTGGCGTATGGGGTACTAGACAACCAATAAACTTACTTATATACTTTTTTGTAAATAATACTTATTATACATAGAAAAACACCCAGACCAGTACAAGCAGACATGTTCATGCACACAAATATTTGTTTTGTTCGGGAATCGAACCGCGACCCATGGCTCACAAAAAGCGTTTACTACCACTGATCCAAATTGTCGTCATTGCTACTAGTTCATACTAGTACTAGCTACTACTTAGTATACATTTGGTGAATTGCTTATAACTGCCTATAATCATCCCACTTCAGAGCAAAGGCCTCCATCATTGAATTCTAGGTACAACAGCAATGATAGGACAGTATACCTGTGTTGAATTGCTATTAACATTCTTATAAAATTTTCTACAGTACAATCCCAAATACGAGTAGTTAATCTACTAAATTACATTGCTTATCAGTAAATTATCAACTGATAATACTCGATAGTAAGTCAATGAAGCAACAGTCCAAATAAATTGTCGTGATTGCATAACTCTTTATGAGTACTTAAACTTGGCATCGTCACCCATTGCTGGACAATATAAGTCCACTGGATAAGGCCTCGTCAAAAGATGGATTATGAGACCAGTATGGTTTCTTTTTCCATACAATCCTACAAATCGCCATCGAGTCGTCTTTGGTCTCCTCTTCATCATTCGCTTGCCCTGTTGCAAGGTCACCTGGGGTCAGCGCAGTATGTTTTACTCTTTCACACAATCCTACAAATCGCCAATGAGTCATCTAGTGTCGCCTCTTTATCATTCCCTTACCATAGGTCCTCTGGAGTCATTGCAGACCAGTTTGGTTTCTTTTTCCATACAATCCTACAAATCGCCATCGAGTCATCTTTGGTCTCCTCTTCATCTCCTTCCTCTTCATGGCAAGCGAGTGGCTTGCCATTTTCTCAGGTCATCTGGACTGGGGTCGGCGCATTATGTTTTCCTCTTCCATACAATCCTACGCCGTCGTATTCGAGTCATCTACTGTCACCTCTTTATCACGCGCTTGTCATGTTTCCAGGTCATCTGGAGTTGGCGTAGTATGTTTTCATCTTCCATACAATCTTACGAATCGCCATCGAGTCATCTACTGTCGCCTCTTTATCACTCGCTTACCATGTTCTCAAGTCATCTGGGGTCGGCGCAGTATGTTTTCCTCTTCCATACAAACCTTGCAGACGTCATAGAGTCGTTTACCTTCTTCTCTCTCATATCTTTTCTGACACAACCCATTGTTTTAGCCCTCTACCTGTCCATCCAACAACCATCATGTCACTCTTCTTATTACGTGCCCTTCGTCAATTCTCATCACTCCAAACCAAGATAGATGATTTCCTTTCATCTTTTACTCGACTTTCGTGGTGGAGTGGTGTACACACCGGTTTTCAAGGTGTCGCCTGCTCCGAGGTTCCGAGATTGATTCCCGGACGAATGTAGGGAAAAAAAGTGTTTTTCTACATTTTCTCGGGTATGGGTGCTTGCGACCTGACTTCCAAAATACGAGTGAATATGTGATGCTGTCCACATTTACCTATTTATTTATTAAAACTTATATTTTCTGACACAATACATCTCCTTTTAGGTCGACATCTACCTATCCATCCAACAACCATCATATTATCTCTCTTCTTGTTACGTGCCCTTCGTCTATTCTCATCACATAAACATACCAAGATAGACGGTTTCCTCTCAATCTTTCTGCTACCGGTGCTCCGTGCTCATTACGACACCCATAAAAAGACTAAGACAAGTTTAGGTATGTTGTTCTATTCTATAGGCCGACAAAACCGACACAACACGAGGAACCCTATAGGCTCCAGTCTGTTTTGCTTGTAAGCCAAACTTCTTCTAGTTGATACTTTTAAACCGACAAATAAAAAGAAGTTCTCAATTGGACGCGTATTTTTTTAATATATTTCGCTAAACTTTTTACTAGGTTTACCGATTTAATGATTTGTTTTTTGTTCGATTGCCCTAAATGTCTTATAGCTACGCCTATAACTCAAACAAAGCCTATTAAGATAAGTAGAAAGATAGATAGATAGATAGAGTACTCTTTATTGCACACCAGAAAAAAAAGTGCCAATTTTGAGCCGGTGCCATTCTTCAAGATTTCATATTGCATGCAACAACTCAAATTTCAGTTCACATTTTTTTTTAAATTTAAATGTAAAAACAATTCATGATCGTTAATCAAACGCCTCCGTATGGCAGACCACAGGTATGGTAACGTGATCATTATCGAATTTGTTTGTTCCGTAACCTTCGTCTCACGCGGTATAATTGGACACAAACGCTGACTCAGCAGTTCCTTTGAACCACTGTGCTACGCCATGTTTGATTTTGTTAGCATCACGCAAGACAAGTTGTAGTAGTACCTAAGTGGCGCCAGAATCATCGTTAGGCAAACGTAATTTAATTCTCTTTCATAACATGCTAATTACATTTAAGACAGAATTTTGAATTTCCTGAATTTCCCTGTAACAGAGCCGTCAATAGCCTTTTCTGCGCCTTTGTTTCTTTTTAGATGTATCTATTATAGTGTTACGAACGTGGAGTTCGGGATTTGGATAAAACACCGTTGACTTATAAGAAGATTTTATTAGGCGATGAACAGGTCGCAAACACTATCACAAAAGCCAAATCACAAGAATCGTAGTCCGGTGGGTCGCTGAGGTCGTTGGTTCCAATACACTATTTAGCCAATCCGTAGAGTAGTCCTTAGATCCGTTGGTATCGCTAAAGTCGTCGTTACTTCGCACTAGATCACTTTTCGCAGGTATCGCACCGAAAGCTCAGAATGAACTGACTCAGCGTCTCAAGTACTGTTATTTATATATCTCAACATCGACGCCGGTCGTACATACTAGAATGTTCGTTTTCTAGAATAAATTACAAGGACGTTAAACGTAAACAACTCTAGTAGGTTATGCCATTTTGTGCCTTAATCTGTAAACTTAAAGTTCAATGTCGCTTGCACTAAGGTCTTGTTATTATTTTGTGGCCGAACTTAGGTAGTTATGTACATTCCTCTAGCAATATCTCGAACCTTCTAGCATGACCGCGACACTGCCCTCCTCTTAGAGATGCTCGTCCCGAGCGTCATCGTTATTGCCGTTATAACGTGCCAAGAGATCGATGTGAACTACCTTAAGTGCTCCTCTCGGTGGCCGTTGGATCCGGTATGTAACATCGTTAATTCGCGTGACAACTTTGTACGGCCCTTCCCATCTAGTCTGTAATTTAGGCGACTTTCCTTTTCTCCGTATCGGGTTATGCAGCCAGACTAGTGCTCCTTCGTCAAAGCCACTGGTATTCGCTTTCCGGTCATATCTAGTCTTCATGTTTTCACTCGACTGCAAGCCGTTTTCTCGCACCATGGCATAAATGTCCCGCATCTTGTCTTGCAAATCGGAGACATAATCCTGTACGGTGACGTGATCGTCTGGCGCTCCTCCGGTTACAAGGTCTACCGGTAACCTTAGCTCTCGTCCGAAGTTAATATATGCCGGGGTCGTTTTCGTGCTCTCATGTTCCGAAGTCCTGTAGGCGAGAAGGAATGGTGCAATGTACTTGTCCCAGTCTCTTTGATGGTTGTCCACCAATTTTGCTAAATGCCTCTCTAGTGTTTGGTTAAACCTTTCTACCATACCGTCGGACTGAGGGTGATAAGCAGTGGTTCTCGTCTTGTGCATGCCCAATATTTTGCAGACTCCTTGAAACACGTTCGACTCAAAATTTCTGCCCTGATCGGAATGAATTTCCAGGGGTACACCATATCGGCATGTGACTTCTTCAACCAATTTGGAGGCTACGGTCGTAGCTTCTTGATTAGGTATAGCGAAGACTTCTGGCCACTTGGTGAAGTAATCCATGACGACCATAAAGTACTTGTTCCCCGACTCTGTCACAGGGAACGGTCCGGCAACATCCACTGCTATCCGCTCCCATGGTGCACCAACGTTATAAAGTTGAAGGTGTCCTCGACTCCTGGTGGATGGACCTTTTACTGCAGCACAAGTGGTACATTTCCGGCACCAATCTTGTACATCAGCTCTGCAGTTAAGCCAGTAGAATCTATCCCGTAGCTTTGTCAAGGTTCTTTTTACACCCAGATGTCCTCCTGTTATGCCATCGTGTACCTCTCGGAGAACATCCTTGATCCTTTCCCTTGGGACGACCAGCTGTAGATGGAACTCTCTACCGTTAGGTTTTTCCCATTTCCGATAAAGTATCCCGTTTTGCAAAATGAAACTGTCCCATTGAGCCCAGTACGCTTTAGTCGTAGCACTCGTAGACGCAACTTCATGCCATCTCGGCTTATCGTTACCGCGTTTCTTCCATGCAATGATCAGTCGTATGTCTTCGTCTTTTTCCTGAGCTTCTCTCATGGACTCATCTTCCCAGGATCTCGGAGGACTTGTCCTTGTTATTTGTACACAGTCCTCTTTAGACTCCAGCTTGATGCAGTGCTTGCACTCCTCTGAGCAAGGTCTTCTTGAGAGGGCGTCAGCATTCCCATGTCTCTTTCCACTCCGATGTTCGATGGCTTTTCCCGTTCCTAACAGCACCCGCTCCTTAGGCCTGTCTGTTTCTCGTTTCCGTAGCTCCCAGGCAAAAGATGGGGTCTTCTGCTTCTTCGGGAATTCTTCAAGGCGTTCCTCCAACTTTTTGCTAAACGTTTCAGCAAATTTAGCTGTCTGCCTGTCGTTCATGGGACAGGTGAATTGCAGATGGCCCTTTTCTCCACATTTATAGCACATAGATCCAGTTATTTTTTTCTTAGGAGGAAATGATGTCTTTTTTTCCTGTACTTCTTCAATCACTTCTCGTATTTTGTGAGTTGGCCGAACATCTTTCCTCAGGGCTTCTACTTCCAGAGCGTGTGCTAAAGCTTCCTTCAGTGAGGCATGGTGGCGCAGCCCCACTGCAGCCCTAATCTCCATGTCTCTGATCCCATCGACGAATGCTTGGAGCAGGGTGGAGTCCACCATCTTTGCATCAGCAGATGGGTATGCTTTGCGGACTAATTTTTCAATCTCCAGAGCCCATTGCTGTAGTCCTTCTCCAGAACGCTGAACCCGGTCCCGTAGTTGAGCTCGGAAGACATGCTCCAGATGGCGTTCTCCATAGCGAGCTTCGAGTGCCCCCATCAGATCGCTGAATGTGCTACCCGAGAATGGTAGCGCCTCCAAAACAGAAAGAGCCGATTCCCGCAGAGCAACAGTGAGAGCTGTTAGACTCTGTTCCTCTGTCCATCCGTTAGCAGAGGCAACAGTCTGAAACTGTTGGCGGTAAGCGGTCCAGGATGTAGTGCCGTCGTAGGATGGTACTTTCACCCTGGGTGCTGGGCTGGTAAATGCGAAGTCACTTGATGCGGCGGGTCCAGCGGTCTCCAGTTTCAGTACCTTTCTTTGCAATTCAGCGAAGTTCACTTGCATGTTTTTTATGGTGGCTTCCAGGTTAGTCACCCTTCCTTCTACCAGGTCCACATTCTTCTGTAGGTTTTGCACCATGTCACCCACTGAACCGACGGCAAGTAGTACTTTTTGTTGTTCTTGATGCATTTCTTCCTGTTTCCCTTGAAGTACTTCTTGCATTTTGTCCTGCTTCCGTTGCATTTCTTTTTGCTCTTGGTACATAAAGTCCATCATCTGCATTAACCTACTGAAGTCAAATGAAGATTCTCTGGCCTCTTGAGCTGATGGCGTAGTAGCCCGGTGAGCGGAGACAGTAGGCGAGGCCGGCGATGCGGTGGGTAAACCTTCCATTCCGGTAGGCGAGGACTGGTCGATGGGCGATGCTTGGTGGGTGGAGCCAATGGGTGTATCCCGATTGTCGGTGGCCTGTCGGGTAGCAGCCGTGGCTTCCGCAGCTTGCTGTGCCCTGGTTCTGACGCCAGCAGTATCTTCCCTCGGAGTCACTGGCATTTCCAAATCTCACTTCTGACACCAAATGTTACGAACGTGGAGTTCGGGATTTGGATAAAACACCGTTGACTTATCAGAAGAATTTATTAGGCGATGAACAGGTCGCAAACACTATCACAAAAGCCAAATCACAAGAATCGTAGTCCGGTGGGTCGCTGAGGTCGTTGGTTCCAATACACTATTTAGCCAATCCGTAGAGTAGTCCTTAGATCCGTTGGTATCGCTAAAGTCATCGTTACTTTGCACTAGATCACTTTTCGCAGGTATCGCACCGAAAGCTCAGAATGAACTGACTCAGCGTCTCAAGTACTGTTATTTATATATCTCAACATCGACGCCGGTCGTACATACTAGAATGTTCGTTTTCTAGAATAAATTACAAGGACGTTAAACGTAAACAACTCTAGTAGGTTATGCCATTTTGTGCCTTAATCTGTAAACTTAAAGTTCAATGTCGCTTGCACTAAGGTCTTGTTATTATTTTGTGGCCGAACTTAGGTAGTTATGTACATTCCTCTAGCAATATCTCGAACCTTCTAGCATGACCGCGACAATAGGTATCCTAGCTAGAAGATTGTTATGTTTAGGCCTACTTTATTTCATTCAGGGTGATAAAATAAAGCACAAGGACTTTTGGTGCTGGTGGAATCATCTAATATTTTGGAAGAAGGATACGTTTTTGGAAAGAACTAGAATTGATGTGGACAAATAAGCAGACGAATTATTTATGTGAACTCTTCGCCTTTATTCCACCCACTAAAAACATAATAAACAGAGAATATCAAAACTCGATACGCAAGTTAACTGGTGCTATTCCGTCGCCCATTCTGATGCTTAAAAATTATTTTTTTAATCATTTTATCAACTTATTCTACCCTGTTTATTAGCAAATAAAGAATTTGATTTGATTTGAGATTTGATGAGCGCGATGTTTTGTCTAATTTATCAGTTTTTTTCGAAGATACTGGCACGTAGATGCGTATGTGTTGAAAATGAGCACTAGGGGCGCAGCGGAAACTTATTAGGATCAAACCGAAAAAGAAATAGTCCAGCCTGGTCAGGCCAATCTTGCGCCCCCCAGAGTCTACGCCCTGTGCCTGGGCACCGGTGGCACCGCCGTATTTATGGCACAGTCCCTGTTATTCTAAGGGAACCAAAATTTTTGTTATGTGCTATACAAATCTAGAACCTATCTTACCAAATTACATCCAGATCTGTAGAGCTTTTGTGTCTTTAGTCTTCTACGCAACGATGCGAAAAAGATGTTTTTTTTAATAATAGGCTTGCTCTTGACTACATACATAACTATACGGTTAAGAAGAAGCCTAAGATGGAGCGAGCTTACCCAGAGTTACTGGCTCTCCCACACACCAGCGGAACACAAAAAAACTGTTTGGCGCGGGACTCCGGCAGGAGGTGGTAGCATTCAGGCGGCCTCTCACGAAGCCTACCACCGCAGAGGGATCTTTTGGCCGTCATCTTTGGTTAGAAAACCAAAGATGCCGTTGCCCAGGGTTGACCACTAGGAGATAAATCTCACCACCCCAAAATTCAGTTCATCCCTGGTATGATGATCCCCAGCAGAACAGACTGCTCGTTTGTCAAACGGTGTTATGCCTGTGCCATATCTTATGGTATGGTACAAAAATAACTAATAATCTTATCTTTTCACTGACATAGTTTTTTAAGCACTGTTGTTATTAACAAATATAAGTTGTAATTGTAAAATAGAGTTATCACTAGTGGGTATTAATGTCCATCTCTTCTGTATTCCAGCGATCATTAAATTATTTATTTAATATAATACACCAGTCTATCTTACTAATTTGATTCAGGTAAAAATGTACGAGTTTCCTTATGTCGGATACATATTAATTGTCAAGAACATAAAAGAAATGATTCGTAATTTAGTTATTATACAAGGTGTAACAAATATTTGAGATTTTGGTTAAGTGTGTTAATAAGAGCACACGGGAATGTTTGTGAAATAAAAAATAATTGAGAAACGCGTTACAGCACAATGTAAAAACAATAGCAATCAATATTTTACACTTATAAAGTTTGCTCTCCACTCTCTCCATAAAGTTATACAAATAACATCTTTATCTCCGAAAAAAACTTTTTTTTTTCATATTTAACGACTTCGGTCGAGTCCACACAGCCTAGTCTTTAGTTATAATGTCATTTTAAAATACATATTAAACAATATCATAAATACTTACACAAACATAATAGCCTAACCTAAACTAACCTAACTCATTGAAATGTATGGGTGGTTTATACATTTCAATGATTACACGAGTTTTACGCGAGAACGTGGATAGGAGTCAAATAGGAGTGCCTTTCCTTGTTTCTCACTTTTATTTGATTTATCCTACTCACTGACAAATTATTATAACAATGCCACCACTTTATCAGAATAAAAGACGCTTAGGATAATTTCACAAAATTACGAAACAAAGTCCATCTTTCTCTTTTCGTTTCCCGCGCAAAACTCCGAGCAAAAGTATTAGCTACCAAAAAGAATTCATTTTATGCCAAACTTTTTTTATGACAAAGGAATCAAAACAATAGTGCCATGCCGACCATAAACAACCGGAGGCGGCAGATGTTCCAGTTACATTATGTAGTGAAACAATATAATTGATGTTACGCCCTACCCCAGTGGGCCTAACGCCCCTCGGTTGGGAAAAAGCAGTTTGGTATAATAATAGTTATTAGTAGAATGGTTTGCGTCACGCCTATAGTGGTATCTGTGATAAGGGTAATATAGTCCCTGCGATATTCACAATATTTCCTTTCTTTTTTCTAGATTAGATTTTTGCGAAACTGAGACTGATTTATACAAAATGTAGGTACCTATATTCATATCGCTTTATTAATTTTTATTATAGTTTATTAACCGAATGCCCCATTGGTCTAGTGGTAAGTTCCAGGCCAAGATATCTGAAGGTTTCTTAGGAATCGATCCTCGGGTCGAGCAGCAAGAGCTTTGAAGTTTCTAACATTGCTCGAGTTTGTAGTCACCAAAGCAAACTGCATTTGGAAAGCATCATGGCTGTTACCCAACATTGCTGTGGTAACTTGAATTCACTGATGGAGGCCTTGTCCTGCAGTTAGTTAGATTATTTTAGGTTGCTTTACTTTTTTTAAATTGATATCTAAGTATCGTGAAATCAATGTTTTCAATAAAAATTGTATTCATAAATTAAAAATATAATTTGTTATGTGCCCGGCACCATCGCCATATAATGTGAGATGATGGAGACGATGTAAAACATGTGTTTAATGCGCACTGTTACATTTAATATAAGTGGAAACTTACATCTAAAGTAGGGCTCATTTTGCAGATTAGTTTACTTTTTAAATTTAATTGTAGGTATCTATTTTACTACCTGCTTATTCATTTATTGCTGGCAAATTGAATTCTTGATAATCAAATTAATTTATTGTCCTCAATCTTTTATTATATCTGTTTGTACTGGTCTGGGTGTTTTCTATGTATTATAAGTATGTATTTACAAAAAAAAAGTATATAAGTAAGTTTATCGGTTGTTTAGTACCCCATACGACAGGGTACTTAATAGTAGCTTAATTTGGGACTAGATGGCTCTGTGTGGCCCAATGTGGCATGTCTGAAATATTTATTATAATCTTAGTTTCATTTTATTATTAATACTTGACGGATTATAATGCAATTCAATTAGACATTATTGTAATTTTAATCTATTCCAAGTACCTAATGTGTAATTAATAAGTGGACTTCATTGGGCTGAAACAATGATATTTAAAAAGTACTTTACTTGTTGGTCTGAAATAAAAGATTTTTATATATTATTTATTTATATTCCAAGGCTCCTCTGATGAGCCAGCTCATATTCCTTGAATAAACATTTCGGCGGTCTTAGATAGGATCTTCCACTTATTGGTCCTCCTCGCGACTGCTCTTAAACGAAAACTATATTCAATGAATTTTCATTTTATCCTTACAATTTAAGTAATTGCTTCGAAAGCAGTTTTATTAATAAACCTTGCCTCTTGCCTGGCTGAAAATGAAAATTAAGTTCTGATTCGAACTTTTCGTTTTCATTATCATATGATCAAGTATTCTTTACGTAACCACCTGAACGAAGCACTCGCTTTCATCATAAATAAAACAATAGCATAACGTGATAATGACCTTACGTAGTCTTGACCCTAAGGTCATTACACCGGCTTAATTTTGACCTTATGTCTGCAGATTAAAAAATGTAGGTTACAGTATTAAATCATTTTGATAATCCTGACAACTTATACGCATATATTTCACTGGTTAACAATCTATTTATATATTTTATTTGTTAGCTCAGAGTTAAGAGTATGCAAAAGTTTTTGGTATGAAAGGCAGTGAACCTCACCTTTGACTTCATATTGTAAATACGAAAGAAACTTGCCTGCCTGTTTGTCTGTTACGATTTCCCAAACTATTTGTTGAAATTAAGTACCTACCTAAGTATAAAGTAAAATTAGATTAAATTGAGAAAGGTCATAAGTTTTTTGTAACCGACTGCTGAGCACTCTTTTCTCTTGCGATATGACGTGTATCTTCTTAGTTTATGCAGAACGAGAGCAAGCCAGTTTGTAGGTATATGTCATCGTAAAATTGTAAACTTCGTCAGATCATAATTGAACGTGGATGGATTACAACCTAACCTAACCTAACCCACCGTTAGTTTATAATCTCATGCGTTGTTTTGTAAACTGACAGATCTCACAATTTAACGGTGACAGATTTGTTTTACCGTCAGATTTTCTTCTTCGGCTAGAGCAAAAATGCTATCATTTTACTAACAATATTCTATAATCAAAAAAAGCGAACACTAACGATACTCCACTTAACTATTACATATGATTCAGCTTTTTACAATTTAGGTTAGAGATTTCCCGCCCACACGCAACTCGAATAGGTTCTTTATACAACACACAATCTAGCAGATTTGTTTGTTGATATCACGTACAGCATTCATCGGTGCGCGAAACTGACACCATAAATTACCTTTTGTGCTATAACCTTTTCAAAGTCACGTACCTATAGAGGATGTAGGTAATCAATTGATATTCGTTTTCAAAAATTGTTCACTCGAATGCATTTTTTATGCACATATTTTTATTGGTTTACGTTTTTGATACAGCATTGTTTAGATAAATTGTACTTAGATAATGGTCATCAGAGAAAAAATATACAATTTCAGAATTTTATGTGTGAATATTTATTTTTGAAATACTTAGGTATACATTCAATACCAGTAGTCACGCGTAGCACAGACTGTGCCCATAATCAGATAAAAATAATGATTAATGATAACGTGACGTTTTTATGTAATGCAATTGGGAAGCCCGGGCAAGACTAATATGTTAAGGGAAAGGCTAGAAAAATAACAAAAATTTCTCATCAACAACAGTCTTTTATTTATTAATTTGTACTTTAGTTATTCATCTTTGGAAAATGCTAGTTAAAACTTTGAAATTTTAACAACTTCTTCATAAATATTTGATAATACAAAAAAAGTGTCCATTATCCATTTTGCCCGACCCCCCGGGTAAAACGGATACACAACCAGGGCAAAAAGGATAAGTGTTTTAATCGTCGCACTTATCGCAGTATAGCTGCCTACCCCTAAACAAGAAGTACAGTTCTTGCGTGTCCACCTCTTGCTTTGGTTGCACTGTATCTATTCTTCGATAGGTGGGTCAAAACATACTTCTGAGCACACTAAACATAAACTTGTTTCTTTCATCCTTTTATTGTGAGATGTTTTTGTTGTTTTATGTTTACTATATTTGCTAGGACCTGCCAACTTAGATGTTTTTGTTTTTTTATGTGCAGTTTTGTTGGAGCCTGCTTACTCAGCTATTTATGTCTTTAAAATCTAAAAAAGTTAGGCCAAAAAATAGGCTGTCAATTTTTTTTCTTGCTCGTGCGAAAAAACCGTTGCAAGTCTACCTAATTTCCTTGATGTGTTTCCTCACTTTATACGTCAATGCAAACTTGTAAATGGAAAACCAAATTCAGTAGCGGTTGATTTTATAGATTTTCCTGCTTCATTTACAGCTTTTATTGCTTTCTCAAGTAATTTTTCTGACCTTGCCCCTCGACTACTTTTGCGTTTATATTTAAACACCATCTTTAACAAAAATAATCATATAATTAATTTAATACTAATAAAAACACTACATGCTAATTGACCTAAATGTGATTAAAAAGATTAATAATAATATGTATATTGAACTAGCCGGACAAAACGAATAGCTATCCATTTTGCCCAAAGCACTCATATTCAGAAGTTGTATTAACCTTCTGTAAAATTTCTACCGACGAATGAAAAGTTGCAAGCACAAATTAAACTTCATTATGTACGCAATCGATTAAACAGAGTCTATACGTTGACACTTAGTACATAATACAAAAAATCAATACACATACCTTGCTAAAAATAGTAACAAAACAGCAAAAAACTTTTATTTTTATTTTTACAACACGTGCCGGCATCTATTATTATGGTTAAACTTTCATGGCACGACTGAGTTCCTGTTTTACCGACCCGAGCTCGTCCAGATAGATAGATAGATAGATAGTAGTCCAGTACCACCATCTATTGTAAGTTTTTTATAAAATCGAGTATTCGTCTTACACACACTATACATCTTGCCCGGGCTTCCCTTAACATTTATTTGCTTTCTGCTCAATATTTACATCATTATTATACCTACTTTATATTTATTTATTATACCTAAGTTTAACTCTTAAAACTGTTTCTTCTAAGTCTTCTGTCCCTCCCAATTGGATCAGAAAATAGATATTAGTGTGACCTAGTAGTTAGGTACTTAAATAATCTGCAGCTATTGATTTAGGTAAAAACTAGATATCGCACACCTATATCTAAACCGAGACAACTCAAAAAAAATACATTTTTAGGAGACAAAAAAAACGTATTTCTGCATTTCTTGTTAGGGAAGCCATTTTTTTTTGAGATCTTAAAATACTTATAAAATAGTACTGTAAAATAAAATATGTGCCTATTCCATGAGACTGTGACTACTTCTTTTAATTTATGGATTTATGCCTTATTTTTTCATTATAGGTAAATAGATTTAGGTGTACTGCTTTCAATGAAGGTAAGGTACGAGTAACCACCTTTGTTTTGATATCATGCATAATTAAATCGTTTAAAAGCTATATCAGAAGCACGCGTGTAATCCCGAACATCTCCCGTCTGGCAAGGTAACCACATTATTGTTCATAATAAACCATTTCTGACGGTGCTAATAAATGATTCGCGTCTACATCACCAGCTACTTATAGCGAGCGCTTGCATTATTTACATGAGCCAAGCTGAAATTCCACCGCTAGAGCGGCAGGTAACAAAACTATATCTGTCCAGCTCACACGTACGGCGATACTGATCGCGGCGTATCGTCTCTTCCTTTTTCATAGGCGGGCTTTAGCCACGCCTTGTAACGACCCCTCTCGGCCGCCTATCCTTTTCTTTCTTACGCTAACTTAATCCGACGTCTCGCTCGCTCTTCGCAGCTATCGATTTTCTTAACTGCGTGCTTGTTTACTCGGCTGAGTTCTGTTGGTCTGAGTTTGTATGATCGGTCGTAATAACTGGTGTTGACTTTCCGTGGCCGTATATTGCGGTGGTATAGTATTTTATGTGCCAGTAATTCACTGGAAGGACAAAATGTAATAAAACACGTAAAATAATTCTGATTGTGCGCACTTGCGGAATGATCGTCTGATGTTTCATTAATCCTTTGACTTTTAATTTCGAGATTTAAGTTAAAGCGTCGTAATTTAAGTCGGTTTACGAAATTGAGAATAAAGAAACAAAAGTCGGTTAATGAATTTATAACTTCAATTCCAAGGAAATGTAAGAGTTCGTTTTGAGGTTATTTTTATACCTAAATTACTTACCTACCTACCCTTACAACTAGATGCCCTAAATTGGATAAACACATTTATTTTGAGAGCATATTATGTTCTATGGAAGAAACCTTAGGATTTTCCAGTCATTTGTTCGCTATTTTAAGTCTTAACAAGAGAACCAAAATACCTAAAAATACAGAAATAATAAGCTGTTTAGGTTTAGTATATGTAGGTTACCTAGCCATGTCTATTACACAATTGACAACGTGCAATTATATTTAAATTTATACAGGTCTCTTTTTAACCCGTAAAAAAGTAGGTACCTATTTACAAACTCAAATTTTCATGATTACACTTACAATGGCGAGAAGAAAAGCTAATTTGCTATAAGTGAAGGTTGGTTAAAAAATACCTATTAAAATTTAGTTTACCTGTAACAAATGTAGATACCTACATTATTTATAAACTGTATTTTATAGCAATAAAATTGACATGCCTTTGATTCCCAAATAATTATGCTCAAAAAAGTTCGATTATTGGGATTTTTAGTCACCCGATTCACAAAAGCCTTAACATTTCATAAAAACATTTTATTATAATTAGATTCGATAAACACAAAAAACTTTGAATAACCTAAGATCTGTTTTCGAAGCGATTTCATCAAACTTCAATTGTATCAGAACAAAAATCAATAGGTACCTACTTCATCAGTTAACACGCCTGAAACGTATAAAAAACAATAACATTTTTAGATATATTTGATATCTATACATCTATATTAATATACTAAAATATACTAATCTATACTAATATTATAAAGCTGAAGAGTTTGTTTGTTTGTTTGAACGCGCTTATCTCCGGAAGTACTGGTTTGAATTGAAAAAATATTTTTGTGTTGGATAGTCCATTTATCGAGAAAGGCTTTAGGCTATACAACGTCACGCTGCGACCAATAGGAGCAAAGCATCAGTGAAAAATGTTGCAAAAATAGTCGCGATCATAGTAACAGGACATTAGGTATATCTTTGATAAATGCCATAAATACTCTAAAATTTTTAATTCTTAACCTAACATCCATTTTCAAAGCCATTCCATCACACTACAACTCTCATAACAAAAATCAATACTTAATCACATCCACTCCAACCCTATCTAAGTCCATCAAATTAATAACGAAACAAGAATCGTATAGCAAATGAAAACTATCAATTTGCAACAGTAATTTTGTCCAACAATGGGCGACGCGTGCCCGTTGTGATCACGCGAGGGATTGAAATGCGAAATAAATTGGTACCAAAGTGAATTGATACCAGATTGGGAAACCATATTTAGATTAAAATCAGCAACCGCTAATTTTGCTTTATTACGAGTAGTCTGGGGACGGTGAATTGTTACTTTATTTAACCTAAACTAAATGTTTCCCTCGACTTCGTGTGTGAGAAGAATGTATCCCGCGGGATACTGTACTTTGTCAGATAGAAATAAAAAGTAACGTATGTGCTATTTCAGCCTATAAGTAATCTAACTCCGTATCATTTTTTCTATACTTAACCATTAAGGTAAGAGATACTGTGCCTACTTACTTTATAGATATTTGATTTATCTGAAACAAAGTTTTTCATGATTAAATAAGAACTGATATTATAATTGCAATTAAATTGCTAAAATATCATAAGTATTTAAATAGCTGTTTCATCTTAACTGACTGTCAAACATCTGTAAAGATGTTTCTTTCGGGTGTTAAGGGTGCAAACTCCTAACATTTGATGAAACTACTAGTACGCTGGCTTATAATAACGATAAGAAAAAGTATGTTTGAAAAATTGTCGCTGTGACGTAGTGTTTCAGTAACTTAATTGGACAAAGCACCGCGCCCGGTATGTATGGAGATGCGGGTTCGAGTCCCGCCTGAGACAAAATTTTTCAAGTTTAAATACTGATTTCCGTAAAAAATACCTTTCAATGATGGAGGCATTTGCCCTGCAGTGGGACGAATATAGACCGTTACTTTACCTTTCAATAATTATTTTGATTAAGTAGTATAAAACAAATTTTTACAAACGACGTCCAAAAAAGGATAAGATCTATCCAATCATCACTCTAATCTGAACGTCACAAATCACAACACATCAGAATCCTACAAGGATTAGACAAGTGTCGGGTTACAATGACCCAGCCGTGGGCCCGTGGCCCATTAGCGAATCCCACGGGGCCACGCCCTCGGCTGAGTGATGCTGGTTCACGGGTTTCTATCTCGGTTTGATTCTGAGGGTCATGGGTTTCCTAATCTATGAAAACAATGAAAATATTTTCCTACTTGCTTTTTTCCGGGATACTAAATTACCCTATGAATTTATTATGAATGAATCATCCAATGAATGATCCATCTATGCCAGTGGAACTTTTAACTAGATCTGTTCATTCGTTTTGGAGAGAATTCAGTAACAAGCAGCCATCCAAATTTTTGCATTTATAATATTAAGTAGGTATGGTCAAAGGTATAGGTATGCCAAGCAAGTGGTGTATCACCCTAAGGTTGAAAGTCATTTGTGCGTCAGTGAACAACAGGGTTGATTTTCCCATGCAAATACAGGATTTTTGGCTGATATTTTCTAAGTGCTTTATCTTGACATTTTTGTACTGGGCTATACCAAAAGAAAAAATACGTCATTTGTTTTTTGTCTCGTAGAATGATATATCAAAATTTGGAAGGTGGTTAAAATTTCATTCTGTATATTCTGACAGCTACTAAATACTAAGACGTCATAGTCCCTATCGCTATTTTACTGACACGTGAAATTTTGTCGAAACTGGTACACCATTTTCTTAAACCTAGTAAGATTAAAGCATAACCAGCGATTTTGTCTGTTTGGGACTATATTACGTTCTCGATTACATCATTCTTCTTTGTAATCAACAATTTTTTTGCTTTTTATACCTACAATTATGTTATATCACAGATAATACTTTTTACTAATACTTCTACCCACACTTTATCTACCCTTCAATCCCTTTGAACTTTTCATGGACAAGTTCTTATGTAACTTTCTGTTTTTAAATTGTATCTAAACTATGTTTTATTATCTACGAAGATACCTATTTGTCCAATTGCTTGAAAAAAAATCGGTTGCCATATCTGGGAACTGGGACTGGAATCCACGATTTTCCACTTACCGGGCGACTGCAGGGTAAAGTTTTAAATAATTCGATGACGCAAAAATATATTGGTACCTTAATGTTCTAGCAATCTTTCGGTAAGCGGAAAATTTACTATTTCTAACCCTACCTAAAGCATTATACAAGGAATTAGGTGAATTCCCAATTTATACCAACTAGCAATTTCACTGCCGGATTCACGATCGAAATTTTCACAAAAAAAAAAGTCATTGCGCTTTGACACTGACAGTTTGCACAAAAACCCCGCCATTTTATTATTCATTCGCTCATTCACATCTAATCCGAACTATAAATCCCCGACCATCAAAAATCTATTTGCCCCTCCTCTCAGACTATTGCACTCGTAATGAGGGTATCGTATTTCTGTCCTCCGGGAGTGCTGTTTGTTGAGGGCTTCTAATTGTTTAGAGTGTCTGTGGGGATTGCACGGTTTTCGGTTTTACTTTACGAAAATATAATTCTATGAAAAAAAAGATGTAAAACGGAACGTAATAATTACTTATGCTGTGATATTTGAGTCGGTGCATGTTTTACAATAGTCGTTGATGGTTTGCTTGGCAACCACATAATTAGTTAATAACAAATACTGACAACGTTTTCTACAACAAACAAATTAAAAATTATAATAAGGACAGCAATATTAAATTGGATTGACAACCAGATTCTGCAACACAATGTCATAAACAGAACTAATTACAAATAATTACATTATCTATGTATAATTTATAAATATGGCTTATCAGAAACGGCTCGAATCAAATTCTGAGAAATTTCTGACTGAAGTAGAGAAACACTTTTATTTTTGTAAGTTGTAATATATTTGTGATTGGGCGCTAGCTTCGAATTCTGCAAATTCAGAGATATTATGAGATGATGTTCATAAAAATATGCAAATTAGTAAAAATTATTAAATTTAATGAACATGGATTGAGTTAATTAATTGACACCTTGCATTCAAATCTATATCACTTCATGGCTACGTAGGTAAAAAATTACTTTTAATCTGAGTAATATTTATGCATTATATTACGCATACTAAGACTTAGGTACATTTCCAAGCTGCCAGTCACAATGCTCATCCAACAATACGAACTAAAATCAAATTCGAAATAGAGACGTTCCAATTTCAAAGATATTCAAAAAAAACCCCCGATGCTGCCAACTGTATTTGGTGAACTGTCACATTTGACAAAAGAGGATGTTGCCCCATCGGGCTAAACATGCGTGTCCAATAACAAATTATAGTTTTTTTGGATCAAAATAAATATTTGACGAGGATTCTAATATGTTTCTTTTGTAAGGGAAACGTCACGTGTTTTCGGTATCTTTTTCTTTGATCTAAATATGTTTTAGAAAAAGTCTGTGTTGACAAAATTAGAGATATAAATGAGCAAAACAATGTCGTCTGTCTCTTATAAACAAAAAAAAATCTTTACAAACGCACTGTCCTTAATATCACATGCAGTAAATTTAAGTCTGTGTATCAGAAGGACAAAAACTTACTGTCCATCTATTAGGTATTCAAATATAGTTCCAGTTATCTTCCAAAACATCCGCATTACTAGGTAACAACTGGATCTATCTCTGAAATATCTGAAAAGTTTACTTCATTCACACAAAAACATCTATTGACGACCTAACCTAACCCTACAACATTGCGACAAAGACGCTAATTCGGGGCGTGATAATTGCTCGCCAGCTTGCATTGTCCAGGATTTCTCGCTTCGACTCACACTATTAACTATTTCTATACGCCCCTGTTGCGTTTTTTTCCCAATAATTTCTGAGTAACCATTTGTCGTCACCGCAGCGGTCTGTCGGCACTTTTTGTGTGGGTCTTTGTTGGGATGTCGTACCTACGACTGTTTGCAAATATGAGCGAAATATATGCGTTTCAGTTGGACATGTGGTTGATGAGAGGCTGTCATCTGTTTCGGAGTTGTATAGGATTGAAAGCGTTACATTATGTACGTTTGATGATCCATGCACTGACGTACAACGAAACTGAAACACAAAACTGACTAATAAATCGAGGTTAACAAAAGGTATCTCGTCTTATGAAAAATAAGAATACTCCTAGGCAAAGGAAAGGTATCGGTCTATACCTTTTATTATGCTTAATTTGTGTGCCTTAAAAATTCCAAATTCAAACATCTCACGTCCCGCCAATTTGTCACTGACAGCCACCGCAGCCAACTGCGCAAACAAAATAATTGAAGGGCGCGAATGTTTACGCGCGAACAATATGGCGATGTTTGCGAACGTTATTTATGGCGTTCATTGCTGTGCAAATAGATTTCGGGAGTTATTGACACCATCTTTTATGAGGGTGGTAACTGTTAGTTGCCTTTATTTTTAGCATAACTTCTGTTTAGAGTTTTCAATAAAAATATGATTAAATCTAACGTGACTCTGTCTTGCTGCAGAAGCAAGCCGTTCAAAAATACTAGTAAATTCAGAAATCATAGCTTCAATATCTCTACACCGTATTGTTGTGCTAAATTAAAAATATATTTTTCTCCGTGAAAAGAGTATTGACGCGAAAACACTTCAATGCCGCCGCTAGGAAGAAAAAGTAAAAGGGACGCGTCCCTTGGTTACACAATCGAACGCCTTTTCAAAAATTTTGCCGCCAAAATCTGAGAATTTCACTCGAGCGAAAATCCTTCGAGGTTTTTAAACAGCAAATTTGTATCTTACTACAGTGGGTTACAAGTGTAAATTGAACGAACGATTTTTGGGTTCTTCAAGATAGATTTTATCTGAGGTTTTAGGATAATCTTTTGTTGACAGAATCAAGGTGCGTTATGGGAAGTACAAAATGTGGTTTCTGAGAACCGAGCTGATGAAAGTGACGATTTTTTACAAGTAAAAAAAAACTTACAAGTGTAAACGACAAAGAGATTGGTATTACAAGATGTACTAATATTTTTTACCTTGTTGACGTCATATCCAAATACTAATGAAATCTCAATAGTAGAGTCTTTTCATGTGTTTGCACATTTATATGGTAGGTAAGTACTCGTATTTAGAAATGATCGGGCATCAAAATAATGATTCAGTTTTCAGAAGGTCTTTGTTAAGCTACACGATAATCCTAAGAATATTAATTTGGGATATCCTGCGAATGCTTTTCGTTTCATTTATTATTTATTTATTCAGATACACCATCGACATTAACAGTGAACATTTAATCAATAAAATACATGTAAAGTCTAGAGTAGGTATGTAAACTATAAAATATGAACAAAAATAACAGAATCAAATTTTGATACTTATAAATTAAATACTTTTATGGTACTTTTCTCTAACAAATTAGCGTCCCGTTGTTTTAGTGGTTTAATACCAGGCCACGATCTTGGGGACTTGGGTTCGATTCCCGAGTAGGGCATCAAGAGTTTTGATTTTTTGAACATGGCTCGGGTTAAGGTACACCAACCCGCATTTTAATAACGTGTATTATTAACGGAATTTATGTTTATTCAAAGGATTCATATTTTTATTTCTCGTCTATGAATGAAATCAATGCGCTCTGCTTTCAGTTACGTGCGTATCATAACCATTTTTTATCTTCTCAAATGTCATCACTTTGATATTGCTCGTCAATTTTTTCTTGCACAAAGCCTCAGCCCCTCGAATTGGCAAGGGAATCTCAGGTAACAGCCAACAAAAAAACAAACGTGACAGAATGTCTGTAAACACGTACCTACATCTACATCTAAAAAAGGTATTCGAATTTTGCAATTCGAATCGTTTGTGACGAATGGAACGTTCATTCAGATTTAAAATTTGGAAGGCGTTCCGCGCGTTTGACTTTGTATTTTTTTGCCAGTGTTGCATAGTGCGTAAAATTGCCTTCGAACCGGGTAATTGTAAAATAGTTTATGATTGAAGCAAAAAACGAGATCAGTGTTGCTTGTAATGTAAACCGACGCGCGTTCAATTGAATGCAAAAATTATTATGAATTGAATGAGCCGTGGATAATTGCCATATTGAGCTCGATAGCGTATCTTCACGAGCAATACATTACACTTAAATTACAATAGAATCAATTGGAAGTCTTGTACTTCAACTCACAATTGTAAACAATTGCGTAAAGTCAAAGAAAATATAGATAAACTTATTTTCTTTGGTAAAGTGTAGTTTTAAATTAAGTATGCTGTTTTTTTATTTATAATTAAAACAGAATTGCACCTTTAACACATTTCATTCCCGGCAAGCAGTTACAAGTGACAACATTAAATAGTTTCTTTTGTTTCAGACCAAAGCCCGCCATGCAACGGTCGCTGCCCTCTCGTCGCTCGCTACAATAACGGCCAGCATCCAAAATGTCAATCCACACACGAAAGAGGTTATTACGGTGACTACCCTTCGTGATGGCCTTACTCACGAACTCCGCCTCGGCCGCCGGGCCCACGGCTACAGGGCCCGCGGCCCCCCAGGCCCACCACTCGGCGACGCCGCTACATCACTACTTCCACTACTTGAAGCAGCCATCGCCATTGGCCCAGAACCCCTACGCGCATCACTCGAGCGCCCACCATATGGGGATGGGTCCTGGCCCGTTGGGAGGACTAGGCCCATTCGGGTTAACTCATCACGGATTGGAAGCCGTCGGATTCCCGCAAGGTATGTTGTGGTTTTTAACTTATTTACAGATATTTTTATCCAAATAATATGTGTCTCCTGTTCAAACTTGCAAAAGATGGTTAGCACCCAAACTAGGGAATGGACATAAACTTTTTGTTCACTGACAACAAGTAATCCTAAAAAACTAAGATTTTTTTTATTGAAAAATTATCAATTTTTTTTATCAGAGCCTAGGCTCATTATACGGCGCTGTCTTACAATTATTAAGCTACTATTGCTCACCTTCTTTGATATATCTATACTTATATTATAAAGCTGAAGAGTTTGTTTGTTTGTTTGTTTGTTTGAACGCGCTAATCTCAGGGAATACTGGTCCGATTTGAAAAATTTTTTTTTTTTTGGACAGTCCATTTATCAAGGAAGGCTTGAGGCTATATAACATCACGCTGCGACCAATAGGACCGAAGCATGAGTAAAAAAAATTGCAAAAATAATCGCGATCATAATAACGGAAATTGACGCGGACGTAGTCGCGGGGAACAGCTAGTTTAAAAATATGTGTAGAATATCTATAATGTTTAAGTTAGTTTACCGACGTAGAAATGGAAAAGCAGTCACCTACCAATAACTAATAATTGAAAACATAAATTTTCGTTTCCTAGCTAAAGTGTAGTGAATTATTTATCTATAAGTAAGTGAGAGTTATTGAGGTATGTTAGTAATAGTTTATATCAAGGAGAAAGGTGTGAAGCTTTTACTTCGCTCCTGGAGTAAATATTAAACATTTATTGAAATAAGAAAGTTGAAATTGAGCCTTTCATGTGACAGTAACTAGACGAAATACATAATATGTATCATATATTTCGACAAGTTTAAACTATTTTATTATTCCTGGTATTTTTGGGAAATGTATCTTTCTTTTTCTTTTTACATTAAGTTCTCTACCAACCTCATCTCATGTCTCCGTAGTTCTTGTCCCATACTAATTGGTTATCGGAAGGAGAACGCTTAAATTTAGCTATAATAATTTAGCTTAAAAGCTATTTTTCTTTACACAGCAGTTATTATTACTTTGTATTATGCATTATACACTTGGTATGCCAATTGTAACATTTCGTTATCCCTCATGCGAACTTTAACTATTGGTAAAGGATCTTACGATAAATTGGCGTTAGTGATAAGGTTTAACATGACCGCAAGAAGAAGAAAAAAAAGAAATGGTTTATTTGCTTAAAACATGGTATATAAGATGTTAAAATTTTTGAGAATCACATGTTTTGCTATATAAAATTGCATGCAAATTTGAATAAAGTATTACGAGTACATACAATATTTTGTAAGTACTGCAATAAAATAAATTCTTGCCTTCTTTTGGCAAGTTAATCTAATACTGTCTTATAGGTCCTGTATAGCTTGACCTAATGCTCTCACTTGTCAAGATACTTTTAGTATTTCCTTAATTCTTTCTCTACCTTTACTCCGTTATGTGTGGCCAAGCAAGCCAGCCAAAAGAATAGAAAAATCCCATCCAAAATATGTCACCAGCACAGCCTAATAAACCTACCAACCCGGTAAATAGCGATCGTCATCGTTAGGTATTCAAGTAATCTACAGCAACGTGTTCCTTGCCAGCGATCATTTGTAGGTAGGTACTCTACATTTTCCCCTAATCTGTTGACTGGGGCCTAGGTCGGACCGCCTCCGCCAAGCTTACAGGCCGTTATTAATATTCTACACTACCAAGATTGTTTTCGCTTAAGGCATTAGAATCAAGATTGCTTCCCTCAAAGATGTTAATGTAAAGGAAATACAACTGATTCAAATGTGGAGCAAGTAAATTCTCACAGACGTTTTGGAACATTTTGGCAGTTTGGCCTGAAGGGCCTTGATATGACCATTTAAAAAAAATGAAGAGTAGTAAAACGATTTAGAGATTGCTAATGTAAGTAGTTAGTTAAAGTTAATCTCACTTTAATTATGTCAATAGATAAAAAAAATATTTAAGAATGCACACGGACAAAATCACCATACAGAGTATTTAAAAAATATAATAAAATATTGAATTTACCAAACTTTTTATCCGTTATGCCTAAAACAACTGACTCCATTACCAAAACGAAATCGCGAACTACCAACCTGACGCAACCAACAAAACAACAGCGACGAAAAGCATTGCATAATTTACGTACCAAGAAGACATCCTTGGAAATAATCAAAACATCCCGACCACCCCGGTAAGCGGCTTATTTCCCCCTCCAGTGTTGCCATGCTACCCCAAAATGCGGGAGAATCGGAAGTCGGCGCTTGTTAGTTGCTCTAATTAGTACACAGTTCGAGTCTTGATGTTGGCACGCTTGTTTCGCATGTGGTTTGCATTTTTTAAGCGCATTTTTATCTCTGTCAAGGCTGCTTCTCATATTTTAGTGAAACCCCCCAGCATTATCTTTTTAAATATCACTTGTGTAATAAATACAACATATTCTAAAATTGTTCATGTCCTTAACTCGTCAACTCAATAACCCATTTGCATTTTCTTTCACAAACATTTAGTTGGTAAAACAGTCAGTAGCTGAAAATTTACATCATAAACGCTTTCTTTACATAAGAATTTTACTAACTTCACCTTTGTATTTACGCGTACTTATAAACATTGAAAACATGATCAGAACTTTCTCCAAAAAGTTTCAATATAGGTACATAGATGCATAACAATTCGAAGAATAACATCTATACTAATATTATAAAGCTGAGGAGTTTGTTTGTTTGTTTGTTTGAACGCGCTAATCTCAGGAAGTACTAGTCCGATTTGAAAAATTCTTTTTTTGTTGGATAGTCCATTTATCGAGGAAGGCTTTAGGCTATAACATCAACCGCTGCGACCAATAAGAGCGAAGCATGAGTGAAAACTGTTGCAAAAATAATCGCGATCATAATAACGGAAATTGACGCGGACGAAGTCGCGGGCAACAGCTAGTTTATTATAAATAGTTTAGAAAACTGTAACCCGGCTAGGAAAATGCCAATGATTTTAAAGTCATATGTCACCCCACTCGTTATGACTGATGCAACCTGTTTTTTTAAAACTACCCCAATATTATTGTTGTAGCATTTGCCTTGTAGTTTTTTAACAAAAGGTAGCCTATCTTACCCGGACTATAATAAACAATCGATTGATAACTCATTCGGCTCAGTCGTTTAGCTGCAAATATGGAACCAACATAGATACCTACCTGTACCTATGTAGACTGTTAAAATTATAACCCTACCTGTTGGCTTTGTCGTAGTCTGGTAAAAATTTGAATTGATTCATCCTTCTAAATCAAACGTTTCTAAATGCACGGTTACCTACTATTCTACAAACGAACACATTGTGTTTTCAAAAATGGAATCTCCCGTTCTGAAATCAAAGGGGAGTTTTCCTCCAAAGAGACCGGATTAGTCCCCTTTGTTGGAGGCTGAAGTGCGTTCGGAAACCAACTCTGGTGAACCAAAGTGAAGTGATTTCAGATATAATGTATGTAACCGTAATAATACGGGCTGTCACGTAGCCTATCTAACTGGAGCTCGTACCTATGGATTTGCTAAAATGTGCATTAAAATGTTTTGGTCGAATCAGGTTTGAATTATATTTTTTGTTTGTTTTTTTGTTCTATTAACTATTAATATTATCACTACCATCATAAGCCCATACTGATCCCCTTCTTGGCAAATGTGTCTCTTAAAGGATTTTGCCATAATCGCCACGATCGGCGTTCGGTGTGGCAGTAGTCTTTTATTCGCCTCCTAAGACACAGTTAGGCAGTAGATAAACCTTAAACATAATGCAGGCACATCCGTTTTTTGTAATTTATCTTTATTGTTGTATGAGAATTAATAAATATAGTCTCAGCTTGTTTATTAATCATCCTGAACGCATGAATGTGTGTTTGAAATACATGTTCATTAATGCTACCAATGGAATTGGGAGTTACGAATTGTGGTGATATGGCAATATTGGGAATCCTAAGCTGCCAGCTACTATGCATCTGTTTCCTTAAAAAAAAACAAGTTATCTCAAAAACATCGAACAAGAGCCAGTGTTTTTTTTAAATAAAAAAATAATCCGCAAAAGGGTTTGTTTCATACAAAACTCTGCAGTACAGTCATGCGCGACCGTTCCTTGTAGTCTTCTTTATGTGGGTACACGGTTGAAGAGATGTGGCGATCTGGGATCCATTAAGATGAAAATAGATTTCTTGATAGAAAAAAAATATTGTTAAATCGTGTAGAATTTTAGATTTGGTTTGTTTACTGAATGAATTTAATTACCTATGATAAGAACCATACTCTATTCATAATTAGTTAAAAAAATACCGAAAACCGGAAGTAATGTTAGAAGAAGGAACTAAAAGCTCGCAAGATGGCTGTCTCACTGTGTTTGTTGTTCATAAAGTAACATATTTTATTTTAATTCAAAATAAAAATTCTGAAATCAAATGCAAAAAAACAGTTTCTTTCAGAATGAATCACTATTCTTATTTTGAATGTCATAGTTATTTGTTTTCGTTAGTGACTGTACTACGACTTGCCTAAAGAAAATCTTCAGGTAGGCAACAAATAGACGTCTATTATTTATCTGATTCTGTTTGACGTTTATAGTATATTTCAAAACGGTAGTGGCCAGAGTTTTGAGATACAAGCGACAATCAGCCTAAACATCTTTATGTAGTATATAGTCATAAGTGTGATTTCGCAACAAAAATTATGAGCCACTGCACACAATACTATGAATCACAACCTGCTTTGGTTACTAAAATGTTTTAGTTGTATGATAAACCTTGCTTTGTAGCTCTTCCTTAACTTTTTTTGTACCTATTGTTTGTTTTTATTTTTATTTTTGGTATATATTTATTAGTACTGCTGCCTCTAGACTTCTAAAACTGTCTCATTTAGAAAGTAAAGTAAAGTACTACGAACAACCTTTATTTATTAGACAAAACATATTAAGTTGTAAATTTGACTAGAAAGGTTTTATTTTATTACTTTCATACTTTTCACTAACATTTAGAAAGAAAATACCACTCGGGAAGAAAAATAGTTACAAAAATCCATTTTTTCTATCCAAAATGTAGTTGAAAAAATTTAGACAAAATAACCTATACTGAGCCAAACAACAATCACCGATTCAGAACTTATCTGGTTCATTATTAACTAAATACATAGTTATTTTATTGAAAGACAGTTCTAAAACCGTCTAGGTACGAGTACAATTCTGTTTATGTCAAGTAAAATAAATGTAAAGAATATTGAGCCTTAATACCTACGTATGTGGGGTATTAATGGCTTTGTTTTGAGAAGGATCTTAACCGTAAACCTTTCTAACAATGTGTAAATTACTGTCGGAACTAAGCATTACAAGTAAATAAATCGAACGTTCCAGAAAACCAATACAAGCCTACAAACAAAATTAACGACTTGCAACCTATTAGATTAAAAGTCCAATACGCATTTAATACGGGAATAAAATTAATCCGCAACTTCCATTTTTAATCCCTATATCAGTCTCTCTCGCACTCGTTAGTCCATCCGCGAACGCTGTCTCGCTCTATCACGGCGCGTAACATGGCAGCTGGGCGTTCGTTTTTTGAAATTTATTTTTTTCATTGTGTTTCACTTTTTTATTGGCATCCCTTAGAATTTTATACGGCCAGTTGCTTTTTTAATCTGTCGACGGTATAATTAATTGATTTTTTGTTCACTCTTATTTTTTAATCTATTTACATTTCAACGAAATAAGGAAGCCGGATCTGTAGGCAAAAACTGAGGTACAGTTAACGGCGAAATAGATAAATATTTTAATTGAGTGATAACGTCTAAGACAGGTACTGGCCGTGACATTAGAACTTAATTTTAAATAACAAAGGTTATTCAAAACAGCTTGCTATGTATCGTCACTAAAACATAGTTTCCATACATCGAAATTTAAAAAACAATGCGTTTGTTCAATAAAACTAATAAGACTACATACCTATACCTAGTGTTAAGCTGTTAGGCACGCCTAACAATTTATTAAAACCCAATAATTCAAAAAGTGGTTTTGATCCAGAATTGGTCTAAATTTTGTTTATTAAGAAAATTGACACAGAAAATATGATACCGGATTTGTATTTTTTAATTGGTATTTAGGTACTTAATTTAAACCCCCTTGGTCTAGTGGTTTAAGTACCAGGCCAAGATATCGATTTTGAATATCGAATATCGATTATAACATAAAGACGAAAAAATTTTTAAAAAGAAATTGACATAACACAAGAGCAATGATTTATTTTAAAACCTATTTACGTACTTACAATATTATTTTAACTACTAACAACTAAACAGATCGAAGTCGTGCTGAGCCAAATAGAATAGGAGTATGAATCACTACTGAATTGATTGCCGCTCGCCAACATACCAATTTTAATTTAAATTCCACCTTTGATTTGTTTCGTTTGTAGTATAATTTTGTATTGTTTGGGCTCGGCACCGACTTCAATCTGTTAAGTTGTTAGTTGTTAAAATAATATTGTAACAACGTAAATAGGTTTTAAAATAAAACATTGTTCTTGTGTTATTTTGTACTTTTTAGTGTTTTTTTTTTAAGTAGGTTAAATTTTTTTATTTAAAAATAATTTATTTTTCACTTTTTTGTGTTAAATAATTACACAATTATTAATCCTCTGTTCGCCGGTAACAGTAACCTACATAAATAGTGATGACGACTTCTAGATGAAAATGTATGAATTGTTTGAGAAACTCCCTCCCTCATCGCTATAGAATCTTAAGAATCATCCTCTAACTCCTTACTGCTTAGGAGTTTGACCTTTCATCATTAGCTCACGTGAATAACCTGAAGGAAGACAACTATCTGACTATACGCGCCTATGATATTTAAAGATTAATCCTCCTACTCCTAACCGTTAAGGAGTTGTAACTTCCATCATCAGCTAATCAACATAAAATTATGAGTATCAGTCGCAAATACTGAAAAACCTTCAGAAAGATATGCGAAAACGTAATACGTGCTTATAAAATTTGAGGGTTTTCCTCGATTTCCCCTGATCCCAGTATTAGATCATGACTTTGTTAAAATGGGACCACACGGGAAGCACCAGCTTTTAAACAAAAAAAGATTTTTTTAAAATCCCTTCTACCAGTCCAAAGTTCTGGGATAACAAACATAAAATATATATACATACTCGTATATACACAGTCGAATTGAGAACCTCCTCCTTTTTTTGGAACTCGGTTAAAAATGACTGTGGCAACGTTGCTTCTATAGCGTTAAATAATTTATGGATTATAAAAATAAAAAATAATGATGCAAGTAGGTGTTCTTTTGCCATGATAATGGAATTTAGAGTAAATATTATGATTTGTCCACAATTGCAAATAACCGGCCAAGTGCGAGTCGGACTCGCGCACGAAGGGTTACGTACCAAAAAGGCCAAAAAATCGGGTTTGTTGTATTGGAGCCCCCTTTAAATATTTATTTCATTTTGTTTTTAGTATTTGTTGTAATTGCGGCAACAGAAATACTTAATTTGTGAAAATTTCAACAGCCTGGTGACAGAGCGACGGACAGACGGACAGACAGCGAAGTCTTAGTAATAGGGTCCCGTTTTTACCCTTTGGGTACGGAACCCTAAAAAACACCATAAGTCTGTATTCATGCAAACAAACGGATTACTTTACTTTACTTTCTTTTTTGCTGATTTACACTTTCATGGTCGTGTCACTATCATACAAGTTTGTTGCGTCTAAACATCTTATATTCATAAAAAAGGTACAGAGACAGCACATTCGGCTATTACAAAGTCGATATAAGATCGATATTACAACAAAATGTATAGCCACTGTACGTACATGGTAAAAATTTCAAAGCAATTAAGTCTTCGGAAGTGTAACTACTTGTAGCAATTTAATTCAGCTATTATTTATTTACGCTATTGACTGTACGACGACGTTGTTTCACTTTTTCAACACTATTATTGTTAAAGTACTAGCTTTTAATAAGGATTACTTACTTAATATTTTTTGCACGGAACGATATAATGGTTTTTTTTATTGAATAGCTGTTGCCCGCGACTTTGTCCGCGTCAATTTCTGTTATTATGATCGCGATTAAGAAGTTTTTATAAAAAATATAGCGTAAAGCCTTCCTCGATAAATGCACTATCCAACACAAACATATTTTTTCAATTCGAACCTGTAGTTCCAGAGATTAGCGCGTTCAAACAAACAAACAAATTCTTCAGCTTGATATTAGTACAGATAAGCAGTATAGACCGGTTACTTTAATACATTGTCTCTTAACGCGTTGAGAGCTCGATTATGGCGCCTAGATAAGTTTTTATTGTTGTTACGTTGCCGTGTGATGCTGGTACCATAAAAGACAAGCACCACCTCTTCTCTAGCTATGGGTGTCGTAAAAGGTGACAAATGAAGCCATATTGTGATTGACAACGACCCAATTTCTATAATAGGTCGTAAATTATTCCTTTAACCGAGATTTCCGTGTGATAGTGTCTTATTTAAAACTCCGAGCGTACGAAGACGCGGCCAACAGCTAGTGTTTATCCAAAAATTGTAACATTTTACGTTTAGCATCAAACTGTGGAAGTTTTAATTTAAAACTATGTATTAGAATTATCCCACGGGAACCGTACCTTTTGCCGGGATAAAAAGTAGCCTATAGTATGTGAATCCAGCCGATAATCTAACACCGTACCAAATTCCATTGAAATCTATTAAAAAACAACCATTATAAAACCACATGAATATAAAACTATGTATCTCCATACAAACTTTCATCCCCTATTCCCTTTGTTATTATACCCCCCTTGAGGGTGAAATTTGCATAAACTTTAAATTATATTTTATTTTTACCAAACCAAAATGGCTTTAAAAGTGACGATACTTCCATACAACCTTTCAACGCCTCACAGCCCTTTTTTGCTTTAAAAAGTGCCCTATGTTCTTTCTCAGGCTCAAAAATATCTGTGTACCAAATTTCATTTAAATCAAGTTAAAAGTTTTAGCGCGAAACCGTGACAGACACAGTCACTTTCTCCTTATTAGTAAGGATTTCATAGATGTCCTAGTCAACTATGTTCAGTAATAGTAGGTAGGTACTCGCCTATAATATTAGTAAGGATTTCATAGGAATCCCGGTCAGCAAAGTTCAGTATAGTATGTAGGTACTTGGATAACCGAATCCTCAAACAATCGATATTGATTAAGGTCATTGTGCCAAAGAAGCCTCACAAGGAGGCCGGGGACAAAAATAACTACTTTATAAACGAAATATCTATAAGACGATAGGAATTCCGCTTTTAAAAAACAGCCCCCTTACTCTTGAATTTGATTTAAGTTCGATCTCGATTCGACCTAGCCAAAATCTGAACAAATTCAATCGAATCGAAATCAAAATCAAGTCAAGATCGATCTAAAATGGCGATCCGTTAAACATTTTCGATTGATAACGTAATCACCATCGACTCAAAGGTTTAGGTTCACTTTTCAGAGTACCAAATCACTGATTCTCGACGTCGATTCGATTTTGATCGTAACTCGAACTTGTCAAGAGTAAGCCTGCAGGTAGGTATGAATTCAACAAATCCCTTTTTTAACGCCTCGTTGATCTAGTAGACCGACGATCTGGTCAAGGTCGCGCAAACCGCTGGATGCGGACAGCACAGGACCGATCGTTGTGGAGATCCTTGGGGGAGGCCTATGCCCAGCAGTGGGCGTCGTTCGGCTGATATGATGATGATCTAGTGGTGCGAGTACCAGGCTAAGATCCTAGTCCTAGGTTCAATTCGGGAATCAGGGGTTATGAATTTTCGAACATTGATTATAGGCTGTTTTTTAACTTGGGTCACAGCAATGTAGACAACGCCAGGTCAACCTACCCAAAAAGTTAAAGGTCATTGAATTGATTTTCAACTTTAAGTCCAACAAGTAGAGATCAATATCTATTGAGAAAATTTGACGTTTTGTGGTAGGTTGACGTGCTATTGTCTGTACTTACGTGATATTGTCCACATTTAAAAAAAAAACTAAAGTACCTATCAGCCTACAATTATCCCACTGCAGGGAAAAGGCCTCCAACATTGAATTCAAGTTACCACAGCAATGATGGGTACTGGCATAATCACCAC
This sequence comes from Anania crocealis, assembly GCA_949315895.1. Taxonomy (NCBI): domain Eukaryota; kingdom Metazoa; phylum Arthropoda; class Insecta; order Lepidoptera; family Crambidae; genus Anania; species Anania crocealis. Next base: position 9,477,566 of record OX438873.1, on the reverse strand, counting down.
GCTTGCCAAATGCGGGTTGGTGATCACAAACCCGAGCAACGTTCGAAAATTCGAAACCTAATGTTGCCCGACCCGGGGATCGAACCTGGGACCCCGAGATCTTGGCCCGGTATTTAAGCCACTAGACCAACGGGGCGTTTATTTAATAAATAATAATTATTTAAAGTAATGTGGACAACATCACATACATTTTTCTGATCACAAAGTGAGTGACTATTTAAAGCACTCGTATTGTAGAAAAAAACAACTAAGGTGCCACAAACACCCAGACACGAGAAAATGTAGAAAAACACTTTTTTCCTATATTGACCCGTCCGGGAATCGAACCCGGGACCTTGGAGCGGGCGACACCTTAAAAAACGGTGTGTTCGCTTCGCTACTCCACAGAGGTCGTCGAAATATATTTTTTTAATTATCATCCTTTCGAACGATCTGTTATTTTGGAAGTGTGTTGTTATATTTCCTAAGGATTAGTTCCTTGCCAGTCAATGCCTTAGCCATACCTAAGTGTTGTCTATCGTGCAGATTTTTGTTGCTTTTGTCAGTGCTTCACTCTGTGGCTCCAACGGAGGACCAGCGTTGTGTGCCCGTGCACACAACATACGCTGAGATGGATGCCTTTCTGTCGAGACCTTGAGACTCGTATACTTGTCCTACTTTTTTATGTTCTTGTTTTGGTGTGTACTTTTTATGTTGTCATTATTATTACTTTTTTAATGTATTTTTTTTTCTCTGGGTCTCGTCAAATAAATAAATAAATGAAATGAATAAATAAATAAACCTAGATTTCTTTCGACTTTATCCTCACACTGTAGACACAGAAATAATAGCAATTAAAGCCGTTAGAAGGCGTCCGGACATACACAAAGTCACCCGACACCGGATTACACTGCTGAGGGCTCTTTAATCGATACGATCGCCGCGCTGCCATTCGATTGTGTGTGTCACAGCACTAGCACTAGGCTGATTTGCCACAAGTATTTTACAGCACGTCAACCTGCCACAAAACGTCAAATTTTCTCAATTGATATTGATCTCTACTTTTTGGACTTAAAGTTGAAAATCAATTCAATGACCTTTAACTTTTTGGGTAAGTTGACCTGCCATTGTCTGTACCCTTAGAATAATAACACCTAGAAGTCGCGTCTGAACCAAAACGTAAGCGTAAACGCGTGCCATTTAATTATACTTGTGTGCGTAAGCTGAATAAATCTACGCTCTTCTAACGCACACAAATATGGCTTCAGTGTTACCATCATCGGGCGTTTACCCACAAAAAATGGGAAAACGTGTTGTTTTGTTATACGACGATTTGCCATGTGTTTAGTATGATCTTTAAATACATAAGAAAATATGATTACATTCATAAGTTTATTACATATTTATTAATCTAATGACGAATGCCACCGTTCAATGTGTTTAAATTTAAATGCCTGTATGATTGTATAAATTCACATTAAGAAATTATTTTTAAAGAATTATTAACACCAAAATTTAAGTCTAAACAGTATTAAATAGCTGTTATGGCAAATTCATAATATTAAAAACCAACTAAACAAACTGTGTGCAATTTTTTTTCCCAAATCTGGCAACACTGATGTTGATGAAGGTTTTGTGTTTCAAATTATTTGTTTTTAATTCGATTTACGTACAGAAAATGTATAAAATGTAAGTACTTACCTGTGAAATGGAACTTTATCACTTTCTTTTTGTTTCTCTGATATGCAAGAGTGTACTTCTTCATAGTGCAAACAGTCATTTTAAATTATTTTTCGCGAGCTGTGTTTGACTTAGCGTGACGTTAAGCACTGACAGCTCGCGGAACGAAGTAAGCCAGATATGGCTTAGTTTTAGTTCTTTGCGCGTTTTTCGTGCTTACATTCGGTTTCTAGGTGTTATTATTCTAAGTCTGTACCATTTCATTTTCATTTAGACGTGATGTTTCAATATCCTTACTAATATCTTCTGTCTTTTACGCAATAACTACTAAAAGGATTTCAATGAAGCTTTTCAGTAATGTATCTTATCTTAAACATCAAATTAATAACTAGGCTATAATTTATACCAAGTTTCTGAGTGGTTACCGTGAAAACATGGCATTAACAGTTGACTTTTGTGTGAAGTCATATGAGTCACCGTGACACATCTATTTAAAAAAAAAAAGACGTGTGGCTCTCGGAGACTGCCTTGGTAAAGCTATTGCATAGCATTTTTTATCAACTTATGCAATTATAAAACTAAAAAGTATCAACGCTGTGCCGGTCGGAGTGGGGGGTGTTAGGTTATTTTCGTTACGGAATTTCTGGATTCGGTCTCCACGCTCAAGGCCCGCGATAGAAGCTCTGCAATAGCTTAAAAGAGGCTGACATTAGTGACCGAGTTTCTTGCGCTGCTTCTTCTCGGCACTAGCCCACATTTGTCCCGAAGCAGTGGTAGGTTTAAATATTGGGACGTGTAAAAGCGCCTCCAGGGGCCTATTTGCAGAAATAAAACTGATTTTACTGATTCTGTAACCCAATACCGAAATCCACGCGGTCGAAGCCGTGGGCAATAGCTTGTAGTTGATGTTGTTGAATCAAGCAAAAGTTTATTTAAGTAAAGTTTTTTTTTTTTTAAATAACCTACGTCATCCCACTGCTGGGCAAAGGTCTCCCCAAACGCTTTCCACTGGTCTCTGTCAGCGGCCAATGACTCCCAATCTCTCGCGAAGCTAGACAAATCGTCACACCACCTCTTTTTAGGTCTACCCCTTCGTCGGTAGCCGTCTGATGGTATCCATCGCGTGACAATTTGAGCCCATCTATCCGGGTGCATTCTACACACATGCCCCGCCCAGTCCCATTTGCCTACATCTGCTATGCCAGTTCTGGAGCGTATTGTAGTATTACGTACCTTATCAATCCTTTTAATACCCAACACGCTCCTTTCCATAGCTCTTTGGCAAACCTTGAGTTTGGATTTTTGACTTTCGGTCAATGACCACGTTTGCGCTCCGTAAGTGAGTACGGGCAGGATACAAGCGTCAACGAGTTTGCGTTTCAGTGATATTGGATGATCTCCTTTCATATACGCTTTCATGGACCAGAAGCTCTTCCAGGCGTTATCGATACGACGACCGATCTCTTTGTCCTGCCTGTTTTCGAAGGAGACTATCTGGTTAAGTAAAGTTAAAAAACTATAATAATAATCACCTTAGTACAGACAACAGCACGTCAATCTACCACAAAACGTCAAATTTTCTCAATTGATATTGATCTCTAGTTGTTGGACTTAAAGTTGAAAATCAATTCAATGACCTTTAACTTTTTAGGTAGGTTGACCTGCCGTTGTATGTACCTACAAACAGAACGTTTGGATGCACAATCAACGTATTTCAATTTAAGTCATCTGTGTAAGGTTGACTTTGCATTAGCGTAAGTTTAAAACATGGCAAAAGCTTCTATTCAAACGTAGACTGTTCGAAGTGTCATTTTCGTTGGAGAGTGTGTATCTAAATAGTTTTTTAGGGTTCCGTACCCAAAGGGTAAAAACGGGACACTATTACTAAGACTTCGCTGTCTGTCCGTCTGTCCGTCGCTCTTGAGCCGCGATATGTCTCTATCATATATCATATCTCTATCATAGCTAGACAGTTGAAATTTTCACAAATTATGTATTTCTGTTGCCGCAATAACAACAAATACTAAAAACAAAATAAAATAAATATTTAAGGGGGGCCCACACAACAAACCCGATTTTTTGGCCTTTTTGATACGGAACCCTTCGTGCGCGAGTCCAACTCGCACTTGGCCGGTTATAATTATTACCTATGGCGTGTTGCGCCGGCATGCACTTAAAGCAATATCTACATCATTATTTAAACTTAAAAAAAATACTCAGGCGGGACTCGGAAACGCATCTTCATGCCTACTGGGCGCGGAGCTTTGTCCAAAGTATGTTATTAATTAAGCGCTGTTAGCCTACGTATTAAATATGTATAAAAAAATCAGTTTTCTACTGGCCGTACTCTTACGGCCGGTCCCAATAATCTATCTATCGCCAGTTTTGACATTTCGGAGATAGGAAACAGTTTCTATCTCTGATTATGCCGTCCAGAGAAACAAAGACACAAGTTGTTTTCTATCTCATGCCAAAACTAAAGATAGATAGGTTATTAGGACCAGCCGTTAGTCGCTTCTTATGACACCCATAGGTCAAGAAAAGATAGTCTTACTTATTTTATAAATGCGATCCAGAGCTTACTTAGATCGACTTAGAAAATACCCTTTATCATGTGAATGTAAAATACTTTATATTCATTCATCTAAAAATCACACCAAGTTGTATCCCTAAAGGCCAGTTAAAGGACAATAGAACACACTCAGACCTTAAATAATTTAACAAAACTTCGTTTTCTACACTCTTAAAACATTCAACAAAGTAAACAAACTCCAAACTTAGTAACATTGAAGACAATAATTTTAACGATTACCCAACATAACAATAACTTTATTTTAAATGAAATGTACCGTGTTTTCAATATAAATATACGATGGACTGCGTGAAATCGGGGTCAGAGCGAGTCTTGGATAAATTACCTATCATATTTTATCTACCAGTGGAAGTATTTAGAGTTGATAACACCGCTATCTGGTGACATAATTACCGAATTGACGGAATGAAAATTTATTTCAATAAATAAAGTTAAGTAATTAAATGTTGAACAGAACAGCTTATCGATATACCGCAAAACGTCAAACTAAATGCGTTTGTAAAACAGTACCGTTTAAATAGAATAGCACTGCTTCTTCTCGTCCTATAAGTAACTATGAATGGGGGAAACAGCTCTCACCATTGCGATCGCCAACCAGCTCCGCAATCCGAATGTCCGACCAGATAAGAATAAAATAATGTGGATGAAGTGTAGAAGATATATTCTAGGATAGTTAAAGTTATGAAATTTTAATTAATTTACAGCTTTAAAGTGTTAATCGTAACAGACGCAGCTGCAGATCATTTATAATTATTTAAGACTTGCTTTTTTATAACGCTATTTATCCTTAAGAAAAGGTTTCGTATTTGAGTATCATTATTTTTCCCAAGAGGTTATTAATACTGTTAGTTAACCCTAAATTATGTTTATTATTGATAGGTTACTTCATAATAAGTGTTTTTATAGTTATGAAGTACGGTACACGGAGAAAAAGGTCTAGTTTTACTAACCAGAATTTTGAGGAAGTTAACTAGAACGCATAGTGCTATACGTGACAACTATACATTTTGTAAATGATATTTTAAAAATCTAGTTTTTAGTAACGTGAATTTTCTGGTCATTGAAGACATTTTTCGGTACACTTTACCATCAAATTTGTACTGCTAGCAATACTTAAACATAGTTGTGCCCATTACTAACTCATTATTTTGATCTTTACAAAGAAAGCAGTAACTGATACTATTTGACATGTTTCGTACACTTAACTTATTTACCAGATTTTTTTAGTATTTGCAATTAAGCAACTATTTATCATCATCATCATGGGGTGCCATCTTCAAATTGAAGTTTGGAGGTCAGCATGTAGAAACTGATGCGGTCTTGAGCCGACTATTTATCCTTAAAACTAATTCTGATAGCACTCGCAGTTTTTTGTTAACTTTTAATAGATTTATTTATACAAGTCATTCTGGTAGTATCGTAAAATATTTTTTTCTCCGTATAAGTGTTTTTTTATAACTAATAATAACAATACTATAGGTTCACATAAAAACAAGAATACTTTACTTAAATATATTTATGAAGTGGCATTTTACTCTAACATAAGTAAGTAACTATTATGGTTAAAATTTTACTTATTCCAATACACACCAAAAGCTTGTAACTCGCAGCTTTATAAATTCACAATACCGCATTATTTTTAAGGATAACAAGGTGTATTTTGGATATTCGACATTTTATTAATATCTCTATCGTAAGAATGTACATATTTAGGTCACTACTGACTGCTGATAGATTCTGTAGCAAACAGTAGATAATTAATAAAATTGTAGGATACAATTACTATTCAATCTAATCATAGCATCGCAATCAAACAAAAAATTAGTAGTTTGTTCACCCACCACACCAACCGATCCGTCATACAAAATACTATGAAATTATTTCGTAATTTTCTAACAAGCCGATCCTATCAACGACAAACATGTCAGCAGCTTTTATATCTAAATATATTACCTTTAAAAAAATCACATTATTTTACCAAACGTAAAGGTATATAAATGGTTTTTATTTTTGTTTCAATCATTCAGCTAAATTTTCCTCCTAAAAATAACCCTGGACTTTAAGCATTTCAAAACGCAAACAGAATTGACCCTAAAATAAATAAGAGACCACAAATTACCGCTCTTAATACTTCTGCCTCCATAAATAATATTAAATTTATCATTTATGAATTCCAAGCCCCGAACCTGCTACCGGCGGCTTCTTTGTCGAGCCGCCATCTTGGAAGACATATTTGTTTTATTTTTAAGTTAATGCAATGCTCTTGTCACCGTCATCCGTTATCTTTGGAACGTCATTGAAATTTTAAAATTTTCGCTACCACAGATAACCGTATTGAGCTCTCACGATTATCTATGGTTTGTCGTTCGCTAATGGGTTTTGTCTATGGTGACATCGGATATTGATGAAACATAGTTGTTTTTTAATTTGGTCTTCTAAATTCTAGTAGTGATTCTTTGGAGTTATATTTATGCAGACATTTTCATCCTACCATCTTAATCCACTTGTTCTGTACTTTGCATAAATTTGGATTGGGATTAATATTCATCAAAAAATACTTACGTTACTAGTCAATGAATATTTTGACGTTTAACGCGTTGATGTCTTTTTTATGAGAATCATTTTCGTAGCAGTTAGGGATTTTTCTCACTTCTTTCAGTTGAAGTTGTGTCAAACGAATTTTTTCACTTCTTTAATTTATTAATTTCGTTTATTAATTAAATTAACGTTGTACTGTATTCAGTCTTATCGTGATGTCAGCACCGAATAGTACCTAATCAAAATTAAATCAAATAAATTCCAACTTCCAACGCCCCGTTGGTCTAGTGGTTTATATACCGGACCAAGATCTGGGGGTCCCGGTTTCGATCCCCGGGTCGGGCAACAAAAGTTTCGATTTTTCGAACATTGCTCGGGTTTGTGATCACCAACCCGCATTTGGCAAGCGTGGTGATTATGCCAGTACCCATCGTTGCTGAGGTAACTTGAATTCAATGATGGAGGCCTTTTCCCTGCAGTGGGATGGTTATAGGCTGTTACTTTTACTTTTTAAATTCCAACTTAATATTTTTTGACAGACACCTATTACAAAGTTTTGACAAAGATATATAGGTACATGAAGACTTATGTGATGAAGTGGCGTACATGATCAGTGGTAAAGATGCCGTTGACACCAAGGCCAAAGACCATCGGCTTTTTTACTATATGTCCCGCCCACTGCCACTTCAGCTCAGCAATCCTTCCAGCGATGTAAGTTATCTTAGTTCTCCTACGGATTTTCTCATTTCTGATTCTATCGCGTAGGGAAATACCAAGAATTGCTCTCTCCAATGCCCGCTGTGCGACCTTGAGCCTTCTTATGAGGCCCATATTAAGCGACCACGTTGCATTTCCATCATCACTGGCAACACGCACTGGTTAAAAACTATTCAGTTACATGAGGGAATTAAAAAAAATTTTTTTTTAGATGAGCTTTTTGTAACTCGTATTTATCACATATTTATCAGAGCCAATAAAAATCAAATCCACCCCGTATCCACCCAACCAAACATTGTCTCAAGAAAACCCTCCCCTGTGCAACGTCATGGAAAAGCAAACTCGGTAACAACGCGCTAATTGATTAACACTAAACTGGCGTGCGAAAACCGACACTTGTGTTACGGGTCTATTATACCCCGACGGGACTGTTAGACCCCCGCGGTTCGAGTGTCCCCGGTTCTTTGAGATTTTGCACGGTTGATTTGCAACCTCTTTTAAGGCATTTGCATAATTTTGCTAAACCTTTTCCAATGTTTGAAAAAATCGAGGGTGATGAGTTGATAAATGTATAATTTTAACAGATTGAGGTCTGTATCTCAAGACTGTCTTCCTTCACTTTACGGTCTTTATTCACTGCCATTAACATCAAGTTTAAAGCAGGAGTGAATTCATAGATATATCTGAACCCTTGAGGTTCAAGAAATGTCTAGCCTTCAGCTTTGAACTTTCATATTGTAACTATCTTTACTTTTGTGAATAATTCTCTCAAAGGAGTAGTGTTTATGCTCTGTAGCAAAATTGAAATGCTTAGAACATAATAGCATTGTAACGAAATTGTTTTAACAAAAACAAACTGTCATTATTTCTACACTACAATTAAACAATAGCAAAACATCAACATGTCCTCCTTTGTCCATCACACAGCTAAAATAACACGCACGCCATGTTTATTTTGAGCTCGGTTAAAAAATCAAAGTCCCCGTTGTTTTCTTGGCAAAATTGTCACCGTGAGAGCAAAACACTTGTGTCACAACCCCCTGTGTGAAAATTGACACATTTCCACTGTTTATTTATGCAATGGGTCTATAATACCCACGCGGTTAGAGTAGGGTTAGGCGATACAACTTTAAAGATTTTACAACGAATGTATTAAAATATAAAAATGACCGACAAATATAAAAAAATTGATACGGCCTCCTAGCAACACATTTTTTACGCGATGCGCATCTTATTCATTCATTACGATACTATTCGTAAGTTATTGTTTTTCCTTTTATACCTAGGTACCTTACAGGCTGAGGACCTTAAAAATTTAAAACAATGTTGCAAAAATATTTCGGGTGAAAACTTGATATGCATTTTTTACTTCATAAATGAGCTCTAAATACGATAGTAAACGCCTATAAATTTTTTTTAAGATGATGTAAAAGTCATCCTGTAAATAAAAGAAAGTCGTGTTAGTTTCACCACTTATAAGTCGAGAACGGCTGTACCGCTTTTAATAATTTTGGTGTTTTTGGATTTGTCTTCGTCGGGAATAGAATATTAACTATTAAAACAGTGGAAAGTTAACGTCTCAATAAAATGCATTACTTTATAATTTTTCCAACCACGCCATATTGACATTTTAGACGTCTAAATCAAATTACTTACATGCCGCCCGGCATGCGAGGAGATGCGGGCTCGAGTCCCGCCTGAGACATAATTTTTTAAGTTTATATACTGATATTATAATTGCAATTTAATTGATAAAATATCAAATAAAGTAAATTACTTATTTTTTTTAAGGCGATACGAAGGGCCCGTTAGTAAAACAATAAAAGAAAATACGTGTATGTATAAAAACGCTGTCGCATGGTGCCGGCCAATTAAAAGATTAGCACCTCATCCTCTGGTTCTCATATAAGGCCAATAGGACCACTGCAAAAAGAAAACAGACAGCGCCGTCTTTTCTCTACCACTGACCAAACTGTGATCGGCGACTCTCCAACAAAGATTGTACCAAATCGTTTTTGGAACGAAATTCCTTATCGCGCGAAAGGGGGCTAGACGGAAAACACTTTTTGCTCTAGTTGTACGCCGTGCGGCGTGCGCGTGTTTCTGTAGATAGAGAGAGAGAGAGAGAGATAGAAAGAGAGATAGAGAGAGAGAGAGAGAGAGAGAGAGATAGGGAGGGAGAGATAAATATATATAGAGAGAGAGTTTATTTATTTAAAATAACATAAAATTTTATTACAATTCACTAAAAAGGAACTTCGTTCCATCCGGGTGTCCCTTGAAACCTCTCAAGTTTTTTTTAAAGAGACCCGTGCCCAGCTGTGGACTGACATAGGCTGCCTAGGCTGGTGACAATAATGATTAAGAAAATAAATCATTTGTCATGATTTTTTAGTAACGACTAGATTTTCCATGTTTTTTTATTTAACTAATCGAATCCTTGGACTGTATTATTTCAGATTTACCATTCACTTTGCTCGAATTGATTAAAGTAACGGTTCAAATTAATCATCCCACTGCTGGGCAAAGGCGTCATTGAATTAGAGTTATCACAGCAATGATATACGCTCAAGCTACTTATTCTAATTTTAAATATTAGGGGTTAAAGTATGAAATTGCCATTTTTCCATACTAACAATTTTTTAGTTTTTTTATAAACGCCTGAACCGTTTTCGATGCAATTAAAGGTGAAAGATAGATGGTTATAAAGCTACGCATTATAGTATTTAAATTTCTGAAAATCAAAGTATATAATAAAAATATACTTAATTGAAGCAAGAAGGTCAGCTGACACATTGTAAGGGGTCTTTTCAACGACTTCCTTTGAAGTAATAGGCACTATAGTATTGCATTTTTTTGTAGTCAAAAGTTACTTTATTTAGTTTTTGATACAATACAAAAAGAATTACGCAATAATATGACTATACTTAAGAGCTATAAACAAAATAAAAAGTGGGAAAATAATCGGCAATTTCATACTTTAACCCCTATTATAAGCACAAAATGTTATGAAACAACTATGTTAAGTCCAATAATTGCAAATCCGCGGCTTACATAAGTGGCTTTATCTTATAAATCTTCAAGTAAGACGAGGCCTGCTCTTTCTGAGGTTTTTTGATAAATAATGCAAGTTTAGTGCTGTGTGTTTGTGGTGCTACCTTATAATAGATACTTAGCATTTCCTTTTCTTGTGGTACGAGTCTCCTAAGCAAGAAAGTAAGTGGAGTATTAACTTCATTAGTCGCCTATAGCTTACTCTTGCTTATTATGGTGAGGCGGAGCACAGACAATCATGGCACTTGCCGGTTTGGCGTACGGAGGCTAAGGCGCACTGCGCAGTGCTGCCACCATCAGCTTAGCACGCTGTAACAGTGGGTTTGTTGTCTGTGGCGCTATCCATGTTCTGTGCCTAGCTAAACTGGCTGGTTTAAGTAATGGATTTTTTATTGCAGATGTTGAAATTTTGATTCTATTTGATATGTACTATAATAATTACTAGGTATTGTTTTATTAAATTTTTGAATTCTGAATTGTACCAACCAAAATATTATTTTATTGTATCAAATTATGTATTTCAATCAATTCTGTTATTTAAATATTGTTATTTAAATATAATTTTTTTCCAATCTATTGACTTTTTTTGTTTTTTTTTGTCTTGTTTTTTCTGTAATTCCACTGATTTTGTGTTTAGATTTTTTAATTTGTACATATGAATTATTTTATTTTATTTTTTTATTTTTAATATCATGTTTCAATTATTTGCGTTATTTGTTTTGTACATATTTTTTTCCTGGCTCATTGGCTGTTGCGACTAATGCTAAGTGGGGGCCTTTTTGGCACATTCATTGGTATTATTTTTTGTAAATTTAATCTTTTTTCAAAGTGCCAAATAAACATATATTCTATTCTATTCTATTCTATTAAAAAGAAACGGCCAGAAGATCAGCAGAAGCGTCTTTAAGCAATGATAGCTTGCCGGCTTGATTGTCTTTTTATGAACCATTGCGATGATATACATGCCATCGTAGTGCGTAGGGCCTATTTATACAGGGTGTTAGGTAAAGGGTATGACAAGCTGAAACTAGTCTATGTAAACATATGCATATATATGCTATGGTGAAGTCAGACAGGAAATTGCTCACTTACCATAGTGGCCTAGCGTGGACAAGTGATAGAGCGTTTTTGTTGTAGATGTATTGTTATTTTATTATAAGAAGATACAAAATATAAACTTTATTTTTATCAGAATCCTTAAAAACTGTTTTTTTAACATGTGCTAAAAGAAAGTTACTTACAACAACAAACGTGAGCCTCGGTCAACGTTTTAGCGAGATTTGTTAACAAAATGCGAGTTCAATATCTGAAAGTGCGTCAGAGTCGTTGGAAGTAGAACTATCAGAGCCCGTACTGAGAAAACGAAGTCTTCGATACAGAATTTACAAAAACAACACTCACGATATAAAAATACAAAGCGAATGACAGTTTGACATTTAACTTTTTTTTGCTTCGTGCTGTCCACACACATATTCATAAAATAGAGAATGAACGATGAAGAATCGATTGCGTAATCTTTTTTAAATATTTTTTAGCAAAATACTAGTTTATGAACATTGAGTAATACATTTTATTCGCGCGGGACACACATATCGATTTGAATCGATTTTATGGAATGAACTGTTAGTAAACTATGTTTTCGCAGCACTAAATCTTGAATTACAAACCGGATGCTGGGATAGTCAACGTGTTTACTACAAATATTTGATTTTCTTTATGAATGATTGATACAAAGATAAAAAGAAGGAATGCCTGTTTAATTATAAAATAATTATAGGTTAAATTATTTTTTTGATAGTGACATGATCACGCCAGTCCAAATATGAACATATCCCTTTGATATCATCATTTTTTTTTTATATTTTCATACAAATTGGAATTTTAAAAATTTTACTTTGTATGAAAATCAAAAATATTAAAATGATATCAAATTTCTGACTTCACCATAGTGTTTATATATGACATATGTTAACATAGACTAGTTTCGGCTTGTTGTATCATTTACCTAACACCCTGTATAGGTATTTTGTTATTTCAAACAATATTACTATTTTATTGAAATGTTTGTTTTTCTTTTTGATTTTATTGAGTATTAGGGAGGGACTATGAAATAAATTACTTATTTATTTATTTATTTTCTCACTATCCAGACTGCTATCGCCAAACCAGATGGTTCGGTTAAGCGTGGCGATTAAATCCTCTTTTTCGGATAACTATGTCCAGCATTGGACTCGTCACTTATTAAAAAAAACATAAATTTTCAAATCATTTTCATCAATAACTCCTACCCTTAAAACAAACCACCATTTATTATTAACCCTGCGTTGCCCGGGGCACTTCACACCCACCTAATTGAAAAGTCAACAGTAGCGTTTTAGTGTTTATTTGTGTTTTTTGGTGAGTGCACCGCTAGAGGGCGATCGGGCCCTCCTTGATGAGGTGGCTGTAATAAAATGGCTAGAATAATAAGAAAAAATATCCGTAAGTAACCGGTCCGTCCATTTTTTTACGGAACATAATCACCGATTGATTTAGAATACTCTAAACTGGTGGGTAATTGATGTTTAAGCCGATGATTTTTCTGGTAAAAAAGTTTGTTTTCTAACATTTTGTATCTGGCTACCCATATTTTTCAAAAACTTTTTAACATTTCTTTTTACAAGTTTGAATGGCCTTAGCTTTCACCCTAACTAGATTAAGAACAAAAAAACAACATGATAAAGTAAAAAAAAAATTAAAATTGCAACGTTTCCAATCAGTAATAACTAATTAAAGTCGCTAAATAAATGTTTTCCTTTTTAAATACTGCATCCACCATCTTGTTTAATTAGCTTTTCATATTTATTCGAATGACTTAGCTTGCTAATAAATAATTTTCCCTAAATTATGACCAGCCAGCGCTATAAGTAAAAAGTTTTTATTTATTCTATATTTTAATTATAAAAAAGTCTATCTCTAACAGCCAATAACGTTATTTCGCGCCGAAATATCATTGCTAATGCATTGGCTCGAAGCAGACACGTGCCGACTGTGTCTCCCACGACAATAATGTCGAGTGTTTATGCTAGACACTGGACTTAATAAGTGTTTGGCTTTGAAATTGCTACCGAACCAATACCCGCTTAAGGGAAGGGTTACGGTATTTGTTAACGGATATTTTAGCTAGATGATTTTTATTTTATCACTAACTGACTACACATACATTGTTCTGCCTCAAAATTAGTACTCCGGAAGAAGAAGACACCAGTTTGGAAATTGTAGTTCCAACACGTTTAATACATAAGCCGATTTTACTGTATAGGTAACTATTAATAAAAGATAACACATACAATGCGCAAATTTTATTGTAACGAACAATTCTGTTCCCGGGCTCTATGTAGAAAAAAAAAGATTCTATATGGTCTCGGGTCTGGTGCTTGTGCTATTTTCGTTTTCTTTCTGTTTTCACAAAAAAGTGATTACTTACTTTAAGATGTATGTGACATTTTCCTTTTTAGGGTTCCGTACCCACAGGGTAAAAACGGGACCCTATTACTAAGACTTCGCTGTCTGTCCGTCTGTCCGTCGCTCTGTCACCAGGCTGTATCTCAAGAGCCGCGATAGCTAGACTGTTGAAATTTTCAAAAATTATGTATTTCTGTTCCCGCTATAACAACAAATACTAAAAACAAAATAAAATAAATATTTAAGAGGGGCTCCCATACAACAAACCCGTTTTTTTGGCCTTTTTGGTACGGAACCCTTCGTGCGCGAGTCCGACTCGCACTTGGCCAGTTATTATCATTACGTACGTAAATTTTCCGGAATTAAATCTTAAGATAATCAAACCTTATTATTGTCACAATGTCAGTGCAAAAAAGGTCTTAGTTTTAGGAGTAATATTATACGGCCATCATCATAAGCAAACATCAGTCCACTGCTGGACATATGCCCCACTAAAAGGAGTACTTGCCATAATCGCCACACTTGACAGGTGGGTTGGCGATCGCAGTTTCTCAAATAGCGAGGAGAGATGGCTGCTGTCCCTCTTATTCTGACAGAATTCTTCAACCCTTACGACACGGACTTGACAGGCTTTTGCCATTCTTATTAAGTTGATACCACATATTAGCATTAATATTAGCAGTACCAAAATTTTAAAACAATATAAAACTTAAGTCTATCAGACAACCGTATCCGTAAGTCCGAAATAGTCTGTCAACAGAATCCATTTCCGCCGCACAACTACCCTCCGTCGCCATAGCAACGGCTAATCCAAAAAGCTACCTATAAAGTCATCAGTTATCACTCAAACACCGTGCGATGCGCACGTGCCGGTCACACGTCCGTATTTGTTTTGCACTTCGCACCCGATGGAGGACCGAGTGGCTCGGAAATATTAGATTAATTGAAGAGGAATTCATTAGGTATGCGATTGGGTAAATATTGAGGAGCTTTTTACTTACAATTGATAAACTGTTTTCGAAACTTTGCTTCTATAATGGCCACAGCGGTTTTATCAGAAGATTGTTATAATGGTTTGACAGAATCAGGCTACAATAATGAATAGTCAAAGAATTTGGTTTTTTGATTTACGAATATGTTTTAATAAATAATATTTTGTTATAAGATATATAGACTTGACAAGCAAATGATATGAATGACTCATCAGTTTTATAATCCGGAAAAATAAACTTGAATTTGATAAGCAATTTTTTAATGTGTTTTACGTTATACAGCTCTCTATTACATAAATGATACTGCGAGCTCGGCTCTTATTATCTTTCTGTCTTATAAAGCCAACGTGATATGATTTCAAAATACAAAATCATTGAGTTATTTACAAATGCTTGTACAAATTTATACTTTTTGACGTGATAACGTCTTTAAAATCGTTTTAGTCGGGTGACATGTTCAGAAACTTGTGCCACACCAAAACCTCACGAGCGCGATCGCAGGTATAACGAGAGAGACGGACCGATCTCCCGTCATCTCGAGCGCTGCCAGTCATTCCGTGAAACTTGTCACGCGGAATCCTCACGAGCGGAGGCTGGCATAGCGTTCGAGTGAGTGGACCGATCTTCCGTCTCTCTCACTCTAGCGGCATACAAACGAATGGAGATTTTCTCGTGCGGTTAAGTTTTCGTTGAATGTTTAAGATGTAATTTAAAATTTGAAAAAATTGTTATCTTCATTAATTCCTTACTTCCCAAAAACTTATATCACCAATAAGACGTTATCACGTAAACATCTCGATCGTAAACCTACTTTACAAACAACCAATTTTTTTTATGCTTGAGGATTGGATTATTACCATTTGATTATTAAGTTATCAAATATTAAAAAACATTGACAAACATTTGCATCAAAAACTTGGTTGACTCGTATCATGCACGGGCCATAAAAACAAAGATCTACCTAGTCCAAACTTTCTAGTTCCTAGCCTCTAAAAATTAAGAAATAGAAAACAACAAAGGACATTTCTAAAGCTAACTTAATCGTCATAAAAACATAATAACTTTACAACATACCATAAAGTAATCATGAACAATAAAATGACAAAGGAACAAATGCTCAGACAGCCTAACCCAAAAATCGAACCATGCCCTTTATCTTTCTCGCCCAGTACCCAACGGTAGCACTAAGATAAGTTAATCCGTGAACCGTGACAGAGATAGCGAGACAGGCTATCTTTATCGCACTTGTAACAAAACAGTGATTGGGCACTTTCTTTTGTGTGTAAAATCTAAAAGAAAAAGGAATCCATTCAAATTTCAAATATTCATAGAGTACTTTTTACTGGTTTGTTTTATTGTTTCGTATTTACTCTTTTACATCTTCGTGGCTTTCGATTTTTTTCAGCGTTGCCAGATTTATAAATGAAGGCATATTAGAATCGTTTTGGTTAGGTATTTTGTGCTTGACTTTATGCAATCACATTATATAGAAAAATCAATTGTTTCAAAAGTTCAAAGAAGCATTTTATCATACCTTAACTTTGATCATTAGTACATGTAAATATACAATTATGAATTTAAAAAAATACTGGTTATTTTACGTTCGGTATATATAAACCATTTACAATTATACTAAAGATCACATAACGCTAAAATATCCTATTGATGTCAAACTCAACGCCCTAGCATTATATTACCCAATGTAGCAAACGAACAATAATTTATTAGATAAATTTCAATTTACTGACAACTCGGTTAGCACCCCTGCTTCAGGGCTGGCAACATTATCGTGGTAATAAAACTCGTTGCCTCCCTTCGAAACATCAATCAAAACACACCCTCAATATATGAACTTTAAGTCGAAATTGCACTGTCGTAGGTTCCTCTGTCTATCATGGATTTAGTACAGTCAAATATGCACCTAAAAAACATGTAGTTAAAGCGCAAATTCGATCAGACATCAAAGTTGATCTTGCCAACTTTTCCACGCTAATCTGTGGCAAGTTCACCCTCAGTGTTGCCAGCAATTTATGTGTTAACATGATTTATAGAGGGACGCTGGCTTGCGCTATGTGGACGGCAACCCAGCAGTAAGTGTTAATGTTATTTATTTGCCCACTTAGCTTCCGATGCGTGAAGAATATATCAATGTAATACATTTATAGTTGTATCCTCGTGGTGCAAGCGTGTCGGCTCAAGTCACACCTTAACAAATTGAAAATTTAGCAACAATCGTTGAATATGTGGTAGGTGAAAGTTTGGGACTTCTTCAATTAAGATCTAAGATACAGAGAGGAATATTGTAACTTCTAGTCAAGTCTCACATTAATATTGTAACGTACTTCTAATATTTAAAACAACACATCAATAAAATCGGTTTTTATGATGCAAATAAGCTGCTAAAGGCGCTTCAATAGTAACAGTCATATTATTACAATGAAACGTTTTGAATTTGGAATTTCGGTTGAAAAAGGCAACATGATAGAGTCATCAACACTAATCAATCTCAATATTGCTACAATACGCTTAAACCAGACCAGCAATTTCCACCAAAAGAGTGTCCCCTAAGATACTCCTTCCCGGGAAATCAGTTCATCTAATTGAAAGTTTGCCCCTCTAACGTAACCGCTGATCTAAAACAACAATCCGGTATGAAATCCGAACGTCGCCATTAACGCCCCTCTAGAGCTGTCAAATTGACAGTTGACAGCCCGCCATTTCTGCCCACACTTAAAAAAACATGTTTAAAGCGAAGGCATCAAAGTCTAAAATTCCTAACATTACTTTAAGCCTGCAGCTGTGTATCTCCCCTAAAGTATTTTACAGGTCATTAAAGGAGAAGCGCAGAGGGATGCTCAGGGGTCAAACACCGTGAAAAACCGGAAAATAATTTGTTGTCACATTTGCAAAGGGTGTGGCTTATTTGTAAAAATAAAACATCTAACACGGCATACAAGAGAAAAGAAATGTTTTTTTTTGTTTAGTACATTAATGAACATTATGTTGACAATTTTATGTAAACATTTAAACTAAATAATAAATATAAATAAAAATAAATAAATATAAATATTTCAGACATGCCTCACTGGGCCACACAGAGCCATCTAGTCCCAAATTAAGATACTATTAAGTACCCTGTCGTATGGGGTACTAGACAACCGATAAACTTACTTATATACTTTTTTTTTGTAAATAAATACTTATAATACATAGAAAACACCCAGACCAGTACAAACAGACATGTTCATACACACAAATATTTGTACTGTGCAGGTATCGAACCCGCGACCCATGGCTCAGAAACAGTGTTTACTACCGCTGATCCAAATGGTCGTCTAAAATAAGGCATAAAGAAATAAATATCTACTTGTAGAATCATAATATAAGACTACCTATTGAGCAATTAAGAATGCTCGTTTTATAAAAATGAATTCTAGCTAGATCGATTTAACACCCCCGAAATTAAAACTCATGAAAATCGTTGGAGCCGTTTCCGAGATTAAAATATTTTACGAGAATTGCTCGTTTAAAGGTATAATAAAGATGTAAGAGGTCCTTTATAAAAAAAACTACTTAAAAAAACGTTTTTTTAATGTCATTTGATTTCTTTATAACTGTTGCATAACACCAATGTAAGATCCTCCTCATTATCTCTTTCCTTCTACATCATGCACTTCTCTCCTACTATTGTTGTCAGATTATTGTGTCAAATCAGTTTTTGATTCTTTTAAGGAATAAGTATCATTTATTTCATAGTTTCGTGCACCGACCGGTAGTCCGTACAAAATCAGTTTGTTAGAAATAATCGCTATAATCCTATAATTACCGCGATTTATCATGATATCTCAATGACTCGATACGATATATAATTGATGGCGTACAGATTACCGTTAGCAATCTTTATTTATTGCACGGTGTAAACAGCACAGTTTTTAAACATTATTACGAATGATTAATTATTTTAAATAAAATATTTAGCTCTGTGACATTGCGGGAATGTGTTATGAATGAAACAAATTTATATAAGAGCATCTAACATATCAAAAATGAAATGGCAATTTTTAAAAATTTTGCTCATAAATATCTCATATTTGATTATTCGGATTGCTAACGATAACGGAGAGTAGTTAAATACTCAAAACATAATCAATTATTGCTTTACTATACTGACAGTTAGGAATAAATAACAAAATAAGTAACATATTACATTAGAAATGTCTGCGATCTTGTTCATATTTTTTTGACGGCCGATTTGGAATGTGTGATATTCTACGTTTGTGTGTGTGACATACTCGTAGTTTTGATATTACGTTTTCAAATAAGCCAAGTTTTAATTAAACAATTATTTATTTTTTATATTTGTAGTTAGCAACGCTGTTAAAATATTGTTTGATGTCTGTGATCTGCTTCTACATACAGGGTGTAAAAAAACTAAACGCAGACCCTGAAGTTACGCAATCTGAAAAGCAAAACCAAGCCATATTACAAAATATTATAGCTGGAAAATGATTTTTATTTATGGGACTCAAAAAAATATTATAATTCGTAGCGCGCAATGTATAGCAGCCGTAGCGTAGGCCGCTGCGCTGGAGATGGCTGCTAAGTTCAAAAGTCGTCCGTGCTGAGCCGTACATTGCGTATTGTAATTAATAAAGTCTTATTGTAAACGAAATAATAAAAACAACCACTATGTTTGTACGAAGAAAAGTTTTTAAGTATCCTTTGGCAACAGCTTTTGTAATAAAATGGAAAATAAAATTGTGACTTTGACCCTCAATATCTTCGGAACCAGCTGTTTCCCAGGTATAGTCCTAAAGAAAAAAATGATCCTAATAATGGGGACAATACGTGGTTTTCGGATCTGCGTTTGTTTTTTTTTACACCCGTTATATGTCTTGCTACAGAAAATAATATCAGACCTAGTCGCAAGTATAAGAGCGGCTTCCGCCTAAAGGACACTTTACTTTCGTATCTTCATAGTACATTTTAAATAACATCATCATCAGCTCTATTAACCCACTGATCCTTTCCTATCCTCTAAAAAGTGGATTTTAAAGCATTCGCCACGTATGTCACGTGCCATCGTAGTTAATCCCCTGATGGAGTAAAGACGCTGTTCAGTATTTAGCTAAGTTATCTAGCACAACAATATTTTTCTTTTATTTTTTTCTAATTTCATTTGATATACTTAGGGATTTTCTGAGGCACAACACAACCTGCGTAACGAAACGCAATTAAAAAAGAAGTATTCTTTAGTGACCTCTTACAACACCCATAGGAAGACAAGGTCATTTTTCCATACTAACAATTCTTTAGTTTTTTTAAAAACGCCTGAACCGTTTTCGATGCAATTAAAGGTGAAAGTTAGATGGTTATAAAGCTACGCATTATAGTATTTAAATTTCTGAAAATCAAAGTATATAATACCAATATACTTAATTGAAGCAAGAAGGTCAGCTGACACATTGTAATGGGTCTTTTCAACGACTTCCTTTGAAGTAATAGGCACTAGTATTGCAATTTTTTTTTAGTCAAAAGTTACTTTATTTAGTTTTTGATACAATACAAAAAGAATTAGGCAATAATATGACTATACTTAAGAGCTATAAACAAAATAAAAAGTGGGAAAATAATCGGCAATTTCATACTTTAACCCCTATTTTTATTGAATTTCAGGTCACACATCACATTTTAACTTTAGTTACCCGTGTTTAGCTATAGGCGGCTAAGTGCTACCCCCAGTTGATTTAATTTTATTATCTACTTCTAAATAAAATCAATTCTCAAAAAACTAGAACAGTATCATTTTAGCAAATTACCTCTAGTATTTATTGAATCACATAACAGCTTTTCATTCTGGCATTCTTTCGTATGAAACATTATTGCTTAAAGCTGCCGCTTTCGGCGTTAGCGACAAATTCGACTTCATAAACAACTAAATGAAAAGTTTACTGTGATTCTATAAATACTAAGCTTGCTAAAATGATACTGTTCTAGTTTTTTTAAAAGTGATTTGTTTAAAAGTAGTAAAATTAAACCAATGGGGACTACCGTTTCTTTGCTCACCAGTTGGCGCCACTGTAGACTGAGGTCCGGAGGTAAAGCTATCAAAGGCGATTGGCGCCGAAACAAAATGTTATATCTTGAATCAAGTTGAATCTAATTAAGGTTATATTGTTTATAAATAACTATCTTGATATCAACAAACTAACTTCTGAAATAGTTGCTCTTGAGGCCGCCTATTTTTGCGCTTTTTCTTAATTCCGCTTTTAAAGCGTTCACATTAATCGCCAAATAATCCATATTTGCGATATTTTACGAAGGAGATCACTTTCCAGCAGGTAAATTAAAGAAATTATAATTTATGCAACAAATTCCGCTAAAACCAGTACAAAGTGAATGATATTGGACCTCACGCGACACTAGCGCCTCTAGTGGCAAATTCACTAGCGATAGCCCCCATTGGGGACAGCACTTAGCTCTAGTAGTCCCCTTAATAGAGTTAAATCAATACATTTTACTCAGCACTTACGCTAACCATACAGAAGATCTCGTTTTCTACTTATTCAAAGTGGGTTTAAATTGCCTGTTTACCAGAATTATGACTCAAATCCAAGGCTCAAACGTCTTACGATTATCGAGAAAATCTTAAACCTTCTCATCGATAACCGTAACGAGATATCTACACGAATACACCATTAGCGGGCATAGACAACCGCGACCATAAACAAGTATTACTCGGTAGCTATCAGAAATCAGCCACAGATAAAATCGAGCCCACTCTGAAAAAAGTCCCGCGTGTCGCTCGGATTATACCCAAGCCCATTGTGGGTATAACAATTGAAATATATCCGTCCCACTCACATACCCCTGTTTGGGCGCGAGAGAATAGGACAGATGTTGTTCTATTTATTTTCACTTTTCTATGGTAAGGTAACGTGACAGTTTTCGTATTTGTTTGGCCTTCCAAAGGGGAATGTTTCGTATTATTTCATTTTTAATCCGTAAGAGAAATTGTCAAGCCTAACGATTCGGTTCGAACTCAATGTTTGGGTAGATTCGGTCGCGAGTTTGCTTCTGGAGAGATTAGTACCTAATGACTTGGCATCACTTGTAATAATTTTGTTTCCTCTCTTTTCTAGGGGTACTGATCATAGATTCTATGATAATAGCACATATACTTGGGAAAATCTATTTGGTTTTTAGTTTTATGTCTGAATGCAAGTCAAATTTTTAATTGCGTACCTAATTCAATTAATTACTTTTAATAATATGTCAAAAGGTGATTCTGTGATGGACTTTTTAAGGCAACAATGAACTATGACGTCACGTTAAGCACGATTTTGGCCTTTCAAAAGGGTATAATTTTAAAGGACAAACTATGCGAATACGTTAGTCTTCCTTTCCTTTTTGGAGATTTTACGAATCACTTCGTTACCTGCCCACTTGAAAGTTTTGGAAAATTCAATAGGTATAGTATTTGCTTTTTATGAATGATACATTCGCAAAGCTATGATTTTAGAAAATGAATTTTAGGGTGTGTAATATATAGTATAACAACATATCGTTTAAAGATCAAAACATATACAATGAAATGATATAATTTTGTTTAAAATAACACTTTTAAATATAATGATGGAAAGATATAATTTTAAATTACATATTTTTAAAACGTATAAATAAGTAACAATTGGGATAAAATCATTTAGTATAACAACCGTTTAATATAACATTCACATTCACGACCATTTGGATCAGCGGTAGTTAACGCTGCTTTTGAGCCATGGGTCGCGGGTTCGATCCCCGCACAGTACAAATATTTGTGTGCATGAACATGTCTGTTTGTACTGGTCTGGGTGTTTTCTATGTATTATAAGTATGTATTTAGAAAAAAAAAAAAAAGTATATAAGTAAGTTTATCGGTTGTCTAGTACCCCATACGACAGGGTACTTAATAGTACCTTAATTTGGGACTAGATGGCTCAGTGTGGCCCAGTGAGGCATGTCTTAAAAAAAAAAAAAAAAAAAAAAACATGATACAATGCGAAAACAAATAAATTTTATTTAGTATAATAACATTAAGTATAATGTTCATTTACGATAATATTCCTTTTATATTATAACATTTAAAACAGACAATGATTACTTGGTACAAAATCGTCAGAATGCAGAATTTAAAGATACCAAAAAGTGTAAATTCCAAATCTTTAATAGTACGCCATAAATACGCAGGCAAGGAGGTATTCACGCACGTAAGCAGGCAAATATGCATGAAGGGTAGCATGCATGGATGCAGGCTTACAAGCATACAATCATGTATGCAGGCAAGCAGCATGCTTGCAGGCAATCATCATGTATGCAAGCTGGCATGCATGATGCATTTGTTTTGATCTTCTTAGACGCTGCGGGAAGTGCAGTCCTTCCGCCCTTGCGTAACAAATCTCTGGCACCCACACTCGCTTCGCCAGTGCGCCCGAACTTCGTTACTGCGAGCGAGGACTGCACTCCCGCCGCGCCTCCAGTTTTTCAATTGCACTCTGTTAGAGCAGACAAGTACCACGGCGAAAAGACCACGGCGAGTCGGGATTCAGCCAAATCCTTAATTTTACCAATGTATGTAAGTACGGTTATTTCTTTTAATCAATATTTAAAACGTTTTTATCTCAAATAATAGATTTTATAAACGAAATGATGCGTATAACAAACAATTATTATATCAAATGAACGATATATAAAATGAGTTTTATTTCAAAATGTTTTATTTGTTATAAATGTTATATTAAATAAACTGTATGTTATGTAAAGTAATCGTTATGTCAAACAAAATTATGTCATGTGTTGTTGTAACAAATTATTATTATGTATAGTGATCGTTATTAAAACTTGAGTATATTAAATGACTGTATATCATATGATACGCACCCGAATTTTAGTAATAAACATGCGCTGTATAATCCTAAAACTGTGTAATGCCGCCTTAAAATACATATAATAGCAACACCCGTTCTCTTCCTATTGATATCTCGAGAGGTGATTAAACTAATGTTACCAGAAGAAGACGGCTAGCAGTGTCTTCTCTCCATTTACACCATTGGCAACCCGCCTTGCTTTATTATGGCCTAATCCTCCTTTTAAAGAGGACTACATTGAAGTGGTAAGACGATGATGACAATAATGTAGAGTATTAATAAACTTTAACCCACTTATTCATAATAACGCAAACAGTCTAATAAACCTATTTAGCACTAGGAAAGAACGAGACAGAACAGTGTAACAGTTAAAACACGTTTATTAGATTTTATGCGTTATTATGAATAAGGGGAAGTCTACAGATCAATAGCACTAGGTTTACCCTTCTGACATTTACAAGACATTATGAGGTCGCAATAAATCTTAAAGAAACAAAATAAGAAGATCGCTACCAATTCATTAGACACGCATGTAACTCGCTAAAGCATAGACAAAAACATTCCATAGACGAAAATAGAGGCGTAACTCTCGTTGTCTATTGCACACAAAGCATGAGGAGACACGCAGTCTGTCTCTGACCATTCGTAGACAACGGTTAATAGAAAAAGTTATCATGTACATTTGTCATAGAGATTTGTCCTCGAAATAGTTTCGGGATTGACGAGAACTGCCACAGAGATGCTACAGGCGACACAATACGGGTCAAGAAGGCTTTTTTTCAAATTACACCAGCCGTTCGCTTAAAATACAGATTCAAAACAAACATCTTCATATATTTGGCATTACTTTTCGTACATTTCATCAAATAAAGTTAGTTGTAATTCTAACAGTGATTCTCGGTCAGTAATCCATGTTACTTTTAATTGTATTTTATGACGAAGGTAATATCTGCATACCACACAAATAGAAGTTAATGATCTATTGCCATAATGCCAGCTTATTTTGTCCATAACATATATAATTAAAATAACAAAGTTGTAAATTGAAACGTACAATAAATCCCACCGGCTAGTTTATTGTTAATGTGTCATAAATTATGCAATATCATTAAGTGTATTTAAGAAGCTTAGTATAAACTGCAAACTTACTCGTATATGCAAGGGTATGGCTGCAATTTGCAACCATACCTTTGTATATTTGCAAATATTCTCTATGTAACGGGATATTTATCAGATAACATTTTCTCCAGAATTATTATTAATGTAATCAAAACTTTTGTAATCTGTATGAGTCACCTGTAAAGTTTTCCATTTGATTAACACTTGCAGTAGCAATACTTGCAATTATATATAAATATGATAAAAATAATGAACTGTAAATCAAGTTGTTCAATTCATCATTTTCATCATCGGATCAGATCCGATCATTTTCAGATCACATATTTTACTTATATTTCATCATGATCAGTTTAAAAAAGTATTGAAGTAGTATTTGTCGTAACCGTTACGTTTATTTTGCTGGGGGGTTATTATATAATTTATATGTGAATATAAACACTTAATATATATTTCAGTGATTATAATTAATCTAATTTTACGACGTAAATGTTTGTTCCAATAATCTTTATAAATCTTTATAACAGTGCTATCCCCTTATGTTTTATAAATCATACCTACTACTCGACATTTCTAACATGAATGGCGTTGGATTATTAAATTATACTGATTTGTAGACTCTACATTAATATTTGTAAAACTGCAATTCAATTTAATTAATTTATGTACCATTGCGTTAATATTTTTTTATTGTTGCATTTAGTAAAATTAAATAATAAACATTTCAAGAGACCAATTACTACAACTTTTATGTAGTTGACTCTTATGTGATGAGTACTACGATTACAACAAAAACTGTTAAATGTTTTAAATAAGTAACTATAAATGATTTCTTGGTATATTTTCTTATAATATTTGCTGTTTTTTTAACAATAGCATAACTGAATTTATCTCATAAAATTTTACTAATGACCGTTGCAATAAAGCGAGTAGTCTGTCCTATTTCAACACTCATAAGCACAATAGAATATTGATTAGTTCGAAAATAGCGCTGTTATCACAAACTAATCGCCAGATGCATCTCTATGGCGTACCTAAATAGACACAACTTTAAGTAAGCACACTGTAAAGCCTTCTACTTAATTATTGTGTATTCTAAACCAGGATTACATGTTTGACAAGAGATCTGTCTATTTGTTTAAAGAATTAGAGGAATGACTAATGACACTGAATATTTTTCATTCAGAAGATATGAAAGCACTTTTCAAAAGTTGAAACAGTTTATTTATGCCTTGCTAGTTATGTTAACATGTACTTAAGTTTTTAAGAAATAGAGCAAGATGGTAGCTTATTTTTTTAAATGAGTTACGTCTTTTTTAATTCCATGTTTTAGTGTAGACTAAATCAAATTATCGTTTAAGATTAATTTTAATTCATCTTGAACTAAAATTTCATTACTAGAACTCCCTTTCGGTGTAATTATCTAATATTATCAATTAACACTAGTAATTTATTTGCTTAAAGAGCATTCTTAAATATATTTCGGTTTCAGTATATAAACTTGAAAAATTATGTCTCAGGCGGGACTCGAACCCGCATCTCCTCGCATGCCGGGCGGGCGCTATACCATTAAGCCACCGAGACCCTGCGACTCAGCGCGAATTTTTCAAGCATATTCTTAAAGCTGTAAATAGCTGTTTCATCTTAACTGACTGTCAAACATCTGCAAAGATGTTTCTTTCGGGTGTTAAGGGTGCAAACTCCTAACATTTGATGAAGCAACGCTGGCTTACAGCGTTAAGAATATGCTTGAAAAATTCGCGCTGAGTTGCAGGGTCTCGGTGGCTTAAGGTATAGCGCCCGCCCGGCATGCGAGGAGATGCGGGTTCGAGTCCCGCCTGAGACATCATTTTTCAAGTTTATATACTGATATTATAATTGCAATTTAATTGCTAAAATATCAAATAAAGTATATATTTCGGTTGTCTTAAAAACGGTATATCTTTATTATATAGAGACATCTATTCGCTTTATAAAATGATTATTTTATTATTCTTTTATGAATGTTAATGTAGGTTTTCAGATTTTTATTATAAGTGCATGGTATACTTTAAAAAGTGCGAAGTTATTTGAAATTTTGCTCTAAAATTTATTGAATTGTTTTGTTTCTCTTCGATGGCGAAAATATTCACAGGTATATTATCATACAGTCCATTTATCATAAATGTATTTAAACGCCCCGTTGGCCTCGCGATTTGAACACCGGGCCAAAATCTTGGGGTCACGGGTTCGATTCCCAGGGCGGGCCTAAAAAGCATCTTTGACCCAAGAAAGATAGTCAGCAGTGACATTTCTCCACCGTTGGCCAAATTGTGATTGCCAACTCATCTGCCAAGCGTGGCAATAACAAGTTCTTACTGGCTGTACTAAACAAAAAACAGTTAAAAATGTTCTTTGTACGTCAATAACGTTAGCTGCAAAATAACGACATGAATAAAATTAGAGAAATTATTCATAAATTAATGAGTTCGTTTCACTGTTCGTTTATCATATGATTAACATAATGTGATTGGCGATTATTAATACATTTCCCAATTGATACTAGGTATATGTAAAATTGAAATGGTTTTCCATTATTTTACCTAAATGATAATAAGTCAGAATCCTAGATTAACAGTATTTTATTTTAAAAGTGTCTGATGCACCGCCTTGAAATGTATTAATTAATTGCTTTAGGCCTCACCTCATTCTTATCTTTTATCCGATTGATTTTTTGATGATATATGATAGCACTTAAAACCACTGAGGCTGAGATGGTGCTGTCAGGAGCTTACAATGATTAACTAAAATATTTTTTTAATGAAATTATATTATCTTGTGGTCTATAGTCGCTGGAAAGTGTTAGATAAAGTTATAATAGTCCGTATATATACGTGGTCTTCCTTAAAAAAACGTCTAATTAGCAATCGGCTATATTTAAGAGTTAGTTGAAAATAATCGTATTATAGTTTATCCAAATCAAGTTTGTCTATTTAAATGGATTAGCATCTTTGTATTTGCATTTACACGTTCGCGGTTCTAAAGTATTAGCGCAGTAGAAATACATTCAGTGGGCCTTCTTGTAGCATGAAAAATAATAGAAGATAGCTTTATCAATATTGTCATTAGTCTAATTCATTCCTTCTAATAAAGTTTTTCTTTAAATTTAAATAAAACAACTTTCTTTATAAGCCTATATTACTTTATTTGATACTTTTAGCAATTAAATTGCAATTATAATATCAGTATATAAACTTGAAAAATTATGTCTCTCCCGCCTGAGACATAATTTTTCAAGTTTATATACTGAAGCCTATATTATCTTGGTTTCTATAAAGTGTTCAAAACATACTAAATACAATGCAAAACTCTAAGAAACGCGAGTTAAATCAGTAAAGTTCTCTTTCATTTCAAGGGGTTCTTCCTTAAATAATAGTAGACACCGTAGACATCATCTAAATATTAAAATGAAAATGACAAAAAAACTATGTATTATTTCCACTTAAATGAAAAAAATAATAATCTAATTTATATGTAAAACACAAATGTAAAGTATTTTTAAAAACATATTAGTTACATTAAACCATAATATCTGATTAATGACAGAGCCGTGCAAACGAAGTTTGCAAGCCACGTACGGTGGGGGTCTCCGACGCCTAACCACTCTCAAACGAAAATAGCGTGCAGTTACGGTTACTTCACAAAAACATACGTCACTCCAAACAAGCTGCAAGCGATTTTGCTCTTAAAGGTGGTCAGGCGACGAAGAAGGCGATAGTACCTATATCTACCTGTATTTGCGAACAATTAAAAAGCTGTACAAAACACATTTCGTTTTCACTGGGCATCATGAGAAGGAAGTGTTATGCTGACTACTACTATATTACATAAAGACCTCTGTGTTCAGTAGAGTAATAAATTACGACTACCCACGCCATAAGCATTCGCGTTCTTAATAAGGAGCGGTAATACTATATCCACCTACACTGTGTAAAATTATTAATTTATCTTAAAATCTAATCCGTTTGTAAACTATTCTTAATCATATCTGGACGAGTCATAACAAGATCAATTGATATGTGCCAATCAATGTCACTTAAAATTTCATATAATTTTCACAGTTCCGCAATAAAATGGACGAATTATAATATCGACTCTATTTAAATGGCATTATGTATTAAGGCTGTTACCTTACTTTTTTAGGGTTCCGTACCCAAAGGGTAAAAACGGGACCCTATTACTAAGACTTCGCTGTCTGTCCGTCTGTCCGTCTGTCCGTCGCTCTGTCACCAGGCTGTATCTCAAGAGCCGCAATAGCTAGACAGTTGAAATTTTCACAAATTATGTATTTCTGTTACCGCAATAACAACAAATACTAAAAACAAAGTAAAATAAATATTTAAGGGGGCTCCCATACAACAAACCCGTTTTGTTGGCCTTTTTGGTACGGAACCCTTCCTGCGCGAGTCCGACTCGCACTTGGCCGGTTATTTACATTACGTATCACGTACCTATAATCACCCCACTGCAGGGTAAAGGCCTCCATCTTTGAATTCAAGTAACCACAGCAATGATGGGTACAGGCATAATCAACAAGCTTGGCTACATGCTGGTTGGTACTCACAAACCCAAGCAATGTTCGTGAATTCGAAACTGTTGTTGCCCGACCTTTGTTCTTCGATGGATCGAACCTGGGACCCCGAGATCTTGGCCCGGTACTCAAACTACTAGGCCAACGGCGCGTTCTAAGTCGAGAAAGGGTGGTGTTATTCTATTATAGGCTTGTACCACACGGCACAAACAGCTACTTACATTAAGGTGCAATGGGAGCCCCCCTTAAATATTTATTTTATTTTGTTTTTAGTATTTGTTGTTATTGCGGCAACAGAAATACATAATTTGTAAAAATTTCAACTGTCTAGCTATCGCGGCTCTTGAGATACAGCCTGGTGACAGAGCGACGGACAGACGGACAGACGGACAGACAGCGAAGTCTTAGTAATAGGGTCCCGTTTTTACCCTTTGGGTACGGAACCCTAAAAATAAAATGTATTCTGATAAACCTACGCTCGTTGGTTGTTAGCATCTGACTTTGGCGCTAAAATAATGTGTTATACATTTTTCTTTTTAATTAAACTCTAATTAATAAATAATCAATAATTTGTTTGCGAGTAAACATGGCATAAAAAGATGTTACAGACAATGAAATACCTACATGTTTAGCCAAAATAAATAAGCATACAAAATTACAAACTTACAAATTTCACAAAAGCTTGTCATAAAGGCGGCGATAACCTAAAGAAAAACGAAATTACATCACGATTTACTTCACGACATTTTCAAAGAACTCTTTTAAGTCGTAAAGAGTAGGTGATAGTAACCATTTACTCAAATGTTTTCTAAAGTTACTAGCTGTTTCCCGCAACTTCGTCCGCGTCAATTTCTGATATTATGAACGCGATTATTTTTGAAACATTTTTCACTGATGCTTCGCTCTTATTGGTCGCAGCGTGATGTTATATAGCCTAAAGCCTTCCTCGATAAATGCACTATCCAACACAAAATGAATTTTTCAAATCGAACTAGTACTTCCGGAGATTAGCGCGTTCAAACAAACAAACAAACAAACAAACAAACTCTTCAGCTTTATAATATTATTAGTAATTAGTATAGATTAAAGTTTAATATCATAAATTCCTTGGGTATTTCACTCGTAGTATAGATTTTGAGATACACAGTTAAACGTCTATTTTTGTACTGCATTGTTTTCGAGGTGACCTGTTATACCAAATTGTTTGCACGAATGAAACCATATATGACTATGTAAGTATGTAATGCAATCTTCTAATCCGATAGGGATTTTTCTAAATATTGTTATTTTTGTCTTCAGGCGTCAATCCGAGGAAACAGCGGCGCGAGCGCACTACGTTCACTCGTGCGCAGCTCGACGTGTTAGAATCGCTGTTCGGGAAAACTCGGTACCCCGACATCTTCATGAGGGAAGAGGTCGCACTGAAGATCAATCTGCCAGAATCGAGAGTACAGGTATGAGTGTTATTTGTTTGTAACTCTGTATAAGGATTTTGTGATGATGCGTTTTCGTTACTAAGCCGCGTACGAATGTACGAACACAAACATCGAACATGAACATTTGGTTTGTACGTATGGACGGCATATTCGAACACGAACGCGAACATAGTTCGAATCGAGTTCGCGCACAACAGTCGTAAACTCTATCTCAATTAATAGCCATGGCGGCAATTCTATAAAGCTATTCGACCACCGTCGGCTCATATAAATAGGATCGCCGCAATTTAAATAAATGTTTTCTGGAGAGAGTGTTCAATGTTCGTTAGTGGTAGATACACACGTGCGAACAAAGTTGTTGCGTATCATGCAACGCAATAAAGTTCGTACGTGCGCACATAGCTTAATAGAGTCAACTTAGGGATCTTTTCTAAATTGTGTTTGGCAAAATCCTTCTGTAGGAGAGGCCTGTGCAGTGGGCTGATTGTATAATAAGCATTATTTCTACAAAAGGTCTGTTTCTTCTCGATTCGGTGATTTGAAATTTGGTTTTTCGAGTAGGTTTTATGATTATTAATGATGACACAGTACCTTACGTACGTAAGTAAGAAAGAGTAAGAATCCGTTTATTTTGCCACAGTAAACACAATAACACAAGGTAAGTACACCAAAATATTATAACTACAAACAAACAGTACAAACACAATAACTAAAACAGACATTCATGGCAACAGTGTTTTCTGCAGCAAACATGGGTCAGGGCTTAGCATGAGTTTCTAACCCAAGGCGGAAACACTGATTTTCAACCGTCACCCAGAGTACCAAGAGTACCGTCACCAAGTATTTAGATGACATACATGCTTAATGAAAATCAAACTTTTATGTCATTTAAAGTAGATGACGAAAGAGGACCCAAATGTTCTAGGTGCGTTCATTCGGTGAAGCCCTTTTTTCTTTTTTGATTGTATATCTCGTTTTTTATTTTATATCTATGGCCTTTAATGATGCATATACAATTCATAGACAGATTAGATCAATGATTAGAGACCATTACCACCCGCAAGTTGAAGAATTCAAAAATAATCAAGTCTGGTTCTCGCATTAAAAGTTTTTCCTTCGTCTCCGATAGAGAATCGCTCAACTGGTTCGATTCGTCAATAAATATTAATACTAATAACGACATTAACGTTTCTAGGAAATAACGACTTTTAGGAGCAAGTGATGTGTACTATCAATTTTTCGTACATTTGATATTGAAAAATAAAAATATTTTCATCAAAACATTGAACAGGATAGAATATTATGTAAGTGATTATGAGTTAGAGCATGATGATAGTCGGAAATTGCTCGTTTGGCAACGAACCTTAATTAGTAATGACATATTCCTACAAGAATGTAGAAGTAGGTAATGACTTAATATGGTTGAAAGAAAAGAAAAAACTGTGTTGCTGGCCAATTTCACCCTTATTTCGATTCAATTGACTGATCAATTAAAAATTAACATCTTAAAAAAATGTAATAGTCACGAACCGGTTGGTGTAGTGGTGCGAGGTCTAATACACAAGGGTTTGGGGTTCGATTTCCAATTGAGTAAATTTAGGAAAAACATGTCACGTCAGAGGCCTAAAATAGGCGCCTTAGCAAATTCTGACACCATATTATAGGTATATTCTTTAAAGTAAAAGTATGTTAAACCTAGAGTCTCCTCCTCTGAGTTACCTACCCCTGTCTTCGTACAGACATCGATAACAAAATCTAAATATAGCATTTCACCCAGAAATGATCGATCGAAGATTACCAGCTCGAATAAGGAACACTTAAAATAATCCAACCCATTAAAGTAGTACCCAGTTCCACCCCGACCGTCGACCGTCGCTCGACTGACTCGTAATTCGTTCAAACGTCCAATTTATAACGACACGACTCCAGCATTAGTACGCCAATCGAATTAGCGTTCGAAATTCAAATTTCAAAATCGAATCTCCTTTGTTGGAACGTTGACGTAACGAGATTGTGATGGATGAGCGATGAAAAGATTGCCGCCCTGGATTTTTAAGACTGCTGATATAGTGATCATCTTAGATTTATTACTACCTATCTGCTGAATAATGAAATGTTATGGATCTACTGTTTTAACCGTCATCGAGACCAGAGTAAAGTTTTAAGGTTTATTCGATTTCTTTGGATTTTTTCAGCCATTGAAGTGTAAGCCTACTTTAGATACCATCTTTCACGATCTTGGGCAGTCGATGTTGCTGCAGGACATATCTATTCATATTACTGCATTCCATAAAATATACATAGAGTTCTGTGGTTCGAAAGAACGACCCAAATTTGTCAGAGACAACTGTTGAACTATCTAATCATACATTGTTAAGGAAAACAGATAAAAACAAAACCACGTGACTTAACATTATAACGAGAATATAGTGAAAATATACTAACTTTTTGCCCGCGGCTCTGCCTTCGGTAATATCGCGCGAGTGGAGAATACAAACTATCCTATGTCCTTCCCAATACCTCTGAAAATATGTACACTAAGTTTCATGATGATCGGTTGAAGAGTTTCTACGTAAAAGCGTAACAATAAAAACGTTCAATATTAGTAGGGATACAGTGATTGCAAAAAGGGAACATTTGCATTCAGCCCCTACACCCACTTAGAGCTACACATTCCGCGAACAATAACAAACAATGAAAAACAACAAGTCATCAAACTCAACACAATTTGGTAAGATTCTCGACCGTATGTCCAAAGCCTAAGGCCCATGTACAGGGTGTTTCGGCGACACTTCGTGCCGGAACACGCTCTAGCAGGATTAGCGAGCATTGGGTAGAATGTTTGCAGCTATTGTGCGAACGAATAATGAGTTAATACTTTATAGAAAATAGTTGTCAAGCTCGAAAGGTGCAAAAGTAAAGCTAATTTTGGTACGCTTGAGTTAATTCATATTGCTGTAGTGGCAGTGGGCAGGACACATAGTAAGAAAAAAAGAAAGAAAGAACTATTTATTTGGCACAATTATTGCAAGGAACACAGACAGAACATTGCTTAAAAACTTAAAGGTATATAAAAATAAAATAAAAAGTGTCAAAAAGGTCCGCGCTCAGCATTAGTCGTGACAGCCGCAGCCATCACGACGCTGATTTTCAGCGGGACCCCGACGCTAGGTGCGTGCGACGCGACAAGGGCCAACAAACCACCTGGCACGCCGAATCCCCCCATATACTCTTCGGTAGAAGCCGAAGAAATCCAGCAGCCAGAATAACCAGCTAACATGTGTTATGAATCGCTGCAAGCGCGACATGTACATTTACAAAGATGTAAGTGGAACCGATGGTTGTTAGGGCGGGAAGGTTCTGGAATGGCGACAGTGCACCGGATGACGATCAGTGGGTAGGACCACCAGGTGGACGGACGATCTGGTGAAGGTTGGAAGCCGTTGGATGCGGGTGGCGCGGGACCTTGGATAAATATTCGTCCAAGCGCGGGACCGATCGTTGTGGAGATCCTTGGGAGAGGCCTATGCCCAGCAGTGGACATCAATTGGCTGAGATAATGCTGATGAATTCATATCGAATAATGTATTTTGATTTCCTAATCTATATTGCAAGTTTTACTTTATTTTTTGATAATAAATAGGCTTGCTCTTGACTACATACTTAACTATAGGTACGGTTAAGAAGCCTAAGATGGAGCGAGCTTATCCAGAGGTACTGGTTCTCCCACACACCAGCGGAACACAGAACAACTGGCCCCCAATTCCGCTAATTTACAAATGGCTCAATAGAATCGGAATGGCATTGCAATGTATATTTTGACACATTTAATATGGTAGTAATGTCAAAATATACGATTGCGATGCCATTGCGATTCTTTTGAGCCATTTGTAAATTAGCAGAATTGGGGCCCTGTTTGGCGCTGGACTCCGGCAGGATAGCATCCAGGCGGCATCTTACGAAGCCTACCACCGCAGAGGGATCTGTTAGCCGTCATCATTGGTTAGAAAACCAAAGATGCCGTTGCCCAGGGTGGACCACTAGGAGGTAGATCCCACCACCCCATTCCATACTTCCAATGTTATTATTACATTTATTACTACTTCGAAAACCCCCGTGGTAAAGTGGCGAAGGAGTCGAATGCTCCGAGGTTCCGGGCCCGATTCTCGGACAGCTCAATGTAGAAAGAAAGTATTTTTCTATATTTTCACGGGATGGGTAAATGTGGTGAAGTGTCTACTCTCATGGTTGACTGAAAGATGCTTTCGGCATTAATTCCGCTTTTAATGTGCGATAATGTGTAATTAAATAAATACTGTGGTAACTTGACGCATTTATTAATAATTAATCCAAATTAAAAAGTTCTTCATAATCACGTGCATATTTTAATGGTTCCTAATTAAACGCTTCTAAAAAGCACAAACAAAACTTCTTTCATCTTTTCGATCCCCTAATTCTTCTGATCTCAGTATCAAACTACACCGGGGCTGGTTAATTCAACCCCTAATTGACGTTATCTCTAGCCAGCATGCTCGCTGTTATCACAATATGACGGGAAATTTTCACCCCCTAATAGGGTTGGTGATATCAAATAAAGAAATATATTATCGATCGATAAAAATAAGGGCGAAATTGCGGATTTTCAAATATTCTAAAGCAGTCATATAAAGTATTAATAATTATGAGTTTAAGTATTTAAACTTGAAAAATTATGTCTCAGGCGGGACATAATTTTTTTAAGTTCAAATACTGAAATTATAATTGCAATTAAATTGCATAAATATCATGTCGGAATCAAACCCGCAACTCCTTGCATACCGGGTTAGTAGTGAATCTCTATCCTTAATTAAATGAATTGAAAACATAGCCGCAAGCAAATGCTAGTCACACAATAATTCTAACCCCTGTATTCATAAAGAAGTAATCACTCTTTGCTTAAGAAAGTCATGACTTAAAGTGTTCATACCTAGTGCATAAGTGAAAGAAATTGTTTACCATTAATAGTCATATTATTTGGCTGAAAATACTAACTTTTGGTAGTTATAACTTCTAGAAATTTCTTGATTAAGGCATACAAATTGCCTCTCAAGTAATTACTTTTAGTCAAGTAATTACTTTTACTTGTTTATAAATACGGGGGTAAGTGCAGATACCTGAGTCAGCCCTGGGCTTCACAGTATATGTAAAGGGTGTTATATAAATTGTATTTTAAACCGAAACCAGTGGTAAATTTAGTTATGAAACTTAATAATGGAAACAAATAAATTGAAACTTAAGTAAAGTTAACTTAATTACAAAAGAATCATTTTGCATAAAAATATTTTTTAAAGGATTTTAGGTTTGCCCGTTACCTACATTATAATTATCAATTATAAAAAAGGGACTGATAACGATATTCTTGGCGTACTCTACTTACTTACTATGGCCAGAAAACGACTGACATTAATTAAAGTTTGACATTAATTTATTTGAACAACTAACTTACAAACGCTAACATAGGCGTGTTTCGGCTTTTAATAATAGGGGTTAAAGTATGAAATTGCCGATTATTTTCCCACTTTTTATTTTGTTTATAGCTCTTAAGTATAGTCGTATTATTGCGTATTTTTTTTTGTATTGTATCATAAACTAAATAAAGTAACCTTTGACAAAAAAAAATGCAATACTAGTGCCTATTACTTCAAAGGAAGTCGTTGAAAAGACCCCTTACAATGTGTCAGCTGACCTTCTTGCTTCAATTAAGTATATTTGTATTATATACTTTGATTTTCAGAAATTTGAATACTATAATGCGTAGCTTTATAACCATCTAACTTTCACCTTTAATTGCATCGAAAACGGTTCAGGCGTTTTTAAAAAAACTAAAAAATTGTTAGTATGGAAAAATGATCTTGATTTCGTCCATACAAAACGACAATTTCATACTTTAACCCCTAAATTATGCACCTATCACCCTGTATCAAAAGCGCAATGATCACCCCTAGTTAGATGTATCACTCAAAAGAGGTCCGTAATAACATCAATTTAGGGAGCGTACAAAATAATTTACCGGGTGAATGGTTAAATTTATGTGGTATGGAAAAACTAATTATCCACAAATGTTAGTACAAGTACAATCAAGTGTTTTTCGTACTTTCAAAATGAATCCTAGTTGGATCTTATAAGTCACCGGAAAATAACAAGAACCGCAATTTTATAAATTTTCTAGAAAATGTAAAACTAACCTTAACTAACCTACCGTTGTTTATAATTTCACACGTGTTTTGTTAAAATCCCACTGCAAGGCAAAGGCTTCCATAATTGAATTCGAGTTACCACAGCAATGATGGTACAGGTATAATCATTACGCTTGCTTAATGCGGGTTGGTGATCACAAACCTGAGCAATATTCAAAAATACGAAACTTGTTGCCCGACCGGGGATCGAACCTAGGACCTCAAGATCTTGGTCCGGTCGATCAACCAAATAACAAATATGGACAATATCATTATAAAACTTAACACTACTGGGCTAACTTTACTGCAACCATTTTAAGGGCGAAAAATTTAACAACAAAATCCTATAACATCAAATACATTGTTCTCATCCTAAAGTGTAACTATAAAAAGCACATGTTTTGTTCAAATCAAACAAGGAAGGTACCACAAACACGCAGACCAAATATAAAAATACTTTCTTCTACATTACCCGTCCAAGAAGCGAAACCTCAACCTCGGATCAGGCGACAAATTAAAACCACGACCGCCATACAAAAATATATTAGAAATATCTAAACCAACTAAAAATACAGGGTAAACAAAATAATGGCCATAAGTACTATAGTAATAATGGCCATATACAGTAGTATTGTCTCAGTCCTCTTCATTCAATAATAATCTCTATACCAGTAGCAGATTTGCAGAAATTTCATTTTAGTATGCCTAAGTATACCTACAGTTCGGATTGCATTTGCGCCCGTTTGTTATCAGAGATTATACGGCGACATTATTGTAATTAGATTTGAGACGCGGTATTCGTGAAAATTGCACATTAAGATGGCGGAGATATGGTTATTTCATTAATTATTATCTTACCTTGGTATCTTTAATGATATGTCATAATAAGTCTGAGTTACTTGCTTAGCAACACATTAGAAATATGTAGTTCCTGACTCCTAAATTCTATTACTTTCATATTATTGTACCTAAATACGTCACGTGAAAGTTTCTTAATTGACACTGAACTCTATTGACTTTAACAGTAGAGTTTAAAATTACTTTAGAAACACAACTTACTCTAACGAAGCTGGATAAGAAGCGATTACAAGGCTGATTTAGTAGGAGAAAATGTTGTATTTTTGTGTTTCAAAAAAATCGCAAGAATATATTATAACATCAGACTATATATTTTATAGCAAATTCGCACCTATTACAACAACAAAAGATTCACCACTAACCTTTACATTTCTTCAACAGGTCTGGTTCAAGAACCGAAGAGCGAAATGTAGGCAGCAGCTGCAACAGCAAACCAACACCCAAATTTCCAGCAAATCCACTTCCAGCTCCAAAACCGGCTCCTCAATCACCTCTAGTTCAAGCCTAAAAGGCTCTAGTTCTTCGTCTACTTCCAAAATCACCACATCTAAATCCCTAACAAGTTCAGCCAACAGTTTGGCCACAACCAACACGTCTAGCATCACAACGTCGTCTCCGAATCTTCCTATCACACCAACGACATCAGTCAGTCCCCCTATCAATGTCATTTGCAAGAAAGAATCAGCACCATCAAACTACGATACCTCGCCACTGAACAAAAACAACAGCTTGACATCACTGTCACACCATTACAATTCCAACGACGCCCTAAGATTGAGCGGCAAAGAGTCTTCGCCATCAGAAACTCTTTCAAACGTCCACGGTTATGGCGTGACTCCAAAACAAGAGCTTTATAGCAGCCCTAAAAGACTAGACTATACGAGTAAACTGGATTACTCAGAGAAATCCTTCGGGAGTAGTTTGGTGAAGGATCAGTACAGTTCCCGGCTGACGGGGAATCTTACTCCCCTTGGGTCAAACTCCTCGATCATGACGACGCCGTCTCCTCCTATAACGCCTCAGAGCCTGAACGGACCAGGGAACGTTTACCACCCAGATAGCTATAACAGCTTCCACTGGCCGGGCAGTTCTGACTACATCAGGAGCTACTCCTCGTCGCACCATCATCAGGGGTACGGGCAGAGCGCGTACAATTCCCCGTATTATCCTAGTCAGGTAAATAATTTCACAGATTCTATTGTTCGTCCTATTATTTTATTTGCCTTTTTTTATTTATTACAAATTCTTGGTTAAGTTGGCGGGCTGTTATTACGAGTATATTGTCATTTTTGTATAGAAATTTCATATCCTTTTTTAAATGATTGATGATCATAGAAAATTTCTAAAAGTATTCCTAATTGAATCGTTTAAATATACAACTAGTGAATGCCACTTACACACGGCCCGTATCTTTTTTATTAAAGTCATCATCATCACTAGCCTTAACCAGTCCAACGGTGGACCAAGCCTTTCCATATGGGAAATTAGGCCGAAATCGCTAAGCTTCGCATGTATGTTGGCGATCGCAGTTTAGCTAATGAAAAGGAAACGTTGCTGGCTGCCTTAGTCAAGCAGAATTCCCTTAGCTATCTCTTGTTCACACGAAACATTTTGTTAAGATAGGAGTAGAAAAATAAAGTTACTGGAGCCAAGATCATATTAATTAGCCTACTGATAATCTGCGATAACCATAATGATTGATTTGGTATGGTTTACGAGTATATTAGCTTTGTCCGCACTTAGCCTTTCTGTGAAAGATCCTTCATAACCATAACCATAATTATACTAAACAACCTATTATTTTCCAGATGGAATACTTCAACGGCGCGTCCGTGAACCAATCCCACGGGACCCATCACGGCCACAACCTCACCGCCAACGGGAACCAGCTCTACAACCAGGTTTCCTTCGGCAACCCGTCGCCGCCAGCTGCGTGGCCGTCCCACCACAACATCCTCTCCTCTGGCCCGGAATCGCCAGAGAACCAGTCCCAAAACTCCCCCCACTTAAGCATGCTCCAAGCATCGCAAATCACGAACTTTTCAAACTCAGGCAACAGTTACTTCGCACCAGAGAAATACGGTATAAACATGGTGTAGTGTTCTAGTCTCCTATTTTAGGTTGTAAATAAAGTGTTAATTTTGGATGTGTCACCTTGAGCGGTTTACAAAGGGTTCGATTGTTTTAGGACTTCAAATTTTCACATGCCGCAGTTTCCAACACTCTCCGAATGGCTGACGAATATTTCTTTGTACTTATAAAACTTCACGGCTTAGAAAAAATATCGGAGTTGGTCGGAGAGTCGAGAAAACTGCGATCTAAGTACATATCATGAAATATTATTTGTTATTCGCAACATCGGTTTTCACACAAACAACCGAATTCAGTGTAAATCGATCATTATAACACACAATGGAGGGATTGTACAAAAAGTAAATTAATCTTTCGAGCAAGAATTAAGGTCATACTGTGATTCTTAGTAGACAATACTTCACTTTTGTTAACAGCTTCACTGATATGTAAACTTAGTTTACATTTCGTTTTTTTCATCGCGATTTATTTATCCTTGTATGAAATTAAACCTTGTTAGAATGTTTAATTTACTGAGTACTAAAAAAACAAATCAAAGTGCTGCATTTAAAAACAAGGGACTTAAGTTTTAACTTTCAATGAAAATCAACGAAAAATTAATTTATTCATATTTTCTTAGGGCCTAAATCAAAATCGAAACGGCGAAACGTATTTGCCAATAAACAGAAAATCCGCAATGTTAAATTGGTGTATTGTATAGAGATTTCCTTTTCATATATTTGCTTTAACTCCTATGTATAAATACCTACCTGAGTCATATCACTTATATTTAAATGAAATAATTAGGCTATGTACGTTTAGTGACGAAATTCGCTAAAATAAAGCGTAAATATACCATAGATTTATTGTTGTACATAATTATGTGTTTAAGAGTTTTTATTTTTAAAGACAATTGTAAATGTGTGTGCTCCGATTGTATATGTGGTTATATCATATGGGTAGTTTAGATTTTCGTATACCTCCCCCGTTTCAGACCAGTGAATATTTGGCCAATGTAAACAGTCGATTTACAAGTTGACTTTGTATTTTTCAAGTTTGAAATTTGAATATATTTCGTTTTAATAATATTATTATAATCAACATTATGAATTGCTATTGATAAAGTGCCAGCCTTACGCGTTATGAAAACGTCTGTCGTATCTGAACAAACCTCATATGTTTACACTGTGTTTCTTCATTTGTTTACATTTAATTTTCATCTGCAATTTTATGTAAACAAGATAAGATTATTTTAATAAATAATTCCCAAATTTCTAGATGGGAATAGAAGTGTAACTTAAAAATTGCAAATATAAAAGAGATTATTAGTTAATTTATATTTTTATTTTTCAAATCGTAGTATTTAATTGTAATGAAATTTGTAATTTATAGTAAATTTTAAGCTTGGACATAGCTAAGTTAGTTTTAAGTAAGTACTTGCTGTACCTATGCGTTGGATGAAGAGTCAGTGTATTTTTTTTTTAAGTTAAGTTGTATTAATTATTAATTGATAGCTATTGAAATATTGAATCCGAATATATACATATAAAATACAAGTTTTGTGTGTTTTATTTTCGATCCTAAACATATTAATTGTAATCACCAACCCGCATTAGGCAAGCGTGGTGATTATGCCTGTATACATCTTTGCTGTGGTAACTTGAATCCAATGATTGAGGCCTTTGCCTTGCAGTGGGATGATTATAGGCCGTTACTTACGTACTTAGGCTACACCTATTGAGATAGTTTATCCCTTCTACTATGAACGACCCGTTGGTCTAGTGGTTTAAATACCGGGTCAAGATCTCGGGGTCCCAGGTTCGAATCCCGGGTCGGGCAACAAACAGTTTCGAGTACACCCATCATTGCTGTGGTAACTTGAATTCAATGATGGAGCCCTTTTCCCTGCAGTGGGATGATTATAGGCTGTTACTTTTACTTTACTTTACTATGATCTCTACACACAACGTAAATCAGTTTAATTCTTACGGCAATATTTATACAAAACGAAGCAAGATTGAAAGGAGATGTCCCATAATAGGCCCAGACATAGTAAACCATTTTCAAAAATCAAGAAAAAATTACTGTTTCTGGGAAAAATACATATGAATTTGACGTAATGACGTATTTGTTCTTTTGGTATAGCCCAGTACAAATGTCATGATAAAGCACTTACAAATTTTCCGCCAAAAATACAAAAAAAATTTGATACGGCCGCCTAGCAACACTTTTACGCGTTGCGCATCTTATTAATTTTTTACGATACTATTCATAAGTTTTTTGATTTCCCCTTTATAGGTACGTTAACAGGTCAAATTCAAATTCAAATTGTTTATTGCTTACTAAATAGTCTAGGACCGTAAACATTTAAAACTACTTATATTGCGAAAAATATTTTCGGATGACAACTTGATTTACATTTTTTATTTCATAAATAGGCTCTAAATACAATACTGGACGCCTATAAAAATTTTGGAAAGTGGTTAAAATTTCATTCTGTATATTTTAGCAATTAAATTGAAAAATTATATCTCAGTCCCGCCTGAGATATCATTTTTCTAGTTTAAATACTGTCAATTCCTTGATTAAATAAAAACTTTGTCTATATTAAGTGGGATTGAACCCGCAACCTTTCGGGCGAATGCTCTTACCTGTTGAATCGACACCACAGAACATGGAAAAAGGTAAGGAAGGCGATGTAAGCGGGGCAGGCGCGCCACAGAGGTTATGAGCAAATGCTTGTAAGTGAGCGCTGTGATTGGTTGGTTGATTGGCGTTTGTTATACTCGTTTCTCATACAAATGGCGCATGACAGCCTTTCTAATCTTTTTCCATGTTTTGTGGTCGACACAAACAATGTCTTGGGGTTAGAGCAGCCGCCCGTCGTTATAGCAGAAGGTTTTAGGTTCAAGTCACACTTAGGCAGTTTTAATTTTTATTCAACGAATTATATTTTCAATTTACGCACTTATAACCTACTACTTCTTTCACTTTGACGAGCGTAGTGGAGTGTCGTATACAACGATTTCCAATGTGTCGCATGCTCTTAGGTGCCGGGTTCGATTCCCGGACGGGTCAATTAGGAAAAAATCTTATTTTTCGATATTTTCTCGGGCTTTGTGGTACCTTCATTGTTGCTGATTTGTACCCAACGAGTGCTTTATATAGTTACATACTTTAGAGTCAGGCTTAGACATTATATGACATGTGTAGTTGTCCACATAAAAAAAGTAGTGCGTGTACTAGTGTACACACGTAAGAAGTGAAACTTCTTTATGGCCTTATTTTTCGAAAAATGATCTACATGCAACTTTCCAGAAATTGGTTAGATTGGTTAAATTGGTTAAATTGGTTAAATTGGTTAAATTGGTTAAATTGGCTAAATTGGTTAAATTGGTTAAATATTATTTCACTTTACCTTTTTGCTATCGTCTGAACCAACCGTGGTAGGGGCAAGAAAAAGATGGCGCGCAACCGAAAAATCTGACGCGTCAATGTGACGGTAAATTTTTTTCCAACGCCCATAATAAAGTTTCACTTCAAAAAAACTTCTATTGACAGATGCCTTAGCGATCGTAGTGTGGTCAATGTTTAGAAAAGACTCTGATGCCCGCTTTCTTCTGGAATACTCCAAGACAACCATAAGACGAGATGAAATTGTGATATAACATATTGAGTCAATACTTTGACATAGATTTATGCCGAAAAGAGACTATTATTCAATCTGTGGATTACGATGTGGGTTTCACACATAGAAATAATTAGTTATTAAGAATTATTTTTCAATACATTTTGTGAAACTGTTTGTTTTCCCGAATAAATAAAAAAAAAAAAAAAAATATTGGTGGCATCATATCACAACTACAAATAGTTAATTTGAAATAAAATCAATAGTTACTCCTATTTCTAATCAATATTTTTGTCACGGACATGGTACAGTCTGAAATTATTACTTACAAATAATATTAAAATATTAATTATGTGTGGACCTGGCACATAAACTAATAGCAACTAATAGCACCACTTCACGTCCTATGGGTGTCATAAAAAAGCGATTAAAGGAATACTGGCAAAAGAAGATGGGTTGCAGCGTCTTCTCTCTGCCATTGGCCAAACAGCGATCTTCAACCCGCCTGCCAAGCGTGGCGATCATGATGATATCCTTCTTTTGGATAGGACCGTGGCCCACGTCCAGATGTGGACTTATAAAGACTTTATCATGATGATGATGAAAGGAACAAACACTTTTAAGATCATTTCGATGTCCGTCTGTCTCTCTGTCTAGCCATCAAGAACGCGTAGAGGAATACAGCTGAAATTAATACCAAATACTAAGCTCAATGGTTGCATACCCCGTTAGTCTAGTGTTTTTAATACCGGACCAAGATCTAGGGGTCCCGGGTTCGATCCCTGGGACGGGCAACAAAAAGTTTCGATTTTTCGAACATTGCTCGTGCTTGTGATCACCAACCCGCATTTGGCAAGGGTGATTATGCCTGTGCCCATCACTGCTGTAGTAACTTGAATTTAAGGATAGAGGCCTTTTCCCTGCAGTGGG
The DNA here is from genome assembly GCA_949315895.1 of Anania crocealis. Classification (NCBI taxonomy): domain Eukaryota; kingdom Metazoa; phylum Arthropoda; class Insecta; order Lepidoptera; family Crambidae; genus Anania; species Anania crocealis. Next base: position 9,432,837 of record OX438873.1, on the reverse strand, counting down.
ATGATCACGGAACAGATAGATGTTTGTTCTGTGGGGATGATTACAGGCTGTTACTTTATAAGGTCAATGAAGGGTACCCATCATTTGCTATGGTAACTTGAACTGAAGACAAAGCTCGAAACGGGGACATTTTCTAACATTGCTCTAGTTTTTGGTCTCTGGTCACCAAACCATCATTGCTACGATAACTTAAACTCAATGATGTAAGCCCTGCAGTGTAATATAATAATTATATGCTTTCACATTACTTTAAACAAATTATTGATGTAAATTTTATAGGTTGACTGTACGCGGAACTTTGTGCCGGCTGGCTCAGTGGCTTGTAACCCGATAGCGCGGGTTCGACGACTGAAGCCCGACAGGCACACGCTACCCCGCAGCTCGATACTAACTACTTAATACTAGACATTACCACTCTTAGACACAACAGGATCTACTAACCGTTCAAATTCCTTTATTTCGCACTAAAACTGGTACACATATAGATGTTGAATTAGAAGCTCCTTCGAGACTTCGCACGCCTCGAATTTTGAATAGGCTACTAGACTCACAGCTTTTACGCAATAAATAATAGGGGTTAAAGTATGAAATTGCCGATTATTTTCCCACTTTTTATTTTGTTTATAGCTCTTAAGTATCTTAGCTCATATTATTGCGTAATTCTTTTTGTATTGTATCAAAAACTAAATAAAGTAACTTTTGACTAAAAAAATGCAATACTAGTGCCTATTACTTCAAAGGAAGTCGTTGAAAAGACCCCTTACAATGTGTCAGCTGACCTTCTTGCTTCAATTAAGTATATTTGTATTATATACTTTGATTTTCAGAAATTTAAATACTATAATGCGTAGCTTTATAACCATCTAACTTTCACCTTTAATTGCATCGAAAACGGTTCAGGCGTTTTAAAAAAAACTAAAAAAATTGTTAGTATGGAAAAATGACTTTTCTTGATTTCGTCCATACAAAACGGCAATTTCATACTTTAACCCCTAATAGTTTCTGTAGTATTCATAATCACTTAAGAAACCAATATTTAAGTACCGATTTCAGTTAACAAAAGTGCAAGATGGCAACATATTTTCAGTAGCAAAATTGAATATTCTTTTTTTATTTTTAACTCTGAAAACGCTGCCTGTCGGTCATGTTATGACGTCATAGGACTCTAAGCAAACTTCATGGCGGATCTTACGAGTTAAATTCTTAATGTTTTTTAAACTTTGACATTATCATATCTATACTAATATTATAAAGCTGAAGAGTTTGTTTGTTTGTTTGTTTGTTTGAACGCGCTAATCTCAGGAAGTACTGGTTCGAATTGAAAAATTATTTTTGTGTTGGATAGATTGAACATTACGCTGCGACCAATAAGAGCGAAGCCTCAGTGAAAAATGTTTCAAATAAATCGCGATCATAATAACTAAAATTGACGCGTACGAAGTCACGGGCACCAGCTAGTTTGAAATAAATGACAGATAAAGTGCAGTGATAAAGGTTTAATATTTGTAATAACCCCTAAACCGAGTGTAATTGTTACTTTATCTTTTTTTTATTGATACAAGCATACTCGTATTAGATTCCAAAACCCAGGTAGGTAATACAAATCTGAATGTTGGGTAAATGTCAACGCTAAAAATCGTCACTGAACAGACAATCTATAGACCAATTGCAATATGGCTGACAGCTTTTCGTCGGTGTACGACGACTTTTATAACAAAGTTTTGCGGTTATCTAGGTAGGTACCGACTTAAAATATAGGGATATAATTTTTTTCGTCTAATCAAGCAATAATTAATAATTTAAGATCTACTTTAAAAATAATTAATACCGAACCGTGCATTTATCTTTATATATAAAAAAACTTGTTAGCATTTATAACTCGAAAATGCTTGGACCGAATTTTATGATTTTGGTCTTTTTGGTTTTGTCTTCGTCAGAATTAGGATAATAAGTATTAAAAACATTAATTATGGATTTAGAAAATTATTTTGCTAATGATTTTCGCTTGTTTATATACCGGCCTAGATACCTTCACCACACTACCCGCACTAACACTGATTTGAGGAAGCACCTGCACCACACTAACACTGATTGAGCAAGCACTATTTCATGCAGGAAAACGGGCGGTTTTCCTGCAACCGGAAAACCGCCCGCCCTCCCTCAAAAATGCATGCAGTACAGTTAATGCAATTATTAGTACCCAACACCAATATAATAAAAACCTCGACGCGTTTCGCCACTTCACGTGGCATCCTCAGGAGATGTTGTCGCCTTCGCTGCGAATTAAAAACATTGTAAAGCTTTTGTTAAGAAAGGTAAGAAATTGTAGCTGTTGATATTTTTTCCAACCACCCCATATTTCATGACATTTAAGAAGACGTCGAAATCAAATACTATTCCGAGGCGATACACAATTCGCAGGGTCCGCTAGCTAGGGATTAAAAATAGACTCATACTTCTTAGACCAATCTGATTGATTACGTATTTGATTATAGACTATTTTGAGTTTGACGCTTCGAACCCCGCGCGACACCCTGCTGTCGCGATAACAATTGCTAATAGCGACTGGAATAACCCACGGTCGAAGGGTTAAATTTATGATTAGGTAATTACGAATATAGGTATAGTTTTTAGATTTTTCCCCTTTACTTGTAGTAACTACAAGACAGGGGCCTAATTCGCGTAACCGAATCGCAGTTCCATCGTGATTGAATTGGACGATTTTGACATTTAGCCCATACTAGAACTGTCAAAAACCTGTCGTTCAATAACGATTGTGATACGATTCGGTTACGCGAATTAGGGGCTAGTAGTATTACTTGGCAAATTTCATAGGAAGCTCTAAAACAATAGAAAAGACCCTACAAATTTTGATTCCCTTGAAAGTATCCAAATATACGTATTTAGCGGCTTTAGCGGCCGTATCTTTTTTACACAGTATCTCTGAAGTTTGATATTTTCACAGCTTTGATGGCCCGTAGACCGATAGTATATGGTTTTAACTACAACTCGATATCTACAAGCGTTCTCGTGAAAAAACGGACGAAGAACAAGGTGATGCTATACGGACTCCATTTTCCTTTCAAGGTACCTTAAAAATAACAATAAGCCATCAGTATTTAAATTTGAAAAATCATGAATCAGGTGAGACTCGAACCAGATCTCCATGCATACCGGGCGCGGCTCTATACCAATTAAGCCACCGAGACTGTACATCACAGCGCGAAATTTTCAAGCATAGGTATTCTTAGAGAGAGTAGTTCATGCAACCCATGAGTAGTTTCATCATCATAAATGTTAGGAGTTTTGCACTCTTAACACCCGAAAGAAACATCTTACTATCATATCAGTATATAAACTTGAAAAATTTTGTCTCAGGCGGGACTCGAACCCGCATCTCCTCGCATGCCGGGCGAGGAGATGCGGGTTCGAGTCCCGCCTGAGACAAATTTTTTCAAGTTTATATACTGATATTATAAGTGCAATTAAGTTGCTAAAATATCAAATAAAGTATCTTACTAACAGCTCGTGTCATGCCATAATACAAATTAAGCCTCACATGACTTAAGGTTGGATGCAATAAATTGAAAGAACACCTCAGTGTTTAGTGGGCGTTCATTTGGTAAGGACTCAGGTCGTTTCTCTGTCATTGTTTGTTATCTGTTTTTTTTATTTCTCATATCTAATTAATTAAATTCTTCGGCTATACCGAAATACTATGTATCAGTCTAAAATCATCGAAGTGATTAAAATGAAAGTTATGATTACGGATTTAATTTTACCGACGACCTCCGTGGCGGAGTGGCGTACACACCGGTTTTCAAGGTGTCGCCTGCTCCGAGGTCTCGGGTTCGATTCCCGGACGGGTCAATGTAGAAAAAAGTGTTTTTCTACATTTTCTCGGGTCTGGGTGTTTGTGGTACCTTCGTTGTTTTTGGTTTCCAAAATACGAATGCTTTAAATAGTTATTCAAATTGGGATCAGAACAATGTATGTGATGTTGTCCACATTTATTTATTTAATTTATGTAACTCGCGTTTATTTTGGTTTAACCCGACGTTTCCAACACTTTACAGCGTTTATAACCACGGGCAGACAATCTGTCCCGTTTGTCGTAAACTCCAGAAAACAGTACCTATTATCAAAATCAGTTACTAATACATCAAACTCATAGTATTCAGTCAGTGTAAACTTCTGTTTGAAATCTTTGGCAAACAAAATTGGCAAGTAACTTAATCTCAATTAATATTTTTTACGTTTGTAGGCAAGTATAACAAAACATAATTTCAAGACTCGCCGCCATCTTAACACAAACACAAATCGTACGAAAACAAAGCCTCCTCAAACAATTTCATTATCAAACATGAATAAAATAGCCGCAAGACCGACTGCCATTATTGAAACAAAAAGAGAGAAAAAAGCAAATTTGTCTCGCACAAACTCGGTTAGCGTTCTTTTAAAATTAGCTGTTTAGAGGACGCTAAATTGTGCCGTGTACCGCCATAACTATACGTTGAACGCAAACTTTACTTGTACCATCGTAGATATTCGCTGGAAAATGTATTTTTATTTTACTTCGCTCAATTTTGTTGAATAACCCTATTACCTCCCTCAGCCCGAAATGAGCCTTGTATTAAACACGTACAGTTGAAATCCGAACGCGCTCATCTAGTTCATAGAACATTCTACAGCAGAACTCCCACTCAGATCGTACGCAGTAATGTTCGCAGCTGTATATAGGGATGTCTCACCGTCCCGTTCTCTCGCGTACACAGCTGCAATAACACCGTCCTGCTCTAAGCCGCTTATCTCCTGCCCGCACGCCGCGCCCTCCCCGGCTGCTGCGTAACTGCGCGATTCTGCAAAAGTTTCGTTATTTTTGTTTTAACAATTTAAAACGATGGTTTCATTTTGCCCGTACAAACGGCTAGGAATGTTACATTTGTTATAGTTTACATTTGATCGGTAACGGCGAAACGCGAGATATGTCGCTTATGGATTTTTCTCGTTGTCAAATGTCGGATTAAAACTTTAGACTGTAACGAATGTGCCTTAGTTTCATTCGTATTTATTAAGAAACTATGAGACATGAATGCTTTTTGAGCTATGACAATCTTACTGCCATTTCATATCTTTATCCATCCAATCATCAGAGTTAAAACGTAGTGATTACTTGTTCAGCGATCACAGTATTGAACACATGGAACACAGGCTAGCACTGATTGGCAATGAGTGTGCCAGATCCTTTGTCAATCTTTAACTATTATCATTTATTTTGAGATTTATTTCTACAGTAACTAGTGAACACATCATCATAATCAGCCCACAGTTATAATAATAGGCCTCTTGAAAAGAATGATTTATCCATGGATGGATTGATTGGCCAGGGTAATTTGACAAATGATAAAGAGGAGACGCTGCTGCACATTCCACTTTACTCTTTTAGGAACCTATTACGACACGTAGAACGAGAAGAGATGGTGCTATTCTGTTCTCTACCAGTACCTACAACACGGTCAACCAGTAACTAATCAAAACACCAAATTACGATTAACCGATTAGGGCCCAACTAAAAAGGTTCTCATAAAGTAGATATTATTACCTAAAGATAATAAAACAAGCCAATACAACGTATTTATTTACCATTGAGTAAGACAAATAAAATAATATGCCTATTTCACGAACGTGAATCGAAAAACAAATAGTACTACCATTCTTAATAAACGGTTTTTAATTTCAGTTTAAATTTAAACAATGTTCTTCATTTGTTAAAAAAAGTGACTCTATATTTTTTAAGAACCTTTCTAAAACATATCTTCTAAATTCGTATTTAAATTTGTTAGCAGAATGTCTCAAGCGCGTATATTACGTCTAACGGATATCTGCCGGCACTCTCGCCTCTACACAGGTCTACTTAGGTAGGTATATCGTGCAGCCAGCTACTGAAATTCAAAGGCCTACCTACTCTGTTTGACAAGAAAATATTGCTACGTATTCTGTGATTTTCTTTGCATAAAGAAATGATTTGCAATTTTACCTGCTGGTGTTTTCTGGATGTTCTAACTATAGATAACTTAGTTTATTAGATTTATGTAAATGATGAGCAGTTTTCGAAACACTAAGTGATCTTAATTCACTTTAGGAAGTATTTTTTCAGGTGACTTAATGTTATTTTTCTTTCTATCCGTATTCGTAATCCCTCAACCCCCAGGAGGCACTCGGGTGCCACGATAACAATTGATTTGAATTGTGTCTGGAATAACTCACGATCGAGGGGGAGCCAGCAGTGTTGTGTCGCGTGACGGCACATTAAAATAATAGCAACATACCTTCTCTTCGGGTGTCGCAGGAGGCGGCAAAAAGATTTGCCAGAAGACGAGCTGCCAGTTCAACCTTCGTATTCTCTCCACAATTGGTCAAACTGCGATCCCTACCTACTGAGCGTGGCGATTATGGCTAATATTCTTTTTAAAAGAAGCTCGCTTCTATTAGTGAACTGTAATGGGCGGTGATTATGTTTAGTAACCAAAATCGAAAATTATTTCACATGAAATTAATTTTCTTTTGATTTCAAAGGAGAAAATTTTTAAAATAGTGTAAAAAAATACTTACAGGCGAAATTTTTTTGAATCAAAGAAGGACATAAAAACGAGTGAATGAGCTTCAAAAACTGCTCACTCGTATTTCTCAACAACTGGTCAGAAAACCAATCATGCCTTTGCGATATTTGCACTAAAAACAATAAACGCCAACCGCACTGGCCACTAATAAACGTGCCAGCATGTGCCCACTTCAGCGCCATGAGACCGAGTAATTCAAACAAATGTTGTTCCGTACCCCGTTTGAATTTAGCTTGGCCTTTTAAATTTGGAATTAGATTTTGAAACTGAGAACGTTTTCGTTGCATTATATCAGGATGCTAGAATGCGAATTGTTAAATGAAATAATTAAGCCTGAACGATGGCCAATTTACATATTTCCATTACAATAAATAAACTTTTCTTACTTTCAATAACCACATTTCAAATACAATTCCTTGAATAACATTTTTCGACCTAAACACCAGCAATTTATTTGCTTCATAAACAGTTTAAAAGCAATCAATATATCAGATACACAATGATAACATAATATGTACTAGCACCGTTGGTCTAGTGGTTTAGATACCGGACCAAGATCTCGGGGTCCCGGGTTCGATTCCCGGGTCGGTCTACAAACAGTATCGAATTTTAGACTATCGCTCGGGTTTATGGTCATGCGTGGTTATTATACATGGACCCATCATTGCTATGATAACTTGAATTCTATGGTGGAGGCCATTGCCCTGCAGTGGAACGATGTAGTATTATATTATCTGTGGGTATGATAAAGGCCGTTACATTACTTTATGTAGATACACTAGCAGATACTCAACTCACAAACACTAGACCCTCGCGTGATTCTGCGAACTATCTCAGTGCTAACTCAAGACAGTTTTAGAAATAGAATCTTAATAGAACTGGATAGCAATACAGACTTTGAAGATTTAAAAGCAATCAAACAGTTGTAAGAAACCTTACAACCGTAACAAAGTTCATAACCGTCAGATGTATTAGTTGAATGAATAATAAATCCGTACCACAGACAATAGGAGCATTAGCCGCACCATAGAGGAGGGTGGGGTTCGGTAACAGAATCCGCGCACGTCAACTTTATTATTTATGGATTCTTAAACATGTAAGGACTATCGAATAAGGGTTTGCTGGGGTGTCGAAGGCAAATATATCGGACATTTGGCAAGGTAATGTTCCTTCTGCCTCGCTGGGTTTGGAGGGTTCTTTTCTATCGGCACTTGTGTGGTTCGATTATTGAAATAGTTTCGGCGAGAATATCATGACAGGTGTTGATATTGAAACTGGCTGGCAATGTTTGTTTTCTTTTTCTCAATTTTTTTTTATTATTGGCGGCAAAGGCAGGCTACGTACTGCTAGACATTGGCCTTTCCGAAAAGAGGCATAAGTATGTAGTCATGTTTTTGTACTACAAAAATATACAATTTCATACGAAGTTTGAAGATGTTTAATGTTACTATACCGCCATATTGTGTTTTTCTGCATAAATCTATAATCAACCCACTGCATGGCAAAGGGCTCCATCATAGAATTCAAGTTACCAAAGCATTGATGGGTTACGAATCGTAACCCATCATCGTAACTTACGATGGGTACAGGCATAAATGCCTATAAATTTATCACCTGCACGCTTCCTAAACATGGTGGTGATCTATTCTTATTCTCTGTATCTATAGCAATAAAGGATGTGATATTGCTAAAACAAAATTAGGCATTTGACTATTGTATGAATGTTGTTATTTGTGTCCAATTTCAGCAACATTTATAATTGCTCAAAATCAAATCCATCGTTGTAAGAGAGTATTTAAGTTACTTTTATAAAAAAATATTGTTTCTTGTTATCCAATCCATAAAACAGGGAAAGAGGAAATTTTCATTACTAGTTTACATTTTCGCCACCAACTTTCTTAAGTGGTGGCGCTACTATGACAAGAAACGGATCAAAGAACGAAATGGAACTTGGAACGAAATTTAATAACTCCTCCCCCCGCACCCCGCGGTTACCGCACCGAAAAATTGAGTCCCGAAAAGGTGGCTCTTTGAAATTTACAAAATTCAATTTCTTATTGCAATCAACGAGTCGTAAAGAATTCCGTAATGGCCGATTTGGGCGTTTGTCATCATATTTTTCGTTGTTTATAACGATTTTGTAGCGGTATGATACAAATTTTATACATGGTAATTCTAACTTCATATACTATTCGTTTTAAACAAGTAGGTCTAAAGTCTAAACTCAGTTATTTTCTTGCAAACTGACTTTCTAACTTTATTTTAATTAAACTAAGATTTATCTCCAAAATATAATTGCTCAATAATTCTTATCAGACCTAATAAATAGTCATTCATTAGAAAAATGTCTATAATAAATTAATTAAAATTTGCTCGATTTAAAAAAATATGTACCTACTTACGAATACTAGCACATTGAGTATAGTAAAAAAAAAGGAAAATACATAAAAGATTCTTTTTAATTTCGAAATTCGAACACCATCCCTCCAAAAACAATGAAATGACATTACCTTGTAATGGCGTCTCAATTTTCGCTTGTTTGGTAATTTTCAAACGATTTATCGAATTAAATTGAAAAATACTTTGATGTGGGTAGATATTGAGCGAATCGGGAACATTCGATTATGCGCTACGCGACTTTTCAATTTGGGTGCTTTTATCTTTTATGTGAAAGAAATTATTGGTGTAAGCAGGAAGCGAATTAGTACAATGCAGAAAGAGCTAGCAGTTCCGAATTCCTTAGTGAATTCACGTGATCATCACTGATCGCTAATTCGCTACCTATTCTCTGAGACATCATACCTACCATTATCAGCCTATAGCATAATAATATGAGTAAGTATGTTTATTTGTTAATTTAACACAGTATATAAACTTGAAAAATTTTGTCTCAGGCGGGACTCGAACCCGCATCTCCTCGCATCATCTCTCCGAGGAGATGCGGGTTCGGGTCCCGCCTGAGACAAAATTTTTCAAGTTTATATACTGATATTATAAGTGCAATTAAGTTGCTAAAATATCAAATAAAGAATTTAACACAGTTTAACCTACCCCTCGATTGTATGTTATTCCAGACACAATTGAAATCAATTGTTATCGCGACCGCCGCGGCGCCGGCGGTCTTATGATCCTGTAGGAGTTAACGTTTTTGCATGATTAGACTGGCTGTCATTAAAGTTAGGACGTGTAATTATGTTAGTAAAGTGTCTTAGTTCTACAATTCCATTTCCTTCAAGAATTTTCTATCTGGAGACAACTACTTATAGGCAGATAAAAAATAAGAGCTAGAAAAGTCCTATTTACAAAAAGACAACCACTAAAAAATAAAGTTATCAGGTTTCATATCCTGGTATAATGGAAATTCAATCTTCATCGTTCAATGTTTGTTATTTTGTGTTGTGTTAGTTTGTTTGTAGTTGGCATAAGGTTTGGCATTCGAAAGCTCAGCTAGGCGAAAGTGATGCACTTTACTTTTACTTACTTTACTTTACACAAATGTACTAGAGTGGATAAACAATTGAAAATTGTATTGAACCAAAAATAACTTTGTGCTGGTACCTATCTACAGAGTAAGAAGTTTAGCTTAGCAGAGGAGTGGATCTACTCAATTTTGCTGAACTGTGAAATTAGTCTGGCTGGCCGGGTCGAATTTGTCGATGTTTCAATATTTCCTATTTTGAGGGTGGGGTAGAGAATTTTCAAAGTTTAAATTATTTTAATTTTTATTGTTTTTTTTATTCAAAAAGGGTACACCAACAGCATATATATTAATACACATAAAAATTTTGATGCCATAATTAAATTCTTATATATATGCCTATTATAGGCGTACACAACATTGAAAGTAACAAGATACTCGTACATACACTAAAGATTTTAGAATTTAAAATTAAAACAATTAAACACTGGCTAAATATCAACAAGCACAAAAATATTAAAATGGATAATGTCGAAATAAAATACTGGTTATTCATAATTTTGCCGATTCCTTTGTTTACGCTATGGAGTCGGACAATTTACGTCTAAACTTGGCTATGGAATCGTGAAAGATATCAGCAGCTTTATCATTCTCGTTGTATTCGCTACAGCATCTTGGCATAGGAGTATGACGTCCCAGATTGGTCTTAGACGCAGGTAAATAAAAGGTTTTCTTGATGGGGTGACGAGGCAAGTGAGCCGGAACCGAAAACTTTACTTGTGCCAGGAGTTCGCTACTTTTTATTTTGCCATTTAGTAGTCCGTGCAAAAACACTAAGTCCTGACGCTTACGACGCTCGCGCAACGTGTTCATCTTAAAAAATGATAATCTTTGATAATACGGAGCCCGATGCGAGATACCTGGGGACACATAAGCAAGGTGCCTAGTAAATGCACGCTGGATGCTCTCCAGGCGCTGGGAGTAGACGGTATAAACTGGATTCCAGGCCACGCAGGCGTACTCCAGATGACTTCTGACCAGCGCATTATATAATATTTTACGGGTACAGCTCAACTTAAACTCGGCAGTGTTCCTTCTTAGGAACCCCAGCATACTGAAAGCTTTCTTGACCATTGTATCTATATGTGATGTGAACTTCAGCTTCCTATCTACCACAACTCCCAGATCTCTTACCTCCTCTAATTCATTAATTGTTTTATTATTTAAGTTGTAGGAAGACAAGTAAGGATTTTTCTTTTTTGTAAATTTAATGTGAAAGCATTTGTCAATGTTGAGATACATTGCATTTGAGTTGCACCAAGAGTAAACACTGTCGAGATCCTTTTGAACGAGAATCATTTCCTCATACGAGTTCACCTGTCTATAAATTTTCAAGTCATCCGCGAATAAGCTAAACTTGCAATGCTTTATATTGAAAGTGATGTCGTCGATAAAAACCAGAAACAGCACCGGTCCAAGATGTGAGCCCTGAGGTACTCCTGATGTTGCGCAGTATATTTTTGATTCGTAACCATCCACAACAACTGCCTGGGGCCTTTTATGGAGGTAAGAACTGAACCAATCAAGCAAACCACCATACACACCTTTTGACTGTAACTTCTTTATGAGGAGGGAATGGTTGACCTTGTCAAAAGCACTGGCAAAATCGGTGTATATGGCATCAATTTGAGCGCCATTATCTACCGCCCGTGCCACTTCAGTTATAAATTCAACTAAGTTAGTTTGCGTTGAACGGCCCTTGCGGAAACCGTGTTGAAATTCAGTAAGATGATTGTTAAGATGGCTGCTTAATACCGGATTGACTAAGGATTCAAACAATTTCGAAAATGTTGACAAAATAGAAATGGGACGATAATTTCTTATGTTGGAAGTTTCTCCTTTTTTATAAACAGGTGTTATTTTGGCCTTTTTCCATTCGTCAGGGAAGACTCCTTCGCGGAGTGATTGATTAAAAATTAGAGTTAGAGGAAGTGATAAGAACGAGCCACAGTTCTTAATAAAAACAGGTGGAATCCTATCAGGCCCGGCACCCTTCTGAATATCGAGACTTTTTATAGCCTCATAGGTATCTGATATGGAGAATTGTAGACTAGAAAGGCCGCTGTGCGACACGTCCGCAATATCAAAATCGAGGGCTACGGAATCATCAGAAAAAATAGACGAGAAATGTTTGGCGAAAAGACCAGCTATCTCGGGACCAGAACTTACCAGATCATCATTTAGGTGCATTTGTGAAGGGATGGTAGACTTGTTCTTGCGTTTGTCTTTAATATATTGCCAAAAGGCTTTGACGTTACGTGAAATACCAATCTCAATATTAGTTTTATAGTCACTATAGCATTTGTCCATGAGCTTGTGGCATCGGTTACGTAAAAGATCAAGTTCAAATTTATCGCGGGGATTACCATATTTACGAAATTTCCAACGGAGTTTTGATTTTTCGGATAGTAGTTTAATAAGAGGCTTTGTAAACCATTTTGGGTACTTAGCTGATTTAGAACTGCGCTTAGGTACAGACTTTTCGATTATCTTATTCATCTCGTTGTAAAATTTTGTGACTGTTTCATTTATACCGTTGCAGCTCTCAAACTCCGCCACCCAATCAATACTCTCTAAATTTGAAACAATGACATCGTAATCAGCCTTAAAATAATTTAAATGAGATCGCCATCTGGGCTGAAGGTAAGTGACATTAGTCTGATGCAGGGTTACCAATAAATTGGGGTGTCTATAATCTAATTTACTCAACAAGTCCAGTGGTTTCGACACGCATAAGTCTACAACATTACTCATAACAAGATCTAAGTATCTACCGTCGCTATTCGGTATGTTATTAAACTGCTTGAGGTTGTTAAGTGACATCATGTCAATCAAGCCCGAACCAAGGGCAGTGTTGTAATTAGTTGGAATCATTTCATTAGCGTCATCGATACCACTTTTCCAGTCAATAAATCCCAAGTTAAAATCCCCTACTAGAATTACATCATTGGTTTGGTTCATAACATCATCAACCTTATCTAAAAACTGGGATAACGCGTCCAATTTGACTGGTGGAGGCAGGTAGACCGCACAGATAGCAACATTAGACGCAATATTCCCTTTCATTATTTGAACAGTAACCCATAGATCTTCACAATTACTTTCCCATCTATCAATGCGCGCTGAAGGAATTTTGCGTGATACAGCTATGGCAACCCCTCCACCATCCATTTTAGTGGACTTAGAAAATATACGATCCCTACGATAGACCTTATATCTGGAATCAAAAATTTCACAATCACTTATGCTAGAATTCAACCAAGTTTCGGTGAATACAATAATATCGTAGTTATTAGCTAGAATAGCTTTAAACACAGCACTAGTTTTAGTTCTCAAACCACGCACATTCTGGTAGTATAACTCGACTGGAACTGCTGTTAAAACTTCAGAATTTACGAGCTGGGTTGATCAAGTCAAGACTATCGTGACTCCGGATTAAAATTGCGGGACTGAATTCATCCTTGCGTATGTAGATGCGTCCGTTACGGACCCACGTGAATTTGTACGATTCTTTCTTGGCTTTTAGACGAGCCGCGGCATGCAGAGACTTGTTAGCCGGCGTCAGATGTTCTGCAACGAATACCGGCTTCGGGGAACCCGCAATACCAAGATGCTGCGTGGAAAGCTTGCTCTTTGGGTTACTTCTGTTGAATTTAGCAACCGCTGCCAGCATATCGTCGCGATGTCGCGGGCTGCGAAGTTTGACGATAACCGTTCGGGGCCTATCACTTTCTTTATTTAATTTAGCGACTCGAGTAACGTGGAACACATCTTCGTCCAGAACTTTGCAATCTACTGTTCTAGCTATCTGAGCAACAATAGTAGACAGATTTTCTGTTTTGTGCTCGGGAATCCCATTTATCTCTAGGTTGGATTCTCTTAAATTCTGTTCTGCTTGGTGAAGTCTATGGTTAAGGTCCTTTACGTTACAGTGCAGCGTTTCGTTGTCCTTCTGCAGTCCAACTATAGTAACTGACTTCTCATGTAACTCAGTCATCATTTCCTCATGTTGCTTATTAAAGTACGCGATAGTCTCACCAAATTCTACTATGCGGTCATTTATACTACGTAGTTGCACGGATACTAGTTTTTTGATTTTATCCTCAATCAAACACGACAATTCTTCCTTAAGTATTCTGCGAAGTGAGTCCTCGGTAACGAAACAGTCGCTAGATGAAATGGACTGTGAATTTTGTCCGTGGCGAGCTCGTACAGTCACGTTGCTGATGTCAGACGCGGTGTCGTCCGTAACACATACATCGGCTGGGCTCTGTTGCACTGATTGAGCCGGTTGGCGCAGTGGCGTATTGGTGTTATCAGTTTTAGGCTTTTTACTATGGCACTCCGGGCACTTCCAGGTTAACTTTTACCTGTACACTTATTCCCAGTAGGTGCCATAGCAAAATTTATAAAATAATCACGCAGAATGCAAGCGGTTGAATAAAGCGTTGAAGCGACGAAAGCGCTTAGTTGTAGTTTGGCGCACTGTAGGCGATGCGTATGTGTGCGTAGCAGCGGGCTAGCGCGAGTTGCCCTAGGTCAAGACTAACGGCTCACGGGACAATTATTTCAAAGTAATTTTGAGTTTTACTCACGATACCAGCCGAATTCCAATTGTCCAATGGTATCACCACAAGGCTTGCACTGTTGGCTATCGATATGTATATATCACTTACTATAAACTTTGAATTGAACACCTTATTTATATTTCGATGCCATGTTCGATTATCGAATCAAAGAGTTCTTAACAGTCGCACAAATGTTAATGATAAAATAACTGAAAAGTACAAATCGTGTCATGTTTCGATTTTCGAGACTTTTTAAATGTCTTTTATTGCAAGACTTCTATTGTTTTACATGGTCAAGAAACGATACTTCATACCTAAAACAAAGATTTTGATTACTCTTGGAGACTACGACCGTTTGGTATAAGGTTTGGCATATTTTACTTAAAAAAAAAACTTTATCTTATTTTGTGTAGTGGTGCGGTGGTCCACCTACTTACTACCCCCGGGTTCGATTCCCGGTCGGTTTAATTAAGGAAAAGACCGTTTCTAAAATGGCTTGTGTCTGATGCCTTACTCTGCAACAGTGAATGCCTTACTATGCTCGTATTTACGGATATGTCTGTCTCTTTCAGATATTCAAGTCATCGGTATGAGTGAGAGAGACAGATTCGAATATACGGACAATGTGTTGCGGTCGTTGCGGAGTAAGCGCGTTATGCCGTTGTTCCTGTCTGCTGTCGGAAAATAGAAATGGTATAAACAAGTCACGTTAGATGCATTTATAAGTGGCTTAGAAAACTCTGTTATTGGAATTTCCTTGACATACTTCATACGATATATAGAAAAAAAATACGATAGTTTATATGCCAAAATGGTGCTTTATGAGAGTCCTCTCAATAAATAGGTAAAACTGCAATGTTACAATCCGCCTTCGCATATCATTCGGAGAGAAAAAAAACATAGTCAAATATAAATGAAATTGGTCTACCTTTATTAACGCTCCATACATGAATCTGTGTAATCTCCCAACGACAGTAACTTATTAAGTAGAGGTTAAAATATAACCAATTAGAACAATCACTAAAAGGCACCAGCTATTAGGTTGGCACCCTTCCCTTGCCACCGGCCGTTGGTACTTCGCAGTTCGCACCGATTACCCGTCAATCCTCTTGATTCATTCGATTTCCAAACGCCATTTTGGGTCACGTGTATCGCAAAGCGTGCGGTACGGTGATAGTTGGCATGCTACATACAGGATGTCCGTTAATTTGCTTTGAAAACAGAATAGGTTTTAAATCGGCTGTTTTTGCTTTAAATAAAAAAAACCTTACTTTTACTAATATTTATAGGAAGGTTTTTTATAACTTAACGGGCTAAACGGTACAATTTTAAATCTCTAGTGGCAGAGTATTCGACTATAGGGATGAATAGCATATTGCAACAAGAGTTCGAAATTAGGAATATTGCTTTAAGAATTTGTAATCACCAACCCGCATTTGGCAAGCGTGGTGATTATGCCTTTCTCCATCATTGCTTAAGCTTAGTATTAGCTTAGTTTGGGACTAGATGGCTCTGTGTGGCCCAGTGTGGCATGTCTGAAATTATTCAACTATTTATTATTTTATTATTGCTGTGGTAACTAGAATTCAATGATGGAGGCCTTACTGCCGCACTCAGAGACGTCACTTAAATTTAATCTATAATTAAGTCTCATTCTGTCTCTTTCTTTGTCAATGAAATAGAAAAGGACGGCATGAGACTTAATGAAGGATTAACTTTAATTGACGTCTATGAGTACGGCAGTTAGCCCTGCAGTGGGATGATTATTAGCCGTTACAATACTTTTTTTTTTAATTGATGCCGAGAACCGGTTTGGACATTTTCCACGACTCGTTGACTAAATTCAAGCGAAAACTAGCTGATCCGATGCGTATTGAGACGAATTAGAACATAGCCGATATGGTCTAGAGTGGTTTCTTTTGTTTCATTGTGATTGCTATTATTTACATAGTTAACTGTTGTTAAAAATTTTTACGTACCCTATCTATGAATGTTGTGTACCCCTATAAGAGGTATATGTATAAGAATTTGTTTAACATATTTATCTTTTTAATGTTGTTTACATGTACTGTTGGTGTACCTTTTGAAATAAATAAATAAAAAATAGAACCATGCTAGCATACAAATTAATGCATGCCTTATTATGGTTTTTAATTTTACGTTATAAATAAATACCTACACCTTGTATACAAACAGGAGTGGGTAATTGGAGCACTCAATTTGCGGAGGACGCGCGCCGGCGCGTGCCGTGTGTCTTATTCTCTATGCCCAGGGCTATAGCTGTCAAACTTTTTGTTTGTTTAATTAAATGACCGGTTTTTGAAAAATTGTATATAATATCTGCTCACTTATTAGAAGAAAGTAATAAAACATTATTTATAATAATAAAGTATGAATAATGAGTCATCTGTCGATGTCAAATTTTTATCTCTTTTTTTAAAGTGTAAGATAGTTTTCCCTCTCTTTATCACAATAAGTAACTTTAAGCTTGTTTAAGAAGTACAGACAACAACCACGTTTCAGTACCATAGGTCATCTAATAATCATTCATTGCTGATATTTTTGTAACAGAAAGGAGTTTTTTTTACCGCACCGGGTTTGGCCATTACCAGTTACAGTTAAATTACCTAAACATAGTCGTGGTGACAACCCTACGCCAGCTATCGCTCATACAATCGAGCATTTTATTTTATCTGTGGCACCCTATTCGTTCCCTATGCCTATTTTATAGAAATAAACAATGGCCGCGTGTCCACAGATAAAAAGATAAAAACAATGATGGTGCATCTCAGGATAAATTTTCATTGCATTTCAACAATATTGTTTAAGTCTAAATAACGTTACAAGTAAAAATGCAAAAAATATTATTAATGCTTTTACACATAATTATGTACATCTAAATAAAACTCACCGAAATTTAATAACATGCATAACTTTAGATCGACTGCACCAAATTGGTTATTCTTTTTTTTATGTTTGTGGTGGCTATGATGAGAAGGTTAATATAGAAAATGTTTGATAGATATGGGAAAAATACTAAGATGTCACTAATGCGAAGCAGGGACGGACAGCTAGTTTCGAATATATTCGTCAATACATATAACGTGGTAACTCACCCATCGGACGATTGTAGGTTCAAATCCCACCTAAAACAGTCGTTTAAGTTAACTCCTACAGGATCATAAGACCGCCGGCGGTTGCGTAACAATTGATTTTAATTGTGTCTGGAATACTCTGGAATAACATACAATAGAGGGGTGAAACGGTTTTTACAATATACGCCCAGAATTTTATTGGCTAAAAAAAGTTTCATAAAATAAAAAAGAAATATTTTATATCAGTATTTTAACTTGAAAAATTTTGTCTCATGCGGGAATCTAACACGCATCCCCATGCAAACCGGGAGCGGTGCCTTTAAAAAGTGGTTTAAAATATAACCGGCCCATGATCTCAGGGTCCTGGGGTCGAAGAAACCTCGGGGTAGAGCAACAAGAGTTCCGAATATACGAACATTGTCCGGGTTTGTAATCACCAAACCCGCATTTGCCAGGCGTGGTGATTGTGCTGTGCTGTACACTGTTAGCGACACGAAATTGACAGTGTTATTACAAAAAAAGATAAACAGGTTTAAGCCTTGTCTAATTTTAGGACGACTAATTTGAAAATATTAGTTCAGTAATATGTCAAACAACTCTAATTGGCCGTTGTATAATTAGACACGGTTTAAACATTGTTTGATTTTTTTGTAATAACACCGTGAATGTTTTAATGTACACTTCCTATCACTAATCAATGGGGGCTATCGCTAGTGAATTTGCCACTAGAGGCGTTAGTGTCGCGTGAGGTCCAATATCATTCACTTTTCACTGGTTTTAGCGGAATTTGTTGCATAAATTATAATTTCTTCAATTTACCTGCTGGAAAGTGATCTCCTTCGTAAAATATCGCAAATATGGATTATTTGGCGATTAATGTGAACGCTTTAAAAGCGGAATTAAGAAAAAGCGCAAAAATAAGCGGCCTCAAGAACAACTATTTCAGAAGTTAGTTTGTTGATATCAAGATAGTTATTTATAAACAATATAACATTAATTAGATTCAAGTATATCTTGAATGTTTCGGCGCCGATCGCCTTTGACAGCTATACCTCCGGACCTCAGTCTACAGTGGCGCTAACTGGTGAGCAAAGAAACGGTAGTCCCCATTGATGCCTAGTGCACGTCACTAGGAGCTGTCACTGTACCTTTTCTGCTGATCGCGCATCGCGCGCTAAATTGTTAAAGTTAAAAAATAAAAGAGTTAAATTAAGATAAATGTTTAATAAAGTTCAGGGTGTAACCATCATTGCTTGGTAACTTGAATTCAATGAGGAGGCCTATGCCCAGTGAGATGATATTAGGCCGTTCCTATTAAAATAACAATCTACTTTACTAAAAGAGTATATCAATAATCAGTATCTACATGCCTTACCTTAGATCATTGTCTCCACACTCCTTTTATATAAAGAAGTAAAGCTTTCTGAACCTATTGTTACGTCTCAGACCATTTTTTGACTCGAAAATTCGCGACCCGTCGACGCAAAGCCGGGGTATAAAAAATAACTTGTAAAAAATGAGGCAGGCGTGAACTGAATTTATAAGTTAGCGTTCATCATAAAATGTTATATTTTAATAGGTGACTTTCTTTAGGGTTATACCTACGTAGTTAAAACACAATCCTACACATAAATATATTCGAACTGTCTCAGTTTAAATATTTAGCGGCTAATGTCATGTGATCATGTCTCACACCTACCGTAATGCAAATTTCACCTTACATACATAAGTGACTTGAAGATGAATGATGAACAGTCAGAGGATCTCCAAATGAATGCTAACAAACATGCTTAATGATGAAATAGGAGCGAGAGGTATACCAGCAAAATCACTCTATAACCCGTTGAAAGACCTTAGCTTGGCCAGAACTGCAGTAAGTTCTATACTAGAGCGTGTGTCTAAAGCTGCATTAGCAGGTTCGTACCAGATTTCTCTGAGCAGGGAGAGAAACACGAGTAGTAAAGGTGAGTGTTGATGTACATCTGAGAGGGCCCTTAAACCTACACCCGTGTCACAAGTCCCGGGAGCTACTCGGAGTTTCTCTTTCTGCCACACGAAGGACCCGGAGCCCGCACGGTGAATCCATAGAACGCTAAGAAGTTTGTCTCTATCTTAAACGAGCACCCAAAACTTCAGTTAGTACTTAATTGGTAAGAACGTTAACATAATAATATTTAAAAAGTAAAATTGTTATAGGGTACAAAGTTTTCGACAGTCAGGGATCTCCAAAAGGAAGAATCGATGGATTAAAGAGCACGCTCCATTGCCGATTATAATTTCCGTACGCGAATAAAAAATATAAAACGCGTTCTTATTCTAAACTTTAAGTCCCGCCCAGGTGCGGCGGGGCAGCAAAATACTTTTTAATTGGGCTTCTTTGGCGAACAGTTGATAGAAACTCCTTGGTCTTTCTCGTGTATGTAATAAAATGGTAATAAAACCCTTACATGCATCTTTTTTAAAGGTTTTCAACGTTACCAGCATCAAAGCAGTGGGGGGTAGGGTACATATTCTATAGCTATTGTAACCCCAGTACCCCAGAGTTTCTAAAACCCTGAGTTCTTTAAGTAAAATTCGTAATCACTTTCCTTTAACCCTCTGATTACTTAAAATCAAATTCATACGGTCTACCTATCTACAATCAACTACTTCATCATAAAATAAATAAGGTAATCGATAAAATCCACAGATTTTTTACAAAAATAGCTCGCTTGACTCTTCCTGTCTGACATTCAAATACCAACATCGTCAGGAAGAACATCCGCTCCATTATGCTAGAACGTATAAAACGCACAATCCGATTAATCCGTAAAAATCCGTAACAGATTCGTTAAAAAAAGCCATATAAATAATTCTGACGTATAAAAAACACAAAGGTGACCTTCCGATCGGCCAGGAAACTACCCTTGTATAAATAACAAAAATATAACCTCATAACTCACAATTAGAACGCTACTGGTCATGCCCGAATATAGATAATAAATTTCTACCTTAAAAAGGTCTCACTGAAAAGAGCAGGATACTGGCACAAAAGACGCCTCGGACGCGCGGGGAAAAAATAAAACTTGTTTATGGTCATTTTGCCGCCAACGCTCGCGTTTAAATTTGGAATCCTAACTTTTATGCTGGCAGCGGTGGCGGCTTATCTAGTTTACTGGTAATATTGTCTCGGAGGGATCAGTGACATAAATAGCTCTCGGATTAAATACAAAGAGGCCGAAGGGAACCTGACACGCGCGACCTTAGGCCTCGATTTGATACCTGTCATTAATGTGTCCTATATTTTTTTCTTTATCGTACACGAAAAGCTAGCTTACGAGTTCGCCTAGCATTTAAAATTTAGTTATATTGCTTTTATTCGGTCGATAATTCCGATATAGAGTAGAGAATATGATAGGAAAAATGTTTCGACAATTTAACCTTATGAGTCTTATGTTTGATTATGAAGGCATGATAATAATATCGTATTTATAATGTCTGAGCAAAATTTATCGATCCCCACCGGATAATAGGCATTTATAATGTGACAACTTCTTATTTTCGTATGATTATCTTTCAAGGAACATTTGCCGCAGGCATTAAAGCGCTAAAACAGATTTTCTATAGAAAACTTGAGAACAGGAATTGTATTTTAAACCGTCGAAATGAAAAGAAGGCTTTCTTTATTTGACGAGCCACTTTTTAAGGTAGTGATGAGGTTGTTGCATAACTTTTCGGTATTGACTTTTTTAGAATGTTCTTGAAAAGCTGGAAGAATAGTTTCACGATATATCTTACGTAAACCGGCTACAAATAGTGTAATACCTACTGTAAGTTAGGACACATTAAGATTTTAAAAAAACATTTGTAATAAGTGTGTTCTTATTTCTCTACCTATGCATTAAAAATGCACCAAGGTTTCCCTTTTTTTTAATCTGTATTTTAAACCTACCTAGTTAGTAGTATAACGACAAGAAGCAGTGGTCAATAAACATCAGTTTTATCAACCTCATTTCTGTAGATATTTACTATAAACAGTCAAACATTTCAACAGAACCTCTGTTCTAATTTCTGATCTAGAAACACATTATACTTCAATTCTACGTGTAACTACTCCCAATTCACGTTGAGCCCAATCCATAATAATTCTTCTCAACCTTCTGCAAGCAGCATTGCCCCTTGCCCTTCCTGGAGATCGTGACTCAGCAGTTGCAGCCTTCGCTGTTACTCTCTTGACGGTTTGTTTAATACAAATCGACATGGATCCCTCAATCAAACGAAACATTACATTTCAAAATAAACATTCCCCAAACAGCTTGATAGATCGCCATAGAAAACGAAATAAATACACCTGTGCACACAGAAATATATTGGAATTCAACAAAAGCCGTCATTCATAAGAAACGGAAGTGACTCCATTTTCCGACAATGAACCATAGAGCTTCCCACGTGTTTTTTTAGTAGCTGACCGGGGAGAAGATTTATGGCCGTTGCAAAAAAGGTTGCCCAATGCAGGTTATAATAGTATAACAATTATTAAGGGCGTAATTCCATGTTAGCACCTATTAGGGACATTATAAATCAATAACATGCCAGTGTGATCTTAAGGGTTGTAATCTTAATTAATCTTTTCGTCCTAAATTATTAAGATCAAAATAATTAGACGAAAAAAGATAAAATCAACAACAAATTAGATGGCGAATGGAAAACTGGCAGTTTTTAATTTGAAAATAATATTCCTGAAAAAAAAAGTGTTTTTTTTTCTTTATTTTATATTTTAGCAACTTAATTGCACTTATAATATCAGTATATAAACTTGAAAAATTTTGTCCCGCCTGAGACAAAATTTTTCAAGTTTATATAATATACTGATGTTTTTTTTTTCAATGATATACAACAGTAATTTGCTTTTGATAGTCTCAAAACTGTTTTTTTATATGTACTCGTATATTCGAGTCGCACGATTGTGTAGCTTGTAGTTTGTAAAACCATTGGTAGAATAAGTAGTAGAATTAGGTTAGTAGGCAAAATGGGGCAAAAATCTTATATTTCATCGGTCGGTCTTTAAGTACCGGGTCAAGTTCTGGTACTTCTGGTATCATGAGTTCGATCTCCGGTCTGGATAAAAAGAGTATCGAATTTTCGAACGTTGCTCCCGTTTGTGATCACTGACCCGCATTTGGCGAGCATTGTGATGATGCCTACATCCATCATTGCTATAGTAACTTGAATTCAATAATAACGACCATTTGGATCAGCGGTAGGAAACGCTGCTTCTGAGCCATGGGTCGCGGGTTCGATCCCCGCACAGTACAAATATTTGTGTGCATGAACATGTCTATTTGTACTGGTATTCTATGTATTGTAAGTATGTATTTACAAAAAAAGTATTTATGTAAGTTTATCGGTGGTCTAGTACCCCATACTACAGGGTACTTAATAGTAGCTTAATTTGGGACTAGATGGCTCTGTGTGGCCCAGTGAGGCATGTCTTAAATATTTATTTATTTATTATTTATTTATGATAAAGGCATTTGCCCTGCAGTGCTATGATACCAATACCTAGTATTATATTATCTGTGCCTATCGAATAGCATGTTATAAGCGTCGTAATTGTTCATAAGTAATAAGGAAGCAATGAAGGTAGAGAGATACTGAAGAGGAAAACAAAGAGTGATGATCCAATAATTGACACAAAAGAAAATGTGGTTTGGATGCCAGTTGTGAACTACGATTCCTTTTCCACCTAATTAATTACCTACTCGTATTGTTATACGTTATACATTATAAAGGACGTTTTCTAAAAATAGAATTTCTCTAAGCATTAGACAGAGAGAACTCGTCAAAGACCGTAATGCTTTAATATTTGAGGGGCTATTACAAGGCAAAACAAACGAAACACAATACGCTCCTAAATAATTTATCCGCGGCAGATCATCCCTGGGGAACTAGCCCACACAGGGGCGTTAGGGTGACTACAAGTCAAAACCTTTCAGAGACCAGTATTTAAAGTTGAGAAACTATGTCTAAATACTAATATTATAATTGCAATTAAGTTGCTAAAATATCATATAAAGTTCTTTCAAAGACGTTGTACTATATCTGTCAATATTATAACACTCCATACTAGAGTTATTTGATCCGGGATTTATATCATGTACATACTTTATTTATTATGAGTTTAAGATATTTCAGCACTGTTGCAAGCGCCATGGCCCATGATCACGGGAGAAATTTAAATTTTAAATCAGTACTCCATAAAAATATTGTAAAAATGGGACATTCCTACTAATATTATATTTGCAAAAATTTGTGAAAATTATATAATGCAAGTTTGTTAATAATTCGCGCAAAAACTTTTGAACAGGTTTTAATCTAATTTTCCAGTAAAGAAAATTATAAATAAAATAAAAACAGCCTATAAACATCCCACTGCAGGGAAAAGGCCTCCAACATTGAATTCAAGTTTCCACATCAATGATGGGTGCTGGCATAATCACCACGCTTGCCAAATGCGGGTTGGTGATTACAAACCCGAACAATGTTTGAAAATACGAGTATTTTTGTTGACATCATAATAACACAACAATAATTTTTATTTAACCCGAAATTTCGTGTAATTTCGTGGAACCTGGTATAACAGTTTTTGTATGAAGTCATATGATACAAACGATAGAGCGCGCTACCCATTGCCGACTATATCTAATGTTTTCAAGCACATATTTTTTATTTCTGTCTGAACCCAATTCTGGACTAAAATCACGTGGACTAAGTCGAGGGCAAATACTTGTGAAAGATTAATTTATGATCATTAGGTTCTTCGCTAGACATTTTAGACCTCTTCATAAACAGGATTTTGCCATAATCGCCAAGCGTGGCAGGTGGGCTGGTGATCACATTTTTGCCAATGGTGGAGAGGCGACATTGCTAGTTTAGTTTAATTAGTTTTATAGTGGTCTTTATTTATCAATAAACACAAATAAGAAATGTATAAATAAACTAAAAAATATATTTACATATCAAAACAAATTTCTATATAAGTACAGGCTAAATTGGCATTTGAAAGCTAATTACATAACTATTTGCTTATGTGGTATATTAATTATAACAATTTGGAAATATTATTTAGGTACTAAAATCGACACTGCTGCCTGTCGCCTTATAGCGGTAACTCCTTTAAACGGTTCTTACGAGACCCACAGGATGATGGAGTAATGTTTAATTTACGTGCTAGCCAGTGAACCAGTAGCAATTAAAATGCTATTGGATTTTATTGTTATATTTTTTTTAAATATAGATAATTATTGAATTGTTTAGCTATTTGAATGTCCTATATTTCTGTTCAAAATTTTGGACACTTCATTATTTCTGTATTACATACATAAAATAGAAATCAACTAGTTTCTACAGAAAATGTTATTTAGTTTATCCAAGTTAATGACTAGAAGTAATTTTAGATTCATTGATTCTTGATTAAAAGGGTACACATTCAAACTCAAAGATATACTATCTATGAAAGATGACGCTCAATGAAGGAAAGAAATATTTATTTGACATAACACAACAACAAACACAAAGCACAAACATTAAAAAAAAAGGAAATAAGTGTTAAAAAGGTTTCCAGCTCAGCATTAGCTGTTGTTTCAGAGTTTGTACTATAAATAAATAAATAAATAAATATTTAAGACATGCCTCACCGGGCCACACTGAGCCATCTAGTCCCAAATTAAGGTACTACGAGTATTAAGTACCCTGTCGTATGGGGTACTAGACAACCGATAAACTTACTTATATACTTTTTTTTTGTAAATACATACTTATAATACATAGAAAACACCCAGACCAGTACAAACAGACATGTTCATGCACACAAATATTTGTACTGTGCGGGGATCGAACCCGCGACCCATGGCTCAGAAGCAGCGTTAACTACCGCTGATCCAAATGGTCGTCTGATATAGACCACTAGTTGGCCAGTCACCAAAAGCTGACCAAATAGTAAAATAACCCAAATGTTAGTCTGTTTTAGCGGCAAATTATATTTTTTATGTAGTTTATTGTTAAAAAACCGGTTAAGTGCGAGTCGGACTCGCGCACGAAGGGTTCCGTGCCAAAAAGGCCAAAAAACGTGTTTGTTGTATCAAATATTTATATTATTATGTTTTTAGTATTTGTTGTTATTGCGGTAACAGAAATACATAATTTGTGTAAATTTCAACTGTCTAGCTATCGCGGCTCTTGAGATACAGCCTGGTGACAGAGCGACGGATAGACGGACAGACGGACAGGCAGCGAAGTCTTAGTAATAGGGTCCCGTTTTTACCCTTTGGGTACGGAACCCTAAAAATGACAAGGTGTATAATGTCAAATGGCATGCGAAAGATTAAAGTGGTCACCTAATGGTACATAATATATTATATTTCCGCTCTCAATTAAATCCGCTTAAATGTTCAACTATTGGCATTCACCCTGCTACCATCTTTAGAAGTTGACGCTAAATCATATTATAAGTTATGGTTTCAATATTTGTACTATATAGGTATTGTATTTCAGTAACTGCTGCAAGCAATATAAGTAAGAAATTGAGATCAAATATCTACCTGAAAAGGTTGTATCAAGTAGGTAATAAAGTTTAAAAACTGCCCAGGCGTAAACTGTGCATTAAAATTATTAAAGAGATTTTTAATCGAATTCATTCTTGTTTAGGTATTCGGACTTAGATTGTATGTCATCCGATATTTTTTATTTTCGAAACGACGCGGGTTAAAATACATTCTTTTATCTTAATAAATGCGAGTTAAATCCGTAAAGCTAACTTTCATTTTAATGAAGTGTTCGCGTCAATGCAAGAAAGCAATATATTGAGCCATTCTTGAATATTTTTCAGTTTTTATTTCATTACAAATGAATCCTATAGTATTACTCGTATAGGTATGAATCCAAAAAATGTATCAAAGAAATAAAATCTCGTATGCTTTACAATATTTTCATCTACACTATCGAGGTCCACATTCAATACACTTTGATAACCATTATTAACGGACAGATTAGGCATCTGCCTCCGTGTCAATCACTCCGCCTACCTGATGTGACAATGACTAAATAAAATTTAATAAACTGTATAGGTAAAACTCCGTAGCCCGAGAACCATATCCCACGGTGACAATGTTTAAAAAATAATTGATAGAAGTAAAAAAACGAAGAATAATCCACGTCCCCAGAGGATTACACGACAAACGCATTTCAACGTGTGGCCACACTGAACGGCTTCCAAATTTAAATTTTGAAAAAAGAACGCCAACGTAATATTTATTTTTTATTGAAATTGTTTTTAGTATGTGGCCTATTTGGTGGGGTCCTGCAAATCCTGTTAAAATCCATTACATTTTTACACGTAAAAGAACGCAAGGCATGCGTGTTAATTTAAGTAAGTAGGTACATACATTTCTTTGTATTTTTAATAATAAAACATATTCATGTTTGCCTTAATGTGTTATAGTTTTGAATGAAAAATCATGGGCCTCGTCAGGGGCTGCCTAGGCAGAGAAATACAAAAAAGCAAGTCAACATGTCATTTTTGAGCCTATCAATAGGTAAGGGCTATGGTGTCGTTAAGAAAATAAAACCAGCCGGTGCTCTTATATTTTTGTGACGGCCACACAGGATCCCACTTATTGGCGTCACGATTGGCTTAATGCCGAACGCATAGGTCGATTTCCAATTCAGGTCAAACCAGTAAACTAAAGTTTCCTAACTTTCTCCTAGTAGTCGCCGAGGGGTTTTTGAATCTTCGAAGAAACTACTGCTAAACTCCTTATATTGGCAGGTATTTACTCCGCTCCTTCGTATGCAACGTTAATATTTCCGTAGTTTTAAATAACTTTGTGACGATCCGATTGGTTCAGTAGTACCACTATTTTCGATCCCCGTTCGGTTAGATTCACGGAAGGTTCAATTTAGGTAACAATCCTTCCTGAATTTGGCTAGGACTTAGAAGGCGCGGGGCTATAATGCGTCGGAGGGCACGTTAAGCACCTTTTATCCCAAAACTTAGGTAAGTATAGTTCAACATTTACAAATATACCTATAGGTATATTACACGCTTTTTTATTAAAATTTGTATTTAGGACTATCCCACGGGGTGGGCCACCCTTATCGTTTAGATTATATAAAAAAAAGTTTATAACCTATTTTCAGCCCTACTCAAGCCATTTCGAAGGAGTTCGATAACAAGCACTAATGACACGAGAATATTATACATTAGATGGATATCCTAACTCTACAGAACCCGGTTTTAAGTTCCAATAAAATACGATTTCCCCAAAAAAAGCTGTGATTCCATCGATTCAAACGTCACGCTTATGACATTGCGCGCAAGTGCTGCCACCTGTCGCGATCTAGCGTGTGAATGATCCATAGATATGTATTGATCACCGATCGATGATTTGGCATAAAACTTACAATAACTACTTGGGTAGCTCGTCTGACCGTTTGACGTGGGTACCTAGTAGGAGACGAGAATAATAGATATGACAAGTTTATGACAATGTATGTAATGGCGTGTGAAATGTGTGACAAGTTGACAACAAACATGCAATGGTGTAACGTCAAAGTATTGTGTTGCTTAGCAGATTTAGACAAACTTTATTTTATCAGGCTTTTTCAGACCATTCGACTGGAAACTAGCTAAAGGCACGACTGCTCATCAGTTTCATCATCACTATCTCAGCCAAGTGAGGTCCACTGAGTAACAGAAGCCTCCGCCAAAGATTTCCACAACGGTTGGTCT
This sequence comes from Anania crocealis, assembly GCA_949315895.1. Classification (NCBI taxonomy): domain Eukaryota; kingdom Metazoa; phylum Arthropoda; class Insecta; order Lepidoptera; family Crambidae; genus Anania; species Anania crocealis. The sequence goes on along the minus strand of OX438873.1, from coordinate 9,404,308 downwards.
CGCGCCAACCGCATCTAGCGGCTTTCCGCGACCTTTAGATAATTGTCGGTCTACCTGGTAGTGGGCCTACCTAAAGATGGTAGTCCAGTGCGTGATCGCCATTCAGAACCTTCTCGCATCACTGGCCAGCGATCAGTATCGTAAGTCGACGAAGTTAAAGGGACTTGAATCTGCTGTGTAATTCAATTCTTTGACTGTACTAGTATTATCTTAGCTGTGACTGTACTTAATGTTAAGAAAGCTGGCTGAAATATAAAAAATATACAGAATAGTAAAAATGACCAAGTTTTCCCGACTAGGAATGCAACAAACACAACTACCGACTCTACTCAGTTCAATAAGCATTAGTAAGAAGGTAGTAAAAACGAAAAATAAATTAAATAACGTATTTTCTTCTATAATAACGATCCACTGAAACCCTTTAAAAATGAACATAAAGTGCTCTGATCGCCAAGTTTCCGATTACATTTTTTACTCGAAACGAGAGCACCTAAGTTGAGAAATACGATGCAAGTTATTTACTAAGAGACCACGTTTAAAAGGATTACTGCGGCCATCTTGGCGAGACGAAAAAGAAAAATAATTGTTGAGGATTAGCTGCCAGTGTCAAAGTGTTAAATATCGAACACACGGCGTCTAATTTGACAACTGAGGCTGGCCGAAAAATTCGAAGCCGTCTTAAAAAATGTAAATTAAAAAAGTATAATTTGACAGGTGTGTCGTATTCGTGGCGGAGGTTTGACAGCTCGATTGGAAGGTATGTCGCCGGTTGAAGGCACGATGGCTTAATGTTTGTGTTTTTCAACAAAATTGTCCATTATAATTTCATTATTAATTACTAAGCTGAACTCGTTCTGAGATTACTTTCAACTGATTCATAAAAACCGGTGATATCTAACATAGAGCCAGCCACACAAGTCGCATTAGGATTAAAATACACCGCAAATATTTAAAGATAATTATAATTACACCATTAACAACATGTCTGAAATAAATGTTGATTATGTAAGAATCTAACGAATAAACTCAAAGGACAACATAATTACATAACTAGGCACAAATGTATATTTAAAAAAATCATTTCCTGGCAATCCTTTTTTTACATTATAACTGCTACGTGGTCAGGGAAAAGCCAAATATGTAGTGCTTCAAATTTAATACAGAGACACGAAATTGAAATGTATAATTTAGGTTTCATTAGTGTTTTCAAGCCATTTTGATTAGCTTGTGCGATAAGTTTGACGGCTAAAAGCAAATAACCAAAGCAGCTACACACTACAAACGTGAAAAAACAAAACAAAAATTACTCACCATTCAAGAATCTCGCCCAAATACCAATGCTCGAATTTCATAAAAGAAGAAATGCGTAACACTTATCACCTTATCAGCCCTTCAGTGACAAAGCAAAACGCACTGTCACGTACAAAAACGAAACGCAACGCATCAAAATAACTCCATTGATCTAGATACGGAGATCTTGTCCACAAACAATACTATTCTTGTGAAAATAAACAAGTCAGCTCCTACGGTTTGATATTTGAAAAATAAAACTAATCAGACGTTTGAATTTCGTAACTACGGCATGGTAGGGTTGTCAAACGACGAATCGTTTGATAACCCTACCATATGTACATAGAAAATGATGAATGTAGGTATATCCTTAGAATAATAACGCTTAGAACCCTAGTAGGCCCTAGCGTATTGATGCATTTTCAAGTCGGCCTTTTAAGGCTTAGTACGTTTAACGTCGCGTCAGTCGTCATTACAAAGTCTCACTATCAACAGCTCTCGTAATTTAATTCAAAAAGTGCATACTGCACAGTGAAAGGATATCACAACGCGTCTCACAATAACTATAAGGATACGAAGATCACATTTCACCCGTAACTACTGTTTTGCAACTTATAATTCTGAGTTAAACATTCGTCAAAACTAGAAAGTAAAATGTAAACAAAACAGCCGCCATTGCAATGAAAATGTTGCCAGGTATAGGAAAAAATTCCCAGATTTTTCATTTTTGTTTTCTTTACATTTTTGTGTGGCATTAATTGTGTACGATTTAATAAGTAAGTAGGTAATATTACGTACTGATACTTTCAGTTCTGTTATTCAATATTTCTAATTTAATTCGTACTTGTTTCTACTTACATATACCATCCATGAAAACCTCTAACTATTGGCAGGTGATATAGTGTAGTGAAATATTATAAGAAAAGGAGCTGTCCTGTCGTGGCTACGCCCACTGCACTTTTTCGTCGTGGGATAAAAAAAACAGGAATAAAAGATAAATCATTAACAATTCTTAGACCTACCCGATAGGCACACAAAATTTCATGAAAACCGGTCCAGCCGTTTCGGACTAGTTTGGTAACAAACACTGCGACACGAGTTTTTTATATTTTAGATTTTGAATCAGTCGATCGTATTTTTTTTATTAACTAAAATGAATATTGATAATTAATGTACAATGCTATTTTCTGTCGATTTATTTCACGAAACATTTTGAAAACAATTTGCATAAAGCTGAGGCCAAACAACCGTCATTTGATTGATTTGACCGTATTTTGAGTTGTGATTTTTGGTCAAAAGATATTTTGAGCCGCAGAAAACTCATTTTGCGTCGCCTTGTAGCACAAACATGACTTTTGTATGAAATCGAATGCAGCGTGAAGTAAGCGACTCATTTTAGGCCAGTGAGACAAAATTGGAACACTGCAACAATTTCCCCGCTTAATAGGGAAATGTCATTTTACTTGCAACATTGTATCAACGCTTGTGTGTGTGCCAACTAACGTAATTACGTGATGTTTGCGCACACAAAGATAAGTAAGTGGCTTCAATGTTTAGCAAAATTATGTGTGAAACTATCGTTCTAAGCGTTATTATTCTAAGGGAATATCATTTTTATTTAACTAATTGTTGCATTTTGTTCAACATAGGAAGGACCATAAACCTAATACCCAACACTTGCAATAAAATGTAAAATTAATTCACAAACGTTCCACAACTATACTGCTAACAATATAAATAGATTTTGGCGTAATGCTTAGTGTTACAAGTATTTGATTCCAAGGAATCAAATAAACACAAACACTTAAGTATCACATCATTATACACTTGTTGCATCTATATTCGAATATTTTTTGTGATTTTTAGGTAAAAATATTCCACCATAACTACCTAGTAGACGGCGACTTTGTCCCTTCTGCCACAAAATAAAGAACAAGTGGTCCAGTTAAAAGCCTGTAAGTAACAGGTGACCTATGGCATTATCTGCCAATAAATAATCATCGAAAGACAGCCGTACAATAAGAAGATACTGAAAAAGTCTATAATAAATATTAGGTTTCCTCATGATATTTTCCGCTCTTACATAACAAAGTACTATAATTCTGAATGAGATGTAGGTATTAGAGGTACGGGCTTTCGAACTCATCAAGCCTGTGTGACGAGAGGCAAGACTCCACCCTCTGAGCTACCATCATAACTGTGTCTCTACAATGCCTTTCTTGCTAACTCTATCTACGTATATTTCTTTCCCTATGACAGCATCTAGCGCCTAGCTCTCAGTTGCATAGAGTATTTTTACTTAAAATTTTCCATTTCGAATTACTGATCTGAAACAAAAGCCAATCTAAGCTCCGTGCAAGTTAAAACTTGCCTTATTACGAACTACATTCATTAAAAAACTTTAACTGCCAGCCCTAACCTAGACAACGGTCTTGTGTCACAGGAAAAAACGCGCGTAAAATATTTCGATGTTTGACAACTGTCACATTTTGATACTTATCTATGTTTTTATGCTTTTAAGTACAGCGCAGCACATTGATACTTTACTGCACGCTTGTCGTATGCGTATCAATATTCATAGTGTTGACCGCAACGGTCATTAAAATTTCGCGTAGGTGAAGTGGAGATTTGTTTTGAGCACTAATTTTACCGTTCGATTTCCGGTCGAATAAATTTTACTAACTTAGACTTCTTTATTATCTTTATTATATCCCGGGTAATATCCGGTTACCTTCGACGACCTTTATCTAATCTTAAAACTTTTCTTTATTCTTAGATAGTCTGAAGAAGAAGAACTTTAAAGGTAATTCCGGTCTCAGTCAGGAGAAATTTTAAGAGATGTAGTGTTAGTGCATCTTTTATACCACCTTTTACGACTCGGTTAGTGAAAAGTTGCGTAGACTCGCCTACTATGCAAGGGTCTTCCCCGTATTTATAAACAAGTAAAAGTAATTACTTGACTACAAGTAATTACTTGAGAGACAATTTGTATGCCTTAATCACGAAATAACTAGAAATTATAACTACCAAAAGTTAGCATTTTCAGCCAAATAATGTGACTATTAATGGTGACCAATTTCTTTCACTTAAGCACTAGATATGAACACTTTAAGTTATGACTTTCTGAAGCAATAAGTAATTACTTCTATAAAGATACGGGGGTTAGATTCTTAGTCGGGTGATTATATTATCTGTGGTCGGGTCAATTTAGGAAACCATTCTAAATTGCTCGGGACTGTTAGGGGTCAAGGGGATAATAGCCATGCTCCAGAACTCGGACTTCACATTAAGCCGTTGGCCCCGTCTTCTGCCGCCAGATAAAAGTCACAAGAACAACTGACGTCAGAGGCCTGTTATAGGCTTGTAAAACTCTGACACTACATCATCTTCGAAGGTTAGGAAGAAGAAGAAAAATTAAGTTAAAATTTTACTAACGAAGACTAGATAACAACAAACCTAAAACTAATGGCGATGACGCAACAAGCGCGACACAGCCAGGTATTCTGAAACTATTAACAGAGGAAACGTGTGGCATTCGCTAAACCAACTGCTTACCATATAAAATGACGACTTAATAACAACTAATTAACAATAAAACTGTACAAGCTGATGATAGTTATCTTAAGGAATGTTATATATATAAAAAGGTGATGTTTTTATTTAATTTGTCAAGAGGTAAAATAAATAATCACCTACTGCTTCAAGCCTTTCAGTATCGCGCTCCAACAAGATTGCCCCGGGATGTTTTGATTGTTGTTGTTTGATTCTAATTTTATTTATTGTTCTGCATGAATGCAATGTCTCGTGTTGGTTGGTCTAAATAAATAAAAAAATAACTATTATGCAATTCCTTACACATTGTACGGACAATGGGCGAGGAATAGTGTCGGCGCGTCACGTGTACTAAGGCTTCCTTGGCTTCGTGACGAGGCGTCTCTACTAATGTGATTATGGGGCGAAGGACGACGTTTGGAGGTTATATAGGTAAGAAAAACAGAAATTAAGTGACAAAAGAATATTAATGCAAAATAAATCATCACCAGCCAGCCATAAATCAGCCGCTGTCTGGGCTCATGTATCTCCAAGTCTGTGCTTAGCAGACGGGATAGTAAATTTTGACAATGGTGACAAGTACGTCGATTCTGTAAAATTCGTTCAACAACTCGCATCTCACTTCGATGTTCACTCTCACTTCGCATTAGGCAACAAATGACCTTGATTTTGTATTCTGTAAACATCACTTCGTCACTTGCGAAGTGAATTGAGCTTCGAAGCGTTCATCGATGTGCTAGTGCGTACCACACTCTACAAATCGTCAATCGAGTTTTATAGATTATTGTTTTTTGCCCCAATTAATGAGTTTTCAGCATGGTACATTACTTATTTTATAATTTTCAAACAAAACTTCTTTAAATTTAGTGATTTGAGTAATAAATTATTAAAAAAACAAAAAATTCTAAATCGTGACATGACTATAATCTATGCGTGTTGAGAAAGAAAAAAAAAGTGACTGAACTTTGTTTTGAAGTTTGTTTTGTTGTGTGTTTACATTTCTTTCGGTACCGAAAACGAGAAGATAAATTATCATGATGTAAGTATTAAATAGCATTGTGAAGTTTAAATCGATATTACTTAAGATACGTTAGTTCTATAAGTAATTCCACAAAAATGTTACAGTTCAAATGAGATACGGTCCTCTCACCCATCGTCGGCTCAAGTGGAGACCCTGGAAGAGTTTATGGATGGAAACCCTGACTTGGCAAAGGGTTTCCTCAGAACTCAGAACGCCAGGGAACGAAGTCGCCGTCGTCAGGGGGAGGACTTAGCTGTGCGCCTAAATAATATAGGTGGCACTGTAAAAAAACTATAAACAGTGGACTAAGGTTAGTAAGTATCGAGTTTTTTTCATGAATGTTCATTAGAACCACTTAACATTCTTCAAGGCAGACTACTTGAAAATGTGTGAGAAATGTTGGTTGGTGTAAAGTGTGCTACAAATGCATCTTTTATTGAAATATGTATACTACTTGTATAATGATTATTATCCTTTCTTTATTTTTTCTTATTGTAGTATTGGTCTGATAAAAAGAGCGCGATTAAAAAAAAAGGCAGCTGCGTGCTCTGCTGCTAGACGTAGGACTGGTGGTGGGGTGGAGGATTTGGTAGAGCTGACAGAGCTAGAAGAAAGAATTCTTGCTTTGTGTGGTGGTAAAAGCTTTTTCACAGATGTTAATTTAGGCATAGAACCTTTTCCGGTAAGAAATTGAAACATTCAGCATGCCATTTCGCATTAATCCTATCTTTACTTCAAAAAAATCTGGACTAACTAGTATTTATTATTAACCCTAACCAACCTGGTAATAAAGTAAATTATATTTATTACCATGTAATTATAATGCAAATGCTAATTTAACAAATGTTCTAGTTCTATTCCATATCAATGATATAGAGTAATAAGATGTACAATACTTTTCAGGGCTCTGAGCAAATTGAAAGCCAACAGCAACCTACAAATTCTTTTGCCAGAAGGCTGTTCGGCACTTCATCCAGCTCATCTGTTGGAGCAAGCCAAAGCATTGTGGTATGTAGCCTAGTGTAGATTTTTTTAAAATCAGATCACCAGTTGTACTTTTGCCATGTAGCAACAAATCTAGTCTTTTTTGATTACATGACATAACAGTTATAAAATGTATTTTTAATCCAGGACATTTATTAGTGATCATAATGGTATCATTTTCCTTGAAAGTGGCAATGTTTACTTATGATATCTATTATTGTTTTAGGATTGCCAGTTAGAACAAACTCCTCCAAATCCTCGAACCTATCATCCTAGCCTGTCCCCACCACCCATAACCCTGTCACACACTCCTACACCTTTTCCTTCCCGCCGTGGCTGTACCCAAGGGTCCTCTCCTGTGGTTTGGCGTTGAGCTGTTTCTTGCCGGTTCTTCTCGTCACAAAATCTCCCATTTGTCTGAATGCCCTTGTAAACATGACTTAATTAAGGATATAGGATTACTTAGAATAAATATTGAATTAAAACACTTTTAACAGATACTAGCGTGGTTTTATTTTTAGGTTTTGATTTGGTGGTTTTTTATGCATTCGCATAGTTTTGTTTCGCGTAGTCATAAGGTAGGCGCGCTGAGGATATCCTGAATCACCTGAAAAAATAAAGAAGCACTAAATAATAATGTTATTTTTATACCTAAAGATAGAAGGCCCGGACTGCATTCAACTCGTGCACTATTTGTAATTTACATTCTGAACTTAGCCCAGGGGAAGTAACTTACCAAGCAAAAGAACTTCTTCTCCGGCATTGGTTAATGCTTCTAAATGTGCTTTATTACACACTAATTGAAAATAAAGCTATCATGCTTAGCTACACCATAAGTCGGATCCACAATTATTATATTTAAATCTGCATCTGTTATCTGTTATCTGAAAAAATAAAAACATGGCAAATAAATAAAAACAAAACTAATGTGATAGTAATTACAATGTTATACAACAATGTTGAAATCCATTTTACCAATTGCACATTTCTTGCATGTTAGCCTTTGCCGCAATAAAAACGTTCTTCATTCGCCACTAAAGTGCCATCAATGCATCCTATTACACATGGAATGCCAAACTTTCTGTAAAATCTGTAAATGAAAGTAAGCAACCACAATTTATCATAAATACTATTAACAACTATCACAAAAATCTAATAAGGTAGACAAATACACTTATTTTTCTTTTAAGACTTGTCTCTCTTGCATATTTTTTTGAAAATCTTATATATTTTCTTACTATGGCTGGATTATTTAGAGCTACAACTTCAACTACCATTTGCCAAAAATGATAAAGTGCATAATATCTGTGTAACAATAATCCAACAATTAATTTGATTATACAGCTGTATTGTGTTCATACAGGGCAAATTTATTGAGCAACTTGGTATGGTATACAATAGGTATGGTTACCTACTTAATCATATTGTAATTATCAATGTTTCAAGCTTCATAAACAATAACAAGAGTAGAGCATTTTACAGTATGAAGTGACAGTTTTAAGAATCTAAGTAATAAATTATGCATGTTGTTGTGTGCTTGATTAAAATCTTATCACAGCAAAGAAATTTACAAACTAAGAGCTTTATGTATACATAATAGAATAAAATAGTTACCTTAACGCGAGTTGAAAATCCTTTTCCACGACGTTTTGTGGTCTTTATTATGGGCAATAAGTCATGCTCTAGTTAATCAATGAGTTCCTTAGAGAGTCTATAAACGTTTACATAATCGGTATCTCGGGTAAGTAGTGATAAACTTCGAATTTGGCAAGATTGGCGACGCATTTCTAGTTGATCCAAAGCATGAGCTTCTTCTAATAAAGAATTCAATAAAAAACATTCTTGCCATCTTAAACAGACTTAAATATTCTCATAACACAAACACTGTGACTTTTAAAAGTAATTTTAACACTATTTGAAAGGATTTCTTCTATTCTCACTCACAAATTATTAACTTTTTATTTGACACTTCAATTCGTGTTCGAGGGCGAAGGGAGCGTCGAAGTGATGGCGGAAATCCCTTACAGAATGCCACATAACACGTCATCTCATACATTATCTGTCAGAAACTCACGTATAAGTTAGTTCAACTCGCCGCCACGCTCGCAAGTGTAGCGCTAGTGAGTCATGCGAGTTTTTAGAATGCCAATCAAAGAACTCACGGCGGATTCAGATGTGAAATGCAGAGTGAAGTCTTACAGAATCGCACTGAAGAAGACTGCTGCCTTACTGGCGGACTTCTTCTGGCATTACTCCTGTAGCATCGTGTAGACTCGACAAAACTCCAAATAGTAATACTGCTCTTTGTTCCTCGCAGCAAATGAACCCGGCATGCAAGGAGATGCGGTTCGAGAGACATAATTTTTCAAGTTTAAATACCAAAAATATATCCTATTTATTATAAATATAGGTACTATAATAGTCGTGCAAGCTACGCACAATAATGTTCTCCCTCGATCGCACATGCAAGAGCGATACAACAATATGTACCTATCGTTGTTCTCAAGGAATCACACCATCATTTCAATTCTATTACTATTGGCTAAGACTAGATTTAATCCCTCAACCCCCAGGAGGCACTCGGGTGCTACGATAACAATTAATTTCAATTGTGTCTGGAATAACTTACGATCGAGGGAGTAACTAACTTACTTAGTTTAGTGACTACTTTGTTGTAAATATTTCGTATATACATAGATACTAGGCTAAGTTTCCTTAGTTGCCTCAGATCTATACGCTATGTCACCTTTGGTGATAGCGAATAATAGGTGGTGTTTAGTGAGTAGATGTCTCACATAACCTCATAACCTCATATTCTTATGGATACGAGAATTCACCACCTCCTTCCCCCGTGGGGAGGGTTGCTGGATGAGCGATCATTTTAATAGGAAAAATTTCTTATTAAATCATTCCCTTCTAAACATAACAGTATTACGAGTATTATTAGCAAGATAATGTACATACTGCTAAAGTGGTCATCATCCATCATCCCAGCTAAACGATGCCTACTGCTTGCCTATGTTTTGACATAGCTGGTCTCTCCTAAGGGTCTTCGCAACGATCGGTCCCCCATCACCCGCATCCAGCGGCTTCCCTCGACCTTCACCAGATCTTCGATCGATTCACCTGGTCGGGGGCCTACCCACAGATCGTCGTCCGAAGCGCCCCAACGTGCTGTCTTTACCTTTGCACTGGCAGCACGCACTGGTCAAAGACTGTCGTCTTGAGACACTGATGTAATTTAGACGGGAAGATTTTCCATGCCACACTGGCGGATTACAAGCGCAGCGAACACGTTGCGTACGTGGAGCGTACGCGTCGCGGATTCGCAACGTTTCCGCCTTGAGTGAGCGGCAAACGATACACTCAGTAACAGAATGAATTCCGACAAGGAAATATTGCTGTTAGCTTTGTTACTTCGACGACGCAAGAAACGTAAACCAATACTTCGAAGATATTGGGAGGATCCAATAACAACCAATCGACTGTATGAAAGCGACTACTATGTGTTGTTTTGCAAAAGAATTAAAAGGATTCTAAAATAAAACTACTAATAAAATATATAACTAAAGTAGTATAAAACTAGTAGTAATAAAACTACTAATAAAAAATAAAACTAAAGTAGCGCGGGAGCGGTGGTTTCGGTATGCGATTGTACAGAATGGCGGCCACGCTTCTTTTCGCGGCGAAATCGTTGCGCGTCCGCAACGTATTCGCTGCGCAGCCACGACGTTTTCGCCGCGCACACGCGGCGTGTTCGCTGCGTGGCCGCTCCGCTTTGAAAACGCTTGTAATCCGCCAGTGTGGCATGGCTCTAAGTATAGGGAGAAAGTGTATACTGTTCTGTTTACGGCCGCCAATACTTGTCTATTATAACGTCTTGGGCCTGATGTGGACTGTGCATATATTTTTATGAGTCAACATTAACACCAGCCTATATTGAGTAAGTCCACAGTCCTTTATCAGGAAAGCGCCTCCTGGGGCCTGGATACCAAAGCACAAAATGATTAATAAATTGAATAGTCACACAAACATTCCAGAATTACGGAAGACTAATGGAAATGTTGGCCACTTTCTCGTTCAGGTTCTAAGTCAATAAAACTATTGACTTAGAACCTGACTTATGATGATACAAACGGGCTAAACTTCCAGTTTTTCATCAATGTTTTACCATTCACATAGGAATTTCTTCAAGAAGAGATTGATTAATTTATTGTTAATGGTTGGACGGGTAAAGGACTTTATGACGAGACATTAAGTTATAGATAGATAACTTCATGAGAAGAGATGAATGGATTGTGTCAAAAAAGTATGATAGAGGAGGGAGTGGACGACTCGATGACGACTGATAAGTACGATTCTACGAGGGCGGGTCAATAAGTCCGTGGCTTTTTGAATTTCTGACCTCTTTACTGAAAAAGCAACACTACTCCTGTCAACAGGTATCTGTCAGTTGATTCCTATCAAAATTTGAACTTGCTGCGTCAGTTAGTTTGTCTTTGACAGCATTTTTATCAGACTACCCAGTAATTTGAGGAAAAAATGGAAAAAGGTGAATTTCGTGTGCTTATTAAGCATTATTTTTTGCGAAAAAAAACCATTACCGAGACCAAGGCTAAGCTTGATAAATACTATGGGGACTCTGCACCATCGATTTCAATGGTAAAAAAGTGGTTTACTGAATTTCGTTGTGGCCGTAAAAGCACTGAAGATGCCGATCGTCCTGGACGCCCAGTTGAGGTCTCTACACCCGAAACAATCGAAAAAATTCACGATATGGTGTTGGCCGACCGAAGATTGAAAGTGCAAGAGATTGTGGAAGCCGTAGGGATCTCGCATGGCTCAGTGGTTTCAATTTTAAAAGATCAATTGGGCATGAGAAAGCTTTCCGCAAGATGGGTGCCGCGTTTGCTCACAGTCGACCACAAACGCAATCGTGTAACAACTTCACAGGAAGGTTTGGCGTTGTTTAATCGCAATATAGAGGAGTTTTTGCGCAGTTTTGTAACCGTGGACGAAACATGGATCCATCACAACACACCAGAGACCAAACAACAGTCAAAGCAGTGGGTTTCTAAGGGTGAATCGGCGCCAAAGAAGGCCAAGGTGGGTTTGTCAGCCAATAAAGTTATGGCGACTGTTTTTTGGGATGCACGTGGGATAATCCACATTGACTACCTTCAAAAGGGAAGAACAATCAATGGGGAATATTATGCCAACTTATTGGACTGCTTCAATGACGATTTGAAAAAAAAACCGACCTCATTTGGCCAAGAAAAAAGTTATTTTCCACCAAGACAATGCAAGGGTGCACACATGTGCAGTTGCCATGGCAAAAATCCATGAATTGGGCTATGAATTGCTCCCTCATCCGCCCTATTCTCCAGATTTGGCTCCGAGTGACTACTTTTTGTTCCCAAACCTGAAGAAATGGCTTGGTGGAAAAAGATTTGACTCCAATGATGAAGTCATCTCGCAAACAAAGGCCTCGACAAATCATATTTTTTGGAAGGGATAAAAAAATTGGAGAAGCGTTGGACAAAGTGTATAGAGCTCAAGGGAGACTACGCTGAAAAATAAAATGATTTGTTTATCAAAAAATCTGTGTTTTATTCCAAAAGTCACGGACTTATTGACCCGCCATCGTATGTAAGAGGAAAACATCGGAATTTTTTCATGACAACTTTTGGCGATCGTTCATCCTACAGTACAAATTACTAGTGCTGCCATCTTTCGTCGGTATATAATTTAAGGTCTTCTGTCAAGTTGCTAGATGGCGTTAGTGCTTGACTACGATTTTGAAATATTTTAAAAGATTCATATCACTTATTCTATAATTTTGTGTGTCTGCTAACTACATCATACATTATTTATTTGTTTCATATTATTTTGGTTCTGGCTTTTTTTTGTAACTCCCAAGCTGTGACATAAATTGAAAAACAAAATAAATGTGGCCAGCATGCACAGAAATTTTTAATTTAGTAGTATTTTAGTCAGTATTGTTTTTTACCAATCGCTCCTATAAAAAAATAATTGACTAGTTACTGCCCCGTCTCTTGTCACGCTAATTTTACTAAAAAACTGCGAATGCTGTCAAGTGGGTTTAGAGGTGGTTTAAGAGAGCAATTATTTTTGCCCCAACCACGAAGGTTTTCAAACTCTTGCTCGAGACATAACTCTATAACCTAACTTTATAGCTGTATTAACTATACTTATGCATCTTAGAAGTAAAAAATATATATATTTGCAAATTATATAATTGACTATACATCACAGTAATTAATAATAATACGAGTACATCTGAATTTTCAAAGCTTTCAGTTTGTGTGACGTTAACAAACAAATTATCAGCTTAAAAAAATCCATACCATACTATATTAATCTATCTGGTAGGTTGCGCAAAATCTTTACAGTAACGGAACTACCTACCGGTTAGCTATGTTTCACTAGCTATTGCCCGCTACTTCGTCTTTTATACAAATTACAACTGATAAGTTAAGTTCCCGAGGTAACAGCACTGAGTTATTTGGATAAAATTGTAGCATAATTGTTAATTTAATGTCTGCGCTACAGTACTAAAGATTTTATTTAAAATTGGTGTTGAATGAGGAGCAATATCCTATCTTTCAAAGAAATAGTTTTTTTAAAAAGTTAAGAAGTTTGGTTTATGGTTTTTATCCTTGGTTGTCTTTTGTTTTTTCCTGCTGCTTGAAGAGATTGTAAAAATGTGTGTTTTGAGAATATAATAGAAAGTGAATATTAATAATGAGTTTTATTAAATATGAATATAGAAAACCCCAACAATTGGTACAGTAGTTTCAGCGTGAAAGACTGACAAACATCCATACATGTAAACTTTTGCGTTTATAATATTACTGAGGGTAGTGGCAATGACTGACCACCAAATTACAGTGCCTGCTTTTTGCTAGTTCAGCTCTCTTTATCTTTAATAGCTAAACAATAATTATTTTAGTGCACAAAGTACAATGATTGTGATCAGATATTTTTGTTGATGTTCCTCGACCTGAAATTATTAAGATAAGATAAGAAAACGTATATTTGGTACAATAAAAAATTACATTGAACATACTAATAAAATAAAAAACATAATGTAGTTCGGATCTCATCATATTAGTTCGGTATTTTACTGGTATACGATACTGGCAACATTATACCATTATCAAACATGGCGCGCGTATACGCGATACCGAAATTTTTACATTATTTCGTTTGTTTCTCTGTTATTTTATGTTTTTTAACCAATTCAGTTAGTGCAAACCGTGAACTAGATGAAGATAATTGGAGGGACATCCTCGAAGGAGAATGGATGGTGGAATTGTAAGTATCTTTTCATCGCCGGTTTTGGTGTAAAAACGTGTCAATTCGTAATGCTGCATTTTTCGGTGGAAATACTTTAAATATTGTAATATTTTGCCTCTGTACACCTCTGTTGTATTGTATAGAATATTACGTTTACCTTTGGTTTTAAATAATCTTGTAAATAGTTCAGACTTCTAGCATCCCCACAGGGTTCAATAAACCATGGCAAGGTCGATGTCATTGTGGTCCGGCAAAGAACCGTTTTGAAAACCGTGACGCATTCTTTTTGTAACTATTGTCTCCATAACTCGGCATTTTTCACTTTGCTGAGAACAACAATGGGATCCAATTTATCTGAAAATTAAATGTAATCAGGCTATAACACACTACTATTTTTAGATAAGTATTCTAGTCAACATTTTTGAAAAACTTATATGAACATTATATGAACTTGCTCGAGAATCACTATTTACATTTACTCTTACCTTAGCAAAAAACAGATATAAAAAACTATGATAGTGCTATACTGATTTAAACTTTCATGGTCACTATCACTAGTGTTATTTAATTCGGGGTTTTCCGTTTTTATACGTAAAATGTTTATACCATCTACCTTATTTATTATGAGTTTAACTCATAATAAATAAGGTACATGGTATAAACCCCGAATTAAATAACTCTTATGATAGTGCTTCTTGGAAAATGCAGTTTGTTATTGAACAGGATTTATAAATATGCTTTTTATTACACTTACCAACGTACACAATGTACAGGAACTGTTAATGTTTTATAACAAGTAAAAATCCATATCCATCCTGCTTTTGTAAAATAGATTCTAAAAGACTATTCTTATTATAAACTAATACTAATAATCGTGATTTGTGTGGTCACAAATCAAACTATATCTCTGAAAGTACTAAAGTAACGATTGTACCAATAAATAAAAAGATAACAAGAAAGGTTAGTAGTTAATCTTTCGATCATGAGTTATTCCAGACACAATTGAAATCAATTGTTATCGTGGCACCCGCGTGCCTCCTGGGGGTTGAGGGATTAATATCAAGTTCTACACCTAGAGGGGAATTGGAGTAAACAATAACATTACCGCATACCCAATGGGTTTTCTCTGTTGCAGATGTTAGTTAATACTTTGACGACCATTTGGATCAGCGGTAGTAAACGCTGCTTCTGAGCCATCGGTCGCGGGTTTGATCCTCGCACAGTACAAATATTTGTGTACATTAACATGTCTGTTTGTACTGGTCTGGGTGTTTTCTATGTATTATAAATCTATAAATCGTTCTGTTGACAAAAAACAACCACAAAAATTTCACGGTGTATATACATATAGAAAAAAAAAGTATATAGGTGCGTTTATCGGTTGTCTAGTACACCATACGACAGGCTACTTAATAGTAGCTTAATTTGGGACTAGATGGCTCTGTGTGGCCCAGTGAGGCATGTCCTAAATATTTATTATTATTATTATTATTTATACTGCTTAGGTTTGAATAGGTCTTGGAGGAAAAGATTTTGAAAGAAGCTTATCTATTAGGAATCAATTTATATTTCAGAAGGCAGGTAATTAATATTAGTGATTGTAGTAGGCACCCTAACTGCCTGTCCGAAGAAGTTACGCAATCTCTATTGTTTTAAGTCAGCCAGTGTACTGAGATCACCCCAGAGAGTAATAATATACACTTGTGTTAGGGTTCACTCGCTCCTCCTCATGGCCTTAAAATTAATATGCTGTATTTTTAGTATAACCAAAATTGCTCAAGTAATGTAATGCTAACAGAATTGTTGTTATTACACATAGTACGCTATGCCCTCACCTTGAATCCCATTATCACATCCAATCATTATTGGCATTAATCATTCTAGTATGTGTAAACAAGTTTGTCATGGACACTATTAGTTACTATTTTTGGGATTCAAGCTTTTCTATAAGAGACAATCTTTTTAATTCTTCATATTATGCAAAAATTATCTTTTTTAAAGATTTTAAATTTAATATCCATTTCCATACTTAAAACTTAAAACTGATTTGGGTGTGATAGTATGAGATCTTAGACAAAATGTAATGCTTTCTATCATTATGTGTAATTGTAATTGATAAAATCGTCTCATCAAAATGACGCCCACTGATGGGCCTCCCCTTAAGATCTCCATGACGATAGGTCTCACTATACCTAAACAAATGAAATAAAAAACATTGATGAAATGAAATGAAAGAATTTTATTTCAGACTAAAGTACACTCGACAACACATCAAGGTAAACAGTTGAACTGCGATAACAGCTTTTATTACGTAGGGCATAAAGGCGGTCTCAAGGTCAACATGTATAGTCTGATGTGCCGCCGTGTACATCATATTGGTTTTAGTAAAAATTAAATAGCTAATGTTAGTAAATATAAACATGCAAAGTTATGCGTCTTTGAAATGAGATACATGTTTGCGTATTTTTAATTCGCGTTTATTTTTCGTTTAACCCAACGTTTCGAACACTTTGCGCTCATGGTCACGGGCAGACTAATGAATATTTCGCCTGTTAACCCCTCAGCTACGCGCCCTGGTGCCCGGCGTGCAACGCGCTCGCCCCCGCGTGGCGCGAGATGTCTGCGCAGGCGTCGCGGAAGGCGCTAGGCATGCGCGCGGCCGCCGTCGACGTCACCAAGTCTCCAGGCCTCAGCGGCCGGTTTGTGGTCACAGCTCTACCTACTATATTCCAGTGAGTCTTGTGTTTGTTGCCATCTATACAGGATGAAATTTTGACTACCTTCCAAATTTTAATACAACAATCTACGACGTATTTTTTCTTTTGTTATACCCCAGTACAAAAATGTCAAGATAAAGCACTTAGAAAATTTTTGATACAGCCTCCTCGGAACACTTTTTTTACGCGGTTCGCATCTCATTCATTCATTAGGATACTACTCATAAGTTTTTGATTTTCCCTTTAAACCTTCACGGGCTTAAGACCGTAAAAATTCAAAACTATGTTACATTTTTTACTTCATAAATGGGCTCTAAATACGATACTTAACGCCTATAAAAAATTTGGAAGGTCATGAAAAAGTCATTCTGTAAATCTGTTAAAATCAGTTTTATTTCTGCAAATAGGCCCCTGGAGGCGCTTTTACACGTCCCAATATTTAACCTACCACTGCTTCGGGACAAATGTGGGCTAGTGCCGAGAAGAAGCAGCGCAAGAAACTCAGTCACTATTGTCAGCCTCTTTTTAAATAAACATGTTTACATAAGATATATGCCAGTGCGAGCTGATACAATTTATAGCCAAACGTTCCTATCATTTATATAATCATCAATAGTGTAATAGCCCTTTTTCATTAAAACAACTTTGATATATGATTTGGATTTATGTACAGGGAGGTCAGCAATTGACAGTGGTAATTTGTTAAAAATACGGATACAATTTCCCATGAACGAATTACCTACTTTTCGCAGTCTGAATCCTGGAACGGCAAGTTTATCTTTATTTCGGGTATTGAAATTGTGTACGTCACTATTTTTGACAAAAAATTCGAGGTTTTTACGGACGTACATAATGTTTTCGAAAATGTATTGAGATGCAACTGTTAGTATGTTGATCTCTTTGAATAGCTCTCTTAGAGAGTCACGGGGTCTAAGGCCGTAAATAGCCCGCACAGCACGTTTTTGCAATATAAAAATAGACTCAATATCTGCCGCTGAGCCCCATAACAAAATTCCGTATGACATTATACTGTGAAAGTAGCTAAAATATACTAATCTTGCCGTTCCAACATCAGTCAATTGTCTTATCTTTCGCACAGCATAAGCAGCAGAACTAAGTCTTCCAGACAGAGACCTGATGTGAGCACCCCATTGCAGTCGAGAGTCTACAGTTATACCTAAAAAGGTAGAGGAGTCTACTGTGTCTAATGGCTCATCTTTTACAATAACATTTGTGGCGGAAAACCTTACATTAGGCAAAGTAAATTTAACACATTTTGTTTTTCTTGCATTAAGCAAAAGATTATTCGTAGCAAACCAATGCAATAATTTAGAGAGGGTATTGTTAACATCGTCAAATGATAATTCGCCCCTCTTAATTTTAAAAATTATTGAAGTGTCATCTGCAAACAATACCATCTCACAAAGATTATACATATAATATGGAAGATCGTTAATGTATATTAAAAATAGCAAGGGTCCTAATACTGATCCCTGAGGGACACCCATGATAACTTTTTGTGTTCTACCTGTGAGATATGAGTTAATTAAATCTAACGAATCATTCGAAACACCATAATGTCTGAGTTTTTTAATTAACGTTTTATGGTCCACACAATCAAATGCCTTTGACAGGTCACAAAAAACGCCTATAGCATCTAACCTACTCTCCCAAGCATCGAATACGTGTTTTAGAAGTGCTACTCCCGCATCAGTGGTATTTCTACCTTTCCTGAATCCATATTGATTGTGATGTAATAATTTATTCAAACTAAAGTGCGATAAAAGTTGACTAAACATAATTTTTTCAAATATTTTACTTAGTACTGGCAAGATAGATATTGGTCGAAAATTAGCGGGATCACATTTCTCGCCGGATTTAAATAATGGAATAATTTTGCTAAACTTCATTAAAGTTGGAAACTGTCTATCATCAATACATTTGTTGAAAATTATTGCGAGATGAGGGGCTATTGAATTTATAATTGTATTGATAATATGAACGGAAATTCCCCAAAGATCTTCAGTTTTTTTCATATTCAATTCTCTAAAAGTTTTTATAATTAAATCAGGGTTTATATGTCTAAAATTAAATGAAAATTTGCACTCATCGACAGCCGACTTGAGAAGGGATTCAGCTAGATCAGCGGAAGAAGCAAGCCCTTCAGTAGTGGAGGAAGCTATGTTTGAAAAAAAATTCTCAAATGTATTCGCAACCTCTGTGCTCGTGTTTATTAACTTATCCCCTAATTTGAGAGAGTAAGCAGGATTGCTTGGTTTTAGTCTACATGTTTCTTTATTTATAATATTCCAAGTAGTTTTCGCTTTATTTTTGGAAGCCGAAATTAAATTATGAAGATAAATTAACTTTGCTTTGGCGCATACTATTTTAAATAATTTGGAGTATTTTTTAACATGGTCTATAAATCTGTTGTGGTTTTGAGATTCAGCTTTTAGACTATACAAATCATATAATGTTTTTCTACTTTTGTAAATACCAGGTGTAGCCCATTCATTAAACTTACAATTCTGTTTGTTGATTTTTACTTCTTTCTGCTTAAAATGATTATCGAATTCATTTTTTACCAAACCAAAAAGGCCCTCATATAATTGATCAACATTCTGACTACCAGGCTTTAGTAAATTAACACCATTTTCAATTTTTCCTTATATCTGTCTATTTTATTAATAGTAACCGGCCTATACACATAATCTACTATGTTCGGGACACGATGGTGCTCAAATGATGCTTCCTGTCCACTATGGTCTGAAGTTAGACAAGTCAATATGTTTTTTTTTAACACTTTACCATTACAAAAAATATTATCTAAGCAAGTAGCCGACGTGGGCGTTACCCTGGTAGGTTCATTGAAAAGATTTACTAAATCATATGACTTGAAGAGATTAAGAAATTGAGTGGACGTTTGTGTGTCTTCTAATATATTAACGTTGAAATCAATGTAAAACATAGTCGCGTTAAGTCAAGAACTAGGATTTCTTACGGGTGTCGTAAAAGGCGACTGAAGGAGTACTTCCAGAAGAAGACTTAGCAGCATCTGCTCGCCATGCTATCTGGTTTTATATAACAGCACCTTTAGAACATACGGAGTCTCGCAAGCGATGTGACAAAGTCGCCCGGCCTTAGCCGCCGGTTTGTGGTCACTGCTCTACCCACTATATTCCAATGAGTCCTTTGTTGGAGTTTATTTACATAATATGTTTAAGTCGGGAACTAAGATTTCTTTTGGGTGTCGTAAGAGCCGGATGATGAAATACTGCAAAAAGAAGACTGGCAACATCTCCACGCAATTTAATCTTTTATGATATCAGAAACTTTAGAAGCCCATGTAAGTCCATTGTGGGACACTTGGCCTCTCAGACAGGACGATATTGCCATAATTGCCGCGCTTGAAGGCCGGCTTTCGATAGTTTGGCCAATGATGGAAGGTGATCTCCGTTAGTCGCTCCTCTCATATGAAGATAAGGGATGGTGCTATTTTAACGTACCGAAACCACACGACACAAATAAATGCTGTCACTTAATAAACATCCCGTCCGTCCAATTTCTGTCAATTAACCCGTCCGGGAATCGAACCCGGGACCTCGGAGCAGGTGTGTACGCCACTGCAGGGAGATGAAGGCTGTTGCTTTACTTTTTTTTACTTTTTAGCGTTAAAGATGGCGAGTTCCGTCAGTACAAGGGTCCACGGGACACAGACTCGATGCTCAGCTACGTGCAGCAGCAGCGGTGGAAGCAGACGGAGCCGATACCAGCGTGGAAGGCGCCCGATTCCTTACAGATGACCCTTGTCGCTGAATTCTTCAAGCTCAGTCAAGCTCTGAGGGTGAGATTTGGTCTTATTTATTCAGAATTTATCTTCCATGAATTCACGTATTTTACTCGCGTTTATTAGGCAACCGCATTATATTTTGGTTCATCCCGAAATTTCGTGTTTGTGGTGCTATTCCAAACTAAGGGTAGTTTGGAAACAAACTAATTTAACATACTGTTTTCTTGAGTTTACGCGAACACTATACATTGAAATGAAAGATAATTTTACGGATTTAGACTAAGTTAGTCTTCCCGTGACCATGAACGCTGTAAAGGGTTCGAAACGTCGGGTTAAATCAAAAATAAACGCGTCATAAATCCGTAAAATTATCTTTCATTTCAAACTGATTTAAACTTCAATTAACACAACACTTACGGGGTTTAATGCAACGAACCGTTATTTAAAGGTAAATAGTAATTTACCTTCCCGACGTTTCGATCCGGTTGCACGAATCATGGTCGCGGGCAGACTGGAGGCGCTCGGCGTTGTCTGGCCGGTTGAGACGAAATGTTTTCATCTACCCGCACTTCTTTAACAATTTTGTCACTCGTACAGTCCGCTCGACAAACTACACTAACAGTGTCCGGGTTTCTCACTAACGGCATAGCACACGATTTACACTTCGTTAACGTTCGTTAAACTTCAATGGTCACTATCACTAGAGTTAATTTATACCAATTACCTTAGTTTTTATGAGTTTCCATTATTTAATAGGTTTTACTAAGGTACATTGTATAAACCCCATATCAATTAACCCTAGCACCACAAACCCTGTAAAATTTCAGTTTGATTTCTTGAAACCAATTATTTATTTAGTATTTCAAAAAGTGAACAGCTTGGACAGCAGTAAAAGAAAATAAAACCGGCCAAGTGCGAGTCGGACTCGCGCACGAAGGGTTCCGTACCAAAAAGGCCAAAAAAACGAGTTTGTTGTATGGGAGCCCCCTTAAATATTTATTTTATTTTTAGTATTTCTTGTTATTGCGGTAACAGAAATACATAATATGTGAAAATTTCAACTGTCTAGCTATCGCGGCTCTTGGGATACAGCCTGGTGACAGAGCGACGGACAGACGGACAGACAGCGAAGTCTTAGTAATAGGGTCCCGTTTTTACCCTTTGGGTACGGAACCCTAAAAATTAACACATATGGACCAAAATTGTCTCCATCCTCTGCCCAAGTATAAGGATAACTCTGCTCTGATCCGATTATAATCAGGCTCGAATGTATGCTCCCGGTTATATTTCGCTTTTTAGAGATTACTACTAAATTCCGCCAACGCTATTTGAATAACCTTAGCCAAACAACCCCACTGCTGGACAAGTCCCTAAAAAAACTTGTGCAATTCATGTCACACACACCTTTGAAAAAAATATTAACATTTTAGTATAAACGCCCCTTTGGTGTAGTGGTTTAAAGAACGATGGCCAAATCGTACCTGAACGTGGGCATTAATGACTTGTATTTTAAAAAATAAGTTATTTTTAATTATATTTTATGAATTATTTATACATCAAAAGAACTTGTAGTTTTTGAGAAATAAAATAATATTCCGAATTTATTTTTTTTGGTTGGGATAACAGTATTGTAGCTTTTGAACGTGTCTGACCGTGTTTGAAGGTTTGTTATGCGTTCTTATATAATTAGTAGCACAATATAATTTCACTTAAAAAATATTACTTACGATTTTATCATTTGAATTCGAGAATAATATTATTGTGTTTCAAATGACATTTGAAAGCCAGTAATGGAGTCAGTTTTTAAAATGACAGATGTCTTTACCGGTGTCCGTGTTGTCTTGCAGTCGATCTTTGCGTTTGCTTTGATACGTACTGTGCAATATTTTGTTCTGTGTTTATTTTTTTTGACCCGCATTTTGTTTATTGGACTGTGATATCTGCTACTTGTTGTCTAAGAACCATAATTTCACTCAAAACCTTAGGTATTATGTTGTAAAAATTATTGAATGTCATCCTAACCTAAAAAGATAAAAATATTTATATTTCCAATTAACGAAGTTTTTGATGAAATATTTTGCTACTTTCATATTAACAATGATGTTTTCTAACAAAGTCATACAAAATTAAAAGTGCCCATCTATAATAATTGTGTCAGGTCCAGCTTCTTTGAAATTTGACCGATGTTCTTTCGGGCCAAGATCTCGTGGTCCCGGGTTCGATTCCCGGGTCGTGCAACCAAAAGTTTCGACTTTTCGAGCTCGGGTTTGTGACCACCAACCCGCATTTGGCAAGCGTGGTGATTATTTTGCCAGTACCCATCATCGCTGTGGTAACTTGAATTCAATGATGGAGGCCTTTTCCCTGCAGTGGGATGATTACAGGCTGTTAGTAGTATAAACAGTATCATATGTTTCAAACAGGCATCAGTTTCAGCGTTGTAAGACAGTTGATTTCCCATTACCAATGTTAGTATGTATTGTTTTTGCAGAGCGTACACAACACCCTGATGGAGACGTACGGGCTGCCGACATGGGGCTCGTACCTTATCTTCGCCATCGCGACTATATTCATCGGAGCGCTACTTGGATTGGTGAGAATCATGATATTCTAGCCTTTACCCAAGACTTTATAATAACAAAAACAGCTTCAGACCTATCGAATATACGCATAACATGTTTGTTATGCATGTATTTGATAGTATGCTGTTAATTTATTTATTTAAGACATTAGTAGTCTATAAATTGTTAAAAATACTAAGTAACAAAAACAGCTTTATCTATGTAAACGTTGTTAGTAAATTACAAATGTGGTAGATACGAACTTAACCACTTAAAACTACTTAATTAGGCCTATCCTATCTCCACCCAGTGCCTTTGTGTTGCACAATCTGGCCTTTCAGCATTTTTTTATTTTATTATAAATAATGGGCTTGCTCTTGACTACATACATTGAAGTCTCTACGGTTAAGAAGAAGCCTAAGATGGAGCGAGCTTACCCAGAGGCACTGGTGCTCCCACACACCAGCGGAACACAGAGGCACTGTTTGGCGCTGGACAACGGCAGGAGGGTGGTAGCATCCAGGCGGCCTCTTACGAGGCCTACCACCGCAGAGGGATCTGTTAGCCGTCATCATTGGTTAGAGAACCAAAGATGCCCTTGCCCAGGGTGGACCACTAGGAGGTAGATGTATGTAGAGGATGCTATTTCGCAAGTAAGGAAGCAGTTTTCTTGCGCATTATGGTATGAAAACCATCCGTATGGGCCTCCGCAAACATTCCTGACGCACTGCAACAACGTGGCAGTCGCAACAGCATCCTGAAAGCATGTTGTATTGCTTCTTAAGAACGTCGTAGGCTTGGCGCGTATATGACCCCACAGACTGCTTGAATAGAATGACTGATAGAACGCCGTAAATAGACTTATTTTGACTTACGTCGAGCAGCGACCGAACTTGCGCTTGCGCTCTATGTTGTTGTCATCCCGGAGGTCACTGGTGACGAAGTGACCTAAGTACTTAAAGCTATCTACAACGCTCAGTACTAAACATAGCAGGAGGTCGAGATGTTACGGCGTAGTTGGATCACAACAAACACTGCGATACTAAAATTTTATAAACTAGATAATATTGTCTAAATTTACGAAACGTAAAATGTCGACAGATGATGCATTCACTCAGATACTGTTACTGTCTCGAAGGTTAAAAAAATATGTAGACATCTACCTTCCGATTACGTTTTATATCAATGTTTTTTAACCTTGTTGTTGAGAAGAATGCGAATGTATGCATGTATGCGGTCATCACTATGTTTGTTTGTTAAGTTAAACATTATGTTGCTTTTATGCATTTCAATATACCTACACACAGCGGCACATCAGACTATACCTTGAGACCGCCTTTATGCCCTACGTAATAAAAGCTGTTATCGCAGTTCAACTGTTTAACTTGATGTGCTGTCGAGTGTACATACGAAACAGTAAAATATATTGTCTTCAATAACCTTGCTGCCTGCCATGGTTTACGGACAATTGTCTATAGTATAGTCGCGCCTCGCAAAAAAATGTAGTTATTGTGGCAATTCATTTTTAAAGGTCTGTACCACAAAATCGAGAAATGATCGGAAACCTTACAGGATTACTTGTCCGTCCGTCCGTCCGTCTGTCAAGAGCGTTAACATTATATTATACTAGGATCAGTCAATGGGGGCTATCGCTAGTGAATTTGCCACTAGAGGCGCTTGTGTCGCGTGAGGTCCAATAACATTCACTTTTCACTGGTTTTAGCAGGCTTCGTGACATAAATTATATATTTTTTAATTTACCTGCTGGAAAGTGATCTCTTTTGTAAATTTTTTTTTTCATTTAATTTCAAAATTATCGCAAATATGGATTATTTGGCGATGAATGTAAACGCTTTGAAAGCGGAATTAAGAAAAAGCGCAAAAATGGCGACCTCAAAGAGCAACTATTTCAGAAGTTAGTTTATTGATATAAAGATAGTTATTTATAAATAAAAAACTTAATTAGATTCAACATTTAAAACTTTGTTTCGGCGCCGATCTAAAGTCGTCTTTGACAGCTATACCTCTGGACCTCAGTCTACAGTGGCGCCAACTGGTGAGCAAAGAAACGGTAGTCCCCATTGGAACTTTATCGCGCACATACATTTAGGGGATTTATTCTTATTTATACACCGTGATTTTGAACCACCTGGAGAACGACGCCCACGTTATTGCACTATTATCTATAACATTATGGCAGAGTTATTTATTTTTTGAAAAATACCTATTAGATTTTGATTCAGAATTTAAATTTTGTAACACGCTGTGACGCGCACAGACGTATTATTTACTGCGGCGGGGTCTCGGTTGAATGGACCTTACACAGCTACTACCCGTTCGCTTCGAGATGGCCGTCGATGACCGTTACAAAATGACGTCACAGGCATATATAGCAGTACCGTTGGCAAAAAGAAATAATCGTATTTTTATTGCAATATCTTTTTATCATTTCCATACATCTTGGTTTGATTTGATGGAGATACAAAATAATATGTACCTGCGCCCTAGACGATATGTGAGTTATTAAAATAAATAAAATGGAGAAATTACAATCGATTATTTATTTATTCTTAATGCACAGTCAACCTTGAGGAGGTGCAGAGACCTGTGTATACTAATTAAATCGAAATCATTTGTGGTGTGAGGGGATTCCATAGTGGCTCACCTAAAGTTCTTTACCCGAAATGTTGCGATTGTTGCAAATAGGGTCTGTCAAGGAGCGTGGTGCGGTGTGGCGGGGAGGGGGGTAGCGGCCAACTCGAAACGAACGCGTAGTACATCTGTGCGCGTCACAGCGTGTTTCAAAATAAATAGCTGAACCAATGTTTAATATATTTATTTAAAAAAATTAAAATTACACTGTCAAGATGTTAACATAACGTGGGCTTGGATTTATAGTCTAGATCCCACCATACAACGACCTTCACCGACCTGGTTATTGGATGAAAAGTATTTTATATTAAATTAAATATATTAATAATAATATAAATATATTACAAATGGGTTGCCTAAAAAAATCAATCCAGAGTATGATTAATTAACTTTTTTTTTTACTTTTCACTGGTTTGGTTAATAGACAAATACCATACCAATAGAAAGTATGAAGCCCATGGAATATGTAAACGTTAGGTTGAATGAATGAAGGAATGAATATAAACAGGTAAATCGATACTAGTAACTTGCACCGGTCTGGTTAATTAAATAAAGTTAAATGCAAATAAATATTATTTAATTATGAACACGGTGGTATACGGTTGAATGCGAAAAACCAGACCTGAAATTCGGTTATCAAATTTTAAAAATTCTACTCTGGAATGAAATTTTTAGTCAACCCATTTGCAATATATATTTATTGGCATATTTAATTGCATATAAAATACTTTTCATCCAATAACCAGCTCGGTGAAGGTCGTTGTATGGTGGGATCTTATACTATTAGGGGTTAAAGTATGAAATTGCCGTTTTGTAGGACGAAATCGAGAAAATTCATTTTTACATACTAACAATTTTTTAGTTTTTTTAAAAACGCCTGAACCGTTTTCGATGCAATTAAATGTGAAAGTTAGATGGTTATAAAGCTACGCATTATTTTTTATTCATGTTTTTAATAATTACTACCTTATTTTCAATTATTTTCCCAATGTTTTAGTTTAGTTATTATATCTTATGGTGCCCGCAGAAAACCAGCGTTGTGGCACTCTTTGCCTCGACATATGCTGAGCGGGGACCTATTTGGTACAGCCTTAATTAAGTTTTTTATTTCATTAGTATTTTCAATGTAATTTTTATTGTACCAAATAAACGTTTATCTTATCTTATCTTATCTTATCATTATAGTATTTAAATTTCTGAAAATCAAAGTATATAATACAAATATAGGTAATTGAAGCAAGAAGGTCAGCTGACACATTGTAAGGGGTCTTTCAACGACTTCCTTTGAAGTAATAGGCACTAGTATTGCGGTTTTTTTTTAGTCAAAAGTTACTCTATTTAGTTTTTGATATAATACAAAAAGAATTACGCAATAATATGACTATACTTAAGAGCTATAAACAAAATAAAAAGTGGGAAAATAATAGGCAATTTCATACTTTAACCCCTATTATTATGCACCTATCACCCTGTATCGAAAGCGCAATGATCACCCCTAGTTAGATGAGTGAACTCAAAAGAGGTCCGTAATAACATCAATTTATTACTCTACAAATTTACTCTACAAAATGGGTTTAGTTAACATAATCAGCTTGTATTGTTTTTGTAAATTACATTTAGGGATCGTACAAAATAATTTACCGGGTGAATGATTAACTTTATGTGGTATGGAAAAACTAATTAATTATCCACAAATGTTAGTACAAGTACAATCAAGTGTTTTTCGTACTTTCAAAATGAAGGTTGACAATGCACCGTGTATAGAAGAAGATAAAAGATAGCCATGTGACTGATGTGTAATAATTGTTTTCAGCTGTTGGTTTGCGTGATTGATCTCCTGTACCCGGCGCGTCGTTCGGACAAGGTGCTGGTCACGCGCGCTGAGCTCGACCGGCTGGCCAAAGGCGACCAGGGATCCAAGTCTGATGATGACCAGGTAAATATAATAAATGATGACATTTCCATCATCTTCAAAAAATTTTATAGGCGTTTATATTAGAGCCCATTTATGAAGTAAAAGTAACAGCCTATAATCATCCCACTGCAGGGCAAAGGCCTCCATCATTGAATTCAAGTTACCACTGCAATGATGGGTGTACTGGCATAATCACCACGCTTGCTAAATGCGGGTTGGTGATCACAAACCCGAGCAACGTTCGAAAATTCAAAACGTTTTTGTTGCCCGACCCAGGGATTGAACCTGGGACCCCGAGATCTTGGCCCGGCATTTAAACCACTAGACCAACGGGGCACTAGACCAAATTTATAAAGTAAAAAATGTAAATCAAGTTTTCACCAGAAAATATTTTGCACAACATAGTTTTCAATTTTTACGGTCCTAAGCCTGTTATGGTATAAAGGGAAAATCAAAAACGTATGAATAGTATCGTAATTAATAAAAGAGATGCGCATCGCGTAAAAAAAGTGTTGCTAGGAGGCCTTATTAAAAATTTTAGATTTTTGGGGGACACTTTCTAAGTGCTATAACCTGACATTTATGTACTGGGCTATACCAAAAGAAAATATAAGTTATTTGTTTTTTGTGATAAATTTGTAAGGTGGTTAAAATTCCATCCTGTATATTTTTGTTGCAAACTCGCACCTATGCCAATGTCGTTAAGGTGCCCTGGTGTATAGCGTGATGTGCTGTCCATGTGGAATTTAGAATTTGTAATTATCTCGCTAGATGTCAGTAATTTTTTTCTGAATAATGAGTTCGCGAAGTTAGTAACAGCGCCACAAGTTTTTTTCGAAGTGGAAAATACGATGCGTGCTATAAATCACAATCTTTTGTGATGGTACGAGGGCGGGTCAATAAGTCCGTGACTTTTTGAATTATTTTTTGCGAAAAAAAACCATTACCGAGACCAAGGCTAAGCTTG
The DNA here is from genome assembly GCA_949315895.1 of Anania crocealis. Taxonomy (NCBI): domain Eukaryota; kingdom Metazoa; phylum Arthropoda; class Insecta; order Lepidoptera; family Crambidae; genus Anania; species Anania crocealis. The sequence continues at coordinate 9,375,539 of OX438873.1, read as the reverse complement.
ATAAATACTATGGGGACTCTGCACCATCAATTTCAATGGTAAAAAAGTGGTTTACTGAATTTCGTTCTGGCCGTAAAAGCACTGAAGATGCCGAACGTCCTGGACGCCCAGTTGAGGTCTCTACACCCGAAACAATCGAAAAAATTCACGATATGGTGTTGCCGACCGAAGATTTTCGGGTGTAGAGACCTCAACTGGGCGTCCAGGACGTTCGGCATCTTCAGTGCTTTTACGGCCAGAACGAAATTCAGTAAACCACTTTTTTACCATTGAAATTGATGGTGCAGAGTCCCCATAGTATTTATCAAGCTTAGCCTTGGTCTCGGTAATGGTTTTTTTTCGCAAAAAATAATGCTTAATTGTTGTGGTGTCTGGCATCGACGCAAGGAGTTTCCATACTCAAGTGTCCAAAACTCTATGGTGCTAGGCAACCAAGTTGTTTATAAATAGACAGTGTCACTTGTGAAAAATTATTATAACGAAATACTCTTAGAGAACTGAAAAAAGGTGTAACCGAAAATATACAGTGGTGATAGTCCAATAAAGACTGTGTTAGCTAATCGCGTGTGATTAAAATAGCTAGGTCGTTTTTTAGGTATATCTACTAAAATTCATAAGTTCAATATACGTCAGTGTTCTTCCACATCCTTATCAGGTAACCACACTCTGCTACATTATTTAAGAGGTTATCGGACCGCAGCTGTTCAGATATATTAACCATGGATTATTCAACTAAAATCGACATAGGCAAACTCACAGGAAAAGAAAATTGGTCCACATGGAAATATAAGATTTCCATCCTACTTGATGGTACTGAAAATGCCCTAGAAGCAGTAGAAGGCCGTTTTCTTAAACCCACACTCGCGGATGGAGCAGGTGACGCTGAAATCAGCAGCTTTAATATGGCGTTAGCTAAATATAAGAAAGCTGAGACTGGCGCTCTACTCATGCTAACCACTAATATGTCAGAGGATACACTAAAGAAAGTTATGAGATTTCGGACTGCTCATGAAGTCTGGTTGGAGTTACATAGACTATTTGACGGACAAACGGAAGATAGAGCTTACAATTTAGGTTTAGAATTCTTTGGACTAAAACATGATAAGGCGGACGATATTCCAACGCACATGTCAAAGCTCAAGAATCTCTGGAACGAATTGAAGGTGGAGGTTACAAAGGTTGATCCCACAGCTAAGCTTCCTGAAATGTTCCTCATATGTAAAGTCTTAGACACACTAGATGATAGGTTCTTCAACTTTAAATCAAGCTGGCTGATGCTAAAGCAAACTGAAAGGACCATTGACAGTCTCACAAGTCATCTTTGCGCATTTGAAAGAGATCTGGGTTGTCAAGCAAGTTCTAAAGAAGAAGCACTAGTGACTGCAACCACAGAGAGACAAGTCAAACGCAACTACAACAAGGATGAGCAACTGATTTGCAACTACTGTTCTGGAAAAGGACATAGAGTGCGCAAGTGCAAAAAGTGGATTAGAGATGGGAGGCCACCTAAACCAACTCCAAGCACATCAGGATCAAGCTCAAAGTCGAATCAAGTGCAGCAGATCTCACTGATGGTAAACGCTTGCTCGTCAGGACAAACACAAGACCGACAGAGTTGGTTTGTAGATAATAGAGCAACTACGCACATTGCAGTTAGAAGCGATTTCTTCACAGAATTTTATGAATTTGACGCTGATCACACAGTTACAACTGCAGACGGGACCACGATTCCAGCGTTAGGGAAGGGAACCGTAGTGGTAGCATCAAATGTCCGTGGCAAAAAAGAAGAAATCAAACTCAATGATGTGTGGCTAGTACCGTCATTAACGAAGAATCTTTTTTCTCCATTAGCAGCACAAGATAAGATGCAAAACAGCATTTTTACCTCAACTACGAGAGAGTGTAAGCTCGATATTGAAGGTATTACAAGAGTTCTTGGCAAAAGAGTACCTTTTGGAGGACTTTATAAGTTAGACATGGACACAGTCATTCCTAAAAAGCACAAAAGTATCGAAGTTAATGCTATTACCGGGTCAAATATGTTGCAACTGTACCATGAACGCTTCGCTCACCAGGATAAGAATCATGTCATTCGTGTGGTGAAACGCGAGTTAGGCATCAAACTTAATCCTGATAAAACAAAATGTGAAGGCTGCATATATGGGAAAGCTCATAGAAAACCGTTTGGGACAAGGGAAAGAGCATCGGTTTGTGGCGAACTGATACACGCCGACGTCTGTGGACCCTTTGCAACACCAAGCATCTCCAAGTGCAAGTACTTCGTACTATTCAAAGACGATTATTCTGGATTTCGCTTTGTTTACTTCCTAAAAGAGAAATCAGAGGTCAAGGATAAACTAGCACAGATGCTACAAGAAGCAAAGAATGCAGGTCATGTTGTCAAGACACTGTTGAGTGACAACGGTGGTGAATTTGATAATATAGTCGTTCGGAAAATTCTAGAAAAGCACGGAATAAAGCAGCGACTCACTATGCCGTACACTCCGGAGCAGAATGGATGCTCTGAAAGGGAGAATCGTACACTTGTTGAGGCAGCAAGGTCCATGATGTTCTCAGGAGGAGAATTACCTCAAGTTCTTTGGGCAGAACTTATAAATACAGCAGCATACGTCCTAAATAGGACTGGACCGTCAAAGGTAGAAGGAAAATCTCCATATGAATTATGGCTAAGAAAAAAGCCAAAAATCTCACACCTTAAAGTGATTGGAAGCTTTTGTTACGTCCATGTGCCTAAACAGATGCGCAAGAAGATGTGCAAAAAGGCAATAAAGGGTAGACTTATAGGCTACGAAAATGATGACGGCTATCGCATCTACGATGGAACAAAAACACTGAAGTCTAGGGACATCACTTTTGAGTCAGACGTAGAATTCACAATAACGACAAATGTTCCAATTCCGTCAGAGGGAGCAGAAGACGATGGACGTATTATCATTGAAGAAGTGCCTGATTTACCAATGGAATCCCAGGAAAATAATGAACGTGATCTAGAGGGAGAAAGAACTGGAGATCAAGTTTATTCAGAAAACGAAGTAGACGATTTTTTCGATGCTAGTGATCAACAAGAGCAGCTCATAGTTGCTGAACCTAGATACAACCTAAGAGACAGATCGAAAATCGTACGACCTCAAAGGTATGAAGACTTCGTATGCTTCGTAGGGACGGAGAACTTTCCTGAGACATACAAAGAAGCTGTCGAGAGGGAAGATAGTGCCGAATGGCTCAAAGCCATGGCGAGCGAAATCAAGTCCCTAGGAGAAAATAAAGTATGGAGTATGGCTGATTTACCTCCGAAGAGAAAGGCACTACCGTGTAAATGGGTCTTTCGTATCAAACGAAATCCAGATGGTACGATAGACAAATACAAGGCGAGACTTGTAGTCAAAGGATTTAGACAACGCAAAGGGATAGACTACGAACAAACGTATAGCCCTGTTGCACGGATGTCTACCATAAGAGCTTTGTTGAGTATCAGTGCCACAGAGAAACTTTACTTAACGCAGTTTGATGTATCCACAGCTTTTCTGAATGGCAAGCTGAAAGAAGACATCTACATGCAGCAGCCTGAAGGATATTCGGACGGAACATCAAAAGTCTGCAAGCTTCAAAGAAGTCTGTATGGCCTAAAGCAAGCACCTAGATGTTGGAATTCATGCTTTGAGGAAATTTTGCTAGAGAGAGGCTTTACTCAGAATGAAGCTGAACCCTGTCTTTTCACCAAGAAAGAGGGAGACAAGAAAATTTTAATTACTCTGTACGTGGATGACGGATTGGTAGCCGCGACAGATGAAGCCCATGCGAACCAATTCTTAACAGAATTAGGGAATACGCTGACGATCACTAGTAAACCAGCATCCTACTACTTAGGATTGGAGATCGAACGTTCAGAAGACGGTTCTATTCTGATTTCTCAGCAGGCATACGCTAAGAAGATCCTGGAACGTTTCCGAATGTCCGATTGTAATCCTGTCTCGACGCCTATTGAGAGGACTTACGAAGAAGGGAAAGTTGATGATAGCCCAGAGAAAAAGAACTTTCCATATCGTGAGGCTGTAGGTGCACTAGCATACTTGATGACTGGCACGCGCCCAGACATTGCATATGCCGTCGGGGTAGCATCAAGGAAACTGGAAAATCCTTCCTGGACTGATTGGGGTAAAGTAAAGAGGATTTTCAGATATTTAAAAGGGACCGTATCTTACGGAATAAAATACAAATCTGAAATTCACAAACCTATCATAGAAGGATATAGTGATGCAGATCATGGCGGAGATGAACTTACAGGACGCTCTACAACTGGAGTTGTTTGCTTGTACGCTGGAGGACCAGTATCCTGGACAAGTCAAAGACAAGCGTCCGTTGCAATTTCAACCACGGAAGCAGAGATTGTAGCTGCAAGTGAAGGCGCTCGCGAACTTGTATGGCTACAGAGAGTGTTTAGCCATCTTACGACTTTGGGAGGCATACCAACTCTAAAAGTGGATAATGAAGCCGCTATACGTCTCGCTCATAATCCCGAATTCCATAAGCGGACGAAGCACATACGTGTAAGACACTTCTTCGTTCGCGAAACTGTTCAAGAAGGACTAATCAGCGTGCAGAAGACAAGTTCTGCAGAGCAACTGGCAGACCTATTGACGAAGGCAGTGCCTAAACCAAGACTCATTTTATTGAGAGAAGGATTGGGACTGCTGTCACCCTTGCATCAATGAGGGAAAGTGTTGTGGTGTCTGGCATCGACGCAAGGAGTTTCCATACTCAAGTGTCCAAAACTCTATGGTGCTAGGCAACCAAGTTGTTTATAAATAGACAGTGTCACTTGTGAAAAATTATTATAACGAAATACTCTTAGAGAACTGAAAAAAGGTGTAACCGAAAATATACAGTGGTGATAGTCCAATAAAGACTGTGTTAGCTAATCGCGTGTGATTAAAATAGCTAGGTCGTTTTTTAGGTATATCTACTAAAATTCATAAGTTCAATATACGTCAGTGTTCTTCCACATCCTTATCAGGTAACCACACTCTGCTACATTATTTAAGATTAATAAGCACACGTAATTCACCTTTTTCCATTTTTTCCTCAAATTACTGGGTAGTCTGATAAAAATAGCTGTCAAACACAAACTAACTGACGCAGCAAGTTCAAATTTTGATAGGAATCAACTGACAGATACCTGTTGACAGGAGTAGTGTTGCTTTTTCAGTAAAGAGGTCAGAAATTCAAAAAGTCACGGACTTATTGACCCGCCCTCGTAGCTTAACCATAAAAAAATTGTAAACAATAACTTATTTAAAGAACATTTGCTTGGAAGATATTATTTTAAAGCCTCAGCTCAAACTTGATCACTGAACTCGTGTTTATTCTTTGCTGATTCCATATAACAAATTGTGGATTTTGAGCACCAGAATCATTTTAATTCAGAATACTGTTAATGTTAATTTAAACGCCTCACATGTGCCACATCCAGAGACAATAGAAATTCAATTGTGTCTAGGACGGATCCTAATCATTAACATATGAGGTTTTAATGAAAACATAAATTGCTAGGCTGATGCGATCACGGTTGGTGTAGCCTGATCGAAACGTCAGGACATCAAAGAACGTATAATCGCTTTATTACCTTAATACAATGCGAAATCGTATTATGACACTTATACACGGTGCAATTTCAACCATCTGTAAAACGAAGCCCAACACTGCCATTGTGTTGTACATAATGGTAACGTGGGTGGGCTTCGTATTCCAGATGGTTTAAAATGCACCGTGTGTAGATTTCGGGTTAAAAATTGCATTGTTTTTTCAGGAACTTCTGAACGATGACATTGTCGATGACGCAGACAATGCTAACAGCGACGCTGAAAAGAACTCTCCTAGCGATGTAAGACAATTTGTCTTATTAAATATAGTGTTGAATCTTATTCAGTGTAACAAGGGTAGATCTAGTGTAGCAGCTAGTTGTTTCCCTCAATGCTGAGTAAGCCTGTCTTTAGCAGCTAGTACATATTAGGGGTTAAAGTATGAAATTGCCGTTTTGTATGGACGAAATCGAGAAAAGTCATTTTTCCATACTAACTATTTTTAGTTTTTTTATAAACGCCTGAACCGTTTTCGATGCAATTAAAGGTAAAAGTTAGATGGTTATAAAGCTACGCATTATAGTATTAAAATTTCTGAAAATCAAAGTATATAATACAAATATACTTAATTGAAGCAAGAAGGTCAGCTGACACATTGTAAGGGGTCTTTTCAACGACTTCCTTTGAAGTAATAGGCACTAGTATTGCATTTTTTTTCAGTCAAAAGTTACTTTATTTAGTTTTTGATACAATACAAAAAGAATTACGCAATAATATGACTATACTTAAGAGCTATAAACAAAATAAAAAGTGGGAAAATAATCGGCAATTTCATACTTTAACCCCTATTATTTACCTCCCATTCTAAGAGTATTGTTTTCCCTTTTATTGGGGTTCCGTAGCCGAATGGCAAAAAACGGAACCCTTACAGTTTCGTCAAGTCTGTGTATGTCACAGCCACATTATTCTGAAAGTATTAGCATTACACAGTTGTAAATTGGTATATAGGTGTATTCTGTTGACCGTTTTACGATTGTCATACAAAAAATAAAAATAATAATATTTAAGGAGGGCTTCCCATACATGGAACTATGCGTATGGGGTATCTATGGATAGGTCTTTTAAAATGACAGAGGTTCCTAGAACTATTGTTTCCTAAAGTCTAACATTTGGAAGATAGAAGCTTCCAGAGTGGTAAAATGAACGTCGTCGTCCCTCTTACTTTTAAACTAAGCAAGTAAAAAATTTGAAAAAAATACAATGTTTAGATCTTTAATACTTTCAACGAAAACTGGTTTGAACGTGCTTTTTTTTTCAAAATGGCCGTCACAGCTCTAGGAATTAACTTTTTCTTTTGCATTACAGTCATCCGAGGACGAGAAGTCGGGAGCGAGCGGAGCGGAGGCGGGCGCGGGCGCGGCGGCGGGAGCGGGCGAGGTGCGCAAGCGGCGCGCGCGCAAGGCCGACTGAAGCGCGACCGGGGGCTAGGCACTGTGCCACATACTTACCGATAACACTTCTACGCTATAATATTCTCGGCTCGACTTGTAATTATATTAATTTTTTAACTCTTCTCAGTACTGCGACAGGCACTGATCGATGATAACTTGTTTGTTATCAATTGATTTTAATGATAAATCAAAATCTAATGATAGTTGTTTTTATCGTCAGAAATAAAACGGCTGTTCCAGACATTTTGCTCGAGTTTTTAGTTACTTCGCATTAATATTATATTCTGCCTTAACATAAAGAAAATTATACTTAATATCTCTTTATTTATCAAAACGTCACTAGTTTCTAGCTCTTCCGGAACTAGATCTTATCTATAAAATATGAACCTTTAAAATTCTTATGAATAAATTGAAAAATATAAAAAATAGATATAAATATATTTATGTAAAATAAAATGCCTCATGTAGAATCAATTTATTACTGGGTTCATATGATATTTTATTTGAATTGATTTTCTTTGGTTTGATATGGTTAGTTTTTGTGCAAGGTCGATATAGTGTTGTATGATTTACAATATTATCGGATAGCATCACAATTAAATTTCTTAAAGAAAACTCATCGTATCAAACCAATATATGATATTTCGCTTTTTAAGTATTTAGGTAAGAAGCTGTAACGAATGTGTAAGACTGGCTTTTATTTCGTCATCTAGCTCAAATATGCATTTCATTCGACATGGCTGTTAATGAACGTAAAAACTATATTCTGAATTCATTTTCGTATATAGAAATACGGTGCAAATTAGTCCACAAAACGTTTATACTGTTCTATGAAAAATATACCCCTGTTAAAGGCTTACGCCAAATCAATGTAATTTATAACTTAAATTTTAAACATTTATCGTTTGTTTTCTAATCCTATGGGGTGTTTTTGTAGAATAGACGCATTGCCATAATAGTAAGATTGCTTATGTTCATTCAAAACATGTCGCTAAACCTATCTCATATTCGTGTAAGCATAGCATTTAATAAATCACTAGTGTTTTGTTCGCACCAAAATTTAGCGTATCTTATAATTAATTTAGGCGTAACGTCCATAAAATTAAAAGTATTATCTGTCTTTTTTAATTTAAACTAACTCCTCGTAATTTTAAGTTGTATTTTGCAGAAATAACAAGAAAAAAGAAGCGATACGGAGTCATAAGCTTTTTGTATATGTACACATTCCTCTGTGCGTGAACGTAAAGCTCAAACTGAAGTGGCGATATCCCATACGTACTTAGTTTTTTTTTAATTTAAATCATTTTTGAATACTCAAATCGTTGTCGTCACTATTTCTCGTCATGTTTAGGCTTGTGAAATTGCAGCAGTAATTATATTATTAGAATAGTAAAATGTCTAAGTAACTGGATCGATGGCGTGGTGTCAGCGGAAAGCAAAAGTTTGGTTTTTATTTGTGAAAGTCGTTTAATATTTTTTTATTTATCGATGAAATCGATCTATTTTTTTAGACGATCGATATAATCGTTGTGTTGTGCAATTTCGTTCCTGATATTTACAGCATTTTATATATTACTTTTTACATATAAATTTTTGTTTTCCGTTGATTGTGGATATTGTTGATACAAAATTGCCTTGTACAAAGACTTAAGAATTGTTTTAAGTGTTGCGTTTATATTAACTATTGACCTAGTGACTTGCTGAAATAAAATTGTATTTATAACTTTGCGTTTTATTATTCACAGGAAAATACGTGATTCACACAAAATAAAACATACCTATGCATCATTCAAATGTTTCTTTATTTAGGTATTTACATAAAATAATTAAGTATGTATTGAATTTCATGTAATTGCAATTAATATTAGTCAATAATTTAGATTAACATAAAAATTATAATATAGTGAACCGTTAGATACAAGGAAGATATTAGCGAGAGGCTTTAATACTATTTTTTGCAATTTAAACCTACGCTTTGTTCGTAACCACGACAAGTGTGGAAACAGCAAATATAAATCTGTATATGCAATGTTACCAGCACGCGACTACTTGGAAGCGATCACAAAATAACCAGCGCGTTTATATGAATTTTCACTTATCTCGAATAGAGCTGGCACAAAACATTAATTGAAATTGAAGAAAAATATTTTCTTCCAATGGGGACTACGGTTTCTTTGCTCACCAGTTGACGCCACTGTAGACAGGTCCGGAGGTATAGCTATCAAAGGCGATTGGCGCCGAAACAAAGTGTTATATCTTGAATCTAATTAAGGTTTATTATTTATAAATAACTATCTTGATATCAACAAACTAACTTCTGAAATAGTTGCTCTTGAGGCCGCTTATTTTTGCGCTTTTTCTTAAATCCGCTTTTAAAGCGTTCACATTAATCGCCAAATAATCCATATTTGCGATATTTTACGAAGGAGATCACTTTCCAGCAGGTAAATTAAAGAAATTATAATTTATGCAACAAATTCCGCTAAAACCAGTGAAAAGTGAATGATATTGGACCTCACGCGACACAAGCGCCTCTAGTGGCAAATTCACTAGCGATAGCCCCCATTCCATTAGTTATTCGTACAACGCTCGAAAAAGATCATTAGTGATGGCACCTATTTTTAAAAAAGCACTTTGGGATAAGATGACGCATTAGTGTGTATACAGTCCATATTCTATAGCAGAATATTACTCTAAATATTCATAATTTTCTGTAAATACATACCGAGAGGGCGAAATCAGAAGAATAATAATTTGCTATACAAAGTGAACGTTAAAGACTAGGAGGATTATAGAGATACCTAACTTTTTAGTATATTGTCCAATAATTAACATAAGATAGTGGAAAGCTTACGATTTCGCAATATACAAGGACTTATTTTATTATTTAACTTCTTTGAATGGGATAATTTTACTGCTCAATATAAAAATAATGACGAATGTGTTTTTTCACGTCCATACAGGGTAGCCGACCAACTGTTATAATTTGTGCATAAAAACTTGGGTTAAAATATTTTAATTACGTTTATCCCCAATCAACTTAGTAAGCCTTTGACTGCGTTTAGGGGTTTCCGCAATTCATGCGTAGTTTGGGCAAAAATAATGTGCTATTGATGATTGAATTGTTCACGTACCGTAGCGTTGTTTTATGTTTTTACACAACGCGAATATCGCGGAGGACGACATGGATTTCTTTTTTTAACTTTATTTAAGTTGTTGTATCTTCCCCAGAGAGTTAAATAATAAAATGCACCTTCCATGTGTTCTCGATTATAAAATGCATAACTCTTTTTATTAATTTTAGCAAAATCTACTTAATATAAAGTTATTTATACAACTGCTGGCAATTTTTATTTGAATTTATTTACAAAGTACGAAAGTCACCGTGAAAAAATTGTTTTGTACAAATTGATATGGAATTGGCTCAAACATGGCCATTTCAATCATTTATGTCATCTGCATACTAATACGTGCCCACAGTTGTACACATACCTTTACAACTATACGTTATTATTATTACAAAGTTCAACAATACGCCCACTTCTCTCGGGCTCGTTTATAATTCAACAAATTTTCATTTTCACATTTATTAAGTTACAAAATCACAATTTGCCATTTTTGAAAACGTACCGGTATATATTATAATTTCATCAATTGACTTAATTTATACAGGGTGTAAAAAAACTAAACGCAGACCCTAAAGTTACGCAATCTGAAAAGCAAACCAAGCCATAATACAAAATATTATAGCTGGGAAATGATTTTTATTTATGGGACTCAAAAAAAAATTATAATTCGTAGCGCGCAATGTATAGCAGCCGTAGTGGGGATGGCTGCTAAGTTCAAAAGTCGTCCGCGCTAAGCCGTACATTGCGTATTGTAATTAATAAAGCCTCATTGTGAACGAAATAATTAAAACAACCACTATGTTTGTATGAAGAAAAGTTTTTAAGTATCCTTTGGCAACAGTTTTTGTAATAAAATGGAAAACATAATTGTGACTTTGACCCTCAATATCTTCGGAACCAGCTGTTTCCCAGGTATGGTCCTAAAGAGAAAAATGATCCTAATGATGGGGACAATACGTGGTTTTCGGATCTGCGTTTGGTTTTTTTACACTCGTTATACAGGTGGACGAAATGGAAGGGTTAACTTGGATTTGATTGGTAATATATTTCTGTAGGAAGCAGTTTTTAAATCTAGTTAATATTCCATTTCTTGTCGATAAATACGTAATTCGAAAATTTTTATGTATACATACTGTGTGCCTAGGCATTTATTACTAATAAATAAAGGAAATTTAACAATATAGTAGGTACAGAAAGTTTGCAGCAAAAGTTATTGTTAGACAAAAATAAACTACGTAAAAATCCTGAGATGATAATATTATCGGTGCGATTGATATTTTAAATGTAAATACAATTTAAGATCAACCTAATTTGAGGTTGCCCATTCAAGTAACGCTGTAATAAATCAGTGTTAAAATATAAATACAAACCATACAACCCTAGACACACCTTAATGTATTCCCTTTTCATCGGAATGTACTGCAGCTTAACTTTAAAATTTGGTGTTTCACATTATTATTACATACATTATACATAATGATACCCAATATAAACTTTATAATTAGAAATAAAACCAAACTCACTACACTTGAACGGATCTGTATATAGCCATACAACTTCGCAAACACATTCACACACTTCCTGAAGCGGTTTCAATGCATTTAATACGATTTCATTAAAGCAATAGGTATAAAATTCAGTTCTGGTACAATTTTTTTAAATAATTTTATATAAAAAGCTAATTATTTCACTAAAATTATCGACACACTTCGATCTTTTAAGCCTGACAGACAGATCTTTGGATAACTTATAAAATCGATGTTTAACGTAATAATAAAATTAAAATAAGTTGCGTATTACATCAAAATTAATATTTATGGAAGCCATTTTTGATTGAGCAAAATACTTATATCTTTTTAGTCTCATTTTAGCAGTTTTAGATTTCAGATCACTAAATAATCTAAACAATATTATTAATATCATACATTATTCTAATGCTCGACCAAAAATGATGTGGTTCTATTCACCTGACAACCGCGTACGCCTCCATAACTTAAAATATCAATTATTCTAAAAAATCTCAGTGTTCATCTAACGAAACTAATATTACGCTTAATACATACCTTGACGATATAAAAGTCATAATAATACATTATGGTCATAATAAACAAACAAAAAGACTAGATTGTTAAAAATAACAATTGTTACATTATTCAATGACTTAAAATTAAAATATATAATAATCACATAATACAAGAGATTTAAAAAGAACGAGCAGATCCAGGTACAATACAAAGATTGTAATTTTTGAAGAAAAAAAATCCCATTATAGTTTCAGCTATATTTCAGGATTTGGTGTCATCATATGAATGTAACAAAGTTAGCTATAAAACATTTATCCATGTAATTTAGAATAAGTACTTTTTTTTTAAAATTTGGATTTCTTTTTAATTGGTAAATTTTACAAGACCATATTCTGAAACATGACTGATCGTTTATGATAAACGATTAACAACAACTCAAATCGGACCTGCAGAAGATGTTAAAAGTTTTTCGAATACGGGTTAATGCATATATTCCGGTTATTTTGGTAAAGCGTTCAAAATATAATTACATCGAAAATTACAATAATTACATTTGATGCGATTGTATCTTTTAAATACAGAACAGGTTTTAGCCTCATACAGATGTGTGGATCGGATCTATAAGGTTACGTATACTTTGCGAAATATTTTCGATGTATCGGTTGACAGTTCACTCATTCAATCTCGCAATCATTGTGAAACAGAGTTCTATTATGAACTAAATATATTAATTTTGTTATTGTTTTGTTCACTGTGAATATGTATTGTTCAAATGACAAATACTCGATATATTCCTGATATTTGTACTGACACGGTTATTAAGCCTTTAACTGCCGATGTACTAGGCACAATTAAAATTTTATTGTTTGGAGGTGACCGGTGACCCCCACGGCGCTTAACTTTGCTAGATTTAATATGACAGAATACAATCGCTCAATGAAACTGATCAACGTTCCTATACTCTGAAGTTAATATAATCCTATATTTTCATCAAAACAAACTTATCCATAGAGAAAACCGGCAGCGATTTCACGTTATATTCATATAACTATTCTTCCGTTAGCTAAACTATCTAGCGTAAACATTGAACAGATCTAAACTTCTTAATTTATAAATATTCGTCTGATGTTTATATTTTTAGACGACAGTACACGTTTCTTATAGTACAAGGCAAACCTATATGTTTCGCTAATACGAGATTTTTTTAAATATTTAGGACAGGAATCCAAAATATGTGTAATTCCGAACTGCTATGTCATAACGTCAGAGGGTATATATATATATATATATATATATATATATATAATTGTATTACCTGTAGGTTGGCAGTGTTTATGAATGTTCACGCTAGCTCGTCAAAATAATACTTAAAACTACACACAAAACATCGCCATTCTGCGTCAATTATAATTTATAATTATAGTATATCGGCGGTGCAAGAATGGTAACAAAATGGCGAACAGAGTATTCTTAGAGCCTTACAAGCAAATAAATACAATTTGGTTAATAAATTCTACATCTATTTCATTTATATAATTGTTAATTCATATAAAATACGAGATATACAAGGATAGCCTTGACGGTGTCATTGAACATCATTTGAATTACAATATAATACCGATTGGTAAAAATATATGGTTGCTTAAATGTGTATAAAGATATAAATGTAAAATTACTAAAATACTTTTGGTCAAATATCAACTTTATGAACATTTTTATTCGGAGACGAATGGAAGGAGAAGAAAAAATATTATTTCTACATTACAGAAATATTTACAAATCTTTGTATTAGATATCAATGCGTGCGAAAAGGCTATAAAACGGTTCATAAATATTAGTTTTGACAATTTCATATATTTCCACGGAACGAAATAAGAATTTCTATATGTAAATAAATAAAATCTACTTCACCATAACTTTATATGGCCATTTAATAATGTTGATAATTTCTGTACGAAATCATGTCAATCCTATTATTTACAAAAACCCATACATTTCAATGTATGTATAACATAACATACATTGGGAACCCCAATCCGTTTCTAATTGACCTACAAGCCACATCGGGTAATTATCTAATCAAACTATTATTTTATTATCATATATTGGAAGGTATTGTGTTATTCGTGTCATGCGATAGTGTTAAACCTTTTATTTATAATATAAATATTGCAAATAATATTTTTCATTTATATATAGGAACCAAATTCGTAAATAAATTATGCGATATAAACGTCGTAGCGACATCGCTATATAGGCACGCTCGTCGCCTCGTAGTTCGTACGCGTGCGAGCCGTAGGCCGGGCGGAGACGCGCGTCAACAGAAGCAAGCGTAAAAACGGGACATGTCTATTGTCCAGGACGAGTCGTGTGGGCTTCTGGAATATTAACGGGAATTGTGATTTTCTTTTCTTTTTCAATGTCATATTTTTCAAGGTTTGTTTTATACTAATGTTAACATTCATTGTCACTATCACTAGAGTTAATTGACTCTGGGATTATATACAATGTTTATTTTATTTATGAGTTTCCGATGTTTCGGTAGTTGTTAAGACGCACAACACTTAAAGTATCCGCTTGACCAAAAAACAGGGAATATGGTTCAAACCCAGAGTCAATATTAACTCTAGCAAGATTTGTTGTATTGGAATACTTTACACTTAGTAAGAATAATGGAATATGTATGTGTTGGTATTGACATACGAATAATTCCCAAGAAGCGTAATTAGACAAACAAGGTTCCACAAAGTAGAACCAGAGGTGGATGTGACGTAAAATAGAAACATGGACAGACACGAAACCACTTGTGTGTGATATAAAAACTACTGAAAATTACAGAAAATGGTGGTATTGAATATTCATTAGGTTAACTCAACTCTTACACCCGTATTTATAAACAAGTAAAAGTAATTACTTGACTAAAAGTAATTACTTAAGTGACAATAACCCCCGTATTTAGTATTTATAAAGAAGTAATTACTTATTGCTTAAGAATGTCATAACTTAAAGTGTTCATACCTAGTGCATACGTGAAGGAAATGGGTCACCATTAATAGACATATTGTATCGCTAAGAATGCTAAGTTTTTAAAGTTCTAACTTCCAACAATTACTAGATTAAAGACCACAAATTGTCACCTAAGTAATTACTTTTAGTGAAGTAATAATTACTTTTACTTGTTTATAAATACGGGGGTAAGTATTCCTTATCAATTACTAGAAGTGAGAACTATCAAAAGTTAGCATTCTCAGCCAAATAATATGACTATTAATGTTGACCCATTTCCTGTACTTAAGTACTAGATATGAACACTTTAAGTTAGAAAGAAAGAAAGAAAGAAATATTTATTTGACACATACAAACACAAAGCATTCTAAACAAAAGGAAACAATAAGTAGTAACTTAGTAGTGAGTAAGAAAGCACTGGTTTCTGCAACACATGTTAGGTATAAAAACCTACCTCTCACAGATGCCAGGGATACCTACATTTGTTATGTAATGTTTTTATGGAAATAAAGATTTATTTATTTATTATAAGTGCCAAAAAGGTTCCCGCTCAGCACTAGTCGTGACAGCTAGAGGCTTATCACGACGCTGATTTTCAGCGTTATGACTTTCTCAAGCAATAAGTAATAAATCTATATCTATACTAATATTATAAAGCTGAAGAGTTTGTTTGTTTGTTTGTTTGTTTGAACGCGCTAATCTCTGGAAGTACTGGTTCGAATTGAAAAATTGTTTTTGTGTTGGATAGTCGATGTATCGAGGAAGGCTTTAGGCTATATAACACCAAGCTGCGACCAATAGGAGCGAAGCATCAGTGAAAAATGTTGTAAAAATTATCGCGATCATAAAAATAGAAATTGACGCGTATGAAGTCGCGGGGAACAGCTAGTTCTTTATAAATACGGGTGTCAGAGTGTCAGTACGTATATGGCTCACCATCAGGGGTCCAGCGGGTGCGGCGGGGAGGCGCCGCCGCTGCTGTCCTCCGAGTGCAGCCCCTCGCCCAGCTCCGTGCCCACCTGTGGGGGTCGAAGGCCTCATACAGAATGCTGACTTGGATGGGGGATGTGTATCTCGTATATACAGGGTGTTAGGTGAATGGTAGGACAAGCCGAAACTAGCTATGTTAACATATGCTAGTTATACAGGGTGAAGTTTTAATTACTGCAATGTTTGTAGTTGGGCGTGTTAATGAAACGACGGACTCTGATGTTATACTCATATATTCTGAAGGGTTTCACACATTATATACTACCTTAACATGACTAATGTACTCGTGCCGGGGTTATGGACGTAGGTACGGCTCAAGTTATTTAGGTTAATAAAACAATACATTTAAATCAAATGATACTTGAGTTACACAGTTTACCTAAAGATGAATGATATCATATTTGTAATTTAAATACTTATAATGAACATTGTTTTTATTATAACTTTAATATCTGG
Source organism: Anania crocealis (assembly GCA_949315895.1). Classification (NCBI taxonomy): domain Eukaryota; kingdom Metazoa; phylum Arthropoda; class Insecta; order Lepidoptera; family Crambidae; genus Anania; species Anania crocealis. The sequence goes on along the minus strand of OX438873.1, from coordinate 9,358,884 downwards.
TTACAAGATAATTATAACTACTATGTCTATCAGTACATAAACTTGAAAAATTTTGTCTCAGGCGGGACTCGAACCCGCATCTCCTCGCATGCCGGGCGGGCGCCATACCATTAAGCCACCGAGACAATGCGACACGGCGCGAATTTTTCAAGCATATTCTTACGCTGTAAGCCAGCGTTGCTTCATCAAATGTTAGGAGTTTGCGCCCTTAGAGTCCCGCCAGAGACAAAATTTTTCAAGTTTATATACTGATATAAGTGCAATTAAGTTGCTAAAATATCAAATAAAGTATATAAATAGCTGTTTCATCTTAACTGACTGTCAAACATCTGCAAAGATGTTTCTTTCGGGTGTTAAGGGTGCAAACTCCTAACATTTGATGAAGCAACGCTGGCTCACAGCGTAAGAATATGCTTAAAAAATTCGCGCCGTGTCGCATTGTCTCGGTGGCTTAATGGTATGGCGCCCGCCCGGCATTGCGAGGAGATGCGGGTTCGAGTCCCGCCTGAGACAAAATTTTGCAAGTTTATATACTGATATTATAAGTGCAATTAAGTTGCTAAAATATCAAATAAAGTATACTATGTCTATTATAGCTCTACACTACACCACCTTCCAAATTTTAATATATCAATCTACTCGTTACTTGATTCCCCGGTTAATAAACGAACTACCCCCCCCCCCCCCCCCACCTTAAAAGACGAGTTGAACCAAAGAAACATTAAAACTAAATTGAAGTCCTACTTTTTAGAGTAAGATTACATAGTGAGCATAATTACTTGGTAACCATTTAATTTCATTTGTAGTTTTAATTTATAAGTGTGTAAATACTTGAATGGTTTTGTACTTAATTCTTTTTTTTTTTCTGTACCTACTTCCGATCGCATGTTAAGTGGCGGATTGTTACCTGCATTGTGGACTAACCTCAATGGGTAATGGCAGTGCAGTGAAAGTGTATTATTCAACGTTTCTGTAATATGATAATACAGGAAAAAAACTTGCCAAAAATCAAATGACGTATTTTTTCTTTTGGTATAGCCCAGTACAAAAATGTCATAAAAAATATATATAGATAAAGCACTTAGAAAATGTCCGCCAAAAATCTACAATTTTTGACACGGCCGCCTAGCAACAATTTTTTTACGCAATGCACATCACATTCATTCATTACGATACTAATCATAAGTTTTTGATTTTCTCTTTATACCTAAACAGGCCTAAAACTGTAAAAATTTAAAAATACATCGCGAAAAATATTTTCGGTTAAAAACTTGATTTACATTATTTACTTCATAAATGCAATGGGCTCTAAATACGATACTGAGCGACTACATTTTTTTTTTAAAGTGGTTAAAATTTCACCTGTATATAAATATAATGGCGAAGTCAGAAATTTGAAATCATCATTTTCGAAAAAAAATTTTTTATATAAATCGGAATCTCAAAATTTTAGTTTGTATGAATGAAATGAAAATAAAAATGATGATATCACTTCTACTTACTACTTCACCATATCATAGTATTTATTTATATGCATATGTTAACATTTCGGCTTGTTATACCATTTACCGAACAACCTGTAGAATAAAAATATGAACTAGATACACAGTCTCAATATATTTTATTTAGCAAAACAAAAACATTTTTCAAGTTACAAAAATAGGGTAGACAACAATAAGATGGAAAAAAAATTGGCTGTTTTTACAACACAGGGACCGATAAAAGTACTTCCATGAAAAACCGAATTCCGATAACTTAATACACTACCAGGGGTAGGTAACTGCTTTATTATTAAACCCACACCAAGTTTAGTCCCACCAAATACAAAATTCAGAATCTGTAAAATAGCGACAGATATACCAACAGAAAGTGTGACATTTTGAGTCGGTGTCAAAAATTCTTAAACAATGAAAAAACATCGTTATCTTGCATTGTGCAACTTGAATAACTGTTATCTATACAAATTTAATTATTATTGTTTGGGTATATTTTCTTTGTAAGTATGTTGGTATAATTTATTTTTTGAAGTTTCTCAGCCCTACTTTTTTACACCTCGGTTTATATTTTTTAGCTTTACTAAATAAATAAAAAAATGCGTGAAAAAAATGTAAGACACATGAAGAAAATTGAAAAAAAATCCTATTCTTTAGGTCGACTTTGAAATCTAAAAAAAACACACAACCAACAATGATGAATACATTAAGCACATGTTACAGTAGAGCAAGCACATCAGAGCAATTTTGAAAAAAAGAATACAAAAGGTGTTACTTAGATAAATAAATGACATATTTTTCGGATTTATAAAATTAATAGCATGCAATGATCAATAATGCACAGTAGCTTGCAGTTCTCAAACACTCCTAGGACTGGTTATGAACATTAAAACCGTGACTATCAAATTCGAAATATTCTTATTATCGTGTGATGATAATTAAATTAATTTGATTTATTTTTATCCTTTCATAACATTATTATTAATTCAATTGTCACTTGAGTTATTTTTTAAAGAGAAAACAACGTTAATTGGACTAATTTTATTGTTAATGTAATTATACAATTTAGGTTGTAGAGTTTAAGTAAAATCAATTATAAAAAAAGTTTTAGGTTCGGGGAATCGTTGCGCGCTGTTGTCCATGTTGGGGGCAATCTAAGTCTATATTTGGTTTCAGTAAAAATCATAGATGTTATTTTAAAAAAATACTTAAGTCATTTCACGATTTTAATCAGTGATTTAAATAATATCAAACCTTACTCATAGTATCGGATCAAGCATTCTTGTTTCAAATGCATGTCAGACAAAGTGGCTGTAATGATGCAAAGCAAGCGTAACTCAAGGTAATGTAATGATGATGTGAGCACATACAACAAATACCTTGAGCACGTCGTGCAGCGAGCTCATGCTGCCGAGGCTCAGCGGCGTGATGGAGCGTTCTAGGAGGGAGCCGCTACCCGCTGACCCGCCGCCTATAGACCTGTAAGACATTCCCATCATGAACCCGCGTTTGGCAAGCGTGGTGAGTACGCTTAGATCATCGATATATTATAATAAAACCGGCCAAGTGCGAGTCGGCCTCGTGCACAAAGGGTTCCGTACCAAAAAGGCCAAAAAAACGGGTTTGTTGTATGGGAGCCGTCCGCGTCAATTTTTGTTATTATGATCGCGATTAGTATCAATATTTTTTCCCGCTTTTGCAACATTTTTCACTGATGCTTCGCTCCTATTGGTCGCAGCGTGATGTTATATAGCCTAAAGCCTTCCTCGATAAATGGACTATCCAACACAAAAATAATTTTTCAATTCGAAGCAGTACTTCCTGAGATAAGCGCGTTCGAACAAACAAACAAACAAACTCTTCAGCTTTATAATATTAGTATAGATAGGTGCACTTTTAGTTGGGACACTTTTTGACGCTAATTGTTCAACTAGTTTTTATGTTACATTATTGGCCTAGACCCTTCATTGCCGTGGTAGCTTGAATTCAATTACGAAGGCCTTTGCTCTGCAGTGAGATTATAGGCTGTTACTCTACTTTACTATTGTTGTTTACTACATTCTCGCATATATCGCACGGGCGGAAATCTGTGAACAGAAGCAGAATACAAAATAGCCTATAAGAGTTCTCAAGGTCTAAAATAGCTTATTACCAAATTTCATAACATTATTAGTGAAATAAGGATTTAGTATTTTAAGGTCTAAAAGTTAGATTAGTAAAATAGTAAAGTTACAGCCTATAATCATCCCTCTGCAGGTAAAAGGTCTCCATAATTGAATTCAAGTTACCACAGCAATGATGGGAACTGGTATAATCACCACGTTTGCCAAATGCGGGTTTGTGATGACAAACCCGAGCAACGTTCGAGCATTCGAAAGTTTTTGTTGCACAACCCGGGGATCGAACCTAGGACCCCGAGATCTTGGCCCGATATTCAAACCACTTACCCAACGAAGCGTTAAAAATTTAGATTAATTTCAACTATTTGTTGCAGAGCTACCAATTTCAGGTTTGGATCTCATAAGATATTTTGACCATAGCTAAAAATTCGCACTGGTTGTGGTACCAAGAATAGTATTACATCTACTTTTTCTACGGGTTTTGTTTCTGTAGGTGTGTAGAGGTATGGATATGTAGGAGAGTAGGTGTGTTGGGGTACGGTGTTTTAAGATGTGTAGGTGTAGGGCTCGACCCTATGCCCTGCCCCTATTTTATTTTATTTTTATTTATAAATAATGGGCTCGCTCTTGACTACATACTTAACTATACGGTTAAGATGGAGCGAGCTTGCCCAGAGGTACTGGTTCTCCCTCACACCAGCGGCACACAGAGGCCCTGTTTGGCGCTGGACTCCGGCAGGAGGGTGGTAGCATCCAGGCGGCCTCTTACGAAGCCTACCACCGCAGAGGGATCTGTTAGCCGTCATCATTGGTTAGAAAACCAAAGATGCCAGGGTGGACCACTAGGAGGTAGATCCCACCACCCCTACGGTACGAGGGCAGGTCAATAAGTCCGTGACTTTTTGAATTTCAGACTACCTAGTAATTTGAGGAAAAAGTGGAAAAAAGTGAATTTCGTGTGCTTATTAAGCATTATTTTTTGCGAAAAAAAAACCATTACCGAGACCAAGGCTAAGCTTGATAAATACTATGGGGACTCTGCACCATCGATTTCAATGGTAAAAAAGTGGTTCACTGAATTTCGTTGTGGCCGTAAAAGCACTGAAGATGCCGAACGTCCTGGACGCCCAGTTGAGGTCTCTACACCCGAAACAATCGAAAAAATTCACGATATGGTGTTGGCCGACCGAAGATTGAAAGTGCAAGAGATTGTGGAAGCCGTAGGGATCTCGCATGGCTCAGTGGTTTCAATTTTAAAAGATCAATTGGGCATGAGAAAGCTTTCCGCAAGATGGGTGCCGCGTTTGCTCACAGTCGACCACAAACGCAATCGAGTAACAACTTCACAGGAAGGTTTGGCGTTGTTTAATTGCAATATGGAGGAGTTTTTGCGCCGTTTTGTAACCATGGACGAAACATGGATCCATCACAACACACCAGAGACCAAACAACAGTCAAAACAGTGGGTTTCTAAGGGTGAATCGGCGCCAAAGAAGGCCAAGGCGGGTTTGTCAGCCAATAAAGTTATGGCGACTGTTTTTTGGGATGCACGTGAGATAATCCACATTGACTACCTTCAAAAGGGAAGAACAATCAATGGGGAATATTATGCCAACTTATTGGACCGCTTCAATGACGATTTGAATAAAAACCGACCTCATTTGGCCAAGAAAAAAGTTCTTTTCCACCAAGACAATGCAAGGGTGCACACATGTGCAGTTGCCATGGCAAAAATCCATGAATTGGGCTATGAATTGCTCCCTCATCCACCCTATTCTCCAGATTTGGCTCCGAGTGACTACTTTTTGTTCCCAAACCTGAAGAAATGGCTTGGTGGAAAAAGATTTGACTCCATTGATGAAGTCATCTCGCAAACAAAGGCCTATTTTGAGGACCTCGACAAATCATATTTTTTGGAAGGGATAAAAAAATTAGAGAAGCGTTGGACAAAGTGTATAGAGCTCAAGGGAGACTACGTTGAAAAATAAAATGATTTGTTTATCAAAAAATCTGTGTTTTATTCCAAAAGTCACGGACTTATTGACCCGCCCTCGTATATTAATAAACTAACTCTTTGCTCGATAGGCAGTCGAGCGGCAACACAAGTCGTAAGTGTAGATGTGTATGTGTGTAGGTGTGCAGAGGTATGTAGTCGTAGCTGTGTAGGGTGTAGGTGTGTAAGGTGTGTTCACCTCTCCATGGGCGGCGCGTCGGGCGCGGCGGGGGGCAGCTCCCGCGGCCGCGCGCCCCGCCACGACCCTGCGAGACCAAAATACATTTGTTAAACACTAGCTGATATATCAAGTTTAAGATTAATCGCCAAATTTATTTATTTACACCTTAAGTCAAGAAGTGTACTTAAATTTAATCATGTCCCCGGTTTATAGAGATGGGTAAAGTTTTCGCAATAGCTATCTTTTCAGACAAATTGAGTAATGAATGAATTTTCAGACTTAGTCACTAAAAATGTTCTAGAAGGCTTACGATAAATCGATTGTATCAAAAGCACGCGCTGAACTGCTAAACAAAACCATGCCAAAGTCGAGCAATAGTCATAGTAAAATAAAATAATAAATAAATAAAATAAATGTGGACAACATCACATACATTGTTCTGATCCCAATTTGAATAACTTTATAAAGCATTCGTATTTTGGAAACTAGAAACAACGAAGGTACCACAAACACCCAGACCCGAGAAAATGTAGAAAAACGCATTTTTTCTACATTGACCCGTCCAGGAATCGAACCCGGGACCTCGGAGCAGGCGACACCTTGAAAACCGGTGTGTACGCCACTCTGCCACGGAGGTCGTCAAAAATAGTCATGTTGTATTGGCTGTTTAGTTTGTTTGTAGCGGTGTTGCGCACCTGAATCTCTTGCCGGAAGGTTCAACGATAAAAAAATAAGTTCAATCACAGCTTCAAGAAACTGTAGAGGGTTGAGTATATGGTTTAAATTTAAATTCGTTTTGTCCTCTTGAAGTTCGGAGCCATAAAAACTGGTCAGTCTAAGTGAAAAGAAAAAAAAACACTTACCGTTATATGAACCAGTGCCATGCGATATAGTTAGCGGTGACGTCCGTTTACTACTCTCTCGACTGCTGTAAACCTGTGACAAAAATACAGTTAAAAAAAAAATATATACATACATTGTTCTGATACCAAAGTAACTATTAACACATTGAGCGCCATGGAGGTCACCGGTGACCTCCAAAAAATAAATTTTAATTATGTCTAGTACTTTGGCAGTTAAAAGCTTAAATCATTTGTTTTGTGGAAACCAGAAATAAGGAAGTACTAACTAACAATACTTTGCGGGTCTGAGGAGACCCGAGAAAATACGTTTATTTTACTGGGTTCCTGGATGGTTTGAAAACAATGGGGACTACCGTTTCTTTGCTCACCAGTTGGCGCCACTGTAGACTGAGGTCCGGAGGTATAGCTGTCAAAGGCGATTGGCGCCGAAACAAAGTGTTATATCTTGAATCTAATTAAGGTTATATTGTTTATAAATAACTATCTTGATATCAACAAACTAACTTCTGAAATAGTTGCTCTTGAGGCCGCCTATTTTTGCGCTTTTTCTTAACTCCGCTTTTAAAGCGTTCACATTAATTGCCAAATAATCCATATTTGCGATATTTTACGAAGGTGATCACTTTCCAGCAGGTAAATTAAAGAAATTATAATTTATGCAACAAATTCCGCTAAAACCAGTACAAAGTGAAAGATATTGGACCTCACGCGACACTAGCGCCTCTAGTGGCAAATTCACTAGCGATAGCCCCCATTGGACCCAGTAAGTTGCGCTGCTTTTCCAGGTAGGAAAAGTCTGGCAGAACACAGTTTTCTTTAAATCAGTCAGTATTGTAGTGACCTATTTGTTTTACATGTTTATATAAATTTGTGTTTAGTTATAATATTTTGTTTTCATTGCGTAAATTCATTGCATTCTTATATTTTAATAATAAATTAACTAACAGGCAAAGTCGCGCTGCGCGCGTAGTATTGTAAAACTGCTGACGCTCGTGAAGCACGCGCTATTGTTCTCAACTGCGTATAGGCACGCCGTGTGGAGAGGGACACTTCGATTCTGTAACTGACGGCGAATGCACGTTCGATCTCGGCCCGCTCATTATTTTTGTACGCGCGCGTAAGCAACATCGTACCGTAGTTTAGTATTTAATCATTCTCATATTCATCATATTCGTATCTCATCAAATTATCTTTTGTGCGCGTGTAACTGTTTTATTTATGAATTTATATATGGAATTTTTGTGTTGTGAATAAGACTATAATTTAATTAATCAGACTTTAATTTATCATTCCCGATAAAATATTCATTCCATAGTATCATAAACTGCTGTATGCCTAGTATGAGTTTTGATAGTATTCTAACAGTTTGATCGTCTCGTTTTATTTCCATACATTTTACACCAGCGCCTCTAGTGGAAACTACTATGAACTAAAAATGCCAGTATGAGTTGCATCGATAAAAAGTTTTCGTTATCTTTGTCAGTATTCGAGTAGTTTTTGACAATTTGGTAGTATGAGTTACCGATTTGACATCTATCATTTAGTAAACGAAAACGTAAACCAAAAGTTTGATAGTTTTGTTTGTCACTGAAAATATTCTAGTGAGTTCATACAAAAAAATTGTTTTAAAGTGAATTTCGGTGTTGAAAATGTCTGCCCGATGGTTTTTCGCGTGGCAAGCGACACAAGACGAAGAGAGAGAGACGCTACAATATTGAACAACGGGAATTATTCTGCCCCAGCCGTATTTCGGATACTCACTTTGTGCAACGGTATCGTCTCTCAAAGGCTTTTATTTAAAGAAAATGGATGTAAATTTTATTCCTAAATTGTATTTAAGTAACAATATTTTAACTTCAAAACAAACAACACTGACTGACACAACACAAACTATCGGTAAAACGTCAAAGTGACTGAGTCTTGCGTCTTTATCTATTTCATAGTGTAAAAGTGAGACAAAAGTATTAAGAGTGAAGTTCGTTCTAACGTTTAGACGATGGTTGATAAAGTTTAAACTGTTATTGAAAAAAGGCACTCATACTACCAATGATTATGAAAACTGACAGTTTGGCGTTCAAACGAAAACTGTGTCAGTTTACGTTTTGGGAAAACTCGTACTAGGCATACTGAACGCTTTAGTATCACGTAAATGTTATTAATCTTGTCTGTAAGACGTTCAACGATTTATGACGCTGACCGTACAAGAGACAGACGCATTTGGATTCGTATAGCAAATTGATTCAGGATTTACATTATTTACCTTCCTTTTACTTGCTATTTGGGGTGGGTAGGTCGTCACAATCTGTGTAGAGTTGTTCTTAAGTCATAAAGTTTATAAATTAATTTGCTGTTCTTCTACGATAATATTATAAACAGGAAAGATTTGATTGTTTGTTTGTATTGAATAGGCTCCGAAACCGATTTGAAAAATTATTTTACCATTGGAAGCCGTCATTATCCCTGATAAACATAGGCTACTTTGTACCGCGGGACCGAGTATGTGGCGCTGCTACCGCTAACTACTAAACGATCGATTGGGTTGAAATTTTTTATGTATATCTCCATGGTTTCAAAGACACGAATGTATTAAGCCTACCTAATCCATCTTTCTATATGCCACCGCTAGGCACAGGTTTCCGAACGCGATATGACGTGGAGTTCACGCGGGCATAGCCGCGGGCGAAGAGCTAGTAAGTTATAAACGGTTATCAGACGACCTGTAAGGTACTGCAGGTCGAACTAAGTCGATATTAATATATCGATATATCGGTCTAGTAAGCCGATATATCGATATTTTATCGATATTTCTCCTTTTTTAAAGGTTTATTAAAATTAATGTAGCTTTATAGCCCCATTACACGATGGGTTATGATGGTGACCATTCACTGTACATTACTGTGTTTTACTATAGTTTTAGAAAGAAATTCGGCCTTAGTAAAGTCAACTGTTGACTCGACACTGTACAGCGCATGGTCATCATCAGCATGGCATGATGATGGCCCATTCGTGTAGAGGACAGGAATACTTCAAGTACCTTTCAAAAAATTCAAGTACTGCTGCTGTACTTACTACTATTTATGTCCGTAACTTTTTATACCTTACGATTTTTCGATATTTCGTTATGATATGTCCCGAAAATGTTTTTCGCAACATAGTTTTCAATTTTTACGGTCCTAAGCCTGTTAAGGTATGTAGGAAAAATCCAAAAACTTATCGATAGTATCGTAATGAAAGTATTAGATGTGCACCGCGTAAAAAAAGTGTTCCTAGAAGGCAATATCAAAAATTTAAGATTTTTGGCGGACATTACCAAAAGAAAAAATACGTCAATTGTTTTTTGTCTCTTTGATTGCTATATTAAAATTTGGAAGGTGATCAATATTTCATCCTGTATATATATATATTTAGGCGTCCAATATCGATATTTAATCGTGGCATCCCCTACTGTACAGTACCTGGTGCAGCTCGTCGGCGGTCTCCACGGTGGTGGGCAGGTCGAGCAGGCGCTGCGAGCGGATGCCGTCGCGGGGCATCCCCTACTGTACAGTACCTGGTGCAGCTCGTCGGCGGTCTCCACGGTGGTGGGCAGGTCGAGCAGGCGCTGCGAGCGGATGCCGTCGCGGGGCATCCCCTACTGTACAGTACCTGGTGCAGCTCGTCGGCGGTCTCCACGGTGGTGGGCAGGTCGAGCAGGCGCTGCGAGCGGATGCCGTCGCGGGGCATCCCCTACTGTACAGTACCTGGTGCAGCTCGTCGGCGGTCTCCACGGTGGTGGGCAGGTCGAGCAGGCGCTGCGAGCGGATGCCGTCGCCGGGGCCCATGTGCGATAGATGTGCGAAGTTCGTGGGCGCGGAGATCAGCCGCGACCGACCTTGAGACCTGTGGTTATACAAATCTGTTCAGTACAGAGCTACAAGTAGTCCAAAGGTACTTATAGTCCTGTCATCTTAGGTGTTTCTGTTACTTTATGTCTATTTTGTATCTACAATATCACACATTACAAACTAGTAGCGCCATCTACAATAAAGCATATAATACTGTATGTTTTTAAAATAAAGTTCTTGACTGTGACTCGAGCGTTTTTTAACTTCGGAAATTGACATAAGGGCAAAAGTAATAAATAAATAGCATAACACCTAGATAAAATAAATAAAATAGAAAACGAAAAAATTTGCTAAACATATTTTTTGTGACTATTTACCTAAGATTTTGACAGACGCGGACACCCACCCTACCACGTGTAGGTTTTGAAACAAGTTTTATAAAAATCCCACTACTACTAAAAGTACTAATGTACTGGGGCCCAATTGCAAAAATAACTGATTTTATAGCTTTCTCTGATCATCTTATTTACCTTATATCTTACTAACGTAATAAATGCGAAAACTTGTATTTAGTTACACCAGAATGGCTTAAAGTAAAGTAACGGCCTGTAATCATCCCACTGCAGGGAAAAGGCCTCCATCATTGAATTCAAGTTACCACTGCAATGATGGGTACTGGCAAAATAATCACCACGCTTGCTAAATGCGGGTTGGTGATCACAAACCCGTGCAACGTTCGGAAATGGCTTAATGGATTAATGGGTCTGAATAAAAATTAAGCGCGATGTAGTGTAGTTCAATGTGTTGTAGCGCGACGTAGGGTAGATCAATGTGTTGTAGCGCGATGTAGGGTAGTTCAATGTGTTGTAGCGCGATGTAGTGTGGTTCAATGTGTTGTAGCGCGATGTAGGGTAGTTCAATGTAGTGTAGCGTAGCTTGTAGTATACTTACAATCGTGTGTGCGCGTCGAGCGCGGCGTGCGACAGCTCGCGCACGCTGCAGCGCCGCTTGTGCGCCGCCCACGCGCTCAGCGCAGACGCGCTCAGAGGACCCGCTACGACAAACACAACAACGCTAATAATATAATCTACATGTAGTCAGTTAGTGCAGTGCAGGGCTCGGAAACGTTATTCAAAATAACGTTTTGAAAACGTTTAGGACAGTTCCTTGTTCAACATTTTGTTCGGAGCCAAAACAAAATGAGAACGTTATAAAACGGTTTACGGTGCCGCGAGTTCGTTCGTATTGCAGGGCCTAAAATTGGCAAAAACGGTTTAAAATCGTTAAAACCGGTTTAAAATCGTTAAAAATCAATCTGCCTCTGTCACACCTACGCTCCCAATCAGGGTCCCCGCTGAAAACCAGCGTCGTGATAAGCGTCTAGCTGTCACGACTAATGCTGAGCGGGAACCTTTTGACACTTATTTCCTTTTTTTATTATATGTTTGTGCTGTGTTTGTTTTTGTGTCAAATAAATATTTCTTTCTTTCTAAAAACGTTTTATTGAGAAAGACGATTTAAGATTTTATTCCCCGTCAAAACGTTTTTTTTGTGATTCCGTTCGAACATAAACGAAGCACCTACGTTTTTAGGTATATAAGGTGAAAACGTTTCGAAAAATACATATAACGTTTTCCGATCCCTGGTGCGGTTTGGCTAACTGACTATAAAACAAGTTTAATCGTATGACAAAGACAGCATGTCATAGGATAAAACCTGTTTTATATCATCACAACGGATCAGAGTTGTTTCCTTCACACGGTGATTGAAAGTAGGCATGCACGTGTATGAGTAGTAGAGATGGGCCGCGGGAAAGCAGACTATTCGGCATTGTTTGTAGTCGGTAACAAATCGGCGACTATTCAGCAAAATCTGTAGTTACAGAAAACGAAGCAGCACTAAGCACTTCTTTTCGTATTTGAGCTTTATTTTCTGTCGAATATTTCCTACTAGGTAAAACGTATTTTGATTTGGACTTCTTTTTACAATTGATAAAACCAGTGTTTTGAACTAAAGATAAATAAAGTAAAAGTTGGTTTTCTAACGCAATCATCTTTCATATTGCAACACTTATGTCTCTTGATCGGGAGTTCTGAAGAGACCACTGGACCTTTAAACTTTTTTCTAAAGTTTGTTGTTATTGTGTTTCGCTTTCCGCCGGAATTGATGACAAGAATGACACCTGCGACAAGTAGGTATTTGAATGATTGGCATTGCCGATAATTCGGCAATTTAAAATCCGATTAGACGTTAGTCGGCTAGTCGGCAAAAACTTTATTCAGCCCATAACTAATGAGTAGGTTAGTAGCTTTTGTAGATATTTCAGTCGCCTCTGATATTAAAGTTAAGTAATGATCAAACTATTAAACAACTTTATATGCCAATTATTAAACCAACTGTTACTTTGACATGTGAATCAATAAACATGAATACGTCAACACTCACGTGCAAGTAGCGGCCTTAAATAGATGATGTAAGGCGCGGTGTCTGTGCCGAAGACTGGGAACCCGTTGCCGCCGTTGCCGCCGCCCACAGCGCACACCCATCCGCACTCGTCCAGGGGGCGGGCGTTTGCTGTAGAAATGTTATCACATGAATAAAGTCATCTTCAAAATGTAATTATAGACGTTCAGTACCGTATTTAGAGCTCATTAATGAGGTAAAAAAATACAGGTTAAGTTTTCATCTGAAATTTTTTTTCGCAACATACTTTTCAATTTTTACGTTCCTAAGCCTGTTAAGGTATGAAGGAAAAATCAAAAACTTCCGAATAGTATCATAATGAATGAATGAGATGCGCATCGCGTAAAAAAAGTGTTGCTAGGGGACCGCATCATAAATTTTAGATTTTTGGCGGATATTTGCTAAGTGCTTTATCTTATAATTTTTGTACTGGGCTATACCAAAAGAAAAAATACGTCATTTGTTTGGTAGATTGTTTTATTGAAACTTGGAAGGTGGTTTAAATTTCATACTTTCATCATATATTTCAATCACTACGCTTCTTCTCCGGAACTCACAAGCCGCGAAGCCAATATCCCATTAATGAATATAGATTGGCGTGTGGCGTAGTAATACAATAGCAACACCCTTTCTAGTTCTAAGGGTATCGTAAAGGCCTGCTGGAATAAGACAACCAGCAGCGTTTTTTACACCAATAGCTAAACTTAGATCGCCAATACGTCTGTTAAGCTATGTTGCAGTTGCAGTGGCAGTTCAGTACTTCTTTCCGACGACCCTTAAAAAACGATTCTATTCTATTTAAGTCGGCACTTTTCAGTACGTCTAAAACCCAGTTATAAAATTAAAAACCAAGTTTATAAGAGTTTTTCGGGTTGTCCCAAAATTAAAACAATTTAATGGTGCGCGCGCGAATGTATGAGTCATAATATTTATTTTATTTTATTTATTTATTTGATAAGGCACACCATCAACATTACCTACATTTTACAAAAATGAAGTGAAGTGTGGAGGAGGTGAAGATGCGTCATTCGTCGCGCAGAATTAGTCGTCTATGCCAACGGTTGTCGGTTCTACGGCAAACGTGACCAGCCCACTGCCACTTCAGCGTGCTTATCCTTCGGGCTATATCGATGTCTTTCGTCCTTATTCGTCGAAGTATTTGATTGGGACGATCTTAACCAACACATTTACAATTTTAACTATATGAATTTAGGATAAGGACTTGATATAACAGTGAGACTTTATTTTTAAAAACTAGCACGTTCTAAGTTACGGCCGTTAATCTTCCCACTGGAGGGCAAAGGCCTCCATCATTGAAATCGAGTTACCACAGCAGTTATGGGTGCAGGCATGATTATACGTGATTACGCTTACCGAATGCGTGTTGGTGATATCGCAAGCATTTTTCGAAAATTCGTATCTCTTGTTACCCGACTCCGAGACCAAACCCAGCAACACGATATCTTGGTCTGTTACCTAAACCACTCGTCCGTTATATACATCTACACCAATATTATAATAATAATAATATTTAAGACACGCCTCACTGGGCCACACAGAGCCATCTAGTCCCAAATTAAGCTACTATTAAGTACCCTGTCGTATGGGGTACTAGACAACCGATAAACTTACTTATATACTTTTTTTTTTGTAAATACATACTTATAATACATAGAAAACGCCCAGACCAGTACAAACAGACATGTTCATGCACACAAATATTTGTACTGTGCGGGGATCGAACCCGCGACCCATGGCTCAGAAGCAGCGTTAACTACCGCTGATCCAAATGGTAAAGAGGAAAGACTTGTATTTTTGTGTGCGTGTATTTAATAAACTCAAAAACTGCTGTGCCGATTTAAAAAAATCTTTCACCATTTTAACGCTACATTCACCCTGAGTGACATAGGCTATATTTATTGCTAGAAAAGATTAGGGTCCCTTTAAAAAAAAGTCCACCCGTGCAACGCCGGGACGGGCCGCTAATATACCATAAATAAGTACTCACGTATATTTATAGTTTGCACCCATTCCCCTGATTCGATGTCGTAAATGTCTATGTGCGTCGTCGTGAAGATCATCAGGTGCGTTTCGTTTATCGCTAGAAAAAAAAAACATACAAGTTTTCAAAATATTCAAAATACATACATAAATATATATCTTTGTGATAATTGTACGAACATAGTAACGAATAACTATATTGTAAGCTTCTTTTTAACGTTTCATTACAGAGGGTATGTACTTTCAAGTTTTCAACGTGATGTGATAGAGTGATGAATGAATCACAATAAAAATTTTAAAATCAGTGCATGAAACATAATATACACGATTAATTAATTTTAATATTTTTGTTCAAGATACCCTTACACATTACCCTATACATTCTTCAAACAGTTGTTATGGGGTTTGCAGTAGATAAGTATTCTCTCTCGCTCGCACAGAAGCCAGGTTGGAACCGGTTAAGTGAACATTGTTGCGCTCGCGCACTTATTTACCCTTATCGCAGTCCTTTGTCGTTGCAATCTGTGCGTTCTTTGAGTTTATAATATTGTCCTTATCAAATAGATAAGTAATATAGTTTATATAATCATTTAACAACATATTAGTTCTGTGTAAATGGATGATATTCTGTAATTAGAAGCTGAAAAATATATAAATAATGAAAAGCAGTTTTTTATTTTTCGATTAGACAGGCAGTACCCACAATGATGTGACCCATATCGTAATTTAGAAACATTTATATCTATTTCATACTTTTTTATTTCTGTACATTGCGGGTAAGCATTGCATACTAAGTTACCTCATGACCTATAATTGTGGTCTAATATAAATTTGGGGTCTCTGCTGCTTTCAGGTGGTGAAATAAAGGAAAAGACAAATAATTACAAAACTATAACTTATTTATTTGAATAAAGAATTATATTAAAGTACGTCACAGTGCACATACGATGAGGAAAATGGCGCTGCTCTGCTATAGACGGCAGACGTGCGTAACAAGGAAATAGCTATTAGTTTGCGTAAGCATTCATAAATCTATAATAAAACCGGCCAAGTGCGAGTCGGACACGCGCACGAAGAGTTCCGTACCAAAAAGGCCAAAAAACGGGTTTGTTGTATGGGAGCTCTCCTTAAATATTTATTTTATTTTGTATTTAGTATTTGTTGTTATTGCGGTAACAGAAATACATGATTAGTAAAAATTTCAAGTGTCTAGCTATCGCGGCTCTTGAGATACAGCCTGGTGACAGAGCGACGGACAGACGGACAGACGGACAGACAACGAAGTCTTAGTAATGGGGTCCCGTGTACGGAACCCTAAAAAGGGATATCGATAATCGAACTAAAAAATATTTGGTCATAAAAGAATAAAATAAAAAAAATAAAATAAAAAAAAAGCCTGTATTTCTTGCAAACAATTGAATATTACATATTTTGTTAGTAGTTAATGCTTAAAGTATGTACTTATTTCTATATTTATACTAGCTGACCCGGCAAATTTTGCCATAAAAATTATTAAATTACTAAAATGGCTATTAAAAAATAGGGGTTGGTGATAAAAGGGTAAAAATTTAGGATTGTATGTATTTTTGTATGTTGTATCATAAAAAATAGAAATTAAAAATTTTGTCTGAAAAATAAAATAATAAATTTAGGGGTGGACTACCCCTAACATTTAGGGGGATGAAAAATAGATTTTGCCGATTCTCATAGATACCGGATAAGCACAAAAAAATTCATCAAAATCGGTAAAGCCGTTTCGGAGGAGTATGGCAACGAAAACTGTGACACGAGAATTTTATATATTAGATTTACCCTAACCCTATTTATATATAGACCAGGGCCGATAATTTTAAAAATGATAAAAAGTGAAAAAAAATTAAAGTAGGATGAAACCCATTGGAGGAGGAAGAGAATATAACAAAAACGGAATGAAAAATAAATTAGGGGCGATCTGAGGTCGGGAAGAGGGAGAGGGGGAGGTTTAAAGGGTAAAAAACGGTAAATCTCGATTTACGGTAAAACTGCAAGTCTTATGAAAAAAAGTTAAATGGCAAAGTTGTAGGTAATAAAAAGATCTACAACTTTTGTATCGACACTTTTTTCACATAACCTCAAAATTTATGTGAAAAATTCGAATAACCATGTTTTTGGTTTTTTATTTTTATCTTTTGCAAAAAAGAATATTTGATCACGAAATTTGGTGAAAACTTACCTTTGTATGTCCCAAACATACAGTAAATTTTTTGATTTAAAATATTCATTTTTTCACCTTATTTTGACTTAATATCGAAAAAGAACCCTAATTTTCAATCGAAAAATCTCACGTCAAAATATCTGCTTTTTTAAAAAAGTTGGTGTGTTTTTTGTTCGTTGAAATCTCTACTTTCTGATGGTATAAAAAAAATATACATTACTATGGTAAATGTTCTCAGAAAATGCAAATAATGAAGAAAACTCAAATCCGAAAATTGAATTTTTTTTAATTCATTTGTAAAAATTTACACTTTAATTCTCAAAAACGTATTATTTCATGTTATATTGATAAACAAAAATTGCTAATCGCAATATACTACTATAATGAACAACCAAATAAGTTAATAAATTTAATATATAATAAGACATCTACAATATTTTGAGAAAGTTTTCGAATCTTCTTTTATACCTGATTGGCCTTCGGAAAATGTTAGCCCGTCAAAAGTTATTTTATAGAGAAGAGGGGAAGGGGCTAGGAAGGTATGGGGTATGGAGACTATACACATACTACTCGTACATACAGTGTACAGTCTCCATAGTATGTGGCTTACTACCAGTTGAACATGAAATCTTACGTTTTTCTAGTAATTAAAGTGTAAATTTTAATAAACAGCTCAAAATTATACATAATGATTAAAAAAAAATTCAATTTTCGGAATCGAGTTTTCTTCATTATTTGCATTTTCTGAGAACATTTACCATAGTAGTGTATATTTTTTTTATACCATCAGAAAGTAGAGATTTCAACGAACAAAAAACACACCAACTTTTTAAAAAAAGCAGATATTTTGACGTGAGATTTTTCGATTGAAAATTAGGGTTCTTTTTCGATATTAAGTCAAAATAATGTGAAAAAAAGAATATTTTAAATCAAAAAAATTACTGTATGTTTGGGACATACAAAGGTAAGTTTTCACCAAATTTCGTGAACAAATATTCTTTTTTGCAAAAGATAAAAATAAAAAATCAAAAACACGGTTATTCGAATTTTTCACATAAATTTTGAGGTTTTGTGAAAAAAGTGTCGATACAAAAGTTGTAGATCTTTTTATTACCTACAACTTTGCCATTGAACTTTTTTTCATTAGACTTGCAGTTTTACCGTAAATCGAGATTTACCGTTTTTTACCCTTAAAACCTCCCCCTCTCCCTCTTCCCGACCTCAGATCGCCCGTAATTTATTTTTCCTTTCGTTTTTGTTATATTCTCTACCTCTTCCAATGGGTTTCATCCTACTATAATTTTTTTTGGTATCAAAAATTATCGACCCTGGTCTAATAGTGTTAGTATTATTAAATTCTTATTATTATATTTTAATGAGATTAGTCTGCAAGAACCCTTTTGCAGGTAAAGGCCTCCTCCAAATTTTGCCAATTCTCTCTCGAGTTTGCAGTTTGCATCCAATTTAGTCCAGCCGTGTTTATAATTTCGTCCTCCAATCTCTTACGAGGTCTTCCATATATGAATATAATAAATAACCTTCTCAGTTTTACCGTCAGTTTACGAATATCGCCAACTCGACTCACCATGATACTGCGGGTGCTGTGTATACATCAGCTCGGTATCCCTCGCGCGGTGGCCGGCGCGGTCCACGTACAGCGCCAGCGAGCTGAACACCAGCAGTGTGTCAGTCGTATTAGGAACGGCCGCGCAGGCGAGCGGCCGCGCGCCCGAGTGCGAGAGGAACATGTTCACTTGGTTATCGGGGTGGACTAGAGCTGCGGGCCGGAAAACGGTGTTAATGAAGAAGAAACAATATGAGGCCACCTCGTTTCGAGTGAAAATATTTTAAGGGCCGGTTCAGCATAGTAAATAAATATTATTTTGTATTTTATTTTTTCATTTCCATACATTTCTTCATTTCTATATTAACATAAAAATAAAAAACTACAATATTTACAAGTTATGAATAAAAATAATATGAAAAAGAAACAAATACTTAGATATACTAGATTAAAAAAAACTATAAGAATGGTCCTCGTGATAAGGTGCTCAAGATACTGGCAGCATTACCTCGCTGAATGGGGGCTATCGCTAGTAAATTTGCCACTAGAGGCGCTAGTGTCGCGTGAGGTCCAATATCATTCACTTTGTACTGGTTTTAGCGGAATTTGTTGCGTAAATTATAATTTCTTAAATTTACCTGCCGGAAAGTGATCTCCATCGTAAAATATAGCAAATATGGATTATTTGGCGATTAATGTGAACGCTTTCAAAGCGGAATTAAGAAAAAGCGCAAAAATAGGCGGCCTCAAGAGCAACTATTTCAGAAGTTAGTTTGTTGATATCAAGATAGTTATTTATAAACAATATAACCTTAATTAGATTTAAGATATAACACTTTGTTTCGGCGCCAATCGCCTTTGACAGCTATACCTCCGGACCTCAGTCTACAGTGGCGCTAACTGGTGAGCAAAGAAACGGTAGTCCCCATTGCGATGCTCAGTCGCTGTGCGAGGTAGCTGCCAGCTCTTTGGTCATCACTGACGTCAGATGAACGTTTAGAAATCTCTTTAAATAAAAATAGTGCATAAGGACCCCGCGGACCTATTTTGTATAAATAATACTTTTTTTACGCTACTTTTCGAGATAATCACATAAACACATTTAAATTAAGGAGTAAATTAAATCATCCCGTTTGTTGTTAAATGCAGCTCTTAACCTTGTCCTTATCCAAGACAAGTGCCGCGGCCGATGAGTGAGTGAGACGGAGACTGACCTAATAATTAGTCTCTGTAATATTTTTAATTAAAACGAGGTGATCTTATACAATATCGTCTGCACATCCGAGGAGTCCTTTCACGTAGCCCAGCACGAGGCGGCCGCGCGCCAGCTGCACGCTGAGCACACACACACACACACACACACACACTCACAGACGGCGGGCTGGTCGTGGTGCGGGCGGCGCGGGGGGGGCAGCGCGTGCGCCGCGAACCCCCCCCGGTAGCCCAGCACGAGGCGGCCGCGCGCCAGCTGCACGCTGAGCACACACACACACACACACACACACTCACAGACGGCGGGCTGGTCGTGGTGCGGGCGGCGCGGGGGGGGCAGCGCGTGCGCCGCGAACCCCCCCCGGTAGCCCAGCACGAGGCGGCCGCGCGCCAGCTGCACGCTGAGCACACACACACACACACACACACACTCACAGACGGCGGGCTGGTCGTGGTGCGGGCGGCGCGGGGGGGGCAGCGCGTGCGCCGCGAACCCCCCCCGGTAGCCCAGCACGAGGCGGCCGCGCGCCAGCTGCACGCTGAGCACACACACACACACACACACACACTCACAGACGGCGGGCTGGTCGTGGTGCGGGCGGCGCGGGGGGGGCAGCGCGTGCGCCGCGAACCCCCCCCGGTAGCCCAGCACGAGGCGGCCGCGCGCCAGCTGCACGCTGAGCACACACACACACACACACACACACTCACAGACGGCGGGCTGGTCGTGGTGCGGGCGGCGCGGGGGGGGCAGCGCGTGCGCCGCGAACCCCCCCCGGTAGCCCAGCACGAGGCGGCCGCGCGCCAGCTGCACGCTGAGCACACACACACACACACACACACACTCACAGACGGCGGGCTGGTCGTGGTGCGGGCGGCGCGGGGGGGGCAGCGCGTGCGCCGCGAACCCCCCCCGGTAGCCCAGCACGAGGCGGCCGCGCGCCAGCTGCACGCTGAGCACACACACACACACACACACACACTCACAGACGGCGGGCTGGTCGTGGTGCGGGCGGCGCGGGGGGGGCAGCGCGTGCGCCGCGAACCCCCCCCGGTAGCCCAGCACGAGGCGGCCGCGCGCCAGCTGCACGCTGAGCACACACACACACACACACACACACTCACAGACGGCGGGCTGGTCGTGGTGCGGGCGGCGCGGGGGGGGCAGCGCGTGCGCCGCGAACCCCCCCCGGTAGCCCAGCACGAGGCGGCCGCGCGCCAGCTGCACGCTGAGCACACACACACACACACACACACACTCACAGACGGCGGGCTGGTCGTGGTGCGGGCGGCGCGGGGGGGGCAGCGCGTGCGCCGCGAACCCCCCCCGGTAGCCCAGCACGAGGCGGCCGCGCGCCAGCTGCACGCTGAGCACACACACACACACACACACACACTCACAGACGGCGGGCTGGTCGTGGTGCGGGCGGCGCGGGGGGGGCAGCGCGTGCGCCGCGAACCCCCCCCGGTAGCCCAGCACGAGGCGGCCGCGCGCCAGCTGCACGCTGAGCACGGCGCTGGGCGCGCGCAGTTCGGCCACGCGGCACCGTCGGGCCGCCGTCCGGGTTATCTCGTAAACGTTCACCACGTACGAATTCTGTAGAATGAAAACATAAATATGAGCCTTCTAAAAACAGAACCCGCTGAAACAGTACAAGTGGACAAATGGCGAATTGCTGCACTACTAGTAACAAAACTACAACGTCATGCAAGCGTTTGATCGCTGATGTCACTTTTCGTATTCACGTATTAATAGCACGATTTTGTGCGCACCCTTCGTCTCCGCCAGCTTCAGAGGAGGGGGATTAGTTACGTGACTAAGGCCACAAGTGTACCACACCGACCTGCCGCTTGCAGACGACCGCGAAGCCCATGGCGTGCGCGTGCAGCTCGCCGGCGCAGATGTCCAGCGCGCCCTTCGTCTCCGCCAGCTTCACGCACTCCGCGTCCGCGCACTCCAGCGCGCGCAGCGGCACCAGCCGCACGTGCCGGCCGCGGCCCGCTATCACAACTGGGGGGCAAAACAATCTTGTTAATAATTTATTCATTTATAGGCGGCTTACAAGTCATCTAATAGCATAAAAACATTATATAATAATGTAATAAATGTAATAATTATATAACGACAAACACTAGGGGATACTTGAATTCAGAGACATCGGGATACATCGCCTAACGTCGATCGATATGTTGACGCTGTGAGTGAATTTACTCATTCGAATGGGCGGCAAGATACAAGATGCGGTACATGTCGGGCGAAGTGTGACAACGTCGCCTGAAGCCACACGAATTTTTCCGGGGCACAAGACGTACGGCATTTATCTGGTAATGGGTATGAGGTTTCATGTCACATGTAACGTCATCATGGCTCCCTTATTCTTGGCAATAGCTCAGACTTGTTCCAAAGCAGTCGTGGGTTCGATTATTTGGACGTAAAATTAGCTTACTGAGGCTTATTTGCAGAAATACCACACCCCCACACACACACACACACACACACACTCACCCAGCAGCTGCTCGGCGGGCACGTACAGCAGGCGCGCGACGGGCGCGTGCTGGCGGCGCGGCGTGAGCTCCAGGTGCCCCCCCCCCCCCCCACACACACACACACACTCACCCAGCAGCTGCTCGGCGGGCACGTACAGCAGGCGCGCGACGGGCGCGTGCTGGAGGCGCGGCGTGAGCTCCAGGTGCCCCCCCCCCCCCACACACACACACACTCACCCAGCAGCTGCTCGGCGGGCACGTACAGCAGGCGCGCGACGGGCGCGTGCTGGCGGCGCGGCGTGAGCTCCAGGTGCCCCCCCCCCCCACACACACACACACTCACCCAGCAGCTGCTCGGCGGGCACGTACAGCAGGCGCGCGACGGGCGCGTGCTGGCGGCGCGGCGTGAGCTCCAGGTGCCCCCCCCCCCACACACACACACACTCACCCAGCAGCTGCTCGGCGGGCACGTACAGCAGGCGCGCGACGGGCGCGTGCTGGAGGCGCGGCGTGAGCTCCAGGTGCCCCCCCCCCCCCACACACACACACACTCACCCAGCAGCTGCTCGGCGGGCACGTACAGCAGGCGCGCGACGGGCGCGTGCTGGCGGCGCGGCGTGAGCTCCAGGTGCCCCCCCCCCCACACACACACACTCACCCAGCAGCTGCTCGGCGGGCACGTACAGCAGGCGCGCGACGGGCGCGTGCTGGAGGCGCGGCGTGAGCTCCAGGTGCCCCCCCCCCCACACACACACACACTCACCCAGCAGCTGCTCGGCGGGCACGTACAGCAGGCGCGCGACGGGCGCGTGCTGGAGGCGCGGCGTGAGCTCCAGGTGCCCCCCCCCCCCCACACACACACACACTCACCTAGCAGCTGCTCGGCGGGCACGTACAGCAGGCGCGCGACGGGCGCGTGCTGGCGGCGCGGCGTGAGCTCCAGGTGCCCCCCCCCCCCCCACACACACACACACACTCACCCAGCAGCTGCTCGGCGGGCACGTACAGCAGGCGCGCGACGGGCGCGTGCTGGAGGCGCGGCGTGAGCTCCAGGTGCCCCCCCCCCCCCACACACACACACACACACCCAGCAGCTGCTCGGCGGGCACGTACAGCAGGCGCGCGACGGGCGCGTGCTGGAGGCGCGGCGTGAGCTCCAGGTGCCCCCCCCCCCCACACACACACACACTCACCCAGCAGCTGCTCGGCGGGCACGTACAGCAGGCGCGCGACGGGCGCGTGCTGGAGGCGCGGCGTGAGCTCCAGGTGCCCCCCCCCCCCCACACACACACACACTCACCCAGCAGCTGCTCGGCGGGCACGTACAGCAGGCGCGCGACGGGCGCGTGCTGGCGGCGCGGCGTGAGCTCCAGGTGCCCCCCCCCCCACACACACACACACTCACCCAGCAGCTGCTCGGCGGGCACGTACAGCAGGCGCGCGACGGGCGCGTGCTGGAGGCGCGGCGTGAGCTCCAGGTGCCCCCCCCCCCCCCCCACACACACACACACTCACCCAGCAGCTGCTCGGCGGGCACGTACAGCAGGCGCGCGACGGGCGCGTGCTGGCGGCGCGGCGTGAGCTCCAGGTGCCCCCCCCCCCACACACACACACACTCACCCAGCAGCTGCTCGGCGGGCACGTACAGCAGGCGCGCGACGGGCGCGTGCTGGAGGCGCGGCGTGAGCTCCAGGTGCCCCCCCCCCCACACACACACACACTCACCCAGCAGCTGCTCGGCGGGCACGTACAGCAGGCGCGCGACGGGCGCGTGCTGGAGGCGCGGCGTGAGCTCCAGGTGCCCCCCCCCCCCCCCACACACACACACACACTCACCCAGCAGCTGCTCGGCGGGCACGTACAGCAGGCGCGCGACGGGCGCGTGCTGGCGGCGCGGCGTGAGATCCAGGTGCCCCCCCCCCCACACACACACACACTCACCCAGCAGCTGCTCGGCGGGCACGTACAGCAGGCGCGCGACGGGCGCGTGCTGGAGGCGCGGCGTGAGCTCCAGGTGCCCCCCCCCCCCCACACACACACACACTCACCCAGCAGCTGCTCGGCGGGCACGTACAGCAGGCGCGCGACGGGCGCGTGCTGGAGGCGCGGCGTGAGCTCCAGGTGCCCCCCCCCCCCCCACACACACACACACTCACCCAGCAGCTGCTCGGCGGGCACGTACAGCAGGCGCGCGACGGGCGCGTGCTGGAGGCGCGGCGTGAGCTCCAGGTGCCCCCCCCCCCCACACACACACACACTCACCCAGCAGCTGCTCGGCGGGCACGTACAGCAGGCGCGCGACGGGCGCGTGCTGGAGGCGCGGCGTGAGCTCCAGGTGCCCCCCCCCCCCCACACACACACACACTCACCCAGCAGCTGCTCGGCGGGCACGTACAGCAGGCGCGCGACGGGCGCGTGCTGGCGGCGCGGCGTGAGCTCCAGGTGCCCCCCCCCCCACACACACACACACTCACCCAGCAGCTGCTCGGCGGGCACGTACAGCAGGCGCGCGACGGGCGCGTGCTGGAGGCGCGGCGTGAGCTCCAGGTGCCCCCCCCCCCCCCACACACACACACACTCACCCAGCAGCTGCTCGGCGGGCACGTACAGCAGGCGCGCGACGGGCGCGTGCTGGCGGCGCGGCGTGAGCTCCAGGTGCCCCCCCCCCCCACACACACACACACTCACCCAGCAGCTGCTCGGCGGGCACGTACAGCAGGCGCGCGACGGGCGCGTGCTGGAGGCGCGGCGTGAGCTCCAGGTGCCCCCCCCCCCCCCACACACACACACACACTCACCCAGCAGCTGCTCGGCGGGCACGTACAGCAGGCGCGCGACGGGCGCGTGCTGGCGGCGCGGCGTGAGCTCCAGGTGCCCCCCCCCCCACACACACACACACTCACCCAGCAGCTGCTCGGCGGGCACGTACAGCAGGCGCGCGACGGGCGCGTGCTGGAGGCGCGGCGTGAGCTCCAGGTGCCCCCCCCCCCCCACACACACACACACTCACCCAGCAGCTGCTCGGCGGGCACGTACAGCAGGCGCGCGACGGGCGCGTGCTGGAGGCGCGGCGTGAGCTCCAGGTGCCCCCCCCCCCCCACACACACACACACTCACCCAGCAGCTGCTCGGCGGGCACGTACAGCAGGCGCGCGACGGGCGCGTGCTGGCGGCGCGGCGTGAGCTCCCCGCGCTCCAGGTCCAGCAGCGCGAGCCCCGCGTCGCCGCCCACGCACAGGCGCCCGCCCTCCACGATGCTCGCGCACAGCGCGCCGCGCAGGGCGCCGCCCGCCGCGCCCACGCCCTCCACCAGCACGCACGCACTGTACACCTGGAGGCAATGATAATAACCCTTATAGCTTTAGCTGGTAAGAGAACCACGAAGATAATAACCCTATAACTTTGGCCTGTAAGAGAACCAGGTTTCTTTTATTGAATTTATGTACGTCATCTTTCTGAAGAAATAAATATAGAAACGGACGTAAATAATGTTCTTAAAAATGTTTTGAGAAGTCACTGTTAGTATATTAATCTCTATAAAGAACTCTTTTAACGAATCACGGGGTCGAATGCCGTAAAAAGCCCGTACAGTTCGTTTTTGTATAATAAAAATATACTCAATAACTGCCGCTGAGCTTACAACAGAATTCCGTATGACATTATATTGTGAAAGTAGCTAAAATATCTTGTAGTTCTGACATCAAACAATTGCCTTATCTTTTTCACAGCATAAGCAACAGATTGAAGTCTTACAGATTAATACCTAATATGAGCACCCCATTGCAGACAAGAGTCTACAGTTATACCTAAAAAGAGAGTGAAATCTAATGGACAGTGTCTAATGGTTCATCTTTTGCTATTATATTAGCAAAACTTCCATTGGTTATAGTAAATTTTAAACTTTTAATTTTGAGATGGTTTTGTTAACATCGTCAAATGATGATTTGCCCCCCTTGGTTTTAAAAATCATTGATGAGTCATCCGCAAACAATAGCATTTCACAAAGAATATGCACATAACAGGGAAGGTCATTTATGTATATAAAAAATAGCAGGGGTCCTAATACTGATCCCTGAGGAACACCCATGATAAAGACCGACCCTGAAGACTCAGTGCCATTAATGCAAACTTTTTTGTTCTGTCGGTGAGGTAAGAGCTTATTAGGTCAATGGAATCATTTGATGTACATAATGTGTAAGTTTTCTAAGTAAAGTTTGATGGTCTACCACACAATCGAAAGCCTTATAAAGAGTGCAACCCCAGCATCAGTAGTATTTCTTCCTTTTCTGAAAATATATGTAAAAGAAATACCTAGACGTACCTAGGATTCTTTCATATTTGATTATAGCGCGCTTTTCAAATGTCATAAATGTACCCATTGTTGTAGTTGGTCCAATAGATGGCGCCATCCGCCGAAGATGAGTAAAACAGTATTATTGTTTTTACTCTATGTGTCTGACATTTGAGTGATTGAAATATCAGAAAAATAATTTAATTTGTTTAATAGAAAAAGATCGACAAATTAACTTTCAATGTCGTTTCTTTGTTTTACAGGTAATGTTTATAACTTTACGATAGTATAATAAGTGTTTATGTTCCTAAATGTGAAAGCTAAAATAAAATCTTTGTTTTACAGAGCAACGCATTGTTTAATTTGTCATTACAAATTGAAAAGATAACAAACTAGACATATTATCTTATATATATTGTTTGTTATGAAACAATCTATTCACACTAAGGTGGGATAAACGTGGGTCAAACATTATTTTCTCAAAGATTTTACTTAGTACTGGCAAGATAGCCTACTAGTCTACTTGGCCAAAAATTAGAGGATTCACATTTTTCGCCCGACATAAAGGAATGATTTTGCTGAACTTTATTAAAGTTGGAACTGCCTATCATACATTTGTTAAAAATAATAGGACTTGGTAATTAATTTATAATTGACTATGTTGAGAAAAATTCCACAAAGATCCTTAGTTATTTTCATATTTAATATTTATATAAAGCTGAAGAAGCAAGGCCTTCACTAGTCGAGGAAGCTAGCTGAAAAAAATATGTCTCAAATGTATTTGCAACCTCCAACCCCACCGAAAAATTTTACCCAGGATCCTTGCGTGGTAGGCTGACCACGGCATCACTGCGCAAACCAGCAAGCAATAAACGACTACTTAAGTACATAATTATATTGATAGAATGCCTTGTGCTGCTTTAACTCTAACTATTTGTCTTATTACATTTTACCCTTTAAAATGTATGTTTTAACGACAAACTATTGCTATTAATAATTTTATTCACTTACACATTTGTCCGGTAAGTTATTTCTCTTCAATATCCTATGTAACTCGCTAAGAGCTACTACCCATTTCGTTTTTTCTGACTCTGACTCCGCTAACATTAGTGTATGAGATCGCTTGCCGCCTTCCAACTGTGACGTTGATATCTGAAAACATACAACTAATTTAAAAATTGTAATTAAGCACAACATTTCATGTTACTTCAAAATAGGTATTGAAATTTTATGTGAGGTTTTTCAAATTAAAAGTAATATTTAAATACTTGACGTCTTTTGCTGTTGACAAGATTTCTATTGTAAATGTAATTATTAATGGAGATTGTTTCTTTAAGAGGAAGGTTCGAGTCCCACCTATAGTGCCTGTGACTGCGGGGCAGTTATAGCGAAATGATGATGATGACTGGAAGATTGAGATGATATAGCGTTAAAAAAAAACAATCTTTTCGTTCTACTGTACTTGGAGAAGATAATGAAAACAATTGTACTTGCATTATGTGCACAATTCTATTGTAAAATCGCACTCATTTCAACTACACAAGATACGTCGTTGTTCAACCTGCTGTTCTGTCGTCAATACATATCATTCACTAGATCAAGGCTTCCCAAACTTATTTTTATTGTGACGTCATTGGCTCTTTGCCATATTTTAACGACGCCCCTCCTATCAGCTCTCAAAAGTACTTACTAATTTTAATACTAGTCTAGTGACAGGTGATCAGATAAACACTATTTGTATACTGAAAGACACAGTTTGGGAAGCGCTGCATTATATAATATTTGGGGTGGTGGGATCTACCTCCTAGTGGGCAACAGCAAATTTGGTTTTCTGACCAATGATGTCGGCTAACAGATCCCTCTGCGGTGGTAGGCTTCGTAAGAGGCTGGCTGGATGCTACTACCCTCCTGCCGGAGTCCAGCGCAAAAAGTTTTTCTGTGTTCCACTGGTGTGTGGGAGAACCAGTGCCACTTTCTGGGTAAGGTCGTTCCATCTTAGGCTTCTTCTTAACCGTGAAGTTAAGTATGTAGTCAAGAGCAAGCCCATTGATTATAAAATAATAAAAAAATACCAACAAACACTCACCCTAAATATACATGGTATGTCCCGTTTGCTGGCGTGTATGACGTCGGAGTCTTTTACCGAGGTCACACTGAACTCAGGGTCCCGCATGTCCAACACTTGACTGACGCACACTGAGGGTAGTGCATTCCTGTAAGCATAAAACATAAAGTTGTACAAGGTGATCTCGATCGTAGGATACTTGTGAACGGAAAAAACATAGATGTTTTGTTATTTTAAACATATTTACTGTTTGTTTGATATTGGATACGAAATTAAGTATCTTTAATCAATGACAGTCGTCAAAGTCGAAATCCATAGGAAATTCATAGTATACTCGTAACCTCGGGCACCCTCATGTTTTCTTCGGAATAAATCAAAGAAATACGTAAAAATTTAATAATCCATTTATAATTTCAGACAGCATCTATTGAACACATAAAGGTTATACATACATTTTTAAAGTTTGCCAGTTCTAAATAAATCAGATAACATTTAGTTGTATTTCAATCACTTAGTAAATAAAGGTTTAATATTACTAAAATTATAGATTCCCGAAATCTAAAATCAGGCTACTTGCCATTCTCAGTCCACGAATAGACATATAAGGGTTGTCTTGAGATTGAGGAGGTGGAAACATAAAGGACCAACTCAGTGTAAATTAGCACACGCATGGTAATACTATAGCGAAGTCAAAAACTTGTCATCATCATTTTGAAGACAAATATTTTTTTAAAAACGAAAATTTTCAATACGATGTGTTTTGTGTATGTGGCACTTGTTTGCAGAACGTTATAAATCTAGCAAAACCTTAACGTAAACTTAAAATAAAGCAGCATGCTGTCTCAACAAAACGGATATACGTTATTTAAATGTATGTAGTTATAAAGTTGTTTATAAAAGTTTATTCAGCCAGTAGGCCCAAAACAATAGGCAAAAAACACTTAAACTTTTATTAAATAAAAAGTTTTTATAAAATATTTTCTATGCTTTTCCCGTTCGCTGTATGACAATGGTTCCTGGCAACACAAACAAACAAATGTCATGGGTCTGAATATCTAGCTGTGTAAGTCGAGTTTTACCGTTGGTGTCTTCCAATGTAAGACCTATTGGGGAAAATTCGTTTTTTTTTAACCTGGGATTTTGTGGGCAACTTTTCCGCAGTTACTGTTACATAGACATACCAAATGTTTTTATATTATAATATTTTTGATTAGTTTGGAATGAACACTATTGACACAAAAGGAAATATATTTGGCAAGAACGTGCAATAACTTGGACTAAAACGAACGCTTAGCTAATGTTGTTGACAAATCACGGCGACAGTCAAGATAACAGAGATCTAATATTGATAATTATTTAATTTTTCAGAAATAAGATATGACAAAGATTTTTTACTAGAAGAACAAACATTGAAATCTAAAAATTCACTTGTTAAATAGTCCTGTTGTGTCAATAGGACCATTGCATATATTTCATTTCATTTTAATGCCTTAGTTTTATATTTATAGTTTTATTTATACTACTTTTACCGTATCAAATATTCATATAGAAATTTTACCTGTCTTGCGATATATCGTAGAGGAACAATTTAAAATCGCACACGACTACGAACTGCCGCATCCAGCCTTTCTTCACCCCGCCCGGTTTAGGTACCTGTAAGTAAATAAAATAGAATAAATAACAACACTGCCAAGAAACTAATCAGTTGTACTTTAAGAATTGAATGGAATAAATACGATATTAGCTAGAGATGTAAAGAACTCGAGTCTTTAGAGTCCTAAATTTTGAGCTCGACTAACAAATTGCACGTCTCGACTCATTACAATAACCCCTGTATTTATAAACAAGTTGTCTTGTTACTTGTAGTCAAGTAATTACTTGAGAGACAATTTGTATGCCTTAATCAAGAAATTACTAGAAGTTATAACTACCACAAGTTAGCATTTTCAGCCAAATAATATGACTATTAATGGTGACCAATTCCTTTCACTTTTGCACTAGGTATGAACACTTTAAATTATGACTTTCTTAAGCAATAAGTAATTACTTCTTTATAAATACGGGGGTTTAAGTTATGACTTTCTTAAGAAATAAGTAATTACTTCTTTATAAATCGTAGGCCGTGCCCTGGCCGCGGGCGGGGTCGATGCCGAGCGGCGGGAGTACTGTACCTTCACGTAGCCCTCGTAGGCCGTGCCCTGGCCGCGGGCGGGGTCGATGCCGAGCGGCGGGAGTA
The DNA here is from genome assembly GCA_949315895.1 of Anania crocealis. NCBI lineage: Eukaryota > Metazoa > Arthropoda > Insecta > Lepidoptera > Crambidae > Anania > Anania crocealis. Next base: position 9,327,897 of record OX438873.1, on the reverse strand, counting down.
CTGTACCTTCACGTAGCCCTCGTAGGCCGTGCCCTGGCCGCGGGCGGGGTCGATGCCGAGCGGCGGGAGTACTGTACCTTCACGTAGCCCTCGTAGGCCGTGCCCTGGCCGCGGGCGGGGTCGATGCCGAGCGGCGGGAGTACTGTACCTTCACGTAGCCCTCGTAGGCCGTGCCCTGGCCGCGGGCGGGGTCGATGCCGAGCGGCGGGAGTACTGTACCTTCACGTAGCCCTCGTAGGCCGTGCCCTGGCCGCGGGCGGGGTCGATGCCGAGCGGCGGGAGTACTGTACCTTCACGTAGCCCTCGTAGGCCGTGCCCTGGCCGCGGGCGGGGTCGATGCCGAGCGGCGGGAGTACTGTACCTTCACGTAGCCCTCGTAGGCCGTGCCCTGGCCGCGGGCGGGGTCGATGCCGAGCGGCGGGAGTACTGTACCTTCACGTAGCCCTCGTAGGCCGTGCCCTGGCCGCGGGCGGGGTCGATGCCGAGCGGCGGGAGTACTGTACCTTCACGTAGCCCTCGTAGGCCGTGCCCTGGCCGCGGGCGGGGTCGATGCCGAGCGGCGGGAGTACTGTACCTTCACGTAGCCCTCGTAGGCCGTGCCCTGGCCGCGGGCGGGGTCGATGCCGAGCGGCGGGAGTACTGTACCTTCACGTAGCCCTCGTAGGCCGTGCCCTGGCCGCGGGCGGGGTCGATGCCGAGCGGCGGGAGTACTGTACCTTCACGTAGCCCTCGTAGGCCGTGCCCTGGCCGCGGGCGGGGTCGATGCCGAGCGGCGGGAGTACTGTACCTTCACGTAGCCCTCGTAGGCCGTGCCCTGGCCGCGGGCGGGGTCGATGCCGAGCGGGCGGCGGGAGCGCTCGGGCGGGAGGGGACAGCGCGCGGCGACGCGGGCGCAACACCGCGTGTGTATGGCGAGGCCACAGGTCTCGCATACGACCCCTTGCCGGGTCAGGCCGATCTGGAAGGAACATATCACTAGTATCTACGCAATGTTATAGCTTGTGATAACAATGGATCTTCTCTTGTGACCGAAACAATGTTTAGGAACGCGTCAAATATCTAATAAGATAGCTGGCATGGACATACATATTAAATGTAATAAGATAAAAACATGCGTTTTTTGCCTAGAACATAGTCTAGGAACGCTCAATCAATTGAAATTTTACGCGTTCCCAGACAATACTTCAGACGCAATAAAACTTTTTATTGCTATTACGAAATACGAATTTCGCGTTCATGAATATGAAACGAGCACATTAGGTATTGGACTTTTGCGAGTATTTGACACCATTCACGAATAATTCAAAAACGATATTATTTTAAAATTATGCGCTATTGAGACCCTTAGGTCTGTACGGATAAAATTTACTATCATGTAATTTTTTTTTGTTGAAGAAAGAACACGAAACTTTCTTTGAAATAGTTTTAGTCAACGACATATCACAACTAAACGGCATTATCACTCATTATTCAAAATAAAAACAGTCACAAAAAATAGAACACAATTCCTATACCTTTTTCCCAATGCATGTGATGAGGGATGTTTTAAAGACATTTTATTTTCATTTGAAAACTTATTGGTGCGTAAGAATATTGTTATGTAGTTTTGAACATATAGGGGTTCAGTATGAAACAGAAAGATTAGCTGTTATTCCAAGCCAATGATGACATCTGTATGAAAAAAAATCTGTTGATTTTCCATAGTAACATTATCAATTGCTGGGTTAGATTATATTTGAGCTATTTTCATTGTAACATTATAAAAGATTTCATAAACAAGAAAGAAGGAATGGATTGCTTTACAGCTTATAGTCATGCATGGATCACTCAAAACATGTTTCCAGAATTTCTCAAGGAAAACACAACAAATTTTAACCCGCCGTTTGTAGTGAGTATAAGCCTACCCAGAACTTTTAGTCTTGTTTTTCTCCTGAAATCAATATTATTAGATTTATTTTACAGATGTCGTAAAAGATATTACAAAAACAGATCTTATGACAAAAAATTGTTGAAATTTCTTCCTTCGCTATCTCCCTCAATTTATGCCCGTAGTAATACATGTACATGGCCGTTTTTTTATTGTTCTCAGAAAAAAAAGAATGTAGTCAAAGATAACATTATGTACTATAGATGATTGATATAATGCAGCCCTAACCTAGGCTTTATTTTATGAGATATAAAATTAACTATAGGAAGTAATGCAGGGATCGACAGAAAAATCTATAAGCAGTAAAACTGATTTCAGATTATTTGGTGCACTTGAAGCATAAGACGGTATTAGTTGCCATATTTCATCATCATCATAGTTCTAGACAGACGGATGGTCGGACAACATCGTGATTTTATATGAGTATTTCACTTTTTTTTCACTTTTGAGCTACGGAACCCTAAAACTATCGTTACTTAGCTTTACGACATTTACACAGCGCAAATGTAGCAATAATACATGTGATGTATATTTTCAAAAATCAGCGGCTAATGTCATGTCAAAAGTATATAAAATGACTCACCATGAGGGAAGTGCAGTGGTTGCATTTGGTGGGACTGCTGAATGTCCTGACGAGGAACTGGTGGACCTTCTGCTTTCCTGGCACCGCGGGGCCGATTGATGGATCCTATGGTAGTAGATAATTGAATTAATTAAATCTCAATAAAAGTGTCTTAAAATGGCACAGCAAACTCATAATCGTAAAAGTATGAGTGATGAACTAATTTAATATGACATGGTATGGTACTATGGTAAACTTTATCAAGTTATTTTAGAGCCACCATGATAATTACGCTATGGTGAACCCTCTTTAAGAGTAGAGCGGCTTTTGAGTGACATTACATATTTTTAAGATGACTCAAGGCTACGAGTAATACTAATCATTCTCAAAGGGACTAACTAAGGCCTTAATTTTTCTCATGGCCATATATTTTATTTCATAGCCCACCGGATTAGCAAGCTGAAGTGGCAGTGGGCTGGCCATATTAGCCGCAGATCCGACACCTGCTCAGGTTCTTGAGTGGAGACCGCGTCTTGGCAAACGTAGTGAAGGATGCCCTCAGGCCGGCCCCCAATTACGCTAATTTACAAATGGCGTAGTAGAATCGCATATTTTGATATTATTACCTTAATAAATGTGATTCTTTTTGTAAATTAGCGGAATTAGGGCCCAGGTGGAGTGATGATTTGCGCAAGATGGCTGGCAGGAGCTGGATGCGAGAAGCCGAGAATCGACCTAAGTGGCGTGCAACTGCAGAGGCCTATGACCAGCATTGCACTGCGATAGGCTAATGATACAATACAATACACTTTTATTGCACAAAACAAAATACAAAGAAAAATAACAATATGAAAACAGAAAATTGGTACAATAAGGCGGTCATATCGCTGAATAGCGATCTCTACCAGACAACCTTAGGGTAGAGGAAAACTAATATGTAGAATGTAGCGCAGTGCAAGAATAAAAACATGATTACGACAATAATTATACACAATATACATACATACATTTTATAAATAAAAAAAATGAAAAATATATAAATAAAATAAATAAATAAATAGAACCAACTTCACAAAAAATAAATAAGTAAATAAATAAAATCTACCGATACACAGCATCAGCGTGACAGGAATAGTGACTTAACTCTATGCTTAAATATTGGAAGGGACTCTGATTCTCTAACAGCAAGGGGTATAGAGTTCCAAAGACGAACAGACTGAATAGTGAAAGATTGTGAATAGAACTGTGAAGAATGGGAAGGGAATGTGAGAAGTAGCTTGCGAGACGACCGCAATTCATCCTGACTACCGGTGGATTGCAGAAATTGAAAACGTTCCTTGAGGTAAAGTGGAGCTTGAGGATTAAATAATACTGTGTACGGCAATTTGAGGACATGGAGATCACGACGAAGACGAATAGGAAGCCACAAGAATGATGATATATTCTATTTCAGTGCCATCAATCGGGTTCACTTACCGTAGACATTTCACTAGGAGAACTCTTGCTGGAGGCAGGCGACGCCGCGCGGGGCTCTATCGAGTCTTGCGAGTCAATCGATCCACTCAGAACTGCCGACTGTTGAGATCCATACATCACCTGTAAGGAATTAGGCTCATTAAGTTATTTATTTAGTAATTTAGAATTAATATTTCTTGTTTTCTATTAATTATGTAAGTTTTTCCTAGATCATTACGTTTGCAAAAAATTATATTAAAAAAAAGGAATGCGCGGTAGAAACAATCAATGGTAAAAGTTAAATTTTCCTTCTATATGATAGTTTTATGTGGATTTACGAGAAGGTCACCGGACTTAGACGTGTTAAATAAACGTGTAACATAATATATAAGAAAAGATGACTATAAAACAAATTCAACTATTTATTTCTATCCATACTAATATGTTAGTTAATAGACTTGGGTAGTTCCTGAATGAATGACACAATTGAAGTACTTCACCTATCTAGTCCATATGTATCACTCACTCACTCTAGTCCAAAGCAGTTCATTTAGTTCAGTAACTCAGTGAGTGATATGAAATAATGAGAGTAAAATGTATGGACATATTTGTCAGTACCTACTGTAAGAGCGAGACAGATGCACAGTTCAAGCTAGTTTCGCGGTTTCGCGCCTAATCTGACTCCTTAATATTTGAGACAGTGCACACGGAAATATTCTTTATTATTTATGATTTAAGACTTAAAATGGTTACAGTACCTGCTGAGTGTTATTAATATTAATGACGATGATAGATGGATGTCAAAGGCGATTTTTAGTGTTTTTATAATTTTGTTATTATGATTGATTTATTATAGTTCCTTCATACTATGAAGGAAAATCAATTTTCTATGTAATATTTTCGGTATTCATTATGTACATACTACGTTATAATACGATTGTATATCATAGTTCTTGAGCTAAAATCTTCTAAATGTTAAATTAGTAGTCATTAGAATAGATCTGTCCACGATAAATACATTTATGCAATGCTATTGAACTGAATATGAAGGAGTAGTGAGTTAGATAATCAAACTAGATCTACTGAACTAAATGAACTAATTGAACTAGATGAGTGATACATATCTTTAACTCCCACTGAACTGTATCACTCATTTCACTTCAATTAACGATTTTGCGCACCTCTATTAGTTAACATACATGTCTTGACATTATAGGATAGGTGTCATAATAAACTTTGCTGTGCGAAGACTAAATTTCACGTGCCTATACGCGTTAGGAGCCCACGCGGACGGTCAAACAGTCAGACTCTATTCCTTTAGTAAAAGGCGATTCACACCTATTTAAATAATAGCCGCATAAGCGTTATGTATCAGTCGTACGGTGTCGTAGTCACAACAACATACCAAACTATCACAAAATATCAAATGTTATCAAATTTCAGTAGACTTTATGACTCTAAACATTACCAGGGATTTGGGATGATATTAAAACAATAAAGTATACCTTTGAGTAATGAATGAAGTGAAGTCAACATTAATGTATTAAAAATATTAGCAAGCAGATGATTGTGGGTGCTGTAGTCAGTCTATGGTATAAACAATTATCTAATCACTTTCGGATTCATACATACATACATACATGCATATTATCACGCTTCCTTCCCAACGGGGTAGGCAGAGACCAAGGCCTTCCACTTACTACGATCCTGGCATACATCTTTCGCTTCTTCCACGTTCATCAATCTTTTCATGCATGCTCGTCGGTCGGTTTAGAGTACTCTTGACCTGACCTTTCTTCAGAACATCCCCGATTTGATCGTGATAAGTTCGTCTAGGCCTTCCTCTTCCAACGTTCCCTTTCGGATTCAACCACTACAAAACTACGGTCTTATAGTTTCAAATAAAATAATAATAAACAATAAATAGCATAAAATAATATAAACAGAACAATACCTTGTTGCAACAGTACTGGTTATTTCGGTAACGGTACTGCGGCGACATCTGTGCAGGAATAAACAAAACAAAAATTGCAAAAAAACAGAAAAAGCATGATGAGAAATTAAATTGATCGACTCACTTTGCAAAGACTAAAGATCCAACATATTTTACAACCTTGACATTTTCATTTATGGTTCTAACTGTTAGCGACACGAAATTGAACGTTTAATTGTACATTTCCCATCACTAATCAATTGATGACCTAGTGCACATCACTAGAAGCTGTCACTGTACTTTTTCTGCTGATCGCGCGATAAATTGTTGAATGTTTTTGTAAGTCTTAAAATCTAATAAATAAAGAGTTAAAAATAGGAATAATGTTTAATAAAGTAATTTCGAAGAACATGGTTAAATAGCTAAGCCGAATGCATCTTATCTCACAGCCTGGACATGATGAGATAAAAAATATTTATGTACGGCATCTAGTCTTTGCTAAGCTACATAAAAACAGTCACCAAGGATTAGTCACAAATTACTTCGGTGATAGATAAATGAATTAGTTTTAAAATGATACATGTTTGGGTTAAAATATCAATAAATAAAAGAAAAATCTGAGTATTATTTAATAATAGAATTAACAAGTCAAATTGTCATTTTAACGACAATTACTTTTTTAGGAGCACTAAAATTTGAAGGCATCTTCAGAATACCTGAAATGTTTCTTACTGAACGGAGATCATTTTAAGCAATTACTTTTTTTAGGAGCACTAAGATTTGAAGGCATCTTCAGAATACCTGAAATGTTTCTTACTGAACGGAGATTATTTTAAGCAATTACTTTTTTTAGGAGCACTAAGATTTGAAGGCATCTTCAGAATACCTGAAATGTTTCTTACTGAACGGAGATTATTTTAAGCAATTACTTTTTTTAGGAGCACTAAGATTTGAAGGCATCTTCAGAATACCTGAAATGTTTCTTACTGAACGGAGATCATTTTAAGCAATTACTTTTTTTAGGAGCACTAAGATTTGAAGGCATCTTCAGAATACCTGAAATGTTTCTTACTGAACGGAGATTATTTTAAGCAATTACTTTTTTTAGGAGCACTAAGATTTGAAGGCATCTTCAGAATACCTGAAATGTTTCTTACTGAACGGAGATCATTTTAAGCAATTACTTTTTTTAGGAGCACTAAGATTTGAAGGCATCTTCAGAATACCTGAAATGTTTCTTACTGAACGGAGATCATTTTAAGCAATTACTTTTTTTAGGAGCACTAAGATTTGAAGGCATCTTCAGAATACCTGAAATGTTTCTTGCTGAACGGAGATTATTTTAAGCAATTACTTTTTTTAGGAGCACTAAGATTTGAAGGCATCTTCAGAATACCTGAAATGTTTCTTACTGAACGGAGATCATTTTAAGCAATTCATTTTTTTAGGAGCACTAAGATTTGAAGGCATCTTCAGAATACCTGAAATGTTTCTTACTGAACGGAGATCATTTTAAGCAATTACTTTTTTTAGGAGCACTAAGATTTGAAGGCATCTTCAGAATACCTGAAATGTTTCTTACTGAACGGAGATCATTTTAAGCAATTACTTTTTTTAGGAGCACTAAAATTTGAAGGCATCTTCAGAATACCTGAAATGTTTCTTACTGAACGGAGATCATTTTAAGCAATTACTTTTTTTAGGAGCACTAAGATTTGAAGGCATCTTCAGAATACCTGAAATGTTTCTTACTGAACGGAGATTATTTTAAGCAATTACTTTTTTTAGGAGCACTAAGATTTGAAGGCATCTTCAGAATACCTGAAATGTTTCTTACTGAACGGAGATCATTTTAAGCAATTACTTTTTTTAGGAGCACTAAGATTTGAAGGCATCTTCAGAATACCTGAAATGTTTCTTACTGAACGGAGATTATTTTAAGCAATTACTTTTTTTAGGAGCAATAAGATTTGAAGGCATCTTCAGAATACCTGAAATGTTTCTTACTGAACGGAGATCATTTTAAGCAATTACTTTTTTTAGGAGCACTAAGATTTGAAGGCATCTTCAGAATACCTGAAATGTTTCTTACTGAACGGAGATTATTTTAAGCAATTACTTTTTTTAGGAGCACTAAGATTTGAAGGCATCTTCAGAATACCTGAAATGTTTCTTACTGAACGGAGATCATTTTAAGCAATTACTTTTTTTAGGAGCACTAAGATTTGAAGGCATCTTCAGAATACCTGAAATGTTTCTTACTGAACGGAGATTATTTTAAGCAATTACTTTTTTTAGGAGCACTAAGATTTGAAGGCATCTTCAGAATACCTGAAATGTTTCTTACTGAACGGAGATCATTTTAAGCAATTACTTTTTTTAGGAGCACTAAGATTTGAAGGCATCTTCAGAATACCTGAAATGTTTCTTACTGAACGGAGATTATTTTAAGCAATTACTTTTTTTAGGAGCACTAAGATTTGAAGGCATCTTCAGAATACCTGAAATGTTTCTTACTGAACGGAGATCATTTTAGGCAACCTAGCAACTAGTGTTCAATTTAAATATTGAATATGAGAGGTGTCACTCAAAACTGATTTCCTTTCTCTCTATTTGAGTGCCCAATAAACTTATTTAAAAATGAAAATTTATATGAAAAACAAAATTCCATATGATTTTTTAACCCAAAGACCACCATTAAAAAGCATTATTCACAACGTCAATTACAAAGCTCACTGGAACCATAGACAATACCTTTTGTTCGTTATTCATCATAGATGGCACATTGTCATAGTGCCTTTCCGTTGGTGCTTCTTTCAAGAACTGATCCAGATAACTCATTTGTGACGGCGGCCGGTCCAGGACTGAAATTAATTAAATTTGAATTAGTTGATGAAAATATACGAATATTTGTACTGATTAAGTGGAATGAGTGTGGCGTACCGTACCTTCAAAGGCAAAAGTGTGAATTTGTAAAAAGAAAATAGGTAGGTATTGGTAATAAACTAACTAACTCCAAACCAATAGACATTAAAAAGGTTAGAAAACCCAAAAACAATCGATTTGGAAAAGGGAAATTTTGTAAATACAATTCATGTATAAAATTTCTACTGCCTTGCCTTAGGTAGAACTCGAATCAACAATCTTCCGCTTACCGGGTGACTGCTGTAACCATATAAAAAGCTGTTTAATCTTATACGATCACTAAATATTTGTTAAAAATATTTATTTCTGATATTGAAGATTAATAAAAAAAACATTGATGAAACTCCGCAATATTTTGATAGCTCAATGGTTAGGGCAGTCTCCAGGTAATTGGAAATTTGGGGGCTAGAGCCCCACATAAGGCTGTCTACATTTTTATTCAAGGAATCATATTCTTAATTTTGCTTAAAACCAGGTTAAAAAAACAAGGAAAATTTTACCACATTAGTTTAGTTATAATAATATTTAAGAACCATCTTACGAACCAATAATTGGGTACGGTACACAAATAAATAATTACATAATAAATGTGTGTAAATATGTGTGTCGAAGACAAAAGAGAACATAAACCAATCCCAACCGAAACCAAACGTCACAAAACGATTACACAACTCGTGGATAGTAATAACAAATTAGATTATACAAGTTAGTCAGGTGTAAAAACGATTGAACATTTTATTCGCAAAACAAAGATGATTATTTGTTAAGTTTATTTTAAATATAAACGCTTTTGCACCCGACTGCACAAAAAGCACATTTTAGTCAAGTAAAAACCGGGGAATACGACATGCACTGTGGACTTACACAAGACGACTTAATAAGCCTCGCGACACGAGCCAACATACACACTGACAAACATAAATATTGAAAAAATAAACAAGTATAAATATAACATACATAATTTGGGCGAATAATAATTAAGTATAGACATTCAGATGTGAAAGATAGAATGCCAATTTGCCATATTGTTGGTAAGAAGCACAAAAAAAAAGTAACACTTTATTATATACAATGAGAGTTAGGAATATTTACTCTGCTACAAATGCTTAAATCTTTATATATATTTTACTATATTTACTGCATTGGTATTTGGTATGGACGTTGTCTCGTGTCTTAAGGTTCTAATGTGTTCTGATAACGTTCATGAAACTGGTACAGAGTCGATTAACATCACTAAATATTAGTCAATATCATTCTTGCAAATCAGGAGCGTTTAAGTTTAGCTTTAAATTAATAGATATAGCTAATACCCTGTTAGCTCATCATCATCATCACCGGTATATATCAGCCCACTCCACATAGTTGGAGACTCAGTTCTCTCTAAACAGAGGATTTCGTCAAAACCGCCAAGCAGGCAGGTAAGCGATCGCAATTTAGCCAGTGGTAGGAAGAAGATGCTGGTCTATACTCATAGGCCTATGTGCCTACACCACACGTCACGGTGTGTGTTAATGTGTGTAAATAAATATGATAGTTAAGACAAAATTCAGACATGTTTTTTTTTAATACAAATGAGGCATAGATCAATTTTGTATGAGAAAAGAAAATCATGATATCCAATTTATTTAGGATTTTACCTTAACTTAACATCTATAAAACTATGATTTTAAATGAAAACAGATTGTTTGATTAGTTCGATTAATGTTGCTATAAAACTGAATAATAAAAAACACTGGTAACAAAACACATTTCAATTCATTTAATTTCTTTCATACCTCACCCCTATTTTGTATTTTTTCAGTTTTCTCAAACCTCCCAAAATACGGAACAAGTTAAAACTTTTAATTACAATTTAACATTCTGATGAGTAGTTAATTAATATTCAAGGTATTATAACATTTTTTGTAACTTCCTAGCAAAGGTTAAAGGGGTGAATGTTTATCAGAATATCAAATCTAAAGAAGAAGGAAAGGCCATATAATACTAAAAAAAAAGGTCAAACAGTTTCTGTATTTAAATGGACGAGATTTCGACGAATTGAGAAACTCTTTCTTTGATGCCGGGGACGAAGCATTATTAAAGATAATATGTTAAATTCACTCAAACCAAAACATGTCAACTGTTTTACATTTGCATGTTCAAATTAAAAAGGATTCTTTAATCCGTTATTTAAATTAAAAAAAAGTTTAAACGCTCTCACTTTGCAAGAATATAACCTAAGTGATACAAACAAGTGTTAAAGAAAACCATGTCGCTCAGCGTTATGTGGTGTTACGTGGACGGTTTTATAGGACAAACGATAATAAGGCAAAGGAGGAAAAATCACACAGCCGCGGTAAGATCGATTAGACGAAATTTGAATCGTTTCCGTCACATCCATGCCACCGCAATAAGCTCAAGCAAAAGCGAAGCCAGCTTACATTTGTCTTGCCAATTTTAGAGCGACCATCAGTGTTTTGGAGTCTTCATTTTAATATGTACATTCTTTTCTATTCAAAGTGGGAGATTGCATACTATTAAAACTCGTCAACCAGTCAGCCAGTCGGTGTAACCCGGTCGACACGTCAGATAAAATAAAAAGGTATAATATCGTTTCACTTTCCGTTAACGGTCATATAAGTATGCAACGGGAAAGTTTAAAAGTACTACTTTTAGTAAAACATTTTTATTGAATACATGTTTTTCATGTTTGAGGCTCATATACAGATACACGTCTCAAAAGTAAAGTATTGCTTAGGGCTGTCCACTGCTTAAGAGACTACATATTGGATTGATGATTAGAAACGGTGTAAGCATATAATCAGATGAATAATTTGATATGATTATTGCTTAAAAAGTTATTCTGTAACGACAAAATTTATTTAAAATTATTTTCGTAGCTTTTTAAATTTCATTTAAAAATAACTACAATAGACCCACAAAACAGTGATATCGCATTGATAAATTAAAACATATTTTTTCCTTGACACTTGCTCGTATTTACAATAAAATGGTACAAATAACTAAAATTAAAACTAGGAACGCAGCACGAATATGGGGTAAATCAAACTTACACCTTCAAATTGTTGCGCAGACATTTGTTGTTGTATCGAAAAAAAAACACTATATCTATGACATTGTCAAAATATCAATTTATTATATATTCTGGGTTAGAAAAATATTTAAAAGAAAAGCGGGAACAACGAAAAACTTAAATGTACTCTGAACAGGAGCCCCACATAAGACAGGAGAAGTTTTATACTCATGTTATTGTATTTTGAAATTATAACAGGACTGGGATACAGTAGGTACTCGGCAGTGCCGATTAATTTGGGCTAAGAGGTTCAGGGCTGTACTATGACATTTCTAAATCCGGTAAATTACTTCACAACCGGAAGTAAATAACAGATCCTGAGAATCCGCTACTTGTACACAGAACAAATCAGCAGTAAAGTGTAGAATGTAGGAAATTATCACCTGCTTATCTAAAAGTTAGTTAAAAAAAAATTGGTAGAAGAACGCGATCTTTATTCCTAGTATTGACCTTGTAACTGTCGACAGAGCTTACTGTTCCTTCATTCATTGAGCAGTTTTTTTTTTTCTGATATAACAACAAACAACTGTCGGGACAAACAACGCACAATCACATACGATAACTCTACTTCTAATATCTAGTGTATTGTAACGAACCGTTTTCTTCTTTGCCGCTCCAGTATGTGGAAGACTTGGCCGATCCTTGCCTCGCTGCTTGCGCATAACTTACGACTTTAATTGTGTCAACATAGGGTGCAAATTACATGGGAGTAAGATTATTTGTAAATTGAAAAGGATAGAGAATAGCATTACGTAAGTTTATGTCTAATAATGATACACGAGGCTTTGTAAGTGCTGCAAATTTCTTAATTTTGATTTTATAAAACTTTTGGACTAATACGCTCGGAAAGCGAACTGATTGTAGTCATCATATTATTATGGCTATCTATTTTTCCTACAGTTATAAATTGACTGCTTGATAATTTTGACTATAAATGAAAAAAAAAAGATATTTCGCTATTTTAAGTACTGTTAACCAAAAAAGGTTTTTTTGGTACAAACGAACTGATAAACAATCTATTTAAAAAAATATGTTAACCTGTTGTATTTGATCTACAATGACACTCACACACATACATAAATAAAACTAAAAAGAATAATAACAACATAATACAACAGAACTTTAATAACTTATGTACAAGTCGACATCCGACACAGCAGTACGTCGTACAACATAATATATACCTTACTGCAAGACAAAAACATAAATGCAGAGTAAATGTGCCGAGAGTAACTTAAATACAATAAAACAAAAACAAAATTGCCATACATTTTTAGACTACGACCTCTTCTTTATTACTTGGTTTACATTCCAAGTTTTTTCTTTTTTTTTTTTAAATAAATTTTGGAAATTTTATATTTAAACAGTTTTAATTAAAAAAATATTATTTTTATCATAAACTTTTAAAAATCAAACCTTATAATGTAAAAACCATAGAAACACATAAAACATATTTATCATTTAATAATATGTACCTATAAATAAGTAAAAAAGACAAATAAATAAATGTGGACAACATCATATACATTAATCTGACTCCAAAGTAAGTAACTACCTAAAGCACTTTTATGGAAATCAGAAACAACTGAGTTACCACAAAAAAAACATACCTGAGAAAACAAAGAAAAATGCTTTTTTTTTATATCAATTCGTCCGGGAATCGAACCCAGGAGCTTGTAGCAGACGACACCATGAAAACCGTTGTGTACGCCACTCTACCAGGGAGGTAGTCGTTAAGAGATAAATACAAGAAAAACCTTAATAAAGAGAAGACCATAGTCTAAAAATCTATTGATACAGAACTCACTGAGATTCGATATCTGATCTTAAAAGTAAACTTAAAACTACGTAAAAATAATAAATAATTTCTGCATTGTGTTGTAAAATAGATGCATCCTCAATTTTTTTTAAGTACAAGTTTTTTAAGCGTCAAAAGAACTGATTAAAAAAGGATAAATTTTCCTTACGTTACTTTTTAAAATAAAATAAATGTCAGAAGCACAGTTAAACAGTTCAAATATTTTTTGAACAAATGTTATTTACTTCTCGGATAAAATAATGGTAAGTACTAATCAAAATAGAAGTGTGCATTTAACGGCGATATCAAATTCATTACTTGATTAAAAATACGTTAGAATAGTACACAAAATACAATTTAGACAACCGTACCGTTTTTTTTTTTTAATTTGTATTAATATAGATTCATTTATTATCAGAGAGCAAACTTGTCATTTAATAATTTTCATGCATTTAAAAATAATAATTGTAGGTTATGTAATAATTGTATTAATGTTTTTTTATTCAAATTATTGCATGTGTGATTAAAATACTTAAGTAGGGAGTGCAATCTCGGTATACCGAGATCTCGAAATACCGAGATCTTGCACGAATTTTGCAAAATTTATCTTGCACTCGAAATCGCGCGCGATCTCGCAAGATTTGCAAGATTGCACAGCAACACATTCCATGACCATTTTGGAGCGCGGCTGTTCTCTAGTATATATGAATTATCTATGGCTGCACTCGAACTGAATTCCCGAACAGGCGCACGCCGTTTGTTCGTTTTGCCCGGTGCTTCCCGGCGCTAGAGTGCTAGGGGGATGTGCTGTGTCCATATAAATTCTAAGCTTAAAATTGATACGACGCAAAAAAATGTATTACAAAATACGACACCAATTCCATCAATGTTTTTATCGGCACCGTCGTCGCTACCGTCGGTATGTTGTGTTTTATTAGAATGATTTTTCAGAATAATCTGTAATCGTTGCAAATTCATTATTTCGCCCTTATAACAATAACTTTACTAAGTTTCAATAGAATATTTTTATTAATACGTATATTTGCGAGATCTCGCAAAATATCGAGATCCTGCGTGATTAGAGCTCTTAAATCTTGCAAATACCGAGATCGAATTTTGCTGCAAGATTGCACTCCTTATACTTAACTGATTTTTTGACACTTTAAATAAATGAATTGAAAAGATCATTTCAACATATTCAGAAAAATAAAGATAATTTTAACAGTCTAACACTGTACCTGTGATGCGCATGTGCGGCATGTGCACGTATTTCAAAACAATAATGAATTTGAAGTCACTCTTAATACCAATTCGATGCTAATGACTAGTTCGACGGTCACATATTATAATTAATAAAATTTTAAAATGTAAATATCTTTGGCAAATCTTCATGGACTAGACTAAATTTCAAGGACTAGATAATATTTGTGGCATACCTATGGTGTTGCCAATGTCGGAACTAAACGTTCTGGTAAAATTAAAGCAAATTCATTATGAATATCAAAAAAATCTTTTTGTATATTATTTACAAGTGCTATTTGTTCTACAGTCGCAACATTTTACATTTGTATAAGATAAAAATAGCGTGATTAATTTAGTATTCATTAATACCAAATTTATGTTCATACATCATAATAATGCTAAGAATAAGATATGAAGATATTTACTGACATGTTGAAATTATAACTGTCATGATGGTTGTCAATGAGACGTTGCTAACCCTAAATATGTAAAAAGTTGCTACTATAGAAACAAAATAAACATCAATCGTATATCTGATGATACACGAGTATCGCCACCCCCCATAAGCACGACGTTACGCCTATGAAGAGGGGGATGTATGGTCTCAGCCACGCGCGAACTGGCATTAAAAACACAATGCAGAAAAAAATTAAAGAAGATAGGGAAAAATTGAAACAAAAAATAGTACGCGTCAAACGCGGTTTAAATAAATGCCACAGATAATACATGTTCGTTGCGTCACAAATTATAACAATAATGACGTTCGAATTTTAAAACAGCCAATCACATCATGGGTGACGTTTCAAGGATTTAAAACAGCCAATAATCACATCACAGTTTGGAATTTCACACACGTTTTTTAGAGTCCATAGAGTATGGTTCCCGTTGACCATGAAGGTTTATTTTCGTTTTTTCCGTCGCGGGCGACGTTGGACTTTGAGATGGGAGCCCAAGTTTCCATGACATTGGGACGAACGGTGCCAAAGGGCGTTTCGTAAATGGGATGGGAATGTGCGGTAACATGTAACGAAAACAAAAAGAAATAGTGCACTAAATAAACATATTATAGATTATATGTGTAATATATAAACGATAAGAAAAATAGAGATTCATACATAAATAAGAACAATAAAAACTTCTTAAAATTAAAAAAAAACATTAAGTGGATCAATAAATATTAACTTCTAAAACTATCTCATTGACAGGTCGTATTTGTTTGCAGTGTACACTTAAACGTCATCACCATCAAGCTCATCAAGAGCTTGGATGTGTCATCCGCCGGCATAATCTCACTACTTGATTTCATCTACGTTACCATTTTTTGGGCCAGCCAAAGATAGCCGTAGATAGATAGGTTTACAAACGTGAACAGTAGAATAGTGTGGAGAGCGTTTTGAAATGTTTGTGTTGTCTTAATTCAGGTCAGTAAATGATTGATAAATCTAATTATTATTGCTACGAATTACATTTGTCAAATTCAAGAACCAAAAATGAACAAACAAAATTTACTTTACAATGGGGCGCTGTGTATTTATTTTTTGAAAAACTCTACAGTTTAGTTTAAGTATTGCATGTTGACCTTTCAGCCAATAACGGATTCATATTGTATCAATACATTTTTTAAACGGGCCTGTGTAGTTTGATACGGAATGTAGCGTTGGAAGATGAAGACTACTGTAGTGTTTTATACTAAAGTGTAGTTGAGTATCGTGTTGTATGATATGATGTGGCATGGTGTGGTGAATTGCAGTGTAGTGTAGTGTAACTTTAGTGTAGTGATTCAAAATCCTGGATCGCGGATCGTAGGATCGCCAATTAAAGATGGATCGCTTGGTGTAAACTCGGCTAATGTGATCATGAAAGAATAATGTAGTGATGTGTAGTGTAGTGTAGTGTAGTGTAGTGTAGTGAAGTGTAGTGTAGCGTATACTCACAGGAGCCCCCGGGCTGGTGCGGCGCGTCGAGGCGCGCCTGCATGTCGCGGATGTGTTGCTCCTTGTGCTTCATGTCCCGCGCTAAAGAGTCTAGCCTCTGCCGCGTCTCTATTAGCTCTCTGCGGACGTAGAACAATATCTTAAACTAGCTGATCTGGAGAACGTTTTCTTGCCGAATAGCACATTCTTATTTTTATGCTTCGGACGAAGACGAGCGCAAAAACACAAAAATTATATAAATATAAAAGATAATAAATTAGAGTTAAAAGTTATATAAATATAAAAGATAATATTAAGAGTTATCTCACAGTAACACACTTGTCAGGAATTCAGGATGCCTTAGCGAATATGCGGTATTCGGCAAAAGAGATGTCCCGTAATAGGCCCAGACATTGTACAGCATTCCAAAAAATCAAGAAAAATATACTGACTTTGGGAAAAATACATAAAATTGTCTAAAACGTATAATTTTGCGGCCCAAAAATAAATACAATCTATTAAATAGCCCTCTCAATTAGGCAGACAGGATGGCGTTTGACGAAAAAAACAAGATAAATCATAAACTCTAAATGTCAGTGGTTGTCAGATTTCCTTTGTCAATATTTGACATAACTGTTCTTTTCAAGTTTTAGCCGTGCGTCATAATCTCACGTGCTAATATTATATAGTCGCAAATAAGTTTTTTTTTTTTTGTTATTACAACAAGCAGAAGTAAGCGAACAATATCACTTGTTCCGAACAAGTGATAAGTTGTTTGAATTTTGAAATTGTCAAAACTGACAGATGTTGTCAAAGTGTCATCTTCCGCCGTGATAGTTTTTGTTGCTTAGTATTTCTATTCTAATAAGTTTATTTTTGTTTAAGCCATTAAACGAAGACATTTTAAAGAATTTGGATAGTAACAAAGTGTTGAAGGATTATTGCCCTATCTTTTGGCCATGTGTACAGGTTCTGGGCCTAGCCTCCATATAATTTGGGATATCTCCTTTTCGTAACTTAATTTGACATATTTCGTGTAATTCATTACCACCATTATTAGTGCACGATCGGACGTAGGCCTCTCCAAAACGAACATTTTGCTATAAGCGCCAGCGCCACCCTCGTCAGTCTAGTTTGCAATCGAGGTTTAACCAAAGGAAACCATATTTTACCAGTAGTACTTCTTACACCTTCTACTTATGTATGATCTTACTAATGTACAGAGAAGATTAAGGGGTCTTTAGGTGATCCGAAATTTTGCTAGCCGGTACGAGCACCGAGGAATTTCGCACTCGTCCGTCCGGCTGCCACTATCTCGGCCTGGCCACCACATACCTCTCGGCCAGCCTCGTCTCTGCAGTGGGAGGTTTAAATATTGGGACGTGTAAGAGCGCCTCCAGGGGCCCATTTACAGAAGTAAAATTGACATTACAGATGTTACCTCTGGCTAGCCAGTAGTTCGGCGCGGGTGCGGCTGAGCTCCTCGCCCACGGCCTGCTTGGCCTGGATCTCGGAGTGCAGCGAGGACTGCAGCGTGAGGATCTCCATCTTGTCCAGCTTCTGCGAGCGCCGGTTGCGCCAGCCCGCGCCCGCCCCCGCCCCGCCCGCGCCCCCGCCCGCGCCCGGCGGGGAGGCGGGGCCGCTGGCTGAGGGAACGAACAGCTTTGTTTAACGACCACGAGTCAGAGACTGGAACTGCTTCCCTTTAGGCCTTGTTCACATGTAACACGCGTTGACGCAGGTCAACGCGGAATTAAATTTATAAATAATTCAAATGACAAGCGCTAACGCGCGTTGCTAGGAGCTCGTCAGTCTTTTTCGATAGAGCTTAGAGAATGGACGTGTAAGAAGCTATTATATTGTGGTTATATTATTAAAAAAATATATGGAAAAAGAAAACGCACACATTGGGTTCCCCCAATTTTGAAAAATAGACCCAGTTTGTTTGCAACATTATATCCGAATCTGAGAGACAATGAATCTAAATTATTTAATTACTTCAGAATGTCTATTAAAGCATACTAAATAAGCAAGTCACAAAAAAAACTTCCAGTCGCCTGCGTCTAGAGACTTTTATCTCTGAGCGCCGCGTTAACGCGCGCTCATGTGATCGGTTGTATGTAAATACTACGATGTCTAGTTGCGCGATTAAAAAACGCGCGTCAAAATTTTGCCATCTGAACATGGCCTAAAAGGGGTATTTGTTCAGGTTTTTAATAAGCTTGTTTTTAAAAACCCTATCCGAAAGGTAAGCTTACCAACAGGCTTACCCCGACGATATGCTAAACCAAACAATACGATTAACCCAGGTAAACGCTTACCGATACTGAAAAGCCCTTAATAGGCTTACCCTATAAAGTGTTTTGGAATGCTGTTAGGCTATTTTAATTTATATGCATACATACATACATACATACATATTATCACGCCTCCTTCCCAACGGGGTAGGCAGAGACCAAGGCCTTCCACTTACTACGATCCTGGCATACATCTTTCGCTTCTTCCACATTCATCAATCTTTTCATGCATGCTCGTCGGTTTAGAGTACTCTTGACCTGACCTTTCTTCAGAACATCCCCGATTTGATCGTGATAGGTTCGTCTAGGCCTTCCTCTTCCAACGTTCCCTTTCACACTCGTCTTGTAGATCTGTCTAGTCATTCTTCTCTCATTCATCCTCTCATCTCATCAGAGAGGAGAGGATAATTTATATGCGCAACCCATAATTTGTGGTAAGCGGTTAAATCTTATTTAAAATGTTACCGAACTAATAAATATCAAAGGTAACCGCTACAACATGGGTAATCCTATCAAATGGGTAACCCTATCACATGGGTAACCCTATCACATGGGTAACCTTTTCAATAGGCTTTCTTTTTTAATAGAGTTACCCTTAAAAGGGGTTTTCCGGTCCCTGCCATAACATCCCGTCCCTGTTTCTGCCCTATCATCCCGAAAATGAAGTGTATGAATAAAAAAATACATGCCAGTTTTGTAAGAAAACTTGAGCAGACTTGAATACAAACTAGTAGTAATATCCTAGGAAAATCCAGTCTGATAATATAATCTGTATAGCCAAACACTTAACCTTCGCTTTTGATGTTTTATACTCAATTACGCAAAACAAACTGGTATGAAACTAGCTACATTTGGTGGACTATCAATTTACTTTATAAAGAATTGTGTCTATAGGGTCGATTTTATTTTTAAACACCTATGGCACAGCCAGCCTGTTGGTCAATTTAATCTCAATAAAAATTAGGGCAAAATCATTGAGTATCTACAAATGCAACTCACCGTGCTTGAGATACTCTAACTCTTCAGTCATCTTCGTCGCAAGCGCCTGCAAATAGCCTCTGGCTTCCTTTTCATCCGCCACCCATCTAATTATATCCGCTATCTATACAACAAAAATAGGAAAGATATTGTGAATATACCGAAAGGACATTTGATAAATATTTTTTGTTTACAACATAAGTGATATGTTACAAGTACTAATAATACTAAGGGATCAGAAGTGATCGAATATTAATGGTATTATTTACAATTTGAACCTAAATTTACGAAGGTCAACGAAGGAAGGAAGGTTCATAAAAAAACATGTACAGAAAATTGTTTCAATCCATTAAGTAAGTACTTTGAATATTGCGTTCGTAAAACAAACCTGTTACAAATAAAATAATTTGAAATAATAATTAATATCATGTTATTACAAAATTGTAACAGGCCGGTGTCTAAAAAAACTAACATATCTAGTTTTATTAGAGTCACGGAAGAATTTTTGTCTGTCAGTGAATATCTTTATTCACAACTTACGCTAAAAAGTAGTAGCAATCGTATGGAAGGAATCAAACGCAGTTTTCACTGAAAAATCGCTAGCATTGAAATATTCAATGATGTAGGTCTTTGAAAAAAGCTAGCCTTATATAATTTAATAACTAATTCTGAACTGTTCCTTAACTCCGCTTCCGCTTCAAGACCATAAGGATTCTTGCGTGGTGTGGCATACAGGATGAAATTTTAACCACCTTCCAAATTTTAATATATCAATCTACGAGACAAAAACAAATGACGTATTTTTTCTTTTGGTATAGCCCAGTGCAAAAATGTCAAGATAAAGCACTTAGAAAATGTCCGACAAAAATCTAAAATTTTTGATACGACCGCCTAGCAACACTTTTTTTACACGATGCGCATTTTATTCATTCATTACAATACTAATCATAAGTTTTTGATTTTCCCTTTATACCTTAACAGGCCTAGAACGAGAAAATTGAAAACTATATAGCGAAAAAAATTTTTGAGTTAAAACTTGATTTACATTTTTTACTTTATAAATGGGCTCTAAATACGATACTGAACGCCTACATAAATTTTGGAAAGTGGTTAAAATTTCGTTAGATATAATCTTAATAATGTTATACAGATATAATCTAAATACAGGGATTATATCTACTTCAAACGAACCTGAGTCTCCCAATGCTGCATGGTGTCCCGTTTGGCCCTTAGTGTCTCGAGTTCCATTTCCAACTGCCGCCTCTCCCCTTGCCACCGCCTGCCGTTCTCTGCCATCTGTTCATAAACACATGAGCATTTAAGTGAAGCATATTTTGTGCTATATTTTTAGCAAACATATTGCACAAAATATGCAAAAAAAGCAAGCTTGTTTTAGTCCAAAAATAACCAAAATATAGGCTATGATTACATTAGCTAGAATGAAATTTCTGATTCGGAACTGAATAACTGAATTGATCTTGTATAATCATGAACATCAAGGTAATACATGGTAAAAATCCACATATTCATTGTTTCTAGATTAATATTTGTGATTTTTCTCAATTCGTCTGTATTTTTTTTTGCAACGATTTTCAAAATTCACGCAATGATAATAATAATAATTTGTTCGATAGTGTTGGCCTAGCTGAATATTTCAAACCTAAGTGAGACCTTAACCCTCTTCTGTTCTTTTACATTACATAAATTCATCACTAACAAATTAATTTCCGATAATTGTAATATTATGTAAACAAATGTTCTCACTAGCTTGAATGTATAACTGTAATGTTAGTGTACACTGTAATTTGGGTGCTAAATAAATAATTTCCTTTCTGTCTTAAGGTTTATGCAAAGGGTACCTGTTATTGTGCCAATCCAGCAGATCAATAAAGACAAATATCACGTCTAGATAATTCAAAAGCACATACCGCGTCTAGATCTTTGGCAAGTTTCCTGTTCTCGTTGATCAGCATCTGTTTATCCTCGCTGTCGTTCAGCTGCTCGAGGCGGCGGCTCTCTAACTTCTCTTTGGATGATTGCAGCTGGAACAAATGTTTCGTTTGAGGGATTGTGTATGATACAATCGGCAGATGTTAAAGATTCAATAATCGGTTTGATATTAATTATTATAACAGTTCTTTAAGCAATTAAATTGCCAAATTTTCTGGAAGAGATCACTGTTGGCGATATGACCACCTAGTTGTACATCTTAATGTAAAAAATCGTCCGTAATTTCTTTGTTTGGTAAACAATAAAGAGTCCTCATTAATTAATTTGTTCATTCACAATTCCTTGAATAAAAAATTTACTCCGCTGGCTTACAGCGACACACAAAATGCATGGGTAGCGCAGTGTTTAGAACATTCGCTTGGTAAGTGGTAGGTTGTGGGTTCGAGTCAGGTACTTTAGAAAGTCGTCATTTTTTTTAAGGAATTGTAATAACAGTAGGTTTTAAAGGATTTGCAGCAGGCATATTTTGATTCACTTGCACCTATTATGTAAAAAGATCACTGAAGTTGGTTGTGTGTTTGTTAAGTTTGTTTTTTAAGTTTTAACAGATTGGCGAGTTGATTTCGTAACAACTATCATTAATTTTTTAAGAAAAGTGTCGTATAGAATTTCGATAAGCATGCCGTCTCTCAAAATCTTTTTTGAAAGTATTTATTTCAAAAGAGGATAACAATAATAACCGAGTCACTTGCGCTGCTTATTTTTAGGCCCTATAACTTCTCCTAAAGCAGCGGTATGTTCACATGTAATCGCCCTTTAAATCCTTCTTGAATGAATAAAAATAATTTTACTGAAAGTCTGATGACTTAACGCTGCCATTTTAAGTATTATAGGTTCGGTTCTACTGTTTTGCGGATATTATGATATGCTCCTATCATTTTACAAGGCCTAACAGTCAGTGTGGCCCACAGAACATAAAAAACGAGTAGAAGTAGCATCCACTCCTATTTGTATGAAAACCAGTGTACCGGAACAAACACATTTGTGATTAAATCACATTATCACGCACACTAAGAATGTCTTGTAGCGATTGGTTAACTTTAACTGTCAGATAGTTCCGCTACCCGACACTAGATGCCTCTTATTCACTATCAAATAGTTCCGCTACGCGACGATAGATGCTACCTAAAAACTATTGATAAATAGGGGTGGGATGGTTACGATAATCATAACAAAAATATCGACAGTTGTAAGTGTCGATATTTATGTTATAACAACATAAGAGAGCCAGCGTTATGTTTAACATTGTCTCTCTCATCTTCTTAATTATTACAACTTAACATCTTTTCCAAAAAAATATTAATTATTAATGACTTCTTCATTCTAAATGAAAAAAATACTTTCTTTGTTTCAAAATCGTTTTCCCAGAAATGTTTAGAGCAAATGGTGCAAATGGTTCAATCCATTTTCCGTATATATTTGGTTTGAATTAATTAAATAAATACGAGTATTGATTTATTTAAACAAGTTATTACTTATATACAAAAAAACAAACGACTACAAAATAAGATAAAAAAAATTAAGGCAGGAAACGATAGCAAAGGCTCTCGCTGCAAGCCATTTAAATTGGGCACACAATGTACCAAAGACCCGGTATATTTAATGACCTTTTGTAACTTAGTACTTTCATAGATTACTATTATTTTGTACTTTTTCAATTTTTTTATTTACATTTATAAATAACAAAAAAAACAAGCAATTTATAAATATTTTTTATAAGCTGTACTTTTTTAATGTGTCATACATAATTATAAGTATCGATAACTAACTTATCGATATTTTACCACATCCCTAAATGAATAGCGTTTTGAAACATTACAAAAATTAGTAATTACCAAAATATAGTTTCGACCTTATCTCTATGGACAGTGGAATGGTTTTAAGTTGTACTTTTTAAGGATTGTTCTTATCCGCAAAATTTTTAATTTGTATTAAAATAACGATATAATATTATTACAAATGGTATGTCACGCCTCCTTTGGATAAACTCTTTTTAGTGCTTGTGTTTTTGCACTCTAATACTGTGCAGGTCGGCATATTTAAAGATTTTTGTCAGAATAGCACAACGTCAATACGTTCTAGCAACTGTGATCGTCTGAAGCGCGTAAAAGGGGGCGGAAACATGAAATGCGCCATCCGTAGCCGATGTGTGGTACGCGGGGCTCGCCTACTTACTACTTCTATCGTTTTTTATGTTCTGTGGTGTGGCCTAACTAAGAGATTCCTTATATAGATGTTTACCTCTCGGTTGAGCACGTTCTTCACGGCGTCCGTCTCCTGAAGCTGGTCTCGAAGCGCGGCCAGCTCCGCGTTATACCTCGCCTGTTGCTGTGCCAGGGACTCCTTGTATTGCAACTGTTGGGATATTCGTAAATAAGTAAAGGAACAGCCTATAATCATGCCAATGCAGGGCAAAGGCCTTCACATCAGTAAGATACATAATGAATCGTTAAGAAAACTGCAAACCAACTACGATGATGCAATGATTTCAAAGTCATCCTGTATATTTACTGTTTTGTTTAAACATGTTTGTACTCAGAATTTTGTCTTCTTTCATTTGATACCCCCCTTTTTTCAGTGTATCAGTGTGGGCTTAATCTTCGTTTCAAGTGTAGGCCTAAACTGAGTGTATCTTTGTTCAGAATCAGTGTAATAGTGTGAGCCTAAGGTGTGTATATCTGACGTGTATAAATACCTACCTATACATGTACGTACGCGCTGCGTCGCCCGCTTGTCTATAATGCCAGTGACAAAAAGTTCTAACTATACGGTTGTTTTGCCTCTGAAACCCCTAACATCTAAATATCCCAATTTTGGGAGAAGAAGAAAGAAGAAAGAAACATTATTTGACACACATTTGATTCACAATTTCACAGAAACATTACAAATAAAAAGGTGTCAAAAAGGACTTCCGCTCAGCATATATCGTGGCAGCTTAAGGCGTGCCACGACGCTGGTATTCTGCGCGAGCCTAGAATTTAAATAATTTTAATAAAAAATAGATTAAAAAATGATAATACATTTATCAGACACTTATTTGACTTCACAAGAAACACATACAAATAACTAAACAAAAAAAAAAAAAAGAAGTGAAAGACATTTTGTGCCGGAGAGAATACAACTATGCTATGCTCAAAAGTATCCACTGCCCTGTCATGGACACAATACGTTATACTCTGAATATTTTACTTTTCGATGTCCTAAATAGTAGTAATAAGAAGTCATTTACGAAAACATTAAAAAGCATTTGATCTCAAATCTTCCATGTTCCAACCGTTTATTGTTACAGTCTAAGATCCCACCATACAACGACCTTCACCGAGCTGTTTATTGGATGAAAAGTTTTTTATATACAAATAAATATGCCAAAAAATATATTGCAAATGGGTTGACTAAAAAAATTCAGTCCAGATTATGATTAATTAATATTTTTTTTTTATATTTTAATTTAATTTTTTTTCTGGTTTGGTTAATAGACAAATTTCATACCAATCGAAAATATGAAGCCCAAAGAATAAGCAAACGTTAGGTTGACTATTTTTTTCCCGTCACAACTCTTGAGTAGGCAGATATAAACAGGTAAATCGAACTAGTAACTTGCACCGGTCTGGTTAATTAAATAAAGTTAAATACAAATAAATATTATTCATTTATGAACACGGTGGTATACGGTTGAATGCAAAAAAAAAGTCATTAAATTCGGTTGTCAAATTTTAAAAATTCTACTCTGGACTGAAATTTTTAAGTCAACCCATTTGCAATATAGGTATTTTGTCATATTTAATTGTATATAAAAAACTTTTCATCCAATAAACAGCTCGGTGAAGGTCGTTGTATGGTGGGATCTTTTACTATTAGCAACATTTTATTTATATTGTATAATTTAATAATAGAAGTGTTATCAAGTATTATGTAGTATAATCTGAGTGTCACTATGTACTCGCCGTCAAACCTTTTAAAAGGTTTTGCGAGACCTTTATAATGTTATGTTCTAATGATATTTGTTTTAATAAATTAATAAATAAATAGACTAAAAATGACATTGGTCGTATTCTCTCTGATCCAAATCGGATTTCCGCCCAGACAGGTGCCAGGCACGGTATCGATTGGCTAGAAGAAGGCTGCCATGAACACAAGACGGTTAGTCCGTATTTATAAAGAAGTAAATACTTATCGCTTAAGAAAGTCATAACTTAAGATATTCCTACCTAGTGCTTACGTGAAGGAAATGGGTCAGCATTAATAGACATATTGTTTGGCTGAGAATGCTAACTTTTCATAGATGTAACTTCCAATAATCACTAGATTAACAAGTTCCGGGACAGTAAACGCCTGTCGACATGATAACAATAAAACTTCAATTGAGTCTAGTATACACCACTACTTTTTAAGTATATCTAAAAAAAATGGGGGTATCAGAACACGTTACTGAACATATCTGTGCAGTTAAAAGTTTTAAAAAAAATGTCCTAAAATTGTCTTTGAAATGATTATTACTTAAGTAATATTATTTTAACTATTGTGGGCGAGGCAAGGGTGTGAGCGAGAGAGCATGTATGTACGCTGTTCGGTGCAACGCACCTTACACGTGTTTTGAAACCTATGCGTGGTCAGCAGTGGCCGCGCATTGATTGTAGTATAGCAATATTTTAAGTTTTCATATAATTTTAGTTAGTGCATTTCACGGACTCGTCGCGACCGGGTGCATTCGAACATTAAACATTTTTGTAACATTTTCATACATAATAAACATTTTATACTCTCTTCCGGACTTTAACATTCACTCGCTATCCCGTACCTCAACATATGGTCCTTCGATCCTAGGACCTCGCGCGTGATTTCAGAAATAGTTTTCGTGAAAACGAGTGAGGTGAACGAACTAGTGAACATTATTGTGAACTTTGATGTATGAGGATTGCAGTGATTTATGGAAGAAACAACATTGCGGCTAACATTTGGTGAGGACGTTCAGCGAACGTCAGTCTTTGCAACATCAACTTATCGAGAATCTACAAGTAAGATCTTTCCATTTTAACCAACACTTAACTTAACAAGATGGCAGATAAATTTACACAACAGCAAGAGATTAGGGAGCGCATGATAAAATTACGAGAGAACTTTAAGAAGGATGGAGCAGAGCGAAAATCTAAAATTGAGTATTTTCAAAATCGTTCAGATCAACTTAATGAGTTATGGACTGAGTTTCTAACCACTCATGAACGACTCTGTAAAGAGGAGAATAGGTCGCATGAATACTTTTTATCGAAATACTATGAGCAAACTAAGGAAGTTTATGAACAAGTGACTAGCCTGATAAACGCTGGGTATACAAAGCTAACAATGTCGTTGGCTGGTGCATCAGGACACTTCAGCAAAACACATGTTCAGGAACCATCTCAAGATGAGG
Organism: Anania crocealis; assembly: GCA_949315895.1. Lineage (NCBI taxonomy): Eukaryota > Metazoa > Arthropoda > Insecta > Lepidoptera > Crambidae > Anania > Anania crocealis. The sequence continues at coordinate 9,300,377 of OX438873.1, read as the reverse complement.
AACATGGCTTCTATGACACAGCTGCCAGTCCACGACAGCAACAACAGGGTCAAAAAGACGAGAACCAACCACTTGGGGAAAATAACCATCATTCTCAAATTTCACCACAGAAACGAAATAAAGGCTCTTGTAGTAAGCTCGACGAAATGTATCGCAAGCAATGGGTCAACATAAAGGCATTTTTGCGCACTGTTTCAAACATAGAAATCGACATACTAACAGATAAGTGGGAATTAGATGACGCTCTCAAAACTTTAGAAACTCGTTGGTCAGTTATAGATTATTTACATTGGGAGATTGAAAGTGAAGCTACAGCAATAGACTTGACGTACGAATCTGCATTTAACACTCATGAAAAAACCTTCAGTAAGCTGAAAAAAGAAATAAACAAGAGGATTTGGTCAGTCGCACATAGGGACACAACTACGCCAAGGTTAGACATTCCTGTCTTCTTTGGCAATTATAACACTTGGGTATCGTTTAAGGATTTATTCAGTGAGGCGATACACAAAAACACTGCTCTGTCAAATGCTCAAAAAATGCAATTTTTGAAAAGCAAAGTCAAAGGGGAAGCCGAAAGACTAATCCAACATTTATCAATAAGCTCTGATAATTACTTAGTATGCTGGGAGATATTGAATAATCGGTACAATAATACGAAGCTTATATTTACTTCTCATATAAACATCTTATTCGGACTCCCGAACATGCAACAACAATCCTTGGGTCAAATAAAGAAAATATTTGATACAACAACAGAGTGCCTACATGCCATAAAAAATCTAGGAGTAGACATTAGTACTTGGGATCCGATACTGGTTCATATTTTGTCTCAAAAATTAGACACCGAAACGCACAAAGACTATATAAAAAAATTCACGAGACCTTCCAGTCTTACAAGAATTTTTAGATTTTATGGAGAGTAAATTTACCACTTTAGAATCGTCTAGGCGTAAACAAGACCTAGCACCTCAAAAACTCTGCTCTCAACAACAAGTCTCAACATTACGAAAAACATTCCATAATTTTAATAATCGTAATAATTACAACACCCAAATCAACAATCACGGATCGAACCGTAATAGCGGAAATACTGCAGTTGTGAAATCATTACATGTATCCGGTATCAAATGTCCTCTATGTAAAAGTCCACACGGAATTTACAATTGCAAACAATTTTTGCAAATGCCTGTAGAAAAAAGATATTACACAACAAACCGACTCGCTCTGTGTCAGAATTGCTTGTTTACACATAATGGACAAGCCTGTAATTCGACTAAAACATGTCACAAATGTGGTGGTCAGCACAACACACTTATTCATGAAGCCTGTGTCGTCAACGTTAACATGACACCTGGGTCGTCGAACCTGACGCCCGCGTCATCGCGTCCTGCAACTGATTCTAAACATGAACAAAAACATGTGGTAAACGCATCACATGTATCACCAAATGACTATTCAGAAATACTATTGGCCACAGCGCTAATAAAAGTGAATACCGCAGATGGCTCGACGCGGACTCTAAGAGCTCTAATCGACCAAGGCTCGCAAATTTCACTTATAACGGAACAAGCTGCACAGATGCTGAACATAAAGAGAGAAAAATGTCAGGGAGTCATATACGGAGTCGGACAGAAAGAAAATAATTGTAAGGGAAAGTTGAACATTGTGTGCGCATCTATGTATAATAACTTTACATTCACAGCCGAAGTAATAATCATGAACAGCCTTATTAAAAATCTGCCAAACAAAACATTTTCGAAACCATCTTGGCCTATTACACAAAACATAAACTTAGCAGATCCAGAGTTTTTCATAAGCCGTCCCGTAGATTTATTACTTGGAGCTGAGATTTATTCAAACATAATTTTGAGTGGGATAATAAAAGGAGATGATTCGAGGCAGCCAATGGCCCAACAAACACAACTAGGTTGGCTGTTATGTGGGAGCGCGAAAACATATCACTGTAACGTATTAATTAACGATTTGGAAGATATTAAACAGTTCTGGGAGATTGAAGACATAGCCGAACAAGGAGATTTATCTAACGAAGAAATAACATGCATGAAACACTACCACAATAATACTAAAAGAAACACAGAAGGGAGATATATTGTCAGTCTACCTATGAAACCTAATTTTGAAGCAGAATTGGGTACATCAAAAACAAAGGCGATAGCTCAATTTAGAAACACTGAGAGAAAGTTTGAGAAACAGGAAAAATTATCTCAAGCTTATAAGACATTTATGACCGAATATCTTACATTAAACCATATGACTCCGGCAAAAAGTGAGTCACCATTAGATTACTATTTGCCACACCATGGAGTAGAGCGAATTGAGTCAACAACAACTAAATACAGGGTAGTATTTAATGCCTCCGCCAAGACGTCTACAGGTCGCTCACTTAATGACTTAATGTATACAGGCCCTAACTTACAACAGGACCTACAGTCCTTGTTACTAAGGTGGAGACAATATGAACATGCATTTACTGCGGACATAGAAAAAATGTACCGACAGATATTAATAAATGAAACGGATCAAAAACTTCAAAAAATAATATGGAGAGATGGCCCTGAACAACCGTTACAATCGTATCAATTAACAACTGTAACATATGGCACTAAGGCGGCACCCTTTCTAGCCATGATGACACTGAGGAAGTTAGCCGAAGATGAACGATTTAACTATCCCAACGCTGCAAAGGTAGTACAAGAGTCTTTCTACATGGATGATTTAGTTCATGGGTCGTATTCAATTGAAAAAGCTAAAAAACTGATCGATGAATTAAAAAATCTTCTTAAATCGGGAGGGTTTAACTTACGAAAATGGTCTACAAATAGCGAAACATTGCGGGAAAACATACAAAATGAAGATAACAATGATGACACAGTTTTTAATTTCAAAACAGACAATGTTTCAAAAACACTTGGATTATGCTGGAACCCGAACAACGATACCTTTACGTTTAAATGCAACATTCAAAAATACTCAACTAAACCCACTAAACGAAACCTTTTATCTGAAATATCCAAACTGTTCGACCCACTGGGCTGGCTAGCGCCGATAAGTACTAAATTAAAAATACTTTTTCAAAAGGTTTGGAAAGAAAACACCCACTGGGATGGGCAAGTCTCAGATGAAATTTTTGAATTATGGTCAAAAATGCAAGCGGACATCGACCGAATTAATGAGTGCAACCTACCGAGATGGATATCATCTGAGGAAGGTGACGTTATCGAGCTACACGGCTTCTCTGACGCGTCGATTGAAGCCTATGCATGTGTAGTATACGCAAGAATAAAAAACAAGACGAAAGTGGTCCTTATTGCTGCAAAATCTAAACTTGTACCGCACAAGAAAATAATAACTTTACCAAGGCTTGAATTAAGCGGCGCCCACTTACTAATAAAGCTTGTGGATAAAATAAAACGATCTCTAAACCAACAACATAGAATTGAAACGTTTGGGTGGACGGATTCAAAGATAGTTCTTGGTTGGCTACAAGGGCAACCGGACCGCTGGAAACCTTTTGTTGCCAACCGAGTTAAACAGATACGAGAAGTGATGCCAGAGGGCAATTGGCGATATGTTAAGTCGGCCGAAAACCCTGCAGATGCTGCTAGTAGAGGTCTAACTACGTCGCAGCTATTAGAACATTCGCTGTGGTGGCATGGCCCAGAATGGTTGCCTACATTCATCCCTGAAACTCAACAAGTTACATATAAAACTACAGAGGAGGAGAAAAAATTGGTTTCTTGCAGTGCCGTGCAAGTAAACCATGAAAACATAGTTGATAATTTATTACAAAAACATAGTTCATTCTCTAAAGTACAGCGCATTGTAACCTGGATATTGCGTGCGTTGACCCCGAAGCGAACAGTACCTACGTCATATCTCACGTTACAAGAATTGCGAAAAGCAAAGTTAGTAATTATAAAACAAATACAAAGTACAGAAATGAGAGCGGATATAAAACATTTACGTCAACATGGAACTGTAGAATTGAAGAGTAAACTTTTAGAATTGAAACCTTTTATTGACGACGAAAACGTCCTACGAGTTGGAGGCCGTTTAAAAGAAGCAACCATTCCGTACGAAGCAAAACACCCAATTATAATTCCGAAAGAATCCCGATTGGCTACCCTACTTATAAAACAAGCTCATTTAAAAACGTTTCACGGAGGCCCCCGCCTAACTATGTCTCAACTCAGACAGAATTATTGGATTCCAGGAGGCAATAACATTGTCAAGAAACAGATAAGGAAATGTGTAACATGCCGGAAGAATGAAGGAACAACGCAAAAACAACTGATGGGTGATCTACCAGAATCCCGAGTTAATCAAGCCAGTCCATTCTATCACACAGGGGTGGATTACACAGGCTTCGTGGACATAAAAGCTAACAAAGGCCGAGGAAGTAAGACCTTAAAGGGCTACATTGCTATTTTTATCTGCATGGTGACCAAAGCCGTGCATCTGGAATTAGTAACGGAGCTAACAAGCTCAGCCTTCCTCGCTGCACTCCGCCGGATGGTAGCTAGGAGAGGAGCCCCACGTCATTTATATAGTGACAATGGAACAAATTTTGTGGGTGCAAACAGAGTACTACAACAAGAATTGCTGCAGCTAAAGGACATATTTAACGACAGTTTCTTAACGGAAGTTACTGAAATGCAGATCGAATGGCATTTCAATGTCACAAAATGGCCAAGCGCTGGAGGCCTTTGGGAGCGCGCTGTACGAAGTCTAAAACAGAATCTGAGACGAGTAATAGGCGAACAAAAATTAACATTTGAAGAATACGCCACGATCTTGGCACAGCTGGAGGCCTGCCTCAACACGCGCCCACTTTGCTCTTTATCAGAAAACATAGACGACATTGGTTTTCTCACTCCAGCTCATTTTTAACAGGGAGATCGGGTGTTACTATTATCAAAACAGACGAAGATGCGAGAACTAGATGGCACCTGACACAAAAAACATTCGAAGATATATGGAAAAAGTGGCGACTAGAATATTTGAGCCAATTGACAGCAAGACAAAAATGGCAAACTCCTCAACGTAATTTAGAAATAGGAGATTTAGTAACCATACATGAAGACAACCTGCCTCCAGGAAAATGGGCGATGGGTAGAGTTGTGAATGTACACCCCGGCCAGGATGGCTATGTAAGAGTTGTGACACTGAAGACAAAGAATGGGATTATTAAAAGACCAGTAGTTAAACTTTCTGTCCTACCTCTAGAAAAGGCTGAAATAGAAGATACATTACGAAAACAGAACATAACAGATCAGCAGAACAAGAGACGATCAAAAAGCCATAGCCTTCTTTCATCAATTATGATGTTTATATTTTTTATGGCAATGATAACAACAAGCAATTGTGTGAAAGTAACACCATTAAATAAAACCCAAGGATTGTACTTCGATAAAATTGGAAAACTGGAGATAATTAGAGATGAATGGAAACTAGTCGCATACTACGACTTGAATCCATACTGGGAAGGCACATCTGCTTATTTAAAATACAACGAACAACTTCAAATTATATGTCAAAAAGTAAAAACGCTAACGCATTGTAACATAGTAATATCACAATTACGTCACAACTATGATGAACTACAACATTACAACCGCGTGTTATTACATCACCAATTAAAACAGATGACGCGTAAACGACGTGGGTTAGTAAATGGTGTCGGATATCTAGCAAACACCTTGTTCGGAGTATTAGATGATAGATTCGCAGAGCAATACCAACGAGACATTGGGTTAATACAAAAGAATGAAAAACACCTAGCAGCCTTGTGGAAAAACCAAACCTCCATAGTCGAAGCAGAGTACAATCTCTTAAAAAGAACTGAAAATGCAATTCAAAAACAACATAAAATGATAAACCAACATTTACTTAGCCTAGAGAATGCTACCAATGTGATTAAATCCGAAATATCAGCTTCAGAAAGCATGGCACAGTTCACCATTGTAGCGATGGCTACCAACAACTTACTGACGCACCTGAGAAACATTCAAGACTCGTTAATCGATACTATCACCAATGTATATGATGAGAAAATAAACATACACATAATAGATCCCCAACAACTTCAACATGAATTAAATATAATTTCGGGACAATTAACTAGCGATCTCACGCTCCCTATTGACAACATTCAGAGAAACATGGACAGTATCTACCGACTGTTAAAAATTAGAGCACGAATAACTGACCAATACATGATATTTGAGATACGAATCCCACTAATAAGTCGAGACAATTATGACCTATACAATATTATCGCCATTCCAAACAGTGCAGGCGGTAATATGATATCCATTATGCCAATAGAAAATCAAGTAGCAATGAACTTTCAGAAAGATGCATTTTTACCTATACAACAGAAAGACCTACAACATTGTTTAGCACGTGACAAAACTATTTACATATGTTACATTACAGTTCCTATCTATAAGATGACAGCGGACACCGATCTTTGCGTGAAAGATGAGACACGACAATGTAAACAAAACGTAAACGTGTGCCTGAATGAGTGGATTAGTCTGACAAGATTTAATAGCTATTTTTATTTTTGTTGTGGCCAGTGTCAATTACGAACAATATGCGAGAATCATGTTACCTCGCAAACGTTGACCGGAGCAAATATAATTGATATGGAGGAACGCTGCATAGTAAAAACAGATAATTTCACTATTCATACGCATCAGACAATGGAAAATAAGATAGATCTAACATGGGATATAAATCTACCTAAAATAGACCCAATAAATCATATTATAAACATCACCATGCCAAAATTAATCCAAAACTTTACTTTGAACAACCAACAAGAATTAATTAACATTGGAGAGAAAATAAAGACTATGAAAGAAAGTCAACCTATTTCCGAAGACTTTTCAATCCACGACGTACACCAATACGCAGCCATATATGGCATTATGGGCTTAGGGCTTCTGATTCTACTTATTGTATTATATCGAAGAGTAAAATGTCGCTGGCAGCCAGCCGCGGTATCCGACACATCGACGGACAACGCAGGGCCGGCGGCCGCGGCAGGGCGCGCGTCGGGCTCGAGCAGGCCCCTGCCACAGCCCGCCGCCCGCACCAGCCGCGCCATCGAAGACGTCGCGCTTGATACCTACAGCTCGATTAGTGAAAATAAATCGCGAGTGCGGGACAGTGCTGATAACGAATCGAAAAGTGTTTCAGTGCATAAGTGCGATAAATGTAACATGAATAGAGGTTTAGCCGACCAAGCCACCTCACCTGTTTTTAGAAAAATTTCCTTTGATAAATTTTAAATACTTATTGTAATTAGTTCTGTACGCGAATAACTACTTTACTTTTTAACAACATATTGTTACTTAAGTTTAACTAGTTTAGTTTTATACTACATAGTTCTGTTAGATTCATCTCGTCGTTTGCCCCCGGCAAGATGTTCGGTGCAACGCACCTTACACGTGTTTTGAAACCTATGCGTGGTCAGCAGTGGCCGCGCATTGATTGTAGTATAGCAATATTTTAAGTTTTCATATAATTTTAGTTAGTGCATTTCACGGACTCGTCGCGACCGGGTGCATTCGAACATTAAACATTTTTGTAACATTTTCATACATAATAAACATTTTATACTCTCTTCCGGACTTTAACATTCACTCGCTATCCCGTACCTCAACATATCGCAGTAATTTTATGCGCGACTAATGAATGAGATTCAAACGCACAGTCTAAAATTATGTCCAAAGTATGAGACATAAATAAACCTTAATAACTTAATTACATATGTAAATTTTAACTTTTAACTGCACATATATAGTTAGTTAAGGGTAGAGATACGCCCTTTACTTTTTTAAATATAGTTAAAAAGTAGTGGTGTAGTGTCCCGGAACGTGTTAAGGACTAGAAATTGTCACCTGAGTAATTACTTTTAGTCAAGTAATTACTTTTACTTGTTTATAAATACGGGGGTAAGTGCCTCACCTCGAGCGCCTCGACCTCGTGCTGCAGGCGCGCCACGTCGGCGGCGGGGGCGGCGGCGGCGGCGCCCTCGCCGCGCTGCGCCCGGAGCGTGTCCTCGCGGAGTTTGCGCTCCTGTACAACATTGTTTCAGTTACATTTTGGTATTATAGCCCTTAAATATAGCTTGATTAGAATGACAGTTCTCACTGAAAGAGAAGACGTAACTTTGTACCAGCGTCACACGAGTGAAACACATTTTCACACAAAAAAAATTATTGGTAACTGGCATGTTGAGAAATTTTTTAATAGCTTCTATCGCGGGCCTTGAGCGTGGAGACCGAATCCAGAAATTCCGTAACGAAAATAACCTAACAACCCCCCCCCCTCACTCCAACCGGCACAGCGGTGTGTCTCTTTAGTTCAGCAACCCGCCTTTAGGTGGCATTTGTTGTATCGGCATAAGTTGATAAAAAATGCTATGCAATAGCTTTACAGCGGCAGTCTCCGAGTGCCACACGTCTTTTTTTATACATTGCTGTACATATTAATCAATTTAATTATATAAAATAGATATTTAAACTTAAAATCATTAAAATAATCCAGTCACAAAAATTACACCTAATTTGAAAAGACGTCTTTACAAGGTTACGTCATTTTTCATCATCGCTAGTGATGAAATAAAATCGACAAATCGAAATCGACAGACTAACTTAATATATTAAGCATTATGTAATTTTATATTCTGAGTGTAACTACGAGTATGTACTCGCAGTCAAACCTTTTTAAAGGTTTTGCGAGACCTTACCTATAATATGTAATGAAGATATGTGTGTGTATAAATAAATAAATAAATAAAAATTAAATAACAGTATTTCAAAATCGAAGTAATGTAACATAAATGTTACAAATGATTTAATGAACATTGGTTGATGCTTAGAACATCAAATTGCAATTATTATTAGTGCCAAAAATTTTTTATTTTTTAAATTCTATATGCGTAAAGAAAATTCTAATTGATTTTCATGATTGTTCTTATAATGATCACGACACTGACTTACTGTTAAATTTCAATATATCTGATTTTTATTTTATTTTATATGCCTTATCTGTTTTTTTCGTTTGATCAGTCGAGTCAGTCCCACCACTAGTCACCTCAGTTTGACAGGTGTCATTCTAATCAAGCTAAATTTTATGGACTATATCGAGGATCTTTTAAACCCCGCGCAACGAGCATATGGAATGATCTGCATCCAGCTATGCGAGAAAGAATGAGTAAAGATTGTTTTAAGAATAAATACAAGGCAGCCTTAATAAAGAAACAGCTTGCTGCGGAGGATATTGTTTGTGAACACTGGAATTCACTACCCATAATTATTTATTTCAAATAATAGTACTTCACACACTCATACACACACACACACACTAGAGTGCTCCTCAATTATTCAATCCCAATTTTTTTTTAGTAAGTAATTTAAAAAAAAATGGTTGCCTGCAAAGTCGGTTTTACGGGCGAAGATTTTACGTGACAACGTCTTTTCACTACAGACACAGCTGACGATACTTTAACCACACGTGTGAACTTGTATTATGACGCTTTCTTGTTTTTCCAACGCCAAGAACGTTCGAGAAAGACAAAGACAGAGACACAAGCATGCGCCGATTCAATGCGCCTAATTCTCTAGTGCTGCGCGCGCGGCAGACCGATCATAGTTGAGTGGGAGAGAGACGCAAGGCATTCGGCGGGCCTCTCTCTCGTTCGGTGACTCATCGTAACGTTACCGAGCGTTACACTTTTTCATAAGTGACTCCCAGCCGCAACCTAATTTAAGACGTTGTCACGTCAAAAAAGTATTATTAAATGGGAGTGGCCGAAAACCAACGCTAAGTGGGATCAGTTCCTATATCAGCACAAGCTGAGCCATTTTCTATTTGCTTTCTTTTCTACTTCTTAGTTGTTCATGTTTTTTCCTGTACCGTAATTTCTTTGTAACGAAGGCAATAAATATATATCATTCATTAGTCATCACCTTAGTCATCGAAGGCAAACAATGCTAAGGACGCCCTAAGCATCTGGCAGTTTCAAGCAAACTTTGAACCATATCGTTTATGGTTACATTAAAAGACGCTAGCCTAGCTTTGTTTTTACGCGTTCGCCATTCCGAAACCTATTTATCTATATTTATATCAAATCATACTTACGATTAGATCTAAGACTAATAAAATATTTTTTCTATGACATTTAGCCGTGAAACTAACTTTAATTATGATACAAGATTTAAAATAATTACAACACTCTACATCTGATTAGCGTGGCAGCGAAATGACTGAAGATGAAGTGTCTTCGATTTCAGAAAAGTTTCGTTAAATATACGAGGGCGGGTCAATAAGTCCGTGAGTTTTGGAATAAAACACAGATTTTTTGATAAACAAATCATTTTATTTTTCAACGTAGTCTCCCTTGAGCTCTATACACTTTGTCCAACGCTTCTCCAATTTTTTTATCCCTTCCAAAAAATATGATTTGTCGAGGCCCTCAAAATAGGCCTTTGTTTGCGAGATGACTTCATCATTGGAGTCAAATCTTTTTCCACCAAGCCATTTCTTCAGGTTTGGGAACAAAAAGTAGTCACTCGGAGCCAAATCTGGAGAATAGGGTGGATGAGGGAGCAATTCATAGCCCAATTCATGGATTTTTGCCATGGCTACTGCACATGTGTGCACCCTTGCATTGTCTTGGTGGAAAAGAACTTTTTTCTTGGCCAAATGAGGTCGGTTTTTATTCAAATCGTCATTGAAGCGGTCCAATAAGTTGGCATAATATTCCCCATTGATCGTTCTTCCCTTTTGAAGGTACGAGTAATAATAAACATATCACAATAAATATGCATTTTGAATTGAAAAATTAAGGACTCGTGCAAAGGTTCAAACTTTGAAATATTTCGTTCCTTCGTTACAAGATTACGTTATCGACTAATTAATGAAATTTTAAATGAGGTCTACTAAATTGGCCTTAGGCCTTAACATTAGAGTCGGATGCGAGGAGCCTCGGATCGACCTAAGTGGCGCGAGACTGGCTCTGCCTACGGCCAGCAGTGGGCGGACCGCGACAGGCCGCCGCTGCTGGTGAGGTGCTCGTACCTTGTTCCCGTCGGCGAGCGCGGCGTCCAGGCGCGCCTCCAGCTCGCGGCGCGCCTTGTCTGCGCGGCGGATGTCCTGCCGCAGCGCGTCGATCTTCTGCATCTCCTTCTCCAGCTCCTGCTCCTTGTCGCGCACCTGCGGGGCGAGAGGGGGGTCAGAGGAGGAGGCACAGTAGACGGTTGTCCGGGGGGGACTTTAGTTGCGACATTTGTACACGGACAACATTGAACATTGCAGTATCGATCAAATCTGTAAATAAATCGTTAATTTCTAGTTGAATTCCACATACAGTGTTGCGTGAATTCGAGAAACCGATACGTCTTTCGATTTCTTTGATCGAAATCGATCAATATTACTATAATTTATAAAAGAGATAACAGTAAAAATTATAATTTGGGTGAGGCCATGTTTGGGAGACGCCTTTGTCTAGCAGTGAACGTCGTTTTGCTGAAATGATGATGACAAAAGAAATAAAAATATTTATCATATAATTATAATTTTCTTTCAGTGCAAAAAAAAGTAAAGCCGGTTTTTGTTTAATTTGTTGTGTATTTTTTTATACCGACCTCTTATTTCCGATTGGATTTTTAAATGTATCCTCATTAAAACATAACCTTGCAACTACATTTTGTATCTAGTCGGAACGTCTTATTTTCGTGCCTTCATAATTTTATTAATCTTCATAATTTGTAATGAAAAGACCGAATAAAGTCAACAATTCACAATCACCATACATTGCCAATGATTTCACGCCGGTGGCCTATGCCAGTTCATCTGTTTATTTTCACTATCCTCCAAAGTAAATTTTTCATTCTATATAATTAAAAGACGACTTACAAAACTAGTTTAGGACTCAAAATTGAAGATGTGGAGTACCGCCAAAAGAAATCAGGCCGCTGCCAAGAGTAGCGACTATGACTAAATTCTCCCAGCAGTAGACTAATATTGATACTATACCTGTCGGGACAGCTTCTGCTTCTGTTGCCTCAGATCTGATAGTTTCTCTGTCACCTCCTTGTACTCAGTCATGGCGAGCTTGCGCTGGTCTAACGCGTCCTTCAGTTCTTTATCCTGTTAGTGACGAACACACGCATGCTTTTAGCACAAACAAAATGCAAAGTTGACATAGGATTAGATTGAATATACATACGTTGAAATCGCAAGATTATTATTGGTCTATTATATTGGCGAGGGCAAACAGGTGGCGCCACAATCCTTGTAAGTGTGTTTGATTGAAAGTTTTAGGTTTTCCAACCTTCATTAGAAGTCTGTGAAAAGATCATCCTACGTTTATTGCATCAATATTAGTAAAAAACAGGGCCCCAATTCCGCTAATTTACAAATGGCTCAATAGAATCGCAATTGCATCTCAATCGTATATTTTGACATTACAACCATAATAAATGTGTCAAAATATACAATTGAGATGCAATTGCGATTCTATTGAGCCATTTTTGAATTAGCGGAATTGGGGCCCAGGAAAGTTGTCAAAGCCACTGTCACACTTAGTTATAAATAAAAAACCGGCCAAGTGCGAGTCGGACTCGCGCACGAAGGGTTCCGTACCAAAAAGGCCAAAAAAACGAGTTTGTTGTATTTATTTTATTTTATTTTTAGTATTTGTTGTTATTACGGTAACAGAAATACATATATTATGAAAATTTCAATTGTCTAGTTATCGCGGCTCTTGAGATACAGCCTGGTGACAGAGTGACGGACAGACGGACAGACAGCGAAGTCTTAGTAATAGGGTCCCGTTTTTACCCCTTGGGTACGGAACCCTAAAAAATGACGATTGCTTTGAAATTTCTCTATGAAAGTGATTGCGTAGGTCAGTTGTTAGACCAGTAGATCGGGTGAATAAGGGAAGAATTTGAATACCAACAGGGACATGGAAAAATAACAGTTAAGTCAATCTCAGAGTCACTTTCAAAAACAAACTAAAACCCACAGTAAATCAAATGTAAAACTAGACACACAGTCAGAGACCGAAACGAGAATCAGCAAATGAGCGCCATGAGAACATTTCAGTGCTCTTTCAGCTTAGTAGCATTCAACCTAATGTTATGTACGTATGGTAGAATTTCCAAGTACAGCATGTATGAAACATGACAACATTTACGTCGATTCTATCGGTTTTTTTTAAGAGTCATTTTTATTATTATATCCACAGAACATGGAAAAAAGTTAGAAAGGCGATGTAGGCGGGGCAGGCGCGCCTCAGAGGTTATGAGCAAATGCTTGTAGGTGAGCGCTGTGATTGGTTTCTTTTGACGAGACCAATAGGCTAGGCGCGCGACGTCAAAAGAATTCGCTTGATTGGCGTTCTTTAAACTCGTTAAGTATAGTGGGGCGCAAGAGGCGATATCGGTTTTTATATAAATAAGACGTATGTAGAAATGTAGAAAAAATGCGTTTTTCAACATTTTCCCGGGTCTGGGTGTTTGTGGTACCTACGTTTTTTCTGGTTTCCAAAATACGAATGCTTTAAATAGTTATTCAAATTGGGATCAGAACAATGTATGTGATGTTGTCCAAATTTTTTTTTTTTTATATAAATGGCGCATGACAGCCTTTCTAACCTTTTTCCATGTTCTGTGTTTATATCGGACTGTGTATCTAGTTATGTTTTCTCTATGGTACGCGTAAATACCTGCAGCCTCAACTTCTCGCTGAGATCAGTCTTGTCTTTGACGAGGTCCTCCTTCTCTACGTTCAGACTGGCGATGGTCGCTTCTAGTTCGCGCAGCCGCGTCGCCATCTCTTGCGGGGTGCACGACGTTAGATCCTATTTGACAATTTAGAAAACATATAGATTTTGAAAATTATTTTGCTAATGATTTCCGCTTGTTGACACCGGCCTAGGTACGTTTACCACACTACCCGCACTAACACTGATAGAGCAAGCACTATTTCAAGCAGGAAAACCGCCCGCCCTCCCTCAAAAGTTCATGCAGTACAGTTAATGTAATGGGGACTACCGTTTCTTTGCTCACAAGTTGGCGCCACTGTAGACTGATTTCCGGAGGTATAGCTTTCAAAGGCAATTGGCGCCGAAACAAAGTGTTATATCTTGAATCTAATTAAGGTTTATTATTTATAAATAACTATCTTGATATCAAGAAAGTTATAGTTAACTTCGGAAATAGTTGCTCTTGAGGCCGCCTATTTTTGCGCTTTTTCTTAATTCCGCTTTTAAAGCGTTCACATTAATCGCCAAATAATCCATATTTGCGATATTTTACGAAGGAGATCACTTTCCAGCAGGTAAATTAAAGAAATTATAATTTATGCAACAAATTCCGCTAAAACCAGTGAAAAGTGAATGATATTGGACCTCACGCGACACAAGCGCCTCTAGTGGCAAATTCACTAGCGATAGCCCCCATTATACACCGTGAAATTTTAACCACCTGTAAAACGAAGCCCACGTTATTGGACCATTATGTATAACATCATGGCAGTGTTATTTTTTTTTATTAAATTTTTTTTTTTGCAAAATTTTAATTTTTGATTCAGACCTTTAATTTTGTAACACGTTGTGTCGCGCCCAGACGCACTATTTTACTGCGGCGTAGTCTCGGTAGAATGGACCTTACACAGCTACATCTGTTGGCGTCACAACGTGTTTCAAAATAAATAGCTGAACCGATATTCAATATTTTAATTTAAAATAAATTTGTAAATAAAATTAAATAACATTTGTTTATTTAAGCTTTATTGCACAAACGAACAGTTATTGTACAAAAGATGGACTTAATGCCACCAGGCATTCTCTGCCAGTCTACCATCGGGCTAAACAGAAATGTTTAGTAAGCAGAGCGATAAAAAAAAAGTAGTTATTAAATAAAATTATCAATAAAAAAAAATATTAAACTACAAAAAGTACATATACTTACATATAAACTAAACACTAATATTACCAAGATGTTATACATAATGGTTACATAACGTGGGCTTCGTTTTACAGGTGGTTAAAATTTCACGGTGTATTTATTTAGTAAACCATTCTTAAAATAGTATTGAGATTTCATTTAATATAACTGAAATTTACATGGCGTTTTCCTCGGGTTATATAAAGCCGGCCGTGGTCACAAGACAAATAAGCTATGATCGCGTTTGATTACAGTAAACAATTCAATATTATGCCAAATGAAAACAAGTAGTGATAAGTAAGGCGGAAGGGATTTTTTTTGTATGTTAAGTTTATGAAATAAATTTAAAATAACAGCTTTTATAAAATTTTCCAATTTATCTTTTAACATGATTAAATGAATGCTTCCTATTTATGTCATCAATAATAATAATTAATTTACAGCAGATACCTGTGGTGTGATCCCGCTGTTGAGTTGTTCGTAGCATCTCAGTTGAGCTTCTAGGTCCGCGTTTCTCTTCGACAACGTCGCCAACTCCTCTTTCAACTGTATTAGTTCTTCTGTGACAAAAATATTCTAAATTTATAAACTTCCCGACTGTCGAAGTGGTGCGAAGTTAGAATGTTTGATAAATTCGGAAACTAATTTACTCGTAAATAAACGATGAATACATTTTTACACAAAGAACTTTGCTAAAACTTTTACTTTCTTTATAGTTTATCCGTGCCCAAAGGTTAGCTAAATCAATAATAATAACCGTCAAATGAGTAAAAGCTTTATTTTAGATTATAGACGATCATTAGTAGTGACCGCAAGCGGGTCATTGGTCGTATAATGACCGCTAGCGGGATGTAGTGCGGCAACGCCAAATTAGTTCTTTCTGTCAACATGAACGTTCATTCATTCATTCGTTCATTTGTCGGGTTCTGACCGTTAGCGGGATCAAGTACGCGTCCGCCAAATTAGTTTCTTCTCTGTTAACATATACAGACAACAGCACGTCGACCTACCACAAAACGTCAAATTTTCTCAATTTATATTGATCTCTACTCGTTGGACTTAAAGTTGAAAACCAATTCAATGACCTTCTTTTTGGGTAGGTGGACCTGCCGTTGTCTGCACATTCAATCATTAATGTAATTCGTGATAATACTGACCGCTAGCAGGATCTAATGCTGCCCCGCCGGCCCTTAACTCGGCGATGGTGTGCGCTAGCAACGCGTTCTCTCTCTCCAGCGCCTTTAGGGCCGCTCGGTCGCCGGCGTTAGACGGCGCCTGTTACATAATTAAACATATCATCAATATACAAACTAAAGTGAGATTGTAGCATACATTCTTAAGAGGAAACACCACGGTCGTTTTTCCATACAAACGTAGTCCCCTGTTTCCTCCCTGGATAATGCCATTAGAGCAATAATTCTTATTACAAAAATTTATGGCCACTATTAGCATGTTTCTATGTTTTCTGTTATTTCATAAATTAATTAATAAAAAAGATATGAGCCCTCAAAAATCGAAAAAATTCACCAGATTTTCCGCTGTGTTCAAACATCCAGAAAACAAATTTGGCTAAATTTTAGAAATAAATGAAAACATACGAACACGGCCAGTCTTTCTTTAATTTTTAATGAAAAAAGTATTTAAATCGGTCTAGTTTTGGAAAAGTAATCGGGGGACTACGAAACGTTGATTTGGTGTGCTTTTAGTAGGTATTTTCGGTCCAAGAAGCAGTTGTCTCTATAACACTCTGCGGTGAATGCGTTTGGCACTGCGCGACAACAATAGATTTTACAAATACCTATTTTTCAATTCTCTCGCCCGTAGTGTTTCCTCTTAAGTTAAATTGATTAAAGTTGGCGTCTTTAGATTGCGGTAATTTATGGTTTAGTCAGCGAATAAATGTAAACTATATGCTAAAAAAGTACCTATTTTAAATGGCGGACTTTTTGTCAGGTGTTCACTTTGTTTCCAACATTCATCTTATATTGATTAATAATGTCAACCATTTGTCGTAACGAAAGCCAAATCTAAGATTATTGGATCTCCCAAAACACATACTTAAAAAGGTTTAGAGATTACGTTTTTCTTGATATTTGGCACTTGCAGCTGCTTACTAACTTCTGTAAGTGGTACCTACCTGGGCGCATTCTTGGCGGAGCTGAGCGGCTTGGGGGGGGGGGGGTACCTGACTTACCTGGCTGGGCGGAGCTGCGTGGGGGGGAGCTGCGGGTACCTGGCTGGGGGGCGGGTACCTGGCTGGGGGGGCGGGTACCTGGCTGGGCGCGTTCTTGGCGGGGCTGAGCGGCGTGGGCGCGGCTCCGAGGTCGGACAGGCGCGAGCCAGCGGTGAACGTGAAGCCCACGAAGGGCAGGTGCAGGCCGGCGAACGCGGACGACGCCGACGGCGGCGGCACTGCCTCCGATAGCCTGCCAACCGTTGTTGAGTACGATTACATTAAAATTTATTGTTATTGAAAGTTCAACACCTTTGGACGAGTCCATACAGCCAAATCTTCATTTTTCTCTTCCTCACATCGTTTTTCCTGTAATACGAGGGAGTTCAATGAATTCTCGGTATCGGGATAATATACTAATGATGAAGGTAATTAAATTATGTCATTAGTTTATGACACTCATTGAGGGTATAAATACAAAATTTTATTTCATTGTCGCCATTACTTTCCAAAAATCATTTCGGAAAGGCAACTACGATTACTGATACGACAATGCTGAAAAAAACGAGCATCGCGCTTTAATGAAATTCCTAACAAAACAAGGAAAGGCTGTTTACCAAGATTTTGCCCCTTCATTGTCTATAATTCAGAAGTGGTCAAGTGAATTTAAACGGGGTAGAGAGAGTATTGAAGACGACCCTCGTGCCGGTGGGCCGGTTAGTGAAGCTACTGAAGAAAACGTGAAAATTGTACTCGAAGATGCCCGTGTGAAAGTGAAAATATTAGCAGAAAGAACCAAGCTATCCGTAGGTACCATGGCATTCACACTATCCTTCATGACCATCTGAATTTGTCAAAGGTCAGTGCGAGATGGGTGCTGCGAATGCTCACAGCGCTTCAGAAACAAGTGCGAGTTGATTGTTGCAAGGAGTTTTTGGAGCTCTGTGGTAAAAATCCGCAAATCATTTATGATCGAATTGTTACTAGTGATGAAACGTAGGTTCATCACTATGATCCTGAGAGCAAGCAGGAGTCTATGCTGTGGCATAAAAAAGGAACAGCCCCACCGAAGAAGTTCAAAGTCGGGCCCATCCGCCGGAAAGCTTATGGCCACAGTGTTTTGGGATTCCAAGGGAATCTTATTAATTGAGTACACAAAAAACAGATAAAGTTATTTTCCAGGACAAATTATTCCGGCCTATCCTTTGTAGATAGACGTACGATGAATGAATACTTTGAAATTTTTTATATTGACATTTACTACGTTATTTACCTACTTTAAGGCATGAGATAGGAATCGTTAATATCGTAACGATGTCGTTAGAGGCGACTATAGGAGTATTGCCAGAAGAAAACGGGCAGCAGCGTCTTCTGTTCACCATTGGCCAAACTGCGCCATCGCCCGCCAAGCGTGGCAATTATAGCAAAATTCTCATATTGAAACGGACTTAATGCAATAGTAGAACGATTTAGACTGCACATGGCAATGATATTTTTATAGATATGTTACCTTCATAGTAATTCGCGTATTAAATCTGTTCCAAGCAATCCAAAACTGCTCACATTGACAAGTTTCATTGATAAGCAGAACAAAAGATGCGAAATAGTACGCAAATTAAAGAGATACCTATAATTTTTAATGATAACCGCTCGTGACTGCACTCGACGTGGACGTTGTAAAAAGCGTCCTAATTAGGGCGCGTATTTAAGTCTTCACAACGCGCGCGCTTATGACATATCTTATTCGTTTTAATATAATATCATTGGCTCATGATGATAATGGACAATTCTATCTGATGATCAATCGCTCACCTAATGTCCGTATCGTCGACATCGAAGTTCGATGTGTCGGTCGGACTTGACACGTCAGGTACGAACGGCGCTTGCATTTCTCTCAAGTTCTCCCAGTCCAGACCAGCGAACCAAGGGTGGTCCTGAAATAAGTATTGTAAACTTTATTTGATATTTTAGCAACTTAATTGCACTTATAATATCAGTATATAAACTTGAAAAATTTTGTCTCAGGCGGGACTCGAACCGATGGCATGCGAGGAGATGCGGGTTCGAGTCCCGCCTGAGACAAAATTTTTCAAGTTTATATACTGATAAGTATTGTAAAGTTATCAAAATGAAATTATAACAATTTTACATTAAAACACTGTACCGTAACTGGAAGCTTTATATTGAGATAGCATTTCCGTTTCCCGTCGTTTGCCTACCTTTTTTAGTACGTAGTTTCCGGCTAAGTGGCGCCACCTGGCGGTCGTGCGCTTTTTATGTTTCTTAAAATTTGCGGCATACCATTTTGCTCATTGGCGTTTAGTTTACCGTCGTAACAACACGTTCACTGCAAGCCCTGTCTCTGTGATCGTTAAAATTCAGTGATATTATAATTCTCAGAGCAGAATTATTAACCAAGTGAGTTTTTATACAAACTACTACACAAATCTGTTAAGTCCTACCCTCATTATTTTTAAGTGAATAATGTTTTTTATTTCAAGGAATTTTATTTTCAGTTTCCAATAGCAATTTTATTGCTTAAAACAACATGTTAATAAAACATGAAATATCATGCTTAAATATTCGTGTGACTTAATTAATGAATTTAACGGTTTTGCTGTTCGGATTAAAGTCATGATGTAATACGTAAAAGTAAAGTATGGTGTCTTTTTCGTTTAGCATTGAGTGATTTGTTTGGCTCGGCTAGCAGCTTCACGAGCTCCTCTTTAGCCGGTTAACGAGGTGAACGGCACCTCGGGTTATAAGATAAATACGATTAATAAATGTATCTTTATTCTTATCATATTATAGATAAATTGCTTGACGAAATGGGCGAATTGGCTTTGTTTACATTTAAATTATAAAACAGTGCCTTGTGAATCCCGTTTTAGTGTTAAATTTTATGAAATGAGTTAAATTTTATGAAATGAAAATTGACAAACGAGTGATGAATTTACGCAACCCATTCATTGAAATGTAAGATAAATTTACCAAAATTATGTAAGTCCCTATTGATAAACGCGAGTTAAAGTAACAGCGCGTAAATTTATCTTTCAATTCAACAGATGTTAATTTCAACAACTTGAACGCGAAGGTAAAAGAATTATTCACAAATAAAATCGGATTCTAATCAAGTGCAATTAGTTTGTGGCCACCGGGCAGAATTTACAGAGATGCGACGAGAACTCAGTATAAGTCAAGTTAGAGATCCACTTATTGAAGCCTGCATACCTTTACAAACCCAACTTATTTAGTGTAGACCCACTCATATGCATTCTGGAGAAAACAGATAGCATTCGTAAAGCTTTTTGGCCTCCAAAGGGCGAAAAATCCACACAGCTAAGAACAATCAATCAAAGCGCTGTCTCTCATGTGGACAAGGCATAAAAAATTTAGAAGACTCCTAGCCTATGCTATCAATTATTCACCCTCGCGGGGTGCCTACTTACTTATCAACTACCCTTCCAAGGGTAGTTGATATACAAATAAGGCTCTGCCATGCAAGCCCATGCCTCTAATTTTTCCCCTTGGCGGGGTGTTACTTATTAACAACTACCCTCCTAAGGGTAGTTGATATACAAATAAGGCTTGCCATGCAAGCCTATAACTCTAATTATTCACCCTCGCGGGGTATTACTTATTAACAACTACCCTCCTAAGGGTAGTTGAGATACAAATCAGGCTCTGCCATGCAAGCATATGCCTCTAATTATCCACCCTCGCGGGGTGCCTACTTATTTATTAACTACCCTCCTAAGAGAAGTTGATATACAAATCGGGCTCTGCCATGCAAGCCTATGCCTTTAATTATCCACCCTCGCGGGGTGCCTACTTACTTATCAACTACCCTACTAAGGTAAGTACTGCCAAAGCAAAAATGAAGGTTAATTCTATAGCAGGACTCGAGGAAGTTCAAGCAATGACTTAAAATTAGGCTCTGCCATGCAAGCCTATGCCTCTAATAAACTACCCTCGCGGGGTGCCTTATTACTTATCAACTATCCTCCTAAGGTAAGTTATGCCAAGCAAAACTGCTAGAAGTTAATTCTATAACCAGGGCTAGTAGCCCGATCTAAGAGGTCCAAGCAATGACTTAAAATCGGGCTCTGCAATGTAAGCCTATGGATTTTAATTATCCACCCTCGCAGGGTACCTACCTTTTACGAGCTAGTGATAAATTTGCTATAGTAACATTGCTAGAGAGTCATTTTATAATCAGGGCTCGCGGCTAGATCAAAGAGGTTCAAGCAATGACTTGAAATTAGGCTTTTTCATGCAAGCGATACGCCTAAAATTATCCACCCTTGCGGGGCTACCTCACCTACCTTGTACCAAATACCCTCAAAAAGGGATAGACCTGCTTTTGCAACATCCCCAGATGTTCATTTCATAAAAAAGGGCTCGCGGCCCGATTAAAGTACAAGAGATCGTTTTAATACTCCAAGAGGTATCAAAGAAGTTGAGGCAACGACTTGAAAGAGGCATAGTATCGCATTTCTTTGTGTCAAAAGTGTCAACTTGTGAAACAAAATGTAGTCATGCAGTTGGATTTTATCCTTGTATAAGGCCAAATCGAATATTTCATGTCAGAACCCTTTTTAGTGCACTTGACTCTTACTGTTACATCTAAATGCTCGCGAGCATATCAAAGTTACGGTCCAAACATTACAGAAGTTGGGATGGCATGTGAATTTAGAAATATCGGTTCTTTGTCCCCAAAAAAGTATTAGCTATATAATGAAAAATAGAATAATGTGAAAACATGAACGAATAGACAACTGCAATAAAGAAATCAATTATGTGAATGAATTTCGTCATTTTTGTCGTGCCGCATTGTCGCATAAATCATAGATAGTTGATTAGATTCCAGCCCCTAGTGGTGGTTATCAAACAACAGAAATAGTGGATCGACAGATGCATTGCCCTTCCCAGGGGCGTTTTTTGACTACGGATGATTTAGACCAGTAGGTTTGCGCTTAAACCTAGACTTGATTTCAATATATTTCCAATTTTGAACTTACTAGTTCCATTAAATTCCACATACTCGGCAAATAGGCACTGCCGACTGTGGAGTCCGGACCGACTAGCACATTGTACAGATCTCGTGATTTTAAAACGGGAATGTCCAATAATAGACCTATTTGCCTCCAAAGCTGCTCACATTGCCAGCAATCACTTGACCCTGGATTGGACTTGGACCTGGATCAAGCTCTATTCCAATTTATTATACCCATCATTACTTTGGTACCTTGAATTAAATGATTGAGGCCTTTTCCCTGCAGTAGGATGATTATATAGGCCGTAACTAGGAATACAGTTTGAGACAATTTGAGCATTTTAGCGTGTCAAATACGTAAGGTTTAGAAATCGAGGGTCAAGAGTTAAACTGTTTAACTTTAAGTTAGGCATTGCGATAGCGGGAAATTAAATTCTTTAAGAAAAGGTTGTCATTGCATTCAGAAAGAAATGCTAGCAATAGTCAATGCTCTGTAGAGCCACATTCACTACTACATCACAGTTCGATTCTTAGTGTGACAAAATAACAACAGGTGTACATCTTCGCAAAGGGAAAGTACGAAATCTTTATTTCAATTGTAAAAAACATACCAAATTTTGAACATGTTAGATCGGCATCGAATAAATTTCAGGATACATTGGCAATGCGTTCGGTTCTTCATGGTACGATCCCATTACTTGGGTCTTCCTACAAACGTTTCTAATGTCCAGGGTGCTCACTCAACTAAATCTTTAAACATGGTTGTTTTTGCCATTATGGGAGAAAGTGTTCTGGCGTGTCAGAGACCGAGCACTTGCAGCACCACTTACCTTGAGAAAACTCCAGATACATTTCCTCGAAACATTAACCGGACTACCGTATTCGAGAGATGGGAAAAAAATATATTTGGGGGTGTTCTGAGGCGGTGGAAGGCTGGACCTTTAAACAAAAGATTTACTTAAAAGTTCTTGGTGAGTCTATTTTATAAATCTGTCAAGTAGCTTAGAATTGTTGTTGTTCAAGGACAGGAATAAAGATATAAAGCCTTACTTTTCTGCAATTGGCGCGATTCTTATCAGGCTTACATTAAATACATACATTATCACATAGTACAATACTTTTACATAAATTAGCTGTCTGCAAGTAATGCGATTCTGAACCATGAACAGTGAAGTACTCACGTTGTAGTAAAACATATTCTTAAATTAACTAATTGCTTTTACAAAACCCCAAACCGTATGGGATATCAGTGTACTTATAAATGTATAACCAACACAAGATTTTGTTTTAATCATCACATCACACAGCAATTTTAATACTTCTGTGTTCAGGCAGATGCATTCATAACCTGACCTTAGAATATACCCTACCTAAAGTACCTACCTAACCATAATAAAAAAACTTTTTCGTATGTCCTGAATTTGGTTCTACAACCGAAAGCAATACATAGGTACTGACAGACTGTCTACAGATCAATTTTGAATATAAATAATTAAAATTTATAGCCTCTATTCTGGGTGGTTAAAATAATAACATCGCTGAGTGATAGATGAAAAAGATTCAAAATTATTTAATATTTTTATCAGTTTGAGGTGCAG
Organism: Anania crocealis; assembly: GCA_949315895.1. NCBI lineage: Eukaryota > Metazoa > Arthropoda > Insecta > Lepidoptera > Crambidae > Anania > Anania crocealis. Next base: position 9,276,617 of record OX438873.1, on the reverse strand, counting down.
TACCTTCGTCACGTAGGTACCTTACTGTTATAGCAGAATCTGTAAAAACATTTCTTTATTACACAGCTACACCATATAGCTTCCAAGAACTGATTAGAAAATCACCCCATCGACGAAGTTCTAGCTCGTGGGAATTGGCAATCAGCTAAAACACCACAACAATCCTATATGTGTGAAATTAAATCAAGTATTGATAAACTCTTACACAAGTAATGCGATTGTGTAGAAGAATTTCCTAGAAAGTTTTTCAGTTTGAAATTTTACCTTTTCATTATATTACTTGTTCCATTTAATGATGATATGAAAAACTAACAGAATCTTTGTTGTTATTTCTGTGCAATACACGGAAAAGAATAATGTCATTCTTAAAATAAAAAGTATTTAATTATCATAAATACTTTTTTATTTTTAAATCTGTCACATTGGCGTTACGCTTAGGCGTTATAATGTTAAGTGGCGTCACCAGGCGATAACAAACAGATCTCAATATAAAGCTTCCAGTTACGGTACAGTGTTTTAATAGCAGCGTTTTACCCTGAAATAAAACGCATATTAAAATACTTACCTCACTGGAAGCTTTAACTTTATTTCTGCCTGGTGAAATTGAGCCAATGAGCAAAATGGTATGCCGCAAATTTTAAGAAACATAAAAAGCGCACGACCGCCAGGTGGCGCCACTTAGCCGGAAACTACGTACTAAAAAAGGTAGGCAAACGACGGGAAACGGAAATGCTATCTCAATATAAAGCTTCCAGTGAGGTAAGTATTTTAATATGCGTTTTATTTCAGGGTAAAACGCTGCTATTAAAAACATCTAAAATATTGTTGGTATTTACGATTACCACTGGCCTGAATTACAGAGAAACCTTGTTGAAGTACTTAAGTTATTTTTAAACAATTTGTATTTGTAGATTTCGGGAATAATTTTTTGTCATAAGGTTTATAGAAATATATTTGATTTGCCATAAAATAGTTTAGTTCATTTACTTTTATTTCTTCATTGTATTTAGTCAGCGTTTTTAGTGAAACCCTTTTTTTGTTTGGCACATACGTAGTAGAGAAATTGCTATATAATCAATTCTAACCTAAGTTCTAAAGTCTAGTAAAGTTAGTGTGGAATAAGGAAATATAATTAACATTTACCTTAAAATCCTGCAATCCATTCTTCCCTAGCCTGTTTTCAGATGAGCAAATAAGTTGTCGTATTAAATCTTTGGCTTCCTCAGATACCTGAAAATATTAATGGTAATTTAAAACACTTGTCACATAAAAATTCTAGTGGTCAGCTACTAGATTTTTACTGATATAAAAAAAATTAAGACTAGCTGTTGCCCGCGACTTCGTATGCTTGGAATTTTGAATTTGAAACGCTTCCAATAAAAACCCTTTTTATATGACACTGACAGTCACATAAACAACTTTGTCTTCACCTAAAGTAACAATTGAAATTGAACAGAGTAGCCAGTTATCAAAGATATTATTTAACAAAACTTTTCTGATATCCCGAAAACAAACAACACGCTCGAAAATTGTATTAGAAGCGCGGGAAATTAGTTCAATCAACGATACGGTGACTCTTTTTCAACTGCGAATGTCTGAAGTTTTTTTTTCACATTCAGTCTAATACCATACCTACTTAGATAAATAGAAAAATATATATGTACTATTGGCGATGCGAAGATTTTAAATAGCGCCTCAAGTGTCAAAATTGTGAAGCTGTCTAAGAACTACACTGACAGTTTTCGATACAATTTACGTCACGGAAAAAAATATTTGTAAATTTCAATAAGATTCAAGTGATTTCTTGCTGAAGGAGATAATAATTATAATGCCAATAATATGGATCTTGTTATGATTGATATTAGAATAACAATAAAGCCAGCTGCGTGTACTGAATTATTTATTGATAAAAAACATATTGACACTTACAATATCCTTCCGATTCATAAGCTTCCCTTGTTACGCTTTTATAATTTTAAAACCAAATAAATTAAACTCCCCGTTGGTCTAGTTGTGGTGGTGATTCATCTGGTTTTGTTTAAACCTCTAACATGAAAACAATGACGTTCTTAGACAACTTCTACATTTTGCCGCTAGAGGCGCGCGGATAATCTTTGCATCGCCAATTAAGACGCTGGCTTTGATGACCTTGAGCAATGGATACGCCCATTAATTTATGCGTCTTTGAATTTCTTTGCAACGCGCCGAAGCGATCACTGTCGATTCCCGTGCTCGTGCCCGAAGGGCTAAAGTGCCAAACAACAAAATTCGTTGTGCAACTTAAAATTGCCATTTTATTAAAAATCTAAATCAGCCATTTGTTTAGGCAACATATAATACACAATTTAGCAAAATTTTCAGAGGCTACTTTGGGATTATTTTCTATCGACAAAAGTTTTTGGAATCGTGTTTTAGAAACAACCACCAGGTCAAAAATATGATCAATTACAACTACATAGAATTTGGCAACAATACGAGTTGTGGCTTTAAGCAAAACAATCTTCATTGAGCTGAATTTGGCTCATTTCAGAGTCTTCTAAGACTCTGAAATGAGATTAAAAAGTTATTATAAAATTCGTAATATGAATATTTCTACGTGAGTGTAGATAAATCTAGTGATAGTATGTATTATGTGACCTGCGCGGCGTGGTCGTCGGGCGGCGGGCAGTGGAAGGAGCGCGCGTGGTTCATGATCTTGCCGTACGTCTCCACCAACGACTCCGCGTAGAACGGCGTCTCGCCGAACAGCATCTCGTACATGCACACACCTGCGATTATGTGTCATCGTTTTTATAACGTTACTAGCTGTTGCCCGCTACTTCGTCTGCGTCAATTTCTGTGATTATGATCGAGGTTATTTTTGCAACATTTTTCACTGATGCTTCGCTCCTATTGGTCGCAGCATTATGTTATATGGCCTAAAGCCTTCCTCGATAAATGTAATATCCAACACAAAAAGAATTTTTCAATTCGAACCAGTACTTCCTGAGATTAGCGCGTTCAAACAAACAAACAAACAAACTCTTCAGCTTTATAATATTAGTATAGATAATAATGATGATGATCACATAACTGTGTAAAATGTGAATGCGACGCTTTCGGTGTCCTCCGAGTAGATCCCGGGACTTGTGACACGGATATAGGTTTAACCCCTGTTAGAGTCCTAAAACTACCGAGATAAATGATTAAGACGTGGACTGTATACACATAGGTTATATTTCTCTGACTGGTTACATAGTATTCGTAATAATTTGATCGCGCCTATAAGGGAGGAACCGCGTGCGATGCCGATGGTGGTCAAGAGGCTGAGTGCGGAGGAGGGCACCTACGGAATGCGCCCGCCACTCGCGTATACGAGTATTGCCGATGATGCCCGAAGCGCCTGGAGTGCCCGGGAGCGCCAACGTCCCTTTCCGACGTACATCAACACTCACCTTCACTACTCGTGTTTCTCTCCCTGCCCAGCCAAATCTGGTACGAACCTGCAGCCTAGTGCAGCTTTAGACACTCGCTCTAGTATAGAACTTACTGCAGCTCTGAACAAGCCAAGGTCTTTCAACAGGTTATAGAAAGATTTTGCGGGTATACTTTTCGCTACTACTTTTACAACCTATAGACTGAGGGGTCGTCCATATATATTACGTCATACATTATGGGGGAGGGGGGGTGTCTTACTTTTGGGTGCATTGGGAAAAATAGTATGGGAATTTTCGTAAAAATGCGTGACAAGGGGGGAGGGGAGGTCTGAAAATCTAAAAAATCGTGTGACGTAATTTATTGATGACCCCTAACTACATAACCGTTTTTCGTTAATTCATTCTCATAACTCACTTTAAGTAATGAATATTGAGTTTAGTCTCGTTTTTATTATAAATAGTTACATACAATGATGCAATAGACATATTAAGTTTTAACCCTTTAACGGGCACAACTTGTTGAAATTATTTATTGATTTTCGACTTTATCATAAGTGTACAAGATTCAAAGTATATCTAATATATCGATGGAGCCTTGTAAGGGTTTAAACTTACCCAACGACCACCAATCACACTCCGGTCCATAGCGCCCCTGTCCATCTTCCATCGCCTATAACAATAAATGGAAAGCAAATGGGAATCTGCTCTAAAGCCCCCAATTGATTAAATTTTATTACATCTAAACAAAATCGATAGATAGCGACAAATTCGACTTTATAACCAACTTTATAAAAAACTAAATCAAAAGTTTACTCTAATTAAGGAAATAAGTACTAGAGGTAATTTGCTAAAATGATACTGTTTAAGTTTTTTGTGAATTGATTTTGTTTAGAAGTAATAAAATTAGCTCTTCTTATGCAAGGAGAATGAGAGGAGATGCGGGTTCGAGTCCCGCCTGAGGCATAATTTTTCAAGTTTATATACTGATATTATAATTGCAATCAAGTTGCTAAAATATCAAATAAAGTATATAAAATTAAATTAATTGGGGCAGCACTTAGCTCTAGTAAAGATGTAGACGTCAAAAGCAATATCTTACAGACTTCAACCTATCTAACAGAATCATATTCACTTACCCTCAAAATTTCAGGAGATATGTAATCAGGAGTGCCCACGGCTACATTGCTTTGTACCTAAAACAAAATTGAAAAATAAAGTAATATAGTTTATTGTTTTTATATTTTTGTACGTGTACGTGCAGACACGTCAAATAAATAGGAACACTCCTCTACCTACGTGTGTGTCGTAAGTGGCGACTAAAAGAGCACTGCCAGAAGAATAGGCAGCAGAGTCTGTCCACCATTAGCAAAACTGCGATCGCCAACCCGCCCGCCAAGCGTGGCGATAGTAGCAAAATTTTTGGAGAAGCCGGTGTCTGATATGCTGGTGATAATGATGCACTATCGAGGTCTTTGGCGCGTGACCACCTTAAAGAGCAAAATCGCTTGCAGCTCGCATCGTCTATTGTTTGAAGTGACGTCCGTTATAGTGTAGTACTGCAAGCTATTTTCGTCTGAAAGTGGTTGAAACGTTGCAGTAATGCCCCACGTTGGGCGCCACTGCAACGTTTTGGGCTTGGAGGGTGGTGTAGGGGTTTACCGGAATGAGGATGTGTTCCGTGCAATTGCTAAGCGTAGACAAACGAACGAAACATTATTTCAATGAATCGGGACATTCGGACAGTCGCATGCGCATCTGACAGCTCTTTGACATTTGACAGATCGATAACGAAACTCATACATTGAAATGTAATTAAATTGTGTTTTCATTATAAACAAGGAATGTATTGCCTTAATGTGAGTATTTAGATAATAGTGCGTACACTTTCTCACTAAAAACCACTGACAAATGCTTCCGCTAAACAAACCATATTTTGAAGATCTTAAAAGTAACATTTAATGAGTAATTGCAAAAACAAAATATTTCCAAATACCTTTCCATCATCCCCTAGCCGCAGACAAGACCCGAAGTCAGCTAACCTGATGTGCCCGCTCGCGTCCAGTAGGACATTGTCCGGTTTTATATCCCTGCAATACAACATACGAGTAGTAAATGTTTGCTAAATTATTTCACTCATGATACACCCCAGGGAGTTATTAAATCAACGTTAAACTACTGGGCAATTTTGGTGTCTAAACAATTTTATTTTTTGTAAAAAAAACTAGAATAAAAACATAATATTTAATACAAAATATTTTTAAACTGAGCAGAAGTTACAGAACGTTTGTGAAAAAGTAAAAATAATAGTTATTTATTATTTTTGTTCCGTCAAAAATATCATGTTCTGTGATACCTATCATACAAAAAATATCACAGATCGGATTATTATCATGTCCATTCAGTTTTTCTTGGGTCTTCTTTTTCATAGTTAATTTAAATTTAAAATAAAAAACGAGAAAAGATCGACTATTGAAAATGAAGTCTTTTCAATATCAATCTTTTGATGAACTAATTCATTAGATTAAAATCGATTAAAACGTAGATATTTTTGGAAAAAACTTATATCCTATTATATTGGAACGTCGTTTTAAGTTGTTATGACGTCATCTTTCTGTCTTTTAACATTTATATTTCTGTGCCCGAATAAGGTATATAATAAACTACTTATATCTAATATATTTTGTAACACCCTTGTAAAATTACAGAACACAATAAATTACTTGAAATAAATTGAATTTAAAAATATCACATTACCTGTGCACATATCTTAATTCGTGCACGCTCTGTATCGCGAGCACCATCTCGGCGATGTAAAACTTGGCCATATCCTCCGGCAGACGGTCTTCGAACTTAGACAGGAGTGTGAGAAGGTCCCCGCCGCAGTAGTAGTCCATTACCAGGTACTGTAGAGATGTCAGTAAGCAAAGTAAAGTAAGCCTGTAATCATCCCTCTGCAGGATAAAGGCCTCCATCATTGAAATCAAGCTAGCACAGTAATAATGGGCACAGGCTCAATCACAACGCGTTGGTGATCACAAATCCGAGCAATGTTCGAAAATTCAAAACTCTTGTTGCCCAACCCGGGGATTGAACCCAGAACCCCGAGATCTTGGTCTAGTATTCAAATCGGTTGACCAACTGGGAATACAATAGAAAAAAAAACATTTGAATTGATTTGACGAAGCAACTATTACTGCGTCACTATTATTTAACCAACATTGTAACGGAATTAATTTTGTCGGGCTATAAGAAGATATAAGGAAGGTAAATACAACAGCACGTCAACCTACCACAAAACTCCAAATTTTCTCAATTGATACTGATCTCTACTTGTTGGACTTAAAGTTGAAAATCGATTCAATGACCTTTAACTTTTTGGGTAGGCTGATCTGTCGTTGTCTGTACAAATAGCATATAGCATAATATGTTTCATAGACTGGAAAAAAAAGGGTTGAATCTGCTAAACTTATAAATTATGAAACTGTACTATTGGTAGCTACTTGTGGAAAAGGAAACTATTGGTAATGAAATAGGATGTAAATGAGACAATGGGGACTACCGTTTCTTTGCTCACCAGTTGGCGCCACTGCAGACTGAGGTCCGGAGGTATAGCAGTCAAAGGCGATTGACGCCGAAACAAACTGTTATATCTTGAATCTAATTAAGGTTATATTGTTTATAAATAAATATCTTGATATCAACAAACTAACTTCTGAAATAGTTGCTCTTGAGGCCGCCTATTTTTGCGCTTTTTCTTAATTCCGCTTTTAAAGCGTTTACATTAATCGCCAAATAATCCATTTTTGCGATATTTTACGAAAGAGATCACTTTCCGGCAGGTAAATTTAAGAAATTATAACAAATTCCGCTAAAACCAGAAAAGTGAATGATATTGGACCTCACGCGACACTAGCGCCTCTAGTGACAAATTCACTAGCGATAGCCCCAATTGAGCGCAGCACATCTTATTACATAGTTGTCAAATCGTTACAATAGGTTTTTAAGCTCAACTGCCATCTGCCATCCATAGCAGGCCAATCGATAGTACAGCAATACTAGCCAAGAATATTATTAATATTAACATTTTATTTTACTTTAAATACATCCCAACAAATAAATAGATCCATAATTAAAATCTTACCAAATTGTTCTCGTCCTGGAAAGCATAGTGCAGGTTTGTGATCCACCTCCTGTCACCATAGACTAGTACGTCGCGCTCTTCTTGGAAGCACGCTGTCTCTGCCCTCTGTGGCAAAAAGAAAAAGCATTTCGATACATTTGATATGTGCCCGATAACAAACCAATTATTATAATCTCGATGTAGTATGTTCCTAGTGTTGTGTGGCTATACATTTAAAAGAAGCGTCTCTTAACACACCCGGACCGGAGGCGATGTAAAACTAAACAATTATTACATTCTCTAGCGTTTTTTTATTAATATAAATATTGTGTTGAAAACTTTACTTGCTATATGTAATAGCGAAACATGTGCACCTTTAATATAAAACATCCTAAATACCTGGACGCAATATATATCTATCGTACCTTTAGCATCTCCCATTTGTTTAGTATCTTCATAGCGTACACCCTTTCCCCAGTCGTTGTTGACACCGTGCCTCCAGTAGCGGCCGCTAAATTTGCACCCCCATCTGTGCCCTGCGACAAAATAACACAATTTTTACTATAGTAAGTAAATAAATAAATTAATATTCTCAATTAAACATTGCTAACAAAATATATAGGTAACATGGTAGTAAATGTAGTTATTTTTATTAAGATATAAGTTTTTTTTTTCTTTTATCATGTTTGGTCATAAGCCTTTTATTTTCAATTGCTTTTTCAAGGTTCTTAATGGAACGATTAGGGCTGCTTCCATAAACATATATTTCGATGGACAAACGATAAAAAAATCCGGTATTGAATGAAATCAAGGCTCCCGAACATCGCGCTTGCTTGATATGAAAGTCTTAAGAGAATAATTTATTCTCTTACCGCTCACGATTACGCCGTTAAATCTTTCTACAAAATAGCTTTTGAAGTCTTCTATTAAACTATATTATTGCCAGGTAATTGTGCAAACTGTGTTTTTTTTTTCGCCGTTAGTGACCGAGTTTCTTGCGCTGCTTCTTCTCGGCACTAGCCCAGACCTGTCCCGAAGCAGTGGTAGGTCTAAATATTAGGACTTAGAGACGTGTAAAAGCCTGGGGCCTATTTGCAGAAATAAACTGATTTATAACTGTTTTTTTTTAACATTGTGTGAAAAACACTAACTAAGAACAAATTTGAATCAAAACGGTGGATCCCTGACATCGAAACTAGTAAGGACTGTATTTTCAAAATCAGTGATTTTTCGAGTAAATAAATAGCAGCCTATAATCATCCCACTGCAGAAAGGCCTCCATTATTGAATTCAAGTTACATCAATGAGCCATAATCACCACGCTTGTCAAATGCAGGTTGGTAATAGCAAATCCGAGCAATGTTCGAAAATCTAAAACTTCAAAATTCTCGTTGCCCGACCCGGGGATCGAACCCAGTATGGCTAAGATGCGACACCACGATAAATTTGTCGCACGACATGATAAAATTTGTCTACTTGTGTTATTTTATCATTTTTCCTAACATGGCAACCACCCGCGATAAAAATTCTTCGCTCGACAAACGTTTATCTACACGACAAACGGATGTAGCCACATTACATAATTATATAGTTTTTCGGTGTGGAAACATTGGTTAATATTATAATCATTCGTTCAATTTTACGTCAGACTTGGCTAAAACACTTCTTGCCAGAGACGTCATCTGCGTTGACACATCTTTGGGTGACAGTCACTGTCAGACAGTGACACCAGTCAAACAGCATTCGCGGCATATTTTTCGGTTTGAACTTTGATTGAAGTGTGAAAAGTTTTAAAATTTGAAATGGCCTCGAAGACGTGAGTAAAACTTGTAATAAACTGAAATAAATTCTTATCATGGAAAGTACTAATGGTTTTTATGTTCTTTTAAAAAACTTAGAGGCAATAAGGCACAGATCCAGTATCTGTGCCAATACATGGCTGGAAGACCTCCATTTTTTGGCTCCAAGTCCTCTTTCAGCCTATCTATCAAATAAATTATTGATAAAATATTTACAACAATCTAAATCAAGCCCCCACGCTTTTTGTACAATAATATGAATTTTTCAATTGATTACTACAGTTTTATTTTTAATTTTTTAGTTCAATCTGTTTTAAAAGCGTGGTTTTTTAGTTTTTTAAACTATAATTTATTTTTTACTTTTTAGTTTAGTTTATAAGATTTGATTCCTTCTTTACCGACTGTAAGTCCAAACCTATGCAGGAAACATAATTGATACAGATCGCGCGCTAGCTCTATCTCTTTTACTCCCTCTTACAGAGGAAAACTGGGAAAACTGTTATTAAATTATTGCATTGTCATCGGCCCTTGATACGTGTGCAAAGTTTCAAATTAATCAAACTTCTGGAAATCGGTCAAATTTATGCTCAAAGATTCCATTACATAGATACAACCCAAGCTAATAAAAGCGTGGTAATAAAAAGCCATGGGCTTGGATATACGCCACAGAGCCTGGAACTCCATATCCGGAAGGTCAAACGGGTTGCACACGTCGCGGATACGCTTGCGCTGAATTTTACGCGCCTCCCGTTCTTCATAAGTGGTCAAAATGTAATTAAAATATGGCACGGCCATTTTTTATAAAGGTTTTATGCCTTGTCGTGAGCTACAAGTGACCACGATAATTTGTCATGCGCAAGTGTCAAAAATCGATTAAAATAGACAAATATAAGAGGCTCATGTTAGAGTTTGTAGACAATTTTATCGTTTATCGTATTTTGACAGTTAGAGATGACATCAATAGTCTGCCATGTTAGCAGCGATAGACAAACGATATAACGCTGTCAAAATGCGATATAAGGCCGCGATAAAATTATGTCGTGGGTCGCATCTTCGCCCTACAGGACCCCGAAAACTGGGCTGTAATATAAAAAAAACTGTAAATGGTTGGTCATTGCTCCAGTAACTGTAGGAAAATATTATCACCAAAGAGCAATAAATTCAACAAAGTAAATAAAATAGCACATTTACTAATCAGATCTTTCAATTTCTATTCTCTGCTTCTTTTGTCATGTGGATTCCTCACATTAAAATAATAGTAATCGTAATCGTAAGAGGCGACTAAAGGAGTATTGCACGAAGACGACGGGTAGGAGCGTCTGCTTTCTACCACTAGCCTGCAATCGCCAACCCACCTGCCAAGCGTGGCGATAATGGCAAAGTCCTCCTATTGGATAGGCCTGTGTCTAGTGGATTGACAGAAGCTGGTAATGATGCTTAATGCTAATAAACTAACATGTTTACAAAAATCAGGTCTTTCAAATTCTGTTCTGGTATATTCTTACCTGCATGAAAGAAGCCCTCACGACGCACACCTCCCCAAACGCACCCCTCCCTATCACTTTCACCAGCTCGAAATCATCCCTGGACAGTCTGAACCTCTTGAGTGCTGTCGCCACTGGTTTCACTGTAACAATAATAAGACTATTAATAAGATTTGTAGTAAATTAATACAGCATAGCCAGGTCTATTACAGAACCCTTCAAAATAATCATCACTACTTTTTTCGCGATAAATACATAGGAAGGCGATAAAAGGAGTACTGCCAGAAGAAAACGGTCACTACGGGTAGAGGCGTCTTCTCCGCTACTGCCAAACTCGCCAAGCGTCGCGATTAGAACAATACTTCTTTTTGGAGAGGCTTTTTTCCAGCAGTGGACTAATCTATACTAATTATACTTAATACTTGTCCGAGATGGATTTTTACATGTAGTAACGGCGAAGCACTAGCGCAGAGCCACAATTTTTTCAAAGCTAAAAAAAAAAAAAAAAGAGAAACAGAACGTGTTCTATGGCAACCTATCAAATGTCATTACGGTTTTTGTGCGAGCGCGGTCACATCGTCGTTTTATAAAAGATGGGTAAAATATCTATTACTCTTAAGAAATATACCATAAAAGTTTATAATCAGGCTTTAGAATTAAGGTAGTCAAGGTGCAAAGTGTTTACTTAGGTCGAATTGTGATTTTTGGGAAAATGACAAGAAGAAGCCTAATCAAGTTCAAGGCTTATTATGCAAATAGAAGGGATTTATAACATTAATCACAGGTATGATTCAATTTATTCTTACTTTTACATATAGAGCAATGTTGTAGTTAGGATGGTTTCGAGTTGAATCTTCAGAAAAAATTCATAACCTATAATATCACCTTCCACCATTTTTTCTGTTTTCATTTCGTTGTACCTTTGACGTTCGGATATTCCCAGACACAATTAAATATCAATTGTTATCGCAACAACCGGTTGTCGCTTGGGGCTAAAAGCGTTACAACGAAAGCAATGATATATCTATGCATTCTGCAGATTCAATATTTATTCCTAGTGCATAAACCTTCGGTTAGGTTACGGTAAAAACAAGATTGCTTTTCGTAATTTCTTTTCGGAGAGCACGTTTATCATTTCGTAACCGTTTTACTCACTTGTTTAAAAATCTCACCATTAAAATCCAAGTGTTTGAAGAAAATTAAATTCAAGAAAGAAGATCAAGAAAGGAAAAGAAACGAGGAAACAAGAGGAAGATTCGAAAAATGGAAGCTAATAAAGGAAACTTCAAGATTCTCAGAGCAATATGAGGAAACATCTTTGACCACACCCTCTTAAATGTGTTATCATAGAAGATGACACATACACCAATAGGTGAGGCTAACATATTTCAACAAATATGACTTTTCCCTATAACAACTTTAAACGTCTGGGTAGTTTCATGTATGATGAACAGAACCACAAGCTCTAATTTTGTGCGAGATATTCTGAATAATCACAAACAATGGCTAGACATGCTAAATGTGAGAGTTTTTCTATTAGGCAAGTGCTATCACTCGAAGATAGACATGCTTACATTAAGGGCAAGAGCTAGTATGCTGGAACTAGATGCCTTCATATTATATGAGCATGAGAGCTACCACATTTTTGTAGACAATTTGCTTCTTTGTACAGAACAATGAAAATTGTTCCTTTTAGATGACAATCATCTTACAGAAGAGCTTCTGCTGGCTCGGGAAAAAGAGGGTGTAGGAAAAGCAGAAATGGGAAAGCCTATCAGGCCGGATTCTTTCCCTATACGGGGCGAATATAACGAGAGAAGGCCTATGAGACATGCTTACATTAAGGGCGCAGGCTAGTACGATGGGACTAGAACGCCTTCATGTTATCAGTACATAAACTTGTAAAATCATGTCTCAGGCGGGTCTTGAACCCGCATCTCCTAGCATGCGGGGCGGGCGCTGTATCGTTAAGCCACCGAGACACTGCGACTCAGTGCAAAATTTTTCTAACATAATCTTAACGCTGTAAGCCAGTTGCTTACCCTTATAGTACATGGGCTTATGCCGGTTCTTCACATAGTGGTACCACATTGCGGGTAGGCAATTTGCTTCCTTGTACTGAACAATAATAATTGTTCCTTTGAGATGACAACCCTCTTACAAAAAAAGTTTATTTTTTGGCTCTGAGAAAAGAAAAAATTGGATAGACTATCAGACCAGAAGTTTCCCTACACGGGCGAAAATTAAGACATAAGGTCTTTGTAAAGAAGTACGCTCCAATATCTAGGAAATTAGAAACTCCTTCCTTTTTACAGCTTTAAATATTTTATTTATAAATGGCTTGAGATTACAAAGGATGATGAATCATGGGGAATATAAAATCCTTTTCAGCACCATTCCACCCTCCGATTTCCTAGAACCACAGCAATTGCCTTTCATAGAGAAAAATATAATTGCCTATGAGATAAAGTAACTTAAAATTCAGGGAGCATAATCTGTGTGCCCATACTGTATGTACAGAATAATTTCTCAACAACTTTGCTGTATTCTTGGTTGCAAAACCCAATGGTACTTACAGTTTTATTTCGAACTTGAAAAAACTTTTTATAAATAATTATAGGTACAGAGATTTTGATTTTGAGAATATTATAACTGCTTACAAAACTTATGTCTGTTATATGGCATCAAAAGATTTGAAAGAAACTTATTACTGAACCGGGATTTCCAATGTAATGTTAAATATAATATATTTATAGATAACATCGTATTTACCTTCTCAACGATTTGAAGGAAACAAACAATTGCAAAGACAACATTATTGTTGCATGCAAACTCTTACATATCTTAAGTTATGAACTTTGAGAAAAGTGCATTGTTCCCAATTAAAATTGCAAATACCTAGGAGTTATTTTAAAATTCCACAGACTGATTTGAAATTTATTTATTTAAACCTTCAGTCGAGAAGTTAACTTAAATCTAAAAATACAGAGTGTTCAAAAGTAACCTTTGTGTCTGAACTGGAGTACCCTGTATTTTTTTTTTGGACTTATAGTCTAAAAAGTTATACAAAAACATAAGAGCAAGACTATTCTTAAAAAGTAAATACAGTTGGATAAGAAAGAATTTGAAAAAACAACGCCCCGTTGGTCTAGTGGTTGAGGTACGGGGCCAAGATCTCGGGGTCCCAGGTTAGAATCCGGGGTCGGGCAACAAAAAATTTTGAATTTTCAAACATTTCTCGGCTTTTGATCACCAACCCACATTTGGCAAGAGTGGTGATTATGCCAGTACACCCATCATTGCTGTGGGAACTTGAATTCAATGATGGAGGCCTTTTTTCCCTGCAGTGGGATGATTATAGGCTGTTACTTTAAGAAAAAATTGAATCCAGAGAAATTGTTTGGTACCTACACTTAAGACAATTTATCCAGCTGTTGTATAGATGACTATATACAAAAGTAATGGAAAAACACAGACTTAAAGAATTACTAAAATCACATGAAAACTGGATTAAGTTATGCCTAGCATTAAGGAAATAAAGATATAATTAATTTGGGGAAAAACAATATGAAAATTAGCAATTCAAAAATTATATATTAAGTAAACAACTTAACCGTTTCATGGAAATACACACCAAGGCTTCAACCCCAGGACCTGGGGTGCTGTATGTGGGCCATAATAAGGCTTCGGGGTCTTGGTCCCGTGCAGAACAAACACATCATATTAATCATATTAACCATTGTAAATCTTAATTGTGTAATAAATTCGTATTATTATTATTCTTATTTAGAATTAAAAGCTGCACTGTTGGACCTACAATGTTTTACTTTAACTAGGAAATTTTAATGAGTATTGATAACACAACCGCAATAGCTTATTTTAATAAAATAGATACACAGGTACACAGTCTCCTCACCTTGTAATTAAGTTATTTTAGTATTCTCACGAGCCCTATTTGAGAAAGCGGATGCGGGTGTGTTATTGGGCCGATATAAAAAATCTTAGGCCAGAATCCGTTTTAGTATCACTAAAAACATGTGACAATAATGTGAAAGTATATACTGAAGAAAATTTCTAGGGAAAAAGGAATCAAGAAAAGTTAAATAAGACTCAAAAATATTAGTTTTCCTCTATTGGCCATTACAACCATGGTTTCCCCTAGTCAAAAAGCCATCGACACTTATTAGTATTTTTATTAAAATATTTTATTTTTATTTATTTAAGCTTTATTGCACAAACGAACAGTTATTGTACAAAAGGTGGACTTAATGCCACGAGGCATTCTCTGCCATCGGGCTAAACAGAAATGCTATGCAAATATATTTGAGCTTAATAGAACATTATTTTAATTTCAAAGATTACTATCACTTATACCAGCAGCTTACCCTGGCTGTAGGGCTGTTGACAGACAAGAATTTATAAGGTGGTGCCCTTCAAAACTTAGCACTTGTCATAATGGTCAATTCTCTTTTCTAAAATGCCCTAAATATTGTCATAGTTTTTTCCCTGTACACAATTATGGTAGTCTGGTAAACATCATTCTTTTGCGATAAGACCCCCAAAATTGTACATCTTAATATTATAAAATAGTATGTTATTCCTTTATTTGGTGTGCAATAAAGAGTATTCCATTTGGGTATCTAAAGGCGATATGACTCACTCTTAAAATTATGGTGACTATTTTGCAGAAAAGCACAATATTGATACTCATGCAGGAGGTTCCCATTCCTCTCATTGTTAGTTTTTTAAACACAGATCTATGAGAATGATCAGCTCTGTCTCTACTGATTGGTCCTACAGTTAGATCAGATGACAGAATGTGTCACTAAAAGAGTTAATTGAAAAACGGGACGCATTACTTGGCTCTGTGGGCGTTTGAAAAACGTTCTTGATGTTCAAAATATTACACATACTTCAAGAAAAGAAAATCCTCAGTCTTCTTTTCAATTAGAAACCTTTGTTCAGTAATAATAAATTAATATTGTGTCTACAATAAAATCGTATATAGAGAAGACCAACTTGTCAAGGAAAAAATGATAACCTTTTGATTTTAACCATCAAAAATCCAGTCATAAGTTGGTGGATTAAGTAGATTTTGAGAAAAGCTGGTATTAATGATACATATATTCTTGGATTATACCACAAGACATACAACAACATCTGCTGTGCAGCAGAGGTCACGTGTTAGAAATGATTTTATAATAAAAGACACTGCAGGTTGATCTCAACATTCTTCTATATTCTAGGCCAATATTTCAAATTGTAGCAGAATTCAATAATACAGTGTGTAATAGTATTTTTCAGAGTGAAAAAATTAAATGTTTTTACTTACTATTAATCTCTCTCAAATTGTTTATCGTATAAATTACAAAGTTTTAAGGTTTATTATTATACTTAATTACATATTTTTTTTTCATTCTTTAAAAATTGTACTAATGATTCACAACCCATCTTCAAACATCTACATGTAAAAATCCATCTCGGACAAGTATTAAGTATAATTATAAGATTAAACGAACTTACCTTAAGTGAAGTTCAATCTTAATTATACGAAGATACTTGTCCGAGATGGCAGTCCCAAAAACCCACCCACTAATACTAAATTCTATAGTATTATCCCATTAGTTGGGTTGTTCTCATTGCTTTAAACGTAATGACATTTGATAGGTTGCCATAGAACACGTTCTGTTTCTCTTTTTTTTTTTTTTTTTAGCTTTGAAAAAATTGTGGCTCTGCGCTAGTGCTTCGCCGTTACTACATGTAAAAATCCATCTCGGACAAGTATCTTCGTATAATTAAGATTGAACTTCACTTAAGGTAAGTTCGTTTAATCTTATAATTATGATGACGACGAAAAAATGTTTTATCATCCGCTTTACTTAATTTAATCTAGTTTCGTACGGATGTATACGATATACCATTGGTTGCTGATAGAGAAGCACCTTAAGAATCCTTCACGCCTCTATCGTGTCAGGTTAGTATTATGTCCTCATTTTTATCTATGTAGCTCGAAGATAGCGCGATAATCGCGGGAAACACTTAAATACTCATCCCATTTCTCATCAGGTGAGTTGAGGACTACCAGGACCAATCAGGCTGGTAAGGTGTAGGTGACTACTCAAAACACAGTATGACGTCGGAAACCCTTCGTCCCAACGTAGGTTGTTGCTGCTTCACTACTCCCAGGGTTTAAGCACTGAGCTCTACCAGAAGACCTCTCCCTGAGCATTTTAAAGTAACAGCATCTCGAATCGGGTCTATGTTCACCAGTGTATGTCTATGATGACGAAACAAAGAACGACTTTCGAGTTTCCTAGATATGCTTCATCTGCAAAAGGCTGTTTCACTTGCTATCGATAAGCTATGGGTATTCATGGTCTCAAAAAACATACCTCTATGCAATGAAAACCGTTGGATGTTGAGCTGCAAGATCAAAACCACCATCCTTCACTCCTTGAAATACTAGCATGTTAGTAGCGTACCGTATTGTATGAAGTCTGCGACCGCTTTCTCCCGGCGGAGGCTGCTGCTGCAGCACTCGTCGTACAGCACCAGCAGCACGTCCAGCAGCGTCTCCACGCTGAGCCCGAGCACGCGCCCTCCCCCCGCGCGCCGGGACAGGAACAGCGTCTCGATCTGCTTGAGACGTTTCATGCCAATCACTGGAACAAAACATTTGATGTTGGAGTACATTATCAAGAACATTGATGAAACGCCGCTGGCTCACGGCGTAAAAAGCCTTTAATAAATTCGTCGACACAAACAATGTCTTGGTAGCTCAAATGGTTAGAGCAGTCGCCCGGTAAACGAAAAGTTGCGAGTTCAAATCCCTCGTAAGACAGTCGACAAAATTTCAAGGAATAGTATTTTCATTGACGACCATTTGGATCAGCGGTAGTTAACGCTGCTTCTGAGCCATGGGTCGCGGGTTCGATCCCCGCACAGTACAAATATTTGTGTGCATGAACATGTCTGTTTGTACTGGTCTGGGTGTTTTCTATGTATTATAAGTATGTATTTACAAAAAAAAAAGTATATAAGTAAGTTTATCGGTTGTCTAGTACCCCATACGACAGGGTACTTAATAGTACCTTAATTTGGGACTAGATGGCTCAGTGTGGCCCGGTGAGGCATGTCTTAAATATTTATTTATTTATTTATTTATTGGGTTATTTTCATTGTGCTTTAGCAATTGCCATGTCGTGTGGTATCGGCACATAAATACGAGGGCGGGTTGATAAGTAACTAGCCTAATAAGAAAACACTTAACTTTCCGTGATAAAATTAATTTTATTCTTCGACATAGTCTCCGTGAACCTCTACGCACTTATTCCGTCTTCGTTCTAAAGCAGTAATGCCTTCCATAAAATGATTTCTTTCGAGGCCTGCAAAATACTTCTCTACAGCGGCTATGACTTCGTCGTTTGTGGCAAATTTCTGTCCGCCAAAAAAGTTTTGAGCTTAGGGAATAAGTGGAAGTCTGATGGCACTAGATTAGGCGAATAAGGTGGGTGGGGCAGCAAATCATACTTCAATTCGTTAATTTTTGCTATAGCTTTAACACATGTGTGAACGAACCCTAGCGTCGTCTTGGTGAAAGACGTTTTTTTTTTTCGCCAAACCTGGTCGTTTTTGCTGAATACATGGATGAAGCTTATCTAGAAGATTAGCGTAGTATTCTCCATATCACAGAGACCATCTCACCTGTGATCACCAACCCGCCTGCCAAGCGCGGCAACTATTATGCCAAACTTTTCCTTTTGGAGAGACTACAGTCCAGCAGCATATAAGCTGATGATGGCAACTATTATGCCAAACTTTTCCTTTTGGAGAGACTACAGTCCAGCAGCAAATAAGCTGATGATGATGACGATCAGCACTAGTGCTTGTTGCATGTTAGTAGATTGTGCGAAACTTTAAGGAGTCACGAACATGAAGGGAATTATAGATAGAATAAAGACCAAACTTTTACAGGCTTAACTCTGACCACAGAACATGGAAAAAGGTTAGAAAGGTTGTCATGTGCTTAATGTATGAGAAGGGATGTTGTCACTGCTTGCGATGTTTTTTTGGCGTCTCTCCCAGTGCTCAGGTTTGGGCAGAAGTATAAGCATTTGCTCATAACCTCTGTGGCGCGCCTGACCCGCCTACATCGCATTTCTAACCTTTTTTCCATGTTCTGTGGCTTTGACTGACTCGATGGTAACTTGTATATGGAGCCGCAGTTTATTTTTTCCTATTTTCGTAGTAAAAGTTAATATTTATAGATAAGTATAACGTGTAGAAATATAGCTCTTATCATAACACCATAATCTAGCATATGGGTTTGTTGCATTTGCGTAAACACTATACATTGAAATAGAAGATATTATTATATTTGTGGCAAACCGAACCTCCTTAAATTTAGGTACGAGTATAATGTTCTTTTACTAAGTTTTTACTTGTCATCTCTATAAATTGTTTGTTTTTAGTTGTCATTGTTCTCTTGATTCGTACGTAGGTACCTAAGTTATAATTGTATATTTTTCAATTAATATAGGTATTCATTTACTATTCCTTTCCTGATCCCTCATTCCCTCACGTCGCGTAGAATATTAACGGATTTAACTCGTTTATTAAGACTTTATATACCATAATTAGGGCATGTACCAGGTTGTACCCGGTTTTACCCGGTTCTTTTTGACCTCAAAGAAACGGTTAAAATTATACTACCCGGTTTTTTTGGTTCTTATTCAATGGCGTCTAATAAATCAATTATTTAACAACTAGCTGTTGCCCGCGACTTCGTTCGCGTCAATTTCTGTTTTTATGATCGCGATTATTCTTGCAACATTTTTCACTGATGCTTCGCTCCTATTGGTCGCAGCATGATGTTATATAGCCTAAAGCCTTCCTCGATAAATGGACTATCCAACACAAAAAGACTTTTTCAATTCGAACCAGTACTTCCTGAGAACAAACAAACAAACAAACTCTTCAGCTTTATAATATTAGTATAGAAGTATAGATATAATGAAGATTAGATAAATTGAGGGATTAAACTCGCGTTTAGGGGTTTACATATTATATTTTGGTATATCCCAACGTTTCGAACATTTTGCAGAGTTTGTGGTCACGTTTTTTATGTTTAGGAAAATAATCAGATTTCAAATATATTCATAAAAGAAAGAACATGGTAGATTTATTTTTTTATTTTTCTTAGTTATTCTCCGTAAATCTCTATACCGTGACTATTTCATTTTTCGTGAAATTTGAAATAAAAATTATAGGTTTATTTCCTATGGATAAACAAATGAAAGAATTAAAATTATAATTAAACATCGCAAGAGAAGCCGATGGGTAGGTGGTAAGTTTGTTTTCTATCCTTTCCAGTTCAATGGCTGTGAAAACCTTCAGATGGTGCCCAGTGTCTCGGAAACTGACATCCTGCACCTACGCAAGCTCGTACCTCTTCGAGTGAAAGTCACTAGATTGGAGTAGTAACAGATTTATTGATTTTGAATCGACGATACAGAGGAGTTTTTTTGTAATATATTATTTATTTATTTTTGTATGATCATCATGCGTTACTTTTTATTAGGTAGAACGATTTCAATTATTTTTTCCGCTTATTCGAGATCTAAATAAGCCTTATTAAATTTGTTAAAGATTTTTGTCGATGCCAAACAAAATATTACCGACAATCTTTATACACAGAAAAAGGTTTATCTTGTAAATATTGTTGTTTTACCTATTTCGTAACAGTAACATACAATGCCGCCTAGTAACGCCCCGTAAGTCTAGTGGTTTGAATACCGGGTCCTGGGTTCAAACTTCAATCCCCGGGTCGGGCAACAAAAGTTTCCTTCTAATTTTCGAACATTGCTCGGGTTTGTGATCACCAATCTGCATTTGGAAAGCGTGGTGATTATGCCTGCACACATCATGACTATGGTAACTTGTATTCAATGATGGTGGCTTTTGCCCTGCAGTGGGATGATAATAAATTACTCATAGCATCGCAAGTAACACTATAAAAAGTGCCGTTCGGAGGGCACGCTAAGTCGTTGAACAAGATGGAAAACGTACAAACAAGTCACGTGACGTACCTGTAGTACCAAGGCCAAGGGTTTGACTACTCTGAAACGACTACCTTTGACGGAATAGTCATATGATAAGAAGAAGAAAAAAACCTCTTTGTTTAGAAATATTGCTCAAGTCATTTCAACATGACTTGCCAAATCTATATATATATGCCTGTAAATGGCTAAGATGTTATTTTAGAGTCAGTTGTTTCGAGATTTCTACCATGTACCTTGTTTTTTATGATTTTCGATATTTCAGCACTGTTGCAAGCGCCATGATCGCAGAAGAATATAGTGACCATGAAATGTTCAAATCAGTAAGATGTTATTTAAGTTAGTTTAAGTCGCTGTTGGTTATCCTTATTAAAAAGGAAACATATTTAAAATATAATATGAATCTCCAAAAGATATATCGATACTTAGGCATCACTACACCACAGTTCCAGCAAGTTGATACGACATGCTATCTTCTCCGAGTCCAAGTTATACTTGCTGCTGCGGCTTCTGCTCTACGCAAAGTCTAATTAAAACAATCGCAGACAACCATTAAAAATCGGTGCCAAGCGCAAATACATTACACGGTAGCCACCACTTGTTCAACAGAAACAATCAACAGGAAACAGTGGCTAAAATAAAGAGGATATCCTATACTAGCGGGACAATAACGCGGCATGTGGTGCATATCGCTGACGCGCGATGTAAATTAGAAACGTAATTATATCACAGTGCGGTGGAGTTGCTACAGTAGAACTAGTCGCCTTTTGCCTTCGATTTTCCTTCATTTTTGTCGTAAAATGTATTTAGATTTCCATACCGCAAAAGGAAGCACATCTTCTTATTGTGCATTATGGCATTTATTTGATCCGGAACAGAGCCGGTTTTAAGGCCGTATAATTGGCGAGGGTATTTACGATCGCAGAGCACAAGTAGCCAGCCGGGCTGAAAAGCGGGCCATACTTGAATCTGCAGTCATCTTTACCTACACCTCAATAGGAAAATACGGAAATCTTATAGGTTCATTTTGTTGCCCGTCCGTCTGTCTGTAAAGACCGTTTATCTCGAGAACGCTTGGAAGTATCGTGTTAAAATAAAGTTAAAAAAACATACTAAGTTATAAAGTCCCTTGAATCTTAAAAAAAAAATTCTAAATTTACCAATAAAACAATGATATGGCTGTTTATGCCGTAAAAACGTATATTTCAAGGGAATTAAAAAATTGGGTATTTTGACCTATAAAGTCCACCTACAACTATGAAATTTTATTTGCACCTAATTGATTTGAACTTTTGGGACTCTTAGTATTTTATTTAATGGCTAGTGTTTAGTCTGTCTTTCTGTTACCTTTTCACTCTTAAACCGCTGAACGTATAGTCCGTGGAAAGGATACTCGTATAATTTATCACAAAATCGACTTTTAAGGGTATTTGTATTTGGTATTTGAAAGTGCATTACAAAAAATATTTTAGTGATGTCAACAAACTACCTACTTCATATTCAAGTGTTTATAAAAATAATCCTTAGTCACCGGAGACGATGCTATCATCTGTCAAGATGCTGTGGCCAATATATAAAAATAAATAAAAAAGATTTCTAAACATGTGTAAGCATTATCAATGTTTTCAAGTCTTATCTACGAGATGATTACAGAGAAAATTAACAACAACAATTCAGATTTCATTGACATAATCTAAAGTGGTGTTCAATAATTTAATATAAACATCATTTTTAAAACACGATCAACTTCGAAAATGTTTTTATTAGGCTTTCGTTATTTATTTAAAACTTTATTGCACAAAAGAAACATAAATGTACATTTGGTGAACTTAGTGCCATGTGGCATTCTCTTCCAGTAGACCATAGGGCTAAGCAAAAAAGTTTGGTAGGCGGTGAGCACAGACAAACTTAAAATGAAACTGAAGTAACAATAATTTTGAAAATTAAATATTTAAAAAAATAAAAAGGGCTACAAACTACACAAAGTATCTTTAATATAATATAAACTAAATACTAGAACAACTACTTATACTAAATAAATACTATAAATATAAAACATGAGTAAATAAAGATAGAATGACGACGCGTAATTTGGGAGCAAAGTTCATGATGATGATTCTAATTGATTTAGAAAATAAGACCGAACATTTTTATGAAACGTGTATTTACTGGATGACAGTTTGATATTTTCGGGTAGTGCGTTCCAAAGCCGTGTGGATTGAAGAAGGAAGGAGTTGGAGACAAATCTAGTGCGGTGAGAAGGTATGGAGAGTGTGAGTTTGTTGGAGGAGCGCAATTAGCGCGAATGTGTTGAACTGAGGAAAGTAAATTGGGATTTAAGGTAGGAAGGGGAGTTGGAATCGTTTAAAATAGAGTACAGGGTACATAGAATTCTGACATTACGCCGAAGATGAAGGGGAAGTCACTGTAACTGCAACCGGTGATTGGATCAGTATCAGTATCTTTTATTCGCCGTATGAAAAGGCAAAGAACTAGGCCGATGACGTTCCAAACCTTCAACCTTCCTACCTTATTGATGATGGTTGCCAGTGATACGGTCAGCGGTGGTCAGCCTACTTCGCAAGGGTAATATAGAAAATTTAAAAATATATTTATATTCTTAAATTTTCTATATTTTCTCTACTCTAAAAGGCACGTTAAGCCTCGGTGCCAACTTTACAAAGCAGTAGAACCAGTCACCCCAAAGGTCGAAAATGGCAGGTCAAAAAACTTTAACAACGGTTTACACTTCTCGGGGTCCTAGCCTATTGGGTAAGAATGCTCGGGTTTGTGATCACCAACCCGCATTTCATATGCGCAGTGATTACGCCTGTACCCATCATTGCTGTGGTAACTTAAATTCAATGATAGAGAGATGCCCTGTAGTGGGATAATAGATTGTTACTTTAGTTTTATGTTTTCGCTATATGCAAATCTTAGAAAAATGTTTGATGAACCATGGGTTAGCGTAAGTACACTTTTTTTAAGCTGACCTTCTAAAAGGGAGCCCCTTCTTAACTCAGGATACTAATTAAACTGATCGCTACCTACAACTGCAGTAGGTATGTAGTACGACTTAGATAGACTGGCGCCCGAGGGATCGCGCGCTACTAATTAACTTATTAGGTTACGCACTGCTGGACCATAGTAAAAAACCAAGTAGCAAGTCGTAATTTTAAGGTGTGGCAGTGGTAACTCACTACCGTAACTTGTGAAAATGGAAGATGATAAGTTAATTTGCCATCGGTCAGGAACGCCGTTAGTGCTCAGTCGACTCCTGTCAAAAACCATTAGAAAAAAACATACCGTAAGTTAATTGTTTTGGGATAATAGTGCCGAAACATTAAAAACTCATAAAAAACAAGTTACACCCCGTGACATCTACTAACCTTTAACATAAGAGTTGTTATTGAGCTCAGTATTTAAAAAAAGAAAGACAACAAGGAAACTAAAATATAAAATACCAAAAAACGTTTTACCGCACCATAACAGAAACTGGGTCATTAGAGCTAAATACCTATACCTCTTATTACACATGACATACTTGATATTATGATACTGTGACTCAACCGTAAACTTCCTAATAATGTTAATTAATCTGAATGATTTATAGACTATTAATTACTATAACAGACCGGCCTTGAACTGGTTTCAGTGCGAATAGTAGGCATAACTAACGATTCTATTTAATCAGGTAACATAACTCATTAAGTTTTACTATAAAATGGGAAGAAACAAACTCACCAAAGGGGTAAGGGATAAATCTTACAAACAGACATCCATACTAATACATATATTTTCTGCGATGCGAGAAGCCGAGGATCGACCTAAGTAGCGTGCATTTGGAGAGGCCTATGTCCAGCAGTGGACTGCGATAGGCTTATGATGATGATAAGATATATTTTCACGGTTAAACCCTCCATACGATTTAGATATAATTTTGTATGGATCTCTCGATATGACTTTTGTCTGGAAATCACAGCTAAAAGGGGGCAAAAAAGGCAATGTGAAATATGAGGAATCCATAATTCCTCAGGTTGGTATAGATATTATAAGGATTTTATGAAGTGAAGTATCACGATACCAGTCATAACCCGGAACGCGATATACACGAATTACAAGTTATGGAAGTCGCGGGCGGAGCGCTAGTATAAAATACAATTATCCCAACAATACACTACTACAATTGAGGTGGTTTTGGAGGGTTTTACTCGTATTTGATTCATAAGTGGTAAATGTTGTGGTAAATGTAATTTCAATAGACCTTCACCGGGCTGGTTAATGGATGAAAAGTATTTTATATTCAATTAAATATTTATTTGTTATTTTTTTATGGTTATTACAAATATAACTGTGATCTCCAATGCTGTGTCCTCTTCTATCGCATGGGATGGTTCGCTGGGACCTCTCAGCAATAGGTCGCACGTAATCACTCGCAGCAATAGGTATTTAAATTTTAAAAATTTGTCAACCAGAATTCAGGACAAGTTTTTTGCATTCAACCTTATTCCACCGTGTTCGTAATGAAATAATGTTTATTTTCATTTAACTTCAATTAATTACCAGACCGGGGCAAGATACTAGTAATGATTTACCTGTTTACACCTGCCTACTCAAGAGTTGTGACGGGAAAAAAATTGACAACCTAACGTTTGCATATTCAATGGGCTTCATACTTACGATTGGTATGGAATTTGTCTACTTACCTAACCAGTGAAATGTTTAAACAATTTTTCTTTTTAATTATTAATTAATCATATTCTGGACCGAAATTATTTAGACATCCCATTTGTAATCTATTTATTGGCATATTTCATTTAATAAAAATACTTTTCATCCATTAACCAGCCTGGGGAAGGTTGTTGTATGGTAGGATCTTATACTACATATTAAAATTATTAGACACAACTTTGTGCCCTGATGAGCATAGTTGTATAGATAAATATAATATAAAATCCAGCAAAACAGATTGTCCTAACTATGAGCACAATATTATCTGTATCTCCATAGTACATTCTCCCATTTACCTCTAATATTTGCAGTCTCTCGACAAAGTCGGTGGAAACAAATGGAATCACCGCTCCGCAATATGTAATAAGTTGTGTTGTAGTTCCTTAATTCAGTCTTAATGACATTGTGGTATATATGTGCAATCTAAAAAAGGTCTATAAACAATAACAGTAGGTTTTAGTCAGTGAGTAATCTCTCCAATCTTATCTGATTTCCATTACTCAATTTACTTAATGTCAATAAACATTGAGATTGTTTTATGAGACCTATATGCGTACCGTTTTTTTTTCAATTTGGTCAGTCTCGTACTAATGCAGGAAAATGTTCACAAATTGCACGTTTGTCTGCTATTAGTAAGGAGTTTTTTGATGAAATAGCCAATTTCAAATACTCGTACCTAATACAACTTGTACTCAATGCAGAAAGATTTAATTAAAAGATTTTGTATCACATTTAAAAACCCTCCAATCTAGTCCTGATATTATATTGTCAATCTATGGATTATGATGTGGGTTTCATACTTAGAAATAATACTAATTTATCTATATATATAAAAATGAAAACTGATTTAATGACTGACTGACTGACATATCAACGCACAGCCCAAGCTACTGGGATTTAAAATCTGAAAATTTTCACCGTGCTTCCTTTTATAGTGTAGGTGAGCACTAAGAAAGGAATTTCGGAAATTCCAGCTCTAAGGGGGTAAAAAGGGCCCCATAAGTTTGTATGAAACTCCCTCAGTTTTGAACCTAAGTCGATGAAAATTGGTATCCAGCTACCTGATTAAAAATTAAGAATGACGTCTTTCAGGATTTTTGAAAATTTAATCTTTAAAGGGATAAAAGATGGGGGCAAAGGTTGTTTGGTTCCGCGTCATATCCATACTCTTTACATATTTGTACTCTCAGACTTTACTTAGTTTGTTATGACATTTAATGTGTCAATCAGAAAATAAATAGGTAATTTCTTACAAACTGAATGGTAATATTTTAGAATTTAATAATTGGCGCCGAAATGGATGAATTAACTAAAGTAAAACGTGTGGAACTTTAATAAAGGCTGCATTACAAAATTCGGCAGCCAGATACAAACCCTACGAGAAATTTCTGATTATGAATTGAATTCGATAGCACGAAACAATTCCATGTATGCAGAAGGTACTGAGGAGCAAAGGTCGGTCACAAACAAATCTAAGGACATCTAAATTGAACTCAGTACCATTAGACAAGGACGAAGCATTCAAAACATAATTAAACGGTTGGATACTTACTTAAAACTGAACAGATGTGATGATATTATCGATACAAGGAAATAACGTTTCTAACATCTTTGAGCCCAGAATTACATCATAAAACGTATTATATTATATTTATGTACTCCACGGGATCCTTGTGAGTTAGAATTTGAGGAGTTAATTAAAATTCAGTTAGTAAATTATCAACAACTCAAGATTGGACAGATTATGAAGATTTAACAATGGTGTTTGACGGAACTCGGGCATATCAAACTATAAAGCTCAATTAGTGCTTCAAGAAAATGTGACACCAATTTTAATTTAGCCGCGACGTATTCCATACGCCCTGAAGGACAAAGTTGACGAAGAAAATATAAGGAGGCTATGTAACGAAAAGACAAAACTTGGAAATTCCTATTGGATGTCTTATCTATATTTATTCGAATATGGTCATTTGAATGTTTTGATGTACTACAGTATTAACAGTTTTTAAATTTGCAAATGATATTGTACTTCAGATTTCATGTAAATGCAAACAGATGTGGTGTGAGCTCGCTTGGACCACGGTGCGCTAGGAGAACCAACACCGGATCCCTAAAACGATAGTTTAAATCGGCCCCTTTCATCCAACTATTGTGTCAACCGGCCCCGAACGACGTATCGGCTCCCACTAAGTGCCCACCACCACCTCGCCCGAGATGGGCACCCTCGGCACCGTAGGCAAAGGAAGTGGAGAAAAAGAGTGGAGGAGAGGGGGGTGAGTCGTGACGAAAACTTGGTAACAGATAAAAACCCACGCGCGCGAAGCCGCGGGCATCAGCTAGTAATACATATATTGTGTAACGGTTTGCTCACCCGAATAAACAATTAAAAAAAATGAAAAACACCTTGTTGACACACATAAAAGACAAAAATTTCTAATATCAAACATTGTTGATGACAAGTTTTTATATTTATTTAGAATAGGTATATCCTACTAGAGTTGAAATTGGGACTTTGTATTCTCACTTCTATCTCCTTTTGATGATCAGAAATAAAGTGTTATATTCCAGAGTATCAAACTTTTATTGAGACATAAATTTGTATAATTAATTATATTATATTATAGCTTCCTTACTTCTTGTGCCATATCTATATAATTTATTTTCCACCCATTGCCATATAATATTATGCTAATAATTTTGTCAATTGACATAAAGTAAAATATTATACAAGGTTGGAAAGGACGTTTCTTGCAGTGGGTCAACATTAGGTCAAACTTACGTCAAAATGTTACATTGAAATATCTGTCTGTAGTCAATGTACAAATCTTAATATATAAAAATTTCATGTCACGTTTTTTGTCTGAGATGGACTTCTAAACTACTTAACCGATTTTAATTAAATTTTGCACAATGTGTGCAGTTTGATCAAACTTGAAAGATAGGATACTTTAGAACTCAATTTATTTTCGCATTATTTTTTTATTGCACATTATTTGTTTAAGGCAAGATAATTTGGTAAAGAAAAACGCCATGTTTGATCAATGACATTTAAGACGTCAAAATCAAATTACATTATTCTGAGGCGATACGAAGTTCGCGGGGTCAGTTATTATTTGTTTAATAAGTACTGTAATAGTATTCTACCTGTAAGTTTGACTAGAAAAGGCTCCTGAACAACTTGAAAGATTTTAATAAAACATAAGATATCATAAGAGGAAATATAATTTAAGGATTCAATCAGGTCCTACTACTTTTTTTACATTTTGTAGGATTGAGATTATAAATCAAACAGTCAGGGCACAGGAAAAAGTTCTCATATAACAAAAAACTTACCAGGCACATTGTTGATAGGGACCAATGCCCGGTCAGGCGACGAGTCCTCCTCATCAGACATCCTGGCTCGACTATGTAGCTTCTTTCACTCAATGTCAATTAACCTTTGGACCGCACATGTCCAATGCACTACACTTATGTTATTCCTAAGAGATTCTTATATAAAATCTACTAAAATTTTAAGGCAAGCACTTGTTTATTGTGACTGTCACCAATTTGCGTTCCATCGTTAGTATTATCTGAAAGAAATAAAAATAATTATGTCATTTTTTTAATAAAAATATGCATCATTGAGGACTCCACTTATTATTAATGTGAATACTGTTGACATTTTATTACTTTCCATAAAACCTAACTCATTACAATACCTCAGACTGTGGCTTTCTTTAGAATATAAAAATAAAGCAGATAATTAAACACCACTTATAAGAAATTAAAAAAAAAGCAAACAGGCTTATTTTGATATAAATTTGTTGTATTGTAATAACAAAGCAGGCTGAGTTTCAAGGCTTGAAGAAGTAATATCTTTTTAAATAGACCAAAAATCTTACTATACCAAATAATACCAATAGGAATGTGAGTCATAGTAGTCAGAGATAGTTGAAGATTTACTATTGAAATACTAAATCTTTAAAATGCCTTATTTAATATCGAAATAATAAAATAATTAATAACAAATTACAACAGTAAATACCTACTAGGTAAGAATACAAATATAAATTGTAAGTATTTTTTCCCCTCAAAATTTGTTGTTGTTTTAAAAAAAAACTTAAATCATATCAAATCATATCATAATTGTATAATTGTAAAAATAAACAAATAAAATGTCACTGACAGCCCTCATGCTGAAGATGATCATACCATATTTACCTACTATCACCATCAAAAGGTTTAGGGATGATGATAAGAGAAGGTTATTGAATACAAGTGAAGTAGACTAAAATGTAGAAGATTTTAAACACTAGCAGTCATAAATAACGGAAAGAGATTTATAGTACAACTTATAAAAGTATGGTTAATCTAAATTCGACTGATGATAGAACATTGTCGCCCTTAGACCGTGTAGCAAACAGGAAATTTAACAATTTCTCTATTGTCTAACGATTGAAATAGCAACAAATGCTTTCTATTCGCGAGGCACAAGGTTGCGGGTGTCATTCAATACTCCAGTATCGAAGCGATGCTTTCGCAACCCCAAGATGAACTGATATTTTCACACCAAAAAAAACTATGAGATCCAATGACATGTCGATGCGTTTCCGTATCGAAACTATAAATAAACAATAACAGGTACTTGCATGAGACGAAAATATCATCCAATCCAGGCTTTATAAATCCAGTAATATTATATTGTTCCAAATACAATACCCAAGATCTTAACCTAAATTTTTATATCGATTGTTATGCAAAAACACTGAGGTGACTCATCATGGAGACCTTATGCACACATCACACACTTATTATGTATATATTCACCTGTTTATAATGATATTAATAATTGATTTTATCTACAAATACTATTTCTTTCTACAAAACTTAATTTTCGAGTCTTTCGAAGCAGACATTTTTACTTGGCGGGGGAGGGGAACACCACCACTGTCACGATGCTGCCATCCTTAAAAAATGATTTAAAATATTTCTAGTTTGAAATTCAAACCAAGTAAATTCAAATTCAAATTCAAATATATTTATTGCGAATTAAGTATATATCTTACAGAGATTAAAAATTCATTCAGAGATTATATGTAAAAATTCAAACCAAGTAAAATTTCAAACAAAGTATAAATTCAAACCAATTATTATTTATTTAATTCAGCTACGCTATACATTATTCAAAAAACTAAGAAAAAATTTCCTTTGCATTTTTTTTATGGTCACGCAAATCTTGTCATTAAATATTCGAACAGTAACATTTCATTCAGTGGTATTACAAGTACTATGATAAAATAATTTAAAATGCTTCATGAATACATTTAACACCAACTCCCTTGCCTCTTAAAAGTTTGTTAGCATTTTTTCAACTAATCTTTGTTCGATTTTTGAGGTTTTGGTACCAATGCTATTATTTTTCCAAATAGTTTAATAAAATTTCAAGCGCAAATCGCAATATATGCTTAGTCACTCTTTTTCTTATTTTCAATTGGATCCAAGTTGGTCTGTCCCTTTATTAACACTAGGTAGTTTATGTTTTATAGATTTAGCTTTTTCCTACATTATGATTTTACAATTTCCTTCTGTCTTTATTTAAACTACAAGGCAATCGCACGCAAAATCTTTATCTCGACTCAAACTCCACATTAAAATGTAGCTACCGAATGCTAAATTCAGAAGTCGTCTGACTGGCAACGTCTCTACCGGAACCGGTTGTGTACCAAACGATAAGTGAAGTTCCTTTTTATGTTGATAGTAAATCCTGGTGGATTACATTTAAAAAATGCGAACCTATGATTGTAAAAGTTAAAAAAATATATAATTAGCTTCTAATAACAAGACCTTTCCTATTATTATATCTGGTAGCTAATAAATTCCAATGTAAAAAGTACATCATTTGACAGAGCGTCATGTACGTAATGGAGGCGATGATCTTTCGTTCAGTGAAATAAATAATTTATTTTGACGGAATATTAGCAAACATTGCTCGTTAACGTGCATAATTGGATTGCAGTGATCAAATTAAAGTAATTTATGGATACCTCAAAGAGAATAAAGTGCGTAAACAACCTTGTTCTGCCAATGGTATGTATGCCATCAAAATATTTTGGAAAGTTCATAAAAAAACTGTATTATTGGCACAATTACCACGTTATTTGACTAAAATCATTTAGCTATAAAGTTTATTCAACCGTTTTTGATTTGAAACACATCGAAGGATGTTTTATTACAACTAATAATCAAAGGCTTTGTCGTGCGCGTAATTAGGTAGCTGATCAGAAAGGTCATGCATTCATGTTCGCTATTCTTTTCAGAACGATCTTGGCCACAAAGAAAATCATCTGTTTGCGAGTAAATAACTGAAAACACATATCTGTTGGTGTTTGGAAACTCAGGTTAATGGTTTGGAGAGGACATTTGCATTGTGGACCAACAAATGAAGGTATGGCATCGGATCAGCCTGTTAAGAAGAAACAACGAATCGACGCGCCTGACATAGACGATGGCAGTGACAGGTCCGTGGAGGATGTGCTCACTGAGATATTTGACCCGGAAACGCCCGCCGAAACTACGGAGGAGTTCCCTTCCCGTAATGGTGAGTCTCCAGACAGTGGTACTGTCAGTGAGGACGCAGTTGACTGCTCAGCTATATTGAGGCTACCCAATGATTCCAGTATAGACATCATGCCTTCCTGCTCAAATTCCACTCCTCATTGGAACTCAGAGGATGACAGGCTGCTTTCTGAGCTAAGGCTACTCCAAGATGCACTCGTTGGACAATGTTTGTGTAGTTTTAATGAGAATACTGTTACCCAACTCTTTGATAGGCAGCTTAATATTGTCACTTGGCCATTGACTTGTTCTTTAACATATTTATCCACAATGCAGCTAATGTTTGATATTTATTTGAAACAAAACAGTACTGGTACTATTTGCTCAAAAGTAATGCAGGCATGTGACATATTTGTAAGAAATCGACATGATTGGATCACTGAAGTTGTTGAATTGGCTGATCATAAGAGTAAGATCATCACATTTGTTGCGAGCAGGGTCCTCGCAAGCTTTCTCATAGTGTCTAAAGATACAGTAGATGAGAACTGGCTGCAGCAAATAGCAGAAAATATTTATTTGTTTGATAGAATCAACAGGATAACTGTACAAAAGATAAACTTCAGTCTTGATATAATCAAGAGGATAGTGGAATGGAAAGATATAGAGCAACATCCTCTTGAAGATAGTAATTACATAAACTCTGTTGGGACTGGCCAAGTCCAGGAAGATAATCCTTTTAGAAGTAGCATAGGATATGGTACAAATAGTAACAGTTCTGAATTGCCATCTTCAAGCTCACAGAGTAATAACCTCCACAATGCATTTTCCAACTTGCAAACACATGGTGCTCCATCCTCATCAGATGAGAAGCCACCAGAGGAGAGGCCAGCAACATTTAAATTGCATGAGCCGATGTTCAAGTTTCCTACTGATCAACCAACGACTGACATAGAGGAGTCAATATCACCTGAACCTCCTCAGTCAAGAATAGAGAAGGTAAATGAAAATGGTTGTGTGACTGTTGTCCTGACTGATTCTGAATCCTTTGATACCTCACACATAAAATGCCTGACGATAAAAACATTAGAGCATCACTGGCCAGTCCTGGTGAAGAACATGAAACTGCTACTGCTGAGGTACCTGAATTTAGCAAATGCTGAAAACTGTATACTTACTTTTTTCTCCCTGTGGGAAAATATTATTAGTGTGAAAGCGAATCTCTCTGTTATAGACACAAAACCTTTCTATGCTGACTTACAAGGATTTGTAGACTTGTTAAGGAATACCATGTTGCCAAGTCTTATTTATACTCATTTGCTAAGTTTATTCAATGAAGTTCTTTGTTATGGTTCTACTTTGGCCTTACAGGACATCTTGCCGGAAGAGATTTGCTGTTTAGCTCATTCAATAGTTAGATTTGTCAAGGATTTCAGGCTGCTAAACGATGTACGAGTGCAAAACAGCAGAAGTGGCCTAGGCTTTTTAGGCCCTGAATGCACAATAATACGTAACTATTCTTTGGGCCCAGAAGTAATACCTTTATCTACCATCCAACTGGTTGACCAAAGTTATGGAGATGAAGATAATGATGAATCCAATCAGACCAGAAGTGAAGTAGACAAAACAATGTTGCAAAGAATGTCTCTTCTAGTTCTTAAATCAGTTGCTGTGACGGTGAAAGAAATGCGTTGTGACTCGTCTGATAGTTCAATTGATTCGTCAGACTATAATGCTATACAGGACATGCAAATTGTGGAACGATCCATCAGAGATGTATTAAAAAAGCTAGACGTATTTATCAGAAACAGTCTAGAGTTTCATCCAGAAACACCTTTCACGAAAATGTTAATACACCTGTTCAGTGAGCAGGATGACTATCTGATTGAATCAATGGTCTGCACGTTAGACATAACTGCTGGTATTGTATACAGAAATTCCATGTATCCAGACCTTATTCCAATGCTGAATCCTATAGCCTCATTTATAGAATTCCTAAAAGTGGTGTCTCACGACAGTGATGTCCTGTTAGATTATCTTGTCAGCAACGAAACATGCTTCTTGTTATATTTGCTCAGATTTTTAAAGCATGTGAGAAGGAATTGGCCTAAGTTTCTGGAAACATGCCAGCAAGTTGACTTAGGAGGACCAAGAGGTCTCGATGATACAATGAGAGTGTTGATACGGCTACGACTGCAAATAAGCAGGCTTGTGTCCAAGTCTCTCTTCCCATACAATATAGGCCCAGTCCTCAGATTGCTCGAAGTATGTGAAAGTTTGTATGAAGGTAATGAGTTTAGCTGATCATGTAAAATAGATGCTGGACAATATATGATTTTGCCATAAATATTATTAAATGCCATCAAGAGGTGATGTTAAAAATGGTAGAAATATTTATCCAGAAGTATTTTGTTTCCCTT
Source organism: Anania crocealis (assembly GCA_949315895.1). NCBI lineage: Eukaryota > Metazoa > Arthropoda > Insecta > Lepidoptera > Crambidae > Anania > Anania crocealis. Next base: position 9,242,055 of record OX438873.1, on the reverse strand, counting down.
TAATTAAAAAATTTTTTGCTTTTGATACTCTCAATAAATTAAAAAATATTTTTTAAGTCAAATCTTCTCAGAAAATCTATTTTAATTGTGTAAAGTTCATAAATAAAGACTGCCATTTTGTTTTACATTCCAAATGTTTCTTATTCTTTTAAGTTATGATTTACTATCAGTAATTTTTAATTTATATTACCTAGTTGAAATATTGTAATTTAATAATTTTTATATAATGTAATTATTTTGTATAAGTTTATATGTATAAGTTGTAATGCAGTCTTCCTTTTTACTAAAAAAAAAGTGACAATACATATAACTTCTCTCTGGTGTAACAATGTTCACTGGTGGAAAGATATAATAAGTAATATTACAATACTATTTATAAAATGAGTAAAGTGACTAAAGTGGCTTTGTTCTCTTACTAGTATCATACCAGACTTTATAATCAATTTTTACTTTATAACAAGTGCCTTACTGTAAGGGTGATCAATCAATATTGATTAGAAATAATTGTGTTATTGCACAATTATTTATAAAATAAATTAACAGATTTCATATTTTATCTTATCAACCAATTTGCATATTATTCTTACGAGTTACAATAGTTATTTTTATATTTGTAGATAAGTTTTAGCTATAATTTCCGTAATGGTTGTATAAATGAATTTTAGTTTTATGTATCGTATAGAAAATGCGGGTCTTAACTTTTCTTAACTAAATTATTTTCCATGCCACAACAATGTAAATATGGCCATCATACAATTACCATAATTATTGTAAGCAACTGTAATCAGTATTAAAACAATAACATAATTTATGTGAACATATTTTATATGGACATATCTTTGTGTATCTATAAAGACCTAAAGTTTAGATCTATGAGCCACCGCACACTGTGCCACTTGTGGACAAGATAAGTTATGGAAAATCTAATTTTTCTGGAATTAACGCAAACTAAACTTTTAGTGACTGAAGTATACTCGAAATAATGCTTGAGTTTGCCTTCAAGTGTGGTGGTTAAGAAAAACCTTGTTTTGGAGAAGCCTATGCCAGCTGTGGAGTTTTATAAGCTGGTAATGATTGAAAAGATGATGAAGAGAAGTACATCCTTCTAAATTTTGTTGATACGTCATACACTACACTAAATTACACTACGCTACACTAGTAGTTAGGTTCAGCAGTCTTCACTAGTTGCCCAGTATGCGACGGCTTTAATTCAGTCATAATCTTTTATTACCAAAACGTTACTTTCCTTTTGAGTTATAATAATTTCTGCTTTCGATTTCTAATTTCTACCCATAAAATCTGCGTCGTATATTTGTATTTCTTCTATTCAACTGCTAATTAAATGGTCTTTATAATTACAAAGTGAAAGTAATCACAAAGATATTTTTTGATTACTATCTTTAGCTTTAAGTTAGGGAACCACAACAGACTGTTATGTAGGTATATTAAGATGTCCATTTTATTAGTTTATAAGCTGTTGTAATATTTCCTATTTTTCCGCTGTACTGAATCTCAAAATTGTTAAATAAATGCAGCCGATAAGAATTACCATTGTGGCAGTGCCACAAGTTTTAATTAAATTAGATGAATGACCGATAAGTCTTGCCAATTTAAATTTTGAAACGAGTACATAAAAATTTGAATTTTGTTATCTACGTAATGTGAAACCGAAAAATTAGTAAAAACGTAGTAAAATAAACTATTTAATTTATTTAGGTTTGCAATTCCATTTGTCATGATAATAGTTTTGTGGGTCATTTATTGTAAAAGGTGTTTGGCATTGTGAGTATTAAACAAAATTTTAATTTTTAGTTAGCCCATTTACACAGTTTTTTAAAAATAGTCTGCTATGATTAGCATTTAGATTTTGTGTTTTGTCCTAAATTTGAACACATAGACCGACAATTCAATTTTATATGGGTATATTAGGGTTGTTTAAAAATATTTTAAGTGTATTTATTCGGTTTCGGTTTCACTTACGATCATAAACATAATAATATAAAGATCATCTTCAGTCACAGCCAAAAGGTCAAGGAACTCTGTACAACAATACTGTATGACACTTTATTTTATATTGACTACTACTTATTTATTATCTAATAAAATTCTGCATAATTCATTTGAAATTGTTTTTTCTTTGTTTTAAAGAAAATTTCTTTAGTCTTAAATAAATAAATTTCTACTTGTTTAAACAAAAGTTTTTTTTACTTTGACCTTGTTAATAGTTGTACAATTCTTATTAAACTTTTATATGACGTTCCATTGGGAACTTAATAATAAAAATAAAATAAAATATTCTAAATTGATAATATTATGGCCGTATGTAGTTAAGGTAAACCTTATGTACTTGTTATTGTTAGGGAACAATAATTTAATTTAACAACATTAAAATGAAATATTTTTGTACATGGCATTTGTTTGTTTTACTTTTCTCTCAAATTCTCATTAAAGCAGTTGCAACACAATTTGTATGTATAAGCCTTCATGCGTTTTTTACAATTGCCGGTTTTCACAAAAAAAATTGAGTATTCAAAACACCACTCCTTTAACTTAACCTTTAAATTGCAATTATAATATCAGTATATAAATTTTTCAAGTTTATATACTGATATTATAATTGCAATTTAATTGCTAAAATATCAAATAAAGTATGAAGATAGTAAGTTAAAGGAACCGGCCGTTAAAGGAAGGTATTTTAGAAAAACCGGCCGTTTTGAATACTCAATTTTTTTTGTGAAAATCGGCCAATTGTAAAAAACGCATGAAGGCTTAAACCCGCATCTCCTCCTTCGAGTCCCGTCTGAGACAAAATTTTTCAAGTTTATATACTGATACTATCTATCTTCAGTTTTGGCATATCGGAGAAAGGAAACAGTTTCTATCTCTGTTTTTGCCGTCCAGAGAAACAAAGACAGAAGTTGGTTTCTATCTCCGATATGCCAAAACTAGATAGATAGGTTATTTGAAATGGCCGTAACTCAATGTACCAACTTACTTGTTGATTAAAAATATTGTCATAATTGCTTTGGAATCCATAAATTTTATTTTTTTTGAATTTTAAATTGATTTGAGTACGGTAACTCGTGACGTCATAATTTACTATCACCGTAGTCTACGGCAGAATTGCGTTTTAAAATAAATCAAATAGATAGTTTCACGAGCAGTTTAGTAGTAGTTTCGCGTTTATATGGATCGTGTGTTTGAATCCCAGTATGTACGGTCAGCCAAGAAAGTGGTGGTGTACCTACCAGTTTTGACCAAATCTCATGTGTCTGTGTCAGTAAAATAGCTACAGAGACTATGACGTCTTAGTATACACCGTGCATTTGAACCACCTGTATAACGAAGCCCACCTTATGGAACCATTATGTATATCATCTTGGCAGTGTTATTTTAATATTTTTATCAAAAAATTTTTTTTTTAATATTAAATATCGGTTCAGCTATTTATTTTGAAACACGCTGTGAGTGCTGTGACGCACACGGTTGTAGCTGTGTAAGGTCCATTCAACCGAGACCCCGCCGCAGCAAAATAATACGTCTGGGCGCGTCACAGCGTGTTACAAAATTAAAAGTCTGAATCAATATTCAATATTTTTCAAAAAATATTTTCAATAAAAAAAAACACTGCCATGATGTTATATACAATGGTCCAATAACGTAGACTTTGTTTTCCAGGTCAATCAAAATGCACGGTGTGTATTTGCATGGAAAAGTATATATTGCTGTCAGAATATATTTGCATGGAAAAATCAACCCAGTTGTTCTCTGACGCGCGAATGACTTTCAACCTTAGGGTGATAACCACTTTCTTGGCAGACCGTACTACTATCTAGGTTTTAGAATCTATGTGACAGGTATTACGTTGAGTTGGTGCAACCTAAAATTATTATCACTTACTATTTAGTCTTCTGGATATATCAGGATCTTTACGCGTGTCCACATGGTGAAACTTAAATAATTATGTAAAGATCTTGATATGTCTAGATGACGAATAATAAGTGATAATAATTTAAGTTTACAAACCAATGCACTGGACTCACCTGTGAGTTGTGAATAACCCTATACAGGGTGAAATTTTAACCACTTTCCAAGTTTTAATATATCAATCTACGAGACAAAACACAAATGACGTATTTTTTCTTTTGGTATAGCCCAGTACAAAAATGTCAAGATAAAGCACTTAGAAAATGTCCGCCAAAAATCGAAAATTTTTGATACGGCCGCCTAGAAATACTTTTTTTACGCGATTCGCATCTCATTTATTCATTACGATATTACTATTCATACGTTTTTGATTATCCCTTTTTACCTTATCAGGCCTAGGACCGTAAAAATTGAATACTATATTGCGAAAAATATTTTCGGATGAAAGCTTGATTTACAGTTTTTACTTCATAAATGGGCTCTAAATACGATACCGAAAAATTTTGGAAAGTGGTTGAAATTTCACCCTGTATTTACAAAGACAAGGAAGGGGTTAAGAAATATAAAAACAACTACGTATCACCAATCTGTATTTATATCATAATTTACAACATATAAACATATATAATAGGATTGTACACGGTAGTCTAACTCCATTTAACATCTACCCTTTAACTCTTATTGCTTTGAGTTATTTGACAGTCTTCCTTGCGTTGGCAATACAATAAGTAATGATGTTATGTACAATGCTCGCTCGCAAATGTTTATGGCCGGCAATGACTAAAAACCCTTGTTTTATTTAAGTTAAAGCCTGATCGTTGTGGACCCATTACTGCTCACGAGCTGTGCTGACAAACATCTCAATAAGGGATCATTTAAAATCCGTAAACAAATCTTTCATTTCATCATATTCAATTACTTATAAAATTTAATTTTTTTAATTCCTTATATAACGTGAAAAAGTCATTTGAATGCGTGAAGTGAAGCTCATGTAGAGGCGTGCGTGACGTCATGGCTTGGCATACAAAAAGCCAACTCAATATTATCGGTTCACTACTAATTACATTATTTATAGCTGATCTTTGCCAATATCACAGAAGCAGATCTGTAGCACAGAAGCAGTGCATTTTGACAGCTTAACTGTCAGTAGCTTGTATTAAAGATTTTTAAGTTTATACACTAGTTGGATCTTCGTCTATCTCTTACTCCGTCACAACTACGGTATATTTAATTCTATCTGACTCATATACATAAATGTAAGAGCCGAACACAGTAAAGTTTCAAACACCATTAAGATACGAAACAATTTATTGTTTTTAACAATACTTCGATGCCAAAATGTTAATTTATAATATCAATAGGTAGCATTTCATTCGAGACAGATAGTATTTGAGCAGAATCATTATTTCCGTTATTAAAATTTTTACGTGTTTATAAACGAGCGGCGCTGCTCTTTATTTCTTTATTACATTGCCAACGCCACGTTCAAACAAACATCCAGTTTATCTGAATCTGAATATGTCCTTAATTTATATGCAGCACATCGTGAAACATTTAGTTCAAGGATCGACTATGACTAAAAACTTTTGAATTTCAAATAAATTTTATTTTTACATCAATTCGACTCCAATTTCGCATCTTAAACTGAACAAGAAAACTTTGTTCCGGAGACTGCAACGGATATTAAACTAAATGTATGAAATTACGTTTTAACCGGTTTGGAAAATTTATGAAATTACGTTTAAACCGGTTTGGCATCTTGTTGCTTGAATTAGATATTTGTTTGGTTCAAGAAAATGTATTGTTGTATATCATATCTTAGTTATTTTATAAACATGCACCATCCACCAATCGCGTATCCTTATAAAATTAGTAGATTGCTGGTTGTCTGACCTTGAATTGCAATTCTATCACTAGGTCAGAGTCTTTCCTTAAGATAGTAAGAGTTTTTGTTATCATGACGCCAACTTATTTACGCTTATATGAAAATAGGTATGTCTAGTATCGAAATAGGCTCTTAGTTAATTCGCGCAATACTACTATTTACTTAATTTTTTATTGGAGTCCATCAATTAACAAGATTTCCAAGATCATTCTAATGTTTTTGTTATTTTTTTTTCTTACAGCTAACTTTGTGATAATATTATCCCAAAAATATCTTCAGGTGTGCTAGTAGAATCACTTCAGGCTAATTAAAAATTAGTTTCATTATAATTATCAAAAAAAGTTACTCTTCAACAATGATGGCGTTGGTTTTGGTTTCACTGACGCACACAAACTCACAGCAATCACAACAAAGCACCGACTCCCTATCTCAAATAGAATCTCCCATGGGTTTTATTAGGTGGAACAGTTTTTGGCTAAGTTACACTTAGACAATTAGGTATTATCCGTTTGAATTATTATAGTTATCCTTATTTATAAATGTATTGTATAAATTTGAGCAAAAAAAACATACATGCTTATAAATTTGGTTAGGTGTTTTCCATTTCGAATAGAGACCTTGTATACATAGCAACTCCATTTGAATCAACTTTAGGGCTGCCCGCCCACGTCAGATTTTTTGTAGGACCGATAATCCGGGCCGAGTTTTCTATAGTAGGCAGCAGTATACACAATCATGACCGATTTTTTGTATGACGTGTGCGTTGCTTTATAGCTATCAGTACTTTCTTGTTTTCTCCTTTAAAAAATCGGTCACCGATTATCGGACGTGTGCGAGCAGCCTTAATAGAAAAGCTAGTATAATAACGACATGACACACAAAGCTAAGAGCTTCATCCGCAAAAGGCTGTGAGTGTACAGTAACGCACTCGCGTCCCGTCGTAAGGGTTTAGCAAAGGCCTTTGACTCGCGCACAAAAACCACAGAAAATGGAAAGAGGTTAGAAAGGGTGTCATGTCATGCGCTATTTGTATAAAAACTGATGTCGCCGTTTGCGCACCACACATAAACGAGTTCAAAGAACGCCATTCAAGCGATTCTTTTGACGTCGCCCAACCAATAGGGTAGCACGACGTCAAAAGAAACCAATCACAGCGCTCACTTACAAGCATTTGCTCATAACCTCTGTGGCGCGCCTACATCGCCTTTCTAACCTTTTTCCGTGTTCTGTGCACAAAACCAACTGAAACGGAGAGCACGAGAGGCGAGGCGTGACAATGCGAGTATATTAGTATATGCACTCTCGCACTAGAACGGACGAAACACTATGACATGGTACAAATGGCCAGCTACAAAGATCACAACACAGATGCAGACGACCATTTGGATCAGCGGTAGCAAACGCTGCTTCTGAGCCATGGGTCGCGGCACAGTACAAATATTTGCGTGCATGAACATGTCTGTTGGTACTGGTCTGGGTGTTTTCTATGTATTATAAGTATGTATTTACAAAAAAAAAGTATATAAGTAAGTTGTTCGGTTGTCTATACAAATAAAACACTAATTCATTACATACGACAGGGTACTTAATAGTAGCTTAATTTGGGACTAGATGGCTCTGTGTGGCATGTCTTAAAAAAAACTGACAAAAATCAGTTACAATTGAAAAAAAAAAACATTTTGTGGTAGCTGGATCCGCTGTTGTGGTGTCTGTGGTGTATTTGTTTGTTATTGGTTTATTCGAAAAAAAAAAACAGCATTTGGTTCTACTTTTTGTTAGCCTGAAGTGAGCTGGAAAAGTATTTTTTCAAATATTTCTACGTATTAAAGTTAACTTCTTACTTACACTTGCTACAAATACAAAAGGTGTTACTGTAGCTAGTAAAACACACTCCGACCTTTAGAAAGAGACTCGGCTAATTTTCGGATAGCTTCAGTTCTGTAGAGCGTTGTCTCTTTCAGATTATGAACAAGCGACGAATCACGATGGCCAAAAACGCTATTTAAAACTGAAGCTAATTAACCAATAGCCTACAGGCGATTGCATTAATTTAGATGGTTTTAATTCAATGTAACTCACAATATGACATATTTTTAAAAACACTAATTTAATATGAGGTTGAAATAACGACAGAAGTTGGTTTGGACAATTAAGTTGTTTTATAGTGATGGGCGATGGCCATTGTACTTTTAATTTTAACGTTTTGTCAAAGGGTCGAAATTGAAAAAAGGTTTTCACATTGTGTGATTTAAATAACGTAAAATCCAGTAAGCGAACTTAAAATCCGTAACTGACTGTTTTAAATGTAATTATAACAAATCAATTATGAAAGAAGGTTTTTCTCGTATTCAACCGAACACTTAGCACATTCATGCCATAAAAAAAAGGTTTACGAAAATAAACAAACATCTGAAGTTACTTCAGCCACATAAATCCTTATATTAAAACACCAATTTAGTGCATAAACAAAAAAAAAACACACACACATAAACTTATTAGACTTCAGGGTACAAAAAAAAACAAATTAGGAAGTACAATAACTAAACAAATGACATAACTAAGCATTATACCTAACTGGTAAACAACGTCACGGCAACTGTCATTCAAATCGGGAAATACGAGTAGCGACGAGTCAAACGTTTGACATTAATTCCGACCACTATAATTAGAGCTTTGAGCACGTACAAAACTAAAGTACTGGTAGAGACTCGGATTTTGGTATCAAAGCCAGCACGCATCTTTCGGTCTAACTTTGCAAGCATGATGCCTGTTTTGGCTATGTCTGTCACTCAAACTAACTTTATAATATTGGCAAGAGTGAAAGAGACAGACGGATGCGGAATCAGGCTTTACAAAATTCGAACGAATAAAATAACAAAATCGTATTAATAGTTATATCTAAATTTTTAGTAGCACTAAATGGCCATTTTGTGGTCGAGAAATTATGTCACTCAAGAATATACACAACTCAATTTTGTTCGATTTTAAATTTCTAAAAAATACTAATTTATTACTTATTTTATATAAAAGTTTGAACTGCAGTCAACAAATAGTCAATTATGTTTTAATAATAATTACGTTCATTTTTAGATTTAACAATTCCAAATTATTAAATACCTTTTTTTTCTAGTTTTATATTAAACATAATAATGGATTAATCTCAAATGGCTTTGTAAATGCACAATAACACACGATAAAAAATTTCAACAAGCAAGCCACACAGGAAAGTCATTTGAATGACAGTTCTCGTGTATTAATAATAAACACAAAATAAAAAAAAACCTAACGAATTCAGGTATCGTAATCCTCATCTATTTGTAGGTTACCAGAATTTAAATGGTCTAGGTCGACTGGCTGACTGACTGGTTGCCTGACTTCAATTTTTTTTATTTCCGACTTATGCGCTTTTGAGTTCTGCCTCTGTAACTTCGGCATTTTAGCTGGCACGCCCACAATGTTGGCGATCGCCGTGTCTAAAACTCTTATCTCTGGTTTAGTTAGATTTTTGGAGAAGTCTATGTTCAGGATCGGCGTCCCTGGCGTCCTAGGTACTGGCGGCGGTGATTTGACGTCTACGTAATCTGGCTTTGGCACTGGAATTTCTAATCTATGCAACGGCTCCACAGAGGTCATATTCGTGTAGCTAGTTGACGGTTGAGGACTTGCGTACGTGGGGTTGACAGTTATGACAGTTTTGTGTTGGACCTCGTCCGTTAACAGTGTCTCTTGGTAAAAATTGGCCGTTCTGACTGGTTTCTCTTCGACGTGACGTTTGCTTAGGTCTATAGCGGTGTCTGAGGACACGATAGTCGAGGTAACGGTCTCTGATCGATGTGTTCTGTGAGGTAGTTCGGTCTCAGTCGACAGGCCTCGTCTGACCGGGTTTTGGGGGGGCACAGGCGGTGGTGGTACCCTGATATCACAGCTACTGGAACTGTTGGAGTCCTCCCTCACTATTCTACGTGGGGGCACTGACGCATCTGAAAATCTGAAAGGTGAAATAGAAGTAGTTAAATTCAAAAGGAATACTGCTTTTGTCACAAATATAATAATAAGAGGTACGAACAGATACAATGTTATACAAGTTTCTGTAGGATCGTCATCCCAGTAAGCTCTCTTGGGTACACTTACAGCTCTACGGATAAAACAATAAAAATGAAACAATTCATTTCAGTTCAGTGAGCAAGTAAAAACTTAACATAACCAATATTATGAGCCAGATGAATAATATGTATAGGCTGAATATCTTTCGATAGTTTTAAAATTATATATTATGGCATACATTCTTCTTATATCATACCTTGAGGCATTAGGTGAACTTTCTGCGCTCATCATTTCTTTCTCCTCCGCTGCTGATACGTCTGGGATGTTTTTCACCTAAAAAAGAAAAAAAATTTGTTCTTATGTACTGATTACTTTCAAGTGACGATTGCTGAAAGTTTTCAGCATGGGAGAAGAAACTTGATGCTATAGCAAATTGTGTGATTTGTGAAAGGCGTTCGACTACGTTAATCACTAACTATTCAGATCAATCATTAATGTCATTATAATTAGTATCAAGAACCCCACAGTTTATTGTTTTCAGGCATTTTTCTTTAAATAAAAGTACCGCAGGGTTCCATACTATATCCTCTTAAGAATATTGCTGTGGCGAGGTTAAAAGGCCTGAACGTTCAATTTTCCAGCCTAGGTATTTTAGTTAGTGGTCTGTTATGAAAGACACATTTATTTATTGAGTCTTAACACTCTATTACTCACCAAGTCTCTTAGAAAGTCGAACCTGGACTCGGCCAGGATGCACTGCTTGACGTGGCTGGGGCTGAGCGTTTTCGCGTTCCTCGCCATCGTCACCTGCATCGCCTTGCTGAGCAACGACTCTACGAACAACTCCAGGGTCCGCGGTGTAGATCCAAACAGCTCTGAGTTAAGGAACTTTACAGTTTCATGGCATCCTATTTAAATAGTATGCAGTCAGTTGCGGTCTAATACGCTATTAAAATATAATTAGAATAGATACTTATTAAAAACACTGGCCCATTACATACGTTATTGGTAATCGATTACTATCTGACGAAGTAACAAACATTCAGATGACACAGGATATGTAAGCATGATTTAGAAAAATAAGAATAAATAAATAAATGTGGACAACATAAATGGTCAGGTTCTGACGTAACTGTACGATGACGAGTTTAATCTGTAAAGGGTTTTAGATTCTTAGGACCAGGGCCTGCTTAACCTGACGGTGCACTGCCTTAGAGGGCGCCACGTGCCTAATACCTACATACACAGAACCATATTATCTTATGTAATCAAAAGATTTGAAAAGTTCTGAACAATTCTATTTCTACGTCCTCCAGACTCGAGCTGTTCTAGAGTGATTGTAACAATCATACATACATACATACATACATATTATCACGCCTCCTTCCCAACGGGGTAGGCAGAGACCAAGGCCTTCCACTTACTACGATCCTGGCATACATCTTTCGCTTCTTCCACATTCATCAATCTTTTCATGCATGCTCGTCGGTTTAGAGTACTCTTACATCCATCCAAAATTTCACATTAATATTATAGGATTTAAAGCATAAAGATTGACAAATACCTAAGGCCCAAGAATAAAGTTTAATATTTTCAAATATCTATTAAGTAAATGTATAGTGTTCGTGTAAATTCAAGAAAATAAAACTTTAATATTTTTTGTTGAAAAAGTTAGCGCACGATATGACTAAGACCATCGTGCAAGTGCATCCATATTTGAAATAGCAATGATAAAATGTATTTAGTAGTAGTATTATTAATTCCAGTATTTTATTAAAATTTTAACATACATTACTGTTCATTAAAAAAGTTTCCTGCCGTGACATCCCATCTTTTAAGATGGTTATAAAACGTCTGATGGCATTCCCTCTAAACAGCCGAATCTAGTACCATTACCAAACAGACTTTTACTGAGAACGGTACAAAGCGCAAGGAAGACGGAACGAACTAATGGCATCTTGTATAAATCGCATCTAAACATCTTACTATGGCATCGTGCTTGAGTAATAAACCTATTAAAATTCAACCTCATTCTTGAAGCAACGCCATAAAACCATACAAAGACGGCTCTCAATAGTTCTTAATCAGAAATCACAATACAATGAGAGCCTGTCATTGAATTGATCATGAATAGAATAGTATAACAAAAGTTAATACAGTAAACCCACAAACGTTAACTGTAAAACAACGCAAGATAGATAATGTTAATTTTAGCTTTTCTAGGAGAAATCTATTTACTACATCGGCCTAGAATTGGATGATGTCGCTATCAAAGGCTATTAGTTGGATCTTCGATCTTTTAATAGGAGAATCTGACTCCAGACTATCCCTAAGGTCACTTCACATTATGTCAGCGGTATATGCAAACTCCCCGTACATACAGTGAAACCCTGTCTTCAAGATAGCCGCCAGGTTACGCGGCAAGTTGCCCTTCGTACCGGCTACATACCCAGCGGGTCTTGCCGTGGACATACAATGTATTTCAGCCTTTAAAGAAAAGTCATACGAAAAGAAGAAGATAGATAATTATTTTATTACACAAAACAAAGGTATATTCTAGAAATATACAAGTTTGTCAGGCATCATCCAGAATTATTTAAAAAGGCCAGCGAAATATATCCTCGAAATACTAGAAACAGTAACAGACTTGCTTTGGACTTTCAACCAAGAACCTCTCTATTTCGGAAAAACTGTTATTGTATGTGTGTGAAGGTATATAACCATATTCCAAATCAATTTAAGTGTGGACCTGTGTATGTGATGACAAAAAAACTACGCCAATGGCTAGTAAATAAGGGTTATTATAATTTATCTGAATTTTTTAATTGTATGACTTAATTTATTATTTTAATTTTGCATCTTAAATACTATTAACTGAATAGAGATCTAAATATTGTATCTGACATCTTATGTACCTATTCTTCGCAAATAAATACTTTGACTTTGACTTTGACTTTGTAACATAAATTACAATGTGACACATATGTACAATAAGGCGGTCTTATTGCTAAAAGCAATCTCTACCAGACAACCTTTGGGTAGAAAAGGAAAACTACGTCAGTGGAGTATGTACGTGGTGCAAAGTAATAAGTGTGTATAAACTGAAAATGAAAATACATACGACCATACATATAAATCATACATAAATAGACAGGAGTCTCTTAACTCAGATGTTTAAACCTATACTATTTACGAAAATAAAACATTTTAATTTACACGATGACTCTAATGATCAACCCAATCAGGCCACAGCTGAACATAGGCCTTTCTAAATGCAAAGGGTAGACGATTACAGTTCGGCAAAAGGAACGACTTGCTGCCCATCATCTACCAGAACTCATGTAGTCGCCGTCTACTACGTCTAAGACTGTTGCAATTCTATTTAGGTCGACACCACACGTGGCTTTTCTTCTTGTCTCTTGATTTTTTTGCTTTGAAATATTGGATCTAGGCGTACATTTACTGGCAAGTGAAGAAGATAAAGCCTCCTTGTTGGTTGGTTGTTTTAGTTACAAATATTGAATAGAGTCTATACTCTGAACCATCATTGCTGTGAATCTTAACGGATCGAAAGGGAAGATTTGATTATTATTGTATTTACAAATGTTAGCCGTTACTATCATTTACATACAGTTTTAATTTGAATGAAATAGCTCTCCCCATTTTATAGCACCCGGAGTTGATCACAAGTATAAATTAAATTCACAATGTAGTCAACTATACTGTGATAAAGATATCTCTACGCATTTTCGATGAGCTTACGCACCGCCCTAATAATAGCTCTGATGACTAAATTAAAAACATACATATTCAAAGAACTCTAACACAAAAGCGAATCTGTTTACTGCATCAAACGTAAGGTACTAGGTATTTCATCTTATACTGATAACGGAACCATACGAGGTGATTCGTCTTACTTATCTTTCGACTCATTTTGTGTAGTGGTCTGCCTTCTACACAGGGATCCTGAGTTTGATTCCTGACCGGGTCAGTTTTTAAAATGATCTTTCCTAAATTGGCTTGGGTCTGGTTATAGTCGTGCTTCGAAAGGAACAGAAAGCCGTTAGTCCCGGTTTCCATCGCAAGATGGATTTCAAAACCACAAGTCATTTATAAGGCTTGGAAAACTCTAACACCAAGAATAGACATACGATCAGAAGAACATACTCCTTGAAGAATAGTCATACGATACGAAGACTTATCTATAGACAGGCAAAATTACTATAAAATCCTCTATTTTTTCAAACAAACAACAGTCTAAAGCTATAGGCCTTTCCAAAGATAAACTTATGTCCGAACCGCCAACGGATTTTCCATCTTCTCTCGCGAGACGGAGTCGAGTCTCTAAAAAGTCGGAGTTTAGAGGATAATCCAACCAGTAAGGATCCGTACCTACTCTTTTGTTTTCCTTATGACCTGAATAGAGCGACACAAAATTTAGAATTTGCCAAGTTTTGGTCTGTCTGTCTAGTTGTTTGTGTATGGAAAGAAATCAAACTTTACTCAGCCGAAACTGGTAGAACTATCATCGTAAGTTATTCCGGATTTACATCAGAAGGATTAAAAAAGCGTTTAATATATTAAAATGAATCCCTATGTCCCTTGGTCATCGCATCACGCGTGAACGGCTGGACTGATTTCGCTAATTCTTTTTTGTTTTGTTTGTTATTATCAGGAGAATGTTCTTATGAAAGAAAAAATAAGAAAATTGCGCGGAAAATTAGAAAATTTAAGAAAACTTTAACCATACTAAATTATTTGTTATGTAACCTTATCGCTTTTGACAATTTAAACTGTTTTAATGTATGGCGTTTGACATAACATCGACAGAATGCGTGCTGCTAATATCGTCAAATAGGCATTAGGGGGTAACAAAAAACTGAATTTTGCTCATGGTCAGTAATATGTCTCCTGTTACCCGAAAAAAAACAACGAAGAATGTTGCATAAAGCATAATAGTAATAAACAATGGGAACTTTTTATATTAAACCATTTCGTAATCAATATTTAAAATTAAGACAGGACAACGTCTGTCGGGTCCGCAGTCAATTATAAAAATAAACTACAGCATTAATATCTTCATAAACATAGCTGTTACTGTTGAAGTGAATTATAATAATTAGATGGTTATTCTTCTAACCTACAACCACAAACATTTGAGAAATAGCTAAATTTTACAATGTATATAATAACCAAAAATAAATCAATCAAAACAGCTAATTATGCATTCGTTTGATAATTAAGTTAGGACAACCTTTTGGATTTTTAAGATATTGCATAGCTTCTATCGCGGGCCTTGAGCGTGGAGACCGAATCCAGAAATTCCGTAACGAAAATAACCTAACACCCCCCCACTCCGACCGGCACAGCGGTGATACTTTTTAGTTTTATAATTGCATAAGTTGATAAAAAATGCTATGCAATAGCTTTAACGCGGCAGTCTCCGAGTGCCACATGTCTTTCTTTTTCCACTCATGATCTTTCCTGTCTAGATTATACATAATACACTGCTGCGCGTAGCTAACCGTAAAACTACTTTTGTTATACATTTTAGGACCATCGATCATTCCACAATTTTAATCTTGACTGCGATCCGCATACTAACAATATAACCAATCCTTCAGCGACTTGGGAAGGTTGTTGACATTTTATCTGATATTAGGGTTGCCTTCATCGCAATAAATGCTAACGTAAATGATATGACAACGAGGTCATTGCCAATGATTACAGCCGCTTTCTCCATCAGAATACCGAGTACATAGAAAAATAATATTTTGAAACCCTAGTACACCCCAGGTTTACAGCTGAGCATATTGCAGATCTAAACAAACGAAGTTACGAACTACTGGAGATAATCCCTATTAACCTGAATCCTTTTCTGAATGGAAAAAAAAAGTATGTATTTAGTTTTAGAGCCCGAAGAGGTAGTTAGTTGGAATATGTTAACGACTTCTTGACTTCTAAGCAAACAATTTAGAAATGAATAAATAATTCTTAGATCTTGTCCAGGCGTTTGATACTGTTTTCATCTCCTCATCTATAAACTAAATAAAACGTTTGGATATTTGGCTCACACTAAGCATTTACATCGAAACCTTAGTTTAAGGATTGGCTAACGAATTACTCGTACGTAATTCTTGATTCCCCAAGGTAGCATTTTTGGTCTGAGACTGTTTTTATGCTATACATCAAAGACTTTTTTACACTACAGTATAGACCGCTAACAAATATTTCTGAGATCTTATGGAACTGAAATGTGGTCCCTTATTATGGGTCTCATGAAGGCTCAACTTCGGACAATAGAGAGTGTTGCTTGGTATTTCCCTGCGCGATAAAATCAGAAATCCGATAAAGTCAAAAGATGATTGGGGAAATCTCCAATAAGTACAAATAGAGTTGAGATTTTTGAATATTCTGTTAATTTGTACTATTTAGTAGAAAATAATGTTACTTTAACCAATATAAACTTGATTAATTTTAAATAAAGGATATAAAAAAAATTGTTTTCTACATTTTTGAGGATTATTAGAGCTAAGGCATTTTCAGGTTACCTACTGGAGAGGAAGTGGTAGCATTAGAAAGAAGAAAGAAAATACATTTATTAAAATTTGGACATCACACACAGATAGTAGCACACAAAAAAGATTTAAACAGACAAACACAGAACCTCCTCCCTTTTTTCTGAAGTTGGTAAAAAATAATAATGAAACTAACACAAAAAAAAAAACTAAAACATAGAACAACAAGAATATCGAGCAGTGCCACTACGTGTCCGTGATGTCCACTTTAAAAGGACCTCACTCAGCATGTGCCATGGCACGAGTAGGCCATGGCGCTGGTTTTCAGTGTGCCCTGCTGAGTAAAGTACACGGACGTTTACCTAGTAACCTCAATTGTTATTTATAAAAATAAATAAATACTAACATAATATAATATAATATAGTCCATTAGAACTATCGTTTTTAAGGTAGGAACCTCAAAGTGGATAAACAGAACCCTTATTGCCAGTTTTTGGTCAATCCATTCGTCCGTCTGCCTGTCAGGACCATTCTCGAGTACACATGGAAGTATCGAAATGAAACCTGACCTGAGTATAGTTTTAAAACTATACTCAGGTCTACTGTACCTTGAAGCTATAAAAAAATCAAACTCCTAAGTGAATATACAAAAAGTTACGGCCGTTTATGCTGCAAGAAACGTACATTTCGACACTATCAAGGTAATCAAAATTTATAGGGTCTAAGCTTACGAACTAGACATTTGTACTGAACCCATCTTGAGCAAGGCCAACTCGCTGTTTTTAAATAATAAAACCATTCGGTATTTTGATGCAGCTTTGTAAATATTTGTTTCTAACAAATATGTAGCTATTCCATTCATGTAATCTACTACTGGACAATTGACTGGTCGAAACACTAAAATTTTCTGGTCAAAATGAGAAACAGGGATTCTTTGTCAATATTATGTTTTCAATTTTATTGTCTGTAAGAAAAAATAAAAAGCATCGAATAGATGCTGGCATTTAATATTTAAATGAAAATATATTTTAATGATTGACTTTAGGCTCACAATAATAAAATTATAGTTTATTTAATAATTATGTTATTTAACTTTTGAAAAACTCTCATTTATCATAGAATCCACCTTATTGGGCCAATCATACACACCATGACCAATGCTACACTTTTTTTCCATATATTCAATGACAATGGACCAATTTGATGATGTCTCATACTCATGGTAATAACAAGGAAAGGATTATAATAGAATGAGGGTATTTTTTTCATAAATATAAAAATAACAATAATACAATCAATCCCTCGATCGTGGGTTATTCTAGACACAATTGTTGTCGCGGTAGCCGGCTACTGCTTGGAGTTCAAAGCGTTAAACTAAGATTAAACCAATGAAGTATGTTAATAAAACTTTTTTTATGTTAAAAATTGCGACACTTCCGTGCTATCCTGTGATAAAGATCAGATGAGAGCGTCTGCAAAACTCCAAGAACACCTGGATAAAATCGAATCATGGTTGCGAAAGTGGCGAATCAAGGCTAGTGCTGCAAAATCCGTCCATATCACCTTTGCACTGAGAAGAGGAGATTGCCCACCAGTGACACTCAATGGAAACGCTATGCCCCACAAAAGCACCGTAAAATACCTAGGCATGCACATCGATAGAAGGCTGGCCTGGCATGAACACATTAAGAATAAAAGGGAACAAGCAAACAAACAACTCCGGGACATGCACTGGCTACTAGGCAGGCAGTCATCACTAAGTCTGGAGAATAAACTGCTGATCTACAAATGCATCCTAAGACCCATTGTTTGTTTGTTTGTTTAGTCTGGGCTTTGTCCGCACTTAGCCTCTTTGTTGGGCCATTGTACGTGTTCCCCGCCTTCTACTCCAACCATCCCAGGTGATTCCAGAAAGCTAGAATCTTTCCCGGGTTTCCACTGATTTCTGAAACCGATGTTGATGATTGGAGGAAGGATGCCCGTTCCGCGGCCACACTGTTACACTCAGTGAGTACATGTTGTGGCGTTTCGTCTGCCTCCATGCATCCTCTGCATAGGGGGCTGTTTGTGACACCTAGGGTAAATAGGTGCTTGTTTAGGGGACAGTGACCGGTGAGGGTACCTATTATATACCTATTATTATCCTAAGACCCATATGGACATATGGCATTGAGCTCTGGGGATCGGCTAGTCGGTCAAATGTAGAAATACTTCAACGCTTCCAAAATAAGGCACTCAAAATGCTGAGTTGCGCACCCTGGTTCACAAAAAACACTGAAGTGTACGAATACCTACAAATTCCAACCATCAGAGAAGCTATAAAAGAGTCCTATCGAGCTTACAAGCGCAGACTCCAGCGGCATGAAAATTATCTCGCTGCGTCCCTACTACAGTCTGCAGACTATCTGTTTCGGCTGAAAAGAGAGCGAATAGCGTCAATTTAACTTAAATACTGTTACAAATTTAATTAGTGACACATCAAAGGATGTGAAAAACTAAAACTGCCACTAAACTAATATAATAAATCATCTGATTAAAGCTTCTGAGGCTGATCGCAGATAGACTAAATATAAAGTAAAAAAAAAAAAAATGTTAAAAATTGTTCATAATAACTCTTATTAACAGTTTAATCAAATTATGTTATTCAAATTCTAGAAGAAAAGTAAAAGTAAAGTAACAGCCTATAATCATCCCACTGCAGGGAAAAGGCATCCATCATTGAGACAAGTTACCACTGCAATGATGGGAACTGGCACAATCACCCCGCTTGCCAAATGCGGTTTTGTTATCACAAACCCGAGCAACGTTCGAAAATTCGAAACTTTTTGTTGCCCGACCCGGGGATCGAACCTGGGACCCCGAGATCTTGGCCCGGTATTTAAACCACTAGACCAACGGGGCGTTATATAAATAGGGTTGAAGGTGGGTTTAGCAGTAATTATAAAAGTAGTCCTAATTCTACGATGAAGTGGCAAGAAAAGAATCAATTTTGGGCATTCATGGCTACTTCTGATTTAATGAAAAAAAAAAACACTTTGTCTTTTGATTTATGGCAAAGCAAGTGTTTTGGCACAAGTCTTTTTAATACTAGAATAAGGAAAAAAGTAACATTCAGAGAAGTTTCAAGATGTTTGTATGTGCAAGCACCTAATATTTTATTATTTAACACCAGCATTTTGTCAGATCTCTTTTCGCGAGACACATCTAAAGCCATAGAAACGAGACGACCTAGATCATTCAGGGCATTTGGCAACCCTATCCAAAATTCTTACTAGTCAATAATGTGTATTTGATGGTTGTTTGGCTTTGTAAAATGGTTTTATGTATCGTATTATTAAAAAGGATATAAATTATGATAGGCACTGCCTGTGCCACTTTCCCCACTTCCTCGTCCGTCTGCATTATCTTCTTGATTCGACCCTACAAATAAATAATGTCATGATATCAGTAATATCCTCAAAATTTTGGATGAAAACAACAATCATTTTGTCAATATTGCGATCATTGGGATGTAGATTTCGACTTACCGCCGGGAACCTCGCATTGTATTTTCTCTTTTTTGATGGCATGGCGGAATCCTGTGCACTTTATCACCAAATTAAATATAAAATAAGCTCACTACACCATCAGACTTGATACTTCTCGCGCATTTTTAAGGTTATAAAAGAGGGACGTTCGCAGCCTACTTCATTTATATACGAATCTGACAGTTTCTCTTTCATTTTCACACGTTAACTATCACTTGAAAAATCAAGAAATATAATTGCAAAAAAAATATATCTCCTAATTTTTATTAATAATTTCCGTGATTTTCCTAAACAATCAAATTAAAACTTATTACCGAAACTCAATATATTTAAACTAGGGTTACAGCATTACAGTATGTACAATTCAACATTTTCTTTGCCTTGCCAACAAATACCATTTAGAAGAAAAATTTTATTCGTGCAGAAATCAAATGACACAAAAAGATCAAATCATCTCGATTATTTTTTACTGCCTTGATTTACTTTACTAGTTGTTCCGTTTCTTTTAGTTACGAATAATCTTTAAAAGAACCAAATTTTCATTCATCACATTCACAATGTTTATGAGAAACAATCAAGATTTGGTTTTATGAACAGAATCTTACTAAAACTGTTAAAATACGATTTCTGAACAATCAGTAATCAGTCAAAATCAGTCAGCAAAATGGCGTCGTTGACGAGGTGCGTGTGTTTTCTTTAAAAAATATTTTGTCGTTGTTTTAACCTTTGCTTCATACCAATCCAATTTTAGATTACTATGATTATTAAGTGTGATATTTAAAATCCTACAACTTTTCTGTTCGTGACAGTAGCCGTAGGAAATCTTTCCTAATATTGATCTCATTGTTGGTGTATCTTATTTATTTTTACGGTTTACATCTCAATTTAATGATAATAATCTTCAGTATTGTGCAGTAATCCATAATCTAGAGGTTCCACAAAATTTTGATGCAAACAGTATTTACAAAATGCCAAGTAACCTATACATTATCAACACTGATTTTAACCGATATATCCCAAAGTTAACTTGATATCTGTTTCTTACAGTTTGCTGCCAGCTCCTACGCAGCAAGTGTGGGATCGCGATGATGAACTAAAAGCAAAACGAGTCGGAAGTGCACTCGTAGTGTCTCAAACAAGTGTACCACCTTATGGACAGAGAAAAGGATGGGTGCCTCGGGCAGAAGAGGATTTTGGAGGTAATAAGAAACCTTAAAGTCAAGTAAAAAAAAATTATAGGTGTCTTTTTCTGTCTTTATACGTAATACGTTAAAGTATTTTTTAGTTTTGAAATTCTACTTTTAGTTAGTTAGTGTGACTTAAAGTTTTCTGCACTTAGTCTCCGAAATTGGGCCTTTGTGCATGATTAAAATTATCACTAATTGGGGTTTAAATAAATGCAATGTCATTAGTAGATCAGCATAAATATAAGCCTTGAAGTATATCATTCAGTACCCGTCTACATAATTAATCTTATTGTCAGATGGAGGAGCTTTCCCAGAAATTCACGTGGCGCAATACCCATTGGGTATGGGTGCCCGTGGGAAAGAGAGTACATCCAATGCACTAGCAGTGCAGCTGGATGAGACGGGACGTGTTAAGTACTCTGCGATCGCTAGGCAAGGCCACAGTGCTGATAAGGTTTGTATTATTTTCATCCATTGATTTAGCTTGCCTTTGCCAATTTAGTTATTTCCTGGCCATTATTTTTTGTTGAGGCATGATAAGAATTTTAATTGCTATTGCCTTCTCTAGTTTTGTTGTCCAATCTTCCTAGTAATAATCCAATTCTCATTCAGCCATTGAAATATATTTTAAACTTAGCCGAACCCCCATAAACAGCCTAGTATTCAACAATACTAAATTATGTTTTTTCTTTTTCATAGATTATCTACTCCAAACTTACGGATCTCTTACCATCGGAGGTTCTCGCAGAAGAAGACCCGAGTTTGCAAAAACCAACCGATGAAGACATTCAAGATATTACAGAGAAGACTAAATTGGCCCTTGAGAAGTTAACAAATGCTAAAATATCTGCTGCTTTACCTGTCAAAGCTGCACCGAAAGCTGTGAGTTGGTTATTTTAAGATATATTTTGTTTGTGCATACTAATGCTATGTTAGGAAGTTGATCCTATGATTATTGATTAGTAGTAAGTTGCACGTACTATGATTATTGATCAGTAGTAAGTTGCAAGTACCGGACGACGTTCCGTGGGCAGGCCCCCTACAAGGTGGACCGACGATCTGATCAAGGTCGCGGGAAGCCGCTGGATGCGGACAGCACGGGACCGATCGTTGTGGAGATCCTTGGGGGAGGCCTATGCCCAGCAGTGGGCGTCGTTCGGCTGATATGATGATGATGATGATGATGATGATGAGTAAGTTGCAGGACATGATGATAGTAAACGCTAGCTGCTGACTATTTCTAAACACTACTCTAAGGATGAACATTCTTGAATTATTAATAGTGTTCGTATAACGTAAAAAATACGTAATATGTAGTTAATAGTCTTGTGTAAAATTACTGGCAAGACATGATCAGTTACTTTATTACCTCTGTTCTCTATTACCCGATCATTCTAACTTCCAACCAGTAACCCTAGGATATGAATTAATTTTAATCCACAAAGTTTTTTACAGTAACCATTTTAATCTTTAAAATGGTCTTCATTGATTCAATAAATACATATTAACAGATTCAATAAATACATAAAATAAGTTCTTTGAAACTACTTGCTATGGTTTTGAAACTATTTAAGCTAATAAATTGTTGGTAAATTGAAAATACAAATCCTAGAATAAAACATTTTAGCAAAGGAATTAGTTTTTTCAAGTTTTTTTACTTTGTTATCGGAAGAATGTTCAGTCATGGAACTTATGTTTACCAGAAACTAATCTCTTTTGTTTTACAATTATTTATGTTTACCAGAAACTAATCTCTTTTGTTTTACAATTATTTATGTTTACCAGAAACTAATCTCTTTTGTTTTACAATTCCGTCTGTTATAATTTGACTACCTCCGTGGCGAAGTGGCGTACACGCTGGTTTTCAAAGTGTCGCATACATTATTCTGATCCCAATTTGAATAACTATTTAAATACGAGTGTATTTTAGAAACCAGAAAAAACGAAGCTACCACAAACATCCAGACCCGAGAAAATGTAGTAAAACACTAGTGTAGGATAGATAAAAGAAAAAAGGTAGATGGTATAAACCTCGAATCAATTACCTCTTATGATAGTGTAACATTATATTGGAATATTCGAACTCGGGACCTCGGAGCAGGCGACACCATGAAAACCGGTGTGTACGCCGCTCCGCCACGGAGGCGGAGAAAGTACGTGATGTTGTTCACATTTATAATAAACAAACCTGGCAAACATAAATTCAGTGACCGTTTCCCGCATGCATCTCTGCCATAAGCGGAGAACATGGTATATCTATGCGCGCTGATAGCTCCCCGTCCGCAGGCGCCCGCGCAGTACATCCGCTACACGCCGGCGCAGCAGGGCGGCGCGTTCAACTCGGGCGCGAAGCAACGGGTCATCAGGTACGGTCGACTTTACTTCTGTTCATTTATGGCTAGCTGTTGCCCGCGACTTCGTACGCGACAATTTGTGTTATTATGATCGCGTGTATTTTTGCAACATTTTTCACTGATGCTTCGCTCCTATTGGTCGCAGCGTGATGTTATATAGCCTAAAGCCTTCCTCGATAAATGGACTATCCAACACAAAAATATTTTTTCAGTTCGAACCAGTACTTCCTGAGATTAGTGCGTTCAAACAAACAAACAAACAAACTCTTCAGCTTTATAATATTTGTATAGATAGTGCGAAATGTTACCAATCCTACTAATTAACGCCCAGTTGGTCTTGTGGTTTAAATACCGGACCAACATCTCGGGTCCCGGGTACGATCCTGGTCGGGCAACAAAAAGCTTCGAATTTTCGAACATTGCTCGGCTTTGTGATCACCAACCCGTATTTGGCAAGCGTGGTGATTATGCCAGTAACCATCATTGCTGTGGTAACTTGAATTAGCTGGAATAACATATAGGCTACTTTTTATCCCGGGAAATGGTATGGTTCCCGTGGAGTACTTTTAATACTTAATTTTTAAAATTAAATTCCACGCGTATAAAGTCGCAGGCAACAGCTAGCTTAAGGGGACTACTAGAGTTATATGCTGCCCCAATTGATTTAATTTTATTACTTCTAAACTAAATCAATTCTCAAATAAAACTGGCCAAGTGAGAGTTGGACTCGCGCACGAAGGGTTCCGTACCAAAAAGGCCAAAAAAACGGGTTTGTTGTATGGGAAATAAATTTTATTTTATTTTTAGTATTTGTTGTTACAGAAATACATAATTTGTGAAAATTTCAACTGTCTAGCTATTGCGGCTCTTGAGATACAGCCTGGTGACAGAGCGACGGACAGACGGACAGACAGCGAATTCTTAGTAATAGGGTCCCGTTTTTACCCTTTGGGTACGGAACCCTAAAAACTATAAAGGTATTAGCTTAACAGATTACCTCTGGTATTTATTTTAGAAGTTTAGGGGCAGAACTGGTGGGGGGTAAATATGGTTTGAATTCAGTATTAAACTTTATAAACCAACTAATCTGCCACTACCCAGGGAAAAGGTTAAATAAAAGGATAAATATATTTGATTACCTGATATCTAGCCTCATTTGTCAGCAAAGTCAACAATGAAAGGCTTGCTATAAATTCTCAAACGTTTACATCTAAGAAAATAAACAATATAGACTTCCCCTTAGTAGGTAAGTAGTACTGTCAGTCCCTTTATCTTCTTGTCTAGTTAATTCTAATATCTTTATATCCGCCCCATTAGGATGGTGGAGGCCCAAGTGGACCCGATGGAGCCCCCCCGCTTCCAGATAAACAAGAAGATCCCGCGCGCGGCGCCCTCGCCCCCCGCGCCCGTGCTGCACTCGCCGCCGCGCCGCGTGTCCGTCAAGCAGCAGCGCGACTGGAAGGTGCCGCCCTGCGTGTCGCACTGGAAGAACGCCAAAGGTATGTGTACATCCTTTCCTTTTAGCGATCGCAATACAGTGTCCCACCGGAAGAACGCTAAAGGTATGTACGGTCCCGACCTTCTTCCGGTAGACCCCGGTCTCTGCCGCCTAGCCACTTTCGAACGAAAATAGCTTGCAGTACTAGACAAAAACGGACGTCACTTTAAACAAGAGACGACGCGAGCTGCAAGCGCTTTTGCTTCTTTTTAAGGTGGTCAGGAACCAAAAATCGCGACAATCTCCTTTCGCACTCGCCTGCAGACGCGGTTAATATCGACAGAAATGACCTTTAATAACTTTGTATCAAAATGGTATTTCTCGTTTTTTTTTTGTTTTATACATATATGATTTTGCTCAAAGCCTCAGATACTCCATGCTCTGTTACACCATGTATAAGCTAATGTTAAGTATGTTTTATTTTTTAAACAGATTTTCTTATATTTTCGAAACATTTTATTTTTATAATTTATTAAACAATAATTTTACCTCGTATATGGGTTATTTATGCTTACCTAAAAACTGCATTATACAATAATAGGGATATAATACTTGTTGTTACAACATCGGAATATTAAACTTCGACAATTATATCTTCTGATCTGTCCGTCAGTATGAATCTCTTGTGAGTCATGCGTTTTCATTCACACACCCCACTTCCCCGCATACCCAAGTCGCGTTACAGAACACTGTGTTGCCGCAAAATAAAATGATAACATATTATTTAATAATCTCTTCCAGGCTACACAATCCCACTGGACAAGCGGCTAGCCGCAGACGGTCGTGGGCTCCAACAAGTCCACATCAACGAGAACTTCTCGAAGCTCGCCGAAGCTCTGTACATAGCCGACAGGAAGGCCCGCGAGGCGGTCGAGGCTCGAGCTCAATTGGAAAGGAGATTGGCACAGCGGGAGAAGGAGAAGAAAGAAGAACATTTAAGAGTGCTAGCTCAGAGGGCTAGGGATCATCGAGCTGGTATGTTTGTTTCATCATCAGTCCACTAGACCAGTGTTACTCAAACATTGTTCTGCCTTGTTTTGTTAATATACTATATTTAGACACTAAATTATAGTGCGAATACTTCGCACGCTGCCTATGTTTCACTAAAGAATTCAAGTTCCCCGAAAATGTCGAAAGTTTAAGAAGAATATTTACCATGCGTCGATCGACAGTAGGGTATTGTATTAATAAGGCGGGAATGTTGCGACCCGGTATTTTATATTGATGGCCCGGTACCGGGTCGCGACCAGGCAAATGGAAAACACATCACTACACAAAGGCTCCAAAGGAATTGGTATCGGTATTGGTAAAGGGACTTTCTTTTCCGCATTTAGGCTCAACTTGGCCCATTATGCGTAGGGGGGGATTAGGGTGGTTATTCCAACCATCCCAACTCCTTCCAGAAGCACAGAAGTCTTTTAGGACGTTCACAGGCTTCTGAAAGGGAACTCGGTGTGCCAAGGATAGATGCCCGGTGGGTGGCTACCCCTGTGCATTCTAAAGTCACATGGGCAGCCGATTCTGCCTGTTCCAGACAGCCTCTACATAGGCTAATGGTGAAGAGATGTTTATTTAGGGGGATGTGTCCAGTCAGTGATCCCACCACTCTTCGAGGGTCACTCCTGTTCAGGATGATTAAGTTGCGAGTCAGACGTGGTGAGAGAGCCGGCAAGGCCTCTCTGGATCTGCAGTTGCTGATATTGGCCCAGCGGTCGTTGTGTTTGAGG
The DNA here is from genome assembly GCA_949315895.1 of Anania crocealis. Classification (NCBI taxonomy): domain Eukaryota; kingdom Metazoa; phylum Arthropoda; class Insecta; order Lepidoptera; family Crambidae; genus Anania; species Anania crocealis. Next base: position 9,215,388 of record OX438873.1, on the reverse strand, counting down.
GTTTGATGTCGCAGCCATGACCTATATTGGTTGAAGGGAATAGGAAGGTGTGGCCCGAGGCCAAGAACCGTAAGATTCGATCCCCTTTTAGCGAGTTGGTCTGCGGCATCATTGCCCAGGGAGCCGCTGTGTGTCCTTTGATCCATTGTAAGGTGACACTGTTCCTTGCGGCAATGTCCTCAAGGGCCAGGTGACACTCGTAATTAAGGCTGGATGTTGTGATGTTGCTCTCCAGGACTTTGAGAACCGACAAAGGAAGGCTTTTGCCGTAATCGCCAAGCTTGGCAGGCGTGTTGGCGATAGCAGTTTGCCTAATGGTAAAGGGAAGATGCTCCTTTAGTACTCCTTTAGTCGCCTCTTACGACACTCGTAAAAAAGGGAAGTGGTGATGCTATTATTTTAACGTGCCAGCACCACTTCACTCAATAAGTTTGTTATGCTTGGATCTTACTTCCTACTAAGGCTATATATCATGAACCGTGATAACTAGACAGTTGAAAGTTACACAGATGATGTCTCTCTGTTGCCGCTAAAAACAAATACTAAAAATCAGAATAAAATAAATATTTAAGGGGAATCCCCCATACAACTGATACAACAGACACGATTTTTCTTGTCGTTTTTATAGATAATGGTACGGAACACTTCGTGCGCGATTTTTTTTATTTACTTCTAATGGTCCTATTTCTAAAAACTATATCTTCTAGACATCAGATCTTCAACGCGTCTAACAGATCATTGTCCACAGGCATTAGGGCACCTGAGGACGACCAGGAGCAACCAGAGGTCGACGAGTCCGGGCTGTCAGTCGCCGAGAGGGACAAGCTTCGCGCCGAGCGGCACAAGGAGAGGCAGAGGGAGAGGAACTTAGCCAGGGCCGCGCCGGATAAGAGGTGTGTAACACATTGTTAAAGTCAAAGTTCTTCATTGGACCCAGCATACATGCCACCAATGAGCACTGAAATTACTCTCAGAAGAGGGGGGGGGGGGGCACTGCAATTCTATGTAGGGTAGGTAGGTAGTTTTAAAAACTTAACCATAAGAGTAATGAAGGGATCGGTATTTATCGGCAGGGTATACAGTGTTCTGATGACTTTCATTGAAGCAATTGATAACAAAATACTATAATTTTCTTAACAATTACCTCATTGAAAGTATTTTTTTAAACAGATCATTCTGTGATAATAACTTTGGGGATGCGGGATGCGGAGGTGTACTTAATACCTATTTAAATAGAAAAACAAAATGGAGATTGGCGGTTTGTACAGGATAAAGGGATTTGTAACTTAGTGAAATGAGACTTACTTGGTCGAACTTCGATGCGCAATATGGCGTCGCAACATCTGAGTGCGCTTGTGTGGATGTAATTCACTGCACTTGCACTATAGTCTTGCTTGCGGCCGGCCGTGCTGTCCTTTATCACTTTGATTCACTTTCATATAATTTTATCACGGTTTGAATATTCTGAAGCGGTGAGCGGCGACGAGCTGCAGGCCTGCAGCTGAACGTGGGCGCATTCAAATCTCCAACTAAATTCAGTAACGTCAGACATTCCCTTCTTCTCATGAATGTCAAATTCAAATTGATGTTTAATTGTTCCTTCCGTTGGTTGTCTCTATTCCAGAGTATAGAAGAGGGCATGGGAAGGAAAGGGACAGAATATTGATTTCATCAAAGTAATGGAAAGTTCTAGAATGCGGAAGTGAAATTAAATTGAACGTTCTTTATAAAAAGTCAATTGACAAACCAATAATTAGTATCTTGTACAAAGGATATGGCGTAAACAAACTTATTCCTATTACATGTAGTTTTCTTTATTTTATAGGTCAAAGCTTTGATTGATTAACTTCCCTATATTTTAAAAGTGGTTATTATACTTGTTATATTACTTCACATGCTATTTCCAATAGTGTGGCATATGCATATCATCCTAAATACCTTTAACTTGTAACTTCACAGGAACAAAATGGTCAAGGATCGCGAACGTGATATATCGGAACAGATCGCGTTGGGTCTGCCCGCCAAGACGAACCAGGGAGGCGAGGGCATGTTCGATCAGCGACTGTTCAACAACAGCAAAGGAATGGATAGCGGTGAGTGGGACACTTGATATTATAAATTAAATATTGTACACTTAATAAATTACATTTAAATTTACAAAAATGTCATAAAATAATATTTACAAAAAATAAAAACATAAAGAAATACGAATACACATTAAATAACGCAGTTCTAATAGAAGTATACCAAATTAGAGACCTAGGCATCACACTTGACTCTAAATTACATCTTGATATACATATTGATCGAATTGTCAACAAAGCTTTTCAAATGTTTGGATTCGTGATGAGAGCCACAAAAGAATTTAACCGTCCAGCAACTTTCATCACACTATACAAATCATTAATTCGCTGCCAACTTGAGTACGCGGTTTCGGTCTGGGACCCATTCTATGCCAAATATAAACAGCTAATTGAAAAAGTGCAGCGAAAATTTCTGCGCGCCGTCAATTTTAGATGTCGCCGTCATAAATTATCATACCCTGAACTACTTAAAACTTACAATATAACATCCCTTGAATCAAGACGGCTATTCCTTAATGCCACTTTACTCCACAACCTGTGCAATAATGTATTCGACTGCATTGAATTAATTGAAAAACTCCACTATAATGTCCCAAGATTATCGCACATACGTAGTAGTAGGGTCCCACATCTCTTTTCCACCTATAGATGCAGAACAAATGCGGGTAAACGATCTCCAATGCGTCGATTGGTTGATAATTATAACAGACACTTCGGTGGGGTGGACATCTTCCAACTTTCAGCACCCAGATTTACAAATAATTAGGTTTAGGTTTAAAGACATTTATTCTCAAAAAAGACAATTAGTCACTTACATGAGAACAGCGTTTACGACATATATATTAGTATCGTCCGAGCACACAGATTCCACACAAATAAAATAACAACTATTCATACAACACATTGTAGATTAAAAATACTTTTCGACAATAAATTTAGCCAGTTTTGATTTGTATACGTTATACGAACTTTCACCTTTATATCTGACGGTAGTTTATTGTAAAGTGGTGCTCCTTCATACGTGAACATTTTTCTACCAAAGTTAGTTCGGTGTAACTAAGAAACTAGCTCGTCGCGTACTTCGCTTGCATACCTGTTTGTGTTTGGTGAGTGTCAGGTTAGTATGGAGAGAGCTTGTTAGTATTTTTCGAACAAGAATGCAAGTGTTGTAAATATATAATTGTTTTAAATTCATTATTCCAGTTTCTGTATATATTCTGTTAGTTGATGTACGGTAACTATAATGAAAGAGAGTTTTTATAATTTTATTTTGTGCTACTTGTAACTCGGCAAGTTTTGTTTTAAATCCACTACCCCAGACCTCGATTAAATAAAGAAGATGTGGTTTTACAAGACAGTTATATATTGTATAGCGTATCTGTCGGGGAATACACCGAACAATATGCTTTAGTGATCCCATGAGTGATAATAATTTAGTTCGAAGGTGTTCGATTTGTGAATTCCATGTCAAGCGGTTGTCCATTCTGAGGCCCAAATACTTTTCACAACGTTTTTCTTGCAAGGATATATTATTGATCTTTAAAGGTGGAAATGATGGTACCGTTTTATTTTTGGCTTTAAAAATTACATAGCTGGTTTTAGATGTGTTTATCGTCAACAGATTATATTGAAACCAAGTAAATAAATTGTTTAAATCCTTCTGAGCTTTCTTAACAATGTCTTGTATATTTGAACCAAAGTAGAATAGACAGGTGTCGTCAGCGTATAATGTTATATCTAATAATCTATAATTACTCTATAGCATTGCATAATGATGTTCTAATCATCCAGTGTGATTTCTACTACTTGTGCCATAAAATATTATATACTATACTATCCATATTATTTAAATATGTATTCTTATAATTAACACCGTGCAAAGGCAAAACCGGCGCACTTGGCGGACGAGCGTCGGATGGGGGGAAGAATTCGTGAATTCTCGGCGTGATTTACAGTATTTTCGATTGCGGTGTTGTTTGGCGACTGTATTAATTAGCTTTTCTTATTCGGTTTCATACCAACAATTCAAATTAATAACAACTAAATATATTACCACTACTAATAAATAAATAAATAAATCTTTGCCAAATAATAATAATATAATAATATATAATAATATTTTTTAAGACATGCCTCATAATAAAAAAATAAAAAAAATTAAAATATTTATGACACTGGGCCACACTGAGCCATCTAGTCCCAAATTAAGGTACTATTAAGTACCCTGTCGTATGGGGTACTAGACAACCGATAAACTTACTTATATCCTTTTTTTTTTTTGTAAATACATACTTATAATACATAGAAAACACCCAGACCAGTACAAACAGATATGTTCATGCACACAAATATTTGTACTGCGCGGGGATCGAACCCGCGACCCGTGGCTCAGAAGCAGCGTTAACTACCGCTGATCCAAATGGTCGTCAAATATCTACATATTGTGTATCTCGCCGGGACCTGAATAATTTTGGCTCGTTTGGCGTCAGTCTGTTTGTCAATTGCGGCGGGACGGCCTAAAAAAGTTTATCATTGTAGCTTTATTGCCGCTATGGATTATCCTGTTCGTAAAACTCGAACCTAGCCACCCTAGTGAATATGTTATACCTAATAATTTGTTTATTTGTTACTCTGTGAATAACGTGGTTGGTTATGCATTTATTCAAACTTCACATATACATAATAATGTACTACTACTTAATGTATAACTGTTTGTTGTTCCAAATAAATAAAATAAAATAAAAATAACTTCGGGAATAGGGAATGCAATCCCGCAACATAATTTCAATCCCGGTATATGCGGGACTAAGGGTTCTTTGTCCCGCGGGATCCTGGTATTTGCGGGATCCCGCGTGATGATAAAAATGACCATTGGTAAGAGGATAGCAATACTGTATCATAAATTCATAAGTGTATCTAGAACTAAAAATAAAAATAAAAATACATCCTATTTTGATGATTAACTTGCACAACTTGCATTTTGCCGTATGCGAATTTTATGCTTATAGAAAGTATTTCTAAACCATTACTAAACCGGCAAAGAGTTTATAAATAATGTTCGATATAACTTTACTTTTCCTTCTGTGTTAGTACAAGAAAAGCCAAAAGTTCACAGTGAAAATAAAGTTCACATCAATAAAACATAACACGTTATTGGATTACGCGTTAAGAAAGCCCCCGCCCCCGCTGCTTACTTTGTTCCCGCTAGCTTCTCTCTATCTGAGTCACGGGAGCAGTGCTGCCAGAACGTGGGAAAAAAGGTGGGATACTCTTTACCCACGTTTTAGAAGTACTGCGCGGGACTCAGTATAGGCGGATATCGATGCGCAGTCCCGCTAGTCCTGCGGGATCCCGCTAGATTTTTGTGCGGTACTGATCCCGCAATTATCGTGCGGGATCCCGGTATTTCGGTATCCTGGTATCCCGGTATTGCATTCCCTATTCTGAATCACTGCAGGTTATCATCCCTTCCTGGTTGATATACCGCGATCGCGTACCAAGCGCTTTTCCTCTTGTTTTATGATGCGCACCGCCAAGAATCGAAATGCCTTACCTGCGTGCGTTTTCTCGAAAAATAATAATCCTAATATTTTTAAAGTAAGAGTGAATAGGCTGCTTCTGTCTGGGTAAGCTCGCTCCATCTGAGGCACAAGATCCGAGAGAACAATAGGAAGAGAAACAAAAGTGTATAGAATGTCACATTTCAAAATGTTTCATGTTTAGAAAATTCAACAGAAGCTTACGTTATGTAACCATTATGTATACCATCTTGGCAGTGTTATTTTTTTATCTAAAAAATAAACCTAGGAAAGTATAAAATATTGATTCAGACTATTCATTTTGAAATACGCTGTGACGCGCACGGATATAGCCGTGTAAAGTTCATTCACCCCGGCAGCAAAATAACGTCCGTGTAACATAACTTGGGCTTCGTTAGTCAGTTGGTTAAAAATTCATGGTGTATAATGGTATCGCTAGTGAATTTGCCACTAGAGGCGCTTGTGTCGCGTGAGGTCCAATATCATTTACTTTTCACTGGTTTTAGGGGTTTTCGTTACATAAATTATAATTTCTTTAATTTACCTGCTGGAAAGTGATCTCCTTCGTAAAATTATCGCAAATATGGATTATTTGGCGATTAATGTGAACGCTTTGAAAGCGGAATTAAGAAAAAGCTACAAAATAGGCGGCCTCAAAGAGCAACTTTTTCAGAAGTTAGTTTGTTGATATGAAGATAGTTATTTATAAATAATAAACTTTAATTAGATTCAAGATTTAAAACTTTGTTTCGGCGCCGATCTTATAAAGTCGCCTTTGACAGCTATACCTCCGGACCTCAGTCTTCAGTGGCGCCAACTGGTGAGCAAAGAAACGGTAGTCCCCATTAAAAGGAGAAAAAGATACACAGTCAGATACAAAAATGCCACATTAAACTGTCCTCGATTGAATGATTGACTTTGATTGTTAGGGTTTCTAACAGATCTTCTTGGTGCTCAGATAAAACAAAGTGGACTTGTATTTCGCCTCTTATTTACAAGGAATTTATGGAATACAAGTCAAATATTTCGGCGGCATTCCGGAAGCTACGTCATATTTTCTCGTCGCTCATACCCCAAAGCCTAAAAACAAAAGTTTTTGACCAATGCGTCTTACCCGTGGTGACATACGGAGCCGAAACGTGGACACTGACCATGGGGCTGGTCCGCAAGCTAAAAGTCGCTCAGCGAGCTATGGAGAGAGCTATGCTTGGAGTATCTCTAAGGGATAGAATCCGAAATGAAGTAATAGGCTAGTTGACTCTTTTTGAAAATAGGTTTCTAATGATTATTTAATGTCCAAATAGACCAAAAAAATTATTTTCAGATTTTTTTAGAACCTACAAAACCGCAAAACTTAAGTTAAAAGTTCACTTTTCGTACGACGTATGAAAACGCTGTTTAGACTTTAGACTATCTGTGGCCTGTGCTGTGACGTCATACAAGTCAAAATAAACAAACATTTATCCGTCATTGTAAAAACTTCGATAATTTTACATTAAAAATCATGAATTATCATTATTGTTTTGTCCGAGAATGTAAGAACACATCAATCAAAACACCAGGAAAGTTATGGATCAGAGTTCCTAGTGAAACAAATATGCGAAGAGCTTGGCTAAAACTCGCTAATAAGGATCCTGATTCCTATTGAAACTATACCTTATTTTTGCGAAGACCACTTTGATGTAAGTATTTATTTTATAATATATTCAGTTTTTTACAAAAGTCGATCTATAAGTGTACAAAATTAAGAATAAAAGTTATAAGGTTACATACCAAGACTGATCAATAAACTAAATTTTTGTATCATTTATCTTACAGTTAGAAAATGATATGGAAAATTACATGCAGTATAAAATAATGGGCTCAGTTAAAAGGATTCGAATGAAACCTAACTGCTTACCATCCAGATTTGACTGCCAGAATCCCAGAAAATGCAAGCTTACCCCAAACTCAGATGTACAGCATGGTACCAAGAAAACTGAAGTAATGCCTTTATCGGAAGATATATTCTGTTCCATGGAAATGTCAACATCAAGTTTTCATCAAGGTAAGAAGTTTATTTCTGGTTGATCAAGTTCTTAAAAAAGTATATACTTCTATTATTATTTTAACTGTATAATTGTTTCCAGGGTTACTCAGTATGAAGGGTCTCAGAATTCATGTGGAAAGAGTGATTAGAAGAATTCGTGAGTTGTCGATATTAAAGCCACATTCAGTAGTCAATTTAAACTTATTACATTTATTGGACTGCTGTGTAATAACAGCATGTGCGCTAATAAATTTACAGGACTCCCTGATCAAATAAAGTCAGCTAGCTGATTTTTCACTACTGATCTGAAGACCATGTTGAAAAAATGAGGCAGTGAAATAAAATGATCTCAATATTAATAATGTTTTATTTAACACATATAACATATCGCTTAATTGGCAATGTTGGCATACAGAATATTGACCTTGGCTCTCATTCCTTGCAGTCCTTACATTACACTCTCAAACAACTTAGGAAATATGGTTGTTTTCCAAAACAAAACAACCTGTTCAATCATATTTCTTACATATTTTTCATTGTATAATACAGGTAAAATAGTTACATTCTTGGTTTTTTCAAAGTCACTGCTGGCTACACAAAAATAACTTTGTTTCACTTTAGCACAATACATTTGAATTTGCACTTGAGCAAAGCATTTTTTGGTTAATTTACCAACTTTAAATATAGTTTTCAAAACTTTTCTCCGTAACTGGACACTTAATTTCAATAAGGCCTTTATCTGTGTTAATACTATCTGGTGATCCAGCAATCATGGGATACTCATCAGATATAAATAATCCACATTTAGAAAATCTGATGCCTAATTTTGCTTCTACAACCTGTCTGACCTGGTCTTCTAAAATCTGTCCGCGTTTGATTGCTGGTGTCTGCACAGATCTCGCCCCGAAAATCACTGCCACCAGTGAACCATCGACTGTATTACATCGGCTAACTTCATAGCACTTTGATGCTGTAACTCTTCCATAGCGCAGCTCGAACCAAAGGCCACTTTTATGCTGGTGCCTGGTTTGCATTTCTGCATTCATCAGATTATCATTATTGAAAAATTTATGAATTTTACTTAAAAAACTATCACAATTCGAGTCTTTAATCATATTCATTAAATAGTGCAATGATAACACTAATTTGTTTTTTTCATAATTATCCAGATGTTCTTACACTCTTGTAGAAACTCTGTTAAACACTTGTATCAGGTACAAGATCCAAGTGTCTTTGTTTACACATTTCTTTTGCAGTTATTAGTTTTGATGTTGATCCAACTTTTGCAAGATTACATTTTTCCAATAGCACTCAACTGATGTGCATGCTGGCTCTTCGGTACGACGATGCAACCACATCAAAAATGCTACAGCATGTTTGCATCCCCCAGCAGCCGCAGGGCAATCTTCACAGAGAGCACTCCTAACCTTTTCTTCTTCTTCATCTACCACTACTGATACCGTGTAATGGTTTGAGCGAACCTTGTGCTCTGGACATATTTTACATTTTACTGTACAGAGTTCAGCATCTCGTTTCAATTGCACGTAACCTATGGCATCATCGCCATACGATTCCCTTGCAGACCTGTAAGAAAAATAAAATTTTAGTTACATGAAGTAGTCCATAAGATAAGAGATGTTCTTGTATGACAACCTATTTTACGCTTAGGTATTCACCATGTTCATCATTTGATAGTATGATAAACATAAAAAGTGCATTGTACTTACATAGAAGTCTTGACATTCCTCAGCTCAGCAGAGCAAAAATCAGGATTCAAGGCAAAAAAAGTTTCCAACCATCAAAGAATCAATTCTTGGCAAGTTAGTGTTATCTGCCTTCACGAATCCAACGTCCATGATTTGCTTTCAACAAGAAAACGGGAAAGCACAAGAAGACAGTTACGCGATGAGTTAAAGTTTCTTTTTAGATTAATAATTAACAAAACTAAAAGATCACGATTCAAGTTACAAACAACTTACAACAACAAAAAACGGCTCAGAGTTAGTGAAGCAACTAGTGGGAGGGTAGACATCGATATTTTACAATAATTGATTTAAAGATTTGATGCATCGAATCGAGTGTTAAAAATCAATATTTTATTATTTGATGCGTCGAAGATTCTAAACTGGACAACAAAAATGTTTTGGATATGGAATCTATGTCCAAAGTTAATTTAATATTTGTTTTTGGTCTCGCACGGTCTTTCATCCAATAAACTTTAAAGTGTCTGCTACATCCCTCATGCAAACCAAAAAGCGTTGCGAGTTAGTGGATATATTTAATGAATATTGGGAATTCAAAAGCAACTTTTTGAGAATCTTGCTGGAAAACTTGGTGTTATTTGATGAATTTCTGGTCACAACCGAGATTTTCTGTTTAAATTTTTAATAAGTAGATATAAATGCCCCGTCAGTTCATCTCGGGGTCCTGGGTTTGATCCTCGGGTCGGGCAACAAGTATTTAGAACTCTCAAACATTGCTCGGGTTTGTGATTACCTATCCGCATTTGGCAAGCATAGCGATTATGCCTCTAGCTAGCCTTTAACCATTATTTGATTGCTGTGTCAACTGAACTTAAAGTTGATTGTTGGAGGCTTGGCCGCTTGGCGCTGTAGTGGCTTGATTATATTTAACGTAATTACCTACGTATTTTTCACCAAACTATTGTTTATTGCATATTTTTTTAGTTATGCCTATCGTCATTCGTAGACTCTTAACATTAACTGAAGTCATTTTCTTATATCTATTAGCATTATATGTACAGCGAAAATGATTTTTATTATGATAAAATAATTTTTATTCCTTGATAATACTAGATTTAAAAAAATTATCGATCAATGAAAAACTTCCGGTATATCAAATCAAAAAACAATCGAAGTTACTTTTTAAAGTCCATCACTACCTCATATTGTTAATGTGTCCTAAATGTCAATGTCACACTTCAGATGACGTACACGGTTTGTTTAAGGATGTATGACGTCATAGAATTGCCGACAGCGTTTTCAGAGCTTAGATTTAAAAAGTAAAAAATTATAATTTCATTTTAGAAATATGTAGCAATCTCAAACTTTTAACATCTGAAAATGAAAAATACTGGTTTCTTAACCAATATACTAAAGATAATATTTATCAACTGCGCCAAAATTTATAGCAGTCAAGTAGCCTATTCGACAGAGAACCAAAGTTACCGACATAGCTACTCGGATAAGCAAGCTGAAGTGGCAGTGGGCTGGTCACATCTGTCGCAGAACTGATGAACGATGGAGTAATCGATTTCTGCAGTGGAGACCGCGCATGGGCAAACGTAAAGTTGGACGCCCCCCTGCTAGATGGAGCGATGATCTGCGCAAGGTGGCTGGAAGCAACTGGATGCTCAAAGCTCAAGACCGAGAAAAGTGGCGTGCCTTGGGAGAGGCCTATGTCCAACAGTGGACTGCCGTAGGTTGATGATGATGATGATGAAGTCAAATATGAACCGCCGATCGTGGTATCCCAAAGACGAGTGTGCCGGCGCATAGAAAACGGGTCCGCGATGACGTCACAGCCCGTCGCCCGCTCGTCTCCTCCCGCGCGTAGGAATGTTGTTTATTTAACATTGATTTTATGTCAGTGTCAACTTTATAACCCTTAAGGGACACTTTTTGACGCTAATTGTGTCCCTAGTTTTTAGGGTTCCGTACCCCAAGGGTAAAAACGGGACTTTATTACTAAGACTTCGCTGTCTGTCCGTCTGGCTGTCACCAGGCTGTATCTCAAGAGCCGCTATAGCTAGACAGTTGAAATTTACACAAATTATGTATTTCTGTTGCCGCAATAACAACAAATACTAAAAACAAAATAAAATGAATATTTAATCCTATACAAAAAACGCCATAAACGCCATTTTTGCTTACTTTTGCTCGATATCAATAAATGGTAAACGGGTAGGCACTAAATTAACTAAATTTTTGTACCTACTGTTGTTTACCTAGTCAATGGTACGGAACCCTTCGTGCGCGAGTCTGGCTCGCACTTGGCCGGTTTTTTAATATAACATCAATGTAAAGAACAGTATATTCTCTTGTCCTCAGGCTACGGTGACGACGAAGCGTACAACGTGTACGACAAGCCGTGGCGAAACCAGGACAACGTGGGCTCGCACATCTACCGACCCTCCAGGAACGCTGACAAGGACAATTATGGCGATATAGACTCTATAGCGAACACAAGAAGGTAGGTATTATGTATTTCCTCTATCTTGGTAGCCATTAATATTAATAATCCGTCCGTTTTGCGAAACAAATATTTTTTTCCAAGGAATAATAACATTAAAAAGAAGATGGATGTTCGTATGAGGAATCGAATCTTTCCTCAACCCATTCAGATGAAATTTGGTACCGAGACAGTTTAAGACCCTACTGATGATCCAGATTGACCAATGATGGAAAATAAGACGCTGCTGGAAGTACTCATTTAGTTGCCTTTTACGACGGGCCATAGAAAGATAATAAGTGGTTCTATTTAAAATAATAGCACTTTTAATTGTAAGAAATTTAGGTTAACTTAATAAAACAACGTGCTAACTTACGTGTTAACTTTGACGACCATTTGGATCAGCGGTAGTTAACGCTGCTTCTGACCCATGGGTCGCGGGTTCGATCCCCGCACAGTACAAATATTTGTGTGCATGAACATGTTTGTTTGTACTGGTCTGGGTGTTTTCTATGTATTATAAGTATGTATTTACAAAAAAAAAAAGTATATAAGTAAGATTATCGGTTGTCTAGTACCCCATACGACAGGGTACTTAATAGTACCTTAATTTGGGACTAGATGGCTCTGTGTGGCCCAGTGAGGCTTGTCTTTAATATTTATTTATTTATTTATTATTTATTTATTTAACTTAGCGGCTGAAAGGATTCAGAAAGTTTAGTATCCAAGGTGTACTGACATTCAAAATGCCTCTGATACCACAGTGTCCACGGTGTATCTAACGGATATTACGTTTATCACATACTCGGAAATGGCAAAGGACAAATATTATACAGCCAACATGTTGCCTGTTGCATACAATAGGGCTCGCTAATAAAAACTAAAAATATTTTGAGCACATTGCAACACACCCTAATTAATATCAGTAATTCAAAAGTGTCAGTGATAGTTATTCCCTCTTCACAGATTCGTAGCGGACAAGGAGTTCGCAGGCACGAGTAGCAGCAACACGCGAGCCGGCCCGGTTCAGTTCGAGAAAGACCAGCCGGCCGGCAGGGAGGAACCGGTCTGTATCATTATTGTAGTACCATCGATATACAATAACAACTCAACCACAGGTTCAGTCGACCATGAAGGTCGACTGAACCTCCAACATCCGGAAGAAATTTTTAACATCAGTTAAGATGAAACAGTTTTATACAGGATGAAATTTTTATTACCTTCCAAATTTCAATACAACTATCTACTAGACAATAAACAAATGACGTATTTTTCCATTTTATATCCCTGTAAAAAATATTAAGATATAGCACTTAGAAAATATCTGCCAAAAATCTAAATCTTGTGATGAAAAAGTCATGTATGTATTTATGTATTTAAAAAGAGTTTTGTTTGTAGTTATTTCAGTTCCACCTAAGGCTTGCAATCAAAATAAAAAATAACACTTCGAAGCGTCGGTAAATAGGGTTGTCAATCTACAAAATTATTATTTTTTAATTTTGTAGGCTTTCAAACTAATACCGCGAGTATTCAAACACTGCCTTTCTACGGTTTAATAATCTAGTGAACTAGTTTTTCTAACGTAATCTCTAATTTACAGTCCCGAAGCCAACCGGACGCGGACTTCGATCCTTTCGGCCTCGATCGGTTCTTGAGTGAAGCGAAGCGAGCGGACAAGTCGGGCAGAAAGCGGGACCACCACGACAGGCACGACCACCACAACAAGAAGAGACGCGACTAGCTGTCAATGTTATGGTGAGCTGGTTATATTTATGTTGGTTAATTAGGTGCTCAATTATAACTAGTACAAATAGTTAAAAAACTATAACCCATCTACGAAAAAGCAATGATTTCAAAGTAAACTTGTATATTTAGTGCATTGTTTAAACATTTTTTGTACTTAGAATTTTGTCCTTTCATTTGATACCCGACTTTTTATGACTGAAAACTATTTTTTTTAGGGTTCCGTACCCAAAGGGTAAAAACGGGACCCTATTACTAAGACTTCGCTGTCTGTCCGTCTGTCCGTCTGCCCATCTGGCCGTCTGGCCGTCTGTCCGTCTGTCCGTCGCTCTGTCACCAGGCTGTATCTCAATTGTGTATTACTGTTGCCGCAATAACAACAAATATTAAAAACAAAATAAAATAAATATTTAAAGGGGGCTCCCATACAACAAACCCATTTTTTTTGGCCTTTTTGGTACGGAACCGTTCATGCGCGAGTCCGACTCGCACTTGGCCGGTTATTTAAAGTACGAGTATGTTTTGGCTTTGCCGTAGTCGGGTAAAAGGAAATGTGATTAGCGGCAAGTTGTTTGATAAGCTAGTTTTGGTCATGTTGGTCCATTTAAGTCTTAGCTGAGCCTTTTTTGTTTGGACTTTATATTTATGTAGGTTATATGTAGTCCCGTTGGTCTAGATCAAGATCTCGGGGTCCCGGGTTCGATTCCCGGGTCGGGTAAAAAACAATCTTTCGATCTTTCGAACATTGCTCGGGTTTGTGATCACCAACCGGCATTTGGCATGCGTTGTGATTATGCCAGTACCCATCATTGCTGGTAACTTGATTACAATGATGGAGGACTTTTCCCTGCAGTGGGATAGTTATAAGCTGGGACTAACTAACTAATATCTGCAGTCCTATTGAAAGCACAATATGAATAGACATAATATGATTTTCAGTAAATCATATAGTGAGCTAGTTCTAGTAATTTTGGTCTGTTTAAATCTCAGCGGAGCCTCAGTTGTAAGAAAAGATATGATTAGCAGTGAAGTGAGCTGGTTACATTTATTACATTTATGTTCGTAACATAATAAGTATTTTTGATATCAAAATTATAAAAAGAAATATGTTTGTTTAGCAGTAAATCGAACTGTTGAGCTACTACTTGTTATGTTAGTTCGTTAAGTCTCAGTGGAGCCTCAGATATAAGAAGAAATATGTTTAGCAGTATATTATCATGTTTTGTATTGTTTCAGATGTGGAATAAAAACATCGTTTGCCTTGTCGACGTTATGTAGATAATGTGTGTTTGTCCATAAGAGGATAATAAACAGTTATGTTTTATGCAACAAATGAATCGTTAAGTGTCATATCTACAGATACTTTGATGGTCAACTTATAGCTACCGTATTTTTACATTTTAGGAACGTCCCGAATCCAGCTATGGCTTTATAAACCGTTAGTTATTAGGCGCTAGCCGTCAAATCGGGCTTTGTGCGTGATTAAAATTTGGCTTTTCAAACCATTTAAGGTTAGTCAAGAAATCCACCAAGCCTCGTTTATCCCTGTGTACCTCATAAACCGTTGTTTTGAGGGATTGAATGAGCGCTGTCTTTATGTTATTTTAAAACGTTCTATGAAAATTTAATTTAATGAAAACAAAAATTGTTTTAGACAAAACAATAAAATAAAAACAATGAATTTCTAGTAATCGGAGTTCATTGATTTTATTCGTGTTGCAAACGATATGATTAATTAGGTACTGAATTAAATTTATATTTGCCTCATTTTTTTAAAAAAAGGTTAGACAATCTTAATGTTCCATTTAATTTTGACTGAGAGCTAAATTAAATAAAAATACTTCTATTGTCCTTGATCGCGTAGTACCTAATTTTTAATTTATTAACCTTTCCCTGTTATGGGATCAGTGGAGAAGTTTGGGGGAGGCCTTTGCCCAGCAGTGGGATGGAGTAGGCTAGCAAAAAAAAACATTTCCCTGAAAACGCACAATATCTAGTGCAATTTTTATTACTATCTGATCTATACCTTTGGCACGCATTAAGGACAGACATTTATAAAGATAAATTATAGAGGGAAGCATTGTTTTTTAATTATAAGTATAAGGACAGCGCTCTTGAGTATCGTAAATATAAAAGACCAATATATGTGCAGTTCTGGCGAATGTTTTACGTATGGACTTGTTCGCGAGCTGTCGTGTAATCGCTTTAAAAATTAAAGTCCTTTACACTTTGAACTTATAACTATAACTTGTGAAATTTTGGTCATGTGATACATCTGGTTAAATTATTTGTTTGTTTTGTTTTATTAAGGTTTTTATCTGAAATTATTAACATTCCTTCTTGTAAAAACGTGTTTTATGAATGCTAGAAGCCACGTGAAATGTGTAGTTGGATGTAAGATGACGTTATCTTAAGTCACGGTTAGCAATAAATTGAGTCAGTTGACACATTTGTTGTTTGTAAATAGTTAAAAAGTATGCCGGAACAATGCCGTACATCAGAATATGGCACAGAATCAAACAATTATAGCTAGGGAATTTAGTTGTTTTGCTGATTCAAGTCGTTTTAATTTTAGTTGGGTTATGAAATGATAAGTTATTCGTGTCATTTTCTTGTCAGTCGTATATCTCTTATAACCCGGCAAAATAGAATTTTCGTAAATCAGCTAAACAAATAAATTCTTTAACAGCTATGTTCCAGAATTTTTCAGGTGATTAATGTTTATTTTTGTTTACAAGTAGTAAAAATTAATGTTTGTAATGCGTTACCTACCTAAATAAAGGTTTAGGTACAGTCTTCTTTTTTTATACAATAATAATTGTAGTAATGAGCGATTTTTCGCTTACCATCTGTAAAATTGTGCATTGTGCAGTTGTATGAGCTTTTCATTTTAGTTAATAAAGTTATGTATAATTAAATGTATGGTGTTTTATTTACTATCTATGATTGCTAAGTAACCAGACTCAATAGAAAGTTTATTGTTTGAGGATCACCAGTGACAACCATATGCGTTAATGAAATGATTGGAACGCTGTGTATGGTTCAAAATCATGTTTTTTTTTATCAATCTTATAGCTTGTTAGTATCATATTTTTTTCCTCTTAAAAGAGATATTTATCCGAATTACACTCGATTTTATTAGATAGGATTTAGGATAAATCAAACTGTACGGAACCTCCTTTATCGTCGCTTTCTGAATCTGGAATGGTGGTTCTCTACGCACCTAGCGGCAGAACGGTACGAACGTGATCTATTACATCAGTTCGGTTTATTTCGAATACCTACTGATAGCTGATTGGTACCTTCTATGAGGCAATAATAACGGATGACACGATTCATTCCCAGAACGCCATTTTTGTGTAAATGCTTTTACATTCTTCCACATTATTTACTTTGTACAAAAATATTTGAAATGGTATAAAGAATATTTCTTTTGATTTCATAGAAATGACGTCATACATACGACTATTATATCCAGAAATATCTATAGTATAATCGCGAGGAATTTGATGGGCCGTGTCGTCATCTATAAGCAAATATAAGTGCAGTGTAGAGCCGGTTTAAAAATAGCGCCCTTCCTCTTCCTATGGGTGTAGTAAGCGGCCACTTAAAAGTACCACCAGAAGATGAAGGGCAGCAGAGGCATTAAAGGAAGTATGAAAGTAGCACCGGTAGCAGATGGAGAAGGAGGCGGACGACTCGATGACAAACTGATAGGTTTAAAATATACTGCGTCGAGCCCGAATGATCGAGGGCAAGAGAAATCTATTACTACTCCCTCTCTTATGGCGGGATTGTAGACTTGTAGTTAATCATTATATCATAATGTTATTATTAGTTTTCTGATTTTATTTATGGATTGTTGTGTTGGGGCTGGAAGAAAAAAGTATAAATTGTTTATTGAGTCTTACTTGAATGGTGGCTCTAACTCGTAAACCTGTGTATGTTCTGCTTATTATGTAAGATAAAATAGTAGGATATTTAATAAGATAAAATAGTATATTTAATGCATGTCGTGGCGGCCTATAATTAAGACTTCACATTTCAATTGTAAAATTTTTTGCATGAAGAAACATAATTGTATAATGTGACTGTTCTTGTTGGATGTCCTTAATAAATAAAATAAAATAAAAAATAATGAGAAGACGAGCAGCCTTTTCTCTCTCTCTGGCCACACTGCGATCGGCAACCGTGACAAGCGTGGCGATTATGGATCAACCCTCCTTAGCAATAGGTCTACTTCTAGCACTACCCTGATGATGATAATATTAAAAAAAATACAAAAATACATTTTGACAATATTTATTGGAATAACAATACTTCAACATACATAAATGTGAAAAAATATGCGAAAATTAATACAAGGAGGCCATACGCGCGCCGCTCTCTTCCAGAGGCTGGCGTCCCTACTACGAGTACAATAAGACACTTTTCAATACAAACTAAGATCTTTTAATCCCTCAACCCCCGGAGGCACTCGGGTGCCACGATAACAATTGATTTCAATTGTGTCATTGTGTCTGGAATAACTCACGATCGAGGGATTAAATACAAAAATATGCATCTACGAACAAAAAAAAATTGTTAACCTTCATTGGTACCCGATCGCCAATGGTGCTAAATAAAAAAGCTCAAAGCTTTCTAACGTGCGTCAAAAACACGTAAATGCTAACACCGCACACAAAACCACCTTCTCTGCTAAAATAATATTTTCTTTATTAAATAAGTGCGTTTGGTGTATACATACATAAGCCAGCGACAAGTCTCACAATGGCGACAGATTAAAAGACGGATAGATATTATTAAATAAAATCACAGAGACATATTATAAAAAACTACACAGTATCGTACAATGAAAGAAATCGTGAATGTGCACAATTCACTTTTTATTACGTTAAAACAAACCGAAATTTCAGTTTAATATAGCATTTTTAATAAAGATTACAAATAAAAATCCGACCGAATAGTAAATAGTTTGAAATCAGCACAATAAATACAATTTTATAATTGGACATTTAAAAACCTGTCACAATTTTATTTTGAAAATCGTTACTATAAATGCATAATTGTACTAACATTATTTATTATGTAGGTGTATATTTAGTATTGGTATACCGCAGGGTATAACATTAGTACTGGGGCGGCGCGGTGTACGGCAGAAGCTTCTACTTGTGCTTCAAGATGGTGTTTTTGAGTTTGTCCACGTTGGCGCCAGAGAAGTCTTCGAGCTTCTTATTGCTCTTGACGAAGACGAATGTGGGCATCGAGTTGATGTTGTACTCTGTCGCGATGTCCTCGCATTCGTCGACGTCGACCTGGAGAAGATAGAAATAGTTGATTAGTTTTTGAAGTATCACCTGCTTTCTATGAGAGTCGAAAGAGGCGACTAAAGGAGTACAGCCAGAAGGCGCAACGTCTGCTCTCTACCGTTGTTCAAATTGCTATCGTCGACACACCTCTTACCAAGCCAATTCTTCCTTCTGTAGAGGTTTTAGGAGTGGACTTATATGAGTTGGTAACTATGATAATAAATTACTTTTTGTAAGACAACGGCAGGTCAACCTACCCAAAAAGTTAAAGGTCATTGAATTGATTTTCAACTTTAAGTCCAACTAGTAGAGATCAATATTAACTGAGAACATTTGACGTTTTGTAGTAGGTTGACGTGCTGTTGTCTGTATGTCCTTATAAGTTCATAATAAATAATTCCATTTTAGTTGTCAGTTAAAAAAATGTTATTACAAAAAAAATTGCTACCTCATTCGTCATTTTAATATAAATAAAAACATAACATTTACGGTTTTAAAGTTTTCTTTCTTTAATTTTAAGGATGCATTATGTATGTCGGCTTGCTAAATGTGAGTTATTGTTTTTATGAATTTACAATATCGTAACTCTCTTTTATTAACGTAGGACAATGAAAAACCTAACTTATTAACCTACTAAACTAGAAAACCTAAATCTGTTAATTACGTATACCTACTAGTATAACTTTCAATTCAATGTGTAAACTCCTCTTCATGTGCATCAATATAATATAATGTTAGACTGTATCAAGTCGAGTTATATAAAACCACAAGTCATGAAGGTCGCTCATATTTTCCTATTGCTAGCTTTATGTAAACCATTGTATTTAGTTTAGTTTACTCGCATTTATATTTAATAAGTAGTTAAGGCTAACTGGTAAAGTGTCATTTTTTTTTTATTTTTTTTTATAATCAATGGGCTTGCTCTTGACTACATACTTAACTCTACAGTAAAGAAGTAACCTCAGATGGAGCGAGCTTACCCAGAAGCAGCCTATTCAATCTTGCTTTAAAAATTTTAGGATTATTATTTTTCGGGAAAACAGACGCAGGCAGGGCATTCCACTCCTTGGCGGTGCGCATCACAAAAGAAGAGGAAAAGCGCTTGGAACGCAATCGCGGTATATCAACAAGGAAGGGATGATAACCTGCAGGGGCTACAGTGCGCCTGGATTCACGAAGATAGAAAAGGGAAGGTGGAATGAGCTAATGCAGCTTAAGAGCACTCTCCGAAGTACTTGTAAAAAACCGACAGGCAGACAACTCTGCGACGGTGGCCTAGACTAGCCTATGAAGCTTAGTTTTCACCAGCTCATTGTGTCCATTAATCTTTCTGGCTCTGCGTTCTAGCGAGTCAAGTGCAGCCAACTGGTATTTGGCTGAACCATCCCCGAGGTGAGAGCAATACTCCATGCATATTATGGCGCTTGCACAAAAATAGAATCGCACCACCTCTTCTCATCCTATAATGTTAGTTGGCCAGCAGTGAGCGTCGCGTCGTTTGGCAGAGATCACGATATTGAGATATACAGTCTGATATAAAAATGAAACATCAAACTTCACGATTGCATTTATAATTTTTACAGCTAACTTAAAAAAAAAACACATTACACACATGACCATGTCTAACACGACTAAGCTGAAAGAGAGCCCACGTTCAACTGGGTGCTCTTTTAGTGAGAACGATTTAGCGTCGCTGAATGCACAGACAACAGCACGTCAACCTACTACAAAACGTCAAAATTCCTCAATTGATATTGATATCTTCTTGTTGGACTTAAAGTTGAAAATCAATTCAATGACCTTTAACTTTTTGGGTAGGTTGACCTGTCGTTGTCTGTAGTCTGTACGTCTTATTTCTTATTTTAGACCTGCGAGTGTGTATGGTAGGTGGATAGAAACATTTTCCTCATTAGTAAAAATATGTATATCAACAAATAGGAAAAACCAAAATATTCAATCAACAGGATAAATGTATTTAAATATAAAGAAATTTATATGTGATTCATTGATGATTAAATAATTACATAAGTAATAGTTATTTATTAAAATAACGTGTTTATTATAATGTATTAAAAGTTTGGTAACTTTAATTTAACCCTTATGCGGGCAGAGGTTTAACGGTAAAAGAGTTACGGTTGTAAATCCTTATAATTGACAAAAACCTGTCACATAAGTTAGAGTAAAATCAGTTTTATTTCTGCAAATAGGCCCCAGGAGTCGCTTTTACGCGTCCCAATATTCTAAGGTTCATTTACTTTTATTTTAACAGGCACATAGTTATGTAAAGGGTATGTTTAGGGAACGTTGGTGAAATCGGGCATAAACGTTTTTGATAAGTTGGTCTGGGTTAAAGTTCAGGGCCAGGTCCTAGGTTCTATCCCCGGGACGGACAAAGAGTTTCAAAGTTTCGAACAATGCTCGTGTTTGTGATCACCAACCTGATTTTGGAAAGCGTGGTGATTATACCTGTACCCATCACTGCTGTGGTAACTTGAATTCAATGAATGAGGCCTTTAACCTTCAGTAGGATGATAATAGGCTTTCATTTAACAGCATCTTTTTCTTACTTATTTAAGCATTCGAGAGGTTATTTATTATCAGAGAGTGTTAATAAGAAATATGGAATAGGAAAATGGCCTGGTTAGGCACGGTGCTAGACGGGTCAAATCATAGACTAAATTCAAATTTGAACATTATGAAGTAAGAAATGCTGCATATTTGTAAATCTATGAACATAATAGACTTACAGATTTATTTTAAGTTTCTCCCAATGATGATGTCATCCAAAACGTTTGCGCGTTTTATTATTGGCAGACATATAGAGATACGATAATGGTTATGTTGCCCAAACCGACACTGACCTTCAAAGGTGACTGTACTCACAGTTACTTAATGTACCTAATAAATACTAATAAGCATGGCTGATCTTATTAGTAAGATCAGCCATGATATAAACGCGTGAGAGTTTGTGTGTAAGAATTTCACACAATAACTACAAAACGGATTTTGATGAAACTTTCCAATAATGTAACTGAGATGTCACAATAACTCTATTAACTCTTTATCTTATCTAATTCGAAACATAAATATTTGATTTTGTATGAAGTCACGTGACACAGTCGATAGTTGACGCTGTCGGTAGGTTAACATAATTTTTTTTTTAAACTAATTATTAGGATCCCTGAACTTAATTACGAAACTCGCGCGGACGATATAATAAATCATGTAGCAGAAAACCTAAACCTAGAGCATCCAATTCCAGGCTTTTTTAATGACGCTGAAAATATACTATAAAATTGTTCTAAAACATATAAAACAGTCGGCGATCACACGAAACACATGTAAACATGTCATAGAGAGGATTGACAAATCTGATTAGGTATCCCGGGCAAGAAATCGGTCTGATGGTAATAAATATTATAGCTAAAGCAACTTTATCAGAAGCCTCTTCACGTCTTAACCGCTCGGATTCAGATTGGTATGAAGACAGTTTGAAACCCCAGGACACAAAACTCAAATCAAATCATTTATTTGTGATGCACAGGTTAATTGGATGATAAACAGAATTATATTTTTGTAGTAATGTCCGTGATCGATCATTTCAACAATAGTTATTTGTTATACAGGAGTGCAAATTTCCTTTTAACCGCGTGCTCAACTTTGATGACCGAGCAAGGAAAGGATTCTAAAATTGAATCATGTTATTTATTAGTCATAATTAGGCTAAAATGTATTTTAAGATAAACGTTATACTTAAGAAACATCCGATAGTTATTATCCCGGAAATCATCTAAAAGGCTAAAAAAAAGATTGTTTTTAGGGGCGCGATATTATCCAGTTCCACGTAAACAAAGTCGTACTTAGCTATTCACAAATAACAATGATAATTGATTAAACGCTTATCGATTCACTGAACAGCAATAGTCAACATGTCCTTGTGACCTACAAATGACTGCAGGCTAGTAATGTACGAATTCGAATATTCATCTCCAATACGAATACGATAAAATAAAGCGCTATCAAAATGTTTTACAGGCTTGAAATTTCCATGCCATGCTAGTATTGCAGAAAAATCTATATCATTAAGGCACTATAAAAATGATAATACATATTCGAAAATCCCACTCAGAGTTTTTACTGAAGTTGGACTTTATACAAACCTCACCGAAACAAGTTGCATGGAGAAAGAATTTAAAAAATATATTATAAAAGTTTAACATTCCTTTTCTTCAATTAAATTATTAAGAATTTAAATAATTATTGTTATTTTATTAATTTTTTATTTAAATATTATAAATCAATAAATCTTATTAGTTGTATTATCATTACATATCTATCTAAACCTTTTAGTTTATAAAGAAATTCGCCAAACATTCGAATCGTTTCTTGCGAATACGAATGCGAGTATTTGCGGACGAGAATGCAAATGCGAACATTCGTTACATCACTACTGAAGTCCATCGCTTTGCTCGCGGTCGCGGTGCGTCATGGTCATATCTACAGACAATCCATTTCATTCACTTATCTTACAAATTTTACTAACATTATTAAAGTTGGATGGATGTTGTTACTTAATCACGCCAGAATGGCTGAAAGTATCTGGATAAAACTTGGCACGGATGCAATGTAGAGTAAGTATAAGCTGATATAGAATACAAGCTAATTTTTATTTTGAAAATGTACGGTTCCCGTAGGATAATTTTGACACTAAGTCACGGTAAGTGTTAAGTTACAAAAAAAAAAGCTTTGTCTTGTGGTGTAGACTGAAAAACAAGCTCCATCACTTCTCTTTTTATGGGTGCCGTAAGAGGCATAATAAACGGTGTACGGGAGCATGTAGCAGCTGATGCTTTGGGAAAACTATGGGCCTCTTTATGATACTGAGCGGATACCATTTTGGTACTTGCACCCTCTTTTATGTAGATATTACTTGTAATAATTGTTTCATGTGTGTACCAAATAAACCTTTTTTCTTTCTTTCTTTCTACAATACATACATATAAACAGTAGATACTTGGTTGTAATTTATCGCATGAAACAGTGTTTAATGAATACGTAACGCTTCTTTCACGGGCGCACATGGAGTGTCAAAGATAACATGGTTAACGGCCATTTCCAATAACCTATCTATCTTCAGTTTTGGCATATCGGAGATAGAAAACTACTTCTGTCTTTGTTTCTCTGGACGGAAAAAACAGAGATAGAAACTGTTTCCTATCTCCGATATGCCAAAACTGCAGATAGATAGGTTATTGGAAATGGCCGTAAGGCGACTACTAGAGCAGGTGCTGCCCCACAATTGATTTAATTTTATTACTTTAAAAATAATTAATTTTCAAAAACTAGAACAGTATCATTTTAGCAAAGTACCTATTTATTGAATCACAGTGTTAACTTTTCATTTATAAATAAATAAATAAATATTTAAGACATGCCTCACTGGGCCACACAGAGCCATCTAGTCCCAAATTAAGGTACTATTAAGTACCCTGTCGTATGGGGTACTAGACAACCGATAAACTATACTTTTTTTTTGTAAATACATACTTATAATACATAGAAAACACCCAGACCAGTACAAACAGACATGTTCATGCACACAAATATTTGTACTGCGCGGGGATCGAACCCGCGACCCATGGCTCAGAAGCAGCGTTAACTACCGCTGATCCAAATAGTCGTCAGGTCGAATATGTCGCTAACGCTAAAAGCGGCCGCTTTTAGTAATAATTTACAATACGAAATAATGCCAGAATGAAAAGCAGTTAACAGTGATTCAAAATACTAGAGGTAATTAATTTGCTAAAATTATACTGTTCTAGTTTTTTGAGAATTGATTTTTTTTTCCCAAGTAATAAAATGAAATCAATTTGGGGCAGCACTTAGCTCTAGTAGTCGCCTTAAGCAAGGTCATAAATGCTAAGAAGCAGAGAAGAACTTATCGTCGTCATCATCTTCATAATTATCAAAAATGTTCACTAACGCGAGTAAGTATAATAGGGGTTAAAGTATGAAATTGCCGATTATTTTCCCACTTTTTTTTTGTTTATAGCTCTTAAGTATAGTCATATTATTGCGTAATTCTTTTTGTATTGTATCAAAAACTAAATAATAATAGTGCCTATTACTTCAAAGGAAGTCGTTGAAAAGACCCCTTACAATGTGTCAGCTGACCTTCTTGCTTCAATTAAGTATATTTGTATTATATACTTTGATTTTGAGAAATTTAAATACTATATATAATGCGTAGCTTTATAACCATCTAACTTTCACCTTTAATTGCATCGAAAACGGTTCAGGCGTTTTTAAAAAAAAAACTAAAAAAAATTGTTAGTATGGAAAAATTACTTTTCTCGATTTCGTCCATACAAAACGGCAATTTCATACTTTAACCCCTAATACATTTGTTTACTAACATTTGATCGCAATTAAAAAAAAAAACTTATTACGTAACGTTAGTTTACATTTTCTAACAAATTATAACAAAATAGAGAATTATTTTGTTTGTGTCCATTGTTATGACACACTGAACCAAAGAATCTGAACGAACCAAACTGCGAGTCAAAATCCTTAAAATGTTAGTAAACATTTTCTAACGGCAGTGTAGGACCAACATAACCTAACCTAATTGAACATAGACATTGTCTTATTGCGTAGACGAAGACGAAAACCTCAGGCGTACAGTTTTTTTTCTAACTCTAGCAACGCGACAATCTCGGTCATGGATGAGAGATGACCCTGTACGTAATTCCTTGTTAAAACTCGTGGCTAAACTAAAATATTCTGCCTTTGCCGTCCATATACACTAACGAAATGTCCAGCAGTGCGATTCTTTTAATGCAAATGTCTTAATCAACAGCTTTAGTCACAGCTTCTGTAATGTAACAGCAATGGACACAAGATTGGTATTCTTTTTTAACACTGATCGACACTAGCGCCGCCTGGCTACCATTGCTACCAAACCAAAAGCCGGGACAACAGGCGTCGATGTGAAGGCTGGGACATCGTGATCACAGCCCCAAGCGTAGCAATTTTAAGAGAATGCAATGGCTGCTTTGTAAACAGCATCTTAGGTAGGTATTACATATACGAGTAATATTCTGTCTTAGAACGTTTGAAGAAATAAATAATATATTTCTAATACAAATACAAATATTTTATTTGCCATTAAGTAGGGTAAAGGTACATAGAATGTGATGTAGATTTGATATAAAGGTTCTTTAACCTACTTAGCCAAATGTTGTAGCATGCAAATATTAAATTAAATTAAATTGAATTGAATGAAGAATTAATGATTTTATACAAGATCCAGAATTCAAGAACAATGCATCGACCTTAAACATTGGGTTCTTTATGTTTTAAGAATTCATCAATTGAACAGAATGTCTTGTCCAACAGCCATCTACGCAGCGATTTTCTAAAGCTATTAAATGGGAGTTCTTTAATATAACTTGGTATTTTATTATATATGGTTTTACACATCGCATAACAATTTTTTTGGAATTGTCGCGTTTTTGGGACTATCTCTAACACCAGTCTATGACGATTTCGCGTTGACCTTTGGTATACGTCCTTTGCTTGTACGAACTTTTCGGTATTTCGCTTGACAAACACACCGACTTCTAATATATAAAAAAGATATTTTTAAAGGTTACACCATGTGCAGAGTCAGACATAATAATTATTACATACGGCATAATCATTAAACAAACAATACGGATTGTACTGATACGGCTTATCAGTATTACACTACTTCAAAGCGGACTGGGTGTTATTTAAATGTTGATATGACGGGAATCAAACGTGATACCATTTGATTGCTATGAATGTCTTTAGAATAGTCACTCTTTAGGAAGTGTTAGAAAGATTAACAAATATTTTGCTGTATAGGTAGGTATATTATTTAAATTTGAATGACAGATTAGACTCTAGTTTAGTCTTTAATCTTTCATTTCAACATTGCACAATTTTGTTTTAAATTATTTTTGTCTGCCTGTCTGTTTCGCCAGCTAATGAATCGGCTGGACAAATTTTGACAGGACTTTCACTCGCATATAGCTAATGTTATAAGGAGTACGTTAAGCTTATTAAAAAAATATATCTATTTACGCCACAGCAACATAAAAGTAGGTTGACATCATCATCATCATCTCAGCAAAATGACGTCCACTGCAGGTCAAAGGCCTACCCTAAGGATCTCTACAACAATCGGTTCCGCGTAACCCGCATCCACCGGCTTTCCACGACCTTCATCACCTAGGGCCCCCAAAAAGGCCTACCCTAAGGATCTCTACAAAAATCAGTTCCGCGTAACCCGCATCCACCGGCTTCCCACGACCTTCATCACCTAGGGCCCCCAAAAAGGCCTACCCTAAGGATCTCTACAACAATCGGTTCCGCGTAACCCGCATCCACCGGCTTCCCACGACCTTCATCACCTAGGGCCCCCAAAAAGTTTCCGCCCCAACAGCCATCGGTTCGTCCCGCCCACTGCCACTTCAGCTCTGCAATTCTTCGAGCGATGTCGGTCTTAGTTCTATGGAAGTCCTCTCAGGGAAATACCAAGCATTGCTCTCTCAATATTAACTGTTAACAATAATAAATAATTTACCTTGAGTACGACGAGGGAGTCTGCCATTTCCGCGGCCATCTCCTCGAGTTTGGGCCCGATCATCTTGCAGGGTCCACACCAGGTGGCCATGAAGTCGATCACGACCAGCTTGTCTCCAGCCTCGGCCAGCCTGGTCTTCAGGTCTTCGGAGTCTTTGATGTGGATGGCCATTTTGGTACTGTCAAAGAATGTTGCAATTAGAACGATAGATACATTGATCAAATATAAAAATCTAGATACAGTCAACGTCCCAACAAAAGGTGCAGCCATTTGAAATACTTAAAGTGCATACTCACTTTTAGTACAACCTGTATCAATCGAATTGATCATGACATTGATGGATATTTGGATATTTACCATACTATTGAATGTCGACATAATATTATAAAGTTGACTCTACGTCAAACGAGGTAAGTCAGGTGTAATTTTTTTATCGAGTTTAAATTAGAAACCTATCGATGGGAAAATATGCTAGTGATCTCCCTAAGTACTGAATTAGTAATTCTATTAGTACTACTAATCTTATACAGTGTCATTTAAATTTAAATTGTATTACAAGCCAAATTTAGCTTACCTATGTTAACGCATTTAAATACTATGTGGATCTCAGAAATATTATGATTTCGTGAAATAAATAAAGCGTTCAGAATGGTCTCTTAGTAATTAAGTTTAGTATAGAAATAAGTTTTTAAAATTTAAGTATCTAATTTCTACTGCATCATTAATTTAATCATTAATAAAATGTATGTTGCGGTGCCGCGGGGGAGAACTAACTTACTGAACAGGGCGCCTCTGACACGTTCACTTCGTTCTCTTAACCTTATTGCCAATGAGACGGATATATTTAATTGTTCTTTGAGTGAATTTACTAAAACAGCCTTATTCATTATCTGCTATAGAAATGTAACCTGAATTTATTGTTAATTTTGTTTTAAGTTTTTGTACCTACTTTTACTTCACTGTCGCATTAGGATTTTCCTGTCATGACAATGAAATGTGTTTAAAATAAATAAAAAATAAATGTTATTCTGATGTCTAACTATGCTAGGTAGGTACACCACAGAAATTTTCATTAAAATTCGTTGAGAAGTTTTTGCGTGAACAGACATACGAACTTCCGCGTATATAAATAATATTAGTAAGAATATCACTGCGGCATTACTTTTAATAAGACAATGTAAACTATAAAAGTACGCACTCAAGGTATTCTAGGAAAAACAACTATGTATTATGTGGTGATGTCATACATAATACAAGTAATGATGAAATACATCCATAAATTGGAACCACACAGATATATGTTGTGTCGTGTGGTGCCGTCACATAACAACATAAGCATCATCTCCTCTCTTCCTCCTATGGATAAAAGAGACGATAAAGGAGTACGAGCAGCACCGTTTTTTCTTCACCATTGGCCAAACTGCTGTCACCAACCAGCCTGCCAAGCGTGGCCTTTATAACAAAACCCTCCTTTTGGAGAGGCCTGTGGCTAACAGTGGATTGATAAGGCTGTTGATGATGATGACGTATTTGATAGTGTAAGATCCCACCATACAACGACCTTCACCGAGCTGGTTATTGAATGAAAAGTATTTTATATTCAATTAAATATGCCAATAAATATATTACAAATGGGTTGGCTAAAAAAATTCAGTCCAGAGTAGAATTTTTAAAATTCGAAAACCGAATTTCAAGACTGGTTTTTTGCATTCAACGCTATATCTTTTTATTACTTCTTTTACTATTACTTCAAAGGAAGTCGTTGAAAAGACCCCTTACAATGTGTTAGCTGTTGCTTCAATTAAGTATATTTGTATTATATACTTTGATTTTCAGAAAATACTATAATGCATAGCTTTATAACCATCTAACTTTCACCTTTAATTGCATCGAAAACGATTCAGGCGTTTCTAAAAAAACTAAAAAATTGTTAGTATGGAAAAATGACTTTTCTCGATTTCGTCCATACAAAACGGCAATGTCATACTCTTAAATGCGTATTGTCGCAGAATTGCTACACTCCGATCTTAATGACATTTTGAAGGTTTTTTAAAATTGATTTTAGACCGAACTGCGATGAAATCCATATACAAACATATTTTTTTATGTTTTGACAGTTCTTGACAAGTACTTGTCAAATAAAACTTTTTTGGCGGGTATACAAACATTGTTTGCGACTCCAATAAAATAGTGTGAAATATTATTTGGACTTGTGCTGTGTTTTCGCATTTTTCTAAGGTTAGTATTTTGTTAGTTGAGGTAAATGAATACATAATATTGTTATGAAAACGTAACATATATAGTTTTATAACGAAAATTCATATATACATGAAATTTTTATCAAAGTCGCTTTGTCGCAGAATTGCGACATTGCGCGTTAGCCGATAAACATTTCACGATTTGTTATGCATTTTAGTACTACGATTTTTAGGTAATTAGTCCACATATTCACTTATTTTTATAGAATGACGAGGAGATCGGACGAACAACGTATTGAATAATATCAGAATTCTCTGAATGATTCAGAAGATGACTTTGAGTCTTCAGGTGGAGATGAAGCACAAGAGGAAGATAATTACAGATATATCATGGAGCTATTGCAAGATTTGGATGACATTGCCGATCCCCCGCTTCTGGAAGATCTGGATGATCCTCCACTTTTGGAAGAAGGTAACGTAGATAACGCTGACGCTGATCCACCTCTTACCACGAAGATAATATTACAATATCATTATATTACAAGAAAAAGCAGGAAGAGGACAAACAGATTATTCTATCATTTACTTGACATGACCTTCATCATCAACTCTTGGCTGCTGTGCAAAAAACATCAAAAGGATGCAAAACCAGATCTACTAGACCTGCGCAATTTTAGATTGGGATTGGCCAACACTTTGTGTGGTCTTGGAGAACACTGTAGTACCGGAAAGCAGGGACGCCCTAGTTCTTCAAACCTGGAAGCAGAGTTTCAGCAAAAAAGAAACGTGGACCAGCTCAAACCATGCCCCTATAAGACATTCGGCGTGATAAAATCGGCTACTGGCAGAGCTTAGGAGACCGGGCAAGGTGCAAATACCCTAATTGCAAAGGGCACACATATACGTTTTGTGTAAAATGTAGGGTCAGCCTTTGTTATAATAATGATAACAATTGTTTTTATAAGTTTCATACATAATAATACAAATATTCAATAATTATTTTATGTATTTTCTTTTTTCCTAAGCAACTTGACTGACAACGTGTTTCCATACAACACATTCTCTACAAAGTGCGCAATGTCGCAGAATTGCGACATAGGGTTTTTCCTATTTTGAGATATCATAATGATACCCTGGATTATTTCAAATATTTTTCTTATATTCTGTGGGTCACATAGAACCTAATAGTATTTTTTTCATCGCAATATAAAAAATCGCGCATTTAAGGGTTAAAACCCCTAATATTTATTAAAGAACAATGTTTACAATGGGGACTACCGTTTCTTTGCTCACCAGTTGGCGCCACTGTAGACTGAGGTCCGGAGTTATAGCAGTCAAAGGCGATTGGCGCCGAAACAAAGTGTTATATCTTGAATCTAATTAAGGTGATATTGTTTATAAGTAACTATCTTGATATCAACAAACTAACTTCTGAAATAGTTGCTCTTGAGGCCGCCTATTTTTGCGCTTTTTCTTAATTCCGCTTTTAAAGCGTTCACGTTAATCGCCAAATAATCCATATTTGCGATATTTTACGAAGGAGATCACTTTCCAGCAGGTAAATTAAAGAAATTATAATTTATGCTACAAATTCCGCTAAAACCAGTACAAAGTGAATGATATTGGACCTCACGCGACACTAGCGCCTCTAGTGGCAAATTCACCAGCGATAGCCCCCATTGGTTTTACAGCAGATAGACCCACAAAGCCGACTAGTTAGCTTGACTGTGGGTTCTTTGTACAACGTGGAATAAAAATAAAAGGATAATAATATTACTTTACTTTGTTGCAAATAATAGCTACATAATTCAATGCGTTCGATTGTGAAATTTGCAATTATCTCGCCATATTGTTCGTTCTGTGCAATTCCCATAACTTGAACTTATTACTATCGATTTTAGATGATAATTTTTCTGTAAATACAAGTCTTTGAATAAAAATTTCCACTGCCTTAGGCGAGTACAAATCCACAATCTTCTACGGAACTTTATCTTTCGAAGAATTCCTTATTTTTCGGTATGAATACATGGTGTCCCTACTTGCGCCCAACAAGCGTACTCATCTTGAAAATTTGTTATTTCAATATTGTTACAAATAGTGTTTTTTATACTTCATGAAGTAGTTAAAATTAGGTCGTTTCACACCCCATATCTTTAGTGAAAGAAAACTCAAAAAATGCGATTATTAAAAAATATACATATTATAAAGAAAAAGGAAACCCAAAAACCACATTATAAACAAAAGTACTTCTCCAGTTTAGGGATGTAAGAATAACGTAAGCCGTTCCAAAAATAAAACCAATCCTCCAATTGGCTATTCAAGTTATCTATCAATTATCAATAGATACGAGTATACAAACAATGAGCGAATTATAACAAGAATTGAGGAAAATTGACGTTACGTCGAAAATTGATTAAATTTTGACGACATAAATCAGTTTCTACACTCATAGCAATAAGAAATAAACTCATTTCATCAATAATCTCGACTTATCGCTTCTGAACTTAGTGATTATTTATTGTTAAAAATCGTTATTTTGGACAAAACAAACCTAAACCTTATAACGTTAGAATCACCAAGTTTTTGCCGCGGCTCTATCCAAATGAACTAGACGTTAAATCGCGGGGGCGGAAACCTGTGCCCAGCAATGGGCTAATTTATCATTGTATACAACGTGTTCTTTTTGATATCCCATAACTCTAAGGTTATGTTTTATACAATGATATTTAAAAAGTAATAGATATGTTACATGCTCTCTCAATATGCATCCCTAAAACGTCACAATTGTGACGTCTTTTCAAATCCATGAAAGAGAAAGTAATTGTTCTTTTCACGAGTATGACAAGGACAAAATAAGAATTACGCATGTGTGCAGTTGTTCGCAAGCGGCACATATATTTCGATAGTTTTGTAAGGGCATAACCTATCTATACTTTTTAAATATCATTGGTTCTATAGGTAAAAATAATATAAAACGCCCTAGAACATGTGGTTCAAAAATCAATAGTTAAGAATATAACATCAATTATAGTAAAATATGTTAAAAAATTGTAACCAGTATGGCGAATCCTTAGTTTTGCGAGATGTTGGCAAACTTACACTAAAGTGTAGTACGAGTATTAAAGTAGCGGGAGAGCGTAACTGACTGTAAAAAATATTGAAGTGTGTGGGTGTTTCATTGATAAGTAGGTAAAAATTCACAAGGTAAATGTGTTTTATATAAACAGTCGTGACTATTTAGAATTATTTTGTATGAAAAAATTAAACAAAAAAAAATTAATAATTGAAAAATAAATTCATATGCAATTTGATTCTTTACCATGGTCTGTTTAATACCCTAGAGTTATGGGATATCAAAAGTAACACGTTGTATAATTTCAACGAAATCAGTTCAGTAGCAGAACTAGCAGACAGAGTTACTTTCACATTTATAATATTAGTAAGGATTTAAGTAAGATAAGATAAGATAAATACCCTTTATTGCACACCATACAGGACTTTGTAACACGAAATACATTTTAAGCTATACAATTTAGGCGGTCTTATCGCTAGAAGCGATCTCTTCCATACAAACAAAAACATGTTTTTTCACGTCATAGACCTAGTCAAGTCTTAGGCTGCGTTTCCACTGACGCGGAGAGGAGCGGAGAGGAGCTTAGCGGTGCATGAATTGACCAATCGCAATGCCCTAAATCTCCGCCCCGCTTCAGTGGAAACATTGTGATTGGTCAATTCATGCACCGCTAAGCACCTCTTCGCTCCTCTCCGCGTCGTCAGTGGAAACGCAGCCTAACTCAGCCAAAGGACGATTTAAGCTTATTTATCAGCCTCCTTCAAGGATCACCAGCGATCGGTCTAGCACTATCGCGCATCAAGTGGTTTCCCGCGACCACCGCATCTGAACCCCATACTTTACTTAAGGATGACTTCTAAACTAAATTAAGTATCTGGGTAGCTGTTTTCATAAAGTATGACGTACAAAAATATGTATTTCTATAGTGATACAAGAACAACATTCTTAACTAGTGAGTTAAGAATGAAAAAAGATATGTTGTTCTTGTACAAGTC
Source organism: Anania crocealis (assembly GCA_949315895.1). Lineage (NCBI taxonomy): Eukaryota > Metazoa > Arthropoda > Insecta > Lepidoptera > Crambidae > Anania > Anania crocealis. Next base: position 9,181,616 of record OX438873.1, on the reverse strand, counting down.
ATTTATTTAGCTCAATGGTTGTCTGGCAGAGAATACGGACTTGGCTAAGTGTTTACCGTGGCAAAATAAACAATTTCTTATCTCATCTAAGTCAATCAAATGTAAGAATTCAATTCTATCAGTGCAATTAAGTTAAACTAATAAATGTGATGTGGCATTTTAAACTGAATAATCGAATAGCATATACATATATAGGTATCATAATATTATGCTATTCAAAACGCTATAATAATCAGTTCCGTACACACACACAGCTTGACATAAATGATTTATCCTTGTAACTAAGTCTTTACATACAATAATTTACAATCAACTGCGAAAATGACTTGTAGAATCACTTTGAAATCTAAAGATAAACGTATTATAACTAAATAGAAACCATTTTGATGTTAAATTCGAAAATATACATTGTTGTGCAGTTTTTACGTATCAATCGAGTCGACAACAAACTAATCAATAATGTGTGTTCGTTAACAAACAGTAACGAAATAAAAACTTAAGAAACCGCCAAAATTGTAACTGGCCGCACGCAAAAAAGTCAAGGCTTTAAGGCCGTAAAAAATGAATAACAAAGCCACTTACCGGTTTGAAAACTAAAAAAAATATCACAGACAATTAGTTAACTTTTTAACACAGCGTGCTGAGGCAACGGCGTTCCAGTAATGACTGCCTAACAAATACTTTATACTTCCCCACTTCGTATAATGTTGACTTGCTCGACCGGCCATTTCGATCCGTGACGTCATACAAGACTTGTGACTCAATAGCGGTATGACGAGAGCTCCGAGAATCGTGTAAATCATTGTGAAACTAATGTAGGTAGCCAAAGTCATCTTATTAATATTATAAATGCGAATGTTAGGAAGAACGTTTCTTACTCAAATACGCACGAACGGGTCGACGGACCTGGATCTAATTTGGCACGGAACTAGGACTAAGGCAGTATTACATGTTAAAGAATAGCCCCACCCATTATATTCTTTAGGGTGTCCTTTAAGGCGACTAAAGGATTATAGCTAAAGGCGACTAATGGGTACTGGCATAATCACCACGCTTGCCAAATGCGGGTCTATAAAAAATCATCCTGACTACGGGTGGATTGCAGAAATTGAAAACGTTCCTTGAGGTACAGCAATGTGCAGCAATCTGTAATATTCAAACCATTTCTATTTTGTCAATGACATCAGTGCATTGATAAATCATGCAACATAAAGGCTTCTATCATAATTTTACTTTGTTTTGATAATATTACAGTGATAAAATATTATGATGAAATCAGTTTTTTTTATGTTGCTTTTATTTTCCTTAGGGTAACGCTTTTTCCTATAGGAATAATAATGGAAATAAATTATTTTTTAAATCACATACATCATTTATATAATATGGCAGAAATAATTATTGATTAACTCGTTCTTCATGCTTATGGCCTTTTTAGGACAAGTTGCATAAAATAAAAATAATATTTTTGTACTGCAACTCTTGCTAAATATACTTTTAAAACTGATAGTACAGACAACCTACCACAAAACTTCACAATTTATAGATATTGATCCAATGATATTTAAAAAGTAATAGATATGTTACATGCGCTCTCAATATGCGTCCCTAAAACGTCACAATTGTGACGTCTTTTCAAATCCATAAAAGAGAAAGTAATTGTTCTTTTCACGAGTATGACAAGGACAAAATAAGAATTACGCATGTGTGCAGTTGTTCGCAAGTGGCACATATATTTCGATAGTTTTGTAAGGGCATAACCTATCTATACTTTTTAAATATCATTGTATTGATCTCAATCTGTTAAAGTTCAAAAATAAATACTTTTAAATTTTTGGGTAGTTTGACCTGCCATTGTCTGTACAATCAAGTGACAGTGTAGATTTTTTTTTAAAACAAATAAAATAAATATAAGCACAAATGCAACACCAGTAGTCATTTAAATACAGGGCCAAGGTCTCGGGTTCCCGGGTTTGATCCCCAGGTTGGACAACAAAAAATTTCGAATTTTCGTTCATTGCTCGGGTTTGTGATCAATAACCGCTAAGCTTGATTATGCCTATACCCATCATAGCTATGCTAACTTGAATTCAATGATGAGGGCCTTTGCCCTGCACTGGGATGATTATAGGCCGTAACAGTAGTTAAAGAAAAAGCTGCAGTTTTCTTTTGTTGTACCCCTTAAGTCATGTCTAATGATTTTAACTGATTTGATGATTTATTAAATTTCAATGATGGCACTACAAAGCAACTTTATAAAGTTATTTTACCAACAAATTAGTAGATACCTAATCTGTTTTAAGTTAATTAATCCCTCAACCCCCAGGAGGCACTCGGGTGCCACTATGACAATTGATTTCAATTGTGTCTGGAATAACTCACGATCGAGGGATTAAAAGATATTGGTTAAATGGTAGAGAATGCTTTTGGTAGTAAGATCTCCATTTTATATGTTATTAAATTATCTATACTAATATTATAAAGCTGAAGAGTTTGTTTGTTTGAACGCGCTAATCTCCGGAAGTACTGGTTTGATTTGAAAAATTCTTTTTGTGTTGGATAGTCCATTTATTGAGGAAGGCTTTAGGCTATATAACATCACGCTGCGACCAATAGGAGCGAAGCATAAGTGAAAAATGTTGCAAAAATAATCGCGTTCATAATAACAGAAATTGACGCGGACGAAGTCGCGGGGAACAGCTAGTTTTGAATAAAATTTAATAAATAAAGCCAGATAAGAGTGAGCCATTTCACAAAAGATATAAAGTACTAAACAATAACAAAAAGGCATTGCATTCATACTCATTCCAGTTCTGAATGAGTAATTTGGGTAGTATCACACGCAAGTCATTGAACTTTGAATCCCCACCAAAGAAATGTAGGTACCTACCTACCAAGCCCATTGGACCCTGTCGACCTAAATTCCTTTCCTTCCTACTTATCTTGCGCCAATTTTTAGATAAACACCGCGCAATACTAGGCACAAAAGTATGTAGGCCTACCTACTAACAAGTTGAATAAGGCCTGCCACATGAAACTTAGTTAACAATCCTATAAGTAAATTTAAGTAGGTATCTATAATTACTCAACGTCAAATTCCTAATATATTAATACAACATCAACAACTATAATACTGTTCTAAATACGTAATTTTAAGTACTCAAACACGATTCGAGGCAGAAAATAGTATGCCAGTGACGTGAGACGCAAAAAAATATTGATAGCGTTACATGAAAAATCAATGCCACTCAAATTGTCGATGTAAAACATTGCGTAGAAGCTAAAACAGTATTGAGTTGATAAAAGGCATGCTAACAGATTTAATGGACATAGTCAACGAAAAACTAAACAACTTACATATTTCAAAGATGAATTTAACTATCCCAAACCGGCAGAACACGCGGCAATGTGACACTAGAATTGACCAAAATGCAAACCAAAATGTCACACGATGACACGATAGTAGTGAGTGAGTGTTACATGATGCCACATGAGAATATTTATTCCCGCCAACCAGTAAGTTCCCCTATACATACGGGAATAAATGTAGTAAATAAACTAAATAAATGAATCATCAAATTGAGGATTCCTTAACATATTATGTAACAATCAAAAGATTACTTATTAAAAAAGTGCAAACATTTTCGTATGATTTTTGACACAGTAATTTTTCCTGATTTATTGAATTAAATCTGTTATCTAGTACCGGTAAGACCACGCATAGGACAGTATTGCAAAATTATTTGTTACTAAATATGCCGCAGTAACTACGAAAACGTTCGCCTCACCGACACTTTTAATATATTTTTATTTAAGTATATGTTTAATATTTATTTCTTCAATACAATTGTAAGGTACTGTTGTTAATTTCTAGCATGCCGTTATTACCTATAAGTAAGATTTCGTTTAGATTAGTTTTTTTTACACTTGTCATGTGTTACTGTATCTTGTACTAATGTAAATCTTGTTGGTAATCTAATAAATAAAATAAAATAAAATAAATCTTCATGCTAAGCCTAAGCATGCTATATATTAAATGAGTCGTAAATCTGTTAAATCGAAATCAGCACTACTTATCCCATTTGCACATGTACAGTTAATATGTACAGTAATGTAGTACCGTTAAGTCAAGTAGATTGAAAAGTAATTGTTATTATAAATGGGAAAGTGTGTGTGTCTGTTGGAGTGATTTATTGAGGTGATTTTTTAAGTGGAGATAGCTGAAGGGGTGGAGAGTAACATAGGCTGCTTTTTGTCTCTTTCTAATCACCCACTTCCCTAAAATGGGGGGTGGGAGTTTGTATGGAGCATTCCACAATTTTCAAGGTAGAAAGCTGATAATTGGAATACGAACTATTTGTGACTAACAAAAAAAGCGTGCATCATTTTTTTTTGAAAATTCGCCCCCAACCCCTTAAAAGAGGGGGTGAAATTTTATTGTTACCCCGAATTTAAAGCGAGCGCAGACGCGGGCAAAAGCAAGTTTAAAAGAAGTAAAATAAAAATATTATTTCAACTGCTTGTGGTCAACGATGCGAGTATCACACAATTATATATTAATTTATTGTAAACCTATTTCTTGGTTCAATTGAAGGAAAAAAAAGACTAGAAAAATTTGAACATAAAATAACGTAATTGTTCGCGCCACTGGTTCGCGCCCACTCCAGCAGCGGGGTATTTAGGTAACTAAATAACTTCTAAATGTTTAACATTTAAATATTTTTAAATTAAAAAAAAAATTTGGGAAAATTTTATATGGAAGCTTGCTTTTTTATAATTTGTAAATTTCGTAATTTATAGCTTAATATTAATATTGTTTCGAAGATAAAGGCGAAAAATTGTCATCAACAGTAGCTTTATTAGTATAACTTATACGTGGAACACGTTGTTGGTGTGTATTAACATATAGATTTAAACTTTTAATCCCTCAACCCCCAGGAGGCACTGGGGTGCCACGATAACAATTGATTTCAATTGTGTCTGGAATAACTCACGATCGAGGGAATAAGTAAGCCAATTTATACACTACTGTTTGTGTTCTCCTTAATAAATAAAATAAAATAAAAATAAACTCAACTTTTACTCGAAGTTTGCGTATTGCAGAGATTTCTTTTAGCACTACTGCTGCCTTGAGCATGTAATAATGTTGTACTGTTTTCTTTATCACTTCTTTATATAATTTCTGCTGCTTTTTTTTATATCGCCCTCTATCTATTTAACTTGTCTGAGTGTCGAATAGTGCTGATTGTAAATACGTTTGAATTACAATATTTTTTAGATTATTAATACTATAAACTTGTATATAAAAATATTAAAATAAAGATATAATTACTGATTTAAAAATCGCATTTATTTTGATTTTATTTCAATGTGTAGTGTACGCGTAAACTCAAGAAAACATTGAAATATTCCTAGAAACACTAAACATCTGTAGGTTATATTTTAGATAATTAAAACAGGGATTGTCATCGAAAGCGTTTACTCCATCTGTTCCTTAAAATTCCCGGTAAGGCACACCACTAGCAACGTTAAATGCCCGTTGTCGCATGACATGACAATTTTGACACAATGGGGGCTATCGCTAGTAAATTTGCCACTAGAGGCGCTAGTGTCGCGTGAGGTCCAATAACTTTGTACTGGTTTTAGCGGAATTTGTTGCATAAATTATAATTTCTTAAATTTACCTGCCGGAAAGTGATCTCCATCGTAAAATATAGCAAATATGGATTATTTGGCGATTAATGTGAACGCTTTAAAAGCGGAATTAAGAAAAAGCGCAAAAATAGGCGGCCTCAAGAGCAACTATTTCAGAAGTTAATTTGTTTATATCAAGATAGTTATTTATAAACAATATAACCTTAATTAGATTCAAGATATAACACTTTGTTTCGGCGCCAATCGCCTTTTACTGCTATACTTCCGGACCTCAGTCTACAGTGGCGCCAACTGGTGAGCAAAGAAACGGTAGTCCCCATTGTTAAAAGTTTAAAAGTTCAACGCCTCTGGACGATTCCATGAAGCCAATTTTGTAGATATATTATAAAATTTTGAAATTATTGGAAATCAAAGTATGTACCATTATTATCTATCTATGCACTTTTGCCATCTTGTAGGTAGTTAATTGATCCCTTTACTAAAAAAAACATTCGAACGGCAATCAAAAAAATCTTTGAAGGCGGTTTGTACTGCTTCATCGGAGTTGAATTTTTCCCTTGCAAGAAATTTTCCAAATTTGGAATAAAATTGTAATCAGTTGGAGCAAGGTCCGGGGAGTACGGTGCATGTCTTAGGCATTCCAATTGAAGGTCCTTTAATTTGGTAGCAGTTTGTTGTGCAGCGTGTGGTCTAGCGTTGTCGTGAAGCATTAGAGGCGTAGAACAATTGACCAGTCTCGGTTGTTTAGCAGCTAGCTTTCAGCCATCTGCCGTAATCGTCTGGCCAGATTTGGCTGGCTCGCAAGGGTTCAGCCATTGCGATGAGCACTTTCGATTGTCGTACAGGATCCACTATTCATCAAAGGTAATGATTCGATTTAAAATCCCTTCATTATTGTGCCTGTTAAGTAACGTAACGCAGCAGTCGACGCGCATTTGGCGGTTTGCTTGAATTCGTGAGGTACCACCTTTCCAGCTTTTTAATCTTTCTGATTTTCTTTAAATGGACTAAAACAGTTTTAAATTTCCGAAATTTCCAGTACGAAAACGTTGGAACCAAAAACACAGGGTGTTTTCTTTTGCGACACGATCGCCATACAAATCGGTAGATCTTCGAACTGTTTCTATGGTGCACTGGTGCTACGGTGGAACTCGTACTCGTAAATAACGCCTAATGATAATTATTTAAAATAACGCCATATTTTAAGTTTTTCATTTTGTCAACTAAGTGACGCTAAGAGAAAAAAAAGGAAAGAACAATGCAAATTCATGACAGTTTACAAAACACAAATACATGTGTAAATAGCTGTATAAATTTGAATATGGAATTCCTAAATAAAGAGGAGATTCTTTATATCAAAGTGGCCAGTAGGTACTTCAATTTTTATATACGAGTATAAGAGCCTAATATCTTACGTTCTATTACAATGAAATAATTACTAAACTATCTTAACGGGTTGTGGCTAGTTTATAATTAAAAACCTAAAAAACCACGCTTTTAAAACAGATTGAACTGAAAAATTAAAAATAAAACTGTAGTAATCAATTGAAAAATTCATATTATTGTACAAAAAGCGTGGGGTGCTTGTTATGATATCCACAGATATAGTAAATTATTGATAAAATATTTACAACAATCTAAATCAAGCCCCCCACGCTTTTTTACGCGTGGTTTTTTAGTTTTTTAAACTATAATTTATTTTTTACTTTTTAGTTTAGTTTATAAGATTTGATTCCTCCTTTAACGACTGTAAGTCCAAAGCTTTGCAGGAATCGTAATTGATACAGATCGCGCGCTAGCTCTATCTCTTTTACTCCCTCTTACAGAGGAAACCGTTATTTAATTATTGGATTGTCATCGGTCCTTGATACATGTGCAAAGTTTCAAATTAATCAAACTTCTGGAAATTGTTGAAAATTATGCTCAAAGATTCCATTACATACATACATAGATAGATACAACCCAAGCTAATATAAAAGCGTGGTAAAAATAAGAAACAACGTTCGTACAGATTACGTCTTTTCGTTTTCTGATGTTATAAAAGTGTATGTCGATAAAGCATTGTTATAATAACGTATCAGTAAGTAAAGTGAATCAAATGAAAGTGAGAAATAAAGAAAGGCACTCCTGTCTGACTCGGATTGACGTTCTCACCTAAGACTCTTGAGATTTTTGAAATGTGTAAACCACCCATAAATTTCAATGAGTTAGGTTAGGTTCAGTTATTTTGTGTAAGTAAGTATCTATGATATCAGTATATAAACTTGAAAAATTATGTCTCAGGCGGGACTCGAACCCGCACGCGCGAATAGATGTAGGACATAATTTTTCAAGTTTATATACTGACAGTAAAATTTCAATTAAGTTGCTAAAGTATAAAATAAGATATCAATGATATTTTATGAATGTTTTAATTTTCACATGACATTCAGCATGGTTTCAGACCTTAGCCGGTTCTAAAACAAGGAATGTTAACATTAAAACCAATTATCGACCAATCTCAATTCTGTCGACTATCGCTAAACTACTCGAACGGCTGATACACAATAGTTTATATTTTCATATTCACAATAATATTTTACCTGAACAACATGGATTTGTTTCCAGACGTTCTACAACTACCAACCTCTTAATATATACAGCTGAACTTTTTGATAACTTAGACGCAAATAAACAGACAGACAGTGTATATACTGATTTTAAAAAGGCTTTTGACAGCGTTGATCATAAAATTTTATTACAAAAGATAGCTTATAATGGTATACGAGGTAATCTCTGGAGGTAGCTAAAATCTTACATTACAAATCGAACGCAAAAAGTAGTTATAAACGGTTATGAATCTGAAACAATTACCGTGACATCAGGTGTTCCACAAGGTTCAATAGTCGGACCATTACTTTTTATTATATATATAAATGATATTTGTGAATGTTTTAAATATTGTAAATTTTTACTTTACGCTGATGACCTAAAAATGTACCGTATTATTAACAGTTTCGATGACCATGGTAAATTTCAAGAAGACTTGGACCGATTAACTACTTATTGCAACAATAATAAACTTGAACTGAGCGTTGACAAATGCAAATGTATAACCTTCACTAAAAAAAACTAATTAGTAAATATGATTACTCATTGTGTTACTCAAATCTTGAAAGAGTTTCCACTATCAGAGACCTCGGAGTTATTTTAGACGCAAAATTAACATTGGACAAACATATCGATCACATATGTAATCAAGCCTTTAAGATGTATGGTTTTGTTATACGTGCTGGTAGTGATTTCAAACGCCCAGTCACAAATATCCATCTTTATAAATCACTGATTCGCTCACAATTAGAATATGCCTCTGCCATTTGGGACCCCTTTTACTATATTTACACGGAGAAACTGGAAAGAGTACAAAGAAAATTCCTGTCATGCATGCACTATAAATGTTTCCGAAGTCGCCTATCGTATACGAGACTGCTACAAAAATACAATATGCCTAATCTTAGATGTAGAAGATCACAACTACAGGCAATATTGATGTATGATCTCTGCCACAATAAATATGACTGCATTGATATTGTAAATAGAATCTGTTTCAATGTGCCGGTCAGACCGAGCATACGAACCTGTAGACCATATAAACTTTTTCACATCACGAAGTCTCGTACTAATGCTAGAAAACGTTCACCGATTGCTCGTCTATCAGCTATTTGTAACGGGTTTTTCAATGATATAGACATTTTTAAACACAGTAAGTTCTCATATAAAAAACTTGTATTGCAGAAGGATTTAAATGAATTTCAATAAATAATTATTATTTATCAGATTTGAAAGCCCTCCACTCTAATCCTATTATATTGTCAATCTGTGGATTACGATGTGGGTTTCACACATAGAAATAATTAGTTATTAAGAATTATTTTTCAATACATTTTGTGAAACTGTTTGTTTTCCCGAATAAATTAAAAAAAAAAAATCCTTGTTCTAAAATGAACAAAAAAAAGTTACCTGCAGAGTTGTCATGTCGGAGTTTTGCGCGGGATTCGGCGCGGGAAACAAAAAAGAGAAAGATGGACTTTGTTTCGTACTTTGTGAAATTATCCTAAGCAGCATTTACTATGATAAGGTGGTGGCATTGTTATAATAATGTGTCAGTAAGTAGAATAAACCAAATAAAAGTGAGAAACAAGGAAAGGCGCTCCAATTTGACTCGGATCCTCGTTCTCGCGTAAAACTCCTGTTATTATTAAAATGTTTAAACCACCTATACATTTCAATGAGTTAGGTTAGTTTAGGGTTAGCTTAGGTTAAGTTTTTATGTATAGGTAAGTGTTTATGATATTTTATGTATTTAATAAGAATGTAGCATTCCTACTAATGACATGGCAGCATGGTCTCCGACCATAGTCAGTTCGAAAAGGAACAAAAAATCCAAAAAATAAAACAAATAAAAAAAGGAAATTTTCAGTATTTTGCAGTGTCAGTCAGTCTGTCAACAGTGTCAACGATTTTGCGCAGGAACTAAGAAGAGAAAGATGGACTTTGTTTCGAAATTTTGTGAAATTATCCTCAGCAGCATTTACTGCGATAAAGTGGTGGCATTGTTATAATAATGTGTCAGTGAGTAGGATAAATCAAATAAAAGTGAGAAACAAGGAAAGGCGCTCCTATTTGACTTGGATCCTCGTCTTCGCGTATAACTCCTGTTATCATTGAAATGTATAAACCACCGAACTTCACCAAAAATTAAAAAATAACCCTGACAATGAAATACTCGAAATTTCTTTTAAACGATATAGGAATTATTGCAACTCTTTGTTAGGTAAGCTCAAGCGTCAATACAAGAAAAGTATTTTGGAGAGTGCCAAAAATAGTAAAACCATCTGGTCTGCTATTAAAACCATCTCTGGAGGTGATACTAAAAATAGTTACGCTGAAAATTTACTAAGCAAAAATCCAACAGACTCAGTGGAAAAAGTTAATAGCTACTTTTCAACAATAGGTAGACATTTAGCTGATAAAATTCTAGCAAAATTTGATCAACCTACAATTTATAAAAATATGCCCCGGTCACTCAATTCTTTTGTGCTTAACTCTCCCAATGAGGCTGAAGTTGAAAAAATATTAAGCAATCTTAAAAATGATTGTGCTATAGGTTGGGATTCTATCCCCGCAGTTTTCCTTAAAATGATCAAAGACAAAATACTTCTGCCACTCACAATTCTTTTTAGGAACTGTTTTGAACAAGGATGCTTTCCAAAAGTCTTTAAAAGATCTCTTATTACTCCTGTCTACAAGAGTGGAGCTAGGGACGCTGTTGAAAACTATGCCGATTTCGGTGCTACCTGCTCTTTCAAAAATCTTAGAAAAGATGCTAAATAATAGATTGGTCAATTTTCTAAACAAATATAGTATCTTATCTAGCAAGCAATTCGGATTCAGAACAGGTGTTAGCACAGATGATGCTGTCAGTGGCTTGACTGAATTTGTCACAGATAAGCTTGATAAAAAACAAAAGTGTGTAGGTATTTTCCTTGATTTAGCCTAGGCTTTTGATACCGTCTCGATACCCATACTTGTAGACAAACTCGAAAAAGTTGGAATAAGAGATTCTGCCCTTTCCATATTTAAAGATTTTCTTTGTGACCGTGTATAGAGGGTAAAGATCAAAAATATTATTAGTTCTGATGCCTGTGTCACGTTTGGAGTCCCTCAGGGCAGTATCTTAGGTCCAAGTCTTTTCTTACTTTACATTAACGACCTGTGCTCAATGACATAAAGGTAGGTTATTTACTTATGCTGTTGACACAGCTATAATTTTCTACGGAGAGACTTGGCCTGAAGTTCAGAAAATTGCAATGAGGGGCCTCCGGGTAGTGACAAATTGGCTTAGGGAGAATTTACTGACTCTTAATATTTCAAAGTCTACTTACATGCAATTCCATATATCTAACATCCTTACCGTTATTGATATAGATCTGAAAGTGCACTCGTGTAATCAGCAGTCGACTGATAACTGCCCTTGCCCTAAACTTTTGAAAACAAAAACGACTAAATATCTTGGAGTGATTTTAGACGAGAAATTAAACTGGCTTTCACATATAGATCTCATTTCATCGCGAACTCGGATACTCATTTGGACATTTAAAAAGCTTAGGCACATTGCTGATCTCGATTTATTAAAAACTGTGTATTTTGCCTTAGCACAATCAATCATGGGATATTGTATAACTACCTGGGGAGGAGCATGCAAAACATTTATGATAAAATTAGTAAGAGCACATAGATGTCTTATAAAAACTATGGCATTTAAACCATTTAGGTATCCTACAAATCTGCTATACCGCGAGTGTAAGCTATTGACTGTCAGGCAGTTGTACATCCTAAGATCAATCCCAAAGAAACATGTACACACTCCTTATGATCCTGAGATCTGTCGCAATAAACGCAGAATACCGGACATACTGATTATTAATAGATGCTATACTGCATTTTCCAGGCGACAATATTCGTGTCTGTCGTCTGTACTTTATAATAAACTAAACAAAATTCTAAATTTTTATCCTCTTTCTAAACATGAGTGTAAAGGTAAAGTCCGAGATTGGCTATTGTCTCTAGATTATGATAGTTGTAACGTTATCGTTACACGTTTACATTTAATTAGCAAAAAACTATTAAAATATATATATTTCTTTACTTATTTAACGAATTAATTAAACTATAACTTAAATCTAATTTACTTCAATATGTTGGTTCACCTATACGCAGCGCAGACCCCTAAAGTGATTGCTTTTCAATCCTTTGTTCTCAAATATCGTACGACAACGTATGATGATATCGTATGATGTTTGCGGGGGGACCTTCCCTCTCTTGCGACCGGTCGCGAGCTGCGCGAGCGCTAGCACTCGGCAGTCACCGGTCTCCAGACTGATTTAGTAGCTCATAAGCACGGACGTGTCGCTCTCTGCGCCTCCGTACTCCATTTCGTACGTCTTACGAGATTTGTATTGATAAATTTATAACCTATCCTGCATATTTTAAATAGTAATAATATTATAAAGTGTAAGGAATCCATCCCCGATAGGGTAAGTGATGAACAGTTACTTTTTAACGCTTAGTTAGTAATTACCTAGTTATAGTTACTTTCTGGCAGATCGCTGATATTAAATACGTATTATTTAACCTTCATCGATCTTGTTCCTCTCATCTTTCCTATCATAGTAATGTTTTCTTTATAACTGATTAATTATAACCTTTTAATAGTAAATTTACTTGTGATTAAATTAATTTCAATGCGATTGGCGTACTGTCTTTACCCAATTGTTATTTAGCTGCATTTGGCGTATTTCTTAATTATTTCCTTACTTCATTGTTTACTTTTACTGTGCTTGTGCTCCGTTCTGATTGCGATCTTTTCATCCGCCTTCACCTCACTTTCTACCCTCTTACATAAACCGACTTGCTTGGCTTGGCTGTAATGGTGGTCGCAATCAGAGGAGACGCAGTTACAAATGTGCTTGACAATTTGCTTGAGCTTTGATCCACAGGGAACTTGCCTCGGACCGAACATACTTCGGATATTGACATCGGCGTGTCCACTTACGGGCTCCCCCTGGACCGCCGTGTCACCGCACACCTACTGCTGCTAGCTGCGTTCTCCATCTTCGGCCACCATCCACCTTCGGCCGCTCTGTCAGGGAAGTCCGTAACCGAAAGCAAATTGTCAGTCGGGCCTTCACCCACGCCCTTGTGTAATTTATTAAATAAATACATCTTACTTATCGTGTACGCTTGGTGTTGGTCATTTTTACCTACCCACCCGCGACATAGTACAGAAAATATTTTGATTTAAATCCAAAATAACTTTGTTATTATCAACTTTACTGTATGTCGTATAAAAACAAAATAAAATAAATATGCACATTAATATCAGATAAACTTTTTAGGCTATAAATGTGTATTTATATGTATGTGTATGTCTGTTTATGTGTATGTCTATGTATTTATATGTGTATACTATATCAATATAATACTTATTCCGTTAAAATAACTAATTTTATATAACTTAGAAGAAAATTTTATTTTGTATTTTGAAGAATAACAGATAAAAATTATTGTCATTTTTCTGGTAGAGGGGACTGATTCCTAAGATACAGATTCGTCTAGTTTGGGAATCAGAGTCATTAATTTAAATTGTAACTTTGTTGTAATAAAGATAATTGAATTTTTTTTTGAATTTTGAATTTCAATGAGTTAGGTTAGTTTAGGTTTAGGTTAGGCTATTATGTTTATGTGAGTATTTATGTAAGTAGTGTATTGTATGTATTTTAAATTGACGTTAAAACTGTAGACTAGGCTGTATGGACTCTTCAGAAGCCGTTTAATTTTTATGAGAAAAAAAAAAACAGTGTCAACGTCTAGCCGCGGTCGCAAGACGCAAATGTTTTTATTGTCGTTCGTTACTCGTTTTTTGTCTTTCAATAATTCCCGTTGTTCACTTCTTTTTAGAGCGGCGTTCGCATTAAGTTCTGCATTACTTTTCGAGATTAAATAATACTTCATCAAAAATGTCTATCGATATCAATGCGATTGGCGCCCAGAAAGTCAAGAGCGTCGCCGACGGAGAGGTAACTTTTCTATAAATAAATTTGGAAAATTTTTTTTGCAGCTTGAATCTGGATCTGTTTCTTGTGATTTTGATAATTTTTTTTGCGTGTTATGTACTAAGTAGATAGCAGTGATATAGGTATGTATCGAGTTTTTTAGTGTGAGAACGCTTCAAGCGGTATAAGTATAGTATTAGTTAAGTTTGCGAAACCGGCTTATCCGCTTCGTAATGTTTGTGCTACTAACAATAATATTTGCATAATGTATCATGATTTAGCCATTAGTCGAGCGCCGAATGCAAATTATAAGACGTAGTTGTTTCCCTGTCAGGTATATGTGACTAATAATGCAATGTTGATCAGAGTATGTTATGGTATGTTTTTGTAGTTGAACTTAAGCTTAGTCACAAAGAACTGGCAACTTCTGAATAACATTTTTTTTTAAAATAAATTAGATTTAAGACCTGACCTCTTTTAAGTTGACAGAACACTTGTTGTTTTTCGACTAAACTGCAGTTTGTTAAATCTTTCTAAGGCCCGAGTTCACCAACAGACGTTTAGTTTAAACAGCGTTTAAAATATTATTTGACATATTTTGTATGGGAATTGTGTCAAATTAATCGTCACTCTTTGTTTACCGGCTGTTTAAGTGTTGAACTCGGGTCTAAATGTTGGTTTATTTTCTCTATCTTAACCCCTCAATTGTAAGGTATTCCAGACACAATCAAAATTAATTGTTATTGCGACCGCTGGCGGTCTTATGATCATGTAGGAGATAACTCTCAAGCTAAATGAATAATTTTTACTGCACAATCTAGCATTTATAGATTCAATGGGTGTATTATTTAAGTAGTTTCACTAAACGGCATAAACATTGGCAATAATAATTCCGAATAATAACAATTGTTTGTGATAAATGTTTAAAAAAAAAATGTCCTATCTAAAAATAGGTCATTTTTACTTTATCAATAACCCACAAATGGATTTGGAAAAATGTTAGTCAATAATTATGTTTTTCAAATCATCATTATAGTAGTTTCTTGAATAAAAAATATAAAATTAAAGATATGTTCATACAAGATGATATGTTCTTAATTGATTGTTTGCATATTGATAGATCTGGCCCATATGACAAATATATTTATATTGTGTCTATGAATAATTGCATTTAGGGGTTAATACTTTTTGTTTTTGTTTTTTGTAGTGATGACTATTTTGTTGGTGAATTTCAAATTGTTTCATTAAATTCTTACATTTTTGTTAGTAGTGTTTAGTTTAGTTAATTGTTTAGCTATAAATTATGAAAAAAATTATTCGTTAAAAGTTAATGGTTGAATAAAAATATCAATATTTTTAATTGTGTAAAATATCAGTTGATATTTTTATGTAGATACATTATTTTTATATTTTCACCTGTACTTGATTGAATATGGTTGAAAATATCAGTTGATCTGTTTATGCAGATACATTATTTTGATATTTTTCACTGTAGTTGAATATAGTATTACGCGTTTATTTTTATAGGTTTATTCAATGAACTTGAACAATGCGTAGGAGCCTAAAGTAGAAAAAAATGCATCCGCATAAAATACCGGACTCTGTTAAATATATCAAAAAGAAAGCTGTTCAATACGCCGAGTAATATCATTCATGCTGGAATAGAGTTTAATTTCAGTGCAACCGTTACTATTTGTTTGACTCGTAAATTTTATCGTATAACACCTCGTCTCAATCACGATCACGCGCCACTCGTATCCTAAATAATGCATTCAAATTTAGGCTCTAATACGTTTACTTAATGCTTACATTACCTTCTTCAATAAACGAATAAATTTATTAGAAAGTTTGGATATGATATTATTCTTTGACTAGCGTTATAAATATGTATGTATTTATCAATCGGATAGATTTATCTATATGAACAAAACTTTTAGTTGCATTTAATTATCAACGGCTCTGATAAATATTTTTATTAGATAACGTTAATAATATTTATTGAATAAATGTGATATATTTTTTTATTAGTTAAATTTAACTGATAATAGATATATTCACCATCTCTAATACTTGTGTTAGATGTTGACAGTAACTGAGACAACTCTCCAGGTGTACTTTTCATATCCAAAAAGTATGAAACAGTATGTTTTTTTTCTGACCGATATACAGGGTGACTTGGAACTAGATCACAACATTCAACAGGATTCTAGCACACGTCATTTGCAACGTTTTTGGGTGTGGACGCTATTATTAAATATAGGTATGAACATATTTGTCATTAAAAAATATATATATATATTGACTTAAAAAAAATTGACCCCTAACTAAAGTAAAAACTGAACCACAAAAAAAGTAAAAAAAAATGTATTTTTTATTCTTTATTATCTATTTTTTTTTATCATTCCAGACACAATTGAAATAAATAGTCATATTATGTCTCGAATTTGAGTTCAAACAGCGTACTGGTTAAGTTACCAGTTTTTTTTTAAAACAGCTAAAATAAAAACGTCTCAGTAATGGTCCATTTTAAAATATTAGTGTACCAATACACACAGAAATGTTGCAAATGATTGGTATACTTCCCTTTTAAGATTGTGCTCCAAGTCACCCTGTATAAACAGAACAGTTTATTGTAAAAATTGTACAGCTTAAAATTTTGTTGACAGTGGCTATTTTTATATTTCATCAAATACTAAGTGGAGAGACAGGAAGCTCCCACTTGTTTACTAGCAGGAATAACAGTTTAATTCTAGCTGTACCGTCCTGGAGCGCTTACGATCACTGTTTAAGAAATATTTTGGTGAAATCATTGTTGTTATGCTCTTGCTAGTGCGATATCTTTGCCTAAAGGATACTGCCAGAAAAAGACAGGCATCTTCTTCTTTCCACCAATGGCCGAACCGCCTAACGAGAAAGGCGATTATGGCTAAATTCGCTTTGGAGGGGCCTGTGTCTGGGAGTGATCTGTATGCCCGCGGTGTTGATGTTGGCCTAGTTGCTATCGTCTAAACCAGTGTTTCCCAAACATTGTTCTGCCACGGCCCTTTAATTTTCACACTGCCCATGTGACCCACTTAATGCTTTAAAAACCAAACTGGTTCCATTTGGTTAAGTAATATACATTTATGAATAGAAAAAATGTTTTATTAATACTACTATTTAATCACAAAATTTTAGTGCGAATACTTCGCACGCTGCCTACCTATGTTTTACTAAATAATTTAAGTTCGCCGAAAATGACTAAAGTTTAAGAAGAATATTTATGCGTCGATCGATAGTAATAGTTATTATTTTATAAACTAAGCGGGAACGTTGCGACCCAGTCTTTTGTTTTGATGGCCCGGTACCGGGTCGCGACCCGGCAAATGGGAAACGCTGGTCTAAACGATACAATTATTGGTGATATATCAAATTCATCCTTACATAATTTTTATTAATGAAATGAAATGAAAGCTTTTATAATTTAAAACCAGCAATGTTTGTGAATTTTGTGATAAAAACATTCCGTTGCTGTCTAAAAGGTACAGACGACAGTAGATTTTACACTGGGGCATCTTAACGTCGTTGGAATAGGAGCGAGTTTGCAACAAAAATGTAAAGCATGATGTGCCACTGTATTTTATGACAGTAGTCTGCAAGATAACAATTGACACGTTATTTATTGCTGCACACCAATATCACCTTAGGAATGTTGATAAAGTTTTTTTTATTGATAGGAATATTCTCGTAAATATTTTTCAAGATAACGAAAATAAAATGTAGTTGACTGATGCTGGGAAACATGCTAGTAGTTTCTATATGGTGACGCCTTTTGCCTGCCTATAGCCTATACGTTCGCGCCTTTTAAGTCTTTAACGCTTCCAATGAGTAATTCGTGTTTATTACCTTCTTATCAATTGTGTGATATCTTCCGAGGACAACAGATAATAGAACAAATTGCTAAAAAAAAACACTTCTTACGGTATTTTAAGACATGCATCCTTTTTCTAGATCATGTCTTGTTACTTCATGTCTCAATATTAGTCTTTTTAAATGATATTAATCATTAATCTCAGAGCGTTAAATCAAAGAATTTAATTATTAAATTTTGTCGGTTTATTGAAGAAGTTCAAATGAATTGATGAGAAGCAAATAGGTACCACGAATTACTCATTAGGTTTATAAATCAACAAAATAAAGCCGACTTGAATCTGCAAAACAGTTAATGTTTCTTGAATAGAAAAAAAAAAACTATAAAGTTCTTACTTTTAGAAAATTCTAGACACTCTTGCGTTCTTAATTGAGCTCTTTATCATGATTCCTTCTTAGTAACAAGGTATTATGTTAGAGGATTGGTGTTAGTGTACCTTATTCGTAATTAAATACTTCTGAAATTTACCGAAATCTGTTATACAGTACGTAATTTTACCATGTAATACGTATAAAAATCTTTTGATCAAATTTCAGAAATCACATGATTGCTGTATTTTCTTTGTTGTGTTCTATTTCAGGTGAAAGAGCTTAAAAGTTTCTGGGAGAACCAAAATACTGCTGTCATCTTCTTCCGCCGCTGGGGCTGCATGTTTTGCAGGCTTTGGGCTAAAGAGGTAATTTAAAACTTACAAACATGTAAAGAAACATCGACACATCCTGTTGTTGATGTCACCTTATATGTAGCCCGGTCATTAACGATTTGTACTGAACCGTCTTTTTTAATAGTAAGAATAAATTATCTGTTATTGTGATTAGTAATAAAATAACTGCAGTTTTTTTTTCTTTTACTGTATCCGATAAAATAACATCTTGGACGAGCCTATACATGTTTTCTACGTAGAGACAAACGCTTTAGATAATTGACCAGAGATAGTAATGGTGATAAGATTGGATTTTGTAAAAAGCTAATAAGCGTGTTATCGGTCCCATTCAATTAAACATGAACAAACTTTAAACTATAATTATTTTACGTTTTGCAGCTAGGAGATATAGCACCAATACTCTCGAAACATAACATCAAACTGGTAGGAGTTGGTGTTGAAGAGGCTGGCTCCAAGGAGTTTGTTGATGGAAAATTCTTCGATGGAGGTTGGTACAAAAAGAAAAGAATAATTGTTAAATAATATAAGACAGTATATAGGACCTAAGCCTTAAAGGTAGTACTGCAAGAGAATAAAATGTTTTTTTCATAAGAATATAATATGAGGTCTGCACATTTTCTACAACATAATTGATTCATTTTCAGTCCACTTTACCTCTCCAAAAAGCGGATTTTGCCTTAATCTCCACGCTTGATAGGTGGATAAGAGATCTCAGTTTGGCGGTACAAATATGCCACATTTCTTATGACCATTTTGTTAAGCCGGGACCACAAGACATGACATTTATGTGGCGAAAGATAACGGCCGGTCCTAATAACCTATCTATCTTCAGTTTTAGCATATCGGAGATAGAAAACAACTTCTGTCTTTGTTTCTCTGGACGGCAAAATCAGAGATAGAAACTGTTTCCTATCTCCGAAATGACAAAACTGGCGATAGATAGATTATTGGGACCGGCCGTAAATCATTTACTTAAGGGTAAAAATACAACTTCAGGGGTTCACAATAATTTGTTTACTACCTGTAAATCTGTTCCAGACCTATACTATGTGGAGAACATAGCAACGTACCAAGCGCTCGGGTTCAAGCGTTTCAATCTGGTCACAATCCTGACTTCGCTGTTGTGGAAGCAGTCGCGAGAGGCCATCTCTAAAGGGAGGAGCATGGGTGAGTTCATGTCTATAGTGACTGTAGACTGAGATTGAGGGAACATAATAGAAAGTATCAAGATAATATATGCAATAAAGTGCAGAGAACATCAAATGCAAGTTGTGTTTTGGCTCCAGTTGAACTACTGTGGTTTTGGTATCATATGTATAAATGTTTATAAGATTAATACCGAAAGCCTCTTAACACTTTTCGGAAAATAACACGCCTGTCGACGTGATGATCCTCCCACCACAAGCCAAGGCGCTAGTACAAAATAGTCAAAAGAAAATAACAAAGTACAAACTCCAGGTTTGGAAACCGATCTAATCGGCGACGGATTACAAAATGGCGGCTGTCTTCTGATTCAAAATGGCCGGCTATTGCGTCACTACGTGCAGAGCTGTCCTACCGATCGGATGTGCAACATTGAACTGCTCGAGGTTTTGTTTGTGTATTTCTTGCCTGATTACAGCAAAGATCCTCGCGAAAAAATGATGTCATTATAATAAAAGCAGCTGATTTAAATTTTTTTTGGGGAAGCATACAATTATTTGACCGGTATATAGTACGCCATACTTTACTATCATTACACAAAAATCTATGGTAGATACTAGTTTTAATCAATAATTTACGAACACTATAAATGGACACAAAAGAAATGTTTACGGATTCGAATCGCGTTTTATAAGATTATTTATATTTTAGATACTTATAATTTGATTTATTCCCACGTTCTGAAACACTTAACAGCAATTGTGGCCTTCTGTTTCCATGAAGTCTGCCCGTGACCACTAAAGCTGTAAAGTGTTCGAAACTTCGGGATAAATCAAAACACAATTTGCAGTCCTCATAAACGCGAATTAAATCTTAATGTTTCATTTTAGTCTTTGACTGACTTAAAAGTTTGTCAATTGATTGAAATGTTAAGTTTTATCGGTACCTCATTAACGTAATTCTGATATAGATTTTAAATTAAAATAGTGAACTATGACGTCACGAGTTACCATACTCAAATGACAAACTATTTATTTGATTTCAAAGAATTGAAAAGTCTTGTCTTACAGGCATCACAAAGTTCTATTAAAAAAAAAGATTTCTAATGATTTCAGTGGTGACAAAAACACAAAAAAAATAATTGTATTACCTCTACTCTTAACAAAAACCTTACTTTGAAATTTCATTGTTTGTATAACCGCAACTCTCAAAAAACTAATGGATCGTTTGCTGTAGTCAGCTAATATTATGTATGTAATTGTAATTAGTGTAAAATTTTTGCAATTAGGTTTAGGGGGTGATATGAAAGGCGATTGGGTGCAAACAGGGGGTGCGTTGATGATGGAGAAGGGTGGCAAGGTTCTCCATCACTTCACACAGGCGGGGCCGGGGGAGCACATGTCCAATTTAGACATTTTGAAGGTAGGTTATTATGGGTGCGAGAATCGATGAAAAATAAAAATTGGATATACATTTCAATACAAAAATAACACCTAAAACCGTCCTCATTGGGGGCTATCGCTAGTGAATTTGCCACTAGAGGCGCTTCTGTCGCGTGAGGTCCAATAACATTCACTTTTCACTGGTTTTAGCGGGCTTCGTGACATAAATTATATATTTTTTTAATTTACCTGCTGGAAAGTGATCTCCTTCGTAAAATTATCGCAAATATGGATTATTTGGCGCTGAATGTGAACGCTTTGAAAGCGGAATTAAGAAAAAGCGCAAAAATAGGCGGTTTCAAAGAGCAACTATTTCAGAAGTCAGTTGTTGATATGAAGATAGTAATTTATAAATAATAAACTTAATTAGATTCAAGATTTAAAACTTTGTTTCGGCGGCGATTTTATAAAGTCGCCTTTGACAGCTATACCTCTGGACGTCAGTCTACAGTGGCGCCAACTGGTGAGTAAAGAAAAGGTAGTCCCCATTGAATGACATTTACGTTGATCTTATGTCAGTGTCAACTTTATAACCCGGCCAAATCATGTTGCGATGCAATAGTGTAGATATTTATGTCATGTTGTATCTATTCTATTGATATAGGTTGTACTAAAACTGCACGCTTAAGTCAAATGCACTTTTAATTAGGACTTTTTTGAAGCTGATTGTGTATGTAGTTTCTAGAGTTCCGTACCCAAAGGGTAAAATGGGGACCCTATTACTAAGACTTGGCTGGCTGTCCGTCTGTCCGTCTGGCTGTCACCAGGTTGTATCTCAAGAGCCGCGATAGCTAGACAGTTGAAATTTTCACAAATTATGTATTTCTGTTGCCTCAATCAAACAACAAATACTAAAAACAGAATATAATAAGTATTTAAGCCCTTTTTCGCTCGATATCAATAATGACAGGTAGGCACTACGTGACGTGATTAAGCGAAATCTGATAGCAAGCGGTATTCCGGCTGAGAGTTGGGAAGAACGCGCACGTCTAAGACCGGAGTGGCGTCGGACAGTTCACAAGAACGTAGACAAATTTGAGGAAGTTCGTCTAGAAAACCTTGACGCAAAACGTCAAATTCGGAAGTCACAACCAAAGCCTTCCTATGCATATACATTTAACGCAGCTGGGCAGCTTTTCTGTTTTCCATGTAGCCGAATTTTCAAAACGAAGTTCGGTTTTGCTAGTCACCTAAGAGCATTCCATCCTAATAGCATCACCTGATAGTTACATGACAGCAAGGAGTCGCCGTCGTCGGATACGGCGTGGATATATATATATATATACATTAACTAAATTCATGGACCTACTGTTGTTTACCTAGTCAATGGTACGGAACCCTTCGTGCGCGAGTCCGACTCGCACTTGGCTGGTATTTTATATTACAAAAAATAATTAGGCTCGGCTTAAATGGTTTTACATCAATGAGTCTAAAATTGTTTTTTAATAAATTGGAGTACTCTGCAGTGGTTCCCACAACGAATGAATAAGGTTTGAACCTTGTGCGATAATAAGACAGCTAATTTAAAAACTATGTCTTCACCATGTAATATCAACAGTAAGTCATATACAATTCAAATTGACCGTCTCATAATTAGGCTCGGCTTAAATGGTTAAATATTTTTGGTACATCTTGAATTTATCAAAATAGATGTGAAAAATCTGCATTTTTTTGGTCAAAAATGTTTTGTTTCTCAGGGTTTATTAGATAATACATTTAATAAAATATTTTTCAGTTTATTATGTCTTTAGTTGTGTATGTAGTGAGATGTGACATTAAATAGTAACTTATTTATCTATTCATCCGTTATTGTAGCCGTATTTTCACCTCCTTATTTTAGTTACTATGTCCGTTTTTTTAAAATGTACAACGCAAGTTTTATTTTTTCAGACTTTCGGTCTTGAAAACGAGTATAATCCTGAGACTATGGCCAACAAGAAACCCGAAGAAAGGGGAGAGTGCAATGTACGTATTTGAACAACTGCAAAGATTGTGTATTTAGATTTTCTGTATTACATCTATGATAACATTGTGTCAAATTTGAATTACAAATATAAAAACTTTTTTTAAAAATTCCCTCTAATTTAACAACATCGCCCGTTGGTCAAGTGTTTGATGTATCGGACCAAAATCTCGAGCCGCAGTCCTGGGGCCTCATTTAGCTATTTCAATTGCAGTTCGATCGTGATTTAATTTTGCGATTTTGACATTAAGCCCATACTAGAACTGTCAAAAACCTGCAATTCAATTACGATTGTGATACGATTTGGTTAGCTGAATTAGGGGCCTGGGTTTGATCCCCGGGTCAAGCAACAATAGTTTTCGATTTTCGAACATTGCTTGGATGTGTTATCACCAACCAGTATTTGGCAAGTGTTGTAATTATGCCTGTGCCCGTCATTGCTGTGGTGACTTGGATTCAATGATGGAGGCCCTGCAGTGAGATGATTAGGCGGTTACTTTACTAAAAGTAAAGTAAAGTAACAGCCTATAATCATCCCACTGCAGGGAGAAGGCCTCCATCATTAAATACAAGTTACCACAGCAATGATGGGTGCTGGCAAAATCACCACGCTTGCCAAATGCGGGTAAGTGATCGCAAACCCGAGCAATATTTGAAAATTAGAAACTTTATGTTGCCCGACCCGGGGATCGAACCCGGAACCCGAGATCTTGTCCCGGTATATAAACCACTTGACCAACGGGGACTTTACTAATAACACAGTATCAAGTCACACTTACTTACTCGTAAACATATTATCTAAAGTAGTTAGACGCAAAACTAAACTTTGACATCACACCTTCCCCATTTTCAGACAGAGGCGTCGCCCTAAGGAGTGGCTTCTGATTCTTGAGCGCAACTCCCTAGCGCCCATACATACAATATGGACGGAGAGGCGCTGCAAGCATACGAAGATATAGCGGAACATGGATAACGCTCCCTTGCTGGTTTCATACAGGGTTGCAATTAAAAATAAAAAGCTTGATCTAAACATATAATGGCCGCACTGTATTATTGAATTCACACGAATACTATACATTGAAATTAAATATACAGATACAGGATGAAATTATAACCACTTTCCAAATTATAATATATTAATTAATCTACTTACGAGACAAAAATAAATGACGTATTTTTTCTTTTGGTACAGCCCAGTACAAAAATGTCAAGATAAAGCACTCAGAAAATGTCCGCCAAAAATCGAAAATTTTTGATACGGCCGCCGCAACACTTTTTTTACGTGTTGCGCATCTCATTCATTCATTACGATACTATTCATAAGTTTTTGATTCTCCCTTTATACCTTAACAGGTCTTGGACCGTAAAAATTTAAAACTATATCGGGAAAAATATTTTCGGGTGACAACTTGATTTACATTTTTTACTTCTTATATAGACTATAAATACGATACTGAACGCCTATAAAAATTTTGGAAAGTGGTTTAAATTTCACCCTGTATTTTACATTTTATGTTTGACTTGCCTTTATTTTTAGTTAGTATTTATAAAATATACTTTTGACAATACTAACTTAATAATGATACACTCAAAACATTAAAAA
This sequence comes from Anania crocealis, assembly GCA_949315895.1. NCBI lineage: Eukaryota > Metazoa > Arthropoda > Insecta > Lepidoptera > Crambidae > Anania > Anania crocealis. The sequence goes on along the minus strand of OX438873.1, from coordinate 9,156,645 downwards.
TATGAACGAAAATACAGTAGAAATAAAAAATATAAGAAATACATGCATTGTCGTATTTGTAACTGAATGGAACCAGCAACGGTATTGGGAAAACGCACTGATTTTTATGACGTAAGTTTTGTATTAATATTTTGACGATTTTTTTATACAATTTATTAATCATAGTGTTAATGTTTGGGTACTGGGTATTGTGATTCGTATCAATAAGTGGCTTGGCTACAGAATGTTTATTACTATCTACGCGGCCTAAGAACTGTTAGATATACTAATTCAAACTTAAATTGCCATTTACGCAAGGTAGTACAGTTAAAGAATTTAATTAAAAGTTGCTAGAAACATATCATATTATAGTAATTGAACATATTTTTTATATTCAAAATTATTTAAGAGGCCTATAAATGATAATTTCCTTTTTTTCATTCCGTGTAAAACGATGACCCATGACGAAATGACTTAAAATGTTTATAGACTTCAAGCCCTTGGAAAAAGTTAACCTGTGAAATGAACCAACGTGAATAACGCTTAGAAGGCTGTTACTATATCAGAAAATAACTCTGAGCACTATGCCGTCATTTCTGAGCATCACCTATATGCTAATTTTAAAAGGGTTGGACCCTTGGCTTTCGACCCCTGCGCTGGAAATATGTACGGCGTTTACGGGTAAAGTATCTGTTCATGTGTACTAAAGGAATTACACAAATGCCGTACAATAATAAATGACCTATATTGCTTCTGCAATTATCGGCGAATTTGTTGGTTCATATCACAGGTTAATTTTTTTCAAGAGCTTGTAGTCTATTATAGGTTGACTAGTCTCACTCGAATATAAATACCCTAATTCTTCGTAGTCAAGTCACAGTTTATTGAGGACTGATTAAAATTGTATAGTTTAATTCATCCTATATCTATTTTGAGACTTGAAATGGTTGGATTAAATATTGTTACATAATCTAGGTTTTAATATTGTATTAGATGTTGTTCGTAAAAATTTTGAATTTAAAATTGTTATACCAGTGCTGGTAAAAAAATAATAATTTTAATTATATAAAGTTTATATTTAGTGCGTCATATAGGGTGACGGAAGATATCCGAAATCTTACTTGACTAAATATATAAATGCCTAAATCATGTTTATTTACGTTATACGGCAAAATGGAGGAAAAAATATTGCCTGCATTTTATATTTATATGATAAAATTACTTCTACATATCCTATTTTAGTACATTCCATAAGTAATTGATTCATATTACTTATCCCATTGTTGATTTGATCGTAAAAACGAAGCGGTCTCTTCCAGATAAAATTTTGTTAATAGCATGGAGTAGGAATTACTTTTTTGTATTGCCGGTTGAGTCGGACTCAATAGAAATAATTTTAGATGGAAAATTGTCAATTTTTCTATTCTGCTCGAATAGAAAAATTGTTATTGTATTACTTAACTAAGTAAAACATGAACCAATTATTTATAAACAAAATCCAATGTAACTGTTTAAATGACAATTATGTTGTCATCGGCACAATAATAAACGCTTGATATTCATAAAATGTTTTATTCAATGTTGCAACTTACTTAAATAAAATTAACAGACACGATATTAAATTACAACTTAACTTATAAAATTACTGTAACATTAATTTCTTAACACCTAGCGATGAGACTTATTATTTTAATTCAATATCACAAAACTTTAGAATGGCAAAAGTATTTCTCAGTCAACGTAGTGTGAAGAGGTGTGTAGGTTGCCAGTCAAATTAAAGAAGAAGGAGGTATGATTGCCCCTTTAAAGGGGATTAGGGGAGTTAAGTGCTGCCCCCAATTGACTTAGTTTTATTACTTCTAAACAAAAGCTATTCTCAAAAAACTGAAATAATATAATTTTAACAAATTACCTCTAGTACTTATTGAATCACAGTAAACTTTTTATTTACTTATTTATAAAGTCGAATTTGTAGCTAACACCAAAAGCGGCCGCTTTTAGCAATGATGTACAATACGAAAGAATGCCAGAATGAAAAGCAGTTAAGTGTTTCGATAAATACTAGAGGTTATTTGCTAAAATTATATTATTCTAGTTTTTTGAGAATTAATTTTCTTTAGAAATAATAACCAACGCAATTCCGAGACCGCGATTAATGTCTTTAGCTCTTAGGGTAAGCCAGTGGTCCTCTTTCAAGCACCAGAGGATCGCAGTCAGGCTTTAAGTGGGTAGGCGGAGCTCATTAAATAATAATATGTATTGTCTTATGGTCTGGGTATCTACGGAAGATGTATTTTTGGTATCATGTGTTTGTTCTTAGTGTTGTTTCTTTTATTTTTGTAAATTGCGTTGTGTATATGGCAGATACTAAATAAATTACTGGCCAGTGGTCTGGTCACTTATTCATGTGGCTATAGTCCACATATTTACATTTGTTGTCGGCATATGACAAGCTAGATTTGAATGAATTTCATGAACACAGCTATCAAACACCCACAACCTTCTTTGTCAAAGAACAACGAGCGTAATTCGGATACAGAAGGTACACTTTGTCATCCGCCGCGTCACAATAAATTATGTCATTGGAAATGTCAAAAACCATTCTAAAAACAACACTACCTTCATCGAACAATCCCATTTCTACCAAAACATCATGAGCGTAATCCAAATAATATAACATTCTAGCATTCGTCTCCAGAAAGTAGGCGTTGTCATTTTTATCAGTTGTCAAAGAATAAGGAATTATACTGAACAGAGACGGTTTTGTAAAACCTTTTTTCAACCTATAAACTAAATAGTCACTTGAAAAGTAGATATCGTCGAATTTGTCTACAATGAAATCGTCTATGATATAATCGGACAATGCTGAAATACAAACAGTTCGGTTATTTTCAATGTAATGCAGTCCTTTTCTTTGATGCTCGGAAAAATATAATCTGTCCTTATACTGCATATGCCAAATAGTTTTACCGAATTGTCCGAATCGTTCAGTCTGTCGTGTGACTGTGTTATATTTGTATATTCCTGTAGTTCCAGAGAAATACACTTCTCCTGTGTGTTGGTTGATGGCTCTAGCAAAAGAGTACGAGATAGGCAGTGTATGCATTTTCAACGTATCAAAGTTTAGGTCTACTACTGCTGTGTAGTCTGTGTTTTTCATATTCTTGTAATGAAGGTGAAGGAAATTGTCCATACGATCTATGACGATCTGCCCTGACAGTTGGGCGCCTTCGAACACTTTTTTTCTGGTGTAGCAGACGTGATCGAAGCATGCGTGGCAGACGGCTGAAGTAGGTGTCAAGAATGTCGATACTACGTAGAGTATTATAACGAACTTCATAATAATATATCTGTAAAAAAATTACATATTAAGTTAGATGTTCATGACAAATTTCTTCTAAGTTGCGTTAATTTAATGAAATCTATTTTGAGGAAGGTTATAATATAGCCAAAATAATCAATTAGGCATAAAATGTGGAAATAAGTTCTAAATACTAAAATCTACAGTGAATAGGTACCTGACTAGTCTATGTTAAGTTTAACACGACTTTTTTAATGTAATGTAGGTACTATTTAAGTACCAAAATAACGTATGACTTGATTTGACTTTACTCATAACGTCATATCTATTTCCACAGAAATATATGGCAAAATTACGTTATTAATATAAAAACAATGTTAATTGATTAGTGTTTACTCTTCTGAATGTTTTTGATTTAATCGTATTATAATATAAAAACACGAAAAATAGGCATTTTGTACTTACTTAACAAATTGGTCTCATAAAATCACCATGGCCTTCATTAACAACAGATTTAGAAACGTTTTTGTATCTAACCTATTAAAATATCACAAATACACACACGATACAACTATTCGTCCGTAAAAAACATTATGACCAAAATACTCGCTATCTCGTCACATACCAAACAATGCGCATTGAAATAATCAAACTGTTGTTTACAAATAATTTTATCAATGACCGCGAAATTAAGTCATTCATTCATTTATCTAAATGTTTAAACAGTTATGTTCATTCGAAAATGCAATCATGTTCTTCTTTTTTAATGGCGAAGTACCTACTTGTGTTGAATGTACACTGTTCCAACAAAATCACGAGTGCAGATTTTAGACGAAAATTAATAATATAAAAAAATCTTTAAAAAACAAACATATTCACGTCTACTTATACAATGTGACAGGGGTGGTACCTACTTCTAACCCGCTAAGGCTAAGTACTATATCTAAATTCATCGACAAAAAAAAAATGGGGTGTCCAACCCCCTCTCCCTGTAAATTATTACAATTTTTTTTCAATGTGCTGCGACGCGCTCGATACTTTATGCGATCTCAAAGGTTTCATACGTTGTAGAAACATGAAAAAAATGGCAGACGGTAGCTAATGACACCGGCTAACCAATCAATTTCTGTGTTTAAGATTATTTTAGTGAGAAAAAAAACATTACTTAATAATTTTGTGATTTAAAATCACTTTTTTTATGTTTTCAGAAATAAGTCCAATAAAATAGTTAATGATTTGCACTTTTAAAAGTATTTGAGTTATTCTCTCTAAGGATACCAAAAACATCACCATAACTTCACAAATTCAAGTATTGACAACCGTTGCGTACATTCGTAAATGAAACGACCAAATTTTTTTTTATTAAGACATCAAAAATAATGATAAAAGTCAATTAATTAGTTGCTCTAAATGTCCGCCTCAATTCTTTGGTTAGACCCCCATATTATTTTTTTTGGCGATGAATTTAGATCTAGTACCTACTTAGCCTTAGCGGGTTAGAAGTACCACCCTATCACATAAAACCCATAAAATTGGGATTTTCGTGCAAGTTGACTCGGTCAGCTGACCAGTTTGTATGAGGGTTCAAATTGTTCGGTTTCGTGGGCTGAGCTACCGCTTGGGGGGCTTTGCGTTATTTCATTGACATAGTATGGGTATAAGTAAAATATGATTATGTATTTTAATAATTTTAAGCAAATATTATGTCATGATATTGTTGTACTATAACAGTAACTAAGCCTGTAACTTTGTACTTTTTGGACTCAATAAATATTTCTTATTATTAAAAAAAACATTGTAGATTATTGTGTTAACATATTAATAAATTTAGAGAGGGATTTTATAACATATGAATTAATAGAGTTAAGAATGCATTTAATGTTAGTTGGGCGAGGAAAGCTATTGGGAAGGAAATCAAGTAAAGAAGAGCTGACTGAGACTGCTGATAAAAATGGCGTCAGACTGTCTTAATACTCGTACTTTTCATACTTTAAACTGCTTTTGCTGCGGTGTAAACGTTGCGGTTCGAATCTCGCTAGGGGCAAATAATGTAGCAATCGAAAATATTAGAGCTTAAGGCATGGATGTTATTAATATCTTATTTAGTAGGTTTATCCGTTGTCTAGCTGTCTTAGGCTTATTTCCTTAGTCAAACGGCTAAATAATGTAGTAGTAGGATGAATTGGAATATGAATATTTAATCTAGTCTAGGTACTTGTGTAATTAAATGTATAACCCCCAACGCAAAAAGAGGGTTGTTGTATGTTTGTCGAATCTGTCTCTGTGTGTGTATGTCCGTGGCATTGTAGCTTCTAATGTAATGGACCGATTTATTTTTTCTGGAATCTTGGATATGGCAAGGAAGTGGCTAGTGTGCAGGTGTATTGTAGAATGGCTAAGACAACCGCTCCTATGATTCCGCAGTACTTATTGGGCGGACATATACACAGCTAGAACATCTAGATAAAAGGAAATCTGTAAAAGAACTTAGATAACCGCCATCGCTCGAAGATTGCGAGGCTGAAGTGGCAGTGGGCGGGACACATAGTAACAAGACCTGATGGCCGTTGAGGCGGAATGGTGACCGTGCACCTTACGATGATCTGTGGGTAGGCCCCACCTGCCCTGTGTGCCCGGGATCTGGTGAAGGTTGTGGAGATCCTAGGGACGGTAGCCCAGCTATGGGCGTTGTTTCGCCGAGAGTCAAGCCGATCATCCACCGCCAACTAAACTAAGTTAGTTTAGCTTAGCTCGCATAGTTGAGCCATTTTTTCATACATGTGCGTCCACCGCAAACTATGCCAGCTAAGCTACATTGCATGAAAAACTGGCTCAATTATGCGAGCTAAGCTAAACTAACTTAGTTTATTTGGCGGTGGACGATCGGCTTCAAGCAAAACTGAATCTTGAATCTATTTATTAGGCTTAGTTTCAGGCTCCAAATCTCTTACATAACTGGGACTTAGGTGATGGAAAATAAACACTTTTTTATACATACATTCACTTTTTTAATATGAATGCACGAGTACAGCGTGTTGATGACCTAAATATGATATAGATAGCGCCACCTCTTGTCGTCCTATGGTATTGTAAGTGCTGCTAGAAGAAGAAGGGCAACAGCGTCTTCTCTTAGCTATCGGACAAACTGCGATGGCCTACCCGCCTGCCAAGCGTGGCGATTATGGCAAAATCCTTCTCGAAAGGTCTATGTCAAGAAGAGGACTGGGATATACATATACTATATGATCAGAAATGAGGTGATCCGACAGAGAACTAAAGTTACCGACATAGCCCACCGGATTAGCAAGCTGAAGTGGCAGTGGGCTGGCCATATTAGCCGCAGAACCGACAACCGCTGGGGTAAACGAGTTCTTGAGTGGAGTCCGCGTCTCGGCAAACGTAGTGTAGGACGCCCTCAGGCCAGGTTGAGTGACGATTTGCGCAAGGTGGCTGGAAGGAGCTGGATGCGAGAAGCCGAGGATCGACCTAAGTGGCGTGCAATTGGAGAGGCCTATGTCCAGCAGTGGACATAGGCTGATGATGATGATGATGACGATATGAAACTAGTTTTTAAGAGAAAGTCAATGTAGCCCAAAGTCAATACCTACCTACCTAAAACATGCTTTAAATTGCAGTATTAATTTTACACACTTATATTTTTATTCCAAGCTACCAATACAAAAAATAACGCACAATGTTGTTTTACAATATCATATTCAGTTGCAATAAAAACGTTACAGGATGCATATTATTCGTGAGAATAAGGCTGGTTATAGACATTAACACTTAAACAATCTTTTTCGCGTGCCTTTTGTAACGTGTCGGTGTAGGTAATAATACTTTCATGTTTATGATTTTAAATCTTCGACTTTGGATCTTACGGACAGACGTATCTTTACTAAACAATCTTAGGTACGGATAGATACGTATCTTTATCTTTAAGCTTATAATTCATCTACAAAAATTTTTATCATGATTTCCGCTGTAATAGACGCACTTGAAAGAGGCAATATTTTTGTGCGTTTTTTTGTAAGTCTATAGTTATTGTAGAAATGAATGTACAGTAACCTGTTCATCATATTATTCCTTTTCGTTGAATAATCGCATTTATGTTAACTACTTAAGATACCCCAGTATTTTGCTTGATGTGATATCGTCTGTTTATAATATCTACCAATGATGTTTTTATTTTACTAATTTACTAGCTGTTGCCCGCGACTTCGTACGCGTCAATATCTGTTATTATGATCGCGATTATTTTTGCAACATTTTTCACTGATGCTTCGCTCCTATTGGTCGCAGCGTGATGTTATATAGCCTAAAACCTTCCTCGATAAATGGACTATCCAACCCAAAAAGAATTTTTAATTCGAACCCGTACTTCCTGAGATTAGCGCGTTCAAACAAACAAACAAACTCTTCAGCTTTATAATATTAAGTATAGATTAATTGATTTAAGGTTAAAACCTCGAGTACCACTGCTATTCTTTTTAAACATGTAAAAAACTGTATAATATCTACTTAAATAATATCAGTATTTAAACTTAAAAAATTATGTCTAAGGCGGAACACTAACCCGCATCTCTATGCATACCGGACGCAGTCCTGCATTTCCCGCCTGTGACTAAGTCTTAAAAATTTTCGCATCGTACGCGCCCGCCCTAAATCGCATGTTTATCAAACAAGCCGACAAGATGAGTTGTGTATTGCTAATTTGTATTGTTTCAACTTTTGGTGTGAAATCAATCTGTCTGTCTGTTCGTTCCAGTCGCGCTATCGAGCTGTCTCTGATGGTGAGTAATATTCTTGTTTTCCCACTTTTTATTTTTATTATAGCTCTTAAGTATAGTCGTATTATTGCGTAATTCTTTTTGTATTGTATCAAAAACTAAATAAAGTAACTTTTGACTAAAAAAAATACAATACTAGTGCCTATTACTTCAAAGGAAGTCGTTGAAAAGACCCCTTACAATGTGTCAGCTGACCTTCTTGCTTCAATTTAGTATATTTGTATTATATACTTTGATTTTCAGAAAATTAAATACTATAATACGTACCATCTAACTTTCACCTTTAATTGCATCTGAAACGGTTCAGGCGTTTTTAAAAAAACTAAAAAATTATTAGTATGGAAAAATGACTTTTCTCGATTTCGTCCATACAAAATGGCAATTTCATACTTTAACCCCTAATATAAAAGATTCAAGAGTATTTAACAGCTTGAAGTCCCAACTGTCTTATTATATAATTGAAAACTACGATCTTTATACATAAATTTAATCATATATGTATGTTATAAATTTAAGTACAAAGAAAGAAAGAAAAATGGATTTATAATATTTACATCCTATACAGGGTGAAATTTTAACCACTTTCCAAATTTTTATATAGCAATCTACGAGGCAAAAAACAAATGACGTATTTTTTCTTTTGGTATAGCCCAGTAAAAAAATGACAAGATAAAGCACTTACGGCCATTTCCAATAACCTATCTATCTTCAGTTTTGGCATATCCGAGATAGAAAACAACTTCTGTCTTTATTTCTCTAGACGGCAAAAACAGAGATAGAAACTGTTTCCTATCTCCGATATGCCAAAACTGAAGATAGATGGGTTATTGGAACCGGCCGTTAGAAAATGTCCGCCAAAAATCTAAAATTTTTGATAGTAACACTTTTTTACGCGATGTGCATCTCATTTATTTATTACAATACTATTCATGAGTTTTTGAATTTCCCTTTATACCTTAACAGGTCTAGGACCGTAAAAATTGAAAACTATTTCTCGAAAAATATTTCCGGGTGACAATCAATCAATCAATCAATCAGCCTATTGCAGTCCACTGCTGGACGTAGGCCTCCCCAAGGGCACGCCACAGTGCACGATCCCCCGCTTTCCTCTTCCAGGCACTACCAGCGACCTTCTTCAGGTCATCGGTCCATCTGGCAGGGGGGGCGTCCTACACTACGTTTGCCGAGACGTGGTCTCCATTCGAGAACCCGTCTACTCCAACGCTCATCGGTTCTGCGACAAATATGGCCAGCCCACTGCCACTTCAGCTTGCTACACTTTTTGATTATGTCCATAACTTTGGTCCTCTGCCGGATAATCTCGTTACGGATTTTATCCCGCAGCGAAATACCGAGCATAGATCTTTCCATAGCTCGCTGAGCGACATGCAGTCGGTGGGCCAGCCTGACCGTCATGTTCCACGTTTCGGCTCCGTATGTCATGACGGGTAGGACGCACTGATTGAACACCCTACTCTTCAGGCATTGCGGTAGTGACGACGAGAAGATATGACGCAACTTCCCAAACGCTGCCCAACCCAGCTGCACTCTTCTTGTGATTTCGCGTTCAAAGTTGTCTCTACCTAACTGCAATATCTGCCCGAGGTAGACATATTCTTGGACAACTTCGAGCGCTTCACCGTTGATCAAGATCGGCTCCGGAGTGATAAAGTCGTTGAACATGACTTTGGTCTTGTCCAAATTCATCCGGAGACCGACCGACGTTGAAGCAGCATTAAGGCTTTGCAGCATTTTCTGCAAATCCTGCACCGATTCTGCCATCAATACTATGTCGTCGGCAAAGCGAAGGTGGCTGAGATATACGCCATTGATGTTGATGCCCAGTCCGTTCCAGTCCAGTGTTTTGAAGACATCTTCCAGTGCGTTGGAGAACAGTTTCGGAGAGATGACATCTCCCTGTCTCACCCCTCTGAGCAACTGAATGGATTTCGTCTTGTGACTCTGTACTTGGACGGACATCGACGCTGCTCTGTATAGGCTTCTCAGTACCTCCACATATCGCCAGTCGACTTGGCATCGCTGCAATGATTCCAGAACAGCCCAGGTTTCTACGGAGTCGAAGGCTTTCTCGTAGTCCACAAATGCTAGGCACAGCGGCTGATTATACTCTTGCGACTTCTGCATAATCTGCCTCACTGTGTGAATATGGTCTATCTATACTGAACGCATATAAAAATTTTGGAAAGTGGTTAAAATTTCACCCTGTATAATACCAATGTTTTCTAAATATAATTTTCATGTAAGTGGCTTATTTAAGTCTTTTTTGAAAATAAATTCTTTAAACCTAAACCTAAACCAATGTACTGTCATTAGGAATATGATGATTAACATTCATAGTAAAAAAACTAGAGTAACTGCCTATTATCGTGCCACTGCAGGGCAGAAGCCTCCATCATTGATTTCAAGTTACCACAGTAATGATGGGTTTATTTAGGCACTAGCTGTTCCTAGATTATTTTTGACTGATGTACTAGATTATTTATGCAACATTTTTCACCGATGATGCGCTCCTATTGGTCGCAGCGTGATGTTCTATAGCCTAAAGCCTTCCTCGACAAATGGTCTATCCAACACAAAAAGATTTTTTCAATTCGAACCAGTACTTCCTGAGAGTAGCGCGTTCAAACAAACAAACAAACAAACAAACTCTTCAGCTTTATAATATTAGTATAGATAATCACCATGCACGCGGGTTGGTGATCATCACAAACCCGGGCAATGTTTGAAAATTCGAAAATTCGAAAACTATTGTTTAACGGTCTGGGGTTCGAACCTAGGACCCCGTGATCTTGGCCCGGTACTTAAAATATTAAACCCCCCATGGGTTCAAATAAATATAATTATTATTAATGCAATGTTCAAAATTCAAATTATGTTGTATGTACTAGCGGACCCCGCAAACTTCGTACCGCCTCCGAATAGTATTAGCTTTTGACTTGACGTCTTGTCATTGTCATCAAATATGGCGAGGTTGGATTAATGTATTAAGAAAGATTGTTTCTTAGTAGTTATTTTAGATGTTAACTTTCCAATGATTTTAGTAGTTTTGGGGTGGTGGGATCTACCTCCTAGTGGTCTACCCTGGGCAACGGCATCTTTGGTTTTCTAACCAATGATGACGGCTAACATATCCCTCTGCGGTGGTAGGCTTCGTAAGAGGCCGCCTGAATGCTACCACCCTCCTGCCGGAGTCCAGTGCCAAACAGTGCCTCTGTGTTCCGCTGGTGTGCGGGAGAACCAGTACCTCTGGGAAGCTCGCTCCATCTTAGGCTTTTTCTTAACCGTATAGTTAAGTATGTAGTCAAGAGCAAACCCATTATACATATATAAAAAAAAAGTTATTATAATATTCCCGACGAATACAAAATCAAATACACAAAAATCATAAAAATCGGTCCAGCCGTTCTCGACTTATAAGTGGTGTAACTAACACGACTTTCTTTTATATATATATATATATATATATATATATACGAGTAGATTTAACAAATAAAATGTTTCTTCCTTATACATTTTGAACCTACATTGTTGTTATTTGTGGCTGGACTTGCAGGTATTACTAACGTTGCTAATTAAATATATTTTCCACAGTCTATGGAACACACCCAGACCCAAGCCAGTCAGTCTTTGGTCACCCATCTTGTTATGGTGGCCATAGCGACAGGATTGGATCCTGTTTGGGCCAGGCCTTGCTACGAGGGAGGTGATTTTGAGGTAACCCATCATCAGGCATAACATAAGACTTCTAAAAAAAATGGTCTGATGTAGTCTGATAATGATAAAAAAAAAGACGTGTGGCACTCGGAGACTGCCGCGGTAAAGCTATTGCATAGCATTTTTTATCAACTTATGCAATTATAAAACTTAAAAGTATCACTCCTGTGCCGGTCGGAGTGGGGGGTGTTAGGTTATTTTCTTTACGGAATTTCTGGATTCGGTCTCCACGCTCAAGGCCCGCGATAGAAGCTATGCAATAGCTTAATTTTATGTATTTTCTAATTTTGACTTTTGTTATTAAATTTTTCTGTTATTTTGGCAGATATGGTCATGGCAACCATACTGTCGAAATCCTTATTTTCTTCTAAATTCTTTTAAATTTCGGTAATTCAAAATTGTTCGATCGTGCCTCGCCCCGAGTGTTAGGTTTGGTTATTTTCGTTACGGAATTTCTGGATTCGGTCTCCACGCTCAAGGCCCGCGATAGAAGCTATGCAATAGCTTAATAAAAGAACAGCCTATACCTAATCATGCCACTTTTCCTTTTCCTGCTGTGGAAACGACTTTACATCAGTATTATTACTATTTATTTATTTAAAGAAATGCTTATTTATAAATGCTTAAATGGCAGTGGGCGGGACACAAGAAGAACCGATGGCCATTGGGGCGGAAAGGTTCTGGAATGGAGCCCCCCACCAGGTGGACTGACGATCTGGAGAAGGTCGCAGGAAGCCGTTGGATGCGGGTAGCGCGGGACCACAGAACATGAAAAAAGATTGACTGTCATGCGCCATTTGTACCTATGAGAACGAGTTTAAAGAAAGCCAAACAAGCGATTATTATTTGAACGGACCCTATTGGTCGCGCTACGTCAAAAGAAACCAATCACAGCGCTCACTTTCAAGCATTTGCTCATAACCTCTGTGGCGCGCCTGCCCTGCCAACATCGCCTTTTTAACCTAATAACCTAATTCCATGTTCTATTTGCGGGGCCGATCGTTGGGAGAGGCCTATGTCCAGCAGTGGGGGTCGTTCGGCTGAATGATGATGATGACTTTGATTTCAGTTATGTTTCCTATCAAAATCTTTGACTGACGATGAGACATTCCCAGACGTCAGAGAGCAGTTTAGTCGTGATCACGCCGAAGCTAAAGTGAAACAGAAATACGACATTGCCTTTGGTAAGAGGGAGATGAGAGACATATCAGAAGACTACCACAAGAACTGCACAGGGTGCGAGGAGGACAGCGATATTGTAGACAGAGAGGATCACGTTACCCAGTACTTGTCGGAATTGTTGGTGAATACGGATAGTGAAATTACTAGTTTGCAGGTAAACTAATACTGAGTACTGCGTCTAAAACTATAATCCTTAAAATATAGATTGGTTAGAATGACAAGCAACGACGTAACTTTGTAGCAACGTTATTCAAGTGATTTACATTATGCACCCGAAAAATTAAGTCTGTATGTATGTAATTAACTGTCAAGGTTTTAATAACGTTGCTCTGCACATATTATAGTCTAGCCAATCATACTAAAATAATCATTTATAAAAACTTTACACTTTCTAGAAACCCAATTACATAAATCTTCCCATCCCACCAAAACACGTGAGCGCGGATACAAACATAAACACACACACACACACACACACACACACACACACACACACACACACACACACACACACACACACACACACTCGCACACACACACAGTTTCTCTCAGAGTGATTTAGATTTAGTACATATAATAAAACTGCTAAGATAATGTAGATTAAGATTCCACTTAGATTAGATTACCTAAGTGGAATCTTAATCTACATCTCGACCCGACCCGGGGATCGAAGCTGGGTCCCTGAGATCTCGGCCCGGTATTAAACCACCTTTTTTTTTTTTGTGTACGCAGGAAAAAATGCATTACGCATACCTACTGCTTCAGTGGCAGCAGTAGGTTATGTGGGACTCTCTTGTCGGTGCCCAACAAGCATACCCACTAAAAAGACCTGCGGTGTACCTTGCAACGTATGTTGGCAATGTATGGATTTCCTTTAGGATGCCCTCCATGCACCGCCTACGTACGGCCTATGCCGGGCCTCAGGCAAAAAGTATGGGTGATGCTGTACACCAGGAATCACCCCCAGTCTGGCAAGCTGTGCAATGCGAGCGCTGAGCCTCCCGGCCCAACGCCCACTAGCCTGCTAGAGAGGGGAAGTTGAGTTCGGCGTATGCCTTCTCGTCTTCCCCCATCTACGACGTCGGGTCGGGTCCGCAAGCAACGTCGCCGACCCGAACCGTGGCTACCCTTTGCAACGACAGTGCATGTCGTTGCAAGGGGCCGCCAACGTCTCACGCCCACTCGCTGCCCAGCATGGCTCAAACCATACTGGGAAGCGAGCGACTTCCGTCCGCCGCGGGGCTGACGCCTCAACGGCAACACCACCGTCGCGCCCTCCAGCGCGAACGGCCACAACAGGCCACGGGCCGAAGCCCGCTACCACCGTCTGGAGACGCATTCAACAGCGGACTGCCCAAGCCCGCTGGAAGCGTCTCCCGTGTGGGTTTTGGTCCGCGCCGCCCAAATGGCCGGTACCCTCCATGTCTGGAGGGCGTTCCCCTATCTGCCACCTGGGGACGCGCCCGGTAGGAGACCCAAAACTCCTTCCCTGTGAAGGGCGGGGGTATTAAACCACCTATACCAACGGCGGTCAACCGACCAAATCATTAAAATAACTTAACTTTTCAGGGTAGTGACGTTGAAGAAACAAGAGAAGAATCAGGGTAAATACCTATTTAATACAAGTTAAGAACTAGACTCGATTTATTTTTTCCTATGTATCAGTTGCTGCCAAATGACAATTTCTCAACTCAAAATTTGTAACTAATTTTATTTTATTTATACTTAATTACGGTTTTGTACCATAAACAGAATCCTTATACTTAGGATCATTTTGTTGACGCGTAGAGAAATTTAAAAAAATATACGTACTTTTATATGATATTTAAGCAACTTAATTGCAATTATAATATCAGTATATAAACTTGAAAAAATATGTCTCAGGCGGGACTTGAACCCGCATCTTCACGCATGACGGGCGCGGCATGTTAAAAAATGTGTTACTGTAACTTGAGGCTGTGAATAAAAAACTTTTAAGTTAACCTAAAAAAATATACGCCAATTTATGCCGCAAATAATGTATTTTTCGACTTTCTCAAGGGAATCTGACTCTCAAGGGAAATTTAAAGGGTATTTCCGTTAACCTTCAACTATGAAAGGCAAGTAATACCGTCTTATACAAGTATAGGAAAAATCAAAAAACTATATTGATATTTATCTTTTTATTCAGAGTATCTGTAATTAAATCTTTAAAAAAATTGGTAAAAACTTGAAAATGACTGCGAGAGTCGATTCTTAAACTACATGCAGGTATAAATATTATTTATCGACATAATATTTATACGGAACCTTTTTTTTGGCCGAGTCCGACTCGCACTTAGAGCTTAGGCCCTAAGCAACTAACTTTTTTATAAGTTGTTATTCAAAAAAGAAAAAAAAGATTACATAAATTCATTTTTAATATTTTCAGCGGCAATGTAGATGGATACTTCGCTTTTTTGACTGAAGAAGAGAAGATGTTTGAAGTGGAAGGAGTTTGGTCGAAACCCGCTAGGACTATTGTCGACGAAAGTGAATTGCTCAATAATGCATAAATCTACTATATTCAGAATATAATTAAACCTTTTATTTAAAATCTTAAATTACAAATTTTCTTCATACCGTAAAAAATGTGATCATGAAGAAGTGACCAGAGGTACCAGGCTATTTTCAAAGGGTAAGATACTTTGATTATCTTACCCTTTGAAAATAGCCTGGTACCTCTTAGCCAAAGATCAATAAAGTCCACCAATAATACATTTTCATGACTACGGTACCAATCAATTAAAATTCTTAATGATTCTTACAATTTATCTTCTAAATCTTGAACCGCAAATAATTTGGCACGGAAAGGACGCTTAATATTGACTCTGCTGTAAATCTTCAATCAACTAAGTACTCTCCAGCAATGTAACCACTTAGTTGGTCCATCAGCAAATTTACGGCTCCAAAAATAGGGGGTAGGCTCTTTTCAACCTTCACAGATTAAATACTACATGGGACTTATGCCAAATTGTACAATGGATGGAGTTGGAGTGTTGCCAATGCGCAATGTATTATAAGGCACCTTCATATCTAGCTTTTGTTACCGGCAAAGCAATTATGTAAGTGTGTACCAGATTAGGCCACCTGGTCCTAATCGACAATGTTGAGTTTTGTTGCCTTTGTGAAATATTAAAAGCTTTTTCGTCGTTGAAAGTTGGTGACAATATTTCTTTCGTTTTTGGATGTACTTAACCTATTTATTTCGCGACATTATATAGGTATTTAATTTTTAGCTGACCCGGCAAACGTTGTTTTGCCATAAAAATGATTAAATTACTAAAATGGCTATCGAAAAATAGGGATAGTGATAAAAGGGTAAAAATTTAGGGTTGTATGTATTTTTTATGCCACATTATAGAAAAATAAAAACAAAATTTTAAGGGTGAACAACCCTTATCACTTAGGGGTATGTAAAATAGATAGTAGCCGATTCTCAGACCTACTGAATATGTATATAAAATTTGGTAGAACTCAGTAAAGCCGTTTCGGAGGAGTAAGGTAACTAACATTGTGACACGAGAATTTTATATATAAGATAAAAATACGAAGACAGTAATGTGGGCTAAAAATTTACATATAAAAATAAAAATCTGAGAGTTGTCAAGGGAGGGAGGGATGGAACGAAGTTCATTTTAAGTGAAGTAATTGTAATATATTTTTAATTTAATTTTTAATTCTCTCCCTCTCCCTCACGCGCACGCCGCACGGCTTACACAACTAATAATATACAAAAAGTGTCGTTCAAAAAGTTTCGTTACAATATTTTCCGTCTACCCCCTTTCGAAACGCGCGATAAGGAACTTCGTTACAAAAATAAAAATCATTTATTAAACTGTTTTACATTATTTTTTGAGTCCTCCTAGTAAGTTGTCATAGACAGGCACTCGTATTGGGAATAACTCGCTACTTCACCTTAAGGGTGACTAAGATAATATTACTTATAATCAGAAGAAAGTACTATATAAAAAAGCGGCGTTGTGTGTGTGTGTGTGTGTGTGTGTGTGTTTGTGTGTGGGTCTGTGTGTGTATTTGGGTGAGTGAGAAGGGTGTGACTGTCTGTAGGTACACCTTAGGCGTCCAACATACATAATAATAAAAAATTACATATCTTTTTATGTACTTTATTTTGTCACTAATTTGTAGCCGTTTACTGTTCCGAATAAAAAAAATAGGATTCAGATTTTCTCAGAGCTTAGCCTTCACATTGTCTAATTTGAATATGATTGCAAGAAATATCTGGAATAATTTTCCTTAATTTCCATCAGTCGGTTCTCTTTGGAGTTCGCGCACGGACCATTATTGACCTCGACGAGACGAGAATTGTAATCGAAAACATGACCCTTGCGGCGATTTGTGGTCCAAGGTTTGAGAGGCACGTCGCAAATTAGATATAATAGGGGTTAAAGTATGAAATTTCCGATTATTTTCCCACTTTTTATTTTGTTTATAGCTCTTAAGTATAGTCATATTATTGCGTCATTCTTTTTGTATTGTATCAAAAACTAAATAAAGTAACTTTTGACTAAAAAAAAATGCAATACTAGTGCCCATTACTTCAAAGGAAGTCGTTGAAAAGACCCCTTACAATGTGTCAGCTGACCTTCTTGCTTCAATTAAGTATATTTGTATTATATACTTTGGTTTTCAGAAATTTAAATACTATAATGCGTAGCTTTATTACCATCTAACTTTTACCTTTAATTGCATCGAAAACGGTTCAGGCGTTTTTAAAAAAACGAAAAAATTGTTAGTATGGAAAAATGACTTTTCTCGATTTCGTCCATACAAAACGGCAATTTCATACTTTAACCCCTAATATTTACTTTAAGCTTTAAAAAATTATAAGTATATTTTTGCAGATTCTGCATCAGAAGGTAGGTAATAAATAATTATCAGCTCAAAAAATATGATCGAAAATTTATCAAATGAATAACTTTACCTGTCCATTGCTAGACATAAAACTCTCCAAAGAGAGGATACGTCATATCACAAAGCTAGGTAGATTGAAGTTGTAATTACAACGTGTCTTTACTAACAGAAATGTCTTTTTTTATTTTAAGTTATTAAATTCTAACATGAATTTTAATGACTAACTTAAGCATAAGTATAGAAATTTATATTTTAATTCATAAGGTAAAATTCTTGTCTGATGGGTTTCTGAAGAGGTGACCAAAGAAGCAATGCCAGAAGGATGGCATCGTCTTCTCTCGATTTTTCTCTTGAAATTGCGAACGCCAATTCGCCTGCGAAGCGTGACGAGTATGACGAATTCCTCATGTGGCAGAGGCTTGTACACGAGAAAAAATCACATAAATGGAAATTTTTTTTCTTTCTATTCTATCAAAACCGCTATAACCTATGAATTAGAGTCAAACCTATAACGCCCATTTGGGTGTTACATAGTTGTTTGTAAAATAGCTAAATAGTACATACATTTCCACATGATACGATTTAAGCGCGTACTTGACGTCAAACAATGTTAATTTAACAGTGTGCAAATTAATTTGTACATCGTCAAATATTACTTACATAATGGATGTACCAAAATCTGGTCACGAATTGTGTACGATGTGTATTGTGGTAGAAGGTACATAATTCGTGACGGAAAAATGATTCTAAATGAGCGCCCACTATGAGTTGAATGAACACCCAAATGTACTTAAGTTTAAATTTCCATTAGGTAAGGCAGGTATGACAGGCTAGTTGACTCTTTTTGCAAATAGGTTTTATATGATTATTCCAAATAGACCTAAACAAATATTTTTAGATTTTTGTAGGACCTAGAAAACCGCAAAACTTAAGTTTAAAGTTCACTTTTCGTGCGACGTATGAAAACGCTGAAAAGCTTTGGACTATCTGTGGCCTGTGCTGTGACGTCATACGACTCAAAATAAACAAACACTACTAGTCCATCACTACCTCATAGTGTTATTTATATACTTGTGTCATAAATGTCAATGTCACGCTTAAAATGACGCACGCAGATGTATGACGTCACAAAATAGCCGACAGCGTTTCCAAACCTTAAATTTAAAATGATATATACCGGTTTCTTAACCAATATACTAAAGATAATATTCATCAACTGCGCCAAAATTTATAGCAGTCAAGTAGCCTATTCAATAGCGGACACATTTTAAGTGACATTTTTGCAAGTGACTGCTGTCTTACTATAAGTTCTTACTTTTTAGGGTTCCGTACTTAAAGGGTGAATAGGGGACCCTATTACTAAGACTTCGCTGTCCGTCCGTGTGTCCGTCTGTCCGTCTGCCTGTCACCAGGCTGTATCCCAAGAGCCGCGATAGCTAGACGGTTGAAATTTTCACAAATTGTGTATTTCTGTTGCCGCAATAACAACAAATACTAAAAACAAAATAAAATAAATATTTAAGGGGGGCTTCAATACAACAAACCCGTTTTTTTGGCTTTTTTGGTACGAAACCCTTCGTGCGCGAGTCCGTCTCGCACACAGAACATTAAAAAATATATCGTTTTTTATGTTCTGTGGTCTCGCACTTGGCCGGTTTTATTATCTATGATGCAATCAGACTTATACTATTGCGTCACTTCGTGCGAAGCTGTCTCTTTCACTCACTCTATCTTTCAGACACTCTAACTTTCATTAGAGCGACAGAGGTCCTGAGTGGACCAAGTGGACCCCCACCAGATGGACTGACAATCTGACGAAGGTCGCGACTACTCGCGACAAGCAGCCGGATGTGGGTGGATGGCGTGACGGTTCGATGTGGGGATACTTTGGGGAGGCCTATGTCCAGCTGTGAGTAGTGTTGCCAGGTCCGAATTATGTTAAATCGGGGCAGAGGGAAAAACAAATCGGGACTTATGGTTGCAGATAGGGACAATAAAAACATAGTTATGTAGTGTATGAGTAACACCTCACCCTCAGTTATTTTTTAAAGTAACTTATATTTATTGCGTTTTTTAACTAATATTCCTAGTAACTTTGAATTTAATCTTAAACACGTGACTAATCTACTGATTGAGTGAAGCACCATCGCGAAGCGGTGGCGTCTCTGAGCCAAAGAACAAAACAAAGCTATACCCTTGCTATACCGCTACTACCGCTACTACCGCTACTACCGCTACTACCGCTAGTGTAGTCATTCGCGCGAGACATAATATGTGATGCTTGCTATTTTGAGCGCTTTTTCGCATAGTATCATTTAATTAATATTAATAATTTATTTATTAATTTTTATCAAATTTGTTGATTCATCGGGACATTTAGTGTCCCGATCAGGTGCAAATCGGACCTCTGAAAATCGGGACGTCCCGCGCAAATCGGGACACCTGGCAACACTAGCTGTGAGCGACATTTGGTTGAGATTATGATAATGAAGGAAAAAGAAAGAAGAGACAGAATTGATGTATTCGAGTATACGGATTTGTGGGCAGGCCCCCTGCAAGGTGGACCGATGATCTGGTCAAGGTCGCGGGAAGCCGCTGGATGCGGACAGCACAGGACCGATCGTTGTGGAGATCCTTGGGGGAGGCCTATGCCCAGCAGTGGGCGTCGTTCGGCTGATATGATAATGATGGTGATGATACGGATTTTATTTTATTTTTGTTTATTTGTATTGCAGAGTGAGGCATCTGCACTGAAAGATATGCAACTACACCGGGCATTTTGAACCTCGTTATGTAACCACTTTGTTAACCTCTTGGCAGTGTTTTTTTAATTTTTTATCAAAATAACATCATAGAAAAAATATACAGGATAAAATATTTAACCACCTTCCAGATTTTAATACAACAATCTACGAGACAAAAAACAAATGACATATTTTTCCTTTTGGTATAGCCCTGTACAAAAATTCAAGACAAAGCACTTAAAAAATGTCCGCCAAAAATCTAAAATTTCTGATTCGGCCGACATTTTTCATAAGTTGTTCGCTTTCCCTTTATACCTTAACAGGTTTAGGACTGTAAAAATTTCAAACAATGTTGCGAAAAATATTTTCAGGTGTAAATTTGACCTACATTTTTTACTTCATAAATGAGCTCCGCCTATAAAAAATTTGGAAACTGATGAAATCATCCTGTATAATATTGATTTAGCTATACATTTTGAAACACGCTGTGACGCACACGGACGTTCCTATCTGTATAAGGTTCATTCACCCAGAATCTCACAGTCTGTTCCCAAAGTGACTAAATATTCAAAGCACTCGTATTTTGATAATCAAAAACAACGGAGGTAGGTACCTCCAACGTCCAGACCCGAGAAAATGTAGAAAAACACTTTCTACATTGACCAGTCCGGGAAACCCGGGACCTCGCACCAGGCGCGCCTTGAAAACCGGTGTGTACGCCACTCCGCCACAGAGGTCGTCAATGAGTAGTGGAGATATGGTTTTAATTAGCGTCTTCGTGCAGATAAATAAAATGTATATTTACTTATATTAATAATAATAATGTCTGACCATCCATCAATCAAAATCAATGACTAATGGCCATTTCCAATAACCCTTCAATAACCTATCTATCTTCAGTTTTAGCATATTGGAGATAGGAAACAGTTTCTATCTCTGTTTTTTCCGTCCAGAGAAACAAAGACAGAATTTGTTGTGTGTGAATTTGTACTATGCCAAAACTGAAGATAGATAGGTTATTGGAAATGACCTTAAGACACCGATTTTCAAATGGCCGCCAGCTCTAAGGTCTACGAGTAATATTGTCTTAGATCTTAGAATAAGCGTCTTGGTGTTTGTTGCACCTTCATAGTTTCCGTTCCAGAATACTTGAGGTTTATACCAGGTACCTTGTTTTTTCTTCGTGTCCTATTATGCACGTTAAAGAAAATCATCACACCTTCTCTTCCTATCTATGGGTGTCGTAAGAGGCGACTAAAGGAGTAGTACCAAAAGGAGACGGGCAGCAGCGTCTTCTCCCGACCATTGCCCAATCTGCGAACGCCAACGCTCTTGGCAAGCGTGGCGATCATGAAAATACTCCTCTTGGAGAGGCTGTGTCCAGCAGTGGACTGATAAATGCTGGTGATGATGATGATGTCCTTGTTGACGTGACAACGTCTTATAAATTGGTTTGCCGGGTGACACTTCAAGAAACTGCGTTACGCTCCGCTCACGTTATGCGCTCACAATGAGAGCGAGTGAGAGGCACGCGTCCCTTCCACTCGGGCATGGTTAGCCCGCCTAAGAGCGAGAGAGACAGACATAAAAAGTGAAAGGCACGCGTCCCTTCCACTCGAGCACAGTTAGCCCACCTAAGAGCGAGAGAGACAGAGCGAGAGAGAGAGAGTGAGAGAGATAGGCATACACACCGGTTCATGTCTTGCGCTTCTATAAAATCCAGTTCAATAAAATTTTGTTAATATGAAATTCAGTGCGAGATTCTTTGTATAAATTAATGTTTTAAATATAATTCTTTGTATAAATAAATGTTTTAAATTGTTACTATTATTTCATCCTTCTTCCTACTATACGAATGAATATTCACATTAAAATTATTTTACCACTCAAAGTCGTTGTCACGTAAAACTTTCGCCCGTATACCGACTTTACAGGCAACCTATTTTTTTTTTTTTGAGTTTCTATATTTCTGTACTGTTGCAAGCGCCATGATCACAAAAAACATAGTAAAAGTAACAGATATAGTCATCCCACTGAAGGGAAAAGGCCTTCATCATTGGACTCAAGTTACTACGGTAATGATGCTAGATAAATGCGGGTTGGCAATCACAAACTGGAGCAATGTTCGAAAATTCTAAACTCTTGTTGACCCTCCCGGAGATCGAACCTAGTACCTCGAGATGTTGGCCCGGTACTTGTTAACCTGTGCTTAAACCAATAGAACAACGGGGCGTTAGCGGGAGGTTGCTTGGTTTAAAACACAAGGTTCATGGTATCAATTTTTCAACTTTATGTCTGATATTATAATTGCAATTAAGTTGCTAAAATATCAAATAAAGGTTCATGGTATTAACTGGTATTAACCCTGAAACATATGTTTAGTTTATCCTAGAACACATTTTCACTAATGACTTAGTTCTCAAAGAAAGAGTCAAAATAGTGCAATCTCAACATTTCCCGCAGTATTAGCTCCAAAAGCGGCCATTAGGTGTTTTATCAGACCACTTCTGCTAATAGACAGATCGGCTTGGTTGAATGCTGCTTCTGAGTTAATACAAATCTTCACAAAGAGTACGAATGTTTGTATGCATCAATATTGTTTGTACATACTCTTTATAAAAAGAGTATATACCTAAGCAAGTTTTTTGTTTGTCTAGTACCCATAGAAAACGCTTAGTGAAAATGAAATCTCTCTGCCAGTTGGTTATCATATATTTTTCTAAGCGCACATTATTTGTTACCTTCATTTTCAATTTCGAAGTCCACGCAGACGAAATCGCGTGCAAAAGCTTGTTAATCTAATAAACCGATGCCTCATTTAGAATGTTAAAAGTAAAAGTAAATTAACAGCCTGTCATCATCCCACTGCAGGACAAAGGGCCTCCATCATTAAGCTCAAGTTACCAGCGATGATGGGTACAGGCGTAATCGCCACGATAGCTAAATACGTTTGGTGATCACAAACCCGACTAATGTTTAAAAATTGAAAATTCCTGTTACCCGATCAAACTCAGAAGCTCAGATCTCCAATGGGGTATCTTGGATCTATTTATGTAAAGTAATAAACAGTGCGCAGTACTAAATCTATAGTGGTCTGTCCGCATTCCCGATTCCATCGAGTGTTTTCGCGGGAAACCTTAAAAACACATCAATTCCAAGCAAAGACCCAGTTTAGATTCGATTTTGATAAAATTAGTTTCGCCAGAGTTGGAAGTTCGACAGAAATGTTTGTGGCCGACGTTTCGGAAAGTTTATGCATTTATTTGAATTTGGGATTTTTTTAAAACGTATTTTTGGTAAAATTCTACTTTTGTACAAATTTATCTTTTATTTAAGTACAATTATCTTGTATTATCAATTGCGTCTTTGTTACAGCAGGTTAGGAGCAGCAGTACCAACCAACAGCCTCCTGGCCCCTAATTCGCGTAACCAAATCGTATCACAATCGTAATTGAATACCAGGTTTTTGACAGTTCTAGTATGGGCTTAATGTTAAAATCGTCCAATTCAATCACGATCGAACTGCGATTGAAATAGCTGAATAAGGCACCTGATGCTGGTCCTGTCGAGGTTAGACGTGGACCTGGACAGTGTCATATCATAATGCAACACTGGACTCGCGTCCATCTTGTCGAAGACACCTCGATATCACACAATAACTTTTATTGTACCTAATCTAAATACTAACATAGTGAGTAAGTTCTATTGTTACTAACACTCTGGATTCTGCTTATACATATATACTTACGTCTTATTTATGTATTTAATTATCATCATTATCAGGGTATATCAGTACACAGTTGGACTTCCTCTCAAAATAAGTTTTTAATATTATCGCCAAGCCTCGCAGGCGGATAGCCAGATTAAAGGGGAGACAATTCATAATTCATTTATTCATTTTGCATGCATGTTAACAGAGAGAACTCCAAATCACAAGCAAGTTAAAAACAGTAGTTAAGAGAACAACATTAGAATTGCAGTAAATTAATAATCTATATACTAATATTATAAAGCTGAAGAGTTTGTTTGTTTGAACGCGCTAATCTCCGGAAGTACTGGTTCGAATTGAAAAATTATTTTTGTGTTGGATAGTCCATTTATCGAGGTAGGCTTTAGGCTATATAACATCACGCTGCAACCAACAGGAGCGAAGCATCAGTGAAAAATGTTGCAATAATAATCGCGATCATAATAACAGATATTGACGCGGACGAAGTCGCGGGCAACAACTAGTGATAGAATAAGTATCATCAAGTCTTTTCCTACACTCAAGTGTTTCAAGGCCAACCATTCCTTACAAATATGTATACAGTTCTGCAATAGCCATACATAGAAGAAAAATATGTAGTCATGCTTGAGAAAATACAACGCAAATTTGCCAGATAGCTTTACAAACAGCTTTACGGTTACTATCCGTACTTGTACCCGTCTCTATTCGTTTTGGGTATGGTCGGGCTGGACGCTATAAAGCTCAGAAGAACAGTGCTTTTGATTACGCAGTATCTTTCGGTGGTGCGCCAGAGGATCGACGATCCGGGTATACTAGAAAGGTTCCGTATCGTGGTGCCCGCGGTCTCATGGGACGCAGCGGGTCTGGTTGCGCCGCGCCGCCGCCCGCGCCTGCTGGCGCCGCCGGCCGCGCGGACGCAGCGCGGCAGGCACGCGCCCACTAACCGCGCCATACGCACTATCGGGGACATTCTTGCTCAGCATTTTGAAATTTATTTATTTGCAGACAGTTTTAGACATCTTTGTAATCAATTTTATAGAATCCTAAATGACATGTAAAATTTATCTACTTAATGCATTTTTACCTATTGACATACCTTTTATTCATAATTATTTTTATTTGTTGTAGTAGTACTAAGTACATTGTAATATAATATTGACTTCTTTGTATTTGACAATCGTTAATTGTGCATTTTTTATTGTTTATTTTTTTGCTATGAACCTATTATTATTGTTTGACATGTATCTGTTTAATTTAATTTAATCTAATCTTTGAAGCGTTTTGGATATATTCTGTTAGCTTTTAAGATGTATTTTGGAATTAAATAAATAAATAAATATCGTCGCTGCGCGTGCAACACCGCGGAAGAGCAGTTTGTAAATATCGCGTATTTGCTTTTATAAAATTTTACAAGACGTTAAGAAAACTGGAAATCTTAGTCGTTTGACAATATTTTACGGGCCACACTAACTAGTAACTTTCTTATAAAGTAAGTCACAAAAAAGTAACTACTTGGTTTAGTCCGTAAAATATAGCCAAATGACTAAAATTTACAGTTTTCTTAACCTCTTGTAAAATTGTATAAATAAAAGCGGTATTTACAAACTGCTCTTCCGCGGTGTTGCATGCGCAGCGACGATATACCACAACAAAAAAATCGCTGAACTTCTTATTTACCATGGCTGATAACAGTTCGATAAACAACAAGTAACACCACCTCTTTACTTCCTATGGGTGTCGTACGACGAGACTATAGGAAAAGACAGACAGCAGCGTTTCTCCACCGTTGCCAAAAAATGATTGACCAAATTTGTACTCTGGCTCGCGGACTTTTATGCTAAAGTAACCTCAAGATCATAAATATTGGAAACCTATTCTGATTTATCAAAAACGACTTCAAACACCATGAACTCAACGCCTAAAATCGAATATCAATTTAATGGTGACATTCGTCGGAAAATGACAACAGTAGAAGAACACACAGTAATATTACTTCGTAGCAAAAGTTGAAAATTTGTATATAGAAAATATGTAGGTATATGACTATTAAATTTACGGGACCATACAATCTGATATTCTTGATATATCTCCATTAAGTACAAAAATACTGAATATCACACAAAACATACAGTCAACAACATTTTAAACGGAATAAAATATACAAAGAGCATTCTCACAAAAAAAAATAGAGATACGCTCTACGTTCTTGAACTGAATCAGCATATTAAAACGGTTCGTTTGTTATTAAATTACCTACTTTAGAAAAATATTTCATTAAGAGAGCAAAACTAATCAGACAGGATCTTTAACACTTTCCGGGACACCAACCGCCTGGTCGAAGTGATCACAATAAAACTTCTATTGTGTCTAGCATTGTGTCCCGGAATGTGTTAATTACTGCAAGTAAAATTTATTTACACCATTGCAATACCGAGTACACTGTATCTTCGTATACTATGTATGTAAGGACGATTTTGCGCGCGTTTTGAATGTCAATTCAAAGTTCTATTGTCTATAAAAGCGCTGCGCGTGAGCAAACCTACAAGCGAAAGTGAACGAAAATGAAGGTGATTACACGTTTGTGATTTGTGCTGTTTGATAAGTGATTTGATAACACTATTTTTGGAGTGACATCCAAGTTAAAGTTACTGAATTTGGATCGCTATCTTATGGCCACACTATACATTTTGATAAAAACAAAAAAAAAAACTTTTTCTGTTTAATAAAATTAATCATTTGGTTAAAGTTTTAGTTTTTTAAAGTGTATCGTTGAATAAATTTTGAGTCGGTGCGTGATAATCGGGGGTGATTGCTTGATTGTTAAAGACAAGATCAGTTACCTTTTCAATTCATCTTTTTTGTTAGTAATATGTTTAGGTTTCACGTTTTTTCTAGCCTGTACCTAAATTTGATAAAGATAATAAATCATCGATGATCGTTTAATTCATTGGTCATATAAGAAGCATGATCAACGCAAAAAAAATTGCGAAGCAAAATATCTTTTAAATCGTTTTAATATTTTAATAATTAATAGACCATTGGAACTCTTACTTAAAATTAAAATTTGGCGAGCAGTCGTTTCGAAATAAATATTTAATTATCTAGAGCCTATTATGTTCTTATATTATCGATATACATAAAATAGGATCATATCATTGGTCGATTTGACACATACATACTTAGGTTTGCGTACCTGAATGTAAATCGTTTTGCTTAAAAAAAAAAAAAAAAATTGGATAAAAAAATCTGGACTCAAACCGGGTATTCTGATCTTGGGACCATTCGAGCTATAAACTGTACTATAAACTGGGTTTTTTCATTATGATATTGTAGCAGCTTTTCATTTCCTGAAAACACAGACGAAACGACGGTTTCCAAAAATGGAATGAAACCTTAGATCGATGTATTGCCCCCGAAACCATTATATTTAGCATCTGAAATTTCACGACAATCGTTGGAGCTGTTACAATAATCAGATTATAATAATATATGCAAGAGATAGATTATGTTACTGAACCTGGGACGTACGTTCTTCGCAGGAATTATTGGCTGTGATACCTCTACTGCTGAGCGGCGTGTTGTCGGAATCTCCGGCTCCGTACCCTCCAAGCGGGTTTAGACCTGCTGGTCCAGCTTTTGAGATTCCACAGAAGGTAAGTTTGCAATAAAAACTCTACTACTTGGCTCAGTCAATCTACGAAAAACTAGCGATAATTTTAACATGGTTTGGATATTTTGTTCTTCCTTACTAATATAATATTATAGATGCAAAAGTAACTCGGTCTGTCTGTTTGCCTGACGCCTAAGGTACAGAATCGATGTTGATGAAATTTGGCAGAGATAGAGAGATATTTGGCATTTGTATTCCACTGCTGGGCACAGTGTACCACCTGCGCGATATAACGTGTAGTTCATGCGGGAAAAGCTAGTCTACGATAAAACTAGCGATAATTTTAGCTTCCCTTGGACACCTTGTAAGTCCTTGTATGCTCCACAACAAATCTCATAACCAATAAGCAGCGTCAGGTGTATTACAGACAAATGGCCAGCCAAATCCAAGGTTTAATAACCTTACATAACTACAAAACACCTATTTTCCAGAATACTCAGCAACAACAACAAGAATACCTACCACCAGTCGAGCCGCGAAGACCCCAACCTCCAGGCACTTCATATGGAACCCCCGAAGAGGACGTCTCTGTTCAGGGCCTGCCAACTCTTGAACAACAGCCGATATTCCAGGTTTCCCCCATTAATGGACAAGAATACGTTGGACCTAATTTTAACTCGGATATCAGGAACCTAGATGATAGCTACAGGCAGGCACAGGTTGGTCGAATATTTGATTTTTGGCGTCATTGAGGACTTTAATGTACTTTAGTATATTACATAACTTTGAAGTACTTTAGTATTTTAAATAGGTACCTTAAAATATTAAAGTCCATCTATTTTTGTTTACAGTACCAAATCCAGCAAGAAAGATACCGCGAATTTGAAAGACAAAGACAATTAGAAGCTCAAACTAGGAATCGTCCTACCCCGACACCTCAAGTGCCTCGACAGTTCATTACAGAAAGTACAATCAGTACCACTGAACCAACCTCTACGAGAAACCCAGATGACTTCAGGACTACTGAATCATCTACTGAACTAAATCTAAATGAAGGCGAAACACTTGATAATAAAAAATCGGATGACAAAAAAGACAAAGTTAGTGTTGAAGTATCAAGGCAGAAGATTCAAGAATATCCAGGAGAATTGTTCTTAAGTTCACTGGCTCAGCTGCAACTCCAGCCTCAGTTTGTTCCTTTCCAACAATTAGGTCAAATCCGAGCACCGCTATACTACCAGCCAATACAGCAAGAGGCGTCCCAAAAACAAGTAGCTGGTTATGACGCTCAGACTCATTTCGCTGCTCTCCCATCAGTCTTAGCTCAACAGCAATATTTGCAAGGAATTCAAAATCAAGGCTTCACCCAAAGCCCAGCTTTATTAGTGGCACGTCAACAAGAACCAGCTAATGTTGGATTTGTTTCTCAAAACAGACAACCGTTCATCAACACACAGTATCAGCCAGTTATAGCCCAAGTTCCTCAGAATTACCCCCAAGGTCAACCCATTATTGTACAGCCACAGACTACCACCCAGTCTAAACAAGAGACAGAAGAGGAAGATGAAGAGAAAAATCAACAGCAACCCCAATTCGTTTATCAACAAAGCTATCAACCTCAAGAGGTAATCTACCAACCTACACAACCTCAACCGCAGTCGCAAGGCCAGCAAGAAGTATTCTTACCTCAGGCCCAATTAGTTAACTATCAAAACCCTCTTGTTCAGCAATATCAAAATCTGATCCCTCAGCAAATAAACCAACCCCAAACAGCGTACGTTCAACCTCAGTTTGTCAATCCTCAACAATATCAGAATGGTTACGTCCAACAGCAGATTTTAGACCAAAATCAAATCCAGAATGGTCAACAGCAACAGGTACAGCCTGAGCAAGTATATCAAGATCGTCGACAACTTCAGAACACTCAACAACAAGTCCAAATACCGCAGCAAATATACCAGGACCAGCAACAATTCATCAATCCTCAGCAGCAAGTTCAAATTCCTCAACAACAGGTCCAATATCCGCAACAGCAGATCCAATATCCTCAACAGCAGATCCAATATCCTCAACAGCAGATCCAATTTCCTCAGCAAGTTTATCAGGATCAACAACAATTTTTTAATGGGCAACAGCAATTTCTAAATGGCCAGCAGGTCCAGATACCTCAGTTACAAGGGCAGGATGCTTTACAAAGCGGTCTTGACATAAACCAGCAAGGGAATGGCGTAGATCAGACTGACAAAGACGAATCTGATGATGGTAATACCGAAGACGATGGATCTACATCGATAGCAGTAGCAACAGCATTTGGTGCAAGGTCAGTGGTGTCTATAGAATTTAAATGATTTAACCATATTTTCGGTCACGTAACTAAAGGATATGTTAATGGGGCAAAACAAAGGTCTTGAATTAGCATTTGTGTACATGTATCGGGTTGACAATGATATGAATCATCTGTTATTGGAGCCAATCAAATAAACAAGTGATGTTACTAGATGCTTTAGTAATAAAAGGCTCTGTGACCTGGTTTTCAAGTATTGGTATAGGTTGTTTGTACTGAAATAATGGAATTAATCGATAAGAATACGATTTGAATCAAATTGTTAATGATGAAAGAGTTTCAATTAATTTGAGTCGGTTCTTATAAGATTTTTGAAAATCTCTCAATGGAAACAGTTAAAAGATTCCAATCTTATCTTTGATACGAAATTAATTCTGCAAATGTAATTAAAACTTGGTTTTACTTAAATTAAGAGGTAAATTTTATCCTTGTTAATAAAAATAATTATAAATGTTTATAACAATTCTAACAATTATTTGCTCTACAGATCCGCTACCAAGTTGAAAAGTCTGATGATACTCGTACTTTCGATTACTTGCTCTATGTTTTCATGAAGGAACAGATGATATTCAAATGCATAAATCTATTTCAGGACCCAGCCTCGTATGTTCACGAGGTACGGAGCCCCTGCTCCAGTGCCGAGGCAGTCTGCCGATCCCCAAGCTGCCGACACTGATGAGGTTTGTGTCAATCTATATACAGGGTAAAATTTTAACCACTTTCCAAAATTTTTATAGGCGTTCGGTATCGTATTTAGAGCCCATTTATGAAGTAAAAAATGTAAATCAAGGTTTCACCCGAGAATATTTTCGCAATATAGTTTTCAATTTTCACGGTCCTAGGCCTGGTAAGGTATAAAGGGAAAATCAAAAACGTATGAATAGTAACGTAATGAATAAATGAGACGTGAATCGCGTAATAAAAGTGTTGCTAGGCGGCCGTATCAAAAAATTTAAATTTTTTGCGGATATTTTCTAAGTGCTTTATCTTGACATTTTTGTACTGGGCTATACCAAAATAAAATACGTCATTTGTCTTTTGTCTCGTAGATTGTTTTATAAAATTTGGAAGGTGGTTAAAATTTCATTCTGTATATATACGGAGAAATTCGTGTTAGTTACACCGTTTATAAGTCGAGAACGGCTGGACCAGTTCTTATGATTTTGGTATTTTTGGATTTGTCTTCGTCGGGAATAGGATGATAAGTATTAAAAACGTTGAAAAGTCAAAAATTCAGATAGGTTATTTCTAATTTTTTCCAACCACGCCATATTAAGTATACGCCAGTAACATTTAGAATGTCAATCGTCAAAAAAAGTCGTCAGTCAATCAAATACTACTGTGGCGATACGAAGTTTAACAAAAGAACATTAAAAGAAAATCGAATATATTTTCGTGCTTTTTTTGCGGGTAGCAATTAGAATTAGTTTACAATGTTACTGTGACATGTATATAATTTCAGTCTAACCTAACCTAACTGTTACCGTTAGTAATAAATTTCACGCTTTTATAAAATGGTTGTATTTTCAATTTTAGAATGTCAATTATTCGATATTTTTTTGTTGTGTATGATCATCATCATTCATCATCGATATTTCTAATATTACTATCTAATAGTTAGATTAGAAATATAGGTTAGGTAGCCGGTGTATGAAAAATACAATGTTCTACTGGCAATATATCAAACACTATGCGACCAGAGTAGTAAGTAAAGTAAAGTAACCCACTGCAGAGAAAAGGCCTCCATCATTGAATTCAAGTTACCATAGCAATGATAGGTGTACTGGCATAATCACCACGCTTGCCAAATGCGGCTTGGTGATCACAAACCCGAGCAACGTTCGAAAATTCGAAACTTTTTGTTGCCCGACCCGGGATTCGAACCTGGGACCCCGAGATGTTGGCCCGGTATTTAAACCACTAGAGCAACGGGGTGTTAGGTAGCCATTGGTATGAATTTTTTTTTCATACGAGTATGAATAATACCATCTTTTCAATCAAAATACAATATCTCAAACAGTATGCGACCCTGTGATGCGACCATATGCGAGCAACATAAACCAGCTAATAATTAATGTTTTTTTCAGCAATCGCCTGACAGCGGTGCCGTAGCTGAGGCAAATGCTTTCGCCGCAGGCAGAAGAAAAAGTGCGAAATTGAGGTAAACTAAATTATCCAGTCAATTATAGATAGCTTATTTAAGAGTGGCGGGAAATATACAACTAGCAACAAAATTCGTTCTCATCGAGGTCGATTTTTGTTTTCAAATGTAAACGCAAGAAAAATGAGCAAAGTCACTCGAGATTTAATCTTTAAATATATAATTCTTCTGTGAGTGTGTATGTCACTGTACTTCTCTCAAACGACTGGACCGATTTTGATGAAATTTTTTGTGTGTGTTCAAGGGGATCTGGGAATGGTTTAGATTCACAATTTTGTCGGGGATAATGTTAGGTGTAGTCCAACCCTAAATTTTATTTTTTATTTTTTAGACAAAATTTTTAATTTCTATTTTTTTATGATACAACATACAAAAATACATACAATCCTAAATTTTTACCCTTTTATCACCAACCCCTATTTTTTAATAGCCATTTTAGTAATTTAATCATTTTTCATCCCGCTCGATAACTGATCAATTATCGTCTTTTTTGTAAGGGTAGGGTAGGGGTAGGGAAGGGTTTAGGGTAGGGGTAGGGGTAGGGTAGGGGAAGGGTATGTGTAGGGTAGGGTAGGTTAGGGGTAGGGTAGGGGTAGGGGTAGGGTAGGGGTAGGGGTAGGGTAGGGGTAGGGGTAGGGTAGGGGTAGGGTAGGGGTAGGGTAGGGGTAGGGTAGGGGTAGGGTAGGGGTAGGGTAGGGTAGGGGTAGGGTAGGGGTAGGGTAGGAGTAGGGTAGGGGTAGGGTAGGGGTAGGGTAGTAAAATATTAAAATTTTATAAAATATATACAACCCTAAATTTTTACCCTTTTACCACCAACCCCTATTTTTTGTTAGCCATTTTAGTAATTTAATCATTTTTATGTCAAAACAACGTTTGCCGGGTCAGCTAGTATGCTTTTAAAAAAATACACGGATGGAATAGGGAAACTCTGTTTTAGTTAGTCAGTTATTAAATAGGATACCTCTAAACTGTGGTATCGGCACGATAAACTAATAGCACCATTCCTTCTCTCCATATGGGTGTCGTATTTTTTTAAAATAACAAATGGGCTTGCTCTTGTCTACATAATTAACTCTACGGTTAAGAAGAAGCCTAAGATCGAGCGAGCTTACCCAGAAAGTGGCACTGGTTCTTCCACACACCAGCGGAACACAGAAAAACTGTTTGGCGCTGGACTCCGGCAGGAGGGTGGTAGCATCCAGGCATCCCTTACGAAGCCTACCACCGCATAGGGATATGTTAGCCGTCATCATTGGTTAGAAAACCAAATATGCCCAGGGTGATGGACCACTAGGAGGTAGATCCCACCACCCCAAACGTATGAGGCGACAAAAGAAGTACTGCCAGAAGAAAACCGGCAGCAGGGTCTTTTCTCTACCATTGGCCAAGCTGCGATTGCCAGTCGCCAAGCGTGGCAATTATGGCCAAATCCTCCTTTTGGAGAGGTCCGTGTCCAGCCATGGACTAATATCGCTGATTTTTAAACGAAATCAAAGTACTAGACGACCATTTGGATCAGCGGTAGTTAACGCTGCTTCTGAGCCATGGGTCGCGGGTTCGATCCCCGCACAGTACAAATATTTGTGTGCATGAACATGTCTGTTTGTACTGGTCTGGGTGTTTTCTATGTATTATAAGTATATATTTACAAAAAAAAAAAGTATATAAGTAAGTTTATCGGTTGTCTAGTACCCCATACGACAGGGTACTTAATAGTACCTTAATTTGGGACTAGATGGCTCAGTGTGGCCCAGTGAGGCATGTCTTAAATATTTATTTATTTATTTATTACTTATTATTCTTACAAATAAATCAAAATACACCAAGTACTTCTTTGGTCTTAATAAAATATATCAACACTGATTCAATTACTTACATATTAAATAAAATGTATACCTAATCCCATGAATAATGTTCTCATATTAAAATGCGGTACGTTTGAAAACCGCATCGCTAGCGAATTTATTTTCGCTCCGGTAAAATATCACATGGTGGAAAATCCATTCGCGATTTTAAATATTTAACTTCCAAAGTTTGACTAAGTGGGGCAGTTTGACCGAATCTCCTAACGCTAAACGCTATATCTATAATCTATAATCTATACTTAATATTATAAAGCTAAAGAGTTTGTTTGTTTGTTTGTTTGTTTGTTTATTTGAACGCGCTCATTTCAGGAAGTACTTGTTCGAATAGAAAAATTCTTTTTGTGTTGGATAGGCTATTTAACGAGGAAGGCTTTAGGCTATAAAACATCACGCTGCAACCAGTAGGAGCAAAGCATGAGTGAAAAATGTTGCAAAAATAATCGCGATCATAATAACGGAAATAATATTATAAAGCTGAAGAGTTTGTTTGTTTGAACGCGTTAACCTCAGGAAGTACTGGTTCGAATTGAAAAATTATTTTTGTGTTGGATAGTCCATTTATCGAGGAAGGCTTTAGTCTATATAACATCATACTGCGACCAATAGGAGCGAAGCATCAGTGAAAAATGTTGTATAAACGGAGAAAATTATTCATATTTAAAGGCGTCCGTTGCGTGCGCTGCGTAAACGGTTCAAGTTACCCAATAAATATATAAATAAAAATAAAAGTCGCGGGCAACAGGTAGTCTTTGATAAAATCCGGGTCAAAGCACACAGATGTGGCTACAATTTTGTTAATCTGAAGCCAGTGTAGGGTGTAGTGTTGTGTGTACACCACTGAACATGGAAAAATTAACCTTTTTTTACCACGCTTTTATTAGCTTGGGTTGTATCTATCTATGTATCTATGTATGTAATGGAATCTTTGAGCATAAATTTGACCGATTTCCAGAAGTTTGATTAATTTGAAACTTTGCACACGTATCAAGGACCGATGACAATGCAATAATTTAATAACAGTTTTCCCAGTTTTCCTCTGTAAGAGGGAGTAAAAGAGATAGAGCTAGCGCGCGATCTGTATCAATTATGTTTCCTGCATAGGTTTGGACTTACAGTCGGTAAAGAAGGAATCAAATCTTATAAACTAAACTAAAAAGTAAAAAATAAATTATAGTTTAAAAAACTAAAAAACCACGCTTTTAAAACAGATTGAACTAAAAAATTAAAAATAAAACTGTAGTAATCAATTGAAAAATTCATATTATTGTACAAAAAGCGTGGGGGGCTTGATTTAGATTGTTGTAAATATTTTATCAATAATTTACTATGTCTGTGGATATCATAACAAGCACCCCACGCTTTTTGTACAATAATATGAATTTTTCAATTGATTACTACAGTTTTATTTTTAATTTTTTAGTTCAATCTGTTTTAAAAGCGTGTTTTTTTAGTTTTTTAATTTTATTAATTAAAGGCTGTCATGCGCCATTTGTATGAGAACTTACTACACATAAACGAGGTCAAAGAACGCCAATCAAGCGACTTCTTTTGACGTCGCGCGTCCAATAAGGTCGCGCGATGTCAAAAGGAACCAAACACAGCGCTGACTTAAAAGCATCTGCTCATAACCTCTGTGGCGCGCCTGCCCCCGCTTACATCGCCTTTCTAATCTCATCATCAAAAAATATCCCAAATTAAAAGTGCACTCATTAAAAGGGTGCACATATTACAACCTATATAAATCGAATAGTTAAAACATGACATAAATATCCATACTAACGCATGCCGACATTATTTGGCCGGGTTATAAAGTTGACACATAAATCTACATCTACAGTTAGTTATAAAGAGGAAAGATTTGTACCTTTTTCCAGGTGCACTGATTTCGATGATACTCGTACCTATTTTTTTGGTTGAGAGGTTTAGAAGTTTTATCTCACTTTTGTCTCACACAGTTTGTCTCACTTTAAACTTAAATTTAGAAAGTTAGAAAAAGAGGGCTTATTTTTCGCTTAAAAAGCTTATTAATTTGTTTTTATATAATAAAAAGATTACATTTGGTTAATTTCAAGTTTACTCTTTGTTTCAGGACCCGCAGAATCCGCCCCGTCTTCACGTTGGATAAATCTGGACACCTAGTTCTTGCTCAAGAAAACTAAATTGCTTATTGATATTTATTGAAACTTA
Source organism: Anania crocealis (assembly GCA_949315895.1). NCBI lineage: Eukaryota > Metazoa > Arthropoda > Insecta > Lepidoptera > Crambidae > Anania > Anania crocealis. The sequence continues at coordinate 9,120,124 of OX438873.1, read as the reverse complement.
GAATTTTTGAAATACTGATTTCCCTTACTCATATTTTTCCATCGGAAATAAATACTTCTAAAATCTTTTATTACAGTGAAGTTGTGTTTGCTCATTTCTTTGTATTCACGCTTCTTTTATTTATTGTATCTATTTATAAGACAACGTCCATAAAAACGAATATATAAAATTTATAGATTGCTTTCAACATATAATGTTGAAAGCAATCTCGTTTAATTTTATTTAAGAATTTATTGAATACACCATGTTTAAAAACGAGTGTATAAAGAAAATAAATTACGCTAGTATTGCTGATTCTATGGTTTTTATTCACAACACTGCTAATTTTAGGGTCATTTGCGATTCCATCTTATTCGTTAAGAAAAGTTTAAGCATTTATAATAATAATAATAAAGGCATTTATTTCGAACAATTTTTGATGGTACAGTTCATATTGGATAAAAAATAGTGACTTATGAAAAAATAATTAATTTTAGATTAAAGTAAATAGAAAAATAAATTGTTAACAAGGATGATCAAAATAGAAGTAAAAAAAAAGAGCTCTCATTTGATTACCCTCCTTACCATATTTTTCCATATAGGCGATGTGTATCTGTCAGCCACCGTCTTTAGAATGCTGTTATGACTGGCACGCAATCTGCTTATTAAGGATGCTGTCTTTTTGCGAATGATAGCGTGGAAGCCGTCGGTGTGGTTTTGCGCAAACATCCCTGATGCGCTGCAGTGGCGTGGCATTTATGTTTGAAATTATTAATCTAAGAATTGAAATATTTTTTTATAATATGAACCTTCTCAACAACATCGATCAAGAATTCAAGAATCGTTAAGATGATTTCAGTAGTAAGTAATCATCATAAATTCATCTAAAATAGTTTATCGCCTAACGACACCCACTCCTGGACGTAGGCACAATGTATAGGTACTTAAGTAAATACAATTTTCAACATACGTAACTCAAGCTATTAGCTTATTTGTCCTCAAGTACTAATTGGTGTACATACTAATTTATCTTTTTCATCATCAAACATTTGCTTTACAGTATGCAAACTAAAAACCGGTGGTTTGGGCAATTCTCATTGCCGTGCCTCGTTTAAAAGTTAGGAGCTCTTTGTAAGTCGAGCAATTTTCATTTCTCCTCAGGACTCTTCCAGCATTTGTAACTCCTGATACGTCATGACTGCGTTTAATGAGGATTTCTTTAAAAAAAATATTACTTCTCTGTCAATAGATTAAAATAAAAACCTCGCTAATGTACTAATAAAAACAAAAACACAGATCAGACTTCAAAAAGGATTCATTACCAAAACAATAAGGCCATAAACAAACAACAGACCGACAAAGAACGCGGGTACACTGGTGATCACCAACATATTCTCCCTCAAGAACATCACAGGACCGGACAACAATGATTTCACACGATTAAACGATTGGGACTCTTCTAACTCACTCACCAGAGCAGTAGATACTGTTACAGTATCGCCTCTCTCCTTCACAACACTACTTTCAACAGCCGGAGGTTTTAAGACTTCAAAATAGTCTTTGAAAATCTTGGGCATTTTAATTTTTTGCATTGACTTACTTGAAGTTTCTGGAATAATTGTCTCCGGACCTGCCATGCTGAGTTTTAACATTATGTTATCTATTACTTGATTTCCAACTAAATTGCATTGAAGGATTTCATCCGCTTCCGTTTTGATATCTCCTTTATCCACAAATACTTCTTTGTTTGATACTATCGCATCCCCTTTTTGTTTGTCAAAGTCATTGACTAGAATTTCCTCCTTTGCAATTCGATTTGTATGTTCAAATACCGTGAACGACTTCTTCATTTCAGTGATTATTTTCTCCGTCAAAGAAATTTCAAGCCTTTTAACGGCTGTGTCTACTACTATTACTAGTCTATCCCAAAGTTCTGTTATACTTGATGGATAGTTTCCGATTTCACCTGAACAGTATTTACTATCAATTTTGTTTCCATCATTAATTACAGATTTTATAGCCGACTCATTAGGCAAGTTTACATTTTTCAGCGCATTTATTTCTTTTTCTGTTTCATAAGATTTCTTTAGGACGTATTTTGATGTTTCTTTATCATTTTCTAGAAGTTCATCTCCCTTGAATGTTGGATTCTTAATGAATTTAGTAGCGTCACTAGTAATATAAACGTTATTCAAATTATTTGCGAAATTAACTGCGGAACTAGTTGATGGATTGATTTCAGGAAAAATACCCATGTTAATGACAGTATCTAGTAAAGCCGGTCTGTTCACAGACTTATCTTTATCAAAATCAAAAATAGGGAAATTTGATCTCAAATTCTCCGCAAACATAAATGTTTCAGAATTTGGAGCCAAAGTATCTTCGGAGCGCATACTTGAATCATCTAAATCAGAAGAGTTGCTTACAACATAAGTGTTATCACTCGTTGCTTTTGGTTTTAAAGTTCTTTGGCTATTATTTTTGGTATTCATCTTATGTAAGTAAATATTTTGAACATTCTCAGAAGTGTTGCTTGTAGTCGATTCTGAAGTTAACACATGTGAAGATTGCACTAAAGTTTCAGCACTCATTAAATCTCCGTTGTACATTGAGCGATATGGTTCTGAGGTTTTGGTTACAATATCATTACTCTTATTCGGGTTATAGGCAACTGCTACGGATACATTTATGACTTCTGTTTTGTAAGGTAATTTATTTTCAGAAGGCATTTTAATCACAGAGCTCACTGTATTGATACTGCCCATACCTTCACTTCTTGAAGATGAGCTCTGTTTTTGTCGCAAAGTATCTTGACTTGAATAACTTATGAATGAGTTCTTAGTAGATGAAGGTGATCCATTATTCAGGTTTTCATCATCCAATACTAGAATAGAATCGGTATCTTCTATAACATTAAGTTTAGTTAGATGACTCTTTAAGTGTGATTTTCGCGAAATCACTTTTGAAACAGAATTAGAATAGATTGCATCTTTAAGCTTAGCTGACTTCTTGCAATCCTTCTCCGCGTTCTTGAGTAGTTTCTTATATTTGAAGTTTACGTTTCTAATCCTGTATTGATTTCTGCGTTTTTTATTCCATAATTTGTTAACGCATGCGTTTGGATTTTTGATTGATTCAAAGTCGTTTGGATTTTCGGATTTATTAGTGATCACTTTGTTCGATGACTTAGTTTTATGAATTTTTTCGTCTGAATTAACTATACTTTCACTACTATCTGCTTGATTTACATAATCTTCTCCATTCTTATCAACTACCGAATATTCTTTTATATCAAGAGGTAAAATTGGTACATCATAATTTATGGAGTTTTCAGCATCTCCTTCAGGAATGGTGATTTTTGTTTCATTTTCAGTTTCAGATAAATCAAGATCTACTATTTTCTGAGCTGAATTCTGATCCCCAGTTATTGTTTTTGAAGACAAAGTTGGGGAAACCGAACTGCTACTACCTTGAAGACTTTGTTTTTTGCATATCATTTGTTGAGCTGTAGCTATGTCATCATATGTTTCACGGACCGCAAATGCCACGATGTAAGAAGGCATCTGTTTAGGAAATCGTGTTGTAGATTTCTGTTCCTTGTTGCTTGTTTTTCGTTTTTCATCAAATGTATCACCCATCATTTGCATTTCGATTGCTTACACTTTTCTGAAATGAACAATGAACATATGGGTTTTAAATCATTTTGCCTTTGCGTTATTTTTGGCGGCGTTGCAGCCGGCTTTGATAATGGTTCATATTCAGACCGTAGATGAATCTGAATGAATGTAAGATGTGAGGAATGGTAAAGTTGTGAAAGGGAAGAAAGACAGCATGAGAGAGATAAATGACTTTTAAATTATAAATACAAATTCTAGATTAGAGTTCCAGTCAGTTCGAAGTTGTAAAAAGATGAAGACGCAATAAAAATAGTGCAACGATGAATAAATTGTTTCTGTTATAACTAAATGCTAAGATTAATTTTTCTTAAAATAAAACTCACTAAACTAAAAGAATTTAGTCCTTTAAAAAGCATGAATGAATGCATCTTAAAGAAACTGTCAGATTCTTATATGTTGCTAATTCTAAATTTATTTCGAAACAGGAAAGGATAAAGATGTATAGTATGGATTATTACTGAATGCATTATTGTGTTTTATGAATTATGATGAGTGAGGCCTTATTATTGCATGCATTACTATTAATATTAAAATTAAAAAGTAGTTGAGTTTAAATTTATAATTCAAAAGTAAACATATAATTACAAAACAAAAACAATCAGAAACCAAAGTCAGACAGTTTTAACAAGAAACGCGACGTTCTCGTGTCATTGGATGCTAATGGAATTGATTTTGGTTGAGCAAGTGATGTTCTTATTTTTGTTCCAGTGGAGTTATAAGAGGGCTTTATAATTATATCTTTGAGTACAAAATCATAAAATAAATAGATAATGACAATAAGTGGAATCCAAAGAAGTATGCAATACAGGCAACCTTCCCAAAACGATAAGCCACCTCTTTTCTTTACAGTTATCGTAGGTTTGTCAATATCCACATAAACTGATGAGCAGTACTCGTGATTGCATCCTTGATAGCTGTCTTGAGACATCTTTACCGGGATAAATATTTTATTTTCCAAAGATGGGGTTGATTGCTGTTTACAATATTGCAAGTTACAAGGCGATGCTTGAGGTGAAGACGCTTCCCTGCACCCAGATGTCCTACTGGTAATGCTGTAAATAATTTTGTCATTCCTCCGACAACCGTCACAGAAAAATGCTAACAATCTCTGCTTATTCGCCTCAGTAGTTAAGTGAAGTAGGGATTTAGACTTTTTGAGCTTTGGTTGATCTACCGATGGTGGTTTTATCACAGCTGACGTCATGTCTGTTACTCTGAGAATAGATTCACTATCTATTACATGATAAGATGAACTTTTTTTCTTTAATTTATTTGTAAACTCTTCAATTTTTTTTGGTTCTTTTGATAACTTTAATCCAGATAAAAACTGACTTTTTGCTACTGTGTTTGAAAATTGTATACCTTTCGATAAAGTAGACCGTTTTAGTAACTGATCGTTTGGATTTTGTAAAGTGTTTTTTGTTCCAGGAACATTATCAGGAGTACCATTGGGAAGACTTTCACTCTCGTCGCTTTTTAGTTTCAAATGCTCGTTCGCAATTCTTTCGGCAGTGACTGATAAATCCCTTATAGCAATTTTAAGTTCATTCAGTTCTTTAGATACTTCTAAACCGGTCATTAACGTACCTTGATCTTTACTCTCTATGTCATTTATGGTGTCTACAGATTTGTTAGCAGAATTATCACTTTTGAAAATATATTGCGCTTGGCTTACAGCACCGTCTAGTAAAGGTATAATTTCAGGACTTGGTTTTAAATTCTCAATACTGTGCTCAGATTTGGCATTTTCAACAGAATCATTAATTTTGGCAGTATCAAAGTTGCAATATTTCGCTGATTTCATTTGGAGTTCATAATCTTGAAAGTCTTTATTATCAACAGTTGATTTCTTCTTTTCAACATCAAGTAGAGGAAATACGTTACAATTAATTTCAAGTTTAATGTTTCTTTTTCCTTCATAATTGGCAAAATATTTAAACACATCAAGAATATGATTAAAAAATTCATTTTGTTGCACACGTTTATTATTTGTTTTCTTAAACAAGTATGTAAAATGTTTATTTTTTATTTTCTCGTATTTAAACCATGGAGTCATTTTTCCTAAAACTAACTTCTTCCTAGGCATTGCTTTCGTATTCTTTCTGCGGCTTGATTTTGTTGCTGTTATTTTTCTACATTTTTTCACAACTTGTAATTTAGTTACTTCAGACACGTTGGGAAATTCAAGACCTTCGTTTATATAACTAAAATTTGAATTACTTTCAGCTCTTTTAGAAGTCTTCTGGTTTCTTTTACAACATTCATATTTGGCTTCATGAAATTGAACATTTGAAATACTATTGCAAATTTTTGTACTAGGATGATTTACTTCTGTCATGGTAAAGTTATCGTTTTTATTCCGATAATTTGAAATTTTATCTGTACTAGTAACATTAGCAGGGTCGTCAGCATAAATGCTTTTGACAAGACTAGGCATGGCATCTATATGAATTTTATTTTTTTCTACACGTTTGTTACTTGCGTCATCAACTTCAGCTGTTGACGTGAACTCTGGTGTGCTCTTGTAAAACATTTGAGGAACGAAAATTACTCCTTTTCTTTTGACCTCAGGCTTTTCGCGTATCTTCGAACATTTGATAACGCTTTTTTTGGAAGCATGAGTAGTTTCACAGCTAGAAACGTTTATAACAACTTTTTTATCCTTTGTGTTACTAGATAAGGCTACATTTTTCTTAGACATCTTTTTGAATTTGTTTATCATGCTTTTCTTTCTAGCGTTATCTTTTTTGTATAAATTTCTCGGTATACTCAAAGTTGATATTATTCGCAAATGCCTGTACGGAAAAGGTATTGTAACGCGAGAATATTTTCTAAATAACACACTCCTACTTCTGCCAATTGTGAATGTTGTTTGTTTTTGTTTACAATATTGGCAAGTGATGGAATTTGTAGCTGTTTTCTTATTTCTCACTTTATACCCTTCACCATTTCGTTCTACAACATACGTAGAACACGATGATCTCGTACTGGACACTTTTGCTTCAAGAGAGTGTAGAATAGAATCTAAAACATTAATAAGTTTCTTTTTAGTTTCTATATCTTCCAAAACATGCTTTCTGATCCAATCATTTAGTAAGCTTTTCAAGTTTTCAACCATCATGGTTGTTATGTCAATATTAGGAGGGTTAACTTGATTAACGATTTCAAATTTGTTGGTACTGTCACCGCAAGACCTTGTATCTAGCTTGAAGTTATCGACGGAAGCTATTTCTGTATCTGCAACAGTGGAACATTTAGATTTTGCTGTTGAAGCTTGAACAGAACATTTATCTCTCTTGTGTTTACTTTTGTAGTATCTCCTAAGTACACAATGTCCTGTTTCTATGCTCAAATCTCTCTTTAATGTATCTCTTTCGATATAATAGTCATTGCATTTGGATATAGTAGTCTTTAATTGCATAATACCACTTCTGGCCATCTGAGAAGCATCTGAACATGTCCGCGATTGGGTCCGAATAGTGATGTTTGATTTTTTGAACAAGACTTTGGTATCTGTTTTGTTATTATTAGTTCCAATGTGTTTGCCCATTATTCTGGTTTCTTGATGTACTTCTAACTCCAGTGTCTTCTTGTGAGTCTTCTGGAATCAGAAATATTATTTCTCTTTTCATCAGTTCAACTCTTGAGGACGTTAATCGATTATGCAAACTTGATCACTGCAATCCAAAATAACGATTGCGATATTTTTTTGTGGTGAGCATCATCCGGGTAATGGTTTTGCGTTTCAGATATGGAAAACGAATGAGTGCGGCGAATTTAATAACTTTTTTGTGGTTTTTCCATCACAGGACAAATGAACCGAACATACAATTTTCAATAGGGTTTTAGTTCAAATTGTCTCAATCATATTGGAATATACTCATTTGCAATACAAGTAGATTAAGAAATAGTATTCATGTTATCGTTAGATATTGCCAGCGTCTTAAAACGCAAAGAGATACTATCCCACAAGAACTGTTCTTTTGTCCGGGGTATGAAATCAGTTAAAATCAGTTTTATTTCTGCAAGTAGGCCCCTGGAGGCGCTTTTACACGTCCCAATATTTAACCTACCACTGCTTCGGGACAAATGTGGGCTAGTGCCGCGAAGAAGCAGCGCAAGAAATTCGGTCACTATTGTCAGCCTATTTTTAAATAAACATGTTTACATAAGATATATGCCAGTGCGAGCTGGTACAATTTAAAGCCAAACGTTCCTATCATTTATATTATCATTAATAGTATAATAGCCCTGTATGAAGTAGAAGTATATTCCTGTGCAAAATTTCATTCAGATCCATTCAGTCATTGGGAGCTAATTGAGTAACAAACATCCATTCAATCTTTAACGTTAACTCATACTACTAATATAAGTAAGATTTCACGTTTAAATAGATATCAGTAAGAGCTAAGATTGATTGATTATCGGCCATTTCTAATAACCTATCTATCTTCAGTTTTGGCATATCGGAGATAGAAACTAACTTCTGTCTTTGTTTCTCTGGACGGCAAAAACAGAGATAGAAACTGTTTCCTATCTCCGATATGCCAAAACTGAAGATAGATAGGTTATTGGAAATGGCCCTAAAACAACAGAAATCTGAAAAATATTTTTACTTACAGAAGATTTTTTTTATCACACTTATAATTATATACTACGCAGTTAATACCTAGCTAATGATATATACTTACAAATTTATTATCCAATCAAGTCATTTTAAATTAATAAATTTAAAAATAATCTTTTCTTGGTTCGCGAAAGTCATTTAGAAATTTTGGGTGAAAAAAACTGACAGCATAATGTGTCATTTGACTTTTTACTTTATGCCAGATATGCCTGCTTAGAAGTATTTATAGAGTTAACTACCTATTTATTGGGGTCTGTACCTGTACCATAGATTTCGTATAAATTTAGTCGATTTGAGTCGAAGTCAATGCGTAGTGATTACGCTGGCGGCGGTTAGCGCTGGGAAATATTTAATAAACCTACTGAATCTTCCAATAAATTGTACGAATCATGACAAGACAAGCAAAACTTATTGGTCGCAGTGGGAGCGATAACACGGTTGGTGTAGTGGTGGGATGATCTGCTAACTAGACAAGGGTCCCAAGTTCGATTCCTGGTCAAGAAAAATTAGGAAAGGAGAGGTTATAGTCGTTTTTTGGACGATACGTTAAGCCGTTTTGGGCCTGGTTTTTGTCTCAAGATGGAAGTCCTATAAACAAGTCACGTCAGCGGAGAGAGAGATAGAGAGAGAAAGAAATGTTACGGACGGAGATTACCGACGGAGTTGATTACTTCTTTAGTGATTGGCGGCTTGATAAACTCTGACACCAGAATATCCTTTAAAGGTATAATGAATACGATAACAAAAAGAAGAGCGAACAAATATATTTTTCGTAAATATTACCTATTTTACATAGAAAAACACCCAGACCAGTACAAACAGACATGTTCATGCACACAAATATTTGTACTGTGCGGGGACCAATGGCTCAGAAGCAGCGTTTGCTACCACTGATCCAATAACATCCATTCTCTACTTTGTATTCAGTTATTTTAATCATAATGTAAATACTTACTTATGACATTTTATTTCAATTGCAAGCCTGAGAACTAATTTAACGTTACAATTGAACAAACTTGTCAGAATGGGCAGTTCCTTTGAGCCTTTTGAACGAATTTTGACGAATTTGGTTAGTACTGGTGTATAGAGAAATGACGCATCTGGCTAACTTTTTACTGGTAAGACGATTGAAATGTAACCGAAAATGCTGTATGTATGGCATTTACATGATGACATGAATTGTTGCATTTTCGAAACTTACTTTAATGAAATATAAATTAATCTAATAAAGGCCACATTATTATTACTGTTTCTTGTAGCATTCGGTATTCATACAAGGTTATTGATTATTGGTTTCTTTAATTTACGACCCCATAGGAAGAAAAGGGAACAAAGATACGATAAAAACCCTATATACATTGAAACTAAATAGATATTTTTTTCACCGAGGCGGAGAAAAAATCCATGAAATAATAATAAAATCTTCAAAATTAAGTCCTTGAATAAATCGCATTGAATGTTGTCGCAAAAGTCAAGTCATTTTTTCAGAAATAAAAAAAACATTAACACCTTTGTAACGGTTCATTAAACACTGCATTAGAAAATAGTAAAAAAAATAATTTTTTCGTTAAAATTTTTCTTAAAATAAGGTAGGATAAGAAAAAACCACGTTTACAACATTCCATTTCAGAGCAAAGGTGAAGTATTAAGTAATTCGGAACAACTCTGATTAAAGGATTTCGCTAACTCGCGCCAATCGCTGCTGAATAACAAATTGTGACAGGTGTAAATAAACATTCTAATCCAAAGGTTTGTTTGTTTGTTGAATTCTAGAAACTGGCGGTAAAATGTGGAGGTTCTCAATTGGACAACTTTTTAAGTATCGTTATCATTAATTTGATAATGATAACGAAACTTAAAAAGTTGTCCATTAGTCTTATCTAGTTCATTTATATATTTGCCATAATCGATGATATTTATTTTTAAACTTGCTGTTGATATTTTTCGACCTTTAACGGTGTAATACGCGATAATACTAAGAAACAATATAGGGTTATTATTAAAAAGATTCTGAAAATTAGACCCGGTTAGTGGTGAAAAAGTCCGCCTACTACCCAAGGGTCCCGGATCCGATTGCCATTGTATCAAAAAGGCGGTGTTACCCATGTTAATAAATAAAAATAAGGGGTTAAATGAAATTCGATATTTTCTTGGAAGATCCACAAGCATTAATATTTGAAATGTATTTTTCAACAGCAACATTCATTTAACAGTTTCCCTGGAATTTAATAGATACTGTGGCTCTCGAGCTGATAAATAATGTAACATTTCAGTGGAACACTGAATTATTTTATAAATAATAAAATAAATAAATATAAATATTTTTTAAGACATGCCTCACTGGGCCACAAAAAGCCATCTAGTCCCAAATTAAGCTACTATTAAGTACCCTGTCCTATGGGGTACTACACAACCAATAAACTTACTCATATAATTTTTTTTTGTAAATACATACCTACTTATAATACATAGAAAACACCCAGACCAGTACAAACAGACATGTTCATGCACACAAATATTTGTACTGTGCGTGGATCGAACCCGCGACCCATGGGTCAGAAGCAGCGTTAACTACCGCTGATCGAAATGGTCGTCGATTCGTCGGTTCGTCGATGATTTTCTGCACCAATATCAATTGTACATACGTACTCTGTTAAATTATTGTTGTATGAATCTTTGAGTTTTTCCTTTTTTATGATACGAGTATATCAAACAACGAAGAATTAAAAGCTACGGTTGTCATATCGGGAAAACAGTTTAGATGAGACTAGTGGTCTCCCGCGGTTTTGTACTGGTAAATATTTGGATTTAAAACCTTCCCACGGACACCGAATATTTTCACGGTATAAAAAATAGCCTATGTGTAGTGATCTATGTCTGTGCCGGATTAGATCCCGATCAGATCAGCTGGCGTGATTAATAAACAGCCATATGTTAGCATCCGCTTCCGGCGCCGCCATATAATAAAGCTATCAACTACTAGCGCCACCATATTTATTAATTATTACCAAATATTGCATTATATAATCTGTTATAAATAATTTTATAGAAGTAATTTAATAATCATTTCAGTTAATTCTAATTTAATAGTTAATTTGTTAAATTTTTCTTAATTTGAATAGTAATAACGAGTCATTGTTTTGACTCTCATACTTCGTGTGATTTTAGCCTATAAAAGCAAGATGTCGCTTCTTTAATGTTAAGATTTTTCTACTGAGCACATTGTAAGGCGAAGCTCTGCCCGAATAAAGAGTCACCAGGAGATACTGACTATCATTTGGCCACCCTGACCTGCTTTCTGGAACACATACTAAATTTCCCATTTTTATTATAAGTAGGTAAGATTATAGGTACCACCCTTTCTCATTTCGTAGGTGTCATTAGAAGCCAACAAAGGAGTAACTTATCTCTTCACTATTTGGCCGAATTGCAAACTTTAACCCGCCTGTCAAGTATGTTTAGGAATTTTCGAAACCTTTAATTACAATTTCTCATACGTTTTCTTTCATAAAAAACTTGTTCTGACTCTCCAAAAAAGAACTAATGTAGGCGAAGCTATTCTGCAGGATTTATTCATACATTTGGCCTTAGTTTTTTAGGGTTCCGTACCCAAAGGGTAAAAACGGGACCCTATTACTAAGACTTCGCTGTCTGTCCGTCTGTCCGTAGCTCTGTCACCAGGCTGTATCTCAAGAGCCGCAATAGCTAGATAGTTAAAATTTTCACAAATTGTGTATTTCTGTTGCCGCAATAACAACAAATACTAAAAACAAAATAAAATACATATTTAAGGGGGGCTCCCATACAACAAACCCGTTTTTTTGGCCTTTTTGGTACGGAACCCTTCGTGCGCGAGTCCGACTCGCATATTGATATTTTTAATATCTTTTTCGTAACAATAAAAAATTTGACTACCAAAATCACCCTGATACTTTTTAATATTTCATTAATAACCCTGTATAAAACTTGTGAACAAACGGGAGAGAGGAAAGCGGGGCGATGCTCTTAACTTAATTAAGTGGATTTGGCAGCCATTTTGTTTTATCTGCCTTTTCTATTATTGAATTGCCCTACGAGCGACATGGCAGGGATGATACTAGTTGAAAAGCTTTTGTTGTTGGGGAAGTATAAAAGGTTGTAATTTACGTACATGTAATGTTCGTCATAATCATTAGCAGTTCAGACCACTGCTTGATAGACTCTAATAGTAATCAGTTTTATTTCTGCAAATACGCCCCAGGAGGCACTTTTAATTGTACCACGTCCCAATATTTAAAGCTTTTGTTTTTTAATAAGTAATGGGCTTGCTCTTGACAACATACTTTACTATACGGTTAAGAAGAAGCCCAAGATGGAGCGAGCTTACCCAGAGGTACTTCTTCTCCCACAAAAAAGCGGAACACAGAGGCACTGTTTGGCGCTGGACTCCGGCAGGAGGGTGGTAGCATCAAGGCGGCCTCTCACGAAGCCTACCACAGCAGAGGGATCTGTTAGCCGTCAACATTGGTTAGAAAACCAAAGATGCCGTTGCCTAGGGTGGACCACTAGGAGGTAGATCTCACCACCCCAAAAAGCTACTAATGCTAAAGCTACCACTGCTTCGGGTTAAGTCCGGGCTAGTGCCGAGAAGAAGCAGCGCAAAAAACTAGGTCACTATTGTCAGTCTCTTTTAAAATTAATGTTTACAAAAGGTATATATGCGAGTACAATCTAGGACAGTGAAATGCCATAAGTTCGGTAGCCATATTACGATTGGCATTTAAATTAGTCCTTTTTCATTAAAATTACTTTGACATACGATTTGAGTTTATGAACAGGGAGCTTTGCAATACCCTGTGGTAATTTGTTGAAAATATGAATACAATTTCCCATGAACTATTTTCCCACTTTTCGCAGTCTGAAGCCTGGAACAGGAAGTATTTTTATTTCTGGTATTGAAATTGTTTACGTTACTTTTACGCTTCTTTTAATCGCTTAATTATTATGACATTTCTTATTATTGGACAAATGGATTTGATTGTTGCGCTACTGCTCGTGTTATTATAGCATCATTCCTTTTTTTGATTTATACTAAGTAGAGGTCAAGATAGAGTGGTGAGCTCTTCTTTTTCATGCTGGCACCACGCGGAACCTTAGTAAAGATTTTACTATACCCATCTCGCTATGATACATCAAAATGTGTTTGCCCTTCGCAAAATTCCCTTGGCACAAAACTTTTGGGTTATGTACGCGTCACCTGTAAGGGTGGCCATAAAAACGAAGTGCGATTAGCTTATTAGAGAAATGCGCATTCGGTTAAACACTGTTGCATTGTGTATCTTATGTAGTTGAAATAGGTGCGCCTTTGCAACAGAAGACAGTCTGATGTTGGACTACTGTTACCATACAGTCTGTAAAAAGTGCAAACATTTGTGTGTGCACCATTTATACCATGCATCTACTTATGAAACGTTCGGTAGCTTATCTCAAATATAATAAAATAGCTAGCTTCTAGTAGACATAAATTACAATGTTCAGTACTAGTTCACATTATTATCTGATTGGCGGTATACAAATATACTGAAATTGAAAAATTTGGATTAGAACAAGTTGGATAAAGGCCTCCTAAAATAAACGCAATCTAAATCAGACTCATTTAGGCATACAAGATGGCGTCAGATTAAAAAACAAAACGAGCTAAAAATCTTATTATATGACAATATAACATAGTCAGACTGATCATTGATTGTATTGTCGTTTTGTTCGTGCTCGGATATACAGGGTGGAATTTGAACCACCTTCCAAAATTTAATATAGCAATCTACGCGACAAAAAACAAATGACGTATTTTTTCTTTTGGTATAGCCCAGTACAAAAATATCAAGATAAAGCACTTAGAAAATTTCCGCCAAAAATCTAAAATTTTTGATACGGCCGCCTAGCAACACTTTTTTTACGCGTTACGCATCTCATTCATTAATTAAGATACTATTCATAAGTTTTTGATTTTCCCTTTTTACCTTAACAGGTCTAGGACCGTAAAAATTGAAAACTATATCACGAAAAATATTTTCGGGTGACAACTTGAATTACATGTTTTACTTCATAAATAGGTTCTAAATACGATAATGAACGCCTATAAAAATTTTGGAAAGTGGTTAAAATTTCACCTGTATTGTGTGAAGTGATAGCAACAATTTTAATTAAATTATTAACATTATTATATTTGCTAATTATAATTTAATTATTTATTTTCAAAGTGAAAATATTATATCTAAACATTCTGTGAATATTTCGAGCATCTACCTGTTGTCGTTATTAATACCGAGCTAAAACAAACAAAAAAAACCACGTTAGTTGTATGGGAGTCCCCTTCAATATTTATTTTATTCTGTTTTAGTATTTGTTGTAATAGCGGTTATCAGGGTTCATGCAATACAGCCTGTTGCCAGACGGACGGACAGACAGATGGACAGCGAAGTCTTAGTAATAGTGTCCCGTTTTACTTTTTGGGTACGGAACCCTAAAAAAGATGAACCATAAACTGTAAATGTCAGTCAGCTGTCCGATTTCCCTTGTCACTTTGACATAACCGTTCTCTTCAAGTTTTTGTCTCTGCCACTTGTGTTGTTTTGTTTGTTGCGTGAAATTTTTAAAATATTGCGTTAATCGTAATTACCTCTCTTTCGTTTTCTGGATTGAGCCTACGAGAGGTTAGTCAACATAATTTATTTTCCTGATCTTCCTTGTTATTAAAAAAATGAGACTTGACAACTGGATGCGCGATTTCGTAATTTAAAAAATTACAGACGTTATCAATAATTTTGTGCCATCTTCATCATCAGCATCGGACAGATCAGAATAGTTGGATTTAGGTCTAAAATGAGGTTTTGCCATAATTGCCTATTTTGGTTGGCGGGTTGGCGATCGCCGTTTGGCCAATAGTTATTTTAAAGTATAGATATAATGTTACCTTCATAGTAATTCGCGTATTAAATCTGTTCCGAGCAATCCAAAACGTGCAGTTTTGGAATATTGACAAGTTTTACCTCGGATCATATAAAGAAGGAGATATGAAATTACTCGTGAACCCTTAGCGAACCCGTGTCTCCGAATTATTTATGTGTGCAACGCAACTACAATAACACCGTTGTAAGCATAAGGATCACACTATATCAATTTACAACGCTCATTGGTGCGCACACAAACATGGACCCAATCACAGCGGCTACCACTTACTCGCTTACACAATGCGTCATTTGGTGTGTGCAAATTAGTGTGTCGCTACATAGTGTGGTCGCGCGCGACGCACTCGTCGGGCAGTGAACGCTTCGATTAAACCTTGGTACATTGCGCAGTCGCATAGTACACACAACACAGCTAATTAGTATCAAGCCTTCAATGTATATTGTGCCGATACAATTATCGTTACATGGATGGTTTCATTAAATATTTCGCCGCGGTGTGCAATAGTTCTGTTTGCCCATATCGGATTCGCACGCGTCACGCCCCCATTTCATATCTATTTCTTTATATTATCTGAGAGTTTTACTGATAAGCACTTCGAGCAACGCGGCCTTCCGTCCCGTAAGGGAGTAGCCATACGAAGCGTAGCCCCTCTGTCAAAAGTATAAGCCCAATTGGGCATTAGCGTTTATAAAAACTAGTTGCGCTCGGATTTCTTCCTAGACCGAGTCCAGTCGCGCAAGTGAACGCTGCCGTATTAAAAATGCCGAATTGCTCAGTTTTCTGTTGTAAAAAGAGGTCTGCAACATCAAGTTTACATAATGATGGTGTTACATTTCACATGTAAGTAAATTTGTATCCTATTATTGCCATTTAATTACATTTAAACACTAAATTCGCATATTTTATTCTTCAATAGTTGTTGGATTTGTTCAACAACATCAGGTCCGCTTCCCGTGCAAATTTCAGATCGGTCGCGCGATAAATCCGATTTCTTACCGCTAGGCAACATAGTGATGTTATTACTTTCGCATGACATAATGTTTGTCGATAAAGGGTGGTGGTTATCGACGAGGTTATATTTAATCACATTAGACAAATAAATATGGTTTTATGTGTGATGTAATATCTCTTTTCTGTCATTAAGTTTGAAACTCTTTAATAGTAATAACATAATAGTAATAATTTATTTTTATTTGATTTAATCATTCTAGTTAGTAGTTTTTAGGGTTCCGTACCCAAAGGGTAAGAACGGGACCCTATTACTAAGACTTCGCTGTCTGTCCGTCTGTCCGTCGCTCTGTCACCAGGCTGTATCTTAAGAGCCGCGATAGCTAGACAGTTGAAATTTTCACAAATTATGTATTTCTGTTACCGCAATAACAACAAATACTAAAAACAAAATAAAATTAATTTTTAAGGGGCCTCCCATACAACAAACCCGTTTTTTTGGCCTTTTTGGTACGGAACCCTTCGTGCGCGAGTCCGACTCGCACTTAGTAACAGCCTATAATCATCCCACTGCAGGGAAAAGGCCTCCATCATTGAATTCAAGTTACCACTGCAATGATGGGAACTGGCATAATCACCACGCTTGCCAAATGCGGGTTGGTGATCACAAACCCGAGCAACGTTCGAAAATTCGAAACTTTTTGTTGCCCGACCCGGGGATCGAACCTGGGACCGAGAGATCTTGGTCCGGTATTTAAACCACTAGACGAAAGGGCGTTACTCGCACTTTGCCGGTTTTTATTAGGTATTGTGTGCAACTTGTTTCTTTTCCTTTGTCATTGAAATATATAGAAATGTTTTTAATGTAATCATTTAAACTCGGTTTTTTTATTAACTTTTTTTATTAAATTTACTTGCAAGATCAATCATGGAAAAATATATTGACACCAGAATTTCTTTTTTAATGAAAAAAATTGCATCCGCCAAATTTAATATACAATGAATTAATTCATTTTAAGAATCAATGAACTTCTTATCACTAATTTTCACGCAGATACGTAATTTACTATTCTCAAATTCATTATTAATCCATAATTAGCGGATCCGGCAGAGTTCGTCCCTTCCATCCCTCAACCCATACCTCCAATTCCTCCAGTCCTTCCCATCCCTCTAATATTTTTAAATGTCGTGTCACGGTTTATATGGTGTCACTCCTCTAAACAGCTCATTTGTAGCGATAGCGGTATAAAATCATCAGCTCTCACCGGTATAAAATTTAGTCTTCGTCCTAGTTTCGTACCCATCAAATCTAACACAAAAAATCAACATCAAAATCGATCGTTATTTGAATATCAAAAGTTGTTGTTAAGATCCTACTAATAAATAAATATTATAGAAATTAAGTTATAATAGCTTTTAATTATAATTCATAATTTGTTCTGTAAATAAAGATAATATTTAATACATAAAATGTTGCACTTTGTTACTTTTATTCCGTCTTTAGGAAAAAAATATCGATATTGCTACATGAACAGTTAAGTCCAACTCTATTTACGTTGAAAACGGGTCAATGTGTGAGTTGTAACTTATCCGTACACGAATTGTTGCTGAATTGTTTAATTTTTTGTGTGTGAGTGTCGTCACTACAGTGTTGTTTTTGTATGTGAGTATGCGAACCTGCGCTTGTGTGCACATTTCCCCCCGCAAAAAATGCCAGAACTTTTTGTATAGAATAGAATCGCTATGCCTACTCCCTTCCGGGACGGAAGGCCGCGTTGTTCGAAGGATAAGCAGAACAAAAGATGCGAAATAGCACGCAAATAAAAGAGATGGCTATAATTTTTATTGATTACCGCTCGTGACTGCACTCGACTTGGACGTTGTAAAAAACGGCCTAATTAGGGCGTATTTGAGTCTTCACAACGCGCGCGCTTTAACATAATACTTGCTTCGTTTTATTATAACATCATTGTATGACGCTGTTACCAGTCTTCTTTTGACAGTTCTCCTTTAGTCTTACGATACCCAGGAGTGCCCAGGACTTGCATGAATAGTGTTTTTCATTTCAGGCCAGCTCCTGCAATAGGCCTAGTAGTTTAATTACCGGGCCATAGGCCTTACTCCGCAATACTATTTCCTTATATTTGAATCCATCCGTCCTTGTCACTTATAACGATGTCTTAGAGTATCTGAAAGAGACAGATATATCCGTAAATACGAGCTTCGTGTTACAGAGTAAGGCATCATGTCTCGAGGTCTAGCAACGAGAGTTTCGAATTTTTGAATATTGCTCGGGTTTGTGCTCAACAACCCGTAATGATGAACGTGATGACCAATCATCACTGCTGTGGTAACTTCATTCAATGATGGAGGCCTTTGCCCTGCAAAATGGGATAGGCCGTTATTTTACTTTTTCACTTTCGTCAGTGACTCCACAGATCTGTAACCCAAACGTGTGGAATTACCCTTGCAATACTAATCCCTGTGTAAAATATGGAATACTGGGAAATTTGAACCCGTGACAGTCAGCCAGCAGAAGTGTCAAAAAGGTTTCATAAACAGGATTTCAGAGTTTTATGAAAAGGTGGAGAATTTTCGTATCAAAGCGCTAATGCTATTAGGTCTAATAATTTTCATATTCATTTATTTATTTACTAGCTAATGCCCGCGGCTTCGCTCGCTTTAAATTCGGGGTAACAATAAAATGTTATCCCCTCTTTTAAGGGGTTGGAGGCGGATTTCCAAAAAAAAAAGACGTGTGGCATTTGGAGACTGCCGCGGTAAAGCTATTGCATAGCATTTTTGATCAACTTATGCAATTATAAAACTAAAAAGTATCACCGCTGTGCCGGTCGGAGTGGGGGGTGTTAGGTTATTTTCGTTACGGAATTTCTGGATTCGGTCTCCACGCTCAAGGCCCGCGATAGAAACTATGCAATAGCTTAATTTTATAATTTTAAGTATTTTTTTAATTTTGACTTTTGTAATTAAATTTTTCTGTTATTTTGGCAGATATAGGCCATAGGCAACCATACTGTCAAAATCCTTTTTTTTTTCTAAATTCTTTTAAATAGGTTATAAAATTTTCGTTACGGAATTTCTGGATTCGGTCTCCACGCTCAAGGCCCGCGATAGAAGCTATGCAATAGCTTAATATGCACGATATTTTTGTTAGTCACAAGTAGTCCGCATTCCAATTTTTAGGTTTCTACCTTGAAAATTGCGGAATGCTCCATACATACTGCCACCCCCCATTTTTGGGAAGTGGGGGGTTTGAAAGAGATAAAAGGTAGCCTATGTCACTATCCATCCCTTGAACTATCTCTACTTAAAAAATCACGTCAATTCGTTGCTCCGTTTTGCCGCGAAAGACGGACAAACAAACAGATACACACACTTTCCCATTTATAATATTAGTATGGATATCATAAGGTACTGTCAGCATCGTAGGTCTATAAATACCGTAGTGTTATATCAAAGTATCAAAGTAACAGCTTTATATAATATTTAAGCAATTTAATTGCAATTATAACAGCCTTCTGATTTCCACATAACAAGATAAGTGCTTAAGAATTACTTTACTTTAGGATCAGAGCAATGTATGATGTTGTGGACATTTACTTATTTATATTAATTAATGCTATCAGATCGTCGCTAAACTAGCTGTCCCAACTGAAACCTACAATCAATACGATATCCCTAAACTTATACTTTTAGCACACAAACCTAGACCAAATCGAACCTTTCGCCAATAGTTTTCAATAATCGCCCGTTATGTAGAATAGTTGAGCACTTTTGAGTTTACCCCAGTTTTACGTATATGAGTAAAGTTATGCTAGTAAGGTGACCAACACTTCATTAAATATTAGGATAGAAATCCAGGACATTGTCCTGTTGGAAGGTACGTACAGTTGCTAGATAGGCTTAAAGTGATAAGTTTTCACAAAGAAAGCACAGTTTTAAAATCAGCTTTATATCTGCTACTAGGACCCTGGAGGCACTTTTACACGTCCCAGTATTTTAATCTACTGCTTCGAGATAGGTCTAGGCTTGTGCCGAGAAAAAGTATGTCAAAAAACTCAGCAAGTATTAGTGATCATATTTTTAATTAATTAGGTTTACTAAAAGATATATGCACACACACCACACTATGAAGTAGTCATTGTTTTTAATATATCAAGCTTCTCCTATGAATTTCGTAGGATGCGACTGAACGAGTATGGCCATAAAAGAGAGGCAGCATAATTATCTTTTCAGTTTTCACCATTGGCCAAAGTGCGATCGCCAACCCATATGCAATGCGTGGCGATTATAATAACATTTTCTTTTTTCGAGTCCTGCATCCAGTTGTGAATTGAAATAGGCTGTAGATGATTACAGGCTAGTGACAGTAGCATTGTTATGTGTGTCCCGTCAATCAGGACTGCGATTTGGTCACCCTACACAAAACCGCGATGGATATTACCCCAGCTTTAAAACTTTAGCAGTGACCACGCGTCCAGACTGCTGTAGTTAGAAGATTCTATTAGATTGTTTTTAATCAATTGAGAGGATGAATGAAAGTAGGTGGACTAAAAAAATATATATGGCGAGTATGAATGGAAATGTTGGAAAGGGAAGGCCTCGACGAACTTATCTTGATCAAATCGGGGAAGTTCTAAAGAAAGGTCAGATTCAGTAAGAAAAGATTAATGAATGTGGATGAAGCGAAAGTATTTTATTTATTTATTTAAACTTTATTGCACAAACACTAAAATGAAGTACAACAGGTGGACTTAATGCCTTAAGGCATTCTCTCCCAGTCGACCATCGGGCCAAGCAGAAATAATTTTGTGGGCGGTGCGACATAAAAAGCAAATTAAAAGACAAAAAAATTTCAAAAATAATAATAATATACACAAAATATACTACATATACAATACAATATATATGTATATAAACTACATACAATTACTAAATAAATTGAAAATATGTAAATAAATAAGAATTAGATGACGACTACTGCTGTGGAAGCAAAGTAAATGACGACTACTGCATTTTACCTAAGAAGTAAGACCTAACACGTTTCTTAAAAGCAAATTTACTCGGTGCTTGTTTAATGCTTTCGGGCAATGAGTTCCAAAGCCGAATGGACTTAACAAGAAAAGAATTTGAGACAAAACCAGTTCGGTGAGAAGGAATAGAGAGAGTGAGTTTGTCGGAAGAGCGCAACTGGCGGGAATGGGTCGAGCTGAGAAGAGAAAATTGGGATTTAAGATAAGAAGGGGAGTTTGGATCGTTCAATATAGAAAAAAGAGTGCATAAAATTCTGGCGTCACGCCGACAGGAAAGAGGAAGCCATTGAAGCTGCAAACGGTGCATGGAAATATGATCGAATTTACGCAAACAGTAGATAAACCGAACACAGTTATTTATCAAACGATCCAATTTGTTAAGTAGCGATTGGTTTAAGTCGGGGTAACACACATCAGCATAATCAATGAGAGGAAAGACAAGTGACTGGACAAGAGAAATTTTAGACTGGATAGGAAGAAAGTGCTTAAGTCTGTAGAGGGAGCGCAATGTGGCGTTAACCTTACGACTAACCTCAGCCACGTGAGTTGTCCAGCTAAGCGTGGGGTCTATATAAAGGCCCAGGTTTTTAACGCTCGAGCTGAATGGAATAACTATCCCATTAAAGTAAACCGGAGCAACACTGGCTATATCAATGTGGCTTATTTGTCGCTGACTACCAACTATAATAGTCTGGCACTTACTCGGGTTTACAGCTACGCCATAGCGATCACACCAAGCAGAAATATGCCTGAGGTCATCGTTGAGCTGCTGCACGGCGGCAACTATTTCGTCATGGCGACATTGCTGATACAATTGGAGATCATCAGCGTACAGATGGTGAGAAGAACCAATGCCAGAAGTGATAGAGTTAATGAAAATTGAGAAAAGCAATGGAGATAGTATACCACCTTGAGGCACACCAGTGTGCAGATCACGCCAGTGGGAAAGAATGTGATCTATACGGACTGCCTGCTGGCGATCCCTTAGGTAGGAGGCAAACCACTCCAAGGCATCTGAAGAAAAATTAAAGTGTGCTAATAAGGATAAAAGGACATCATGGTCAACTGAATTGAAGGCATTGGAGAAGTCAATTAGAACAAGGACAGTAACTTTTCCATGCTCCATGCCATTCCTCATGTCCTCGGTGATTTTAAGTAACGCGGTGCTAGTGCTGTGGCCAGGACGGAAGCCAGATTGAAAAGCGCTCAGTAGATCGTTGGTAAAGATGTATCTAGACATTTGGGAATGGACTACAGCTTCAAGGACTTTGGACAGGAATGGGAGGATGGAAATAGGTCTAAAGTTATTAAGAGTGGTAGGGTTTGATATTTTAGGAAGCGGGATAACAAATGCTCTGCCCCACAATTTAGGATATGAACCAGAGATGAGGGAGAAATTAATAATATGAGTTATATAGGGCAGAACCTCATTTAGAACTAAAAATATCATAGAACGACTAATTTCATCAAAGCCAACAGCACTAGATTTAAGGGACGAGATAGTTTTCCTGACCGCATCAACGGACACCTCCTCAAAGGAAAAGGACTCAAGTGTAAGAGGAGGCATGGAGGCAATTTCGGAAATAGTGTGAGATTTAATACCATGGTCTAACGTAGTGGAGGAGGAAAAATGAATATTAAAATCGTCAGGCGAGAAAGATGCGGATATGGGAGTTTTAATAGAATTACTGCCTATACCTAAAGTCTTAAGAAATTTCCACACGCTAGCAAGAGAAGAATCGGTAATGTTTTCGTGGATGTAACGGCGTTTGGCTGATCTCACCATCTGGTTGCAACGGTTCCTAGCAAGCTTAAAGTTGCTCCAGTTTGTATCTGAGCGGTCTCGCTTAAATTTCCGAAAAGCACGGTCACGCTGGGTCATAGCCATGCGCACGCCTCTAGTAATCCAAGGAGCAGGAGGGCGTTTTACCTTTATTGGCCGAAGTGGCGCATGGGAGTTGTAGAGCAAGAGCAGGAAAGTAGTCTGTAAGGATCGTAGCAAGTGGAAAGATGTGGTCTCTGCCTACCCCTCCGGGGAAAAGGCGTGAGTGTATGTACGTACGAGTATGTATGTTTAATCAAGCAATGTTCTGTAGGAATCTTAAAGTCCAATGCAAATCTTACTAGGAGTATCTCACTAATCGTGTTACTATCTACTTCAGTGTTTCCCAAACATTGTTGTGCCATGGCCCGGTAATTTTCACATTGGCCGTTTGTGACCCACTTAATACTTTTAAACCCAAGCTAGTTCTATTAGGTTAATTAAAAACCGCAAGCGTGGTGATTATGCCAGTACACCCATCATTGCTGTGGTAACTTGAATTCAATGATAGAGGCCTTTTCCCTGCAGTGGGATGATATAGGCTGTTACTTTTACACTATTTAATCACTAAATTTTAGTGCGAAGCATGGAGCTGCTGCTTATATTTTACTTATTAAAGAATCCAAGTTCGCGGAAAATGACGAAAGAAGATTTTTTAACAAGCGTCGATCGATAGGTACTATTTTTGAAACAAGGCGTGAATGTTGCGACCCGGTATTTTATTTTGATGGCCCGGTACCGGGTCGCGACCGGGCAAATGGGAAACGCTGATCTAAGTACTTCTTAATCTTAATATCCTATCTGTGGACAGTGGTGCTGGTTACATAATAAGAAAGTTTAAACTTAGTTTAACTTTAGTTAAGTTGATTATTTTGGAATGGAATTATTGCATTGATTATTTTAATTAAGATATTGTTTATTGATTTTATTTAATGTTTAATAAAATGAAAATAAATTGTAATGCCCTACCAGGGTTCATATGTCCACTGCCCTACTCTCTAAGATCCTGTTGTACATTCATAAGTGATGCAATTAATAAATGAATATGAATATGAACTAGAATAATTCCTATAGTTAAGCCATTTATGTAACTGTTTGTTGTCCCAAATTAAGAGAAAAAAATATCTTACTAGGTAATACTATAAACGATTTCTTTCTTTCTTTCTTACAGATGCAAATTTTAAATGGATGTTTGTTACTTAATCACGCTAAAACGGATAGAAGGATCTGGATGAATTTGCCAATGATACAGATTACATAGGTACTTACTATGGTATTTTTAATTTTGATCTAGGTAGCTAGTTTTTTTTTTGACAGACATTTTTATCAGAAGAGTCATAGTAAATAGTGATTTGTCACGTCAGACCGCACGCTAGCGCCGTGACGTCTTAGCCAAAATCTGTTTAAATAAAATAGTTTTAAAACATCGCAGAAAAGACGTTTTCAATTCGACGCGTATATTTATTATTATGAATTTAAGAAATCACAGTAGCTTTTTACTAGGTAAATCGATCTCGATGCTTTTGAAGCAACGATTCCTTAAAGGATAATTTTATTGTTAGTCTATGGATCCGTCCATTTGTCTGTCTGTCAAGATTAGATATCTATCTCGTAAACATACTTCTGACTGGATTTGCCCACTCAAATGTTTTTCTTTGTTTGGTCAAAGCTTATTATGGCTATTTTAAATTTAAAAGCATATTCCACCCCAAATAATTGAAACAAAGAGTTTAAAATAAAACCGGCCAAGTGCGAATCGGACTCGCGCACGAAGAGTTACGTACCAAAAAGGCTAAAAAAACGGGTTTGTTGTATGGGAGCCCCCCTTAAATATTTATTTTATTTTGTTATTAGTATTTGTTGTTATTGCAGTAACAGAAATACATAATTTGTGAAAATTTCACCCGTCTAGCTATCGCGGCTCTTGTGATACAGCCTGGTGACAGAGCGACGGACAGACGGACAGACGGACAGACAGCGAAGTCTTAGTAATAGGGTCCCGTTTTTACCCTTTGGGTACGGAACCCTAAAAAATTAAAGTAGCTGATTACAGTACTTATTTTGTGGAAACAAAACGCAGAAAAAAAAGAATGAAACAAATGGATACGCTTACATATTAGTATGTAACTTTTTACACATGCTTTTTACCCATATTACAAAAAAGAAAACAAACTTTCTAAAACTACCCACCATGCTGTCCCCTCAAAATACCGGATCACAAAAAAGAATGTTAGTCAAATAAAAAACTAGGTGTTATTTGTTTCACATTAAGCGGAAGTTCAGTTGCTGTTTACTCGAAAATGGAAGTAGTATCTCTAGTTTACCGGAAGTAACGCTCAAAGGACGCGCTCTGCTTCCGCCGATGTCACAAAATATGACCGCAAAAAAATATAAAATATTTTCTATTTATGAGTTACGGACCAATACTTTTGGCGGTTGATAATGTCAAATAATTCTAGTAAACTCTCTTTTACTCATTTAAAATTCATTTTAGTCAAGCGTGGTAAATACTTCTGTCCCACTTTGCGGTAACTTGAATTTAAGATGTAGGCCTTTGCCTTGTACTGGGATGATTATAGCACATGAGTAAAATAGGCTGTTAATTTACTTTTTAGGGTTCCGTACCCAAAGGGTAAAAACGGGACCCTATTACTAAGACTTCGGTGTCTGTCCGTCTGTCCGTCGCTCTGTCACCAGGCTGTATCTCAAGAGCCGCGATAGCTAGACGGTTGCAATTTTCACAAATTATGTATTTCTGTTGTCGCAATAACAACAAATACTAAAAACAAAATAAAATTAATATTTAAGGGGGGCTCCCATACAACAAACGCGTTTTGTTGGCCTTTTTGGTACGGAAACCTTCGTGCGCGAGTCCGACTCGCACTTGGCCGGTTTTATTACTTTTAAGTTGTGTTCTGTGATGATGGCAGTGGGTTGATTCTAGACTGTTACTTTTTTTGTGCATTCGCAAGAGCCAAACCAACCTAGATGTAGGTGGCGCTCCGAGCGACGTCGAAGCATTGCGAAGACGCGAACGACACACTTGGCCTGTTTTATGTGAATGTGGTACAAGTCGGGAAAGATTTCATTCTTCTTTTGATCGTGTGTTTATTTAATAGTCTGGTCTCAAAGTTTTCTAAACTGCCTATCATAATCCTCTGACTTGACGTTATTTTTACGATTTCGACCTTTCGACTGTCCGGTCTGACAGTGTCTTCCGGAGAAAGATAAAGTTGGCTTCGGAATGCACCCCAGACCCTTTTACACCTCTTTTTTTCCAGACGTATGCAATTTGGAAAATATCGTTTTCTAAATTTTCCCGACCAGAAATCGAATACAGACCCTTGCGAACTAGGCGGACAACCACACCGCTACCCTTAACTAGATAGCCATATTCTTCTGGCACTATAACACTTCTATAGGTGTGAAGGAGTGGTACTAGGTACTCTATTTTTATACTATCAGTATATAAAATAAATTTCAAGTTTATATACTGATA
Source organism: Anania crocealis (assembly GCA_949315895.1). NCBI lineage: Eukaryota > Metazoa > Arthropoda > Insecta > Lepidoptera > Crambidae > Anania > Anania crocealis. Next base: position 9,093,570 of record OX438873.1, on the reverse strand, counting down.
TTATAATTTTCATTATAATATCAGTATATAAATTTGAAAATTATGTCTCAAACGGGACTCGAATCCGCATGCGAGGAGATGCGGGTTCGAGTCCCGCCTGAGACATAATTTTTCAAGTTTATATACTGATACTCTATTTTCGTGCAGGTAAGTACTACGAACATCCTATTTATTTCAGTTATAAGTACATCTACCCCGAGATGTCTCGTTTTGCTGTCGCTCATAACTTAAACCGTCCTAATTCTCATAGAGGTGCCAAGACTTTATTTGAGAACTACTCACGAACTGGCGACCTGTCACAAACTTTTTATTTTTATTTACTTCTTTTTTTTCCAGCTATACCTACTATTTAATATCAGCTCGACATTTAAGTACGTGTTTGGAGATGATAATCAGAAGAATTGGTCCAATGCTGTACATACACCTGTCCAAAAGGGTGATTTTACCGTACCTAATCTGTTTAGCTGATAAGTAACAGCCTATAATCATCCCACTGCAGGGAAAAGGCCTCCATCATTGAATTCATGTTACCACAGCAATGATGGGTGTACTGGCATAATCACCACGCTTGCCAAATGCGGGTTGGTGATCACAAACACGAGCAACGTTCGAAAATTCGAAACTTTTTTTGTTGCCAGACCCGGGGATCGAATCTGGCACCCCGAGATCTTGGCCCGGTATTTAAGCCAATAGACCAACGGGGCGTTAGCTGATAAGCATTTAGAGAAAACTTTGCGGCCCGTCTTCTTCTGGCAGTAGTTACTCTATCATCATCATCATCATCATCTCAGCCAATTCACGTCCACTGCTGGGCATAGGCCTCCCCCAAGGATCTCCACAACGATCGGTCCCGCGTCACTCACATCACATCCAACGGCTCCCCGCGACCTTCCTCAGATCGTCGGTCCACCTGGTGGGGGTCCTACCCACAGATCGTCGTCCGGTGCGCGGTCGTCATTCCAGAACCTTTCCGCCCCAACGCCCATCGGTTCTTCGTACTATGTGTCCCGCCCACTGCCACTTCAGCTCCGCATTTCTCCAAGCGATGTCAGTTATCTTAACTCTCCTAATACGGATTTCCTCATTTCTGATTCTACCAAGCAGGGAAATACCAAGCATTGCTCTCCATTGCCCGCTTTGTAACCTTGATCACCTTAAGCCTTTTTATGAGGCCCATATTTAGGTAGGTACTCCAATGGTCGCCAATTACGAATCCTGGAAGTGAGTGGCTATAACATATAAGGCCGGCTCCATACGGCTACTACCATTCATCATCATCCTCGGTCATTGATGTAATAAAATATACCTACTAGATACAAAATCAGTGCCAAAAACTGTCCAAACTAAAAGTGCACTCATTTGCCATAAGGGTGCGGTTTTAGTTTAGACAACCTCTTTCAATCGAACAGTTAAAACATGACACTGTTGCATACCGGCATAATTTGGCCGGGTCATAAATTAACTAAGGGCGAGATAATTGAAAAATAGGTACTTGTAAAATCTATTGATGCCGCGCAGTCCCGAACGCCTCCCCCGCAGAGCGCGATAGAGACAACTACATCTTGAACCGAAAAAACATCTAAAGGCACACAAAATAAACGTTTCGTAGTCCCCCGATTCCTTTTCCAAAACTAGACCGATTATACTTTATTCATTAAAAAGTAAAGAAAGGCTTTGGCCGTGTTCGTATATTTTGCTTTTTTTTAAAACATAGCCAAATTTGTTTTCTGGATGTTTGAACACAGCGGAAAATCTGGCGAATTTTTTAGATTTTTGAAGGCTCATATATATCTCTTTGATTAATTAATTTATGAAAAAAAGGAAAACATAGAAACATGACAATAGTGGCCATAGATTTTTGTATTTATTTTGGCACAAGCAGTCAATATTATTAATAGGTTTAGAGTACATATTATTATAGTAAAATTATGCTTAAAGACAAAACTGTGCCGAAAATTAAAAAAAATATTGCTCTACTGGCATTATCCAGGGAGGAAACAGGGGACTACGTTTGTATGGAAAAACGGCCGTGGTGTTTCCTCTTAACACTGACAAAACATAAATGGCAATGATTAAAATGAGGACAGTTTTTAGTGTCATTTTTGTATCGGACTGCGTATTGATTGATTGATTGATGGGGTGGTGGGATCTACCGCCTAGTGGTCCACCCTGGGCAACGGCATCTTTGGTTACCTAACTAATGATGATGGCTAACAGATCCCTCTGCGGTGGTAGGCTTTGTAAGAGGTTGCTGGATGCTACCACTCTCCTGAAGCAGTCCAGCGCCAAACAGTGCCTCTGTGTTCCGCTGGTGTGTGGGAGAATCAGTGCCTCTGGGTAAGCTCGCTCCATCTTAGGCTTCTTCTTAACCGTATAGTAAAGTATGTTGTCATGAGCAAGCCCATTACTTATATAAAAAAAAGCTTTAAATATTGGGACGTGGTACAAATTAAAGTGCCTCCTGGGGCGTATTTGAGAGTTAAGTATGTAGTCAAGAGCAAGCTCACGGCGCATAAAAAAAATAGTTCTTATTAATTAGATATCGATGGATTTGATATTCGAATGCATGTTTGCCTAAAGTTGTAGTGTTGGCTGTTATGGAATGCACTTTTGTATCGATAAAATATATAACCACATACATAAGAAGCCGCTTCTACAATGTCTTAGTGACTAACTTTAGGTGAATAATATGCATCCGATTAATTATCCGATATCTGATTACAATCAAATCCATTTCATAGTTTTAAAATGAAAAATTACATCTATTTTCTTAGTCAATGCCTTTGGAATGTTACCAAAACACTTAATCACAATTAAAATTCATTGGTGACGCCCCCGTGGTGTAACGAGGCATATGTATATTTGTAATGTCCATAACACGGCCGAGTGCCAAAACGCGGTAACTGCCCCGGTAATTGGTATTCGGCGACGAAGCGTTTTCTGCAATGCGACCGTGACTTCAATGGTGTGTGGTACAAGTCAAAAACTTTAATTTAAAATAAATAAAAACTTACATGTGCATGCCAATAAAGATAATGCAAGCAAAAGGTTACTGGTTTCATTATTGATATTTCCAAAACAGTTATTTTTCCCATACAATTATCAAATATATCGGAAGTTATGCGCGTACTTAGTAAATTTCGGTGATTCATACTTATTTATAGTACTTAGATGTATTATTATGTTCTAAAAAGTAACAAACTAACTTATTTGTCGCAAGCCACAAAACCAAAGCCATTGACGAAACTCCGCTGGCTTACAGCGTAAAGCATTAAATAAATTCGTCGACAAACACAATGTCTGGGTAGCTCAATGGGTAGATCAGTTGCTTTATAAGCGGAAGGTTTCGGATTCGAATTCCGGCTGAGACAGTCGAAATAGTTGTTTAAAGAATTGTATTTTAAATTAACATTTGCAGTTTGATTGCTTAGAAACAGTTAAGAAATAGTTTCTTCAGCGTAAAATATTTTTTTTTGATTGTTGAAAGAACTTATACAAAGCAATCTTATAGCGAAAGTCACTAGAATAGGCTATATCTATCGAAATGATTATGTTTTTTATAGATACTCCTGTCGCAAGAAGGAAATCATCGAAAAAAAAAGAAGAAAGTCGTCGAAAAAATAAGTCACGTCAATGGTTTGTAATAGGCGCCTTGGAAAATTCTGACACCAATTTATCCTTAAAGGATAATTAAACGATAAGGATAAGAAAAAAAACCTTATATTTAAGCTGTCGCGTTTACACATACATACTTATATCGCCAAAATGCGACCGCATTATAAGGTTCATGAATAAATAAGCAACGAAAGAGTTTCTTCTATCTTGTGACTTAGGCCACTCATTATCTACGTGACGTCCTGGCTGGAGTGGACAAAAAGTATAAAAAAACACGACGATCAAAAATAATGGCTTTTTTTCAACTTGAAACAGTAGAGAGAATATATTTATTGTTTTTCACTATGGTTTTTCATAACTAAACTGATACAGGAGGACGAACCCGTGTCACTCCTGACCTTAGAGCATTAAATGCTCTAAGCTCCTGACTAATCGTAACTTAACAAAACATATTGTAACACGTTCTAAAAAAACAATATCATCACAGTCATCATCAGTCTACTAGACACAAGAATAGGATCGTGTCATAAAAGGCTACTTTACTCTTTTTTGAAGTAGATCATAATATACAGGGTGAAATTAAAAATTAGAGACGGTAGTTAAAAATTTTTTCAAATTACCATCTTAAAGACGAATAACACCTTAGTCTACCCGTGACCATGAACGCTGTAAAGGGTTCGAAACGTCGGGTTAAATCAAAAATAAACGCGTTCTAAATCCGTAAACTATCTTTCATTTCAATGTATAGTGTTCGCGTAAACTCAAGAAAACAGTCGATAAATGTTGTTTTCTTAAGTGAAATACTACAGAAACTATTAATGTACGAGTATTGCGTCGAATTTGATGTGAGTCAAGTAGTCTATTACCAAGTTTGGAAGGCTAGTTGTTGATCGTAGTTTTGCCAATAGTAAGGAGAAGACACTGCTACCGGACTTCTTCTAGCCAGAGGAAATTCGTAAAATTTAAAAGTAAAGATGAACCACGGTCCTTTTTTTTCATTAGGTTTATTTATTTAATCTTTATGGTACAAGTTGGAAGAAAAAGTATAAATGTTAATTTATGCCTGATGGCATTATCTACCAGTCAAATAGGCTAAACAATGTCTTGTGACCCGGGGATCGAATCCGGAACCCCAACTCTTGGCCTGGTATTTAAACCACTAGACCAGGGATGGGAAAATGGCGGCCCGCGGGCCAAATCCGGCCCGCGACAAGATTTAATCCGGCCCGCGATCAAAACTCCTCACTTAAATACAATCGGCCCAAATCGTATATTTTGACATTACTACCATATTAAATGTGTCAAAATATACAATTGCGATACCATTGCGATTCTATTGAGCCATTTGTAAATTAGCGGAATTGGGGGCCAGGATGTCTGACACTCTGACCATCACCTCGAGTGTGTTTTACGAGTTACTTCAAGTAGCTTAGAGCCTAATTTCGACGCTTTAATTAATGAACAGTCAAAATTTCGTCTTTCACACCGACCTATCAAAACAATAAATGCATTATATGTATTTTTGTTGAGTACTTGTAGAAGATATAAATGCTCCTTGGCCAGCAGAAATGTTGTAATTATTGTATATGGGCCCATCTTTAAATCTATTTCCCCATCCCTGCACTAGACCAACACCAGTCAACCAGCCTAATCAATGTCTTGTGACCCGGGTGTCGAACTCTGGAACCCCGAACTCTTGACCCGGTATTCAAACCACTGGACCAAGGAGCGTTAAAAATATGAGTAAGTATAGCAAACTACAAACAATTCAAAGCTTTTTCTTCGTGGTCAACTAAGTATGATATTATCTAACAAAGCCCCAGCTCAGTTCAACTTGAGCTTCACAAAGTCTCCGAAGGACTCGAGAATGAACTTGTAGTCGAAGTTTGACCGGAAGTCCTAACTCGTAAATTTTGCGATCGAGGAAAAAAGCGCCAGTCTGCTTTTCTTTGCTATAGTTTGCGAAATTTTATTCGTAGGCGAAATCGGACAGTTAATATGGATTTTAAAAATTATTGTGCTAATGATTTTCGCTTATTAACACCGGCCTAGGTTCCTTCACCACACTACCCGCACTAACACCTAGATACCTACCTAGGCCAGTGTTAACAAGCGGAAATCATTAGCAAACTAATTTTCAATATCCATTTAGTTATGGATTTCCGCAAAGTAACTCCTGAATCTATTAATTTTATGAAATCGGAAAGTTTCTGGAAATAAATATTTTAAAACATTGACACGCATTACCTACACAAGCGACTGATTTTTATTCGAGATTGGGCGATTTGTTTAAGTACCGGTTCAAGAACCAGGTCTTGGGTTCTATCCCCAGGTCGGGAAACAAGAGTTTTGAATTTTCGAACTTTTTTTTTATAAATAACGGGCTTGCTCTTAACTACATACTTAACTATACGGTTAAGAAGAAGCCTAAGATTGAGCGAGCTTACCCAGAGGTACTGGTTATCCCGCACACCAGCGGAACACAGAGGCACTGTTTGGCGCTGGACTCCGGTAGGAGGGTGGTAGCATCCAGGCGGCCTCTTACGAAGCCTACCACCACAGAGGGATCTGTAAGCCGTCATCATTGGTTAGAAAACCAAAGATTCGTTGCCCAGGGTGGACCACTAGTACCTGTACCCACCATTGCGGTAGTAGGTGACGTCGAAGGTCGAAGGCCTCCATGGGGTTGGTTTTTGTGCAGATGGTGCTTCATGAGAAGTGTGTAAAGAGTACCTAAACATGGTCACAAACAAACCATTTTCAAGACAATCTATACTAATATTATAAAGCTGAAGAGTTTGTTTGTTTGTTTGTTTGAACTTTAAAAAATTATCTCTGTAAGTACTGGTTCGAATTGAAAAAATATTTTTGTGTTGGATAGTCCATGTATCGAGGAAGGCTTTAGTTAGGCTATATAACATCACGCTGCGACCAATAGGAGCAAAGCATCAGTGAAAAATGTTGCAAATATAAAAACAGAAATTGACACGACGTACGAATTCGCGGGGAGCAGCTAGTTTAGAATAAACAGACATAACATAGGTGCATACATGATATTAAGTAGAATGCTACTAAATTTAAACTTGAAAGAGCATTTATTTATTTATAAATAATAAATAAAATAAATAAATGTGGACAACATCACATACATTGTTCTGACCCCAATTTGAATAACTAATTAAAGCATTCGTATTTTGGAAACCAGAGACAACGAAGGTACCACAAACACCCAGACCCGAGAAAATGTAGAAAAACCACTTTTTTTCTACATTGGGAATCCCCGTCCGGGAATCGAACCCGGGACCTCGGAGCAGGCGACACTTTGAAAACCGGTGTGTATGCCACTCCGCCACGGAGGTCGCCGAAAGTTTTATTATTTATTTAAACTTTATTGCACAAGCACTAAAATGAAGTACAACAGGTGGACTTAATGCCTTAAGGCATTCTCTCCCAGTCGACCATCGGGCCAAGCAGAAATAATTTTGTGGGCGGTGCGACATAAAAAAGCAAATTAAAAGACAAAAAAATTCAAAAATAATAATAATAATATACTCAAAATGCTTTGATGTTCTAGTAGCATTTTTATTTTACAGCAACAAAATACAAATCACATCTTACGTTTAGAACATACAACAATTCATAACCATTAAAATTTGCAAATCGATTAAAGCTGAACATAACATTTGCTTGAAGTAAGTACGCAATACAAAGATAAAAAATAACTAAACAATAGGAATCAAAGAATAAAACACTATAGTTAGTTTTTCATTTTACATATTATACTCATGTGATATTATTATATGATTAATACTTCAATATACCTTTCAAAGTTGTCAGAGGCTCAATCCAAACAATTCTCGTCCACTCGATATTGTATTTTAAAATGGCCGTCGAAGCTTCATAAATAAAGCGATGGCTTTCAAACTTCGCGGCATTGACAATAAATTAAGTTAATTCGCGAGAACCGAGGCGCTAGGAAAACCTAGAAGTATCTCTATTGATATATATTTACATCATATTTAAGCAACTTAATTGCAATTTTAACTTGAAAAAAAATATCTCAGGCGGGACTCGAACCCGCATCTCCTGGCATGCCGGGCGCGGCACTTTACCAATTTAGCCACCGAAACACTTCGTCACACGCGTCCATTTGTCAAGCATATTCTTATCGCTGTAATGTTCTATACTAGAAAATCCACCTGTCAAACGTGGCGAGGTCTTTGTCCAGCAGTGGACTGATGTGGGCTTATAAGAATTTTTTTCCTATTTATAAATTTAGAAACTATTGATGTAAACTTTAAATATGCTTGTGTTAATTGATAATTTGAATTCATAAAATTTAGGGACAACCTGTCGTTACTGTAGTAGGTAATTCAAATTCAAATTAATTCAAATTAGTTTCAAATTAGTTTATTGGTATCAAAAACAAGTGGTGCCATAAAATGTGATCGTTAATACTTGTATTCGTTAAAAACTGTGTCGCAAGTATTAGCGCCCACCTCCAAGACTACAATATAAAACTTTACAAAGTAATCCTTACAATATTTTAATAATATATACCTATGCAAAACTTAAATATGTAATGTTAGTGTGTGTGTTTTATTATATTATATAATTTAATTAAATTGTTTCAAACACACACACAGCAATTACCTAATACTTAATTTATTTACAAACGTTTTGTTTGAACGTTACAGGGAGTCAAACGTATGACGGGCTTAATTACCGATAATGTTAATATAATGATTAGGTAGAGATCGCTTCTTAGCGATAAGACCGTCTATTTGTACGATGATTTTTTGTAATTCTAAATGTTCCTTTTTTGTCATGTGTTTTATGTGCAATAAAGCGTATTTTATTGTATAGTTACCTAATTTTGCAAAACGAAAATTATAAAATAACTTGATTCCTGTTTAGGTCGGTCTAAAAATTTTTTTACAAAACCTGATTGCGAAATGCACTAAAAAGACTGAAAATGACCGATTTATTTCTCGTAATTAAATGTAATCATGATTTTCTTTTAACTTCCTTCATTTCATCACCCCACCTTGATAGGTAAGGTAAAAAAAAACCGGCCAAGTGCGAGTCTGACTCGCGCACTAAGGGTTCCGTACCAACTTTAAATGAATTAGGGGTCCAATTACTTCCACTTAGCCAAAATACCAGTATTTTTATTTGACTGCATAAATAACTTTGTTTTTCATAGTGTTTGTATAAAAGTTATATTTGCGGTTGTTAAAAATGTGCTATTTCTCAAAAACTACCAATTTGATCTCGTTCAAACCAATTTTAGTTGAAAGTATTTGTTAAGATCTACATTATGTATTTTATCAGTATATAAACTTGAAAAATTTTGTCACAGGCGGGACACGTACCCGCACCTCCTCGCATGCCGGGCGCCGCCTGAGACAAAATTTTTCAAGTTTATATACTGATATTATAAGTGCAATTAAGTTGCTAAAATATCAAATAAAGTATTATGTATTTTTTTCAAAATTTTCATTTGATTAGTTTAAAAGTTAGAGGGGGGGGGGGACACCCATTTTATCACTTTGGAAGCGTCTATCTTCCAAATGTTAGATTTTTGAAAAAATTCTGTATGTAATTTTAAAAGACCTATCCATAGATACGCATACGCATAGGTTTGAGTAAAAAAGTTTTTTTTGTTTTAGTTCTATATTATTATATGGGAAGGGATGGAAATATCATTATTTTTTATTTTTTGTATGAGAATCGTAAAGTGGTCAACAGGGTACACCTACCTACCAAGTTTCAATTGTGTAATGCTAATACTTTCAGAATAAAGTGGTTGTGACATACGGACGGACGGACAGACAGACAGACAGACTTGACGAAACTATAAGTGTTCCGTTTTTTGCCATTCGTCTACGGAACCCTAAAAATTACGACGTAGGTATTATTTTGGCGCCAAAACCGCCATTTTGATTTTAAAAACCTACTTAAAGTCACTTGGGTTTTTGGAACACATCTAACAATTTATAAATTGTCGGAATCCATCAAGTTGCTTGCAAGTTACGTGGGTATGAAGAAATTTACAAGATACGCGCGAAAAGTATTCAAAACTTCTTGGCAGTCGGTTGAAGAATATTGTATTAAGACGCTGACTGCAGCCGATGACCTTGAGCAATGAATACGCCCCACAAATTGATTCGTCTTTGAATTTCTTTGCAACGCGCCGCAGCTGTCACTGTCGATTCCCGTAGGAGTGACAGAGAAAAAGCGCATGGAATAGGAGGGCCTAAGTGCCAAACAACAAAATTCGTTGTGCAATTTAAAATTGCCATTTTATTAAAAATCTAAATCAGCCATTTGCTTAAGCAACATGTAATATACAATATAGCAAAATTTTATTATCATTGTTATACGGACTGCTGAGAAAAATGGTAATTTATGTATTTTCAGAGGCTACTTTGAGATTATTTTCTATCGAGAAAAGTTTTTAGAATCGTGTTTTGGAAACAACCACCTGTCCAAAAATATGATCAATTACAACTACATAGAGTTTGGCAACAATACGAGCCCATAGGCTTTAAGCAAAACAATCTTCATTGAGCTGAATTTGGCTCATGTCAGCGTCTTAAAGTAATCTATGTTTTTCACGTTAACAAGCAAAGGCGCACTTCTAATAAAGTTAACTTGATACTTAATACTGTCCATATTTCAGATGTTTTGCCTACATTCAATTGGAACGGAATTAAGTGGGGTACCAAATTAACTTACTCCATTAATTTTTGACTTATTTTCTACAGATACAGCGGCATGGTTTCTCAATTTCACAAATAAACTAAAAGGAAAATTAAATCGTAGTTATTAAATTCAGCCCTTGCATTTTCTAAATACGATTCGTCGCTGCACTTATGGCTGTGATCACGGAAGTCTCAGCTGTCACATCAACTGCTACTGTCACGTCTATTTGACAGTCGTGTTTGGTAGCCATGCGGCGCTAGTGTCGAAAAGTGTCAAAAGAGAATACCAATCGTGCGTTTATTGCTATTACAGCAGATGTTACCAAAGTTGTTATGACATTTGCGCTAAGAGAATCGCACTGCAGAACATCTCTCACACACAAATAATAAAGATATTTTCGATAATAATAATAAATAATATCGGGAACGAAAACACCCAAACAGCCCGAAATATTTAATTCCGATTTTCAAACTTCCGAATATCAAAGTTCCGAAGAAATAAAATTTTGACTATTCAAAAGCATGATTAACATTTTACAGAATATCAAAAGTACGAATCTTTTATATTCCGAATTTCATTAATACGAAGGATGAAAAATCCGTTGTGTTATTAACCCGAAAAACTTTATTACGAATTTTAAATTTCCGCAAATTCATTGTATTAATAAAGAATTTAGTTGAATCCCGACTCGCTGTGTTTTTTTTGCCGTGGTACTTGTCTGCCCAATACTAGAGAGCAATTTAAAAGCTGGTGGTGCGGAGGGAGAGCAGTCCTCGCTCGCAGTAATGAACCTCGGGCGCCCGGGTGAGCTGTAGCGGCTGAGGCAAGCCTAAGCTGCGAAAGCGAGTGTGGGTGCCCGAGATTTGTTACGCAAGGGCGAAAGGACTGCACTTCCTCATCAACAACCATGAATCCATGCATGCTTGCCTGCTTGCCCGAATCCATGCATGCTTGCCTGCTTGCTTGCTGCTTGCCTGCTTGCATGCTGCTTGCCTGCATGCATGATTGCATGCTTGCTTGCATCCATTCATGTTTTCTGCATGCTTGCATTTGCACTTGGCAGCACCTAGTTAAATTGCGTGTAATATGCATTAGTATTGTGTAATAATTTAATATTATCGGTAGATTTTTTAGGTTCGGGAAAATAATAAATAATTGGATAAATGATTTTTTATGAATAAAAAGACAATCAAGCGTTTAGTTTTTGGTTTTATGTGTTTTCGGAATATTAATATTCGGAATTCGTATTTATGATATTTCGAATTATTAAAGATTCGGAATTGATATGTCTCGGGATCATGAAATTCGGCATTCTGAAAACAGTACTTACAAACATTAGGAATTTTGAAATTTAGGTTTTATAATATTAGGACTTATGATAGATCGGATTTGTGATTTTCGGAAATCTGTATCATTCGGAATTATAAAAATCGGTATTTTGAAATTCGTGATTGTCAATATCGGAATTAAGTTTTTCGTACTTATGTAGTGTACCCATCGGGAACACGTGGTGATAATTAATTAAAATTAAAACGATATACTCAGGTCTCCAGTCCTTGGAAGCTGTGAATTAAACTTTTAAGTTTACCCAAAAAGAACAATACAAAAACTGTTGTACACGTTGTACACAATAGAGACAATAAACAAGTAAATAATCTTTATCAAAAGATTAACGACGTTGTCGATTAATTGCTTTTTAGCGAGTTACCCAAGCTTTACAAACTTTTGTTTGAATATTACGGGGAATAAAACGCATGATCGCTTTTAATTTAAGTGGAGTAACGGCCTAAAATCATTCCACTGCAGGGCAAAGGCCTCCATCATTGAATTCATGTTAGCACAGCAACGATGGGTTTAAGCATAATCACCACGCTTGCTAAATGAGGGTTGTTGATCACAAACCCGAGAAATGTTCGATCATTCGAACCTCATTTTTCCCGACCCGGGCATCGAACTCAGGACCCAAATATTTTGGTCCGATACTCAAACCATTCGACCAACGGGGCGTTCACAGAGATATTCGCCTTGATAATTCGAACCCGTAATCGTTTATTTTAATTAAATTGCTTGTTTTCGTTGTGTGATTTATATAACACTAGCCCTTAGGCCCTTTTTTAGCAGTAATGGATTTTTTTTTGCATTATTTGGCGATTCTGATCGTTTTTTAATGTACAGTCACGTACTGATTACTTGTACAGTGGTACAGTCGGCCAAGAGTGACAGTCTTAGGTTAAAAATAATTCGCTAATCGCGAATCGTAGAACAACAGGGTTGATTTTCCCATGCAAAACATTCTGAAAGCAACTTATACTGATAAAACATAACTGTGCATCTTCTTAATTGACAACAAGATATTTTTAATTGAGAATAAGTCCATGAGTTAAACATTATCTCTGTTTTATTAATACATAAAATTTTGTCAAATCTGGTAGACCACTTTCTTGTCCACTTCCCAACGGTACCCAGTTTAGTTGAGAGCTTAAGAATTATCATCATTATCCCACATCAGCCCACAGCAACGTAATTTTTTGGTACAATGACACGTCCCAAATTGTTTCCAACTACTTTTTCTTTAGTGCTATTGCACTAGTCCATAGCTGAAATAGAAAAACTGAAAATGGAGAAACTGTCTCCTCTCCTAACAACACAGAAGCCCGCATATTACAGGAGACTCGGAAGCAAACAGTCGCGCGATTGGCCCACACAATAATTGTCTGACGTCCGGGCAGAAACAACACATTGGAAAATGGGGTGACTATCATGGAAATAGAAAACTAGGGCCAAACATTTTTAGTCAAAGCAAGTATTCTTAGTCAGCCCTATCATACTACATCATCATACTTATCAGGGGTCAGTAACTTTATTATTGTAAAATAATAAGTAATACATTTTAGCAAACAACAATTGAAACATAGTCAATAAGTTTTTAACATATTATTTCCAACACTTGACAAGTAAACATCTTAATTTTAAAAGGTATTACGCCATGTTGGGATTTGCTGCAAGCTCATCTTCTCTTTGTTCAAAACAGACTGCTTACCTATCAGGCCTTAAATGGCGGCCAATTAGCATCCTGAAGGCGTTGTTGAAGTTTTATTTCTGAAAATAGGCCCCTGGAGGCGCTTTGCGTCTTAATATTTTAACCTACCACTGATTAGGGACACTATTGCCAGCTTCTTTTTAAATAAATATGTATTAATAATAATTATAATTAAAATAATAGTAAGTTAGTAGTTAATAGATCTTGCCCGTGCATTATAATCATTAATTAAAATATTATAATAGTCTTTTTTCCATTAGAATTACTTTGACATACGATTTAAGTTTATTTACAGGGAGTTCAGTTATAGCCTGTGGTAATTTGTTATAAAATGAGAATGGAATTTCTATCTTTCCGCAGTCTGGAATCTGGAATGCCGTGCCAGACTGTATTCTTGTTGCTTCAACAAATAATGGATACTCTACTCCGTTGATTGTGCGGACGTCTTGTGTCTATGCACTGTGCGGTTTCAAATGGACAATCTTTTGTATAAATATCTGTCAATACAGAACGTGTCCTCAGGTAATACTGTCTGTAAATTTATATATATACACACACACACACACAAACAAACACACACACACACAGCGGGAAATGGAGAGAGCCATGCTTGGTATTTCCCTGCTGAAAAGAATCAGAAATGGGGAAATCCGTAGGAAAACTAAGATAATCGACATTGCTTAAAGAATTGCGGAGCTGAAGTGGCAGTGGAAGCCATAGTAAGAAAGACCGATGGTCGACAGGGCGGAATGGTTCTGGAATGGCGACCGCGCACCAGACGAAGATCTGTGGTAGGCCTCCCACCATGTGGACCGACGATCTGGTGAAAGTCGTGCGGTTGAAGGAGGCGCAGGACCGATCGTTGTGGAGATCCTTCGGGGAGCCCTATGTGTGTAGAGCCCAGCAGTGGGCGTCGTTTTACTGTGTTGATGATGAGGATGATGACACACACACACACACACACACACACACACAAATAAACAATTGAACTGATAAACAAAAAACATCATAAAGATTTCACAATTATGCTTATACGGAGAGAAAACAAGAACTTAAAAAATATGTACTAGTACGACGAACACTAAAATTATTATCTTGATACTAAGTTTTTTTTCTACGAGTATACAATTAAAAAAGCTTTCAATATGTTTGCATTTAATATAACCATGACTAAATCTTAGAAAAGGCTTCATAACCGGTGTTATAAAAACATTGTTACTGGATAGCTTAATCTAGCTAATAGAAAAAAGCTAGAGAATAATAATCTTAGAGGATAATAAAAATATCCAGAAGTATATCGCTATGTACTAGATGCAATTAAAAGAACCAAAAAATATTTAAATATCGTGTGCTCATATTGGCTAAATACTTTCATATAAAATATATCATACTTTAAAAGACACTAATAGGAATTGAAATTTGTCATTTCATATACGAGTACATTTAATTTTGCATCTAGATAGTAATTTAAGTTAATATGTTAATGGGTTAAATTTGTTTCAATTTAAAAAAAATATAATGTTACTCGTATGTAATACGCTTTGTAGAAATAACTAGTACCTTCACGTCCATAATTTAAAAATATACCACAACAAATTAATTGTACCCGAATTGTACGTATTTAATTTATCCTTTGTTTCTCAAAGTGTTTATCTCCGTTTCTACCTGAAAGGAGCTGTCAAAGCAACCAAAACGATAACGTCACTCAATAGAATACATTAAAATGAACTAATTTTACTGAAAATAATTTTAGATTTAACACTTTACTGTCCAAACAGTTAACTCAAACTCTACGGTCAATTTATTAAACTTTACCTGGAACTATTCGTTTACTACAAAAGTTTTTAAAGATACCGTCTTATTTAAACATTTTTTCAATAATTTTATTTCCTTTCTAATTATTAGCTATAGGTACCTATAGTTAGAAGATGAAGATGATAAACAGAGATAATTTATAATTATATAATTTATTTGAGTCCTTTTCGGCTTCTTAGCTAAGGTAGAAGATGAGGATGATAAACAGAGATAATTATATAAAACAGCCTATATCAGATATCGAGGAAACTTCCGACTTAAATTATAGCCGGGCTTAACGACAAGATCTTATTCGTTGTTTTGACACGGTAAAGTCTTAGGCGAGTTTTCTTTAAGATAATCCCTACTAATATTACGTGTGAATGTGAGTTTGTTGCGCTTTCACGAAGATACTACTCAACCAAATTTGATGAAGTTTAGTACAAATATAGATTATATCTTGACATAGGCTATTTTATATCCCGATATCAATGGGGACTACCGTTTCTTTGCTCACCAGTTGGCGCCACTGTAGACTGAGGTCCGGAGGTATAGCTGTCAAAGGCGATTGGCGCCGAAACAAAGTGTTATATCTTGAATCTAATTAAGGTTATATTGTTTATAAATAACTATCTTGATATCAACAAACTAACTTCTGAAATAGTTGCTCTTGAGGCCGCCTATTTTTGCGCTTTTTCTTAATTCCGCTTTTAAAGCGTTCACATTAATCGCCAAATAATCCATATTTGCGATAATTTTACAAAAAGATCGCTTTCCAGCAGGTAAATTAAAGAAATTATAATTTATGCGACAAATTCCGCAAAAACCAGTACAAAGTGAATGATATTGGACCTCACGCTACACTAGCGCCTCTAGTGGCAAATTCACTAGCGATAGCCCCCATTGGATACCCACGCGATATAAAGTGTAGTTCGCGCGGGAAGAGTCGCGGGCTAGAAGCTAAGTAGTGAGAAACATTTCAAAGACGAAAATGATTTCTTTCATGCATAGTTTATAATTTTTGTAAGCCTATAAGTTTTTAGTTTTTTAGCCTGTTTTTTTTTATTTTTAAGAATTGCTATTGCTATTTGTGGCAGAGATTTAAAGAGGTTGTGTCTAGCAGTGGACTGACGACTGACTGAGTGAAGATTTTTTTTAAACATAATTATGTACTTATATATTTCAATGAATTATTAATACTAATAATGAAGTGATATATTATCAATAATAATAATGATTTATTGTTTCATCAAATTACATATTTCATGCTTATCTACTTAAAACTAGGTCTAGCCTAGGTCTCAGAGATACTACTCTTTGATATGCTGTAAGCTGTAATTCAGTTTTAGTTAGTAAATTCGAATTGAGTGTGTTCGTTGTGGTAAACTTTGATGAGGTTAGAGCCTATAAAGTCTGTGTATGAAAAATTTGGTCTCACTAATTATTCCTAATTAAGTAAAAATATTTTCAATGTTTAAATTTATCTTTTGGATAAAACTGGTTTTTACTGTGGTTTTTACTGATCTATAGATTAACTCTAAAAAGCATAAGTAGTTTCGAATAATTATGTCATCGTTTTAATAAAGTAGGTAATTGGGTAATCCTAAAAATAGTATTAAATTGGCACATCGCTCTAATTCCAATGTTACTTACGAGTATTACTCGTACATAAAAACATTTGTTTTGTAAAAATCGGTAACAATAAATACCTTAAACACTAGGAAATCGAACCCGAGACCCCGTAGCTGGCAGACCTTAGAACCGATGTGTATGTCATAACACCTTGTAGGTAAAACTAAAATTATAATATAATGTTAATGACGATAAAATTATAATTACCATAATTATTTGATTGTCACTAAAACTCAAAAACCACTAAAGGAAACATTCCTGCAATAACTTTCGCCATTCAGACCATATCAGAAACCTATTAAACTGTTTTGTCCCTATCCGCCATGATAGTCTATGGCGGGGGAAGCCGGATGTTCCGCAGCTACCGGAAGTTGTCGTGACGTTACGCCGGAAGTGGCTCTGTTTGCGGTCCGCTGGAGGGATTAACGGTTTAATAGATTGGGATATCATAAGGATTACCATACAATAATATGTATTAGAGCATAGAAGTCATTTAAAACAAAATTTTGTTTGAAGGAACTGGGCAATGCCTTTGCCTCTTTTTGTAAAAGATTATATAAAAAAAATACTGCTTATTCGGGATTTACAGCTAATTTCATGTGTCATACTAAAAAAAACAAACTAATGAATGCAACGATAGTAGAAAACCACACAAATGAGCATATGAACGCTCTTTTGATTAGGACGTTTGCTGTCACCGATTCTGTGTCTCGTTTTTTTATTTAATACAATAGATTGATGGATAGCAAGCAAATGACACGAATGACTCATCATTTTCATTAAGTTTCATAAACTGGCGAAATACAAGTAAATTTTATTTGCTGAAGTCTAAACAATTAAACCCCTATCCCTAAAGAAACAATTCAAAGCATAAAGTGAGGAAAATGTCTCAAAATAACAGGTAGATACGTTAATAACGAATGGTATGAAGTTGCGAAACTTCGCGATACTGAACTTCGTTGAGTTTTAAATTGGTGGGAGTGTCACTGTTGGTGGTAGGCGAGGAGACAGACGTCTTAGTAATTAATATAACCTTTGTGTTTTGAAACAATTTTTAAACTTTTTTTAAATTGACGACCATTTGGATCAGCGGTAGTTAACGCTGCTTCTGAGCCATGGGTCGCGGGTTCGATCCCCGCACAGTACAAATATTTGTGTGCATGAACATCTGTTTGTACTGGTCTGGGTGTTTTCTATGTATTATAAGTATGTATTTACAAAAAAAAAGTATATAAGTAAGTTTATCGGTTGTCTAGTACCCCATACGACAGGGAACTTAATAGTACCTTAATTTGGGACTAGATGGCTCAGTGTGGCCCAGTGAGGCATGTCTTAAATATAAAAAAAAAGCAAAAAATATTGCTGGTGTTATTAGGAAATACAATTCTTGTTTTCCAAATGCCTTTGGTTTTCCAAGTAATCGTATCTTTAATTAACACATACAAATTATTTGCATTTTTAAGCAAAAATGTTTAAAATCGTCGACTTTTCCAATGTTTTCGACATAATATAGAAGGATATCTTATCTTTATTGCTTTAAAAAAAAATATTTTTATGTTTATGCAGATACTCTGGAAAGGTTGGCTTCCTTCCGGAATCGCCAGGAGGTAATTGATAAATAATAAGTAAAAGTGGACAACATCACATACACTAATATGACCCCAAAGATAAGGTAAGTGACTATTCAAAGCACTCGTATCGTGTGGAAATCAGAGAACAACGAAGGTACCACAAACACCCAGAGCAAATGAAGAAAATGTTGAAAAAAATCTTTTTTCTATCTTGACCCGTCCGGGACTCGAACCCGCGACCTCGGAGCAGATGACACCTTGAAAACCGGTGTGTACTACGCCACTTCACCACCGTTGAGTTTATCTTAAAATATCTCCCACTGGACGTGATCCGCTCGCTTGTGTGCCTCTTCTCATTATTATTCCCAATTTTAAGGGCACCTTATGGCTGAGAGACAGAAAGAGAGAGAAAGCTACAAGAAGAGGTATACAATTATCATGACATCCCCAGGCCTACGCCTCGTAATAAGGCGGTTCGCACCGTATCTCTCGTTATCATCGCACGGCTGTTTATTCGCGATCCAAAGTAAAACGACAATTTAGGTTAAATTAAAGCAAGTTGTGTTGGCTTCTACTCTTTTCAGCTATTTTCAGTGAAGTTTTCCAACGATTAAGTTCCGAGTTCCGCCATTCTATTGTCAAATACTTTAGAATGTAAGATAGGTTTGTTTTGTTGTGTTCTTGTCTAGTATGCTATTTCTGTGCAGGTAGCGTCGAATCTCATAAGTACTAGCTTTTCACGGGTTTTGGAATGAAGATTATGCAAGAAAATCTGTCTGTTTTTGACCATGTTTACCCTTTAGTGTGTAAAGCTACAAATAAAATAGATCTGGCATTGAAAAAAAAAAAGATGGGTTTGAAAGTACAAAAGCGAAAAATTCCAGAAATAAAATAGAAAGACCTTGAGGCCCAGGTAAAATCTTTTGGGCTAGTAAGTTAACAGACCACCCCATCTGTATATGTATATACCTTAAATCTCTATGTAAGGGTACATTGAAACACTTTTCGCAAGGAAAATCCATTAGACAATAGACCTTATTCCAGGGGTGTCACACATTTTATAGTTTATAACAGTAACTTGTAGTACAGTTTTTTGCAAGGTTCAAAAATAGGGGTTGCCTGAAAAGTTTTAGAAAACGGGCAATGTCAATTTTTTAAAGACTAGAATAAGTGCTACGCAATCTACTGATCGATAATTGTTTAAATTAATTTAGACACCATTTTAAAAGTTTTATTAAGTTGTTTTATAATGAACCCTGTTCAAAAAACATATTAATATTGTATTCTGGTAGTTAGATAATATATTTGCATTTATTTGGTACGGCAAACTAAAGATTACGATGCAATGATTTTTACGGTTCCGTGGTCAAGACAAGAACTTATGTTTTGCCACACGTCTCTATGTGTCTATGCATCCGTCGTTAATCTCAGAGACTGTTAATAATAAAAACAAGAATTGGATACCTTTATATTTTCAGTGGGGTCACAGGAAAGGTTGTCGTTGGGCAACTCTACCAAAGATTTTGTGGGTTTGTAAACATCATTATTTAATTCAGGAATTCATGTCTGATGTATTACATTTAAAAGTGCTAAATTAGTTAGAGTCAAGACTAACCCCCGTATTTATAAACAAGTAAAAGTAATACTTGAGAGACAATTTGTATGCCTTAATCAAGAAATTACTAGAAGTTATAACTACCAAAAGTTAGCATTTTCAGCCAAATAATATGACTATTAATGGTGACCAATTTTATCAGTTAAGCACTAGGTATGAACATTTTAAGTTATGACTTTCTTAAGCAATAAGTAATAACTTCTTTATAAATACGGGGGTAAGTGTCCTTCCTCCCACCAGATCTGTTTATTGACGCTCATTTGGTGATAACTTTATTCTTTCTCTGATTGTGTACCTATCTAGTTTTTAATTTGCTTCAATGCTCGAGGCCTAACATGAAATCACAGATTTCCACGCACCGACACAGTTTTATAGAAAAACAAAATTGTTATGAAATTTTATAAATTTATTTTAGCAACAAAATGTTTCGCACCCCGGCTTCGTCGTCCTGAACGCACGATGCCAGTTGTGAATAACCGTTTTTATTAGAATTCCAGAGAGAAGGAAAACGTTCGATATTAGATACCCCTTCGGTCCGACCCAATAGCGCGACCCGACAGAAATCGGAACAATTATTTAAGAAGTATAGATTTAGAACTTGTGCAAAATTGCCTTTTGATCGATTAAAGATATAAAATAACAACTAAATACACAGCCCGATACAAAAACGATACTTAAAAGTATCCTAAATTAAATCATTGACATTGATTTCATGTCAGTTTCCACTTTATACTTTATAACCCGGCCAAACTATGTCGACATGCAATGGTAATACGTATACATACATACATAGGTACATATTATCACGCCTCCTTCCCAACGGGGTAGGCAGAGACCAAGGCCTTCCACTTACTACGATCCTGGCATATATCTTTCGCTTCTTCCACATTCATCAATCTTTTCATGCATGCTCGTCGGTTTAGAGTACTCATGACCTGACCTTTCTTCAGAACATCCCCGATTTGATCGTGATAAGTTCGTCTAGGCCTTCCTCGTCCAACGTTCCCTTTCACACTCGTCTTGTAGATCTGTCTAGTCATTCTTCTCTCATTCAACTTCTCTACATGCCCAAACCATCTAAGCATCCCTTTCTCAATCCGTGTGACAATATCTTCTTTCACACCCGTAATACGTATAGATAGTTATTTATATTATGTATTCCAGTGTTTCCCAAACATTGTTCTGCCACGGTCCTATAATGTTCACACTGCCCCTTTGTGACCCACTAAATTTTGACGACCATTTGGATCAGCGGTAGTTAACGCTGCTTCTGACCCATGGGTCGCGGGTTCGATTCCCGCACAGTACAAATATTTGTGTGCATGAACATGTCTGTTTGTACTGGTCTGGGTGTTTTCTATGTATTATAAGTATGGATTTACAAAAAAAAAAGTATATAAGTAAGTTTATCGGTTGTCTAGTACCCCATACGACAGGGTACTTAATATTACCTTAATTTGGGACTAGATGGCTTTGTGTGGCCCAGTGAGGCATGTCTTAAAATATTTATTTATTTATTTATTTATTTAAATACTTTTAAAACCAAACTGGTTCCATTAGGTGAAATAATACACATTTATTAATAGCAAAAATGTTTTATTAATACTACTATTTAGTCACTAAATTTTAGTGCGAATACTTCGCACGCTGCCTATTTTTACTAATGAATTCAAGTTCCCCGAAAATGACGAAAGTTTAAGAAGAATATTTACCATACTTAGATCGATAGTAGGTATTATTTTATAAACAAGGCGGTAATGTTGCGACCCGGTATTTTATTTTGATGGCCCGGTACCGGGTCGCGACCCGGCTAATGGGAAACGCTGAATTCGATTGATGTAGGTTGCTATGTAAATGTAAATGTAAATGTAAATGTTGTTTATTTTCCACCAGAATATTACATTACAATAAATATAAATAACAAAAGTAAAGTAGGAGAAAAAAAGGATCATAATATTTAGGAGGACTGGAGCCTGGAAACCACATATGTTGTCTGTATTTTAGTTTTGTGCAATAAAGAGTATCTATCTATCTATCTATCTATAATCTTAAATGTATGTTGTACCTACCACGTTACAGTGAAATGTATCGACAAAATTTTCGAAGTAACGTTACATCGAACTAATAAACGTTGGAGAAACAATGTACCGAAGTAAGATGTTCGGTGTTCAGATACGTCGAACAAAAAAACCTTCGCAGCAACAAGCCATCGCACTATGAAAGCTTCGGTGTAAGGTTGTCGATCTATTAATTTTCGAAAAAAGGTATTTCGAACACACACGTAGGGAACCCATAGCAACAAATACTAAAAACAAAATAAAATGTATATTTTAGGGGGGCTCCCATACAAGAAGCGCGATTTTATTGCCTTTTTTTGCTCGATATCAATAATGGCAACAGGTAGGCACTATATTAACTAACGTAATGTTGTTTACCTAGTCATTAGTACGGAACCCTTCGTGCGCAAGTCCGACTCGCACTTGGCCGGTTTTTTTTTTATATTACATTAATAATAAAAAGTATTATTTTTTTCACGAATCCTGAGTAATTGAGTTTCGTATGAACATTTTCAAATTGCAGATATTCAAATTTATGACTTCACCGTAGAATTTATACCACATGAATAATTTACTCATGTGATTTATACTATGCGTAGTTCGTACGTACTGTAGTGCTGAATAGTTAAAGCGCCGCGCCCGGCGAGGAGATGCGGGTTCAAGTCTCGCCTAAGACATAATTTTTAAAGTTAAAATACTGATATATAGTACCTATTTATACGTTTATGATAACATGTTAACATAGGCTGGTTTTTGCTTGTAACACCATTTTATAACACACTAGCTATTTCCCGCGACTTCGTTCGCGTCAATTTCTGTTATTATGATCGTGACTATTTTTGCAACATTTTTCACTCATGCTTCGCTCCTATTGGTCGCAGCGTGATGTTCTATAGCCTAAAGCCTTCCTTGATAAATGGACTATCCAACACAAAGAATTTTTCCAATCGGACCAGTACTTCATGAGATTAGCGCGTTCAAACAAACAAACAAACAAACTCTTCAGCTTTATATATTAGTATAGATTATACTAACTTAAAATTTAAAAAACTCGTATTTTCTCCTTTGGTTGAAAACGAATCACAAACAACGAAACCCAAAACAAAATCTAATGAACAAAATGTCATTACTTACTTAAGTATGAGAACTCGAAATAAACACGAAATTGTTGAGCAACTTAGTCTATCCATCATCCTCCTGAGCTTAAGTAAACCATATACCAAAACAATTTTATTTACGCCTACATGAAACTATATGCTTTTACATTTAAAACTCTAATGACTCAATATTAAAGTCCACAAAAGTGTATGTAATGTTTTGTAGAAAATGGTAAAGCTGTACGCACTTTTTAGCACAAAACAAAGCAATCTGAGCTCTATTACAAGGAAGTAACAAAAGTGAAAAAATGTCAAAGGTTCGCTTCAATACAGTATTTGTCAGTAACTTCAGCACTGTTTATTATAAGTAGGTGCAAAGTTTAGGAATACAGTAAACTGTATTCTATATAATTATGGGACTATGTACGAGTAATTATGGGAGTGTGAGTTTAGTCTAAGATCCCACCATACAACGACCTTCACTGAGCTGGTTACTGAATGAAATGTATTTTATATAAAATTAAATATGCCAATAAATATATTGTAAATGGGTTCACTAAAAAAATTCAGTCCAGAGTATGATTAATTAACAATTTTTTAATTTAATTTAATTTAATTTTTTATACTGGTTTGGTTAATAAACAAATTTCATACCTACCAATCGAAAATATGAAGCCCAAAGAATATGCAAACGTTTGGTTGACTATTTTTTGCCCGTCACAACTCTTGAGTAGGCAGATATAAACAGGTAAATCGAACTATTAACTTGCACCGGTCTGGTTAATTTAATAAAGTTAAATACAAATAAATATTATTCATTTATGAACACGGTGGTATACGGTTGAATGCAAAAAAAAGTAATGAAATTCGGTTGTCAAATTTTAAAAATTCTACTCTGGATTGAAATTTTTTAGGCAACCCATTTGCAATATAATTTTTGGCATATTTAATTGTATATAAAACACTTTTCATCCAATAAACAGCTCGGTGAAGGTCAAATCAAATCAAATCAAATCAAATTTTATTTATTTAAAACTTAAGTCAACAAGTGTTCTTTAAATCTACAAATACAATATGTTCAAAAATAACCTAAGTGCCTGAACTAGGATTCCCTGTATTTCAGGCATAGTCTAAAAATTATAAACAAACGTCAAATCAAGTGCTAAACTAGGTATTCTTATTAAGTAAACCAAATAAATTAAATTAACTACGTAACTATTTTTAAATAAAATGAACTAAACACAAAATAATTAATTACGTAAAGCTAAAAACAACTCAGTTCGTGTTAGTAACCTACTTTAAACTATGAGACACATAAGCATTTTTACTCGCTCGGAATAACAATATTTGGTAGCGTAAGCATATTACAACTATTGTGTCGTTGTATGGTGGGATCTTAGACTATATATTTATAGATAACTAGCTGTGCGTCCCGGCTTTGCAAGGGCTTACTAATGAAGTCAAACTTTTCATTTTGTTGTTTATAAAGTCGAATTTGTCGCTAACGCCATAAGCGGCCGCTTTTAGCAATAACATAACATAACATAATACGAAAGAATGCCAGAATGAAAAGCAGTATAACAGTGATTCAATAAATACTGGAGGTAATTTGCAAAAATGATACTGTTCTAGTTTTTTGAGAATTGATTTTGTTTAGAAGTAATAAAATTAAATCAATTGGGGGCAGCACATAGCCCTAGTAGTCCCCTTAAGAATCTTTGTTAGAACCAAGCCTACCGTATCGTGTCCTACTGTGGCATCACAGTCTTGGCAAGCTATTGAGAGCCAATCTAAACTTTGTGCGTTTTCGAATCGCATTTTTTCTATTAATAAAGTTAACTTGAGTTTAAGAAGTCAATAAAAATGAGAAAATGTTTCGGATTATCAAACTTATAATTCGATTGTTACTAATACATCCAATATCTTCTTCTTATATATAACAGAAAGTCGTGTTAGTTACACCACTTATAACTCGAGAAACGCTTGACCGATTTTTATGATTTTTGTGTTTTTGGGTTTGTCTTCGTCGGGAATTGGATATTAAGTAATAAAAACGTTAAAAAATGAAAGTTACAAAAAAGAGAATTTATTTCTTGATATTTTTCTCCAACGACGCCATTTTAATTTGATGAGAATGACATTTAAGACGTCAAAATCAAACCCTAAGCTGAGGGAAACGAAGTTCGCAGGGATCGCTAGCTCATATCTTATAAATAAAAATATCGCTATACAATTTTGGTTATCAAACAACTACGAAACGGATTACCCGATTTTTAAGAAATTTTTGAACATTTAGTATTTGGTTCTCACAAATACTTACCGAAGCAAAATTGACCTCTTCAATTAAATGTATTTAAAATACATTTATAGATATGTGCCTATGCAATGCCAATAATAAGGCTCCATTATCTACAATCAAGCTCTTAGTACACACACTTAATTCGCAATAAACTTCTATCTCTCTACCTCACCCGGGAGATGAGGGTTCGAGTCCCGCCTGAGACATATTTTTCAAGTTTAAATACTAATATTATGATTGCAATTAAGTTGCTAAAATATCATACAAAGTAAAAAATATATATTTGAGTTTGAATGTGTCGTATAGGACTCACCTTTAAAATACTGAGTTTACTTACATTCATTTATTAAGAATTAAGACGCTGACATGAGCCAAATTCAGCTCAATGAAGATTGTTTTGCTTTAAGCCTATGGCTCGTATTGTTGCCAAATTCTATGTAGTTGTAATTGATCATATTTTTGACCTGGTGGTTGTTTCCAAAACACGATACTAAAAACGTTTCTCGATAGAAAATAACCTCAAAGTAGCCTCTGAAAATACATAAATTACCATTTTTCTCAGCAGTCCGTATAACAATGATAATAAAATTTTGCTATATTGTATATTACATGTTGCTTAAGCAAATGGCTGAAATAGATTTTTAATAAAATGGCATATTTAAATTGCACAACGAATTTTGTTGTTTGGCACTTAGGCCCTCCTATTCCATGCGCTTTTTCTCTGTCACTCCTACGGGAATCGACAGTGATAGCTGCGGCGCGTTGCAAAGAAATTCAAAGACGAATAAATTTGTGGGCGTATTCATTGCTCAAGGTCATCGGCTGGAGTCAGCGTCTTTTTATGTGAGTACATGGGACGCAAGCTGTGTAGACACACTTGCTCCGACCCATCTTCCGCAAACCTCGTCTGAAGCTGGTACCGCTGCTGCAATAGCAGAATCCCTCAAGCGTCGCAAGTATGTAGGGCTCCTACATGTTTGAGCCGTTTGGGGTCGAGAAACTTGATCCGTGGGGACCTGGCGCTCATCGGCTGTACAACCAGTTAGCGAAGCGGCTGATCGACTGTACAGGCGATAGGAGGGCTGGCGCATTTCTCGGTCAACTTATCAGTTTGGCCATCCAACGGGGAAATGCAAACCAAACCAAACACAAACAGGTATGCAAGCGAAGTACGCGACGAGCTAGTTTCTTAGTTACACCGAGGGTAAGAACTAACTTTGGTAGAAAAATGTTCACGTATGAAGGAGCACTACTTTACAATAAACTACCGTCAGATATAAAAAGTGAAAGTTCGTATAACGTATACAAATCAAAACTGGCTAAATTTATTGTCGAAAAGTATTTTTAAGTACAATGTGTTGTATGAATAGTTGTTATTTTATTTGTTTGGAATCTGTGTGCTCGGACGATACTAATATCTATATATGTCGTAAACGCTGTTCTCATGTAAGTGACTAATTGTCTTTTTTGAGAATAAATGTCTTTAAACCTAAATGCGGCCAGCCTTCTCGGTACTATGTCGCGATCACTGGACTGCGATTTGGGACACATTTTTTATTTGTAAATATTTTTGTTTTCGTGTTTGTATATGTGTTTTGTTTTTTCTTTTTTTAACCTTAGATTATAAGTTTTCTTAAATTTAAACTGTAAATTACAAAAAATATATACACACAGACATAAAAATCCAAAAATATTTGATTTTACACAACCACGTTATAGGCTAACTCACAATTTTTTTTGTGCTTTTAGAATGTCCAGATTTTGATTAATTCGAATTCTCGCCATGAGAGAACGCAGTCAAAAGAGGCGGTTTTCGTTTTAATTTCCCGCAGCTTAAAGCTCCATCAATCGCTTTTATAGCGCTACAGAGTGTCATTACTACGTAGGGCTGTGCCGATTGCATTTGTGTAACCCCGGATAGGGGTTGTCCATTAATCACGTTAGACCCAATGGTGCGGGGGAGGGGGCTGTACCATAAAAATCAAAAGTATTTATATTCCAAACCGAAAAATAATTTGTTTTCATATGTCAACATAGTGTAATGTGGCAACCGGGAGACTGAGTAAAAGAACTGTTAGGCGCAACGTATAAATTTAATGTGTCTAATAAATGGCTATCCTAAGCTTATATACTAATTATAATAATACTAATATTTAAGACATGCCTCACTGGGCCACACAGAGCCATCTAATCCCAAATTAAGCTACTATTAAGTACCCTGTCGTATGGGGTACTAGACAACCGATAAACTTACTTACATACTTTTTTTTTTGTAAATACATACTTATTATACATAGAAAACACCCAGACCAGTACAAACAGACATGTTCATGCACACAAATATTTGTACTGTGTGGGGATCGAACCCGCGACCCATGGCTCAGAAGCAGCGTTAACTACCGCTGATCCAAATGGTCGTCATAATTATTGAGTACATAGTGCGGGGTGAGGTAATACATACACTACAATAGGCTAGTTTTGGTTTATTGTACTATTTACGGCCTAGAATGCGGTTTATCACATATAAGGTTGAACGTCACTTGCGCGTTAGAGAACAACAGGGTTGATTTTCCCATGCAAATATATTCTGGCAGCTACTAATACTAACACCCGTATTTATAAAGAAGTAATTACTTATTGCTTAATAAAGGCATAACATAAGATGTTACTACCTAGTGCTTAAGCGCAGGAAATAGGTCACCATTAGTAGTCATATTATTTGGCTGAGAATGCTAACTTTTGATAGTTCTAACTTCTAGTAATTATTAGATTAAAGGAATACAAATTATCTCTTAAGTAATTACTTTTAGTCAAGTAATTACTTTTAGTTGTTTATAAATACGGGTGTCAAACTTCATAGTCCGCTATTTTACTGACACATGAAATTTTATCAAAACTGGTACACCACTTTCGTGCCCGACCGTACCTAACACCCTGTATACGAGGATTATTATCGATGGAAATAGATTCGCAGTGTTTTACTTAATACTAGCTGTTCCCCGCGGCTTCGTACGCGTCAATTTCTGTTTTTATAATCGCGATTACTTTTGCAACATTTTTCACTGATGCTTCGCTCCTATTGGTCGCAGCGTGATGTTATATCCTAAAGCCTTCCTCGATAAATGGACTATCCAACACAAAAAGAATTTTTCAATTCGAACCAGTACTTCCAGAGATTAGCGCGTTCTAACAAACAAACAAACAAATAAACAAACTCTTCAGCTTTATAATATTAGTATAGATTCACCACCCACCTAAACTTGCGACAGAAAGCGCGTGATCTTGATTACTCCTATAGTCAGAAGAAGGCAGCAACACTGCTCTCTCACCATTTCAACATTAGCCAAAGCGATTAGTAAACCGTCTGCCAAACGTGGTAAGTTTGACGAAATTTTACATATGAAAAGCTAAGATGGATCTGGATGGAATTAGCCATAAAGATAGACTTGGAAAAAGCAATAGGCAACTTTTCTTTTCAAAAAAAAAGTTCGATTCCGGTGAGATAATATAACATTAATAAACGCGTAGCGACATACACGAAGTAGCGGGCAACAGCTAGTTAAATTGAAAATACAATTCCTTAAATAAAATTGTAAAATACGAGGTAAGACTCGAACAAACAACAATCTTTTGCTTACTGGGCGACTACTGTAACCATTGAGCTACCCGGTCATTTTGTGACATGTGATGGCTAGTCAAAGTATATAAGTAAGATTAATGCTTCTACAGATAGGTAATGAAACAATAACTACTTTTAAACGTTATATTATGATATAGCGAATCGCTCAAACGACACCGCAGAGAGTCATTAAGTAGGGCTGTCCAAATTCATTTTCGCAGTTTAATTAAAGGTTTATACCGACAATTTGGTGTCGGCTTTTTGTAGCTTACTTATTTCGTACAACGCCTACTGTTTGAATAAAGGCAAATCCTATTAGTACGACCTTGCTGTCAAATATTTTAGAGGCATGTATTTTTAATTTCCATTCGACATCAGAATTTTTAGTTGACGGTTTAAAATTCATAGCTGCTCCTCGTTTTTAAGGTTCCGTAATCAAAAAAGGTTTCACGTTTTGAAATGTTCGTCTGTCTGTCTGTCACTGGTCAATCACAGATACTATTGGTATGATATATACCTACCCATCATTGCTGTTGTAGCTAGAATTCAATGATGTAGGCCTTTGTTCAGCAGTGGGGTGATTATAAGCCGTTACTACTATTAGTCGTAGAAATCTTGAATGCAAGGCTTTGATGTAAAATTAAAAATTAAATACACAACCAGTGATAGAAAAAAGTCCACATCAAATGAGCCACAATACAATATTTGATGCTCTTTTACCTTTTGCAGTTTTAAATAATAATAAATATGAATAAATAAATGTGGACAACATATCACATACATTGCTCTGATCCCATTGAATTAACTATTTAAAACATTCGTATTTTGGAAACCAGAAACAACGAAGGTACCACAAACACCCAGACCCGAGAAAATGTAGAAAAACACTTTTTTTCTACATTGACCTGTCTGGGAATCGAACCCGGGACCTCATGAAATACTTAATGGTACAATAAAATTAAGTACCTATACGTCGGCATTGTCGACATGAATCTACGGAACCCTACAGTGAGCGTGGCCCAACACACGCTGAGCCGTTTTTTTTATAATCACAGTCCGAAAAAAAATGTGTTGAAAGCTAAAACAATACGAGTAGTTTTGAAATTTGTGCATTTAATTAAAAGTAGGTACGTTTATTATTTGACTTTTAAAAGTCAATTGATGTATTGTCTGTATTGCTATTTGGCAAAAATAACGTAAAATACTATTTTCAACTGATGTGAAAAGAGGAGGTTGTTAGATATATCCAAGCGTAGGTTTTTACGGGTATGCATGACCGAATTTGATGGTTTGTTATTTTTCTATACCATAAAATTGTTCTAATATGAATTGCCCACTTAGGGGTTCCGTACTACAAATTTGTAGGTACTTGTTATAAATAGTTAAAGAATCGGGTTTTTCCGAAAACTTTCATGATAGATGCATGCATAAGATGGTATCACTTAGCAAACATTGTACAGCTTCAACGAACGGCAGACCTAAGCGGTTTTAATTTTAACACAACTTTCCAACGCGTCCCCGAGATAAACGTTCTTGATAGACAGACGGACTTACGAAAAACGTTTTCAGACTTTTCCTTTTAAGGTACGGAATTCTAAAAAAAAAATAGCCTAACTTGTTAACGTCTACAAAATGAGGAATGTGGTAATTTGCTAATGTTAACCAAGTATACCATGTCGACAAAGTCAGTTGGCAACCCTAACTTAAGGGCGCATCATCAAAATTAACTTGCAATTGCAACACTTCCCAAGTAGTGCTGTTTTATTGATTTAAATTACACGTCTGGGAGCCGCTGGGTTACAAGTCAGAACCCAAAGAGAACGGCCATGCCAAATTCTTTGATAATAACAAGACACTGGAAGCTTGTTTGATTTATCTTCTTCTCTATCCTGTATTGCTTCTATCTTCTTCAATATCTTATTATATATATATATATAAAAGAAAAGTCGTTTTCCTTACACCACTTAATAACTCGAGAAAGGCTTTACCGATTTTCATGATTTTTGTGTTTGTCTTCGTCGGGAATAAAAGTAAAGTAACATAAAATATAAAAAAGAAACCTGCTGATAATATTGGACCATCACCTATTCCAAAACAAAATGGCTGGCCATTTTGTACTTGCATCAGTGTTACCAGTAATTGACGGGTGCATTCAATTTACCCCGATTTGCTTGTAAATGTACGATAATTTTATGATTTGCGTAATAACTTGCGTTTTGAGTGCGTGCAGGTTTTAATATGATATTTTTATGTATAATTAAGGGGATAATGATTCTGTGAAGTGTGCATAAAACAGGCGTTTCAACACAAATTTATACTTAGTTATGCGAACGGGTTTCAAACATACACCTACATATACAGGGTCTACAGTATGTTAGGTAAATCTATACTAATATTATACAGCTAAAGAGTTTGTTTGTTTGTTCGTTTGTTTGAACGCGCTAATCTCAGGAAGTACGGGTACGATTTGAAAAATTGTTTTTGTGTTGGATAGTCCATTTAACGAGGAACGCTGCGATCAATAGGAGCGAAGCATCGGTGAAAAATGTTGCAAAAATAATCGCGTTCATAACAACAGAAATTGACGCGGACGAAGTCGCGGGCAACAGCTAGTGATATAATAAGACGAAACCAGCCTATGTTAACATCTTAATATATAAAATGTTCGTGTCACGTTGTTTGTCCGCGATGGACTCCTAAACCACTTAACCGATTTTAATCAAATTTGCACACCGTGTGCATTTTGATCCAACTTGAAAGATAGAATAGCTTACATCTCAATTTATAGTCGCTATATTATTTCATTGCAAATTTTCTGTGTAATATGATAAGATATACGCCATATTCGATGCCGATGACATTGTGTGACGTCTTACGTCAAAATCCAATTACCTATATTATTCTGAGGCGATACGACGTTCGCGGGGTCACCTAGTATGCATACAAATACTATAGTGAAGTAATACATTTTTTGAAATAATAAAATTAATATAATATAATTAAAATAATAAATTTAACTTCACCATAAATATAAATATATTATGTAATATACAAAATCAATTTAGTTACAGCGACGTTCGCGTGAACTTTAAGGGATATGTAGTTTTTAGGGTTCCGTACCCAAAGGGTAAAAACGGGACCCTATTACTAAGACTTCGCTGTCTGTCCGTCTGTCCGTCTGTCCGTCGCTCTGTCACCAGGCTGTATCTCAAGAGCCGCGATAGCTAGACAGTTGAAATTTTCACAAATTATGTATTTTTGTTGCCGCAATAACAACAAATACTAAAAACAGTATAAAATAAATATTTAAGGGTGGCTCCCATACAACAAACCAGTTTTTATGGCCTTTTTGGTACGGAACCCTTCGTGCGCGAGTCCGACTCGCACTTTGCCGGTTATTATATTAGCAATCAGACCAAGAGATGAAAATGGGATCATTGGTTAGAAGGATAGCGGTTGCGAAAAATTGAAGTGCTTCTAAGCATCGCGATATACCTAAACGAAATATAATTGTGGAGAAAATTAAGCGATTTTAAGCGTATAAAACTAATTTTATGTCAAAATTTCATCTGAATCGGTTCACAGTCTACGCGTTCATTTGCGATGATTTTTACTATTATAGGTTAGGCCAGTCATCATCTGTCAACAAAAAGACTAACTTATAAAAATACTATACCTAGTTAAGATTAAAGATATTAGTAATAAAATTAAAATAAAATCCCTAATTAGGTATCTCTAAGTCTTTAAAAGTTATTGTGTGTGTGTGTTACGCGTGCATAGTGTTAAATTATATTTTATCAGTAAATGTTAACAAGCATTACCAGATGTAAAAATCTTGCTGATCTGCTGGTTGAACTGTTTGAACTATGCACTGATACTATAGGGGTATATAAATAAAACCATCGTAAGTAGTATTATAATTTTGCTAATAATAGTTTTTATCATTAACACCAGAAAAGAAATCCTTTCCAGATCTTTTTCATATATCCCTTGTTCATATTTATAGTTAATTCAATTCAATTCAAATATTTTATTGCGTTCTATAATGTTACAAGGATGTTATAAAGTATGATGTAGACAGTTCATTATAGACCCTGTTCGGGCACAACAATACAATTTGTAGTAGACGGACAGAGAGGATGACGCCATAATTACATAATATTTTTAATATTTAATTTGTTAGGTGTGAAAAAACAGAGCACTATAAATATCTTCTAATGGTTAGCTTTTAAAATTCTCACATCTACATACTTAGTTGACTTCCGATAAAAAAAACAATTTATTATTGTTATTGTTTCTGCCTCTCCTCACATAATAGGCGATGAAAGTAGTAGGTACTATTTCGTAATAACATTTACCAACACCCAACATACATTTCTCTACTACCATGCATTCCAAAAACATTGCAGAACAGACTATTGTCAAACAAAGAGCATCGTTTCCGCTCAAAGTATACCGCGACGAATAACTGTTCCGAGCCAGCGCAAACAAGACGAAGTAACTATCTTTCGACTTGTATTGTAGAGACGAAAGCCAATTTTTTTCATTGCCCCGCCGTCTAACGATAAGAGCGTACTTTACACGAAACGATTTTCTTTATGATTGTGGCTCATTTATTTTATTTAATAAATTACGTGTCACGTTGTTTCACCGCGATGGACTCCTAAATTACTTAACCTATTTTAATCAAATTTGCACACCGTGTGCAGTTTGATCCGACTTGAAAGATAGGATAGCTTACATCTCAAATTATAGTCACAATATTATTTTATTGCTAATTATTTGTTTCTTGATTCTTTAAGACTTAGCAAAGTTAACGCCATATTTAGTTACAATGACATTTAAGACGTCAAATCAAAATAAATTATTCTGAGGCGATACGAAAATTGCGGGGTCAAGTAGTTTAATATAAAAAACTAGGTACTAGTAAATAACGGCCTATAATCTACCCACTGCAGGGTAAAGCCTCCATCATTGAATTCAAGTTACCACAGAAATGATGGGTATAGGCATAATCACCACGCTTGGTTACTGTAAATGCGGGTTACTTTAGCTCTATCAGATAACTTTGGCCAAAATAAAAAAAAAGTTTACTGTTGCATTGGCCTTTTGGAATTTTTATGATTAGAACTCTTCTAATTGCTAAGTTGTAAATTAAAAAGGCCAAGGCCAAGGCATCAAATGTACACTGTCTTAACTCTTAAGAGGAAACACTACGGGCGAGAGAATTGAAAAATAGGTATTTGTAAAATCTATTACTGTCGCGCAGTGCCAAACGCATTCACCGCAGAGTGTGATAGAGACAACTGCTTCTTGGGCCGAAAATACCTACTAAAAACACACCAAATCAGCGTTTCGTAGTCCCCCGATTACTTTTCCAAAACTAGACCGATTTAAATACTTTTTTCCTTTTTTTCTAAAAATTTAGCCAAATTTGTTTTATGGATGTTTGAACACGGCGGAAAATCTGGCGAATTTTTTCGATTTTCGATTTTCGGGAATGCGTTGAGGTATGAGTTGAAATTATGTATGCCTTAGCTCTACAGCCCCTTGGAGCTGTGAAAAAAAGAATTCTAAGTTAATGTATGTAAGAAAGTACCATTTAAAAAAACGGCGCAAAAAACTTCATTTCGACATTCAAAAAATCAATACCTAATTCCCGTTGACCTAGAACATGAAATTTGGCAGGAAATACTGTCTTAGACACTCATCCTTGCTGTGGTAACTTGAATTCAATGATGCAGCTATGGAGTCCTTTGCCTTGAAGTTGAATGATTATAAGCCGTTTCATCACATTTACTTGTTTCTACTCCAGGTATAGGAAATTATATAAAAACAATTCATTTATACTCAAATCATAAAAAAATCGGGTAGAACTCGTAAAAGACTGCGAAACCTAATTCCTGATCCTTAGACGGAACCCCCGGTGGGCTTTTACATTACTTATGATTGCGTCGTTTCTTTCACATTGTTATTTGAATAAAAAAGTTTCTTTTTAATATCGATCACGATCATTCGGTGTAAACGCACCGTCGCGTCGCAAGAACAAAAAGTTCTCGACAAGAGAACTATTGGTCCCAGTAACTTATATTGCACTGCCGCGGGGTTTTTCTTCGTCTCCGAGTGTAGAAGGCGCTTATAGAAATTTTGTGTGTCACGACGATATTAACACGAGATGGAATTTACGTAGGTGGGTCATATTCAAAATTATTGTACCATCACATACGAGTAAAAGGAAAACCGTATCAAAAAATAACAAAGTGGAACTATTAGGGTCATTTCACAATTATAATAAAAAACACATACGTAATTGTATTAACTTTAATTACCGTAAAATAAATAAAGAATAATATTTGAAAAATTTTTCTCTTTAAAAATATACAGCAAAAAAAAATTGCTTAGTTAAAACTAAGCAATTTTTTTTGCCAAAGTAATAAAAAGAAAAAAACTTATTTAATACAGTAGTTTTGTACTAACGTCAGTCTCAATGGTTTCGTATTTAAATTTAGTGGAGTATTATAATCTTTACTAATATTATCAAGCTGAAGAGTTTGTTTGTTTGTTTGAACGCGCTAATCTCAGGAAGTACTGGTCCAAAATGAAAAATTTTTCTTGTGTTGGATAGTCCATTTATCGAGGAAGGCTTTAGGCTATAGAACATCAGGCTGCGACAAATAAGAGCGAAGCATGAGTGAAGAATATTCCAAAAATATTCGCGATCATAATAACAGAAATTGACGCGAACGAAGTCGCGCGCAACAGTCTTCCTCGAAAAATGGACTATCCAAGACAAAAATAATTTTTCAATTCGAATCAGTACTTCCTGAGATTAGCGCGTTCAAAGTTCAAACAAACAAACAAACAAACTCTTCAGTTTTATAATATTAGTATAGATTATTATTAATGCTACTAAATGAGAAAGAGCACCGAAATGTTTTAGTAACTGCTCATTTGGCAAGGATGGGTTTAGTTTTACTGTTTTTGTATTAAGTTTTTTATTTTATATTTTGACCTTAACATAATTTACCAGGTTTGAGTGTTGTTGCATGCACTCTCGGAACCCTCAATACGCTAAACAGAATTCGTCTAATTCATTTTTTTACTAAAATGGCCGGCCACATTTAAAAGAGCAGTTTTCCCTTCAAATTATTTACGCAATAAGTAACGGTTGCGTTTCGCCTTCAGTAATGGCTGCCGCCCTTAAGGTTTACTCCAGAACCTAATCTCCGTGTGTTCGACTTAGTTGTCTCTCTTACTCATATCAATGTCGTAGAGTATCTAAAAGAGACAGACAGATTGGTATACGTGCTTCGCGTTGCGTAGTAGGGCCTTTGTAACTATGACGATTTCATTAATTTCTGACGCGCCATCGCGCTGACGAGCCAGGAAGTAGGCGAGGAGACAGGAGTCCTCCGCTTGTTGATGTCCGTGTATAGGTATATAGTATAAATAGTTAATAAATAAATGTGGACAACACACACATACATTGCTGTGATACCAAAATAAGTAAGTATAAATAGCACTTGTTTTGTGGAAATCAGAAAGGTGGTCCCACAAATACCGAGGAGTTAATTTTTTTTTTCATTGATCCGTCCTGGAATTGAGCCCAGGATCTCTGAATAAGTGACACATTAAAAACCGGTGCTTACACCACTCCGCCACGAAAGTTGTCAAATAAAATAAATATTTATTATTCACTAAAATTACAGCGAATACATTACAGTTTCTGAATTCAAGCTAGCACTAACTAAGACTAGATAATAAGAATAAAACCTTAAACTAATGGCTCCAAAATGGCCTCCGCTCAGTATGAGGCAATATCGCAACGAGCGCGATAAAGCCACTGGTATTCTGCGGAAATAATTACCCTATTTGTTAATCTATAATAAAAAAACTAAATACAAAATCATTATTCCCAGCCTATATCACACAAGGGCCTTTCCAAAAGTAGTTCTAATAATATTTTATTCGCTGGTCTAATACTAATCAACAAGGATGTAATGCAGCGTTATGTCATGCTAAAATGTCGGGCAACAAAAAGTTTTGAATTGTCAAACATTGCTCGGGTTTGCGATCGATCACCAATGGTATATTTGGCATACTTGGTATTGATACCTGTTTCCCATTATGGTTGTGGTAACTTGAATTCAATGACGGAGGCCTTTGCCCTGCAGTGGGAAGATTATAGGCCGTTACTTTAAGTACTTTTTAAAAAAATTTAAACTCCCGAAGAATAAGCACGTTGAAGTGGCAGTGGGCTGGTCACGTCTGCCGTATAACCAACAACCGTTGGAGCAGACGAATTCTGGAGTGGAGACCGAGTTTAGGCAAGCGTAGTGTAGGACGCCCTGCGACTCGATGGTCTGATAACCTTAGGAGAACTGTTTGCAGCGGCTGGATGGAGAAAGCCCAGGATAGACAATTGCGGCGTGTCTTGAAGGAGGCCTACGTCCAGTAGTAGACGGACAATGGCTGTTGATTGATTTGATTTGATTATATTAAACTCTTCAACGCTTTACCGATAGATCTACAAACATTGTCAGGCCCCTTCATGGATGGCTTATTAGACGACCATTTGGATCAGCGGTAGTTAACGCTGCTTCTGAGCCATGGGTCGCGGGTTCGATCCCCGCACAGTACAAATATTTGTGTGCATGAACATGTCTGTTTGTACTGGTCTGGGTGTTTTCTATGTATTATAAGTATATATTTACAAAAAAAAGTCGGTTTTACGGGCGAAGATTTTACGTGACAACGTCTTTTTCTCGGTAGAATATTTATTGATATGAATATAATTAAATTGCACAATAGGAACAAGGAATTGAATGAAAATAAGAATTGCACAAATTTTAACTATAGAAAATCTAAGCAATCCACATTTTCACTACAGACACAGCTGACGATACTTTAACCACACGTGTGAACTTGTATTATGACGCTTTCTTGTTTTTCCAACGCCAAGAACGTTCGAGAAAGACAAAGACAGAGACACAAGCATGCGCCGATTCAATGCGCCTAATTCTCTAGTGCTGCGCGCGCGGCAGACCGATCATAGTTGAGTGGGAGAGAGACGCAAGGCATTCGGCGGGCCTCTCTCTCGTTCGGTGACTCATCGTAACGTTACCGAGCGTTACACTTTTTCATAAGTGACTCCCAGCCGCAACCTAATTTAAGACGTTGTCACGTCAAAAAGTATATAAGTAAGTTTATCGGTTGTCTAGTACCCCATACGACAGGGTACTTAATAGTACCTTAATTTGGAACTAGATGGCTCAGTGTGGCCCATTGAGGCATGTCTTAAATATTATTATTATATTATTAATTGGATGAATAATTTTCATATGGTACGTGTGTTAGTATTAAAGTTATAATTGTTAGGCACTCATTAATTTTACTAGATAAAATTAAAATGTGTGTACTACTACAAATCTACAAATATTGTAATACCTTTTTGTGCCGACTTATAAAGTAAAACTTTGGAATAGCGATTTTCCAAACTAGTTCGGTGACTTAAAAACGATACCCAATATCATCAATGTAAAATATCGTTTCCTATAATCCAAGCGACGCCCACAACTGGACATAGGCCTGCCCTAAGAATCTCCACAATCATTGCTCCCTCGCGACCCGCACCCAACAGCAGATCGTCGGTCTTAGGCAATTATTAAGTTCAAAAAATACGAAAAACGCTCTTTTTGTGGAATTGTGTAACTTTAATATATTTTTTACTACTAAAAATCTAATTAATTATCAAAGTTTTCTTAAAACATCATCCATTAAGCATAATTTGATCCAAAATATACGTAAAGTTTTCTGCTACAAAGCTTAATTATTTGGCATGGGTTTATGTTTGGTCATTATTATTTTAATGTGCTCTGTGGCCTAAATATTTTATTGCTATGTTTGATTAATATCTGCCCCCAGTACAGAAGTAATACGTAGTGATATCTATTTGGCTGAGATCCAAAACGTAGGAAAATAAGGATAGTGCTTGCAGTTCTTTTAAGTTCAGGTAAATATTAACTTTGTTAAGCTTATATTTTCACTAGCTATTGTCTGCGATTACGTTTACGTCGTCTTAAAATTGATTTAGAAAATTTCTTCGATATACTCGTATTACAATCAACTAATTAACGCCCCATTGGTCTAGTGGTTTGGTTAGTTTTAGTATTAGGCCAAGAAGTATCGGGTCAAAATCTCAGGATCCTGGGGTCAGTCCTCAGGCCGGGCAACAAGACTTCGAATTTTCGAACATTTCTCGAATTTGTTGCCATCAACCTACATTTATAAAGCCTGGTGATTATGCCTGTACCCATTATTGCTGTAGTAACTTGAATTCTATGATGGAGACCTTTGCCTTGCAGTAGGATGATTATGGGTAGGTACTTTACTTATGTTATTACAATTTGAGGCTCTACCACAAAAGGCGATATTTTTATTTGTATCTTTCAGATCTATCTCTCTATTTCAGATTCTCTTAATGTTTTTTTCTTTAGATTTTATTAACAAATAATATGCTGTATAAGTTAAGAAATTCTAAACTGCATTCATCATATTAAAAATTAATACCTTGGCCCCTATCCTAGAATGCTCTCGGCAAATCTGAGAGTAACAAATGAGAGACATTCGTATTATTCCTCACAAATGGATCCGTATCAACATCCAGATATTTCTACCCGCATTAATATTTCATATTTCATGTAATATAAATATTCATCGCGTATTTTATTTATTTAATGGTAGAAAAAGAAATGTTTTGTTGTTGTGGGTTTTCTTCGAAGATATTGTTTTATGTTTAACAATACTGCATAATAAGTATCTTTTATGATATTCAATTACGTATTTATTTTGATAATTTCATACTTATAAACACAATTCTTTACAGTAAAATAAACTTTATTATTGATTTAAAATAGGAAAAAAAAAAAAAAAAAAAATGACCAACTCAAAGTATTTGTAGGTAAATCAATAAAAAGGTTAAGATGTCAAATTAATTTTAATTTAATACAATCATTAAGGAATAAAAAAAACCTTCTAGCTCCTTGCAAGCTTCCTTTTATAGCTAACATTTGACAAAATCCTAATATTTGTCGAAATATAATATAGACCTCACTTTGATACACATGAAGACGTGACATTACATACTCGTATATAATGGTGTGTTGTTTTTTTCTAAACAACAACCATAATAGATCCCTAGTATTAAAGTTATGAACTCCCACTAGTGGTTTAAATACCGGGCCAAGATCTCGGGGTCCCGGGTTCGATCCCCGGGTCGGACAACAAAAAGTTTCGAATTTTCGAACATTGCACGGGTTTCTGATCACCAACCCGCATTAGTCAAGCGTGGTGATTATGCCAGTACTCATCATTGCTGTGGTAACTTGAATTCAATGATGGAGGCCTTTTCCGTGCAGTGTGTTTAAGGCTTTTTTTATAATCAATGGGCTTGCTCTTGACTACATACCAAACTTTACGGTTAAGAAGAAGCCAAAGATGGAGCGAGCTTACCCAGAAAGTGGCACTGGTTCTCCCACACACCAGCGAAACACAGAAAAACTGTTTGTCGCTGGACTCCGGCAGGAGGGTGGTAGCATCCAGGCAGCCTCTTATGAAGCCTACTACCGCAGAGGGATCTGTTAGCCGTCGTCATAGGTTAGAAAACCAAAGATTCCGTTGCCCAGGGTGGACCACTAGGAGGTAGATCCCACTACCCTGTTACTTTACTTACTTTATGTATAGCACATGGCATTAGCTGCATAAACTTAAACGTGGACAAGTCGATGTTACATTTTTTTTATGGGACTATATCTAGTTCTTAAATACTTTATAGATGAGATCACTTGTAGCCCTTATAACATTGTAGCATAAAGGCTACATCATCTTTTACCACGTAACAACAATTCATTTTTCATTATAAATGCACGTTCTTAGAAAACGCCTTTTTCCGTCTTCTTTTATGAAAAATGACAGCAATCTGTGGTCATAAAAATGTCATGCGTTGAGTGTGAAATTGTTGATGATGGCACCATAATCTTAATGACATTTGAAAAGAGACACAGCTTTAGGTATTGTATACAGGATGAAATTTTAACCACTTTCCAAAAATTTTATAGGCGTTCAGTATCGTATTTAGAGCCCATTTATGAAGTAAAAAATGTAAATCAAGTTTTCATCCGAAAATATTTTTCGCAATATAAGTAGTTTTATATTTCGGTCCTAGGCCTGTTACTTATGAATAGTATCGTAATGAATGAATGAGATGCGCATCGCGTAATGCTAGGCGGCCGTATCAAAAATTTTAGATTTTTGGCGGACATTTTTTAAGTGCTTTATCTTGACATTTTTGTAAAGTAAAAATACGTCATTAGTTTTTTTTCTCGTTGATTGATATATTACAATTTGGAAAGTAGATAAAAATTTAATCCTGTCTGTACAAAAATTGCATTCTTGTTTATACGACGTTTTATAAAGAACTAAGAAGCTTTAGGTGTAAATATTGGTAATGCAATTTTTTTAAGAAAAATAACGATTGCCTGTGGGACTTGAACCACAGAACATGGAAAAAGGTTAGAAAGGCTAGGCTAGAAAGGTTGTCGTGCGCTATTTGTATGAGATTCGATGTCGTCGCTTGCGCCCCACTACACATATACGAGTTCAAAGAACGCCAATCAAGCGACTCTATTGGTCGTGCGACGTCAAAATAAACCAATCACAGCGCTCACTTACAAGCATTTGCTCATAACCTGTGTGGCGCGCCTGCCCCGCCTACACGCCTTTCTAACCTTTTCCCATGTTCTGTGAATTGAACCCACAACCTCCCGCTTTCCAAGCAACTAATCTATCCAAATTTTAATTCGGTGAATTGTAAAATTGGCGGAAGCGGCCAAACATGAAGGACATGAACATTTCTATGTCTACGTAGATGAAAGTATCTCTAATTCTCTATTACAACAATACTATTTATTATTTCAATATTGTTGATAAAAAATTATTGAAAATAAATACAGCCATACCTACTTATATGTATACAAAATTTAGTGCAAATCGATACAGTAATTCTGAAATTCTCAACTTAACAAACGTAGTCAATCGCTTTTTGCCGCATG
Organism: Anania crocealis; assembly: GCA_949315895.1. Lineage (NCBI taxonomy): Eukaryota > Metazoa > Arthropoda > Insecta > Lepidoptera > Crambidae > Anania > Anania crocealis. The sequence continues at coordinate 9,051,414 of OX438873.1, read as the reverse complement.
CTCTGCCCGCGTGAACTACGTAATATAAAATAGCTGACCTACCTATATCTTTTCTCTTATATATCTTTGCACCTAATTTGATTAAAATCGGTCCTGTATTTTAGGAATGAAATCGTATCCGACAGACAGTAACATTCGCATTTATAATAAATTAGTTTTTTTTTTGTAATACTAAGTAAGGATTAGATTTTTATTTTGTTTAATTTAATAACAAACTTAACAAAGGGCATGTTTTCTTGACCTTAAGGATATAGGTATTTCTTGACCTTAAGGATAAATAATAAAGAATGTCTGCGAACACGGATAATAGTTCGCATTTGTCATATTGTGGCGCAATTTGAGAGATATTAGCGACATCGTAGTGCATTTTTAGGGTTCCGTACCCAAAGGGTAAAAACGGGACCCTATTACTAAGACTTCGCTGTCTGTCCGTCTGTCCGTCTGTCCGTCTGTCCGTCGCTCTGTCACCAGGCAGTATCTCAAGAGCCGCAATAGCTAGACAGTTAAAATTTTTACAAATTGTGTATTTCTGTTACCGCAATAACAACAAATACTAAAAACAAAATAAAATAAATATTTAAGGGGGGCTTATTTATTTTATTCCCATACAACAAACCCGTTTTTTTGGCCTTTCTGGTACGGAACCCTTCGTGTGCGAGTCCGACTCGCACTTGGCCGGTTATTTCATTTGCATGTTGAATTACAATGAAATAACATTTAAGCTGCATACCCCATAAATAACATTTAAGCTGCATACCCCATAAATAACATTTAAGCTGCATACCCCATAAATAACATTTAAGCTGCATACCCCATAAATAACATTTAAGCTGCACACCCCATAAATATTTTTTGTTTCAGACCCTGGTTTTGACCCTGGCCTATTGCTGAAACAATTTTCTTATCGACTGTTTTGATAATGTAATGTATATTTAGGTTATTTTAACAACTGACATTTGCATGCTACTATGTTGGCGAAACATGTTTCTTGTGAATAAATGAAGTTGAATTTGAATTGACTAGAGTTAATAATGATGTTACTTGACTAAATGTCGTTTTTTTTAAAAATGAATGTGTATCCGAACGTTCCAAATCTTTTGAAATATGTTTTTACTTTGTGCATATCTTACAAAAATACATGAATTTGGAGTTTGTAGAACATGTAGCTTATGTCCTCTTATGTAAAGCTATTCTTTTTAAAATAATACTTCTCTTAAGCGCTACTGTTTGAAGTGACGGCATATCTAACGCCATTCGTAATAGGTTGCAAAACCTCCAAAGTCTAACCTTGCGCTGAACACAGAAAAACCTTATAATATCTACTATCGACGCGTAGTAAATCATTTGGTATTAGATCATTTATATTGTCTCTCTGAGAGAGAGAGAAAGATAGAGAGAAAGAGAGAGAGACAGAAAGAGAAAGTCGCGCACGCCGCAAGGCTTACAACTATAGCAAAAAGTGCGTTACAACTTTTGGTCTTGATTTTTTCCGTCGAGCCTCTTTTCGCAACGCGCGATAAGGAACTTCGTTCCAATAATTATCAAAATTTCATACATACCAGCCTAGTCACACTTAGAGTCGTGTATTTAAAGGTTTTGAGATCGTCAGTTCTCCTAATTCAACTGGGCATTGTAGTACCCTGAGCGAGAGAGAGAGTTAGACACTTTCAAACTCTGTACTACCGTAAATCCTTGCCTTGGCATTTAAAGCTTCTCCTAATAGGTAACCCCCAAAAGTTCATACCTTGCGCTGAACACAGAAAAACCTTATAATACTATCGACGCGTAGTAAATCATTTTGTATTAGATCATTTATATTGTTTATACGCCGATAACTTCCCTACTGGCAACCTGCTCGTTTGTGGAGCTACAATTGTTTATTGTGGGAAGAATAAAATAAAAATACATACTTATTATAACTAGCGGCCCGCTCAGGCTTCGCTCTGGAAGATATAGGTATTCACTTTATATGATATTTAAGCAATTTAATTGCAATTATAATATCAATATTTATTCTTGAAAAATTATGTCTCAGGTGGGACTCGAACCCGCATCTCCTCGCATGCCGGGCGCGGCGCTTTACCATTTAGCCACCGAGACATAACGTCATAGGCGTCTATTTTCAAGCATATTCTTATCGATGTAAGCCAGCTTTGTTTCATCAAATGTTAGGAGTTTGCACCCTTAACACCTGCTGTGCTGTTTCATCTTATATGACTGTACTGTCCAACATCTGCAAAGATGTTTCTTTCTGGCTCTTTAAGTACTACCAGGGTTGGAAGAAGTGGTGCTTTTTACCCAAAGACTTCGCTGTCTGTCCGTCTGTCCGTCTGTCCGTCTGTCCGACGCTCTGTCACCGGGCTGTATCTCAAGAACCGCGATGGCTAGACAGTTGAAATTTTCACAAATTATGTATTTCTGTTATTACAACAAACCCGTTTTTTTGGACTTTTTGGTACGGAACCCTTCGTGCGCGAGTCCTACTCGCACCTGGCCGGTTTTATTCTGTTTAAAGTCAGTAAAATATAGCAAGAAAAGTGTCACGACGATAAACAAAATCATCGGCATTGTCCTAGCATTATCTTATGCAAGTAAATAAAAAAAAAACAGTTCATCTGACAAATGAACAACATCACCCTAAAAGAAGGAAGCAGCAATGGAAAATAATTCCTCTAATAAACGTATGCTTGCATAAATAAAATAAAACGGCCGCCCAAATTTTATTTTTCATAAAAATGCTGTAAAATAAAAAGTTATCACCGCTTCGTACGTGTGCCCGCAGCGAATGCCAGACGCATACTAATAACTTGATAACTTAAAATATGAGGGTACTCTTGCTTAGTCCGACCCACCTGTACTGTATTTGCACTTTTTTGTCAACGGTAATATTCTTTTTATTTATCTGGCCAGTAATATGAAGAGACGACCGTCGATTGGCGAAGTGCCTTGGAGTTTGAATTAGGAATGATTATTCTTTACGGAATAGTTCGGGGTTTTTAATAGGGATGTCTCGATACGCCTTTTTGCCGATACGATACCGATACTCTTATAAAAATGTCGGCGATACTAATATCGATACCGATACGCTTATTGAATTCAAAAAGGAAGGTAGAATAAATAAAACACAATTAATTAATAGTTTTAGAAATCAAAATTAACATTTATAAAAATATTATTTAAATAACAAAGTATTCTTACGTTTTTCGGGTAAAAGCGATTTCGCAAGTCTGTTTGAATAAGACCTGCGGTAGAAAATAGTCTCTCAAATGCGACAGAACTCATTTCCAAACTAGAGTACTTCTGCGCCATTTTTTTAAAAGTATCGTTGAATCTGCCATAAAAATATCGCCGATACCGATATATCGGGAAACCTGAAGTATCGCCGATATATCGGTATCGGTATCGGATGCATCCCTAGTTTTTAAATCAATTTAAATCGTAAAATATGTATGAATATGGATCGATTATGAAAACATTGAGGTCGTCTGGATCGATTTCCCACAAATGTTTTTTTTCATTGTCAGCCCAAGTTAACTACCATTTAATTACATGATTGAGTAGGTGAGATATAATTTTTTTTAATTATACGCTGGACTGTGAATAGCTGTGGACTAGGCCCCTCCAAAAGAACAATGGAGGAGGCTTAGCAGGCGAGTTTGCGATTTCTGGCGGTACTCCTTTAGACGCTTCTTATGGCACCCATAGGAAAAGAAGTGGTGTTGATATTCTTAGAATATACAACGTGTTCCTTTTGATATCCCATAACTCTAAGGTTATGTTCTATAGGTAAAAATAATATAAAACGCCCTAGAACATGTGGTTCAAAAATCAATAGTTTCGAATATAACATCAATTTTAGTAAAATTTGTTAAAAAAAATGTAACCAGTATGGCGAATCCTTAGTTTTTCGAAACGTTGGCAAACTTACACTAAAGTGTAGTAGTAAAGTAGCGGGAGAGCGTAACTTGTAAAAAACATTGAAGTGTGTGGGTGTTTCATTGATAAGTAGGTACGAGTAAATAATTTTCATTCAAAAGTTCATTCATAACAAAGTAAGGGTGTTTTACATAAACAGTCGTGACTTTTTAGAATTATTTTGTATGAAAAAATTAAACAAAAAAATGATAATTGAAAAATAATTCACATGCAATTTGATTCTTTACCATGATCTGTTTAATACCCTAGAGTTATGGGATATCAAAAGGTACACGTTGTATTTGTCACACTCACACGGCAAATGGCAGCAGCAATATAAGCAACTGTAAAACAATTCCGAAACTATTAAATTTGTGAAATTTCGAGCACCAGAAGCGGTCCCTGGAATAACGTCAGCGCATTTTGATATAAAAATAACAATTGTTTTAAATAGGGTTGGTATTAGGGTACCTTAATATTATGCTTCATATAATTTTATCACGCAATGGACGCTTGTTATAAAGATAAACGTGAAAACTGGTCAAGTGCGAGTCGGACTTGCGCACGAAGGATTCCGTAAAAAAAATTATATCCGGCTTTATTTGGTTTTAATCATAACACGGCAGGGCAAAGGCCTTCACTATTAATGATACCACAGCAATGATGTGCGAATTTCGTCGAATCGAGAATCGAACCCAGAACCCCAAGATCTTGACTTGGTACTTAAACCGCTCGACCAAAGGATACCTTAATGAACTAAATATTATTTAAATATTTTAGTCGCTATTAATATAGGAGAACAAACGGAAAAAAGACACGTTTGTTGTAAGGAACCCTGTAAAGTAACAGCCTATAATCATCCCACTGCAGTGAAAAGGCCTCCATCATTGAATTCAAGTTACCACAGCATTAATGGGAACTGGTATAACCACCACGCTTGCCAAATGCGGGTTGGTGATCAAGGAAGCCCCCTAATTCATGAAATATAAGCTGACCCCGCGAAATTCATATCGCCTCAGAAAAATATTTTATTTTGACGTCTTAAAGGTCAGGTCAAGAGTACTCTAAACCGACGAGCATGCATGAAAAGATTGATGAATGTGGAAGAAGCGAAATATGTATGCCAGGATCGTAGTATGTGGAAGGCCTTGGTCTCTGCCTACCCCGTTGGGAAGGAGGCGTGATAATATGTATGTACGTATGTATGTATTAAATGTCATTGTCATCAAATATGGTGTGGTTGGAAATATTTTTAAAGAAATACATTTTTTAACGTTAACTTTTCAATATTTTGTAAGTTATTACGAGTATCCTATCGCGTAACGCCGGCGGCGGCGGGTCGACTCATCGGGAGCTGCTGGGTTTCTTCGGTCAGGCTTCGGACCTTTACTTACTGGTACAGGTTTCGTTGTCGGCTGGGGGATTGGGTAGTGGCCCGGTGGGTCTATCTGCCTCTGTCACACCCACGCTCCCAATCAGGGTCCCCGCTGAAAGCCAGCGTCGTGATAAGCGCCTAGCTGTCACGACTAATGCTGAGCTAACCTTTTGACACTTATTTCCTTTTTTTAATATATGTTTGTGCTGTGTTTGTTTTTGTGTCAAATAAATATTTCTTTCTTTCTTTCTTTCTTGAATATAAATTCTAAAAAAAAACATGAAAATCGGCCCTGTCCAGCTCAGTCGGTGTTTCTCAGGTAAACTTACACGACTTTCTTTTAAATAATATGAATTACTTACTATTAATTAATTTAGTTTTAATTAGCGGCAACAGAAATACATAATCTATGAAAATTTCAAGTATTCATGAGATACAGCATGGTGCAAGACAGACAGACAGACGGACAGAAGAGCCTAAGTAATATGCTTTTTTTACCCTTAGAGTAGGGAACCCTAGAATAAGCCCTAAAAAGTTCTATCTGCAGCACTTTTTTACGTTCTATAAACTGCCCCCTTACTCTTGAATTTGATTTAAGTTCGATCTCGATTCGACCTAGCCAAAATCTGAACAAACTCAATCGAATCGAAATCAAAATCAAGTCAAGATCGATCTAAAATGGCGATCCGTTAAACATTTTCGGTTGATAACGTAATCACCATCGACTCAAAGGTTTAGGTTCACTTTTCAGAGTACCAAATCACTGATTTTCGACTTCGATTCGATTTTGATCGTAACTCGAACTTGTCAAGAGTAAGCCTGCAGGTTGTGTGTTGAGCGAAAATAACTACGAAATTTGATGCCATATGACAATAGTTTCCTTCTCCTACTATGGATGTTGCAAGAGGAGTACCGCCAGAAGAGGCGCAAGGCCTAAACTTAATGTGGGCGAGGTAAATTTCGCGATGCTCTCTGATAATATGGGCAAGCACTTTGCGAGGCCCTCTGATGGTATAATAATTTTATGACATAAGTATTATCTAGTATTTCATTTACATTTATGACACAGAGTGAAATAAAGTTGATAATTAATTATAATGTATTTTTTATGTACTTTTAAGCTTTCCATACTTTTTCAAATTTATTACAACTGTGAGGTGCGGGGCCCTATGCACCGAGAGGCTGTGGGCGGTGGCCCACACGGCCCATGCCTTACGCCGCCTCTGAGGACAGGCAGCATTGCATTATACCAACCATAGGCAAAACTGCTTTCGCCAAGACTGCGTTCGCCAAGACTGCCAAGCAATAGCAATTATGAAAAAAAAACCCTCCTTTTGGAAAGGCCATGGACTTATTTTCACTGATGATAAAAGTGACTGAAAAGGTAATTTTTTTGGGTTCCATTTTCGTAGTATTTTTTTTTCTTTTTACTTTTTTTTTATAAATAATGGGCCCGCTCTTGACTACATACCCAACTTATACGGCTAAGAAGAAGCCCAAGATAGAGCGAGCTTACCCAGAGGTACGAGTTCTCCCACACACCAGCGGAACACAGAAAAACTTGGCGCTGGACTCCGGCAGGAGGGTAATAGCATCCAGGCAGCCTCTTACGAAGCCTACCACCGCAGAGGGATCTGTTAGCCGTCATCATTGGTTAGAAAACCAAAGATGCCGTTGCCCAGGGTGGACCACTAGGAGGTAGATCCCACCACCCCCAAATGTTAATTAATTAATTAATGTTAGACGTTAAATATTTTCGAAAATCAGCTTGTTCGAGAAGTTAGAAAAATCAAACCAGGGCCCCAATAGCGGAATTTACAAATGACTAATTTGAATCGTACAGTTACGAAACACATATATTAAAGGTAGTAATGTCAAAATATACGATTGAGATCCAATCACGATTCAATTGACCCATTTGTAAATTAACGGAATTGGGCGGCTGGAAGTGAGACGATACGTGATAATAACTCTTGAAAATAACTCATAGATATGGCTTAGAAGCGAGATCGGTCGATAATTCTACAAGACTGTTCCTTCTTAGCCTTTTTGAAGAAAAGAGCAAATTTGCCTCTGCTCCATGCCTTCGGCGTCTGACCTTCAAAGATAAAAAAATGATATTCTGGACAATTTTGAGTAGGTATACTTATCAATAAAATATGTTAAAGCTTAACATATTGATCACAAAGACATCATTGAATGTCTGCTACTTCGTCGACATTAAAAAGTCAGTTTCTCTTTTTATTTATTTCACAAAAAAAAGTTTTATAGGTATTATTTATATTTTTACTTTACCATCCGGATCTTTTCCAAAACCAAGAACATTTCCAGGTCAATTTCCAAGTTGGGGGTTTCAACACGGTCTCTGACATTGCGTTGCCCAACTCCGAATTGCACTAGGTACTCTCCGCTCATCACCGCAACACTCTCCAAACTTTGCTTTGACGTCCCCAATCACAAACCGTGTAGTATATTTTGTAGTTATGCATGACTTTAGGTATCTATCCAATTTATACCTAGTAAAAAGTAATTGAATCTAAGTCATCATTTCAATATGTATTGTAGTAACATTCTCGAACAAGCTGATTTGATTTGATATATCGGTTGGGCTCATGACACGATCCTTTATGTCGCACAATTTCAATTTCACAAACATGTCAATAAAAAGAAAATGTAAATGCAGAATTGTGTATTCCTGTAAAGCGGACACATTTTGTATATGGTAAAACCGACAATGTTGTTCGCATTGTAAATATCCGTACCGAGATGTCCGTTGTGACAGAAAACAGCATAGAAACAACTCGGAGTATAGTTTCGCAAGTTGGTTGCCGTGAGATGGCGTTGATGGGTATTAGCTCTAACTTATTCAGCAGCGAATACTATTTGTCGCTATGTTTGTATCTGGGATCATCGGGTGTCTCAGCCGACACATCGACCGCTTTTGTTACGGCTTTTTGTTTGGTAGCAATGCGGCGCTAGTGTCGATAATTGTTAAAAGAGAATACCAATCGTGTGGTCCTTGCTGTGACAGGAGCTGTAACCAAAACTATTATGACATTTGCATTAAGAAAATTGCACTGCAGCCTTTTTAGTTAGATGTGTTTATATTTTTTTAAACATGTTCAAAAACATGTTCTAGAACAGACTTCCATGACCGACGTTCTGGCGAAGGTCGCAGAAAACCACTGGATGAAGATGGCACGGGACCGATAGTTGTAAATATCCTTACAGAGGGCCTATGACCGGCAGTAGGCGTTGTTTGGCTGAGATGATAATGAATGAATAGTATCAGGATATCCTCTACAAAAGCACTTCTACGATTTTCTCTTTCACAAATGTATTTATATCGGACATTGGTTGGTCACACTCGCGACATCTGTCGTTTACAAGCAGTGTGCAGTGAATGTTACTGTCAATTTTGAGGTTTGAGGCCATTGGAGGGATCATAGATTTAATATTAAATCTATGGGCAAGACACTTCGTCAAATCCGTAAATTCTTAACGTTTTATCATCTCACCATGTGTAAAATAAAGATCATAAATTCTTTTATAATTGCAATTGAGTTCCTAAAATATCATTTACAGTATTTAAATAGCCGTTTCATGTCAAACATCTGTAAAGATATTTCTTTCGGGTGTTAAGAGTGCAAACATTTGATGAAACTACGCTGGTTTACAGCGATAAAAAATACTTGAAAAATTGTCGCAGTGACATAATGTCTCTGTAGCCTAATTTGGCAAAGCACCGCGCTCGGTACCGGATGCGGGTTCGAGTCGATCGAGGTATCAGAGATAAAAGATTTCAAGTTTTCATTCCGATAATAATATTATAATTGCAATTAAGTTGCTAAAATATTATGTAAAATTGATTTAATTCTGTGCCAAATTTCAGTCGTTTTGATGTGATAGATTAAATTAACATACATGTATAAACTTTCAGCGTTTTAACAAAATTAAAGTTTTCATCATCATTATCAGCCTATCGCAGTCCACTGCTGGACATAGGTTCAATTGCACGCCACTTAAGTCGATCCTCGGCTTCTCGCATCCAGCTCCTGCCAGCCACCTTGCGCAAATCATCACTCCACCTGGCCTAAGGGCGTCCTACACTACGTTTGCCAAGACGCGGTCCCCCGGTCTCAAGACTTAAGTTTAAAGTCTCAATTAAAGTTTTACCCTCGTAATAAGTTTGTAAATACAAATTATTATTGCATTTCTATGCAGAAAGATGTAAATATATGCTCAAATCTATTATATATCTTAAATTATATCAGAATGATTTATTATAAAAAAACCGACTCTTAGCAGAAACCATGAAATACAATGGCAACACTGATAAACGTAACAAAACAAAAACTAAACGTTATTTTGACAGTAGGGACACGGTATCGAATAGAAAGTATCGTATCGATACTGTGATCATGAGTACCTTAATAAGTAAGTGTATTTTACAAAGTCATATTTTTTAGCAGTTGTGTTTTATTTTTGACTATCTAGTTCTTAGGAACGTTATTTTTGCAGGTATATCAGGAAATTAATATTGCTGATTATTTCAATATAACCTCAAAATACAAACAAAAAAATGATAATTTTTTTTTGTGGCCTATAAAACAAAATTCTTATTGATTATGATTATGCAGTGCACCTGCTGGCTATCATTTAGGCATTTTTTCAATCGTAGACGCTTCAAATATTTTCTAGGTAAAACATTGTATGGGATCTTGCCATTGTTCTTTCTGGCTTCGCCATACTATTTATATGCAACATAGGATGGTTTTGCCTTGTGATACCATTTACTTAACACCCTGTATAAATTATCTATAAATTCATCTGAGTAAAAGAAAATGTGGAACATCACATACATTGTCAACTGAGTAACTATTAAAAGCACTCGTATTGTGTCAAATTAGAAGCAACGAAAGTATCAAAAGCACCCAGACCCGTGAAAATGTAGAAAAACACTTTTTTTTTACTTTGGCCCGAATCGAATCGAACCCGGGACCTCGTAGCAGGCGGTACCTTGAAAACTGTGTGTACGCCACTTCGAGCTGCGGTCTTCAAACCCTATAGAAGCATCTAAAGATATTATTAGAGACTTCATAGACTATCAAGTTAATCAAAGTAATTGCTCAAAACATTTGCAATGACAATTCTCAAGACAAAGGCTGTTAGATAAGGTTGTGGCCTGGAATTAAAGTCTGTTCTGCCATAAATCAACAATCACTTTGTCGTTGGAATCCCTGAATGGCGGCTGGCACAAAAGGACCGAGGATTCAAATAGGCTTGAGGCTTTTACATGGTACGAGTAAGATTTCACATGTTTTATTTTTTGCAAAAAGATTTTAAAAGATCAAACTTATCTTCTTTAATAATACACGGTACATTTTCAACCACCTGTAAAACGAAGCCCACTTTATGCAATCATAAAGTATATCTTGGCGGTGTCATTATTGTTTTTTCAAAAATGTTGTTTATAAAACGCTGTGAAGCACACAGAGCTGTAGCTGTGTAAGGTCCATTCAACCGAGACCCCGCCGCAGTAAAATATTACGTCTGTGCGCGTCACAGCGTGTTACAAAATTATAAGTCTGAATCAAAATTTAATATTTTTCAAAAAATATTTTTAATCAACAAATAAATAACACTGCCATGATGTAATACATAATAGTCCAATAACGTGGGCTACGTTTTTCAGGTAAATCAAAAAGCAAGGTTTTTTTTTTTTTTTTTTTTTTTTTTGAAAGGACCTATGCTGTGGCAGAAGGCCGTTACAGCTTCACCGGACGGGTCAAAAAGCACGGTGTATTTGCGTTGTTGTTTATATGTGCCGGACCAAATAGACTTGCTCCACCTCTTCTTGTCCCATGGGTGTCGTAAGAGGTGGCTACAGGAGACTCCAGAAGATGATAGACAGCATAGCAGCAGTTTTTTCTCACCATTGGCTGGTGTAAATTTGAAAATATAATTCCTTGATTTAGAGCAGTAAATTCCCAGGAAGGGGGAGGTATTGAGTCAGAGTCCCACCTCAGGCAGTCGAAATTTTTATTCAAGGTTTTGTATTTTTTTTATTATATTTTTTTTCCAAATTTTATTACAATAATCTACGAGACAAAAAACAAATCACGTATTTTTTCTTTTGGTATAGCCCAGTACAAAAATGTTAAGATAAAGCACCTAGAAAATGTCCGTAAAATTTTTAAAAAAATTGATAGACTTTTTATACGCAATGCGCATCTCATTCGTTCATTATGATACTCGTACTATTCATAAGTTGTTGATTCTTCCTTCATACCTTCACAGGCTTAGGACCGTAAAAATTGAAAACTATGTTGCGAAAAATATTTTCGGTTTAAAACTTGACCTATATAGATTTTACTTATTAAATGGGCTCTAAACACGATACTCGTATAAAACATTTTGAAGGTGATGAAAATGTTTGAAATGTGATGAATCGTTGAGTATTGATTTAAATTTAATTATTTTTTTTATTCATATCGTGTAAAAGCCTAAAAAACGTGTATAGGTAGGTAAAGAAAAAGTTTTAAATTACTCAAGTCTTGAAAGTGATGGATCGACAGATCTGCAGTGATAAGATAAGAGTGAGCCGAGAACTAACTGCTTTTCTACATTAAAATAGCCTCATATTTTAGTTCTAGGAGTTACGATTTAAGGGGTTTTTATAAATTAGCTTTTTCTAGACACTAGGCATCATTAGACCAAATCATTCCATTGATGGTCTGGCATGTCTCTCAAACCGATATTGCCATAAACGTCAGACTTGGCAGGTGGTTTGGCAATTTGTTTTGTACCTGGTGTTTGCTATAGTCACCTCTGAAAGCACCAATAAAAAGAGAAGTGGTGGTCCTAATCTATGGTCCTAATACATACGGCATACATATTTAAAATAATAAAATATAAAAATGTATCTTCCTAATTAGCAAATTTCATTGGTGTTAAGGTATTTATTTAGATGAATACCTCCGTGGCGGAGTGGCGTACACACCAGTTTTCAAGGTGTCGCCTGCTTCCAGGTCCCGGGTTCTATTGCCGGACGGGGGTCAATGTAGAAAAAAAGTGTTTTTTATATATTTTCTCGGATCTGAGTATTTGTCGTACCTTCGTTGTTTCTGGTGTCCCAAGTACTAATTCTTTAAATAGTTATTCAAATGGGGATCAGAACAATGTATGTATGGCGTGCAACTGGAGAGACCCATGTCCAGCAGTGGACTGCGATAGACTGATGATGATGACGATGATGGGATGTTGTACTTATTTATTTAATTATTTATTTTAAAATGTTACATATCTTTTGATATAATTGGTTGATAAGCTTTGTACAGCAAACAAACAAGTCTTATTACACTAACAGATTACTCAACATGCAATGAAATTGCTTAAATATCATATTAAGTAACTTATAACAGTTACCTACCTAATAGTGTAAGCTTAGCCTTAAGGCTAAAATAAACTTTGTTCTAAAACAAAGTTCCCCTCGAATATTTGAAGATTTATTAAAAAGCAGGGACAGGCGACAATAACTCCAAAGAAAATTCATGTGCGCGAGAGTTTGGGAATTATTAACACCGAAGTGTAAGTGTACAATCTCGAGCAATAGTAAAAAGTTCACATTCGTAAAAAAAACTTCGAAGTTCGTTTTTTTTTCGAACGAAACACAGCTTGTTTATTCCCGGAAGTTCATACTCGGAATAGTTCGTATACGAACTTTGACTTCGACTGGTCCGTAGCACTCGTTGCATTCGAGTCATGTTCAATCGACTTTGTTTACTTTTTCACCAATTTGGTAAGGCAAAGGCAAGTACATGCAACTGTGTTCTTTCATATCAGATTTTAATTAAATTACTGCAACAACAGTCTTTTTTGTAAGCCGGTTTTATGTTTCAACAAACTAATTGTGACGCGATATTTTACGCGTTCTTTCACACTAATGTACCTACTTTAGAAAATAAAAATAAATTATGACAACACATAATACCTATTTAGTTATTACAGTATTTTAGTTTTAAGATAGGCATCAGTTTAAAAATGAATGGACTTTGTCATAAAATTTTATCAAACGAACTATTTCTAGATGAACTTTTATCGTTAAAATGCTGTGATTTTTTAGAAACGTAATAACAAAACAACGATGATGTTTATGTTATACCGGATTCACATTTAAATTTGGCTGTATAGACTTGTAATTAAAATTACGAATAGTAATAGTTCTATTGGTGCACCAGAATAGGAGTTAGACAAAACATTCGTACTTTTCAGTAGATCCGAACAATTCGCGTAAGAATTATCACACGAACAAAATTAGATTACATGAGAATCGTGTCCCTGGAATGGCGACCACTTACCGGAAGATGATCTGTGAGGAAGGCGGGAGGCGCGGTGCTAAACGTTGCGGAGATCCTTGCGGGAGGCCTATGTCCAGCAGTGGGCATCGTTTGGCTGATGATGATGATAAAAACCAAATATCCCCTTTTCAGCTGCCCCAAAATAAATAAGCATCACTTTTTTTTTGTCCTAAGAGGTCCAGATGTCCTTTTCTTCATCTTTTCATACGAAGACTAGCCTTGAAGGATAGAAAATACGATGACTTTGTGATCTTTCCATATGTCTGGTGTGAGAGTATTCAAAGCCGACTTTTACAGGCCTCTGGAGTGGCTGGTTTTTACGATTATTAAGAAACTGTTTTTAAATTTATTGTTAATGTAAATTAAAAATACAATTCCTTGAATGAATCCGTGGCGGAGTGGTTTACACGTCGGTTTTCAGGTGTCGTCTGCTCCGAGGTACCGAGTTCGATTCCCGCACTGGTCAATGTAGAAAAAAAGTGTTTTTCTACATTTTCTCGGATCTGGGTGTTTGTGGTACCTTCGTTGTTTCTTATTTACACAATACGAGTGCTTTAAACAGTTGATCAAATTGGGATCAGAACAATGTATATGATGAAATGAAAGATAGTTTACGGATTTAGAACGCGTTTATTTTTGATTTAACCCGACGTTTCGAACCCTTTACAGCGTTCATGGTCACGGGTAGACTAAGGTGTTATTCGTCTTTAAGATGGTAATTTGAAAAAATGTTTAACTACTAGTTAACGTCGGGTTAAATCAAAAATAAACGCGTTCTAAATCCGTAAACTATCTTTCATTTCAATGTATAGTGTTCGCGTAAACTCAAGAAAACAGTCATGTATATGATGTTGTCCGTATTTATTTATATAATAAATAGGAAGGACTTCCGGTTCAACTGTCCTGTGACAGAAGCTGGGACCAAAGCCAATATAGAAAGTTATGATTCCTAAATTGACCCGACCGGGATTCTAACTTGGGCCTTTGCTTAGTAGACGTACTAAGGCACCACTACACCAACGAACTCCCCGTTGGTCTAGTGGTTTAAATACCGGGTCAAGATCTCGGGGTTCCGGGTTCGATCCCCAAGTCGGGCAACGAAAAGTTTAGAATTTTCGAACATTGCTCGGGTTTATGATCACTAACCCGCATTTGGCAAGCGTGGTGATTATGCCAGCACCCATCATTGCTGTGGTAACGTGAATACACATTGCCTCAATCATTATGATTGAGGCATTTTCCCTGCAGTGGGATAATTATACGCTGTTACTTTACTAAACCAACCGGGTTGTAAACTATGTATTAATTAATGCATCTTTAGTTACACTTCGGTGTAACATTCTGATGTTATGCCTTAGCAATTTAGTAGTATGGAAGTGAAAAAAGTCTATATGTTGGTAGTCGCGAAGCTCTTACGTTCGCTATTTATTATTTTGAACTTTCCAGAAAATGCCTTTTGGGAATTTCGTGTTACCTACACTAAGTGGTTGTATTTTACCAGCGCATAAGTACAGGCCGCAAAAGGCCATATATTTTTGTTGCTAAATAAAACCTACATATCAACCATTCAATATAATATCTGCATGGAATCCAGTTATTAATAAAATGTTAACCGCGAGTGAAACTGTTAAATACCCCGCTCCGAGATCAGAGGCAAGAAGAAACAGCTACAGCGACTAGATAATGTGTTTTTTTAGAATTCGAAATTTAGGAAATTCATTCGTATTTTTACCAAATTAGGTACCAATATTGCTTAACTACCAGTTTTACCTTACATACTTCAATCGCATGTTACTATAATTTTAATAAGAATCATGTATCGGGCCCAAACGATACGAATTTATGCAATGAAAATTATCCTAGCTCGCTAAATATTTTCTTGCAACATTCGTTTATTAAAAAAGCTGTTGAAAAAAGTGACTTCGATTAATGGATTGATGAAAATTTAAAAAATCTCCAAAAATCAATATTGCAAATGGCTGACAGACCGTTTGTATAATGAACCCTAATGACCCCTAAGATCTATAAGACAATGTCATTGTATAAATCCGTCAATTAATTAGATGTCCTATTTGTTCGACCTTTTTCGCTACGCAATTGTCAATTTCGGAATTTTCTCCTAAGCTGAACGTGATTGTTAGTAATTTGTCATTGTTAGTTAGGATTGGTTACGAAATTTATTGGCATTAGAATCATTATTAACTGCTTAGAAACGTTGATGAGATTCGAAATTAGATTTTTACAATTATTTCACTAAAAAGTAAATACTTACCCGTATTTTGAACTTATTAATGGGTTGGTATATATTTGTAATTTATTGGCTTCACAAACAACTAAGTACCTATTTAAAATGCTTTTATTTTATGACATTGTTGTGTTCATAAAGTCCACATTATATTAAATCTACATAATTGTGTTACAATTTGAAATGGCAAACAAAAAATAGATAAATCAAAAAATCTCTAAAATGTCTCATTTACGAGATGTTTTGTAGTCTCTCTATAAACGATCCAAAACAATAAAATAATGGGTCGATCTTACATTTTCAGATCCAGTTTCCTTGCAGGAACCATTTATAAATGCGCCCATCATTTTTGTCTGCTTGCCGTTTGCATATTGTATAAGTTGCAAGACACTACGTTACAACGTAATTTTATTTTGAATTCAAAGACTCACAACAATTTTTTTTTTGTATGTCATTTTGCGTATTTATCATTTTGCGAGTTTGTCGTTTTGCGTTATTGTCATTTTCGACCTCCTATAACTTCGTTGCGAATGAAACTAGAAGCCTGAATTTTCAGTGACCAAGCAGCTTGGATGAATTACTTCCAAGCCAAGCAGTCATTGTGTCAATGTGCTAATTTCCAAATTTTTATTCGATTTGATTAAATTTTTGATTGCCAAGTGTATCCATTAATTAAAATGCAAGATTTTAGGTATTAATATGGTTTTTGTAAGATGTTTTTTGGTTAGGTAATCACGAAATAACTAAAGGCATTAGGGACTGGTGAAACCGACTTGGTATTCCATAGATCGTATAACTTTTAACGGTAGAAGATATGAGTTGCGTGTCTTGGGTTTTTTACAAGTTATGTTTTTGATGGCATTCATTTATTATAGGCAAAATTTGGCCATATGGACTAAGTCCAAAGCCGTAAAACATTAATAGTAAAATCAAAAGAAATTATTTAGAGCCAGACATTTATTTCAAGGACTTCATGTTCCGAACTCCTTACAAATTTTTTGTTCTTAAGAAGATATAAACGATCCATTTACATTTTATTGGTATTTGCATGTAGTTTGAAACCAATTCGCAGATGACTCTCTCAATAAATATAATGTGTATATTTATTCCAATATTATGTAAATCGCTGGCTGTTGGCTAAACCATTTTTCTGCCAATTTGTTTATAATTTACGACACCATTATTTGGCGCGAACTCTGTGTTTTAATATCGATCAGAGTGCATTACGATCCAAATTGCTTAAATCGGCCATCGTTAAATTTAATCGATTTGCGAACTATATTGGTCTTTTCGGATTATTTCTCCGTTTCTGCTTATTACAGGAGCGATTCGATTTAAACGAGAATAATGTTGTTAAACTCAATTTTGACAAGCTCTGTTAGTCACCATGAGGATTACGAAGTCACTGAGCAAGTAATCACTACGTTTTGATGGGCTCTTTATCTTTTTGACTGACGGAAAAAAAGGAGAATGTCAATTTGACGTGTATTTATAACTAGGTATATATTTTAAAAGTTATGTTTAATTTTTAATTATGCGTGGTCAACGGTACAATATTTGTACCAGTTTTTATAATTTCTATTTCTATCTACTTTTTTAGTGCAAAAATGGAGCAACAAAATAAATTATGTATACTCAATGATATTACAAAGAAATAGATGTTACTTCACGTCTTAAGTTAAGAAGTCTTTTTGAGTCAATTGTAACATGTCTCAATCAGTTTGCGTCAAACAAGCTTCAGAGCGAGTCACAGTGACAGATTAACAAAAATTTGAAAAATGCCTTCTTGTGTATTTCGATTATGCTAGATTAAAAATTCAGATGCGACAATTTAGGTATCAATATGACGAGTTAATCGTACCATAGCACACATAGTGGTATATATTTAAAAATAATTCTAATGAAATTCTTCATAATTAAATTTGGTACTTTGATAGTTTGAACCACAGAACATGGAAAAAGATTAGAACGGCTGTCATGCGCCAATTGTATGAGAACCGATGTCGCCGCTTGCGTCCCACTACACGTAAACGAGTACAAAGAACGCTAACTAATCACAGTTCTCACGTTTCGGCAGAAGTAATAGCATTTGCTCATAACCTCTGTGGCGTGTCTGCCCCGGCAACATCGCCTTTCTAACCCTTTTCTATGTTCTGTGGTTTGAACCGTTATGTTAAAGTTCTGGAGTAGCTAATATGAAACGTAAGTACCTCGTCAGTGTTAAGATTTACTATTCACAATTGTTTTTCTAGCTTTCCTTGTAATGAAGTTAGAAAAGAAGAGTGAATTGCAATAGTGCGAGAACAACGAAGTGAATCAGACTGGATGTAATTGTGTAATATCTTTTTGTTAAAATTGTACATAAAATTTCTGTTAAAAATTCTAACTTGTGTAACTCTCATAATAAAATTCCAATGTATGTTTTATGTTACGTACTTACATAGTAAAAATATTTTTTCATATAACACAAATACAACCTGTTTTATTTCTCTCTATTTTCTACCTACTTTCAAATATATGTACTGTCTGATTTTGGTTACAATTCCTAATCTATGTAACTGTCATCGTGCAGCGCCGTGACGTTTTGCGAACGCAATTTAATATGAACATAACATATCTTTTTCTTTGTAATATCATTGTGTATACTGGACACATTTTGTTATTATTGGTTTATATTTCTGTGATTTATTTTTATTTTTTAACAATAAATAAAATATCTAGACACGAGTGCCCACTACCATGACAGTTTTTGTGCAACAGCCAAAATTGCAGACCTTAGCAACCGTCAAGCGTAGGTACGAGTATAATATGGTAGGTAAAAAGTGATATTCATACATGAAATTGACTTTTATGCCTATCTGTTTTGTTCCTCCACTGCCTAAGTAAACTTCCTATCCCATTTTGCTTTCGGTTTAGAGAAAAAACGGCCTACAATTATCCTACAGCAGGGCAAAGACCTCCATCATTGAATTCAAGTTACCACAGCAATGATGGGTACAGACATAATCACCAATCTTGCCAAATGCGGTGATTTTAGTGATAACAAATCCGAGCAATGTATGAAAATAGGAAACTCTTGATGCTCGACCCGGGGATCGTATCCAGGACCCTGCGATCTTGGCCCACTACTTATGCAACGCCTCGTTGTATAAGTAGTGGGCTTAATAATACTTAGTTAAAGTCTAATTAGAAAAACCGTAACTAAAATAAACTTTATACTCTATCCAACCGCTTAGTAAGAGGCGCGATTTTATCAACGCAATTAATAAGAACGGGCCTTGTTAAAATTCAGCCATTATACTCTGTGGTCTATGGCTCGTAATAAACAAAGGCACACAATTAATTATCGCTTAGATTATTCATAAAGGGGTGTAGGGATAACTAACTAAAGTAAGTATTATGAATTTTAACTGAAATCCAAAAGTATTTAGGAACAGACCAGGGATAATCTTAATAAGATAATGGATCTTGTGTTCTAAGCTAGTGACATTTGAAGGTATTATTAACTAAGATATCATAAGGTTTTTTTTAATGAATATGGAGCCAACAAAACCGAAAAAGGCTTTTTTAACAAAAAACCGATCATTCAAAACGCTGTATTTATGTTTATGTAGCTTTGATGTGGTTTCATTTAACTGCAATTCTTTTTACATTATCATATGTTTAAATTTTTACATGACTCTGATTCAACTTCCCCTTTCTTTGTTTATTATCCTGTACCCAAAGGTTGTCTGGAAGGAATCGATATAGGCGATAAGACCGCGCAAGTCGTACATCTTTTTTAGCTTTATTTTATATATCTATTTTTAGTATTCTATATATCTATCTACAATAAAATATGTATGCAACTAGGAAATCACGAAGATTGAAACACGTTTGCAATAACGTGTACCTAATAAATGTTTTCTCACTATTTTTTAAAGAATTAAATGGCTAGTGTACATTCGAGTAGTCGTCCAATAATAAACAGTTGTGGGTTCAAGTCCCACCAAGACAGTCGAAAGTTTTATTCAAGGAATTGCATTATGAAAATATTTTTAAAAAGTTCCCGATTTATTTTAACACACCATGACGGAAACGACGAAAACACAGTTCTTAATTTATTTAAAAACTTGACTTAGGACATTTTCCACTGCGGCTGGCGATGCAGAAAATAGCCCCGCATTGTAATTCAGAAACACAGCCGCAGATAAGATTGTATTATCTGTTTTATTTATATAACACTAGTAGGGATACTCTTCATGATTAAATAGAAGGATCTTTTGGGAAACAATAGATATGATATAACACAGGTTTTTAAGCTGTTGTCAGCTCCGAAGTTCCTGGTTAGATACCCGGACAGGACAATAGTTTTTTTAGGTAGTTTTTTATGTTAGGTGCCTAGTTCACAGTAAAAATGTTAAAGTAAAAGTTTTTTTTTTCTTTTTAGCGTATTATAATAAAAGTTTTAAAAAGTTTTTTCACTTTTATTTTCATTATTAACTAGTCTTTCAGTACTATGGTTATTTACACTTACCTAGGTAACACTGAAAATGTTTTGAAAATGGAAAACGGCTTAATGTAGAAAGTTGCCAATACTTTTATTGTTTTTCGAAGTAATCTCCGTTCCTCTCTACACATCGTCGCATTCGATGGAATCACAGAGAAAAGCAGTGGGCCCATTCTTCCTTAGGGGTCTCTTCTTTGGCTTCTTCAGGGCTCGTAAAGCGAATACCTCGAATTTCACCTTTAGTTCTTTGGAATAAATGAATGTCGCAGGGCGCTAGGTCAGGACTGTATGGCGGATGACTCATTATCTCGACACCTGCCATAGTCAAATATTCAACAGTCCGTTTTGCGGAGTGCGCTGAAGCATTGTCGTGGTGAAGGAAAATCCTGCTTCGAGGGCGCTGCTGTCGAATTTTTTCCAAGACAACAGGCAAACAGCGATTGACATACCAGTCTGCAGTAACTGTCCTTCTATCTTCTAGCACAACTGTCGCGAAATTACCTTTCCGACCAAATAATGAGGCAATCATCTTTTTTTCCTTGACTTCTTTCTTTTTTTACCTTAGTTGCCCGATCCTCGAAAGGAAACACCCACTGAGCTGATTGTCTTTTGGTTTCGGGTTTGTAGCAATATATCCAGCTTTCATCACCTGTGACGATGTCAAATACAGCATTTGAGTCACCGCCGTTGAACTTATCTAACATTTGGCGACACCAGTCCATGCGAAGGTGTTTCTGGTCGTCGGTTAAAGTATGGGGAATCCATCTGGTACAAAGCTTCCTGACGCCTAAATGTTCGTGTAATATTTTTTTAACTTGACTCATACCAATGCCTAGGCTTGCCCGCATCTGCTGATAGGTCACTCTCTTATCTTCATCTAGCATGCGTCGCACAGCACTGATGTTATCTTCAGTAGTCGCTGTTAAATAGGGGCACGAGACGGGGCTTCATTAAGAAATGCTAATCGAAGCCTATCATAGCTTTGTTGTTGACTAAGCCCACAACGAAAGTCGTAATAAATCATTGACCGAAAATTTTCTAGCGTTAGGTTCATTTTCACGTGTAACAAAAGTTTTAGATTGCCAATTTACAAAAACAAATGAAAAATAAATGCAATATACTACATTAGGTTACCAAAGAGGTTTAAAATTGAAATTCAAAAAAGTTTTTATTAGCAATGTTTCTAACTGACTTTCTAACAGTTCTAAACATTTTCAGTGTTACCCACGTATAATGCTTCGAAGGACTTGTCCATGCTAAACCTGCCGCAAGGTCACCGTAACTCTGAAAAATAATAATGTTTGCATTTGTGCCTACAAACTACAGCCTTTCCTCTATTTTACTTGAGTATTGACATTGGTAAGTAATAGTTTTGTTTTTATAGATAAGAATGTACAAATATGAGATAATTTTATATTTTTCCGAATTTTACTGTATTATTTATTCAAAATTGAGACGAAAAAATACACAAACTATGACTTATGACTTACTTCGTGCATTGTCCGACAAGTTGTATCGAAGAGATCGCTTTTAGCGATAAGACTGCCTGAATTGTGCAAATCGTGTTAAAAAATATTTTGTATAGTGTGCAAATAAATATTGTATCTATCTTCTTGGTTGAGTATCGAACCAATATCTCGAGGACCTGGGTTTGATCCCCGGATCTGGCAACAACAGTTTCGAATTGTCGAACATTGCTCGGTTTTGTGATCACCAACCCATTTTCTGATCATAAACCCTTCTTTCCTGTGGTAACCTGAATTTAATGATGGAGGCCTTTACCCTGCACTGGGATGATTCTAGGGTTATCTACTTTACTTTTAATTTACCTATTATTTATCTAAAAATTGTTTTTATTTCGTCATATTTTCTTGGTATCTTTTTTTATGTGTAGTTTTTTTATCTTGAAACTTTATTCGAAAGTGGTCGACTAATTAACACCGTTAACTCTCAGATCGAATAGCCCTAAACACATGAACAAACTTGACAAACACAATAATAAGTCGCCTCAATTAAGAGCGAACTTGTAAGTAAATAATACTCGGTAGTATTGTTTGTGCTTCCCATAGTGATATCGCTCTCCGAGTTCAAAAAGGACGTAAATCAATTTTATGTTTATTTAGAATTGGTAAATATTTTACTGTATTTCAACAAAACGCAGGAAAAAATTTTTTTTTTTTAGGAATGCTTTAATCTATATAAACCAGCAATTTGACTGCTTAAAAAAGCTGTTTTATTATTAAATATTTGTATAAATACTTCTTTTGTATTTTGGAGGTTCTAGGTTATTCATAAACTAACCTTTTTTTTTTTGTTTTCGCAGGAAAAAATGCATTACGCATACCTACTGCTTCAGGGGCAGCAGTAGGGTATGTGGGACTCTCTTGTCGGTGCCCGACAAGCATACCCAGTAAAAAGACCTGCGGTGTACCTTGCAACGTATGTTGGCAGTGTATGGGTTTCCCTTAGGATGCCCTCCATGCACCGCCTACGTACGGCCTATGCCGGGCCTCAGGCATAAAATATGGGTGATCCTGTACACCAGGAACCACCCCCAGTCCGGCAAGCTGTGCAATGCGAGCGTTGAGCCCCCCGGCCCAACGACCACTAGCCTGCTAGAGGGGGGAAGTTGAGTTCGGCGTATGCCTTCTCGTCCTCCCCCATTTACGACTTCGGGTCGGGTCCGCAAGCAACCTCGCCGACATTGCATGTCGTTGCAAGGGGCCGCCAACGTTTCACGCCCACTCGCTGCCCAGCATAGCTCAAACCATACTGGGAAGCGAGCGACTTCCGTCCGCCGCGGGGCCGGCCCCCCTAACGGCAACACCGCCGTCGCACCCGCAGCACGAACGGCCACAACTGGCCACGGGCCGAAGCCCGCTACCACCGTCTGGAGACGCATTCAACAGCGGGCTGCCCAAGCCCACTGGAAGCGTCTCCCGTGTGGGTTTTGGTCCACGCCGGCCAAATGGCCGGTACCCTCCATGTCTGGAGGGCGTTCCCCTATCCGCCACCTGGGGACGCGCCCGGTAGGAGACCCAAAACTCCTTCCCTGTGAATGGCGGGATTCATAAACTAACCTAACCTAACCTACCGTTACTTTATAATCTGACGCGTTGTTTTATAAATTTGCGGTTCTTACAATTTTACGGTGACATATACATTTGTGAATGTGGATCAGAGTCAAATAGGAACGCCTTTCATTATTTCTCACTTTTATTTGATTTATCCTACTCACTGACACATTATTATAACAATGCCACCACTTTATCACAATAAATGCAGCTTAGGACAATTTCACAAAATAAGAAACAGAGTCCATCTTTCTCTTCTCGTTTCCCGCGCAAAAAAAAAACCACTGTGAACTGATGATAATGACGTTGATCAATTATATTTCTTTACTAGCTGTTTCCCGCGACGTCGTCCGCGTCAATTTCTGTTAATAAGAATTCGATTATTTTTGCAACATTTTTCACTGATGCTTCGCTCCTATTGGTCGCAGCGTAATGTTATATAGCCTAAAACCTTCCTCGATAAATGGACTATCCAACACAAAAAGGATTTTTCAAATCGGACCAGTACTTCCTAAGATTAGCGCGTTCAAACAAACAAACAAACAAACTCTTCAGCTTTATAATATAAGTATAGATTCGGGTGAGAGATGTTATCAAAATCAAAACCATATTAATTTGTAAACCCACATTTATTATCATGAAAGTAATTTTACATCACAAAGAAAATAAAATCGCTGTAATAATAACGCTTTCAGTGTTATTAAAAATAATAATATGCTTAGGCGAAATGTGTACAATCGTCAACAAAGTAATTCGGGCTCTAAGTGAGCATTTTTAGAGGGCCTTCACACTAATTTCGAGCGTAAGCACTCGAGATAATAACTCTGCTTAAGGTCCAGTCCTTACCACAACGGTGCAAGTCTCGCGACCACATTTTAGTTCGATGAACGATGTAGTTACTCATGAAGATTGTAAATTGTTTTTCTAACTCTTAAAAGAGTTAGTTATAGTTTCTGAATAGTAGCGGGAGATGGATAAGTGCCTTGTAAGTTGAAGGACCTACAATGTTCAAAGCATCGAATGACTGCACTGCGCTGATTGTGATGAGGAAGACGTAATTAAAATATTCGAGGCGATGTAAAAAAAAACTATTTTGATTATAATAATTTAGTTTTTCATTCGTAATTTAATTTTATTACATATAACCGATCAACTGCAACGGTTAGTACGAATAAAATAAAAATAAAACAATTCTCATGTTAGTCCCATAAAAAGCGTTATTGTGTTTGAACACTACAACGCCCCGAGAGGTAAATTGTGTTATTTTATTTCATGCGGCGCTAGCGTTGCGTCGAGTTCTGCAACTAGATGTACATGTTCGGCGAACGCTTACGCTGATAAATTAGTGTAAAAGCCCTTAGCTATAACTCAGTTACGCGGATAAAGGAGATGTCCCAAATTGTATGGAGGCCAGGCCCAGAACCTGTACACCCCACCAAAAGATAGACCAATACACCTACAAGATTTTGTTATTATCCAATTCTTTTAAAATGGCTTTGTTAAGTGGTTCAAATAAAGAGTTAAGTAAGAAAATAGCAGTACAAAACAACAAAACCATCATGGCGGAAGATGACATTTTGATGACGTCTGTCAGTTTTGGCAGTTTCAAAATTGCGCATCTAGGAGTCGAGTGCCATCGCTTGCTGTAGTAACAACAAACATTATGAAAGTAATGTGTGTATCAATACCAAATCAAGAAATCGAAAAAAATGAGGTCGTTATAATGAACTACATTTAAGAACAAAAACTTGACGTGAATGATTATGCCAAAGTGACATGGGGTATGACAGCTACTGACATTTAAAGTTTTTTTAGATTGACGCCATCTTGGAATGCCTAATGGAGTTTGATAAATTATTCGATCTTATTTATTTTTGAACCACTAAATTATACGTTATATAAATTTATATGTATTTTTCCCAGAAACAGTAAATTTTTCTTGATTTTTAAAAATGGTCTACTATGTCTGGGCCTATTATGGGACATCTCCTTTGTCAAAAAGATTTAATTTATTAAAATTTTATCGCATATGTTTATGTCTTGACTTTATAGTAATTAAAATTCGTATTTTTAGTAATCTGAGGCAGTAATTTGTTTTACAAAGATATTGTGTGGTCTTTTTGTCGCTGATTGTGTTTTTTATTTATATCTATGACTTAACAATATTAAATTATAAATCAAAATATTGCGTCTAATTAATATAATATTTCGTTGACAATTGTACAGACTGATGTGATTTTAAATCTATCAAAATCTAATAAACTCGTACTATTTTTACAATCATAGTTCTAAAATTCCAATTCAACAAATTGTAATAAATTAACCAATTTATTTTATATAACTATTATAATAAAACTGTCAAACAGACTTTTAAGCACAATCGAACAAATCGATACTCAATCAATTATAATGTGTCATCCCAACATGCCAATATTCATATCACAATAATATTTATATAGAATTTATATTTAAACAACACGGCTTAGACCTTCGCACGTAAGCTTATAACACTCCGAGATTTATATAATTAATATTTTATTATAATTTCACATAAAATCTGACTTTTAATTTCCAAGTCTCAAATTGTGTTTCAATTATTAAATAAAAAAATTGACATTTGTTTTATTTTCATTTAACTAATTTAATGTAGGGTTAATAATGATTTAATTTAAAAAATCAGAAGGAAAAAAATCGTTTTATATTTATAATAAACAAAAAAAAAATGTTTTCTTCAACAACAAAAGCTCGATTGACTAATTTAATCTTATGTCATAAATTTAGTTTCCATACATTTAATCCCTCAACCCCCAGGCGGCACGCGCTTGCCGCGATAACAATTGATTTCAATTGTGTCTGGAATAACTCACGATCGAGGGATTAATGGTTTAAACCTACCTAATTGTAACTAGTATGGCAACTCTTCGTATAGCTTAATTACTTAAAATTACTTATTAGTAAATTTATTTACAACATTTACAATCACAACAAATCTTTGTGTAATTATTACTTAAAACTTACTGCTTGTACGATACGATGTTTTAATTACAAAATTATAATTATAAATTACTATTCAGCTTATATTTCACATCAAATTACTTAGGCCCGAGTTCACCAACAGACGTTTAAGTTTAAACAGCGTTAAAAATATTATTTGACATATTTTGTATGGGAATTAATTGTGTCAAATTAATCGTTACTCTTTGTTTACCGGCTGTTTAAATGTTGGTGAACTTGGTTCTTAATCAAGTTATATAACCAGTGTTGCAGTAATTAATCGCATATTTTAATAAATCAGGGTTACCAACAATCTAATTTTGTTAATTACATTAGATATTCAGTCTTATACATCTTATCTGAAGATGCAAAATCAAAATTCTTCACCTACTCACAAATTGACATAATCGTCGTATGACACTTATAGTGATTAGCAGATACTGTACATTTAATTAAAGTAGTTTATGTCAGGGTAAATACAAATTTAAACTTATGATCACTAACATAAGATTCAATATTGGAGTTAGCTTATTTCTGGGTTTCTACCATGTAACATACGAATAATAATTGCGAGGAGTGACTAAATTAAAAAACCTAATACAAGAAATTAGACATGGGTCTAATAACAAGAAGTAGATAGGTACACGGTTCCATACAGAAACGTCACTTCGAACAAGTTTAAATTAAGCAGCTAATGCCATCTGTCATACCTACCTAACGTAATGCAAAATGAACTTTACGTGCATGACTTAAATAAAAATGCAATTTAAGTAAAAGAGCGATACGCCGGACGACTTTAGACAGTCACGTGACCTTTTCCAGCGACCAATCGCGAGCAAGATTTGTCAATAAGAATGTGTGAGTGTTCGGTTATGGAACAAAATTCAAATCGGTAGTTAATAGGGGAGTTACTTTCAGTAGAATCATTACTTTGTTTTTCATAGCTTTACGATATTTCGACAGTTTCAATCATAAGTTGCAAACGATAAGATTTTAGCGCTTGAAACAGCGACATGGTATAAACCCAGGGCCAATTACCTCTTGTCAAATTATAAATATCCAATATCCCAAAGGTCGTAAGACAAAAACATATTGGGTTTTAGGTAATTATCATATACACCAGGAGTTAAAACACGTTGTAGCTAGAACTACTTTTAAACTTTCGCGTTGCATAATTATTTGAAACGATAACGGGAATTAAACGCGATCATACCCGAAACATACGCGAAAGTTTAAAAGTAGTTATAGCAAACCGCTACGGGTCGGATATTGTTAACAAAGTGCGTCATCTAGAATCCCTACGGAAAAAACGTGCGCGAGTGGAAACATCGTTGATATTTTTAACAAAGTGTCGCGATTGGAACTTATTACCTACGTGTGTGCGTATTAAGCCCCGTTATGACGTCGCATTTTCTAGTAGGATTCTAATAAACGCGAGTGAACGGCTCCTGAGACAATTAATTAAAAACAAGCACCGTCAACTAGACAAGATACAGTGTGAATTATATGTGTTGCAATTGGATTGCAGTGTCGTTTTGTCTCGCGAGGATTATGATTTGTGTGATAGGATAACATACTTTCAGGCGTGTCGGACCTTCGAGTTATGTAGTAACGATCATGAGCGAAAGTTCTCGAAGCTGTATGACCGAGGGTACACCTCAAATACTACGTCATCCGTCGAAATAAAGAACACCGTAGTAAACCTATCAAGCGTGAATTTGTGTGATGCTGCAACCAATGTTTTGGCCAAAGGCATGAATTTTGCCCTGACACCGAAGCGGATTCCATGTGAAAAAGTAATCGGATGCATGGAGGAAACTATCGTTCGTAATAAAATACCTCCTGGCGATGCTGATGCATTAAGACAAGACGTTGCAGTGATATTACGAAAATCAAAACTTCCAGCCAACAACATTACTAGGGAGGAGCGTCAAGCATTAGAAGATATCCGCCAAAATAAAGATATTTTAGTGCTTAAGGCCGATAAGGGAAACGCCACTGTAGTAATGAATAAAACGGATTACCAAGAGAAGATACACGGAATGCTAGGTGATAACACAGTGTATAAACAAGTGTCTTATAACCCCACAGCCAGAGTAACACGCAGGATCCGGACTCTTATCCAGGAGAATCAAGATCTTTTTACAGAGGACGAGTACTTAAGACTACATAGTCCCAAATCACACCAACCACCGAAGCTGTATGGACTGCCAAAGGTACACAAAGCAGGTGTACCTCTACGACCAATCGTAAGTCAGATTGCATCACCTACTTACGACCTCGCGAAACATGTTGCGTCAGTTCTGCAGCCCCTGGTGGGAAAAACACCGTCTTATGTAAAAGATTCACGTCATTTTGTTCAAATTATAGAAAGCCTTAGGTTGGAGCCTGGTGAAGTTATGGTCAGTTTTGACGTGGAGTCCCTTTTCACCAACGTTCCAATCGGGGAGTGTTTGGACCTAGTTAAAGACAAGCTATGTGACAACGAAATGGCTTTTAACTATATTGGTTTATTAAAAAACTGCTTAGATGGCAACTATTTCCTATTCCAAGGTCAATATTACCTTCAGATTGATGGCGTCGCAATGGGAAGTCCTGTAGCCCCTGTACTAGCTAATCTCTGGATGGAGCATTTTGAAGAAAAAGCTTTACGCCTCGGCCCTAAGACTATCAGACTTTGGAAACGATACGTGGATGACATTTTTTGTATTGTCAAAGGAAACGAACAGGACGTAGACCAATATATGGAACACCTTAATACCATTCATCCCAAGATGAAATTCACTTATGAATTGGAGACAGACAGATCGTTGCCATTTTTGGATGTCCTGGTGAGAGTAAGATCAGATGGGTCCTTATCACACTGTGTCTACAGAAAACCTACACACACCGATAGATACTTACATGCGACTTCACACCACCACCCCCGGCATTTACAATCCGTTATGACATCTCTGATCAACAGAGCGTATGATCTGTGTGACCCTGAGCATTTGAGTCGTGAGTTAGAACATGTACAGGAGGTACTTAGTAAAAACGGATTTGTAATGCCGTCACGACAATTGAAGCCGCGGTCAGGAGTTTGTAAAAGTCCGAATGTGAGTAGACATCCCGCATATTTGCCCTATGTGAAAGGAGTGACTGATAAAATTGGCTCCCTGCTTAAGAAGTACTCCATTCCAACGGTGTTCACACCGGGGTCAAAAGTTAACACCGTACTGGGCTCGCCGAAAGATATATTACCGCTACAAACTCCTGGTGTCTACAAAATCGACTGCAGTTGCGGTAGGTCGTATATAGGGCAAACGAAACGCACCATTGCGGAAAGGGTGAAGGAGCATATCGCCGCTGTAAAAAATCGCCAGACAGCAAAATCTGCGATTGCGGAACATTTGCTTGAATCAGGCACCAATCACTGGATTGAATTTCATCAAACGCAAGTCCTCTCTACAGATCGCCACTTTTATTCAAGGGTTTGTGCGTGAAGCGATTGAAATAAAGAAGCACAAAAATTTCAATCGGGAAGACGGTTTCAAACTATCTGCGACGTGGAATCCGGTGATTGAAAATACAAAGCCTCCTTTTAGTACGCAGTCGAGTAAGCATCGTAATACGGACGCGGCAGCTGTCTCGCGGAATAAGGACACGGTTAGTGTGGTGTGTGACGGTGCTTGGAGAAATAAACATTTAGAAGGTAGATTTATATGAATCTACCTTCCCCTCGGAGTGAGTGCATCGCTGTCTCCAGTCAGCCTGTGACCATGGTCGGTGCAACCCGATCGAAACGTCAGGCAAAATAATAAGGTATGATCGCGTTTAATTCCCGTTATCGTTTCAAATAATTATGCAACGCGAAAGTTTAAAAGTAGTTATAGCAAACCGCTACGGGTCGGATATTGTTAACAAAGTGCGTCATCTAGAATCCCTACGGAAAAAACGTGCGCGAGTGGAAACATCGTTGATATTTTTAACAAAGTGTCGCGATTGGAACTTATTACCTACGTGTGTGCGTATTAAGCCCCGTTATGACGTCGCATTTTCTAGTAGGATTCTAATAAACGCGAGTGAACGGCTCCTGAGACAATTAATTAAAAACAAGCACCGTCAACTAGACAAGATACAGTGTGAATTATATGTGTTGCAATTGGATTGCAGTGTCGTTTTGTCTCGCGAGGATTATGATTTGTGTGATAGGATAACATACTTTCAGGCGTGTCGGACCTTCGAGTTATGTAGTAACGATCATGAGCGAAAGTTCTCGAAGCTGTATGACCGAGGGTACACCTCAAATACTACGTCATCCGTCGAAATAAAGAACACCGTAGTAAACCTATCAAGCGTGAATTTGTGTGATGCTGCAACCAATGTTTTGGCCAAAGGCATGAATTTTGCCCTGACACCGAAGCGGATTCCATGTGAAAAAGTAATCGGATGCATGGAGGAAACTATCGTTCGTAATAAAATACCTCCTGGCGATGCTGATGCATTAAGACAAGACGTTGCAGTGATATTACGAAAATCAAAACTTCCAGCCAACAACATTACTAGGGAGGAGCGTCAAGCATTAGAAGATATCCGCCAAAATAAAGATATTTTAGTGCTTAAGGCCGATAAGGGAAACGCCACTGTAGTAATGAATAAAACGGATTACCAAGAGAAGATACACGGAATGCTAGGTGATAACACAGTGTATAAACAAGTGTCTTATAACCCCACAGCCAGAGTAACACGCAGGATCCGGACTCTTATCCAGGAGAATCAAGATCTTTTTACAGAGGACGAGTACTTAAGACTACATAGTCCCAAATCACACCAACCACCGAAGCTGTATGGACTGCCAAAGGTACACAAAGCAGGTGTACCTCTACGACCAATCGTAAGTCAGATTGCATCACCTACTTACGACCTCGCGAAACATGTTGCGTCAGTTCTGCAGCCCCTGGTGGGAAAAACACCGTCTTATGTAAAAGATTCACGTCATTTTGTTCAAATTATAGAAAGCCTTAGGTTGGAGCCTGGTGAAGTTATGGTCAGTTTTGACGTGGAGTCCCTTTTCACCAACGTTCCAATCGGGGAGTGTTTGGACCTAGTTAAAGACAAGCTATGTGACAACGAAATGGCTTTTAACTATATTGGTTTATTAAAAAACTGCTTAGATGGCAACTATTTCCTATTCCAAGGTCAATATTACCTTCAGATTGATGGCGTCGCAATGGGAAGTCCTGTAGCCCCTGTACTAGCTAATCTCTGGATGGAGCATTTTGAAGAAAAAGCTTTACGCCTCGGCCCTAAGACTATCAGACTTTGGAAACGATACGTGGATGACATTTTTTGTATTGTCAAAGGAAACGAACAGGACGTAGACCAATATATGGAACACCTTAATACCATTCATCCCAAGATGAAATTCACTTATGAATTGGAGACAGACAGATCGTTGCCATTTTTGGATGTCCTGGTGAGAGTAAGATCAGATGGGTCCTTATCACACTGTGTCTACAGAAAACCTACACACACCGATAGATACTTACATGCGACTTCACACCACCACCCCCGGCATTTACAATCCGTTATGACATCTCTGATCAACAGAGCGTATGATCTGTGTGACCCTGAGCATTTGAGTCGTGAGTTAGAACATGTACAGGAGGTACTTAGTAAAAACGGATTTGTAATGCCGTCACGACAATTGAAGCCGCGGTCAGGAGTTTGTAAAAGTCCGAATGTGAGTAGACATCCCGCATATTTGCCCTATGTGAAAGGAGTGACTGATAAAATTGGCTCCCTGCTTAAGAAGTACTCCATTCCAACGGTGTTCACACCGGGGTCAAAAGTTAACACCGTACTGGGCTCGCCGAAAGATATATTACCGCTACAAACTCCTGGTGTCTACAAAATCGACTGCAGTTGCGGTAGGTCGTATATAGGGCAAACGAAACGCACCATTGCGGAAAGGGTGAAGGAGCATATCGCCGCTGTAAAAAATCGCCAGACAGCAAAATCTGCGATTGCGGAACATTTGCTTGAATCAGGCACCAATCACTGGATTGAATTTCATCAAACGCAAGTCCTCTCTACAGATCGCCACTTTTATTCAAGGGTTGTGCGTGAAGCGATTGAAATAAAGAAGCACAAAAATTTCAATCGGGAAGACGGTTTCAAACTATCTGCGACGTGGAATCCGGTGATTGAAAATACAAAGCCTCCTTTTAGTACGCAGTCGAGTAAGCATCGTAATACGGACGCGGCAGCTGTCTCGCGGAATAAGGACACGGTTAGTGTGGTGTGTGACGGTGCTTGGAGAAATAAACATTTAGAAGGTAGATTTATATGAATCTACCTTCCCCTCGGAGTGAGTGCATCGCTGTCTCCAGTCAGCCTGTGACCATGGTCGGTGCAACCCGATCGAAACGTCAGGCAAAATAATAAGGTATGATCGCGTTTAATTCACGTTGTAGCTAGGTTATGCATATAAATAATATGGCGCATTCAAACATTTTAAATGATAAAATTAGCTTTCAAATCAAATAAACTAGATATTTATGCTAAAGAAAACTGCTTTCAACATTCTGACTCTAACATAACATTTTTACACAATATGTTGGGACATACGTTTTTCTGCTTGATGTGATTAATACCTAACGAACGGCATTGTATATATTATGTTCCTTCAAAAAATCAAAGTATTTAATTTAATTTTTCGATACTTCAACCAAAATTTACTTGATCACTGGGATTTATTACTAACACTTAATCGGACAGAACCGTCATTTAGCACAATTAATTCTTGGATCTGGGATACTCTCCGCCAAAATATTAAATTTATTAAAAATCCTTGATAATTAGGGTTTTACCATTCGATAAAACCAGCAAATATTTTTTTGTTAATAAAATACATTTCTGCCTGAATTTCTATGTTAGCCAACTGTAAGAAAGATAATGCTTCTAAGCATTGACACTGCCAGAGTGTCAGTTGTGTTTGTTTGAGCACTAATTGTGTTTGTAATTAGTGGTCAATTAATTTAAGGCTTCGTTACGTCAAGACTAACTAAAGCGTCGTTCATGACGTAATGCTTGACAGCACGTAATAATTTACCAATTACTTAAGATCAGTGATCGCATTTGGCTAATGACAATCTCTAGGGAGTCATCCATTTTAACGAATCTTATTTATTAACCAAACACAGTAGAACACAAGTAATAATAATTAATAGATTTTTTCAATCGTGCATGGTTCTTGCAACGCAGAAACAACGGATACCTACTCAATAAATTCGAGGCACCAGCAATCCCAAAGTAAATTATTCGCAAGACAAATAATATTGTTTAAATATTTTTCGGAACAAAGGGAAAAGACTCCGTAACTGAATAAATTATGGATCATTTTTCCGCATGACAGCTCTGGTCCATTTTTAATTTCGCAGGAATAATTACTGCAAATTATTGTTTATTTATAAATGTTCAAACTCCACTACGAGTGTTGTTAAATTATATTTCGAATCTAAGATTTTTTTTTATAAAAACTAGCGCATTGAAAATACAGTATGATAATACATTTGGCAGTGTATTTTAGTATATAAATAATTATATAACAGACGGTTTTATTAAACAAAAACACATAACTCTTTTTTGAAATCAGTATGAACTGAAATAACACTTACACAAATCTACATAATAAAAACCGTCTTTGTGAATGTCCGTTAAAATAAACCAAAATGTTTGAAACTCATATCTTCGGACGGGTGGCAGCACTGTCACTATTCACATAATTAAAACTATTCACTTTTTAAAAATTTAAAGTGTAAAAGTCACTTTTCTCTTCACTCAACCACACTCTTTGTTCACAATTGTAACATGTTCTAAGTTGTTGTCAGTTGACTTCGTTGCACTATTTTTATCGGTTTGATTCGATGAATTTCCTGGAAAAGATAGTTATATTAATATATGTAAACTAGCTGACCCGGCAAACGTTGTTTTGCCATAAAAATGATTAAATTACTAAAATGGCTAACAAAAAATAGGGGTTGGTGGTAAAAGGGTAAAAATTTAGGGTTATATATATTTTATAAAATTTTAATATTTTACTACATTACCCCTACCCTACCCCTACCCTGCCCCTACCCTGCCCCTACCCTGCCCCTACCCTACCCCTAACCTACCCTACCCCTACCCTACCCTACACATACCCTAGCCTTACCCTACCCCCACCCCTACCCTAAACCCTTCCCTACCCCTATCTTACCCTTACCGTCTGTCGGATCCAATGTAAAACATTCCAAAATCAACAACTACTAATAAATTAAAAATTAATTAAAAAAAACAATGTCCAGCGGACAAAATTGTGAATCTAAACCATTCCCAGATCCCCTTGAACACACACAAAAAATTTCATCAAAATCGGTCCAGTCGTTTGAGAGAAGTTCAGTGACATACACACTCACAGAAGAATTATATATATAAAGATAAAGCTGGGAACGGCTTTACCAATACGAAAATTTATGTTTCGTCGAAGTATATTGCAGGTAAAAGAAACGTATTAAATAAACAACACTTTACTTTTACCATACAAACCAAAAATGGGACCGGCCAAATCAATAACTTTTGACAGAACAAAGTCTGTCGTAGCAAAGTCCCTACTTTGCAACGCGATGGTCGCTATTAAGGATCTATGTCTCTTTCGCACCCTTTAAAACACTGGCATGAGTGAGAGAGACTACATGAGATGGCCTCGAATATAGCAAACATTGTAAGACCTCTGCTAGTATTTCTAATCTAATCTTATTGAGCCTGAAGATGGGCAAAGTTTACTCTTCCATTC
This sequence comes from Anania crocealis, assembly GCA_949315895.1. NCBI lineage: Eukaryota > Metazoa > Arthropoda > Insecta > Lepidoptera > Crambidae > Anania > Anania crocealis. The sequence continues at coordinate 9,016,144 of OX438873.1, read as the reverse complement.
TATAATTGTACTGCTCAACGCTTGTCTGCTAGTAATTAATAAATAAGTAAATAAATATACAATAAATCTGATCGCAAAGTACCTATCTGTCAAGATAGTTAGTTTGTGATCACTTTTACTTGTTATGATATAAAAATAAAACCGGCCAAGTGCGAGTCGGACTCGCGCACGAAGGGTTCCGTACCAAAAAGGCCAAAAAAACGGGTTTGTTGTATGGGAGCGCCACTTAAATATTTATTTTATTTTTGCTTAGTATTTTTTTGTTGTTATTGCGGCAACAGAAATACATAATATGTGAAAATTTCAACTGTCTAGCTATCGCGGCTCTTGAGATACAGCCTTTTGACAGGCAGACGGACAGACGGACAGACAGCGTAGTCTTAGTATCTAATAGGGTCCCGTTTTTACCCTTTGGGTACGGAACCCTAAAAAACAACAAACATTCAGACTTGGCATAAGAAAAGTTATTAAAAACAAATAGCAATATAAACACAGAGGAAAACTAATTTTAAACTCTTCTAAGTAAATAGCATAATAAATTAAAATGAAAGTACAATTCCTTGAATAAAAATTTCAACTGCTTCAGGTGGGATCGAACCCAACCGCTTAACGGGTGACATAATCATTTGCCCAGACATTTGGTGTTTGGACGAATTGTAGTATCAGTTTTTAAAGCTATTTATTTAAAAAAAAACAGTTTAAGAATCATTATTCATCTTAACCGATTGTTAAATATTTGTAATTTAGACCCGAGTTCACCAACACTTAAACAGCCGGTAAACAAAGAGTGACGATTAATTTGACACAATTCCCATACAAAATATGTCAAATAATATTCTAAACGCTGTTTAAACGCTGTTTAAATTTAAACGTCTGTTGGTGAACTCGGGCCTTAGTCTTGTATATTAAAAAATACACTTACCATTTAACCTACTTTTCAAATGCGGCAATGTATTCGTCGTTCTATCCATAACGCCTTTGCTGTAGTATGCGGTGGAGCTATCCGTATTAAACCTGACTGGGGGGGAGTTGGAACAGCTCCTGGAGTCCTGCAGCCGTTCCAGGTGGTACCTGGGATCTATATCGGGCATCTGGGCCAGGTTCAGGGGGTTCCTGCTCGGGTTACTGTAGAGGGTTGGCGGGGAGGCATAGAGCTCGGGTGGCATCAGCTGTTCTGGAGGCAACTGTAGGAGATTTTCGTTATTGTAAGTAGGGATAAGGCCTCATTGAATTCAAGTTACCACAGCAATGATGAGTACAGGCATAATCAGCACGCTTGCCAGATGCGGGCTGGTGATCATAAGATCGAGCAATGTTAGAAAATTGTACTTTTTGTTGCCCGACCCGGGGATCGTACCCGGGACTAATCATTAAAAAAAGAAAGAAGAAATTAGTAACTATGACCTTACAAATCAATTACTTACCAGCCCCGTAGTGTTCAAAGGCAAAGCATTCTTATACTTCAACCAATCTTCGTACACTTTATCGTACGGTCTATGACACTCGTTTGGCCCAACATTGGCCATATGCAGACTGCTCATTGGGCCCAAACTTTGTATGCTTGGACCAAGGTTGGTCATCTGCATCGGTTGGTACGTCGGCCTCACTCGGTAGTCCATTGGTCGCACTTGGATGTATTGGTTGCATGGCTCTATTGTATGGTCGTAGAACCTATCGCAGTTGGGGGGGATGTCGTATTTATCGCTCGAAGACTTCGATATCAAAGGTCTGATTGAACTGTAGTCTGTTGTCGAGGATTTGTTCGAGCAACTGTCACTTATTTTCCCGTCGAGGGGTATGATGTCCGGGTTCTTATCTGGAATTGGGTTTTATTGTTAGTTTATGGTCATTTTTTTGTGATAAAATCAGTTTTATTTCTGCAAATAGGAGGCGCCTTTACGTCCCAATATTTAAACCTGCCACTGCTTCGGGACAAATGTGGGCTAGTGCCGAGAAGAAGCAGCGCAAGAAACTCGGTCACTATTGTCAGCCTCTTTTTAAATAAATATGTTTACATAAGATATATGCCAGATAATGCAACCGCAGACCAAAGCTAAAGACAAAAGGAAATCTTTTAAATTTTCTGGTAATTCGACCTTATTGCCTACTTACCTAAACTATCAACGCTTTCAGATTCTTTAGTGCCAGTCAGAGGCATATTAGAAGTTTCGTCCTGCTGCCTTTTATCCTTCTCGTGTTTATCTGAAATGATATCGGTGGATTAGGATAGAATATTAAGCAATAAATATTTATTTGAAACAATGAAAAATCAATAAAATTGATACGGCCTCCTAGCATAACTTTTTTTACGCGATGCGCATCTCATTCATACGTTACGATACTATTCATAAGTTTTTGATTTTCCCTATTTTGAAGATGATGGAAAAGTCATTCTGTATTTGCACTCACACATCTAAATCGACAAAAAAAGTAGTGGGACGCGTCATTTCAGCTTAGGCAGTTGTCGCACTGCCGAAGAGAAATGCGCATAATTTTCTCACTCAAGAAAAGTACAATAGATACGTTCATTATGTGTAAACAAAAGAGATGCATATATAACAGTTGATCGCTGACTATTCACACTACCGGCGAGGACTCGCTCCACTAGCTTATCATACAACTCACTCGCTTTCCACTGCGGTACAATTCGTTTCTAGTTTCGTCAGCGGTAGGACAAGTGCTTTAGACAAGCTCTAAATCGTTTAGTCAAAGTTTTGCTAAAAAAAATCTATGGCAGAGCTATGTTTTGAAAGAAAATAAAGAGTATATCAATTGATTGAAGTGTCATCTAAACAAGTAAAACTCTCCATTAGTGTGTCCAAAATTTTCCCACTTCTTGAGCCCTACCCAATGCTTGACCGGTTGTAGCGTATTTGTGTGTTTTTAAAATTATTTATCCCCGGAAATCAAATCCTTCTAAAACACCCACATGTCACTGTTAAAAAAAAAACACTTACTGTCCCTTTCACCGCAGTAGCGGCAGCAAAAGACGGCAGCTGAGGCAGTGGTCACGGCAGCTATAATGCCGACTGCACACAACACGACTATCAGGACTGTCGTCAGTTCCACTTTCACAGGAACTTGCGCTGTGGACAAAAAAGGTTTATAATATCTGAAAAATACAATTGTAGAGTCAAATTTTTTGCTGTCGAGTCGGAGCAGAATACCACTAACAATCAAATATTGAAGTAAAACTATGACTCGAATGAGTTAGCAAACTACCGATTGGACCAATGACAGTTAAATAAGATTAATAGACCCTTTATCCAACTAAACTCCATTCACCAATTTTCCACTGCAAAGCAAAGGCCTCCATCATTGAATTCAAGTTACCACAGCAATGATGGGTAGTTATAGGCAAAATCACCACGATTGCCTAATGCAGATTGGTGATCACAAACCGAAACAATGTTCGAAAATTGAAAACTCATGTTGCCCGACCCGGGAATCTAATCCAGGACCCCTAAATCTTGGCCCGGTACGTAAGACCATGAAAGAAGACCAAAAAAGTTTTTTCAAATAAATAATTTTATCATATTAGCGAGTTTCGTAGTTAGAATTCTACCAGAACATAATTCAATTATTAATACTAACCCGTATGCCTCTGGGGGTATTTCAGCAAGCTAGACGTCAGCGTCAGGGGCTCACTAGACCCCTTCTTGTTGAAGGCTCTGACGGACACAGCGAGCGATAGACTAGCTGACAGCCCACCGACTTCAAACTCAGGGTCATCGTTGCTGATGTTACGGAGGAGCAGACCCGTTGCCATGTCGAATACCTGTACCGATAAGAGTGATTATTATGTAAGATGTTTCAAAGAAGAAGAGGGGAGGGGATACGGTGTGAAATGAGCGTCTTAGAAATAAATATTGTTATACAAAAAGAAAATCGTTATAAATTTGTCTTAGTATTAGATATCGTAATACTCGTAAGTTATGTAAATATCTTATTAAGGAAAAAAACTTTTATTCGTTATGTAAAAGAGAAATGGTTTTAATATCAATATATATATATATATTACTTACGTGTCACGTTGTTTGTCCGCGATGGACTCCCTAAACTACTGAACCGATTTCAAATTTGATTTGCATACCGTATGCAATTTGATCCAACTTGAAAGATAGGATAGCTTACATCTCAATTTATAGTCGCAAAATTATTTTATTCCAAATTATTTGTTTTTTGACTCTTAAAGACTCGGTAAAGTAAACGCCATATTTGGTGACAATGTCATTTAAGACGTCAAGATGAAATTAAATTATGCAAATAAATTCCATGATGATTCCTTTGAGTGTTTAACTATACGTTTTTTGCGGCTTAAACGACGGGCTTTTTATTTTACTTTTACATAATATTTTATGATAACATATTGGTGAAAAAAAAAAAAACTTATGCTACATTATATTATCATCGCTAACCCAAACCCCTAACCCCAAAATGCTCGCGATGGTACGTATGGGACTCTCGCCAATTTATCCCGTTACGGTAAAATGTCGCATTAGATTTGTTGTTTACTTGTCTACTGTGATTATATTTGTTTTTCTTTGCCGAACGGCGATGAATTGGGGTCTGGCAGGCTGATTTATTGCCGTCTTTTCGTATCCTATTTATATATTAATGTAACGATTTATGGTAGAATTGTTAAAGATGTTTTTGAATTTTCTAAGCGTAGATTCTTAGGATTTGAAAGACAGGCGTCACAGATTGTTTTGGTTGTGTTAACACGTATTATAGCGGCTTTAGCAGATTTATTATTCATTTATTCAATCGTTTATTTTTAGAACAAATAACAAAGCTAAAATTAAAAGCCTCACAAACAGCTTTGGTGGTGGACTACAACTACGAATCTCGTTTATACAGTGTCTTAGGTAAAACGTATACAAGTAGAGTTGCAGAACTATCGCTAGTTTTGCTACCAATCAATAATATTACATACATACATACACTCACGCCTTTTTCCCGGATCGATAGAAATGTTCCGAAGCAATATATTGGTCTTCAATAGTATCGATCGATACTATCGCTAATATCGATACTATCGATAGCCTATCGATAGGCTATCGATAAGCTATCGAAACTATTGAAATGACGTCAGTACCTTTAGCACAAAAAACTATCGACTTCGAATCGTTTGCGTATCGGAAGCAAACGACACAAAGTTCGTGCTTTGTATTGTAGTCCTCGTTTTGACCGCGCGAGCGCTGTTTAAGTTTTCATATTTAATATTTCGATGGCGATACGAACACGCAAACGATTCGAATTCGATAGTTTTTGTGCTAGAGGTACTGCTATCGATAGTCTATCGATAGTCTATCGTTAGTCTATTTATAGACTATCGGCAACTCTAATTACAAGCCTTAACCTACCTATGTTAATGTCGCAGCCATATATTATGATAACACGCTGAATTGGAAACGACCGAACTGTATTGAAAAGCGACACTGTTATGTTTGTGTACTTGTGATAATTGTTCCTTGCTGGACTTAGACCTCTATAAGGGGTTATTTTGGCAATAATCACCAAGCTTAGCGGGCGGTTGGCGATCGCACTTTGCCCAAAGACTTAAACGACGGGCTTTTTATTTTACTTTTACATAATATTTTATGATAACATACTGGCGAAAAAAAAAAAAAACTTATGCTACATTATATTATCATCGCTAACCCAAACCCCTAACCCCAAAATGCTCGCGATGGTACGTATGGGACTCTCGCCAATTTATCCCGTTACGGTAAAATGTCGCATTAGATTTGTTGTTTACTTGTCTACTGGGATTATATTTGTTTTTCTTTGCCGAACGGCGATGAATTGGGGTCTGGCAGGCTGATTTATTGCCGTCTTTTCGTATCCTATTTATATATTAATGTAACGATTTATGGTAGAATTGTTAAAGATGTTTTTGAATTTTCTAAGCATAGATTCTTAGGATTTGAAAGCACTTTGCCCAAAGACGCTGTCTGTCTGTCTGTACTAGACAAGATTGTTAGAATGCGCTAAAAAAAGAGACTTATAGCGTCAAAAAACTGTACTTACTTGTAAAAGAAAAGACTGGCGAATCCCGCCATCATGGCCCGGCGTGCAGTTGAGGGTCAAAGAGTCGTAGGTCACGTTGGTGATCTCGCACGCCTTCACTGCTGACGGCTTGTCTGTGTCAAATAAACATGGTGTCATTATTATGAAACTAGATGGCGCTGTACGCATTTACATCGCGCTGTATCGGTATTTTTCCAGAACAGGTTTAGCGAATCGACTATTATAAGATTGTTCATCTCGCTACGTTTCACACAGCATACACACACAAACGCAGGCACCACACACACAGATAAACACACACACACACTCAGTAATGACAAACACGAGCTTAGTAACAGTAATTGTTAGTGAAAATACTAGTGAAAAATATTTTTTTAATTATGTATTGTCATTGCCTAATCTCTCTCGGCACCTACTTAAGTCTTAAGATATAGTCTTAAGTACTGAAAAAGAGCAATTACTTATAGCAAAAACAATGTTTTGCTTAAAATAATAAATAAATAAATGTGGACAACATCACATACATTGTTCTGATCCCAATTTGAATAACTATTTAAAGCATTCGTATTTTGGAAACCAGAAACAACGAAGGTACCACAACACCCAGACCCGAGAAAATGTAGAAAAACTCATTTTTTCTACATTGACCCGTCCGGGAATCGAACCCGGGACCTCGAAGCAGGCGACACCTTGAAAACCGGTGTGTACGCCACTCCGCCACGGAGGTCGTCATTAAAAGGAAGTTCTTATTACTTATATTATCTATTATTTATAAGAAAATCTGTTACTGAAATAAATATGTTCATTTCCATTTTCATTGTTTAGGAATGATTTTTTACATTATACGCTTAACGAGTAATTTTGGTAGGTATTATTAGTTTTTACTGGTATGGATATAGGATATTTGGATGGAGTATTAAAATTCAAAGGTTATAACATTATTTATTAGCGATTGTCAAAATTTCAATGATCTCAGGAGAATTAAAGGGCGCGGTGTACCTGGAAACACGATATAACTAAATTAGCGGAAGGAGAAGTTCTAAAATAATATTTCTATTATAATTATCAGCCTCATCAACTTATGTAAGTAACGTAACGTAAGTAGTAAAAGTAAGCTTTATATACCACCTAGTAGACTGAAATTGTATTCCAATAATGTGTACTGCAATGCGATAAAAATATACAATAAGCTTCCTCCTAGTATAAGAGATATGACATTACATAAATTTGAATACAGTCTAAAAAATTGGCTAATAAAAGAGTGTTTCTATTCTATAAGTGACTTTATGCACATGAGTATTAAGGATGACTTCGTATAATAAATTAATTGACGACTAACGAGGATATACGACTATTATTGTGTTTTAATTCTATTATTTCAATTTTATTAATTGAATAGATACTGTATATTTTATTTCTATATCTGCGAGTCTAATGCATGGTTCTACTAATGATATAGAACGTATTGTAAATGAATATTTCTACGCTATTAGTAGCAGAATGTGCTGAACTATTTATAATAAGATCTTATACCACCACTTTCTTAGAAATAAATCTTTTCATTTTCATTTTCATTTATGTTAGCCCACTGCTGGACACCAGCCTACAAAAAGGAAATCTCCACACTTGGGAGGCCAACCCATAGCCGTATCCCGTCAAAATCTGGTGGATACGAGTATATTTTAGCCGCCTCTTAGGACATCCTTAAATAAGAAGAGTAAGGTGGTGCTACATTATTATTTATTTATGCTGACACCACAAGTCGTTTACATTAATTAACTAAACATCCACGACTCGACCTAAACATTATAGAGCCCATCACAAATACATTTGACTCTCGAGAGATTCGAACCTGCAACAGTTTTATAGCCTCCATTCACACGAGACGGCCGTCTCACTAGGCAGTACCATTCACTTGATCAAGTCGAACTTCCTTACTTTAAAAACTGGCAACCCTACACTTTGGAATCAAGCCAGCATTTGTTGTCATTTGAATTTCTAGTAGCAATACCGAAAATGTCAGCGTCAGCGTCCTTTTTTGAAATTGTAACCGTATTTTTTTTGTGATCTACATATGAATGTGAAAGTTGTATGAGTTGTGTGTATGTAATCATGATGAAGATTGCGCTAAACAGGATGGTACAATAGAATTTAGATCAAAAAAATATTATCTGTCCACTTAATTACTTAAAAACCCAGCTTATAAAGGTTTGTAATGTTACTAGTATGTAAATCTAAAGGTTAGCGATGTAATTCAAATAAAAATGGGTGTAATTATTGCAATACCGGTTGTCTTCATATAGTAATAAAATATTATTAAGTAATCTTAATATTCAAATATCAGCGGCTGGATGGGGAAAGAAAGAAAAGAAAATTTAAGTCCTTATCCTTCTTGTGTAGCTATCCGTCAGGGTTAGTTAGACTACTTACCCTGAGAGATAGTCACACAATAAGAAGAAATAGTCAGAGTTTCCCAAGCCATCTAATACAGGATTCTGACGTGACATGTTTCTCTGACTTTCATCTTACGACAGAAGCTAGGACTCCCAACTCAACGCGTATCTTTTATTTAATGAATGAATGAACTAAAAGACTGCACAAATCAAGTAATAGCCTATAACCATCCCACTGCAGGGAAAAGGCCTCCATCATTGAATTCAAGTTACCTCAGCAATGATGGGTACTGGCATAATCACCACGCTTGCGAATGCGGGTTGGTGATCACAAAACCGAGCAATGTTCGAAAAATCGAAACTTTTTGTTGCCCGACCCGGGGATCGAACCCGGGACCCCCAGATCTTGGTCCGGTATATAAACCACTAGACCAACGGGGCGTAAGCACAAATCAACGAATGAACGAATTAATTTTTATTGTTCATGAAACAACGTAAATGTCAGACGATACTTAAGTATCTAGGAAATATGATGATAGACGAATGATAGATATTCAAGACGATTATGATTTGAAACGAAAATCCCAGTGGTGACAACGCAAAAGTAGCAACAAAGATTTTTATTAAACCCTTAATAGCTCATCTGTTCTTTTATACAGGAGCCTCTCAAAAATGATATTGCCATTATCGCCACTCTTGGCGGGCGGGTGCAAACCAATGGTTTTCTGGCAGTAGGTAGTCCTTTAGTCGCCTCTTACGACACCTTCGGCTTTAGACAAGTGGCTTTCTTATATCATTTACGCTAAACTTATATAACAAACTAGCTGACCCGGCAAACGTTGTTTTGCCATAAAAATGATTAAATTACTAAAATGGCTAACAAAAAATAGGGGTTGGTGGTAAAAGGGTATAAAATTTAGGGTTGTATATATTTTATAAAATTTTAATATTTTACTATCCTACCCCTACCCTACCCCTACCCTACCCTTACAAAAAAGACGATAATTGATCAGTTATCGAGCGGGATGAAAAATGATTAAATTACTAAAATGGCTATTAAAAAATAGGGGTTGGTGATAAAAGGGTAAAAATTTAGGATTGTATGTATTTTTGTATGTTGTATCATAAAAAAATAGAAATTAAAAATTTTGTCTAAAAAATAAATAATAAATGTAGGGGTGGACTACCCCTAACATTTAGGGGGATGAAAAATAGATGTTGGCCGATTCTCATAGATACCGGATAAGCACAAAAAATTTCATCAAAATCGGTCAAGCCGTTTCGGAGGAGTATGGCAACGAAAACTGTGACACGAGAATTTTATATACGAGTATTAGATGTATGAAAATGACATTAACAAACGATCGAACGATCGTAAGCTTATGTCATTTTCATACATTTGACATCTATTCGTCTAGCGTAAACGCTATAAGAAAGCCACTTGTCTAAGGCCCCTTGTCTCTTACGAAAAGGGTAGTGCTATTTCTTTAATGTGCCAACAACAAACGACACTAGGTACTCCTTTTCGACGACCTTCGTAGCGGAGTTGCGTCACACCGGTTTTCAAGGTGTCACTTGCTTCGATATCCCGGGTTCGATCATCGGATGGGTCAATGGAGAGAAAAACTGCTTCTATATTTTCTCAAGTAAGGTCGGCCAAGAAAGTGGTGTACTAGTTTTGACAATATTTCCCTTCCAGTCGGGTTGGTCTGAATTCCAAAATGTACTGGTCCACACTATGCACAAATTTCAAAATAGCCTTTTCCCAAAATGTCTGATTTTCTAAATGACTTAATTTTCGAATGACGGAAATTCGAAATGTCTGACACAAAAGGTACATTCAGATACATAAATTATGAAACATCTCCTCTAATCAAAATCTAGTTATATCAGTGTGCCTATGCGAGTTATATCAGTGTATTGGATTTCCTTTGTACATAAAATTATAATGACAAATGTCATTTGAAAAATAAAACACTATCCTAAAATTCATAGACAATCAGAAAAGTACCTAGTGCATGATGGACACAGGTACAACTTTTCTTGGACACAGGTACCCACAACTTAATAATAATAAATCAGGCTCTAGCATGTGGAGCTGTATTACATCTCAGTCATTAAGAAGCGAATGCGCTAACTTTTTTTTAAATTGTTAATTTTTTTTGTAATTTGTAAAACTGTGCTTTGAGCAATTACTTTGCTTGTGAAAACTGAGAATATAATTCAAATTAAAATTTGCAAGGGTTCAAATCCCTCCTCAGGCAGTCCAAACATTTATTCAAGGAATTATATTTTTACTTTACACAGGCTATTTATTTCTTTTAAGAACAGATCAAAAAAGTTTTAAAGGTTTAATGATTAAGTTTTCAAATAAAGTCTAACTGACTGTACATCAATTTGACAGTTTTATTTCCGTCATTGAAAAATTAAGTCATTTAGTAAATCAGACATTTTGGGAAAAGGTTATTTTGAAATTTGTGCATAGTGTGGACCAGTACATTTTGGAATTCAGACCAACCCGACCGGAAGGAAAATTTCATGTGTCAGTAAAATAGCGATAGGGACTATTTACTATTAGTTTACGTTTCAGTATTAGTTGCTGTCAGAATATAGTTACATGGAAAAATCAACCCTGTTGTTAAGGTGATAAACCACTTTCTTGGCCGACCGTACCACAGTTGTTTCTGATTTCAAATAATTACTTACTTTGGGATCAGAGCAATGTATGTGAGTGATGTTGTCCACATATAACGGGTGTAAAAAAACCAAACGCAGATCCGAAAACCACGTACTGTCGCCATCACTAGGATATTTTTTCTTTGGAACCATACCTGGGAAACAGCTGTTTCCGAAGATATTGAGGTTCAAAGTCACAATTTTGTTTTCCATTTTATTACAAAAACTGTTGCCAAAGGTTACTTAAAATCTTTTCTTCTTACAAACATAGTGTTTACTTTATTTGATATTTTAGCAATTAAATTGCAATTATAATATCAGTATATAAACTTAAAAAAATATGTCTCAGGCGGGACTCGAACTCTCTCGAGGAGATGCGGGTTCGAGTCCCGCCTGAGACATAATTTTTTAAGTTTATATACAAACATAGTGTTTTTTTTATTATCTCGTTCATAATAAGGCTTTTTTAATTACAATACGCAATGTAGGGCTCAGCGCGGACGAATTTTGAACTTAGCAGCCATCTCCAGCGCAGCGGGCCCACGCTCCGGCTGCTATACATTGCGCGCTATGAATTATAATATTTTTTTTACTCCCAAAAATAAAAATAATTTCCTAGCTATAACATTGTGTGATATGACTTGGTTTGCTTTTCAGATTGCGTAGCATCAGGGTCTGCGTTTAGTTTTTTTACACCCTGTATGTATTTTGCTTTTTTTATGCTACATGTAGCTAGCCAAACCAAGCCAAGTTTAAACTATCAAAATACTTGTACTTACCCGCAGGTAGTATATGGAAGAGACACGGCTTTGACTGTCTCCCGACGGAGTTGGTGCCGGAACATTGCACCCAACCGTAGTCGGACGAAGTATTCACCATATACGTGAATATACCTGACAAAAATAAACATAATAATACATACTTTATTTGATATTTTAGCAACTTAATTGCACTTATAATATCAGTATATAAACTTGAAAAATTTTGTCTCAGGCGGGACTCGAACTGCGAGGAGATGCGGGTTCGAGTCCCGCCTGAGACAAAATTTTTCAAGTTTATATACTCATAATAAAACAATTCCTTGAAAAAAACTTCAACTGCCTTGTGGGATTTGAACCAACAAATTTTCGATTTTCGGGTGACTAATCTAACTATTGAGTTAACAGAACATCTGTTCTGTCGACCAATTTTGGAACATAACATTTCTAGTCTCAGAACCTTGCGCTTTTCGGGCAATTGCTCTAACCATTCAGTTACTAAGAATTATGTTGTGTCGACAAATTTAAAATATAGTAATTACTGAAGAAATAGTTTAGAAATGTATAAAAACGCTGTTTAACCTTAAAAGGGTACAAAGGGGAAAAATTTAAAATAGCAAAACTTTTAAAAGAAAATACAAATTTTTAAAAAACCGGTTCAGATAGAACCCCAGTAAGTTTTGAATTTTCTAATAATTTTTACTACCATATTGAGAAAAGAAGCTACAAAATACGATCTAGAAGAAAACAGCTGCTTTTTTGGATTGCATCAGTAGCTACTAGCTGTATGCCTTGCGTTATTACAATGAACTTATTTACGCTCTCCTGTTAAGAGGAAACACTACGGGCGAGAGAATTGAAAAATAGGTATTTGTAAAATCTATTGCTGTCGCGCAGTGCCAAACGCCTTCACCGCAGAGTGTGATAAAGACAACTGCTTCTTGGACCGAAAAAACCTACTAAAAACACACCAAATCATCGTTTCGAAGTCCCCCGATTACTTTTCCAAAACTAGACCGATTTAAATACTTTTTTCATTAAAAATTAAAGAAAGGCTTTGGCAGTGTTCGTATGTTTTCCTTTTTTCTAAAATTTAGCCAAATTTGTTTTCTGGATGTTTGAACACAGCGGAAAATCTTCTCTTATTAATTTTTGAAAAAACAGAAAACACAGAAACATGCTTATAGTGGCCATGGATTTTTGTTATAAAAATTATTGCTCTATTGGCTTTATCCAGGGAGGAAACAGGGGACTACGTTTGTATGGAAAAACGGCCCTTGTGTTTCCTCTTAAGAAGATTTTTTCAGATAATTCTTTTTAATTTGCAACGTACTAACCGGGTGAATTCAAAGTGGACGTTGAAGAAGAAGTTGTCAATTCATGTTTCGTGTGAGCTGAGCTGTTGAACCACCAGTGATAGAGCATAGCGTCCTGTGGACAAAACATAAGATTACAATACAATACAATACACTTTGTTGCACACAAAACACATGACCATAATCATTTAGCATCACAAAAATTCGTACTCGTGTAAGTGATTCTACCAAATAGGCGATTATATGTATATTATTCTGTGGCGATTATATGTATATTCTTCTGTGGCTTTACGGCATGCTTGGCATGCGAGTTGATAGCAGTTTGGCTGACAATGGAGAGACGACGCCACTATCCGTCTACTTATGGCAGTATTCTTTCAGTAACCGAGGTCGAGAACGAGTATCACCCTATTACTTATTAAAAATTTTAAACTCTGTTATATAAAACCTCATTCTCCCATACGCTTTTAAAATAACACCCAGTATTGAAATACGTAATTTTTCTGTGTTCCAAATCGTAGCCAGGATTGTTTAAAGTTGAAAATTGACCTATAAATCGCGAATAAAAGAAATCTACAGTGGCAACCCTCGCTGGCAAAAAACCTATAAAAATCACTCAGTCTCAGTCAGAATTCTGTAGCAAACAGAAAAAAATCTACGACTAATTAAGCTCCGACCCGAAATATAATATTTTTTTGCCCCTGTGACATAAAACCCCACTCTCCCATGCGCTCTCCGTCCGACACAAAGCTCAGTTCGGAAATATTCAATTTGTCGTCGTACCCCGACATACTCCAAACTGGTTTAGGCTGTTAACTCTTCTATTTTCGCCTTTCCTAAAAATCTTGTACAATTAGAAATCCACTATGGCTCTTTTGAAACATCCGGGAAAACTCTAATTGAAATTACTAGACATTTTTTAAACAATTAAGATATGGTATGGGGATAGATTGAGACCGTGAAAATTAAATCTAGGTAACAAATTGTTTAGTTGGACAGTGAAGTTACAAACCTTATGTATTCGGTACTAAGTAACGGGTACTCCATGTAGTACCGAGTAACGAATCGTTACTCAGGAATGCATTTCGTTACTCGCATTTTCCGTATTAGGTCGCAAAAGTATCGTTGATGCGTGTGTTGTAACGTTTGCTGATCGTATGTTTTATGGATGCGTGCCTTATTCGATAAATTGAAAAATAAAGACAAAAATGTACCTTAATTTTGTATTTTAGAAGTATTTTTTCTACATATTACGATTGATGCGACTCCGTGATATCATAATTTATGTATGATATCACATACGGAATACGACTCGATTTGTTGTTCCACGCTGTGTTATTAATGAGGTATCAAAAGTAACGAGTAACGTAACGATACGAAATTAACGAGTACTCTTTGTCGAAGTAACGATTTCATACGGGTACGCAATATTTCGTTACTTTTACACCTCTGGTGAAGAAATACTAATGTACTGATTAAAACATATAACAAGAGTAAATTTTTTCAGGGTTTATACCATGTACCTTAGCTTTTATGAGTTTCCGATATTTTGGATGAATAAAGAAATATTAACTGACATAAAATGGGCAAAGGAGCTCGCGTGCATGTACTTCTATGTATGTCCGTTTCAATCGACAATGAATTATGGAAATGGGTTCTTACATTAGCGCGTATTTTTTTTGTTGGTATCACTTATAAATTTCTTTCAGGTGAACCGGTTCGCGCATTTTTAATAAAATACAACTCAATGGTGAAAGTTGTATGGATCTAATTCATCTAACATTCTTAAAAATTACGCCAATCCGCCTTTCCAACATGGCGATCATGGCAAATCCTTATTCTTTTGAAGCGGCCTATCCAGCGGTGGCCTCATGTGGACTAATGATCAAGTTAGCAAGTGATTTTAAGTTATGTATTCATCAAAAAAAAAGAGTCAAATAAATTGTAATTAAGCAGTATTTACTTTGAAACCAATTAAAATTTCCATATTCCCGGTTATAATACAAAAAAACATACATTTCCTGTACTGTAAATATTAATTGTTACAGACAAATTGTGCTCCATTGACGGCCACAAATAACTGTTTGAGTGGGAAATTCAACATTCAAGTGAAATTTCGCGTAATTATCGAATGAATGATTTGCTCAATGCCAACAATCATTTTGTAATGACACGAATATTTAGGCGACGATCTGAGTAAAAAAAGACGACAATAAATCAAAGAACATAATTTTTTAGTCCTTTACCCAATGATATTTTAAATCATAGATATAATATGTTACCTACATAGTAATTCGTGTATAAATTATGTTTCGAGCAATCCAAAACTGCACGTATTGACAAGTTTCACTGATAAGCAGAACAAAAGATGCGAAATAGCACGCAAACTAAAGATGTGAATGTGAGTTTCTTTGTTACGCTTTCACGCAGAAACTACGGAACCGATTTTGATGAAATTTTAAACAAAGATAGATTAGACTCCGAGAGCGGACATAGGCTATTTTTTATCCCACTGTTGGGCACAGGTGGGATTCATGCAATGGGGACTACCGTTTCTTTGCTCACCAGTTGGCGCCACTGTAGACTGAGGTCCGGAGGTATAGCTGTCGAAGGTGATTTACGCCGAAACAAAGTGTTATATCTTGAATCTAATTAAGGTTATATTGTTTATAAATAACTATCTTGATATCAACAAACTAACTTCTGAAATAGTTGCTCTTGAGGCCGCCTATTTTTGCGCTTTTTCTTAATTCCGCTTTTAAAGCGTTCACATTAATCGCCAAATAATCCATATTTGCGATATTTTACTAAGGAGATCACTTTCCAGCAGGTAAATTAAAGAAATTATAATTTATGCAACAAATTCCGCTAAAACCAGTGAAAAGTGAATGATATTGGACCTCACGCAACACTAGCGCCTCTAGTGGCAAATTCACTAGCGATAGCCCCCATACCGGTGGGATACACGCGCATTAAAGAAAGAAAGAAAGAAAATATTTTAATGGTACATATTATCACACAAGTTACATAAGGACAAACAACATTGCTGCGATATGTAGCCAAAATGGTTTCTACTCAGCGGTATTTCCACGGAAAAAGTATCTATGTCGCTGGTTTTCCGTGGAAAACATAGAGGTTGAGGAGCCACCGGCCCACGCAAACATAATAACGTGTAGTTCACGCAGGCGAGTCGAAAAGTTAGTGTTAACATAATCAGGGCATTAATTACACAATTTTCTTTAAATTTTTTCGTTAATGATACAATTTTTGGTAATTATTTAGAAACTATACAAAAAAAATAGCTTTATTAATAGCATTCAAATAAAACAGCTTTACTAATAAAGTATTCGGAGTAGGTGTAGAGACGGTAGTAAATCTAACTAATGATTGTAACTGAAGTCACCTCTTAAAAAAACTTATTCAAGTAAGTAACAAACTTACCTTAGGATTTGATTCCAAATCGCATTCAATGTCGATCATTTCCCCCCTGGCGGCTCGGAGCACCACTGGCTGTGTCGTCTTACACGTAGGTGTGACTGGCGGAAAACAATAAATAAATATATAAATGTAGACAACATAGAATAGAATAGAATATATGTTTATTTGGCACTTCAAAAAAGGTTAAATTTACAAAAATAAATAACAATAAATGTGCCAAAAAGGCCCCCACTCAGCATTAGTCGCAACAGCCGAAGGCGTACTGCGACGCGGTTTGACTGGCGGAAAAATAATATTTATATTAATAAGCTAGCTGTTCCCTGCCACGCTTCGCTGTAGCACATTGTGATTGAATGGTTTTTGTTTTTTATTGTTTTTTTATGGTTTTTTTTTCGCGGTCGTGGATCAATCCTTGATGCGGATTATATTATGCTAAAATATCAGCTCAATCGGTGCAGATCTTTTTGAGTTTTTGAAGCGTGCACAAACCAACATAATATTTTTATATATTCCCTCAACCCCCAGGAGGCACTCGGGTGCCACGATAACAATTGATTTCAATTGTGTCTGGACTAACTCACGATCGAGGGATTAAATAAAAAATATGTAGACAACACCAAATACATTTCTCTAATCCTAAATCAAGTAACTATTTAGTATTGTGGAAATCAGTTACAACTAAGGTGCTACAAACACCCAGACCCGAGAAAGGAGATGTCCCAAATTGTATGGAGGCCAGGCCCAGAACCTGTACACCTCACCAAAAGATAGACCTCCGAGATTTTGTTATTATCCAATTATTTTAAAATGGCTTCGTTAAGTGGTTCAAATAAAGAGTTAAGTAAGAAAATAGCAATGCAAAACAACAAAACCATCATGGCGGAAGATGACATTTTGATGACGTCTGTCAGTTTTGGCAGTTTCAAAATTGCGCATCTAGGAGTCGAGTGCCATCGCTTGCTGTAGTAACAACAAACATTGTGAAAGTAATGTGCCGATCAATACCAAATCCAGAAATCGAAAATGAGGTCGTTATAATGAACTACATTTAAAACGCGACAAGCAGAAGAAAAACTTGAAGCGAATAAATATGCCAAAGTAACAAGGGGTATCTGACAGCTACTGACATTTAAAGTTTTTTTTAGATTGACGCCATCTTGGAATGCCTAATGGAGTTTGATAAATTATTCGATCTTATTTATTTTTGAACCACTAAATTATACGTTATATAAATTTATATGTATTTTTCCCAGAAACAGTAAATTTTTCTTGATTTTTGAAAATGGTGTACTATGTCTGGGCCTATTATGGGACATCTCCTTTGGAAAAATATTGAAATGAAAGATGTTTTTAAGGATTTAAAATTCGCGTTTTTTTGGTTTATCCCCACGTTTCGAACACTTTACAGTGTTTATGGTTACGGGCAGACTCTGCACAGTGCAAATATTTATGTGCATTAACATATCTGCTTATACTTATTAAACTTAGAAAATACTATCAGTATATAAACTTAAAAAATTTTGTCCCGCCTGAGACAAAATTTTTCAAGTTTATATACTGATATTATAAGTGCAATTAAGTTGCTAAAATATCAAATAAAGTATTAGAAAATACTACTTTGGGTATTTTCTAAGTTTAATAAGTATATTCATAACAACATTTCAAGGTAGTGTATCGGTTGTCTAGTGCCCATTGTAGTAGCTTAGTTTGGGCCAGAGGCCCTACCACGTAACGCGATGCACGTCGGATCTACCTATGTGTATCTTTTAGATCCTATAGGTAAGAGAGTGAGTGAGAGAGACAGATGAAATCGAATTTACGGACCTTAAGTTGCGTAGTAGAATGTCTTAAAATATGATTATTATAACGGTGATGTAGCTATTAGCACAACTCACTCACAAACCACACGACATTTTAACTAGAAACAAGATGGACCTCTGAAAAGAGATATTTCTCTCAAGCAAAGAAATGGTGATGGTGGCTGAAAGAGCTTGTTATTAACATCGCCCTTGCAATGGCCATGACACGGACCTCATTTGATGCGAAGCTCTTATCAGAGCTACCATCACGTATTTAAAAAAAAACATGTTTGACTATACAGGGTGAAATTTTAACCACTTTCCAAGATTTTTATATGCGTTCAGTATCGTATTTAGAGCCTATTTATGAATTAAAAAATGTAAACCAAGTTGTAACCCGAAAATATTTTTTGTGATATAGTTTTCAATTTTTACGGTCCTAGACCTGTTAAGGTATAAAGGGAAATTCAAAAACTCATGAATAGTATTGTAATAAATGAATGAGATGCACATCGCGTAAAAAAAGTGTTACTAGGATGCCGTATCAATAATTTTAGATTTTTTGCGGACATTTTCTAAGTGCTTTATCTTGACATTTTTGTACTGGGCTATACCAAAAGAAAAAATACGTTATTTGTTTTTTGCCTCGTAGATTGCTATATTAAAATTTGGAAAGTGGTTAAAATTTCACCCTGTACATGCAGTTTGACCGACTTCGTAATGTTTTTATTCGATATCAAAATACGTCTAATTAAAATTTGTCCTATGATGTCAATAAAATAAAACTTCCAACCAGTCCACCTTGCAAACAGATTTACGTAATATACAATATATATATAGGTATTATATACACGTAAAATTGAAAATTTCCTTTCTTATTCGTCAATGAGGAATGTTACTCATGTCAGAATTACACACAAAATGTATAATAAAATAGAAGTATCAATCCTAAAGTAATTTAAATAAAGTAATGATTTTTAAAAATATTACATCCTTTTTCATAATGTTAGCAGCGAATAATATGACGTCATAGTACAACACCATTTTGTAAAAAAATGTACACTTTGATCTAATTCGTATGATAAATCTGATTATACTTTTCGTTTTGTTTCATTAAGGTCACCATTACTATATTTTTAAATGACATTGGCAACATTCCTCATTTCAATCCAACAGACACTATGACAACATTTTAAGCTGAAATTGGTAACGGTCAAAGACAGAGGACATCATAACAACATTTTTAGCTGAAATTGGTCAGTTAAAATTGCTCATTAGAAGTTAAAAAAAAATTATTGAAATGGTGCCATTCCTCTTCAAAGGCAGTGGCCATTCTAACAACATTTTATCTGAAATTGGGAACGTTGAAATACCTAGACCAAAGTTAGACAAAAATTGGTAATGTTCCTCATTTAAGGACACTTACACTTAACATCCAGCATGAGTTTCTCACTGGAGCCCTCCCCCAGGCCGTTTCTAGCTGAACAGACGTAGGCACCAGCTGCTTTCCTGGAGACGTGCTGAAGGACCAAGCTCTGGTTAGCCAGAAGCACTCCTGGTCCAGGCTTCACTATTGCACCCTGGAAATTATGAGACTATTAATTTGCGTCGTTGTGAAATTTTCCCCAGAGATCGACAATAGTCTGAAATACTGCAAAGGTTACTTATTCTTTATCGCGAATAAAATTTCAGGATGATATCCCATGGGATAAAACATTTGTTTTATTTACAGCCGGTCCTAAACAATAACCTATCTAACTTCAGTTTTGGCATATCGGAGATAGAAAACAACTTCTGCCTTTGTTTCTCTGGACGGCAAAAACAGAGATGGAAACTGTTTCCTATCTCCGATATGCCAAAACTGAAGATAGATAGGTTATTGGGACCGGCCGTTAGTAGCGGAACCAAATAATTTTGTATTTTATGAGCAAATCCTCAATTAAACAAATGAAATAATGAGCAACTGCCAGTATCACAATTATGTATAATAACTTCAAATGGTCAGCCATCATTGTTTTTAGCTTCCACGTCGCCCATCTTAGTGAACTCCACCTTCAATATTTTGTAACTAAAATATTCTAATGGCTACAGATTAACATTTGGGTACACTTACATTATGAGTGAAGTATACATGTGTATGCCAAGGGTTTGCCCGCACCCTACAGTCCAAGTAGACATCAGACCCCTCCACCACCTTGCTGGCATCCAGGTTAGCTCCTAACTCCAGTTTGACGACTGGAAGATCTATGAAACAAAAAAAATAATATTTTTTATTCTTAAAACAGTTTTATGCAATTATAGTGCTACTGTAAAAGCCTATAATCATCCCACTGCAGGTCAAAAACCTCCATCATTGAATTGAAGTTTCCATAGCAATGATGGGTATTGTTCGAAAATTCTTAAGTTTTTGTTGCCCGACCCGGGGATCGAGCCCGAGACCCCTACATATTGGCTTGGTACATAAACCATTAGACCTACGGGGCGTTACTAAATTTTAAGTGCTACTGTAAATTAGAAAATAATCCTTTAAGAAACATTTTAAAACGTAAAACAAGGATATCCCGTAAGATACTTGGCACTAAACGGCGTACTTAGTACCTGATTACAAAGAAACTATGTAGCTCGAAGATGCTATTTGGTACTTCGGCAGAATAGCTATTATCCTAAGTACTAGAGAAAAAGTGCGATTATAGATAGCGCATTCATTTTATACGGTGATTACTTCAAAGGTTATCTAAAAGCTTCTTCTGAAGTCAACAGTTTTCAGTTAAACAAATTTTAATGTGCAACATTACTTTTCGAATGGTCAATCAAATCACAAAGTTTAACAAAAGTTTTCACGTAAAGATTCGTCAAGAATAATAAAATTATCAACCATTTTTGGGTCTAGGCAACGTACATTTTTATCATCAATTGACTGTGATTGTCCATGGAACAAAAGTGTGAGTATGTATCAGCATAATTATGCAATTTGAGCTAATATTAAAAAACTCGTGTCACGGCGATTGTTACAGAACTACTCCAAAACGACTTGACATTTTTTATGTTTTTTTTGTGTATATTTGTTAGGACTTAAAATAAGTCTTTTGTTAAAAAATTAACGGTTACCATGGAATAGTTTCAAATTCAAAATTCCATACGAACCGAGCCATAATCTCAACAAACAAGGGTCAACTTTAAACACCGAGGTCAGGTAACAATAGTTACGCACTTTCGAAGATTGGTTGGATTTGTTATCCCCAACCCGCATATGGCAAGCGACGTGATTATTCTTGCACCCATCATTGCTGTGGTAACTGGAATTCAATGATGGAGACATTTGCCCAGCAGTGAGATGATTATAGGCTGTTACTTCTTCTTTTTCTTGAGGTGTCAAAGTTTTCCAAAACACTTTTTACAGGCCTCTGGTATGACTCGTTTTTACGACTTCCATCTTACGAAAGAAAACGGGCCCAACGGCTTGACGTGCCTTTCGGAGCATGACTATAGCCCTACCCCCTAACCCAATCGATCTAATTTAGAAAAGATGTTTCATAAATTGGGTATTGAGCACGAAACCATTGCGTAAAGGCGGATCACAGCTACCATTTCCCCAACATAGTCACCATCATTTCTCCTTATACAGGTGTCGTACTCCTACGGCCTCCGCCCATAGAACCAGAATTGGACATCATCAACTGTCTACGAGCTTATAGCCCAATGCTCCTTATTGTTCAGTCTCTGTCACTAATGTTAAGCAACGCTGGGAGCGGTCACTAGTCGGATTTCGTGCTTCCGAGGGCAGGTCAAGCCGTCGGTCCCGGGTGTTGTCACGAGATAACAGTCATTAAGCCCTGTTGGAAGCCTTCGGGCGGCTTGACAAACGTCCAACGGCGGGGTGATGTTGCCACAGCGTCACCCTCACCGTTCACCAACCAGCACTAGGTCAGCGTGGTAGAACTAAGGCCTTAACCCCTCTCCATAAAAAGGAGAGAGACCCGTGCTCAACAGTGAACGAAATTCAATTCAATTTAATTTAAAAAAAAAATTTCAGGCATAGCCTATAATATTAGTAACAGTTTATCTTAGAAATTAGTATTAGTAACATATAGAATAGTGGCCACACTTTACATTTTTATGGGTTAAAACCCATCGTTGAAGAAGTGGTGACTCCCAACGATCCACGAATACCCTAAGAATACTATTGGCACTGCCGCGAAGACGTGACAGTGCAGAGGCACATCGTTTTCTCATAATGCTGAAAAACCGTCAATTCGAGCCTCCGCAAACATGGATGCACTACTTCGCCACGGCAGCCCCAATAAAACTCTAAAGACATTGTTGTATTGGACACGTAAATCACTGTATGCCCGCCGAGTAAAATTAACCCACAAGCTGCACGTGTAGAAGGTTTGGCAGTATGCTTTAAAGAGAGTTAACTTAACTGACCTAGTACAACGTGCAAACCTGCGAGCCAACATGTTGCAGCGAACAGCCAGCGACCTACGTTCCCTATCAATATCTTGATTATCTCTAAGATCCTCAGTACCTCAGTATCTCAATGCCTCAGGTAGTTATTAAATGGATTGTTACTTTACTTTTCAACATCCTAATTCAGTCCACAGACCTCTTCAAAAGTAGATTGCGGAGGGAAGACGCTTCTGAATGTCTTGTGCTAGCAGTTCTCCTTTAGTAGCCTCTTACAACATGTTGGAAGGGGAAGGCTTCGACGAACTTATCTTGATCAAATCGGGGAAGTTCTAAAGAAAGGTCAGGTCAAGAGTACCCTAAACCGGCGAGCGTGTATGAAAATATTAATTAATGTGGATGAAGCGAAAGTAGTCTGTAAGGATCGTAGTAAGTGGAAGGATGTGGTCTCTGCCTACCCCATCGGGAAAAAGGCGTGAGTGTATGTATGTATGTATGTATGTACAACACTCATTAGAAGAGACAGGTAGGTGCTATTCATTCCACGTGCCGAAGAGAAAAAGTGACGCAGTAGTAGTTGCGGCATAGAAATGAAACTTCACTACTACGTCGTTTACATCACTACAGTCAATTCAAACGACTACACAATTACTGCGAAGGCATTGCCTTCATCCTGAATGGTTTTAATGCATTTCGCAAATGGGAAGCGAGCACTTGGCTCATTAAACGTTATAGTAGAAGTGGCGTATCTAAGGTAAACTTTGCAGAGATGAAGTTTTAAGTAAACCTATGCAGCTGGGAATGAAATCGTTTGAACGATGAACGCCAGCAGATGTGTGTTTTTCACTTTTAATCGAATTCAAAAAAAGGAGGAGTTCATCAAAAATTGAGACCTGGTAACTGGTTACTTTAATTCAATAATGGAGGTCTCTTCCCTACAGAGGGATGGTTAAAGGCCATTAAAGGCCACTTTACTTTGCTTTATCAATTCGATGAATTTTTTATTATTATTTTTAGACCTTTAGTTTATTTCAGTTCAAAGGCTAGTCATACATTTAAAATCATTTACGGGTTGCAGTATGTAATAAGTAAGAAATCATCGTTTCAATGCTAGATTTGGTTCGTAACTGCAGCAGGTTCATCCTAAAAAAATCGTCTTACTATTCGACTATTGTTTTAAATATGACGGGTATAGGCCTAATCACAGTGATGTACAAGGCTCGAGGCCTCCGAGTCCTTTTGGATAGAGCTCGGTGTCGTTTAAAGGGCTCGCCTCATTTTTATAACGCTCGACAACTCGGGAGTCCTTTTCAGGGCTCGTGCCTTTTTGAAAGCTCGAGCCTTTGTAACCTTGTAATTGTAAAATAGTAGCAAATACATTTTACAATCAATTGGAACTAAATATTAATACTCTAATTAACTTATAAACTATTATAATTTATTTAAATAAATCATAACATAAAACTACATTGCCTATCAAAAATCAATAAAATAATGCGTAAGTAAAGCCGGGTGAAACCGTATGTTTAGCCAGCGAGCGATGTTCACGCGGCCGGCGCATGCACCGCTGAGAGCAGCAACCATTACGCGACAGTACTCTCGAGTAGTCGTTAGATAGCCCTGACACTAACCGCTTGTTGGATTCATCCAAACTTCAACCTACCGAAGCTTACGAAATTAATTTAAAAGTATTAGCTATCATCTAATTGTGTAATTATCTAGTGTTCACCTTCCCCAAAAATTGGGGATCACTCCTCCGGTACCGGATCTTGTCACTGATCGTCTACAACTAGTGGCTCACCATCTCATGCCTACACTGCCTACCTAAACAGCCTGAAGAAGACTGAATACTTCTGCTTCTTCTGCTTCGTGCTACCAGGACAGTGGTGTTTTTATTAATTGTAGTTGCGCTATAATATCGGTCGCAATTAGGCTTAACCCACGCCCTTTCTGTCTACCCTCTCTTATAATAAAAACTGTATAATCTGTTGTTGGTCATTTTATTCTTCTGAAATAGGTAGAAACGTCACATTCGCGCCTCACTAAAGACAAAAATTGCGACCGACTTTGTAGTCCAACTATTTAAGCATTTAATAGTTTTTTTGGTGTTGGCTTCTTACTTCATAGTTTTAAGATTGATTTTGCACTTATTGTCTAGTGTATGGCACATTTATTTTTGTCAATAAGCTTAAAATATTATTATACATATTTTTTATAAGTAAATCGGAATTGTAAATCCGACGTTGTCATAAACATATATCTTGCATAATATTTACACAAACTATTCCTTTTAAACTGTCTGCCATACCCTAGTTATAAAAAAAAATACGCTTCAATTTTAGTAGTTTAGTGTAGTAGTTTAGTGTAGCCTACGCTATTAGCTTAGTTTTAAGATTACTTTGCAACACATACCTGTCTGGGTACTGGTCTACCATACACTATGGCCTATCCTATTAAATTTCTTTCACTTCAAAAAGCTGAACTACCATACGAAGTAGAAGTGCGAGGTGGCAGTGGTGAATCTGTACAAAATCTTAGGAAGCAGATTGTTAAATTATCTCATATCTTACCATCTGAAGACATACTTGAGTCACACTTAGACCCGAAAGATGATTTAAAGGAATTAAAGGAGTCTCTTATAAAGTCCCAAAATAATCTAGCTAGCCTGCAAAAACAATTTGATAAAAATCTATTTATTCGATCTGAGACCCTTCTCCACCATATCCACTATCGTATCAATAGAATTGCCAAGTCTGATGATGTTATTGACATTTATAAGGTTTGCTTATCTAATTTTAAATCACAATTTAAAGAATTAACATCCTTTAAGCAGAGTGGTTCACAATCAGGCATTCCAACTTCTTTATCATATAATAACCCCACTGATGCTACTACTATTTCTGTCACATGTGACCGTGGACTCTCTGCTGATATTAATAAGATTAAATATTATGGACAAACTTGTGTACATGCTTTTATACAAAGAATCGAAGAATTCGTTTTATCTAGAGGGATTCCATCCGACAAAATTGTGTTACACGCTTATGAAATATTTACTGATGATGCACTACATTGGTTCCGGTATAGTAAAGATAGAGTAAACTCGTGGGATGATTGGCGCATCTTGCTCAAACGGGATTTCAGCAGCGAAGATTACGACTATCGTCTTGCAAATGAAATCCGTTCTCGCACCCAGGGTGAGCAAGAAAACATAACTATTTGTGTGTGTCCATTATGCATGGTATGTTTTCTCGGCTAGGGAAACCCATGTCTGAGAAAGATAAGTTAGACATTTTAATGCATAATATTCGCCCTTGTTACGCAAACACATTAGCGGCCTCCTCTTCCATTACATCTATAGATGAACTTACAACTGTTTGCCGTAATTACGAGAATATATCAGCTAGATTTTCACAGTTTCATGAACCGCCGAAAGCTACTAACAGTACCCTTGCTCCTGAATTCTCTTATAAACATAAAATAAGCCATTCTAATACTAGTAAATCAAATGAACCATATAAACAATCATATCTAAATAAACCAAATAACTACATTAACCACAATAATTACAAGACAAATTCTACTTACAATAATAATAACAACATTAACGCTGTAGTCATGGATCAGACACTTAACGAAGTTGCCGCTATGAACCCTGAAACATTAAGACCTATGTATTGCCCTAGATGCAAATCGAATAATCATTCCCTAAGCAATTGCAAACAAGCACGCTTCCTTATTTGTTTTAAATGCGGTAAAAAAGACGTTCGTTACCCTGAATGCTCTAATTGCCATCCTACAGAGAAGAAAAACTCAGAGTCAAAAAACTAACTAGGCCAGATTGGAGCGACCGAATGAAAGAATGGAAGGACTGGCTATCCTTCATTCGTAACTTTTTCAACTTCAGTTCAGTCGCCTCAATCTATAACAAAAATCATTCAATTTAAGACAGAGCTCGACCTTATGTAAAAATTAGTGTTTCTGAATTGCCATTGCTGGGACTATTAGACACAGGGTCTTGTGTTACAATTTTGGGCAATGAATCTCATAAAAACCTATTAGAGATTGGCATTCCCTTGCGAAGCACAAACTGTGCTAATTTTACTACTGCGGGTGGCGAGACATTGCCCTCTATAGGAATAATGTCTCTTCCAATAGTATTTCAGGACCAAAAACACACTATGGACGTACACATTGTCCCAGGCATCAAAAACTCGCTCATTCTGGGTATAGATTTTTGGCGAACCTTTAACCTTTTTCCTAAACATCTAGACGCAATCTCGTTTCATAGGGATGCTGAATTAGAATATAGGACCGAAACCGTTTCCCCGGCTTCTCTTTGTTCCTACGAACATTTATCGGAAGATCAAAAAATTACTGCTGACCAGTTGATCTCCCAATTTCGAGACATCTCATATGAAAAGCGTGGATTAGGACGTACTAGTCTAATAACACACGCAATTGACACTGGGGATGCTGCCCCCATACGTCAACGCTACTACCGCATGTCACCAGAGAAGCAAAGGATCTTGGGAGAGCAATTGGATGAAATGCTCAAGAATGACGTCATAGAACCCTGTGAAAGCCCTTGGTCTTCTCCAGTACTTCTGACCCCTAAAAAGAATGGAGAACTTAGGTTTTGTCTTGACAGTAGAAATTTAATTCTATAACAAAAAAAGATGCGTATAGTTTACCATACATTTCAAAAATACTAGATAATCTTAGGGACGCAAAATTTTTGAGTAGTATAGATCTTTCAAAAAGTTTTTGGCAAATTTTAATAAAGGAAGAGGATAGGTGTAAGACTTCTTTCTATATTCCCTCTCGTGGTACATTTCAGTTCAAGTCGATGCCTTTCGGTTTGACTAACGCACCTGCTACACAACAACGACTAGTAGATTTTCTCTTTTATGGCCCAGAATTCGAACACAAGGTCTTTGTTTTTGTTGATGACGTCATTATAGTGTCCGAAACGTTTGAACAACATATTTCACTCCTAAAACGAGTTCTAGAAAAACTAAAAATTGCTAATCTATCTATTAACTACCAGAAAAGCAATTTTTTTAGGAATCAACTGAAATATCTTGGTTACTTCGTTGATGTAAATGGACTCCACGCAGATCCTGAAAAGGTTGAGTCCATTACTAACTACCCCACTCCTAAAAATAAACGAGAAGTTAGACGTTTTCTAGGGACTGCCTCTTGGTACAGACGATTCATCCCTAACTTCAGCAGTTTAGCTTCACCTCTTAATAAATTAACCTCGCAAGGCAAGAAAGCCCCTCCCTTTTGTTGGTCCCAAGAAGCAGATCAAGCGTTCCAACGACTGAAGTCCCTTTTATCTTCTGCTCCTATCCTCGCCTGCCCAAACTATTATAAACCATTTGAGGTTCATACAGATGCCAGTGATCACGGAATAGGTGCAGTTCTTACACAGAAGCTCAATAACGAAGAGAAAGTAATAGCGTATATGAGCAAATCGTTAACAAAGCAAGAGCGCAACTATAGTGCCACTGAGCGCGAGGCACTAGCCGTTCTTACTGCCATCGAACATTGGCGATGCTACTTAGAGAACGGCCTTAAGTTTACCGTGTACACTGACCATTCTTCTTTAAAATGGTTTTTCAACATCAACAACCCTACTGGACGGTTAGCTCGCTGGGGTGTTCGATTATCCACATTTAATTTTGAAATTAAACATAGGAAAGGAACTGATAACGTAGTTCCAGACAGTTTATCTCGCTCTGTCCCCATAGCTACTATAAATAACACCGTTACGAGAAACTCACCTAACACCAACGATCCCTGGTACTTGAAGATATTTGATGGCTGCATAACATCTCCTACGTCATTTCAAAATTATCGGGTGTCCAACAGTAAATTGTACCGGTACATAAAATCACTCAACCCTCTCACTAGAGAATTTGAATGGAAAGAGGTAGTACCCCTTGAACAACGAAAAACTATTATAGCTCAAAATCATTGCGAAGCAACTTCGGGTCATTTTGGTGTATTTAAAACCTTTAAACGTCTCTCACTTAAATTCTTTTGGCCTGGTATGCATCACGACGTCTCAAATTTTGTTGCCAGCTGTGACACTTGTCTTTCATACAAATATCCTAATCATACAACTCTAGGTTCAATGGGCCGGCCAAAGGACTGTAGCAGGCCTTTCCAAATGATTAGTATTGACTTAGTCGGACCCTTGCCTGTCACTAGAAAACAAAATACATTTTTACTTGTAGTCAACTGTTGCTTTTCCAAATACTGTCTCCTCTTTCCCATTCGCCGAGCTACCGCAGATATTATTTCGAGGATTATCGAAGAAAACGTTTTTCTAGTTCACGGTATTCCAAGCACTATTCTAATGGATAATGGCAGGCAATTTATTAGTAATACCATGAAAAACTTATTTTCCTCTTACAATATCCCAAATATTTTCTATACCCCACTATATACGCCCCAAGTAAACTCCGTAGAACGTTACAATAAAACTATAATCATTGCCATCTCCACCTTCATTGAAAACGACCATAGATCTTGGGACAGGAACATTTCAAAAATTCAGTTCGCATTGAATAGCTCAGTTAATGAAGTTACTGGTTATACGCCTTCATTTCTAGTTTTTGGTCGTGAACTAATCATATGTGGCTCTCACTACATCGACGCTGATCTGACAGACCACATTGTCTTTACTCCGCGCAACTCCTACTCAGAAAACATGGGATTCCTACGAAAAATATTTGACAAAGTTCAGGTTTCACTTATAAAGGCCCACTCTAGGAATTGCACCTCTTACAACCTTCGTCGTAAAGACATTGACTTTAACAGTGGAGATATTGTCTGGAAAAGAACCTACTACCAGAGTGATAAGGACAAAAGGTTTTCAAAGAAACTGGCATCAAAATTTATAAAATGCCGTATAATTAAGAAAATCTCTAAACTCGTATATGAGCTCGAAGACATGTCGGGTAATAAGCTAGGTTCTTGGCACGT
This sequence comes from Anania crocealis, assembly GCA_949315895.1. NCBI lineage: Eukaryota > Metazoa > Arthropoda > Insecta > Lepidoptera > Crambidae > Anania > Anania crocealis. The sequence goes on along the minus strand of OX438873.1, from coordinate 8,986,328 downwards.
CAAGGATTTTAAACTCAACTGAGGTGTCTGTTAGCGGATTTTCTCAGGAAAAATCCTAACCTAAAGAGGGGGGTATGTAACCTTGTAATTGTAAAATAGTAGCAAATACATTTTACAATCAATTGGAACTAAATATTAATACTCTAATTAACTTATAAACTATTACACTCAATTTCATCATCATCATCATATCAGCCGAACGACGCCCACTGCTGGGCATAGGCCTCCCCCAAGGATCTCCACAACGATCGGTCCTGTGCTGTCCGCATCCAGCGGCTTCCCGCGACCTTGATCAGATCGTCGGTCCACCTTGTAGGGGGCCTGCCCATGGAACGTCGTCCGGTACGCGGTCGCCATTCGAGAACCTTTCCGCCCCAACGGCCATCGGTTCTCCGCGCTATGTGTCCCGCCCACTGCCACTTCAACGATGCAATCCTTCGAGCGATGTCGGTTGTTTTAGTTCTCCTGCGGATCTCATCATTTCTGATTCGATCGAGTAGGGAAATACCAAGCATCGCTCTCTCCATTGCTCGCTGGGTGATCTTGAGCCTTCTTATGAGACCCATAGTAAACGACCACGTCTCACTCCCATAGGTCATTACTGGCAACACACACTGGTCAAAGACTTTCGTCTTGAGACACTGAGGTATTTCGGACGCGAATATATGCCGGAGCTTCCCGAACGCTGCCCATCCGAGCTGGATTCGACGAGAGATCTCTTTCTCGAAGTTGGACTTACCTAACTGGACTATCTGTCCCAGGTAAACATAGTGGTCAACAACTTCGAGTGCAATGTTCCCAACGTTAACTGGAGCGGGTGCAACATGGGCATTTAACATGATTTTCGTCTTGTCCATGTTCATCCTAAGACCCACTCTTTGAGAAGCATTACCGAGATCTTCGAGCATAATGTTCAGGTCTTCCAAGGTCTCAGCCATAAGAACTACATCATCGGCAAATCGCAGGTGTGTTAGGTATTCGCCATTAATGTTGATGCCGCGTCCTTTCCAGTCCAGAAGCTTGAAAATATCCTCCAACGCAGCTGTGAACAGTTTCGGAGAAATGACGTCTCCCTGTCTCACACCTCGCTGTAGTTGGATCGGATTAGAGCTCTGGTTCTGTAATCGGACCGACATGGTGGCGTTTTGGTATAAGTACTTTAGTACCTCGATGTACCTGTAGTCTATTTGGCACCTTTGGAGAGACTGCAGCACTGCCCAGGTCTCAATCGAATCAAAGGCTTTCTCATAGTCCACGAACGCTAAGCAAAGTGGCAAGTTATACTCTTCGGTCTTCTGTATAACTTGCCGCAGCGTATGAATGTGGTCTATGGTACTATAGCCTTTTCGGAACCCGGCTTGTTCGGGAGGTTGGAAGTCGTCGAACCTGCGAGTGAGACGATTCGTAACGACTCTCGAAAACAACTTATAGATATGGCTCAGAAGCGAGATGGGTCTGTAGTTCTTCAAGAGAGTTTTGTCACCCTTCTTGAAGAACAGCATCACATCGCCTCTGCCCCATGCCTTTGGCGTTTTGCCCTCGAGTATGACAGAATTAAAGAGCTTCTGGAGGACCTTAAGTACCGGCTTACCGCCCGCTCTAAGGAGCTCTGTTGTGATTCCGTCATCACCCGCCGCCTTGTTGTTTTTAAGCTGCTTGAGAGCCATTCTAATCTCGCACAGGCTGACGTCCGGGATATCTTCAGAATAGTGTCGGGTAAGCTTGGCTCTAGGGTCTTTAGCCTTGCTTTCAACAGGTGTTTTCGTGGAGTATAACTGTCCATAGAAACTCTCAATCTCCCTCAGGATTTCAGGTGTTGACGTAATGATGCTACCTGTCTCAGTTTTCAGCCTCGTCAATTGGCTTTGCCCAATAGACAGATCTCTGGCGAACACTTTGGAGCCTTTGTTCCGCTCAATGGCCTCTTTAATACGTCGGGTATTAAATTGACGAAGGTCGCTCTTCAAAGACTTCGATATCTGTCTATTGAGTTGCCGATAGCGATGGGCATCCGCTGAGTTCTGTAGCCTCATTTCGTTTCTCTGATCCATGAGTAGGAGAGTCTGACTGGAGAGTTTCTTTGATTTGGGACGGCGGGTTTTAAAGTACTTAGACCCTACCGTACGGACAGTATCCACCACCATGTTGTATAGATCGTCCACATCGATGCTGTTCTCAAGGGCTTCGAAACGGTTTTGAAGCTCGAGCTGAAAACACTCGGGGTTTTGAATTTGAGCCGGTATTGGTCGGAGCGTGGATTTTATCAGTCGCGCTCTTTCAAGCTTTACGTCGATATTCAATGTGCCTCTGACCATGCGGTGATCGCTTCCTGTCTTAACAGCGTTGATCACAGCGACATCATCGAATATGTGCTTCTTCGTTGACATGATAAAATCGATCTCATTTTTGACTTTACCGTCCGGGCTGATCCAGGTCCATTTGCGGCTTACGGGCTTCTTGAAGAAGGAGTTCATCATAAAGAGGTTCTCCCTCTCCATGAAGTCTGCCAGCATCTGACCCCTTTTGTTCCGTTGCCCAAATCCAAATTTCCCCATTCTCAACTCATTACCGCAACGTTGCCCCAACTTCGCATTGAAATCCCCCATCACAACCGTGTAGTGGGTTTTAAAGCTATGCATGGCTTTAGAGATCTCCTCATACATAGCCTCCACTTCGACATCGTCGTGTTTCGAGGTCGGAGCGTAAACCTGAATGACATTCAGCGAATATCGTTTCGATATTCTGAGTATCAGGTACGCTACCCTGCTCGAAACACTTCCGATAGTAATCACGTTGTTGACAAGGGACTTGTGGACGATGAATCCGACACCACCTAGGGACTGTTGGTCGCCCTCCCGGTAGTATAGTAAGTTACCGGATTGCAGGGTTATCGAGTCCTCTCCCTCTCTTCGGACTTCAGATAGCCCAATGATATCCCAATGTAACTTACCAATTGCTTCTTCCAACTCTACGAGCTTCGCGTCAAGCCTCAATTTATTTAAATAAATCTTAACATAAAACTACATTGCCTAACAAAAATCAATAAAATAATGCGTAAGTAAAGCCGGGTGAAACCGTATGTTTAGCCAGCGAGCGATGTTCACGCGGCGGGCGCATGCACCGCTGAGAGCAGCAACCATTACGCGACAGTACTCTCGAGTAGTCGTTAGATAGCCCTGACACTAACCGCTTGTTGGATTCATCCAAACTTCAACCTACCGAAGCTTACGAAATTAATTTAAAAGTATTAGCTATCATCTAATTGTGTAATTATCTAGTGTTCACGTTCCCCAAAAATTGGGGATCACTCCTCCGGTACCGGATCTTGTCACTGATCGTCTACAACTAGCGGCTCACCATCTCATGCCTACACTGCCTACCTAACCAGCCTGAAGACCGAAGACTGAATACTTCTGCTTCTTCTGCTTCGTGCTACCAGGACAGTGGTGTTTTTATTAATTGTAGTTGCGCTATAATATCGGTCGCAATTAGGCTTAACCCACGCCCTTTCTGTCTACCCTCTCTTATAATAAAAACTGTATAATCTGTTGTTGGCCGTTTTATTCTTCTGAAATAGGTAGAAACGTCACACCTTTTTGAGAGCTCGATCGATCTCGAAGCTTTTTCAGAACTCAAGCCTTTTTCAAAAATAGACTCAAGCTCTAATATTATCCTCATAGGCTCACTTTAACTCGCAGTCGTCGATCAATCCGTCAAAAGATTCGAGCACTGTAACTTGGTAACTTGAATCATGTACACCACTGTTTTAATTTATTATTTATTTACGTAAAATTAAAGTCAGAAACATATATTTGAGTATTTATTGTGAAGGCTTGCGTTCATTTCAAGACTCGAGCTCTTTTAAAGGCTCGAGCTTTTTTGAAGGCTCGAACCCTTTTAAAGCCTCGAAGCATGGCTCAGAGAACTCGCGTCACGGCTAGGCTCGGGACTACGAGCCTACCAAGCTCATTGAGCCCTGCCAATTCGCCTCGAGGCTTCAAAAGCAGAACTCGACGCCTCGAGGTTTGTACATCACTACCTAATCACCACGTCTGCTGCAAATTCGAAATACTGTTACCCGGCCCAGGATCCTGATATCGAACCTTTCGAATTATGGGGCTGGTCCAGTATTTAAACCACTGGTGGGTGACCAATAAGGCATTCATCCCTACTCACGTTGTATTTCCATCTTCCAGCCGTCTTCGTGGGTGGAGTGAGGCAGGGAAGGCTGCACAGCTCTGCAGGACAGCACCCGGCCCGCGTCCTCGATGGCCGGTGTGAATGTCAGGATACTGCTCGTTATGTTCCCGTCGGATGATGTCTGGGAGATGTAAAATGTATGCGAAATTTATTTAAAAGTTGGTATAAAAACATTTAATACAGGGTGTAAGGTGAATTGTGTTACAAGTCAATATCCGAATGATGTTAATAACATGATTATAGTTTAATGTTAACAATATTGATTTTCTTGTTGTCTGGGAGAGATTGCTAACAGCGATAGACCGCCTGAATTGTACAGTCCTTAATGTATTTTTTAAGTCAAACATTATTAAGCTATTGCATAGCTTCTATCGCGGGCCTTGAGCGTGGAGACCGAATCCAGAAAGTCCGTAACGAAAATAACCTAACCTAACACTCGGGGCGAGGCACGATCAAACAATTTTGAATTTCCGAAATTTAAAAGAATTTAGAAGAAAATAAGGATTTTGACAGTATGGTTGCCTATGGTTACCATATCTGCCAAAATAACAGAAAAATTTAATTACAAAAGCCAAAATTAGAAAATACATAAAATTATAAAATTAAGCTATTGCATAGCATCTATCGCGGGCCTTGAGCGTGGAGACCGAATCCAGAAATTCCGTAACGAAAATAACCTAACACCCCCCCACTTCGACCGGCACAGCGGTGATACTTTTTAGTTTTATAATTGCATAAGTTGATAAAAAATGCTATGCAATAGCTTTACCGCGGCAGTCTCCGAGTGCCACACGTCTTTTTTTTTGTATGGTGTGCAATAAAGAGTATCTATCTATCTATCTATTCATCAACATTTCTATAGAAATGTTTTTTGTAAAAATGGTTCCTTGGTAATTGAGTTTAGTATGGTAATTTTACTTTCTGAAGTTACACTTCTGTGATTGTTTTTGTGTGTCTGTAAAGTTTATCTGTCTGGTGAAATTTGTTTTATTTCTGTTTTTGATACTAAGAATGTATGTAGTTGCTTCGACAGCGAAATGCTATGAGTTCAAATACCGTTACAGGTAGTCGAACAATTAAACTCACAGGCAAATAAAACCAAAATTCTGACTATTCAAAACCTTACAAACATTTTTGCTTTAACAATATAAGCGCATAAAATAAAAAACAGGCATTTCTTAGTAACAGCGTTAAAATGTCTGCAATACAGCACAAAAGCCTCTAAAGGCGTTCAAACCACGGAATTTCGGGTGTAAATCTCGCTAAACGACTAACCAATGAGTTCTTGTAACCCTGTTTTTTTGCATTTCTCAGCATTTGTGTACGGCAAAATTTATAGTTTAAAATAAATACTAAACAGCTATTGAATAAGACGAACTCCGTGGAGGAGTGGGATACACGCTCGGTATTCAAGGTGTCGCCTGCTCCGATTGTTGTTGTTGCAGGGTTCGATTTCCGGACGGGAAAAAGTAGAAAAGTAAAAAAAAACTCAAGCCTGGGTGTATGTGGTACTTTCATTGTTTGTACAAATACACACATGTATGTGTGTTTGTAATTTTGTATTTACGTAGACGTCCTTTTACATGATCTGCTGAAATAGTTAAACTTTTTCAAGAAAACTAAAGTAAATTGACAATATAATTTAAGATGAGTAAAATTTCGGGGGTTTCTTTACGTCTTTGACATTAGTGCGAGTTTTTTAACAAAAATGTATAGCCTAAGTATTAAACCAAAAGCATTGATAAATCTCCGCTGGCTTAGGTACAGAGTTAAAGCCTTAAACAATTCCACCATACAAACAAAGCCTTGGCAGCTTATTGGTTAGAACAGCCGCACGGCAAGCTGTTGTTGGTTGAAGTACCATCTAAGACACTCAAAGTTTCAAGGAATGGCATTTTAAATATACAACAGAAAATTATTGCAGTACCTACAGTTTAGAAACTAAGTTTAAACTACATATAATACAAACAATATATGAGCAAAAAATACATAAACTAAATATTTAGACTATATTCCTTGAACTCGGTACAGTTTCTTTATTGAAAAAACCTTATTCACACTAATTTAGACATGCCGAGCACAAGAACAAAAAAGCTGCAGAGAGTTTAGTAACATATTGAGATGGGTTCTGTAGTTCCATGTTAAGAGGAAACACTACGGGCGAGAGAATTTAAAAATAGGTATTTGTAAAATCTATTGCTGTCGCGCAGTGCCAAACGCCTTCACCGCAGAGTGTGATAAAGACAACTGTTTCTTGGACTGAAAATACCTACTAAAAGCACACCAACGTTTCGTAGTCCCCCGATTACTTTTCCAAAACCAGACCGATTCAAATACTTTTTTTATTAAAAATTTAAGAAATGCTTTGGCCGTGTTTGTATGTTTTCCTTTTTTTCTAAAATTTGTTTTCTGGATGTTTGAACACAGCGGAAAATCTGGCGAATTTTTTCGATTTTTGAGGGCTCATATCTTTTTTATTATAAATAATTTATGAAAAAACAAAAAAACATAGAAACATCCCAATAGTGGCCATAGATTTTTGTAATAAAAAATATTGCTCTACTGGCTTTATCCAGGGAGGAAACAGGGGACTACGTTTGTATGGAAAAACGGCCGTTGTATTTCCTCTTAACGCTATCAAATCATAAGGGTAGGTAAATAACATGTTAAAATCTCAATAAAACGTTCCGTAAAATACCGTTTATAATTATATCAATGTGAATTCAAGAAATCAATACAAATGAAATCATACACTCCATAAACGGTATCATAAGGTTTTACGATGCCATCGATTTTAAATGAGATTCTCACTGATTCATATGTTGCAGGAGATTCGTTTGCCTTTTACCCATACTCGTACGCCATCATCAGAAATCGATTATCGTTTTTACAGGGCGTTTTATTTTTACCATCGCTTCGTTCGCGACTTCGCCCGCGTTGAATTAAGTAGGAGGCTAAAGTTATTTGCCTACAGAACCCTAACCCGATTGCCACTGCGGGCTGTGGTCCATGAATATTTGGTCCGTATTTCATCGCTTAGTTCATTTGGGTCGAATGTCTAAAAGGAAAGGAAAAATAGCAACACGCGAACGTACTGGCTAAGGATTGGTCAGGATTTAGTTCCACAGAACGGAGAACACTTGAAATTAGTAGCGGAATTTTCAGTTAAAACGAATTGGCTATTTGCTTAGTAAAGTAACAATCTATAATCATCCCACTGCATTGCTTCTATCATTCAGTTAAAGTCACCATAACAATGATGGGTACTGGCCTAAACACCACGCTTGCCAAATTTTGGTTGGTGATCACAAACTCCAGCAATATTCGAAAATTCGAAACTCTAGTTTCCCGACCCGGGTATGAACCCGGGACTCCATAAACTTGGCCCGGTACTCGAACTAGACCAACGGATCGTTAGGTATTTGCTTACAATAAGACAAAAGGACGAAATAACATACGTTCATACCTTAGAGAAATAATCAAAGGTTCATACAATGGTCAAGTTAAGTTTTTCATCATCATCCTCATCTAGCCTCCTTTAGTCGCCTCTTACGTCACATATAAGAAGAAAAATGTACAATTTTCCTTTCGTGCCAGCGCCAAACAACACTTGACCCTTGAGTTAACCTTTTAATTGCTCAAGAGACTAATCAAATTCTAAACTTATAAAAGCAAACATTTACAAAATTGAAAAAACAGTTTAACATTTATAGATGAAATTTAGCAGTAAGGAGAGGCTGACCATAAAAAACATTATGAAATACCGCTGGAGTTTCACCAGTATTTTTGGTTTGTTTGAACCACGACTGGCACGTGCCGTACGCTTCTGCTAATTGACCAATAGGAGCAGAGATTTCGTTCGGTGACAAGTTTCGACGCGTTTGTTTTGTTTTTCGTACGAAAATAAAAAAATCTTCGTGTTTTATTGCGCTTATCGTATAGCTTTACGAATTCTATCAGGAGTGAATGGGTTTTAAGTAAAAGTAGTTTAATTTAATGAATAGTGGTCGTGTAAATGTAAACCAGTGACAATATCATTGTGTACCTATATTAGTGCATGTATGTATTGTGTGTTAAGCGAGATTTCTGCAAGTCTTAGTGAACTTACTATGCAACCACCGACACAAAGTGACATTTGGAATTATTTTATACCATATAAAGATGACAAGGACAAGGCTGATTGCAAAATATGCAATAAAACATACTCTCGCAAGGGCCGTACCACCTCGTCATTGAGAAATCATTTGAAATCGATGCATGCATGCAAATATTAAAAATAACTACTATTATTTTATTTCTGCTATGAAAGATCTTCAGATCAGCATCTGCATCCGCATCCGTGGATGTGAGCCTCTAAAAATCCGCCTCCGCATCCGCAGATGTTAAAAAATCGACATCCTCAACAACCCTGGTTTGTACCTCCAACATCCGAAAGAAATATTTTTACAAATACTATATAGTATAGTAAAGATGAAACAGCTTTTAAATGCAATTAAATTTCAAGTGCAGCAGTCTTTCAGTAAGCGGAAGACTGTGGATTCTAGTCCCATATCAGGCACTTGCATTTTTATTCCAGGAATCGTATTTCATTCAATTAACTTCTCAATAGTGTACATTCAGGTATTGCCCAAGTCTGTGGTACGTCAATTATCAAATTACATTACGGATCTAGGAGCAAATTGGCCATTACTGTATCACGTGACAGCACAATACAGGCTGATAGCATTCGTATCAGTGCATGTCTGAATCAAATGCTTTGACGTTTGTGGTTTCTAGTGGAAATTGTATCGAAAATCTAATCCTTATTGTTGTTTAGGTCTATGTAATATTAGGGGTTAAAGTATAAAATTGCCGTTTTGTATGGACGAAATCGAGAAAAGTCATTTTTCCATACTAACAATTTTTTAGTTTTTTTAAAAACGCCTGAACCGTTTTCCATGCAATTAAAAGTGAAAGTTAGATGGTAATAAAGCTACGCATTATAGTATTTAAATTTCTGAAAATCAAAGTATATAATACAAATATACTTAATTGAAGCAAGAAGGACAGCTGACACATTGTAAGGGGTCTTTTCAACGACTTCCTTTGAAGTAACAGCACTAGTATTGCATTTTTTTTAGTCAAAAGTTACTTTATTTAGTTTTTGATACATTACAAAAAGAATTCCGTAATAATATGACTATACTTATGAGCTATAAACAAAATATAAAGTGGGAAAATAATCGGCAATTTCATACTTTAACCCCTATTATTAGGTAATTTTAGCATTCTACTTTACAACTACATTGGAATGTGACGATCACCACGATAGTCATCACGGACATTGCTGATCGCCATCTTTTGTGGAACTCCTTTAGATGCTCTTAGATCTATAGGAAGAGAAGAGATGGTACAGACAATGGCACGTCAACCTACCACAAAACGTCAAATTTTCTCAATTGATATTGATCTCTACTTGTTAGACTTAAATTTGAAAATTAATTTACTGACCTTTAACTTTTTGGGTAGGTTGACCTGCCATTGTCTGTAGATACTATTCTTATGTGTACCGGTCACAACACGACATGATAATATAATAATCTAGTTAAAATTTAAAATTTACATAATTATATAAAAAAAGATACACAATTGGCGACAGAGAGAGATAAGCGCCAATTTTTTACAATAATTTGAACATCAACAGTTTTAATTACCAAGTTTTATTTTGCTTATGTTATTGCTTTTAATTAGATATTACTAAATCTAGCATTTCATGGAATTCAAAAGGTTAAAATTACTGGCACTCATGGTTATCACGCATTCCCGAAGCACATTTTGCTTGCAACTACAACTTTTTGGTACTACTACTGTATTTGGACAAACAAGCAATTTTGAACCAAAAACTATGATTCAATCAGCTTTTTCGATAACTCGTATGGACCTCAAAGCGATTTAGCCGCTTTAAGAGCTCGAGTTTGGCGAATAAATCCACATTTATGGACGTTCGCAGTTTTCTATCGTCTCAGTCAGGTGGGACGTTAAGTGTCTTACGTAGCATTCCGTTGTCGTACGCTGCATAACTTTTAAAATTCAATTTGTAACGAGTTCCAAATGTAATTCTAAATCTGGCAGTTTGTTTAAAGTTGATTTAGAATTGAGAACCTCTTCTTTTTTATGTGTGAAGTTGAAAATAATCAATGTAAATATTAAAAAGAGTACACAGATGATGCTTTATTTCTTTGTAATCACTTGCAAGTATAAGTTAAAGTTGTTGTATTACATTGTAGTTTAGAAATCAAAAATAATGTTATGGTGGAAACTCAATAAATACTTAGGAATGTGTTTAAATAGTTTGAACATTTTACTTAGGTACGTTTTATACGCAAATTAACTCACGGATGAAATCATTATAATCAATGGTGTGGCGGAGCTAGCAAATTCTAGAACATTTTTCTTTTTTTTGTCGACGTAGGATGTTAAGTACTTATAAAAAATGCATAAAAAAGGCAAATATTTTCCACGACCATAGTTTTGATTGTTAATATAATCAACTGCATTACATACAGTTATTAAAATCATCGTTACTGCTGACCCTTAAGTGTACGGAATACTAAATTGGATAGTGGATGCCAGTTTGTTCCGTATCTAAATGGTTTTATGAAATTGCTAAAATGATTTATATTCGGCTTAATATCCGCTTTAAAAGAATCTTAAGTTACCAAACTATGGTGGCCTTCTTTGCGGAGTAGCGTACACACCGGGTTTCAAGGTCCGAGTTCCCGGGTTCGATTCCCGGACGGGCCAATGTAGGAAATAAGTACTTCTCTACATTTTCTCGGGTGTGGGTGTATGTGGTACACTAAATCATAATTTGACATAAAGCTGTGAAGTGAAAATACTTTCAGAAGTAAACTCTTATATCTGTAATAATCTGTTTGTTATTTAGTTAGTATTTGGATATAAGTGTAAATAAGATACGATGGGGTTGACATATCCGTAGGGTAAAACCCTTTAAATAAAATAAACTTTCAAAAAAGATATATAAAGTAAAGACGATTTCGGAGTCTGCAGAACATCTGTGTACCGTTGAACAAACGTTAAAATAAAATCGAGAGAACCGACGGTTTTACACACCGTCTTAATGCAGGCTCACATTGACAAGAGGAAGTGGAAGCGGATACTCGAGAGAGCGGCTAATTGCAGATATTATGAATTACCAACGACAAAACGGGTAAAATATACAATAATCTAAATATATAAAAATGAAAACTGATTTAATGACTGACTGACTGACTGACTGACAGACATATCAACGCACAGCCCAAACTACTGGGATTTAAAATCTGAAAATTTTCACCGTGCTTCCTTTTATAGTGTAGGTGAGCACTAAGAAAGGAATTTTGGAAATTCCGCCTCTAAGGGGGTAAAAAGGGCCCTTTAAGTTTGTATGAAACTCCGTCAGTTTTGAAGCTAAGTCGATGAAAATTCGTATCCAGCTACCTGATTAAAAATTAAGAATGACGTCTTTTAGGATTTTTGAAAATTTAATCTTTAAGGGGATAAAAAATGGGGGCAAAGTTTGTTCGGTTTCGCGTCATATCCATACTCTTTACATATTTGTACTCTGACTTTGCTTAGTTTGTTATGACATTCAATGTGTCAATCAGAAAATAAATAGGTAATTTCTTACAAACAGAATGGTATTATTTTAGAATTAAATAATTGACGCCGAAATGGATGAATTAACTGAATTAAAACGTGTAAAACTTTCATTAAAGGCTGCATTACAAAATTCGGCAGCCAGATACAAAACCTACGAGAAATTTCTGATTAAGAATTAAAATTAGTGAGTCTGATCAGCTGGTGAAGTGACAAATGAACAAATTTACCAAGAATAATTTGGGAGAGATACGACTACAAATAATATTACTGATGACCCACAGTTGGAAACTGAGATTGAAGAAAAAAATAACCTTCAGGGTATTACAACACAGCTTAAACTAAAACTGCAGAGTTTGAATTCGATAGTACGAAACAATTCCATGTATGCAGAAGGTACTGAGGAGCAAAGGTCGGTCACAAACAAATCTTAGGACATCTAAATTGAACTCAGTACCATTAGACAAGGACGAAACATTCAAAAACATCATTAAACGGTTGGATACGTACTTAAAACTGAACAGATGTGATGATATCGATACAAGGAAATACACGTCAATCTTTGAGCCCAGAATTACATCAGAAAACGTATTATATTATATTTTTGTGCTCCACGGGATCCTTGTGAGTTAGAATTTGAAGAGTTGGATAAAATTCAGTTAGTAAATTACCTATCAACAACTCAAAATTGGACAGATTACTGGAAGATTTAACAATGGTGTTTGACGGAACTCTTGTTTGAATATCAAACTACAAAGCTCAATTAGTACTTCAAGAAAATGTGACACCAATTTTCATCTAGCCGCGACGTATTCCATATGCCCTGAAGGACAAAGTTGACGAAGAAATAAGGAGGCTATGTAACGAAAAGACAAAACTTGAAAATTCCTATTGGATGTCTTATGTATATGTATATTGGTACATATTTAGAAAATAAATATCGGTACTTACCATAAGAATGGTATTATTTAGAACTTAATCATTTTTAGGGTTCCGTACTCAAAGGGTAAAAACGGAACCCTATTACTAAGACTTCGCTGTCTGTTCGTCTGTCCGTCTGCCTGTCACCAGGCTGTATCTCAAGAGCCGCGATAGCTAGACAGTTGAAACTTTCACAAATTATGTATTTTTGCTACCATTGCGGTTATAACAACAAATACTAAAAACAAAATAAAACAAATATTGAAGGGACAAAAAAAATCGCGTTTGTTGTATTCCCATACAACAAACGCGATTTTTTTGTCCTTTTTGGTTCGATATTAATAATGGCAACAGGCACATAATGGCACTTCAAATATTCACAAAACACTCAGTTATATTTCTAACTTTAATAATCAATAATTAAATTAATATTTAAGGGAGGTTCCCACACAAAAAAATCAATTTTTTGCTTATTTTTGCTTCATATCAATAAATGGTAACAGGTAGGCATTACATTAACTAAATTAAAGTAGGTACCTAATGTTGTTTTCGTAGTCAATGGTACGGAACCCTTCGTGCGTGACTCCGACTTGCACTTGACCGATTTTTGTTTATACGGTAGAGACAAATGTTGGGAAATCGAAAAAAGTGTATAGAATTACACTGTTGTACCTTATGACATTATCAACTATATTAAGCAGTACAAAAATAATTCCTAAACTGGGCATAGACCCGTATCTCAGGCAGGAAAAGGTAACGGGTGTGTTGCAACAACACTAAGCAGCTGACTGGTGGATTAAATCAATATAGACTGGTAGACCATTTGACAAGCTTCCATTTAAAAGATAATTTGATAAACTTCCATTTAGTAACGATTTATTTTTTCTAGGACGCACCGCTTTTGGGGGCCTGGCAAAGTTTGTTTAGTGAAACTGCCTTTCTAACGCATCCAAATTATCTTTTTATTTAATATCCTCCATATTTAAAAAATACACTTTTAAAACATGAAAATAAAACGTTGAAAAAAAATCACCTCACTTCATAATTCCGTGTTGTTTAACTTAGGAATAGCTACCACCACGCACCCACTAATGACCAAGCAGCAGTAATTAATGATGTTTTGCTGACATCATTTGAAGCTGAAGAAATATAAAAATTTATAGACACAGTGGTCAGTACAGTCGAATCAGTTCTCTATCCTGTCAAGTTTCTGAACACTTTTTATCCTACTGATCATCCTCTACCATTCATGCCTCGAACCTACATCCCACATGAAAGTTTTGTGAAACTACGTCAGCTTTTTGGTATAAATTTTGTTATGTTGTTTATAAGGATTTTTTTATAATTAAATATTTGAGGGGGTGAAAAATGGTTGAAAATTTTGTGTTTAACATCATATTGAGGTACTTGAAACTTCGTTTATCGATCATGAAGGGAGAATGACATAGGACTGGCTTTTTCAGAGCTCTACACCGATGCTGGTACTACACTGGTCTTCTGTCCAAACGTAGTATGCAAGCAAATTGTCTTTGTAAAATCGCCTTTTTAACGCTTATGGATCGAGAAAAATGGTAACCTACTTGGTTGGAAATTAAGAATGTGGTTTTTTACACAGGGCCACTTCTTCCAGGGCTCTACGCCAGTGTTGATCATATTCGAATAAAGCCTTGCAAGCTGCTTTGAATGGTTTGTTGTACTACAGCGTTGACAGTTTTGAAAGTTTCAAATGATATTGTACTTCAGATTTCATGTAAATGCAAACAGATGTGGTGCGAGCTCGCTTGGACCACGGTTCGCTAGGAGAACTAACACCGGATCCCTAAATAGTTTAAATCGGCCCCTTTCATCCAACTATTGTATCAACGGGCCCCGGTAAGTCGGCAACGACGTATCGGCTCCCACTAAGTGCCCACCACCACCTCGTCCGAGATGGGCACCTTCGGCACCGTAGGCAAAGGAACTGGAGGAAAAGAGTGGAGGAGAAGGGGGTGAGTCGTGACGAAAACTTTGTAACAGATCAAAACCTACGCGTGCGAAGCCGCGGGCATCAGCTAGTTACGAATATAATGAAACACTCAATCTCAAGACATTTTTTTGTTTAGTTGTTTTGTGCCTCGTTGTACTTTAAGACGCTGACATGAGCCAAATTGAGCTCAATGAAGATTGTTTTGCTTTAAGCCTATGGCTCGTATTGTTGCCAAATTCTATGTAGTTGTAATTGATCATATTTTCGACCAGGTGGCTGTTTCCAAAACACGATTCTAAAAACTTTTCTCGATAGAAAAAAATCTCAAAGTAGCCTCTGAAAATACATAAATTACCATTTTTCTCAGCAGTCCGTATAACAATGATAATAAAATTGTACTATATTGTATATTACATGTTGCTTAAGCAAATGGCTGATTTAGATTTTTAATAAAATGGCAATTTTAAATTGCACAACGAATTTTGTTGTTTGGCACTTAGGCCCTTCTATTCCATGCGCTTTTTCTCTGTCACTCCTACGGGAATTGACAGTGATAGCTGCGGCGCGTTCCAAAGAAATTCAAAGGCGAATAAATTTGTGGGCGTGTTTATTGCTCAAGGTCATCGGCTGCAGTCAGCGTCTTAAGTGATTAGTTACAAAAAATAATTTATTCTTCTATTTCGTTCACTGGCCGGTCCGAATAGACCCCATCACAAACAGTTATTGGGCGATTCACACCGCGGTCCGAAACTACCCATTAGAAAAAAGCTCTTGAGCAATTCATACCGCGGTCCGAAACACTCGTACGAAACGCCCCAATACCCGACGAAACGGAGGGGTCATCCCCTGGTTGAGTTAAGTGAGGTTGTGTGTTTTTGGACACAAACAAATGTTCCCATCTATCTCCAGAACAATTTTTTATTTTGAATTTCAACAAACTAATAGAAAGTAGGTTTGTATATAAGTATTTTTTATGGCATTATGAATCGCTAACTGATAAAAATGTTTTCTTTCGATTCTAACTTTTCTATTGTAATACCGCCATAAAAGCTTTTTATTTGTTTTAAGTGGCAATTATTGATTTATGTTAATTTTACTATCTTGCTTTTAACTTATACAGGATGAAATTTGAACCACTTTCCAAAATTTTTATATGCGGTCAGTATCGTATTTAGAGCCTATTTATGAAGTAAAAAATTTAAATTAAGTTGTAACCCGAAAATATTTTTCGCGATATAGTTTTCAATTTTTACGGTCCCAGACCTGTTAAGGTATAAAGGGAAACACAAAAACTTATGAATAGTATTGTAATAAATAAATGAGATGCACATTGCGTAAAAAAAGTGCTACTAGGATGCATTATCAATTTTTTTTTATTTTTGGCGGACATTTACAAAGTTCTTTATCTTCACATTTTTGTGCTGGGCTATACCAAAAGAAAAAATACGTCATTTGTTTTTTGCCTCGTAGATTAATATATTAAAATTTGGAAAGTGGTTAAAATTTCACCCTGTATAATGAATACGTAAGTTTCAATTGATGGTAATTATGTACTCAAAGATTGGGATGACCTGATAGATAATGACTGGAATAAAACATAGGCTATGTACGGTCCGACACCGTAAAGGACATAATTTTTGCAGAATGATAGCTTTTAGTCTCTAGATTATAGTTATGCAGAATGATAGCTTTTAGTCTCTAGCTAGATTATGCAGAATGATATCTTTTAGTCTCTAGATTATAGTTGTATATAAACTGTGTCAGTTCATTTTAATCCCTCAACCCCCAGGAGGCACTCAGGTGCCGCGATAACAATTAATTTCAATTGTGTCTGGAATAACTCACGATCGAGGGATTAAGTACCAAAAAAATTTATGTCCTTTCTTACATCTGCAATAGCGTTGCTATTTGCAACTGACCTTTATTACTTTAAAATACAAAGTACTAATATTTATTTTACACTATAGTTCGCTTTTATTGCCCAGCAAGATGGCCGTGACTCACAACATTTCATTTAGTGTATAATTTCAATATTAATAAATTTGTTCAAATAAAATATCAACAAGGAGTTTGGTTGTTCAGCTCATTAATATCAGCATAGCATGACAGTTGGTTCGTAATAGACCGAACAGGATACTTAGTATCCTGTAAAAAAATACGTGTATTATATACTAAGAAACAAAACAAGATCCACTAGATCAGTGTTTCCCAAACATTGTTCTGCTATGGCCCGGTAATTTTCACACTGCGCCTTTGTGACCCACTTAATACGTTAAAACCAAACTGGTATACCATTAGGTAAAATATTACACATTTATTAATAAATAAATAAATAAATAATAAATAAATGTGGACAACATCACATACATTGTTCTGATCCCAATTTGAATAACTATTGAAAGCATTCGTATTTTGGAAACCAGAAACAACGAAGGTACCACAAACACCCAGACCCGAGAAAATGTAGAAAAACACTTTTTTTCCACATTGACCCGTCCGGGAATCGAACCCGGGACCTCGGAGCAGGCGACACCTTGAAAACCGGTGTGTACGCCACTCCGCCACGGAGGTCGTCAATTGCATTAATAGAAAAAATGTTTCATTAATACTACAGTTTAGTCACTAAATTTTAGTGCGATTACTTCGCACGCTGCCTATCTATGTTTTACTACAGAATTCAAGTTTCCCGAAAACGACTAAAGTTTAAGAAGAATATTTACCATGCGTCGATCGATAGTAGATATTATTTTATAAACAAGGAGGGAATGTTGCGACCAGATATTTTATTTTGATGGCCCGGTACCGGGTCGCAACCCGGCAAATGTTAAACGCTGCACTAGATCATGCTTGAAGATAGTCACAAGATAAGAAGAAAAGAAAGGCTTAAGTCAATAAACGCTTATCGCTCCACACCCGCCTCTGCTCATCAATGTAAACACTTTCTTAATCCTCACACATCTTTGGAAACCGCAGAGTCACGTAGAAGGTACCACAGGTGTGGTTTATAGGTAGAATTAAATTCAAATATCATTTGCTAACACAGTGGATAATGTTCATATTGGAGTAAGTTCGCTTCAGACCGAATGTACCGGCTGATTGAATTCCAATTACAGTTGTTTGTAACGTAAAGGTCATGCCACTGCAGAGCAAAGGCTTCAATCAATGAATGTACAGGCATACTCACCACCGAATCCAGGACCCGGACATCTTTGCACGGTACTTAAGCCATTAGACCATTGGAGTGTTAGTTGAACCACTTCCCACCGCGGCGGGGCATTAGGGACGTATCATTATAGAATTATTTCATTTCACAATCATCACACGACATACAAGCTCGCGATTGACACAGTCAAATTGTTCCAACTGTGCAGTTAAATTGGGATTTGGTCAGCATATACTTGAATATAAACGTATTAGTGATGTGGTATCATCGATAGTTGGTGAGTCGATAATTTTGCATAAAACCTTAGAATAAATGAGTTTGTAGTACAATCTGCCGTTTGTAAAGTATCGGCCTATAATCATCCCACTGTAGGGCAAAGGCCTACATTATTGACTTCAAGTTACTTAATGATTAAAAAATTAAAATTGAAAATCTTAGTTGAAAATCATGTCTTGTGCTGGCTGTTTCACTGCTTTCTCTAAAGAAGACTCGATCACCTGTACTAGGAAAACATGTAAAAAGACCTTTCACTTGCTGTGCACTCAAACCTATAATCTTTCTACTGACCAAATAAAGAACTGGACTTGTCCTGATTGTCACGCTGTCAACAAGAAAGGCGGTGATAATTCCCAAACTCCTGCAAAAGCCTCAGATCTGGAAAACGTTACATTACGCAACAAATCTAGTCGGTCCGTATACTCACCAATTAACCCTACACTCATGATTGACGACATAAGAGAGGTTGTTAGGGAAGAATTAAGTAAAGTCAAAGAGTCAATTATATCAGAATTACAGGAAAGTCTACGCTATATGGTAAAGACCGAATTTAAAAAAAAAAACTGATGCTATCACTTGCTTGGAGACATCTGTCTCATTTGTTACGGAGGAATACCATTGTATTAAAAAAGAGCTTGCCTCTACTACTTCATCAATGTATTTATTGCGTAATGAAAATGAAAACTTAAAAGAGACCGTCCGAATTATGGTAAATAGACTTGAAGGCATAGAGCAACATAATAGATCTTGTAATCTTGAAATCCAGTGTATACCAGAGTACAACAATGAAAACATACCGACAATCATAAAACAATTATCTAAAACAATTTGTTGCGATCTGGTTGATGCTGACATACATCATTACACACGAGTCGCAAAGAACAACAAAGTGGACCCAAGACCTAGATCCATCATAGTTAAACTAGCAACCCCACGTATTCGTGACAAGTTTCTGGCATGTGCAATTGTTTACAACAAAAAGCATAGCAATGACAAAATGAACACGAGTCATATTGGTTTCGGCGGAGATAAAAAACCGATATATGTAGCTGAACATCTATCTCCCGTGAACAGAGCCCTACACGCCGCTACTCGCCTGAAAGCTAAAGAGAACGGGTATAAGTTTGTATGGGTAAAACTCGGTAAGATTTTCATGCGTAAAAACGAGACTTCTAATCACGTTTATGTAAAAAACAAGGAATTTCTGGATAACTTTGTCTGGTAATTTTATTCATTATTATATATTAATTTATCTTTCCTTGAGCCTGGTTTTGTTTTACATATGACAAAGTTTGTCTATTACAAATGTTGACTCATTCTAGTAAATGCTTGTGCACCTGTATCCTTCTGATACAGGTGCACAAGCATTTACTAGAATGAGTCAACATTTGTAATTGAGAAAATTGTTCAGTAAATGAAATGTATTAATATTGATAAATTTAGACTGTTATTTAAATATTAAAAAAATTCAATAATTTAAAAAATTATTACCAAAACGTGAGAGGTTTACGCATGAAGACTCATACATTTTATTGTAACTTGTTATGTTTCAACTTTGATGTGATTGTACTTACAGAAACTTGGTTAAAAGACAGTGTTTACGACTCAGAACTCTTTGACGATCGATTTATTGTTTACAGACGCGACAGGCATGTACTTAATAGTACAGGTAAAGTTAAAGACGGAGGTGGTGTACTTATAGCAGTTTCCAAAAAATATAACAGTCATCGTATTGAAATATTCGAAAGTAGTACGAACGAAGACTTGTGGGTAAGTTTAATTTTAGACAATAAATCTTATACTTTGTGCGCTCTGTACCTTCCACCTCCGGTCAAAAGAAGTGATATGGACTCTTTTGTTAATAATTTTAACAAAATCACAGAATGTCATAATTTAAATAATATACTGTTGATTGGCGACTTTAATCTCGGTTGTATCACATGGCCAGGTTTACCGTTTTCCACCGATTCAGTTCCTAAGCATAATGGTTCTAGTATTGCGCAGATTTTGATGGATTTCGCCTCTCTTAACAACCTCACTCAATTCAATAATGTTTCCAATTCTAATGGGAAAGTACTAGACTTGGTTTTTTCTAATTATAAGAGTGTAAGCGTTGAGAAAACGACTGATGTGCTTGTGAATGTGGACCGTCACCATCCTCCAGTTACTATTGATGTTGCATTTGAAAGGCCGTACAGACATATACACAGTGAAAACCAAATTTATAGATATAATTATTATAAAGCTGATTTTGAGTCAATTATAGAAGATTTAGAGAAGATTGATTGGCTCAGTGAGCTAAACAGGTGCGGTGATGTGGATGCTATGCTTGATCTATTTTATGATAATTTGCATGTTCTAATTAGTAAGCACGTACCTAAAACATTGAAAAAAAAAGATAACCATCCCAAATGGTTTCCTAAAATCCTTATTAAGCTATTAAAACAGAAACGCAAGCTTTTAATCAAATATAAAATTAATAAAAATCCTCTAGACCACATTTCGCTTTTGGTTTTGAGTAAGCGTTGTGCTGCATTGGCCACTCGTTCCTATAAAATTTACATAAATAATATTGAACGACTCATCGCAAGTAATCCTAAATACTTTTGGTCATACATAAAAAACAAAAACAAATCAGATTCTCACTATCCCTCAGAAATTACTTACAATAATGAAACAGCAACGAACGGACCTGACATCTGTGAGCTTTTTGCAAAAAACTTTCGGTCCATTTACACTAACTTTACAGCACAGGATTTTACCTTAAAAGATTCTCACCTAATAAACAATTCTTTTTACTGTAGTATTTCTAATATGCACCTTACAATGGAGTCTATCCGCAATTTATTAAAAAGACTTGACTTTTCAAAGGGCGCTGGTCCAGATGACATCCCACCCTACTTTATCAGTAAATGTGCTGATTATATTGCTCTACCACTCCACATTATTTTCAATAAATCTCTCAGTAGTGGGCAATTTCCAACCTTTTGGAAGATTGCTAAAGTTGTTCCAATTTACAAAAATGGTGATAAAAGAAACATTAGTAACTATAGACCAATTTCAATACTGTCAATCATCCCTAAAGTTTTCGAGGCGCTAATATATCCACACTTGTATGCTCAAGTTAAGCACCTAATTACTGATAGACAACATGGATTCCTGAAAGGGAGATCAACCAGCACAAATCTCATTACTTTCACTAATGTCATCGCTAATAATATGGACTCCCAGTTACAAACTGATGCTGTCTACACTGATTTTTCCAAGGCATTTGATAAAATTTGTCACGAGATATTGTTACACAAACTGTCAAAATACGGGTTTGGCGGTCCCTTGCTTCGTTGGTTACGATCATATTTATCTAACCGCTCTCAGTATGTAGTTTTAAAAGGCTATCGATCAGAACCATATTTTGCTACATCAGGTGTACCCCAGGGTTCACACGTGGGCCCCTTACTCTTCGATATTTTTATAAACGATGTTGTTGATGCCATTAGGCACAGTGAGGTATTTTTATATGCAGATGATCTAAAGCTAATCAAAGCTATACAATGTGATGAGGATGCTAGACTTCTGCAATTAGACCTCGACAATTTAGTTAAATGGTGCAAAACCAATGGAATGTCCCTTAATATTAAAAAATGTTACCATATTAAATTATCTCGAAAAGCTAGGTGCCTCAACACACAGTACATAATAAATGACACTAAATTAGTAGAGGTTAATACCATTCGTGACCTAGGCGTTATTATTGACTCAAAATTAACATTCCTTCCGCATATTGATGACATAATTACTAGAGCCTCAAAAACACTTGGATTTATCATTAGAAACGCTAAAGTGTTCAAAAATCCCCTGTCTAAAATTGTAACTTACAATTGTTTCGTCAGAAGCATTCTCGAGTACTGCTCTGTGGTCTGGTCCCCTCAGTACAGTGTGCACCAGCTTCGCATTGAACGCATTCAGAAGCGGTTCACACGGCATCTTTCGTTTAGTTGTGGTTTGGCTAAAAAAGTCATGAGCTACTTTGAGCGAATCCAACACTTTAAGATGTATAGTCTTCTTACTAGACGCAAAATTTTAGACCTTACTTTTCTTTTTAAGGTAGTTAAAAACGTAGTGGACTGTCCTCCGCTTCTCCGCAGTATTTTTATTAGAGTCCCTCGCCAACCACCACGTCATCCACTCCCACTATTTGGTAAGGCTATCGCGCGCACCAACGTCCAATCTCATGCTGCTTCATACCGCTTGCCAGAAGCTTATAATAGGTTAAGTGACGGTATCGACATTTTTCACGACTCTCTCACTGAGTTCAAAGCTAAGATAACCGAGTTGTTAAGGGAGGTGTAGTCCTATTACTATGTTTAGGTTTTATAAACCATTTGGATCAGCGGTAGTAAACGCTGCTACTGAGCCATGGGTCGCGGGTTCGATCCCCGCACAATACAAATATTTGTGTGCATGAACATGTCTGTTTGAAAAAAAAAAGTCTTAGTCAAAAAAAAAAAAAAAAAAGTAATTAAGTAAGTTTATCGGTTGTCTAGTACCCCATACGACAGGATACTTAATAGTAGCTTAATTTGGGACTAGATGGCTCTGTGTGGCCCAGTGTGGCATGTCTTAAAATATTATTATTATTATTATATTGTAGAGCTCATTTATTTTATACATGTTTATATACTGTCCTTCAAAATTTTAGTTTCGCATTATAATTAGTTTCTAATTTTAATCTAACTCCGTCCGTATTGTGTATGATGTGGCCGCCTTAAGAAGATTTTTACATTTTATAAGTATCACCTATGAAGATTATATAAGTAATTTACCAATGTAATTATCCCTGGCAGTCCAAATTAAATAAATAAATAAATAAATGATGATGGGTGGGATGTTAAATTTTACATTAAACCTTAAAATAAGTAAGAATGTAGTACTATTTTAGTATCTTATGGCTGAGACCTTGGAAGACCTGAACATTATGCTCGAAGATCTCGGTAATGCTTCTCAAAGAGTGGGTCTTAGGATGAACATGGACAAGACGAAAATCATGTTAAATGCTCAGGTTGCACCCGCTCCAGTTAACGTTGGGAACATTGCACTCGAAGTGGTTGACCACTATTTTAACCTGGGACAGATAGTCCAGTTAGGTAAGTCCAACTGCGAGAAAGAGATCTCTCGTCGAATCCAGCTCGGATGGGCAGCGTTCAGGAAGCTCCGGCATATATTCGAGTCCGAAATACCTCAGTGTCTCAAGACGAAAGTCTTTGACCAGTGTGTGTTGCCAGTAATGACCTATGGGAGTGAGACGTGGTCGTTTACTATGGGTCTCATAAGAAGGCTCAAGATCACCCAGCGAGCAATGGAGAGAGCGATGCTTGGTATTTCCCTACTCGATCGAATCAGAAATGATGAGATCCGCTAACCGAGAGCTAGCTAATCCGAGAGAACTAAAACAACCGACATCGCTCGAAGGATTGCATCGTTGAAGTGGCAGTGGGCGGGACACATAGCGCGGAGAACCGATGGCCGTTGGGGCGGAAAGGTTTTTGAATGGCGACCGCGTACCGGATGACGTTCCATGGGCAGGCCCCCTACAAGGTGGACCGACGATCTGGTCAAGGTCGCAAGAAGCCGCTGGATGCGGACAGCACAGGACCGATCGTTGTGGAGATCCTTGGGGGAGGCCTATGCCCAGCTGTGGGCGTCGTTCGGCTGATATGATGATGATGTAGTACTATTGACAGTTAGTGAGTCGAAATCGAAGGTATATTACTTTAAACTCAAAATAATGTGAACTACTCGACTATAATTATTATTAAACAGTTTAGTTTCTTGCATCGATTTCGGTACAGTTTTAGTAACAATTTTTATTATACAGGTGTACATTTCCATTGGCTGGCCTAACAGCTATTTTGTAAGGACAATCTTTAGTGCCGTGTGGTCCTTCTTATCTGGTAAGAATCGAAAGACATGACTGCAGGCGCATTGTCAGAAGAAGACAGATAGCAGCATCTTCACTTCATTATTTAGCAAATTATGATCGCCAAGCCATCTGCATCTTTTTGGGAGGCCTATGTCCAGAAATAAACTAATGCGACTAAATGACATATTAAAAAAAAATGAATTTCATCTAATTATTGTGATTAATGTGCCTTCAGAAGAGAGCTAGATGGATTTTCTAGTTATTTATATAAGAAACGTGTCACAATTTACAGTTGCTTGTTTTTTTTATTTATTTTGTTTTTATATAATCGTAACGGAAAAAGCGCCGCTATTAAGCCACCGATCAATATCTATCGATAGTAACAACAAAAGTGGTTTTCCCAACACTAGTACATCAAAATGGTGATTAAAAAGGCAGTTCCTCGTCCAAATGAAAGGGTATTTTTAGGAAATTGATCAATTCGCTTTGTGACAGCCGCGATTGATGCGTTGTCAAAGCATTTGATTTGGCTACTATAAATTGGGCAACGATAAAGCCACAAAGTATAAAGGATCCGTAGGATCGCTTTTGTTGAAAATGATTAATGTTTTATTTGATATTTGAGCAATTAAATTGCAATTATAATATCGCCCGCCCGCCCGGCATGCGAGGAGATGCGGGTTCGAGTCCCGCCTGAGACATTATTTTTCAAGTTTATACAGGGTGAAATTTTAACCACTTTCCAAATTTTAATATAGCAATCTACAAGGCAAAAATCAAATGACGTATTTTTTCTTTTGGTATAGTCCAGTACAAAAATGTCTATATATAGCACTTAGAAAATGTCCGCCAAATATCTAAAATTTTTGATACAGCATCCTGGTAACACTTTTTTTACGCGATGTGCATCTCATTCATTAATTACAATACTATTCATACGTTTTCGATTTTCTCTTCATGCCTTAACAGGTCTAGGACCGTAAAAATTGAAAACTATATCGCGAAAAATATTTTCGGGTGACAACTTGACTTACATTTTTTATTTCATAGATAGGCTCTTAATACGATACTGGACACATATAAAAATTTTGGAAAGTGGTTAAAATTTCATCCTGTATACTGATGATTAATGTTATGTCAAGAAGCCTTGACTAAACCCATAGACACATTACCATCATTAGTCAATTTTAGCGAAATACTTGGCATCTTCAAAATGAAGATTTTGCGACAATCACCACGCTTGACAGGCGAGTTGAGTTCAAACGCAGTTTGTTCAATGATGGAGAAAAGATGCTGCTGTCCGTCTACATCTGGCGGCTATTATTCAATCGGCTCTTAAGAAGAAACACAAGGGCCGTTTTTCCATACAAACGTAGTCCCCTGTTTCCTCCCTGGATAACGCCAGTAGAGCAATATTTTTATTGCAAAAATTTATGGCCACTATTAGCATGTTTCCATGTTTTTTCATAAATTAATTAATAAAAGAGATATGAACCCTCAAAAATCGAAAGAATTCGCCAGATTTTCCGCTGTGTTTGGCTAAATTTTAGAAAAAAAGGCAAAACGTACGAACACGGTTAAAGCCTTTCTTTAATTAATTATGGATTTAGAAAATTATTTTGCTAAAGATTTCCGCTTGTTAATATACCGGCCTAGATACCTTCACCACACTACCCGCACTAACACTGATTGAGCAAGCACTATTTCATGCAGGAAAACCGCCCGCCCTCCCTCAAAAATGCATGCAGTACAGTTAATGCAATTATTAGTACCCAACACCAATATAATAAAAACCTCGACGCGTTTCGCCACTTCACGTGGCATCCTCAGGAGATGTTGTCGCCTTCGCTGCGCTCCGACGACTAAGCTGTGAAAACTGTCGAACAGGCCTTTTATAGAAACTCCCGTAGGCCTGTAGGTTTTTATTATATTGGTGTTGGGTACTAATAATTGCATTAACTGTACTGCATGCATTTTTGAGGGAGGGCGGGCGGTTTTCCTGCATGAAATAGTGCTTGCTCAATCAGTGTTAGTGCGGGTAGTGTGGTGAAGGTATCTAGGCCGGTATATTAACAAGCGGAAATCTTTAGCAAAATAATTTTCTAAATCCATAATTAGTTATGGATTTCCGCAAAGTAACGCCTGAGTCTATTAATTACTTTCTTTAATTATTAATGAAAAAATAATTTAAATCGGTCCAGTTTTGGAAAAGTAATCGAGGGACTACAAAACGTTGATTTAGTGTGCTTTTTGTAGGTATTTTCGGTCCAAGAAGCAGTTGTCTCTATCACGCTCTGCGGTGGAGGCGTTTGGCACTGCGCGACAGCAATAGATTTTACAAATACCTATTTTTCAATTCTCTCTGCCATAGTGTTTCCTCTTAAGATACCCTTAGGAAGAATAGGGTGGGTCTATTCTATTTTTGTGCAGCCACTAAAATGCTTTAGACAATGGTCTAGTAAATTTAACCAAAAACCTTCACTGAGCCTTCACTTGCAGAAAACTTTTCCACACACCTTATTTTGTAATTATTATATTACTTTATACCGCATTTTTCATTAGTATCTTTATAACATAACATGTTCATTTAAATAGATAAATAAGTTTGTTTATTTATCTCTTTTCTTTCTTTCTTTCTTTAACAAACGAGTGGTGGGCTTACTATTTATAGTTATGTTGTGGTAGCAATTAAACTGCCAGACGGAAGGTTTAAAACCAGCGATTACCTATAGCTCAAAACTTATAAAACGCTAAGTATTTTTATGGAAACTAAAATAGATTTATTGGTGCGGACATTGTAGTTTGAAAACATCAAAACGTTACATGTGTGAAAGGTTACGAGTTTTTGGGACGGCCTTAAACAAAGCAGTGCAAGCAATTGAGTTTACAAATATAAATGAAAATAAATATGAATGAAAAATACTGAAAACATGTTACAGAAACTGCGTCTGAATATCAAAGATAAATGAAATATTCAAAACACGGTGATGATATACAGGATGGTAAATGGTATTAAAAGTAGATATCATAATACATTTGAATTTATTTACTAAATTAAATTACTGTTACTAAAAGGGATCATGGCCCGGTACTCCTCTAAAACCTCTAGACCAGGGGTCGGCCACCTTATGGCAGGCTAAGACCAAAGGGATAAACTAATGGCGGGCCGCATTTGTAATATTAGGGGTTAAAGTATGAAATTGCCGTTTTGTATGGACGAAATCGAGAAAAGTCATTTTTCCATGCTAACAATTTTTTTGTTTTTTTTTAAAAACGCCTGAACCGTTTTCGATGCAATTAAAGGTGAAAGTTAGATGGTTATAAAGCTACGCATTATAGTACTTAAATTTCTGAAAATCAAAGTAGATAATACAAATATACTTAATTGAAGCAAGAAGGTCAGCTGACACATTGTAAGAGGTCTTTTCAACGACTTCCTTTGAAGTAATAGGCACTAGTATTGCAATTTTTTTTTAGTCAAAAGTTAATTTATTTAGTTTTTGATACAATACATTTAGAATTACGCAATAATATGACCATACTTAAGAGCTATAAACAAAATAAAAAGTGGGAAAATAATCGGCAATTTCATACTTTACACCCTATTATAAACGTTTAATCAGTATAGATACCCCATAGAAAAACAAAAATAAAAAACAAAAAAAATATATAAAAAATAATGTGATGTCTGAGATTCCGCCATGATTCCGCACGCAATGCAGGCTATTTTTTGTATGTTAGCTGTTATATATTTTGTAGTTGCAATTCGTAGAATGGCACTCAAGTTCTTATCATGGTTCGTTCATGCATTTAATTGGATATTTACAACTCATTTGTAAAATATTTACGGACCGCAATTAAGACATCATCGGGCCGCATGCGGCCCGCGGGCCGCGGTTTTTCGACCGCTGCTCTAGACCAATACCAACACATTAAAAAAATAAAAATAATAATACGTTTATTTTAGGCAGATAGTGTTAAAAGCCCATAATAGTAAAATTAATAGACTCAGGCGTTACTTTGCGGAAATCCATAACTAATTATGGATTTAGAAAATTATTTTGCTAATGATTTCCGCTTGTTAATATACCGGCCTAGATACCTTCACCACACTACCCGCACTAACACTGATTTGAGGAAGCACCTGCACCACACTAACACTGATTGAGCAAGCACTATTTCATGCAGGAAAACCGCCCGCCCTCCCTCAAAAATGCATGCAGTACAGTTAATGCAATTATTAGTACCCAACACCAATATAATAAAAACCTAGTCGTCGGAGCGCAGCGAAGGCGACAACATCTCTTGAGGATGCCACGTGAAGTGGCGAAACGCGTCGAGGTTTTTATTATATTGGTGTTGGGTACTAATAATTGCATTAACTGTACTGCATGCATTTTTGAGGGAGGGCGGGCGGTTTTCCTGCATGAAATAGTGCTTGCTCAATCAGTGTTAGTGTGGTGCAGGTGCTTCCTCAAATCAGTGTTAGTGCGGGTAGTGTGGTGAAGGTATCTAGGCCGGTATATTAACAAGCGGAAATCATTAGCAAAATAATTTTCTAAATCCATAATTTGCCCATAATAGTGTTAGTAAATTACAAATAGTGATGATAATAATGTTAGTTAGAAGCAATGAAATAATTATAAAAACGATTGAGACATAAAAATAAAAAACAATAACACTAACGGCCGGTTCCAATTACCTATCTATCTTCAGTTTTGTCATATCGGAGATAGGAAACAGTTTCTATCTCTGTTTTTGCCGTCCAGAGAAACAAAGACAGAAATTGTTTTTTTATCTCCGATATGCCAAAACTGAAGATAGATAGGTTATTGGAAATGGCCGTAAAACACCTAACTAGAAATATGCGGGACCAGTCGCAACAGGGGCACCGACTTATGCTTTTATATAAATTAAAGAATGTTTTTGATACTCACAGTTTCTCTGACAGTCTTCAGTCTGGTCCCCCCCTTCCACCAGGATATGGTGGGCTTGGGCCTAGCACCGACCGCTTGGCAGATCAGCTCGGTGCTCTGACCCGCCACGAGAGGGCGCTTGCCGCCTTGTAGTCGAACCCAGAGAGGGCGTACTGGGGGCAAGAGGAAAAAGTTACGCGTTGTAAGAAAAAATATTGGTAAAATTTACTCAGATTTTTAAATAAAATTTTCTGCAAATACTTTAAACTGTGTGTCGCCTGATAAAAAAACAACGTCAAATACGAGACTTTTACTGTCGTAAGTAGCAAGTTGGTGGGACTCGTATTTCAAATTTACATTTATAATTTTATTCAAAACAATTCCAAAGTTTTTTAAGCAAATGTTTTTATTTGAATAAAGCATAGGTAATACGATAAGTAGAAAATTTTATTAGGATATCTTTACTGAACTTAACTTCTGAAGATATTGATCA
This sequence comes from Anania crocealis, assembly GCA_949315895.1. NCBI lineage: Eukaryota > Metazoa > Arthropoda > Insecta > Lepidoptera > Crambidae > Anania > Anania crocealis. The sequence continues at coordinate 8,956,835 of OX438873.1, read as the reverse complement.
TCAAAGGAGTTTTTTTTAAATCTTTAAGCTGTATATCGAAGTAGGACAAACAAAAAAAATAGATATAGTTAAATTTATAGTGTAGTCGCATCTACTAACTAATAACTCAAAGGTATTTCTTCAAAATAAACTATTTAAGTTAAACATAAAACTGGTTTAACCTCAAGGGAGATCCTATTAAGGCAGCCCTGGTTACTGACTTAAAAGGATTTTAGATAGTGATGTACTTAATATTGATCGACAGTATTTACTATCGATAAAAAACTATAATGTTGGTAAAAGCAATTGGATTATTGCCTTACTTCCAAAGGTCATGAATTCCAATCTCGTATCTTTGGATTTTTTACTTTAAATCCCACATATTTTAAAATATAGTGATTAAAAACTTTACAGCGGCACTTGTGGGCATAGGTCCTTCGTAAAAGAGATTTTTCCATAATAAACTTACGACACCCATAGAAGAGAAGAGGTGGTGCTATTAATTTTATGTGCCCCACGAGACAATAATAATATATAGAAAAGCTGTCGTTGTACCCCTGGGAATCACAACTGGGACCATGGAGCTGGCGTCACCTTGAATATCGGTGTTTACGACACGCGACCACAGACGTATGATTGCATTAAGTCCTGTTTATAATCAAATAGTAACATAATTGACAGAAATATACAAATAAAACCACCTCTTAAACAAAAAAATATATTATAATACGTAAATAGTTTATTTAAGATTTTAATAATAAAAATAGCGAAGTATTTTAGTTGAATGATTGAATACGCCCCATCACTAGCTAATTTGATACACAGAGACGCTGTGAACGAGCAACAAATTCGATAAAGTTTAAAAATGAGGTTCTTAAGTGGCGACCGCGGGTAAGCATCTGTGGGTATGCCCACCAAGTGGACTGACTATTTGGTAAATGCCGCGGGAGGACGCTGGATGCGGTGGCAGGGAACCGATTGTAGTGTAGATCCTTAGGGAAAGCCTACGTCCAGCAGTGGTCGTTGTTTAGCTAAGATGGTAATTATGATCAGTAGTAATACGATACACCTTTGTTTACTTTTCATAGAGATATAAACATTGAGTGCTCGACTAGTTACTTAAAATTAAAAATATGATACCCCATTAAAAGTTTCGACTTCGTTTAAAAAATTCGACTAAAATCGTAATTTTTGTTTAATTTTCTTCTTTTTTATTAAATAACTAGCTGTTGCCTGCGACTTCGTACGCGTCAATTTCTGGTATTAAGATCGAGATTACTTTTGCAACATTTTTCACTGATGCATCGCTCCTATTGGTCGCAGCATGATATTATACAGCCTAAAGCCTTCCTAGATAAATGGACTATCCAACACAAAAATAATTTTTCAATTCGAACCAGTACTTCCTGAGATTAGCGCGTTCAAACAAACAAACAAACAAACTCTTTAGCTTTATAATATTAGTATAGAATTTATAATATTAGTTAAAAACATAATGACTAAGTAGAAATTTATTAAGGCATATAATGTATATCAGTAACTATTATGCAACATAGTATAACGTTATTGCATCCTCTTGCTTTCCGCCTCTTAATCAAATCAACCCTCACCAAAATCTCGAACATAATAGTCAAGTTGACTGTCCTACACGTCAGTATGAAACAAAACAACAAACATAAAAAAAAAAAAAAACAAAATTGAATTTTAATGAATATAACCACAAAAAAGATTTTTATTAAATTTTCGTCGCCGGAGCTCCATTAATAAATTAAAAACAGATTTAAATGTAGGCATCTGAACGCTATCCATCAATGAATAAGGACTGAATGACTTAATATGGAATATTAAGAGGCATTTTCAACAAGTGACATTATTAGCATAATCGAAAAAATGGTTCCTTCGAACTCCGAATGAAAGAGACAGGCAGGTCTCTATTTAGAGGCATCGTACTGCGTGATAGTTAGGGCCTCGGATACTTGCAAAACAATTTGCTAGTTCACTTAAAGTAGGTCCATAAAAAAAGATACATAGCTCATAGCCTATTATACTTAGCCTTATTTAATATTGACGTCTTAAATGTTATTGTCATCAAATATGATGCCGTTTACCGCCATCTGTTAGACTCGTATGGTACTTACAGATTGTTAAATAGTATATAAATATGTAATAAAAAATAGTGCGACTATAAATTGAGTTTTAAAATATCCTACCTATCAGGATTGATCAAATTGTACACAGTGTGCAAAGTTTAATTAAAATCGGTTCTTCAGTTCAAGATTCCTTCCCGGACAAACAACAGGACATGTTCATACTTAATAACATATTAAGATACCTCAGTAAGGCGAGAAACATTACGCATAATATGAAAACGCTAATCAATTCAAACTTAAAATGCTAAATACCACTGCTCTTGATGAAAACTCACCTTAAAGGAACGTATCTTAAGTTGTGATTTTATAAGCTAACAGTGAAATAAAAATTTCCCCGATGATTGACACGACATGGCTACCAGTCCTAAAGCATACAAGTACGTAAATCCCGAGTAATGTACATAAATAAAAATGATTTACCGAAATAAATGTACGCGCATAACTTTAACGACTGCACTATTTTATTTTTGTTTTGTTTGTAATGGCCAGAAGAAGGTTGTATAGTATAAATTTATTGAATGGAAATAAACGTTATAGAAATATCCACTTGAAAAGTCTTTGAAGAGTACGAGTATAAACAGACCATTTGTTTGCATTATCTTTATCGGTAAACCTTAGCAAAGATGGGACGGTTAGCTAGTAAGAAATATAAATTTTATCTTTTAGTACACCTTATATATTTTATATTTTGTAATATTGGTCTTCTGTGTTGACTTTGAATAAATGAAAAATAATAATAATAATAACCCCGCAGGGCAGCTTGTGGCGAGCTGCTGGGCAGTAGCGAGCGACCCCACGAACCTGATTGCTCCCGGGAGTATCCCTGTTCCTCACCTCTGGCTTGCCTTCATTGGTTGTCCGGAGTAAACACTGACGAGGAACATATCTCCTACCTCTTGCTTGCCTTCATTGGTTGTCCGGAGTAAACACTGACGAGGAACATATCTCCTACCTCTTGCTTGCCTTCATTGGCCGGCTTGAGTGGAAAGTCGCTAGAGCAGAAATGCTCGGAGGAAGGAAGTATTGTAGTAAGATGCTTGTAGGGATCTTGAACGCATTACCGGGATTGTCCTGAGAGCCGTGTAATACCTCTCCACTCCTCAAGCACCTCAGGCTATGTTGCCCCCTTGTCGCTACGTCACTATATATGTGCTAGCGGCAGTTTTCGGTGGTCCATTAAACGAGTGTGCGAGTTTATCCGTGTGAGTAACATAGCTCAGGCAGGGGCCATAGTCCTTCCATAGTCCCAGTTACCCAGTCCACTAGCACCCAAAACCATAGCCCAGTATCCTTTGTATCCACTTTCGGCAATAATCCTGCACTAACCAGGGGTTGTCCTTGGGTGTACTTGTATAGTGCGCACAGGGATAATCGTCGGCTGGTGTGACATTACATCATTTAGATCAATGTTGTCTAACGGGCCTCTGCGAGTTGGCTTCGGCCCCTCGTATGCCTTCCAAAGGTCCGGGACTCCATAGTCCCGTGATAGGAAATGACAAACATATTAATAATATCAATCGAATAGATACAACATGACATAAAATATCCACACTTTTTCATGTCAACATAATTTGGCCGGGTTATAAAGTTGACTAATTCAATCGAGGACAGTTTTTGTATCCTACCGTGTATTGTTCATCTAGGTGAAGTAAAGTAAAGTAACAGCCTATAATTATAATCATCCCACTGCAGGGAAAAGGCCTCCATCTTTGAATTCAAGTTACCACAGCATTGATGGGTACTGGCATAATCAAATGCTTGCAAAATGCGGGTTGGTGATCACAAACCCGAGCAACGTTCGGAAATTCGAAACTATTTGTTGCCCGACCCGGGGATCGAACCTGGGACCCCGAGATCTTGGCCCGGTATTTACACCAATAGACGGGGCGGTGTCTAGGTAGCTCTTATTATACCGAAGCGCATTAAGTAAAAGGCAAAGCATTGATACAAAATAAGACTGAAATAATATTACAAATTCGAAGTTGACGGAACCGCGGGTACCAGGTCTTCAGAATATAAACCTACCGAGTGCTCAAGTACCATTCTCTCGGCCCAAAAATATTTTCATTCAATTCCAGAGTAAGAAAGTCTTGCCCGCCACCTTTTAACCTCTCAGCGGCTACGTCCACTTTATTCCATTCTAATTTTCCCTTTTTTTTCGACCCTATCACTCGCGGCAATCTTTTTAAAACAAAAAGAGCCCTTAAATGCCCCATTGTGGTTTTATGACGATCTACTGATCCACACAAAAGGTTAACCTCCCGACTATTTAAAGGGTTTTTACCCCTTTTGCCACTCAAGACAATTACCGTGTTTTTTTGTTAACCTTAAATTTGAGGGGTCCATTCGACTAACGAATTTCGACATTAGTAAATTATTTCAGAGTTCAAAATTATTTGTTTATAGAGCTATTGTGTAGTGTACTGTTGAGTTTATTATTTGAAGTGCGAATTTTACGCTCCAATTGTAATTGGTGTTGTGATTTTTGATTGATCGATCGAGGCAATTTCTGCGTACGTTTTATTTGAATTCGAAATAGCGAGACCTAGCAATGTTAATGTCAGGTTATGGGAAAGGTTAAGTTATAAGATATGTGATTATCACTTCAGTTTGAACTCTACTTGTAAGTAGTTACTTTGTAAGCACATGTTTAATAAAACTTAAGTACGAAAAAAATTGAGTATAAGATCAGTCATGATGATTGAGGGTTATTTTTGGCTTGGCACAAAATTAGTGGCCTATTTAAAAGAAAATAAACACTATTTTTTAAATTTCATGAAGTTTGTCTACCCTTTTTTCTCTCACTTTTTATGATTTTTTTATACTCTGCCACAGGAACAATAGATTTCTCCGGAATAAATAGTAGCATTATGTGCTAACCCGTTTTGGTTAAATCTAAAATTTTGTATTTATAGTATAGTAAGAATAAGATAAGATAAGCAACGCAATAAATCCTTACTAAAATTATAAACAGGAAATTAAAATTTGTCATTTTTCTGTCATTTTCGCGCCGAAATTTTCAAAGACAGATTAAACCTTGCGATTGGACAAAGGCTGTCCCTGGAAATCCGGGAAGAGGTCCCAGGAAATCTGCCCCACAGTTGAGGACAGATTTCCCCCCACGCGACATAACGTGTAGTTCATCTGGACAGAGCCACGGACGAAAAGCTAGTAAGAAATCAGATAAGAAGTAAGCCAAGAAGCAGGAATTAAGTTAGTACTAGTACTTCTCCGGCCATTAACAGTAATTACCGACGGTATCATGTACAAAATCTCGTACCAAATAGATAAAGCATCGTTATCCCAAAGTTGTTAGCGTATAATGAAATACAATCGCCTTTACACAGGGTAGATAGATCAGCAAAATCATAGCACTAAATAGAAAGTTAGATGGATACTCTTCATAACACACCATAAAATGTAAAAATAACACACGAGGAAGACTTAAAATTGTACTATTTACGAGTAAACAATTTTGGTTGATGATAAAATGATCTAGAGTTGATTGATACGGGGTTTATACCATGTACCTTAGTTTTTATGAGTTCCCGATATCAGTTCTCCCGTCTTCTTCTTAGCGTATCGATCATGGCTTTTCTTTTTTTTTTTGTCGCTAGATTTTTTCTCCCGTGATCATGGCGCTTGCAACAGTGCCGAAATATCGGGAACTCATAAAAACTAAGGTACATGGTATAAACCCCGTATCAATCAACTCTAGTAATAGTGACCATGGAAGTTTAAATCAGGATAAAATGATCGTTTTCTTCGATTTGTTTCGAGAAGTTTAAAAATGGCCCCGCTATAACCACATCTAGCAGCTTTCGTGATCTTCACCAGATAATTAGTCCACACGGCGATAAGCCTATTCACAGATCGTCGTCCGGTACGTGATTATAATAAGTTTCCTTAATTTAGTTGTGTCGAGATTTCTAGCATGTACCTTATTTTTTAAGAGTTTCCGCTATTTTATGGGCAGTCTGTTCACTCTGTGCTCTGGCTATGCCCCAGTTTATAGAGCGTAGTAACCCCTTGCTTCGTAAAACTTATTCCATATTTCATTTCCTTGTTGACTAACGACCCCCGCGGTTTTTCTTCGAATCGTTGCGTTTATGAAAACCTTCTTTTCAAGGAAAGATGTTTGTGGGAGTTGCTTGTTAAAACAATCCACTGATTTGTGTTCAGAAAATATGTTTGATCTTGATGAGACTATTAAAACTGGGTACCTGAAGGCTTGGTTGAATTGCTATTATGACTTAATTAAAAACGGAAATAATTCTTTCTCGAAAAAAGTTGCGGGATATAACTCGCGTTTATTAGGTTTTTTTTTAAATGTGCACAACATCACATACATTGTTCTGATCCCAATTTGACCACAAACACCCAGACCCGAGAAAATGTAGAAAAACCCTTTTTTTATCGGGAATCGAACCCGGGACCTCGGAGCTTCAGGCGACACCTTGAAAACCGGTGTGTACGCCAGTCCGCCACGGAGGTCGTTTAACACCCTATTGTTCTAGTAGTTTTAAGTACCGGGCTAAGATCTCGGGGAACTGGGTTCGATCCTCGGATCAGGCAAAGACAGTTTGGGAAATTCGAACATAGCTCGGGTTTGTGATCACCAACCCGCATTTCATCCATCGTAAAGTGGTGAAGAAATGTCACTTAAGCGAGCTTAACCCAGCGTTAGCATAGAGGCTCTATTTTACCTGAATCATTATGAAATGACCGTGTTTCTCAGAATATTTCTGTTCTATAGACAGTTAATACACAGCATATTAGAGAGAAGTCAGAAATTTGATAATATTATCATTTTTTTAACTTTCGAAATTATTTATGACGTTTTGATTTGTATGAAAGTATTTTATTCATAAATGATGATATCAAATTTTTATCACCATAGTATTTATATGCGTATTGTTAACAGAGTCTATTTTCGGTTAGTTATATGATTTACCTAGAACATACTGTATAAGACAGTTTAGTATCAGGATGTTTTAGTTTACCAAGTTATTTCAATCTTTAATTGCTTTATCTAAATATACCAACCTGTGTTTATGCCTGTACCCATCATTGCTGTGGTTACTTGAATTCAATGATGGAGGCATTTGTCCTGCAGTGGGATGATTATAGGCCGCTACTAGTACTATCTTTACTCACTTACATATCTAAATATATAAGGTATGCCTCTGATTTTAATGAATGAAGTTGGCGACTCTTCATACGGGTCTCTTAGACCTAACCCTAATAGTTGTTACATTTTTGACTGTGCTGACGACGGGTTAAAGAACAAAACGTTAATAGCAAATTGTATCAAACAATATAAAGAAAAAACAAGAAAACTACACGTTAGTAACCTCTTAACAAAAACGAAAAATGCTCTTTAGGATAGAAAAGCGAGCCATCAACGTTACTTAAGAGATTTAGGTTTTAAATGAAAAATAAAAAATAAAAAATCAAGGTTCAGCTCTAATAAACTCTACCAAAAGATTTAATAACGTTATTTTCTTAACGCTTCTGACATCCCGACGGGCAAAAACTTAAAAGGTAGAGTTAATGCATCCTTTAATTTTTTCCGACGGTTTTATTTCATTTCCGATATTAAATTAAATTTATAATGTAAGTACCGCATACACATGCTTAATGATTAGCAGTAATAACCTTCGGAAACATTGTCAAAATATTCTTTTACACTTGAGCACGTCAGCCATACTTGGCGAAGCAATTACGTGTGTCGGGGACAGTCGCGTACAACTGGCTTTTATCGAATTAATATTTTGATTCAGTGTAATATGTATACGGCGAATTCCAACATGAAATGGCATACTTTTATTTTTACAGACACCAGCACATCAACCTACCACAAAACGTCAAATTTTCTCAATCGATATTGATCTCTACTTGTAGGACTTAAAGTTGAAAATCAATTCAATGACCTTTAACTTTTTGGGTAGGTTGACGTGCAGTTGTCTGTACATTAAAATGTGTTTGAATATACACCGAGCATTTTGAACCTCCTGGAAAACGAACACCGCGTTATGTAACCATTGTGTATAGCGTCATGGCAGAGTTTTTTTAATTTTTTTATCAAAAAGAAGTCTTAGAAAAATGTTAAATATTGATTTAGCCCCGTTGGTCTAGTAGTTTAAATACCGGGCCAAGAATCTCGGGGTCCCAGGTTCGATCCCCGGGTCGGGCAACAAAAAGTTTCGAATTTTCGAACGTTGCTCGGGTTTGTGATCACCAACCCGCATTTGGCAAGCGTGGTGATTATGCCAGTTCCCATCATTGCAGTGGTAACTTGAATTCAATGATGGAGGCCTTTTCCCTGCAGTGGGATAATTATAGGCTGTTACTTTACTTTACTTTACTTTACTTTGATTTAGCTATTCATTTTGAAACACGTTGTGGCACACACGTACGTATTTGTGTAAGGTTCATTCATCCAGGTCCTGACCGAAGCACATCCCTTTCCATAAGGATCTTACCATAATCGCCATGCAAGGCAGTTCCACAGTTGGAGATCACAGTTTGGCCAATGAAGGGGAGACACTACTGCTCGTCTTCTTCTGACAGTACTCCTTTATTCTTCTCTTACAACACACCCAGAAAGAGAATGGATGGTGCTTCTAAGGTAACGGCACCACAAGTCTATTACAAAAATAATTTCATAATTGCGAAAGAACAAAATAAGAAATTGTGGTTTTTGAACCTAATTGACGAATGCTGCTCTTGAAATGGCAGAATTTCGTTAATAAAAGATTTAGCCAAGAGGTGACTACAACCCCCAGTAAAGTGGAATACAACTGTTAATGCTTCAAATTTTTTTATGATTCTGGCTTTAATAGCTTATTTATAAAATGCCTTGCGGCGAAACCACATTCAACCACATAAATCAGACCGTAAAATTTAACGTTATTTCTGTTTAAAAATTAATCCATCCTCTATTTTGGCACAGAAGTATATCAAGATGTCAATTAAGCGAGGCAGATTGGGATCTTCACCGAAGAGCGATCACATCGGAAACGCGGTTTGAGTCTCGTTCCGAGCCACAGACTACTAAGGTGGCTAGATAGCGTATTGTGTCATGTCGTAAATTTTTACGATATACCTATTGCAGCTGTTACTAGCTTTTCAGTGGTCTAACTAACACGATTTGTTGTATGGTCATCCAGTTGTGGTTAGTTACAATAAAAACCTAATAACTATGTCTGAATTAAATTTTATTGCCACTCAGTATATAAGTCATATTATAATAGTTTAAGTTTTCGAAATATTTATTTGACACAAAAATAAAACATAAACATTAAAAAAAAAAAGTGCCAAAAAGTTTCCCGCTCAGCATTAGTCGTGACAGCTAGAGGCTTATCACGACGCTGATTTTCAGCGGGGACCCTGATTGGGAGCGTGGGTCCGTCAGAAGCAGATAGACCCAATAGGCCACTACCCGACCCCCCAGCTGACCTGTACCAATAAGTAAAGGTCCGAAGCCTGAACCAAGGAAACCGGCAGCTCCCGATGAGTCGATGCACCACTGCCGGCGTTACGCAGTATGCAAAATTACAGTAAAAATTACGTCACAATGCCAGACTTAAAACCATGGACGTATTATAGAACGTATTATAGATTGTTCCCAGCTTTGCAAACTTAGCGTAATCTCGTAAATGTCTGTCCAAATTACTAGGTGTCAGAGTTTGCCACTGATTGACCACTAAATTTGCTGATGCGAATTTTAAAAACAAATATGTTCCTGCGGCCTCTATTAGGACGAATAGTCTGTGGTATTCAGTAAGATTTATGTGTTTGATTTTCAGTTAAATTCGTCGTATTGTTGTTTTTAGCGTTAAATGCCGTGGTATTTTGGTGTTAATAGGCCGAAAATAGAACTTGTTAACTTATTTATCTGATTTTGTTTTGATGCGATGTTTTTTGAGTAAAATGGAAACATTCAACGTCCAACCGGACACACTACATAAAACATTATTGAGTAAATGTAGGTACCTACTCCTTGCATCCATCAGGATTAACTTCCATAAAACATTATAGAACAAATGTAGTTATTCCTGAAATCTGCTCTGTGACAGATAGGTTTTTACACTAGACCTGAATGACAGAAGAGCTTTTTTTTTCCTTTATTTGGATAAACAAATATTTTCAACGCTTAGACTACAGGGTTGGTGATTCTGAAACCAACTTCGTAACCACGTATTTTATACATGTACTAGTTGACATGTGGCATTATACAATACTTAAATATTATTTTTGTTATTGTTCTTTTGAAAAGTCGAATACGTTTAATGAATATGCTATGACATAGCAAGTAAGAGAGAAGAATTATAGTTCTCTGGTGAGGTGTCTGTTCGGAAACAATGGACAAGCCACTGAGCATTGTACTGCGGAGTAGATTACCACTACCTAAATATGAAACGTAAGAGTAACGTAAAGAAAATAAAGATTATTTCTTTAAATCAATCAACCGTGCGATATTGTAGTATTCATTCATTATTTAAGAAGTAGAGACTTACTTTATGCTGAGCTTTTTGGCATCTTAAGACTTTTCGCCAAGTTAGTGAAGCTCGTAAAATTAAACCCAGTACATTTCTAACGAGTCATTAACGTTTATCCCGTTTAATTTGTTTGACTTAAACGCATCAAACGCTACGTTACTGTTGAATAGACAAATTCCTAGGCATTAAAGCAAAGTTTTAGAATGAAAATAGAAAAAAAACTTTGTAAAACAATATACTATACAAATAATAAATTCGTACCATACTTAGAAAATCGAAGAAAACACTTAATTAATTTTTCAAAAAAATCGCTAACACTTTTGTGACTGCCATTACCTTCAGATACAATATCATACATCTCATATCGACATAATAATCCTGACATCGCGTGAGCGGGATAGGGGACAATATCTCAAAGTGTGAAAGGGAGGGAACGATAAAAAGAGTGAGTCACGCGTAGCTATCCCGTTTTCGGTAATGATACGTCAATCAAAGATTACACGAGATGAGCAGTGATAATATAAGGGCTGGATAAAATTTTTAGGGGTCCTTTATAATAACAATGAGTTAACAAGATTTGAAAGGAGTCATTAAGTGGGTATTAAAAGGCTTTAGCGCGAGAAAGTTCAGTCCTTTTTTTTTTAAAGGCCCATTAAAAAAAATGGATAACTTTCATTTCGGATATTATACGAGTAAGTAGTTTCTGATTTTAAAAGATGTCAACTTATAGCATGTACAAGGAAGCCAATACTAATAATAGATAAGGTGAAAATGATTTCCAAGAACATCATTTAGTCTGTCTTACTTGCAGGAATCGAATGTATATTATCCTGGTACGAAAGTAATGCCGATTTTAATACTTTTCGGGACACAATACACCTAATACGAGTAGAAATAAAACTTTTGTTGTGTTCAGCCCTGTATCCTACATTGTGTTAAATAAGCTACATTGCTATTTACTGCCTATAATGGCACAGGCAGTAAAACTCGTTACCTTTTTTAAGTGTTATGACTTAATCGAAGCCGTGAACAATTATTTTTTTCAAAAACAACCCTGCGAAGCCGTCGAAAGTCGCTAAAGTTCTACTAATTAATGTTTATTAAGAAGCTCGAGTGTCCCGGCTCAAGCCAAATAAGTTTAAGAAATCAGAGTCAAGTTTTAACTCGTCCAAGGAGTTTCTGGCAAAGAAAGATTGGAGTTGGAAAGTAAAGAGGTTAAAAAGTATTCTTTGAAGATAAAAAAAGATTCTGCAACCGCTTGATTGCTAATAAAGGATGCACAACATACACGTAACAAATTATATAAGAAAGCTTTGTGATGTTGAATATTTAAAAGAAAGGACCTAGAATGGTTCCTTAAGGTACACCTTGGATTTTAGAAGCAAATTTAGAGAGTCTGATTACTACACATTTCCTTCAGCAACTTAAGTTCTACACCTAATAAAGCTTTAGGGCCTTAAGAATATGGTAATAAAGCCTACGGAACCAAAATACTTCAGTATTTCAGCACTGGATCACATATGTACTTACGGTTGACATCGATAGATAGGTTCTCCGAGACTGGTGTTATTGAAGGGTCTGTCACAGCCTGCGAACAAAAATAGAATGGTTCATTCCTCAGAGAATGCTAGGATATTAATAAGCCATAAGTTAGGATAATATGTTCGTTGTTTATAAGCGTGATTAGCGCTATCAGGCTTTTCAAGGAAATAGCAAAAAGGTTAGTCGACATCACAGGAGACCAAAGAGTTGGCAGTTACCTCGGACAAAGAATTATTTTAGCTATTCAAAGGGGTAACGCTGCCAGTATCTTCGGATCCTTGCCTTATGCTTGATAATTATTATTTGATAATGTTCTAATTTTGCACTCCCATAGATAAAATTATCAAAACTAGATACATAATTCTATACAAAAATGTCACATCGAACTGTCCAAGTTCAGATTTAAGCACCAAATATTATGGATACCTACCGTTATACAAATTCAACTATAATACGTACGTTTGGACTATATTTTTTTATACAGGATGAAATTTTAACCACCTTCCTAATTTGAATATATCAATCTACGAGACAAAAAACAAATGACGTATTTTTTCTTTTGGTATAGCCCAGTACAAAAATGTCAAGATAAAGCACTTAGAAAATGTACGCAAAAAAACAACATTTTTGATACGGTTGCCTAGCAACACTTTTTTTACGCGATTCGCATCTCATTCATTCATTACGATACTATTCATAAGTTTTTGATTTTCCCTTTATACCTTATCAGGCCTAGGACCGTACAAATTGAAAACTATTGCGAAAAATATTTTCAGGTGCAAGGTTGATTCACATTTGTTTTCTTCATAAATGGACTCTAAATACGATACTGAACGCCTAAAAAATTTTGGCAAGTGGTTAAAATTTCAGCCTGTATATTTGGATAAATAACACGTTTGGTGCAAGTCCAAGGTAGATATGACACATGGCATTTCTTCTTTGCGTTCTAATAGTTAAGTTGCATTGTAGAACAATGTGTTTCATGGCAAAAAAAGTAATTACTATGACCTTAAAAATGGGGACAAAAAAAAAGGTAGTTACACCAATTATTCCATTCCAATTTCAAGTGCATAAATATAACTGTATTGAAATCATTTTGCGTATCGGGAACGAATCTGAGGCCCTACTCCATAACGTTTTGTCCGTATTATCGAGTCTAGACATCCCGCTCGCTCGCACAGTGATCTGCCATGAGTGACAGGGATGGCCACAATCAAAATCACGAGTATTGGCTAACAGAGTAGGTACTCTGGGACAATTCAAACTTAGTACGTTTCGTCACAACTATAGTACATTGTAGCGAAGTTTCTTTATCACACAACTTTTCTGTTCGCACGAGTTCACATGGGACTTGTACGTTAAATTATGTACGGACGGAATTGTCTTTATTTTTGTTAGTAATGGAGTATAGTTGCGTCGGAAAGTATTACAGAGTTTTATGTTGTGTATCTCTAGAGTCCTTTCCGATGGGTTATTGCATGGACAGGCTAATGTGTGAGGTGGTTTGGTATGGACCATAGGAAATGAGCCCATTGCAGTTAATACTCAAAGCATTCAAATCTTAATATGTATTTAAGCAAAAAAATCAGGGTGTTAGGTAAATGGTATATCGAGCAAAAATAAGCCATGTTAACAAATGCATACAAATAGTTTAATAAAGGCGAGAAGAAGAAGAAATTTAATATCATCATTTTTAGAGTACCCAAAGGGACCCTATTACTAAGACTTCGCTGTCTGTCCGTCTGTCCGTCTGTTCGTCGCTCTGTCACCAGGCCGTATCTCAAGAGCCGCGATAGCTAGACTGTTGAAATTTTCACAAATTATGCATTTCTGTTCCCGCAATAACAGCAAATACTAAAAACAAAATAAATTAAATATTTAAGGGGTGCTCCCATACAACAAACCCGCTTTTTTGGCCTTTTTTGGTACGGAACCCTTCGTGCGCGAGTCCGACTCGCACTTGGCCGGTTATTATTTTTATTTTTATACAAACTAAAAAATTTTGAGATTCTGATTTGTACGTAAATATTGTTTTCAAAAATGATGACATCAAATAATACCATTTACCTAAACAAGCTAGGTATATACTACTTATTTTTGAAATGGCTCTAACGAAACGGAAATAATTTTGTTTTAAAATAAAAGTTTTGCATTTCTAGTCAATGTATAAGATTGCATATTGTGGTAAATACAATATACATAAAAATATTAAACTATGACTGTTACAACGTCCTTGTACGTCATATTTAAAATTTTAAACTATCTTACAGGAAACTACTCCAGAAAAAGTTTGGGTAAGTGCTACTAAAAAGTGCACTACTCCAGAAAAAGTTTGGGTAAGTGCTACTAAAAAGTGCACTATTCCAGAAAAAGTTTGGGTAAGTGCTACTAAAAAGTAAGGCCTCCATCATTGAATTCAAGTTACCACAGCAATGCTGGGTGTACGGGCATAATCACCACGCTTGCGGGTTGGTGATCACAAACCCGAGCAACGTTCGAAAATTCGAAACTTTTTTTGCCCGACCCGGGATTCGAACCTGGGACCCCGAGATCTTGGCCCGGTATGTAAACCACTAGACCAACGGGGCGTGCTACTATCATTTATATTTGCGCCAATTTTTATTCAGATCCTTTCCACCCGGTCAGACGTCGTCGAGATCCTTCAGTCTGCCCACAATCATGATTCGTTCAATAACATCGAATCGGGCAGGTAAAATACAATTACCTTTAAATACAATTACCTTTAAATACAATTACCTTTAAATCTCAATTACAGTCAATTTTGAAAGTTTTATGTGTAAAAAATACATATCTAGAAAGTTCTTAATCCTAAATCTCTAGTAATCATAAAACCAGAATATGCACCTTAGTGGTTTATCTCACCTGGCAAGTGATGTCGGTTCCGTAGTCCGACCTCTGCAATCGGAAGGACACAGAGGCCCGTGCCTCTGAGTTGGCTAGAAGAGCGTGGGACTTCCACCATGACACTCTTGCTGTTGGACGACCTGTGGATATAAGATATTTTAATTAAAGTAATAACCTCAAACCTATATGTATGTTTTAGGGTCATGACCCACCGAAGGCAGTCGATATTTTTATTCAAGACTTTGATGTTCAGAACTAACAAAAGCCTCAAAAATAAAAAATAAAGACGTGTGGCACTCCGAGACTGCCGCGGTAAAGCTATTGCATAGCATTTTTTATCAACTTATGCAATTATAAAACTAAAAAGCTAAAAGTATCACCGCTGTGCCGGTCAGAGTGGGGGGTGTTAGGTTATTTTCGTTACGGAATTTCTGGATTCGGTCTCCACGCTCAAGGCCCGCGATAGAAGCTATGCAATAGCTTAATTTTATAATTTTATGTATTTTCTAATTTTGACTTCTGTAATTAAATTTTTCTGTTATTTTGACAGATATGGTTACCATAGGAAACCATACTGTCAAAATCCTTATTTTCTTCTAAATTCTTTTAAATTTCGGAAATTCAAAATTGTTCGATCGTGCCTCGCCCCGAGTGTGTGGGTGTGGGTGTTAGGATTATTTTCGTTACGGAATTTCTGGATTCGGTCTCCACGCTCAAGGCCCGCGATAGAAGCCATGCAATAGCTTAATAAAAAAATAAAGAAAAAGAACAAAAAGGTAAATATTATTCAATGATAGTTACTTATTCGTTCAACGAAGGTTACTTTCAAGATTTTCGATTTTTCTTTGAAATTAGCAGTTATCTAAAAATAACCCTATAAATGTCAATTAATTATTAATATTTGATTAACAACGAGTACAGTAACTTGACTCTTTATTTGTAATTCCTCTTTTTCATCTGTATAAATGTTTGTTAAAAAATTAAGCCAGCTTTACCTAAATCAAATTAAAAACCCTACATCGCCAGAGCATCCAGCTATACTCTTGCATTGTCCTCGCTAACAAACCGCGAAAATTGTTGCGAAACCCCAAAAGTGAGCGGGCAGCAACGGACGGAAAAAGCGTGTAGAACAAAACATGCGCGACCCTTGTCAAGTGCTTCTGGGGTGCGATGCATGGGCTGCAGCGGCAACTATCCTGGAAATTTCCTTTCCATGCAACAGATCGGCAAAAAACAAATTATATGGGAAAGATTCCACGGAGATGAACGCCAGATTGGAGCCTTCAAAAATGTTTTATTTGTTTTTGCAGCATTATACTACTGACTAGTGCAAATTAAAAATACAATTCCTTGATTAGAAATTTCTACTGCCATATGTGAGATTTGAACCCATATCCTACCGCTTATCTAACGATTGCTCTAATGGGGACTACCGTTTCTTTGCTCACCAGTTGGCGCCACTGTAGACTGAGGTCCGGAGGTATAGCTATCAAAGGCGATTGGCGCCGAAACAAAGTGTTATATCTTGAATCTAATTAAGGTTATATTGTTTATAAATAACTATCTTGATATCAACAAACTAACTTCTGAAATAGTTGCTCTTGAGGCCGCCTATATTTGCGCCTTTTCTTAATTCCGCTTTTAAAGCGTTTACATTAATCGCCAAATAATCCATATTTGCGATATTTTACGAAGGAAATCACCAGCAAGTAAATTAAAGAAATTATAATTTATGCAACAAATTCCGCTAAAACCAGTACAAAGTGAATGATATTGGACCTCACGCGACACTAGCGCCTCTAGTGGCAAATTCACTAGCGATAGCCCTCATTGATTGAGGTACCAAGACACTGGTTAGAGGTGCATGTTCTGAAGATGCTACTTTGGCTTACGATAAGTGCGACATACGACTAATTGTGTTTTCAGGACTTGAACACGGCTGACATGAACATTAAAGAATAGTTTTCTGAGATAAAACTGTAACACTTTAGTTTAAGACGACTGATATCAATAAAATGTGTTATCATTACTGAGACCTGGTTCCATAAAGAAACACATACAGTAGAAAACGGATGACATCAAAGCAATTTTTGATCGAGTACTTAATGTAGTTTCTCTAACTTGGACCACTCTCAGCTAGCATGCGTGAAACGGACATTTTTCGTTTAGACACCCCACGGGAGAAAGCGACTCCATGACGGTTGATCGGGGTTAGGGCATGTTCAGAACAACAGATTTAATGAAACACAATGCATCGGAGGGAACATAAAATCATGTAAACAATGGTTTTCCCACAATTTTTTTCGTATTTTTAATTACAAAGAGCAAAACAAAGGGCAGCAAATTGATTGTTGTATTTTGTTAGGAACAATGAGTGAATATGATCTCGTTTTAAATGTTTTGATCGATACATGAATATAATTATGTTCCAGCGTAGTATTTAGAGCACATATTAAATTAGTAAGTCCCGCGATGGATTTCGTCAGCGTAGAATTAGCACTGAGTTGATTGTTTTGACAGGTATGGAAAGAGTTGTTAATTCTATATCAATAAGATTCATAACCTCTATAGTTTCACGTTCGATAGAATGTCTGAATGATGTTCTTACATTAGTAATGAATTGTGTTAAGAAACAACAACTTTGGGGATAATTACAACTAGTAAAAGGAAAGCTAGGGAATGTAATCCTGCCGGGAAGTTTGTTGTTCCTGATTGGCTTACTTCCTGAACACAGCTCCTTAATCAATATTGAATGTGTAGGGTAGCCAAAGATGGAATCTGTGTAGTTTGCTAAACTAGTTTTGGTCTGCAGCTCTAATAATTATTTTAAAATCTGACAAAACAGTAGCTGCATTTTATCGATGGCAACATCAGTTGTTTATTTTTGGGAAATAATGTAATTAAGTATTTCTCTTGTCTTTGGCTTCGATTACTGTTCCAGTGTGTTCAATATTCCTTATTCCTCTAAGACAAATAATTTTTCGAATGTGTTTGTTTTTATGAGTGTGAGTAGGATCTATCTCATGTAACAATTATAGCTAGTCATTTGTTCTTTTTTTCCTCAGCAACTTTATTTTATTATATACCTACATTTTATTTCAGAAATAGGTAATTTAATGAGTATAATAATTATTTTCTACTTCAGATCATATCGAATATTATATCGAAATCTCGAAAATACTTAGAAATCATGACCCCTGCCCGCACAACTACACCTACCGGGCTATCAACCATAATATACATATACAACTTACCCCCAACAGCAACACAGGTGAGGTTGACCTCTGTTCCTTCGTCGTAGGGTCCGATGACCCCGCTTCTGATCTCATTTCCATCTTGATTGAGGATGATGAGTCTCTCTGGAGGAACTGTAGAAAAATATCAAAAATATTGAATTCTATTCAATAGGCTGATTAAGTAATTATAGTCAATAACTTTATTTTACAAGATTTCTTCAAATATATTACAAATGTCAGTAGCACACCGCAAGGAGGTATTTTGGGATCATTGTTTTTATTACATGTAAAGAATCTCAAAAAATAATTAAAACGATAATAATTTTATTTATTGGCGATACTAAGGGTAGATAAAGGTGACAAATTGCTTCACTAAAAAGATAGCAAAATTTTTTTAATAAATTATTTCTGTTCGCTTTAAACTACAATATAAATATGCATGTATTAAAGTCAAATCCTTAAGCTTGTTAACATGTAATTTATACTCTACTTTGTGAACTTTAATATATGAGTTTAAATAACGCCAGGAAGCTTCAAACAAAAATCTTTGAACTCTTTGCCTCTTAGGAAGAATATTGAAATATAAAAATATTTTCTTGTACTTTATATTCCGATCATTTTCAGTCTCAACTTGGCATTTTGATGCAATAAAAGTATTCATGAGTTTATATTTATTCAATTTTTAAATCAAAAAAGATTTTAAACAAATTTGAATAATTGACTCTTTTTTTTTTAGTATTATGAATACTATATTTAAATGTACCTTAAGGTAATTTTAATGTTTCCCCTTATTGCTAAAACTTATCAAACACTTTTTTCTGGTTCTGGTTTCTGAACCAACAGCACTTTAGCAAATTATAATAAACAATCTCGATTAAAAAAATTCTCAATTCTTCACGCACCAAATACATCCCAAATTAAACTCTCAGAAATTTATCCCTAAAACAGTAAAATAAGCAACCATCTTCTAATATTTCAGCAAACAATAAACTTTCCAGCAAAAAAACTTCCGCATCAGTATATTTCCGAAACTAAGAACATCTACATAAAGGGCCAAGTTGCTCAAATAAATCCCCATTACATGGTTTCCCCCTATCTCGCTAAATATCTCAGACAACACCTATAAACTTATCTGCTCATTCGGGCCAGAAATAGATAGGATCAGATAGTGGCGGTAAATCAGAGTAGTCAAGGACATGGAACTTTTTTTTGTACGCTTCTTTAGGGGCCCGTAAAATACTGTTAAGTAACTAAAAAATCCATGGAAACATTTTATTAATAACTATGCTTACATACACAAAAACTTATTAAGAAGAACCGATGGTCGTTGGGGCGGAATGGTTTGAAATGGCCACCGCGCGCCAGACGACAATCTGTTATAGGCACCTAGCGGCAGTTAACCGCTGCATGAATTTACCAATCGTTGTGGATCCTTAGGGATATTTATGTGGACAAAGGCCTCCACTAAGTCAAAGACAAACGACCCATTTCTGGAGCAGTGGGCATCATTTTGCTGAGATCTGGGTCTTCCCTCCACTTGCAAATCCGACGATTACGACTAAATATTCCATTTGAAGCTTCCGTCCAGCAGATGTCTAATCGTAATGAACACTCTGCACTACCATCCCCATATCAGTTATTTTCTACCCGTTATTTGGGAAACACCACTTGAAGAAATAGGAACCGAATGTTTTTCTAAACGCCTGTGAAAACTCTGTAAAGAGTGCAGTAAAGAGTGGAGATGAAATGTATTTGGCCGGATGCCTGATATCCGGCTAAGCTCCGAGTCGGATAGCCGGACATTCAGCCGAACATTGACAATTCGCGTATAGTAACAAGCAATTCCGCGAAAGGGTGAGTTCGGGCTTAGTTGTTTTTCAGTGAAGTTTGCCACAAAAACCCGTATTCTGGCCTAGTAGTGATCCACACTTTTTTTTTAATAAATAATGGGCTTGCTCTTGACTACATACTTACCTATACGGTTAAGAAGAAGCCTAAGATGGAGCGAGCTTACCCAGAGGTACTGGGTCACCCACACACCAGCGAAACACAGAAAAACTGTTTGGGGCTGGACTCCGGCAGGGTGGTAGCATCCAGGTGGCCTCTTACGAAGCCTACCACCGTAGAGGGATCTGTTAGCCGTCATCATTGGTTAGAAAACCAAAGATGCCGTTGCTCAGGGTGGACCACTAGGAGGTAGATCCCACCACCCACTTCTATTGCGATGGGAAAATGGCTATGATAGATACTTATTTGGCATAGCTAATATACTGCCTCATTTTATTATACGATCCTTGGCTAAATAGTGTTATTTTTTGTAATACCAATAGTACTCGTACGTTGCCAATTATAATTAGCGACCTTCGCGGGGCGTAGCTACTCACTTAATTTTAAGATGTCGCACGCAAAATCGTAAAACTTATGCATATTCTGTCGAATCACAGTGTTTATGGTACCTTTTATGTTTCTTTATTTCCATTATATTACAATGGGGACTACCGTTTCTTTGCTCACCAGTTGGCGCCACTGTAGACTGAGGTCCGGAGTTAAAGCTGTAAAAGGCGATCGGCGCCGAAACAAAGTGTAAATCTTGAATCTAATTAAAGTTTATTATTTATAAATAACTTCTTGATATCAACAAACTAACTTCTAAAATAATTGCTCTTTGAAGCCGCCTATTTTTGCGCTTTTTCTTAATTCGGCTTTTAAAGCGTTCACATTAATCGCCAAATAATCCATATTTGCGATAATTGTACGAAAAGATCACTTTCCAGCAGGTAAATTAAAGAAATTATAATTTATGCGACAAATTCCGCAAAAACCAGTACAAAGTGAATGATATTGGACCTCACGCTACACTAGCGCCTCTAGTGGCAAATTCACTAGCGATAGCCCCCATTGATATGGTAGCTTCTTACTTTGGGATGAGAGCAACACGTATTATGATTCTTTTGAAACTGTAGGTGGAACATGATATCACAAACTCCGATTATTTGCTTACAAAATAGTTTTACGGCACCGACTTCGATCTGTTTAGTTGTTAGTAGTTAAAATAATATTGTAAGTACGTAAATAGGTTTTTAAAAAAAAACATTGTTCTTGTGTTATTTTGTACTTTTTAGTGAGTTTTTTTTTAAGTCGGTTTAATTTTTTATTTAAAAAAAAATTATTTTTCTCTTTTTAGTGTTAAATAAATTACACAATTATTAATCCTCTGTTGACCGGTGCTGTTAGCACCTACATAAATAGTGATGACGACTTCTAGATAAAAATGTATGAATTATTTGAGAAACTCCTCTCCCCCTCCTCGCTATAGAATCTTAGAGTTTAACCTTCCATCATCAGCTCACGTGAATAACTTGAAGAAAGACAACTATCTGACTATACGCGCCTATGATATTTAAAGAATAATCCTCCTACTCCTAACTGTTAAGGAGTCGTACCTTCCATCATCAGTTCATCAACATAAAATGATAAGTACCAGACGCAAATACTGAAAAACCTTAAGAAAGATATGCAAAAACGTAATTCATGCTTATAAAATTTGAGGGTTTCCCTCGATTTTCCCGGATTCTACCATCAGATCATGACTTCGTTAATATGGGACCACACGGAAAGCACCAGATTTTAAACAAAAAAAGATTTTTTAAAATCCGTTCAACCAGTCAAAAGTTCTGAGGTAACAAACGTAAAAAAATAAAATAAAATAAAAATACAGTCGAATTGAGAACTCTCCTTTTTTGGAAGTCGGTTAAAAATAGTTTTATTTATTTATTTATTTATATTCGGTATACTGACGGGATACAACCATCGCATCGCATACTATAATTATTGCAACAAACAAACTTAACTGGACCGTAGCCTAAGAATCACACAGTCTTAAAACCATCACATTACATGTTGTAATGGAAATACAGATTAATGTCCATACTGAACCCACTATTTCCCTTAAATCCCCTCATCGCGAAAAGTTATTTTGTGGAAAGGATCCGTGATTGCCCCACAGTTGGTAGTTTTTACCGCTCTCTCGTAATGGCTTATGAATTCTTTTTTAGTCGTAAAGTCTAGAAACTAGATTGAATCGGAAATTTTTTTGTGTCTCCTCATTAATATTGTTTGTCTGAGACTGTCAGCTCAGTATTTTATGAGAAAGCAATATAATGCCTTTCACTGCACAATAATTCAAATTAACGTTATTATTCAGACAACACGCTGTTGGCAGACTTCTTATCTTAATGTTGTAAGAGGCGACTTAAGGTCAAACGCCAGAAAAAAACAGGCAGCAGCGTCTTGTCTCCTATCTTTACCACTGGCCAAATCGCGATTGCAAAACTTCTTGACAAAAGTGGCGAATGACTATTCGCTTTGTCAAGTCTTTTTGTCAAGCACCTCTCACACAGGTCTCTCTAAAAAGAAGACGGCCTCCATGGCGGTGTAGCGTACACACACACCGGTTTTCAAGGTGTCGCCTGCTAGGTCCTGGGTTCGATTCCCGGACGGTTCAAGGAAAAGAAGTGTTTTTCTACATTTTCTCGGGTCTGGGTGTTTGTGGTACCTTCGTTTTTTCTGGTTTCCAAAATACTGGTGCTTTAAATAGTTATTCAAATTGGGATCAGAATACTGTATGTGATGCTGTCCACAATTTTTCTAATTTTAGTTTTTTATAGAGGTCATCATTTTGAGAGTTCTTTGTCCAGTAGTGGATTGATGTAGACTGACGATCAGTAAAATCAGTAAATCAGTCAGATGATGATGTATGGCTAGGACAGTCATGTTGTAAATCATTTTATTGCCAAACAGTTTAAGCAAAACTTTATTCATTGATTTTTTTCTAACGTTATTAGTGTCAAAGGCATGATAGTGTGTAATGTTTTCATTATTAAATTAATGTATTTCTAAAGACAAGTGTATCTTTCCGCAGAAGATTTTTATGTAAGTAAACCTTAACTTCTTTTGCATATTATTTAATTGGGTACGTAGTTATTGCTTCGTTTTCTATAACTCGTAGGTTTAGAAATTACTACTAGTAAGTAGAAATATATTTTCAAAAATTGCTTATTATTTTGTAGATTCTTTGAGTTTGATTCTGATGTGCTATCAACAAAAGACGGTACGTTAAAACTTCAAAGTCCTAGACAGAATTTTGGTATGACAGATGTGTCTGGTAATGTTAATACTACTGAAGCAGAATTAGTAATACTCACTCAAAACAGTGAGGTTCAACCGTGTGTTCTTCGTTGGTGACTTTATAAAGTCAACTCTACAGCGATACTGGCCACTGTCTTCAGGTCTGAAAAGAAAACAAAGTATTTTAAATTTATAAATGTCGGGACATTATAATGTACACATTATACAAAGACGAACAACACCTTAGTCTACCCGTGACCATGAACGCTGTAAAGGGTTTGAAACGCGGGTTAAATTAAAAATAAACGCGTTCTAAATCCGTAAACTTATCTTTCATTTCAGTCGAGGTCGATACATTAATTAATAGTACTGCCTCTTCACACCCTAGGGATGTCATAAGAGGCTACTAAAGAAGTACTGCCAGAAGAAGATGGATAGCAGTATATTCTTTTAAATATTGGCCTAAGTAGCCAAGTGTGGCAATTATGGCAAAATCCAGCTTTTGGGGAGGCCTATGCAGTAAACTAAGCTGAGCTGACGATAAGTGTTGTCTTGTGTTGATGTTATGGGTTCTTTGTCTATTGTGAAGTTTGGCAATGCCGCATTCGGTCGCAGTTTTTGTATCAATATCTATGTGTTTAGGAATAAGTTGGAAAATCGTATGGGAAATTACATATATAATACTTTTGGGAAGGTTAATAGTTTACAGAGGGTTTAAAGTATGACTTTTTTCACAGAGAAGCTTATACTTTTGAGCTTATCTGATTATTGTCGGCGATTTGTTTGTTAGGCAGCGGTTCAATATTGTCAATTTATTTTGTATTATATTAGGTTGTATTTTTCTACCAATCCACCCTTACAATACATGAAATCAAATCAAAGCGGTCTACCTAGTCAACATTTATACATTACAAAAATAAACTTCGAATTGTGAACCCCCTCTTTTTTCGTCAGTAAAACAACACGATCGGTCGTTAACTCTAAACCATTCGGCTGGCATTGCCTTTAAAGATCTGATTTCTAAACGCACCAAATCAATTTCTCCCACACAAACAATTGACATATATTCCATACAAAAACGTTTAATATATTTCTGTACGTCCCTACAAAGATTTTCTAAAGTATCGTGTTACATGCCCCAGTTCCCGGCAAAGGAGACTAGGCTAGAATGAAAAGGTTAAGTGTGTTTGAATGCTCGTAAAGGGTTCAGTAAACGAAATAATTGTCTATCCAAATTGTAAAAAAACAAGAAAAATAATAATACCACAAAACACATGATTGATTTAGTTTTGCTATCTCCATGCCGATTGTATTAAATTTCTAGTTTGACACCGACTCCCAAGAGATATCAGATTTTTTTAAAAGTAAAGTAGCAGCCTATAATCGTCCCACTGCAGAGAAAAGGCCTCCAACATGGAATATGAATTACCACAGCCATGATGGGACTTAGCATAATCACCACGCTTGCCATCACAAACCCGAGCAATGTTCGTAAATTCGAAACTTTTGGTTGCCCGACCCGGGGGTCGAGCCCGGGCCCCTAGATCATGGCCCGGTATTTAAACTAGAACAATGGGCGGTTTTTTAAAATTTTATTTCTTATTTGAGTTTCATAACAAGGAGTCTTTACAGTTTCGCCATGTCTATCTGTCTGTCTGTTCGTCCGATGTTAATCTCAGAGACATTTTTTGTTTCCTATTGTGGGGCACAGGATTCCGCGCTATTTAATGAGTAGTTTACGCAAGCAGATTTACGCCGCAGGAAAAAAAAAGACGTGTGGCACTCGGAGACTGCCGCGGTAAAGCTATTGCATAGCATTTTTTATCAACTTATGCAATTATAAAACTAAAAAGTATCACCGCTGTGCCGGTCGGAGTGGGTGTTAGGTTATTTTCGTTACGGAATTTCTGGATTCGGTCTCCACGCTCAAGGCCCGCGATAAAAGCTATGCAATAGCTTAAAAACTAGTATAAATTAATCAGTAAAAAACATTTTAATAACGTGTTCTCATTCAACTGCAGGCCCCTATAAGGACAAAGCTCCTTTGACAAACGCTGAGCTCAAGTGTTGGGTCGATATATATTTAAAGTTGTTAAATATTGGGTTGTGGTGTGCATATAATTCCTTTGTGTGTAACAAGAGGCGACTAAATCAGTACTGGCACAAGACGACGGTCAGCAGCATGGGCTCACCTACGATCCTTCGTTAGCCAAAGGACCAAAGGGCTATTTTAGCAGAATCTTCATTTGAGAGACGCTTAGGTTATATGTCTGGACATAACAGTTGACAAGAATGCGTAAAGGGTAAGAATAGAAGGACTATTTGTTGGTTTCAAACTGGATAGAAAAACGGGGTATGTATTATATTCTTAGTACTTACTGTGATCAGGATATTTACACCTACAGAGCACCAATATGTAATTCGTTATTTTTATTTATATTGTAAAAACTATAGTAAAACTATTACAAAAAGACGGTATGCAGACATTTCCTTCAACTATTAGCCAGACTGTAATCTTCGAACCACCTCCAAAACTTGGTGATTATGGAACAATTCCCTTTTGGAGAGTTCTTTTTGAGGTCAAAGGGTAAAACAGGACCCTATTACTGAGACTACCCTGTCCGTCTGTCTGACTGTCTGTCTGTCCATCTGTCAACAGGCTGTATCTCAGGAACTGTGCGTGATAGTTAGGCAGTTGAAATGTTCACAGAAGATATAGGTATTTCTGTAGCCGCTATAACAATAATTAATACTAAAAAACCGAGTGAAATTAATATTTAAGAGGTATCTATACAATAAGCGTTTTCAAAACAGGATACGAAGACGGGGCGATTCGCTTGTTAAGTATATTTATGTCAGAATAATTAAAAGGGGATTATAAAGTTTGTACCATGAACTTCCTCCAAGCTCAATTTTCTTGGTATAGACGAAATTTTGTTTAAATCAATTTAAGTTGAAATTTGCAAAGGTTATACCTTGAAACCGTTTCATGTTTAAGATACCTAATAATACTCGTATCTATGTTAAGAAAATATTTAAGATATACTAATTAACAAAACAGGGAAGGTTGAAAATACAATTCCATAAAAAGAACATTTACTACTGCCTTAGGTGGGACCTGCAACTTTCCGCTGAACATGCCTGATTTACACTCAGCCCATTCCACTGCTCCCGTCCTTGCCGGCAATATTGCCCTAAATAATTCCGCAGCAACATCGACGCGGGTAAAGTGTTCACATTCAGCTCTTATACTTCTTGACCGAGCGTATCGCAACGATGGCTGACGTCAAGGTTGTAACGGAAACAGCAGTATGCCTGCTCAGTGTTATTAAGCTAGTGAGCGAGAGGGCTGAATGTAAACACACACTGCCGCCCGCGCTGCCCGCACTTTGAAGTCCGCATGAAAAACCGACAACCAAGGAATTGCCGGGCAGCGCTAGAGCAGTGCTAGTGCAGAGTAGTATCGCTTTTACACTCACGCGCTGCCCACGTCCCAGTTCACTTTCCTGCCGATTTGGGCTGAGTGTAAATGAGGCATAAGGACCCAGGGGCCTAATTCGCGCAACCGAATCGCAGTTCGATCGTGGTTGAATTGGACGATTTTGACATTTAGCCTATACTAGAACTGTCAAAAACCTGTGGTTCAATTACGATTGTGATACGATTGGGTTACGCGAATAAGGGGACAGAAGGACATAAGCTATGTTGTATGCCACTGCTGGACACATCAGTAATAACGGGTAGTTCACGCTTGCAGAGCCACAAGCGAAAAGATAGACTTTGTAATCTTACTATATTATAAATTCGAAACTTTAGATGGATGTTGTCGTCCTCCGTGGCGGAGTAGCACACACACCGGTTTTCAAGGTGCTGCTCCGAGGTCCCGGGTTCGATTCCCGGACAAGTCAATGTAGAAAAAATGTGTTTTCTACATTTTCTCGGATCTGGGTGTTTTGGTACCTTCGTTGTTTCTGATTTCCAAATAACGAGTGCTTTAAATAGTTACTCAAATTGGGATCAGAACAACGTATGTGATGTTTGCAACATTTATTATTGTTTATTTATTTTTTAGAACGGCTTACTAAATCTACTTAAATGAAATTTTGCATGAAGATAAATCATAAGCTGGAATTACATTAGGCTATTATAACGCCCCGTTGGTCTAGTGGTTTAAATACCGAGCCAAGATCTCGGGATCCCAGGTTCAAATCCCGGGTCAGGCAACAAAAAGTTTCGAATTTTCGAACGTTGCTCGGGTTTGTGATCACCAACCCGCATTTGGCAAGCGTGGTGATTATGCCAGTACACCCATCATTGCTGTGGTAACTGGAATTCAATGATGGAGGCCTTTTCCCTGCAGTGGGATGATTATAGACTGTTACTCTACTATATCGAAAAAAGGTACGGTTCTCGTTGATTGTATGAAATTCCACGCGTTCAAAGTCACTGAAACCGCCAGTCATTAATACACAAAAACCTTGTACCACACGCAAAATATAAAATCACCTTCGGTTAGGGAAATGAATTATTTATAACGAAATCAGCGATCCAAAGCATTCGCTTAGGATCAATACGTCACAGGAACAGGAACACGAACGGATTAATAATTTAAAAGGGTGAAACCCTTTCAAAATTAAATCAGAAATATTTCACGTTAAAGTATTTCGTTTAGAGCATGATGATGGATTGGTTTCGGAGGATTAAATAGGTCAGCACCACCTAGTTTGGGGTGGTGGGTTCTACCTCCTAGTGGTCCACCCTGGCCAACGACATCATTGGTTTTCTAATCAATGATGACGGCTAACAGATCCCGCTGCGATGGTAGGCTTCGTAAGAGGCCGCCTGGATGCTACCACCCTCCTGCCGGAGTCCAGCGCCAAACAGTTTTTCTGTGTTCCGCTGGTGTGTGGGAGAACCAGTACCTCTGGGTAAGCTCGCTCCATCTTAGGCTTATTGCTATACTCTTTATTGCACACCATACCAATATAATGTTTAACTTAGAAAATACATTAAGGACTGTACAATTCAGGTGGTCTTATCGCTGTTAGCGATCTCTCCCAGACAACCTTCAGGTAGAGAATACTTGAAAATAGAGTGGGGAAGGTGGCAAAGAATTTCAGAAAAGTGAACATTACAATACAAAAAATTAACTGTGTGGACATACATTAACACCAATAAAAGTCTAAATTAAAAAAAATATAGTTTAGTAATATGAGCAGAAATCTTAAATGCAGCTGAAGACTTACTGCCAGAAGGAGACAGGCAGCGTCTGCTCTCCAATGTTGGTCAAACTACGACCGCCAACTTGAGAACAACAACAAAGAGAGTGAATTTAACAGAATCCGCCTTTTGGAGAAGCTTATGTCCAGCCGTGGGCTGATGTAAGCAGAAGGAGGGTAGAAAGAGATTGTACAGAAAGTAAAGAAACGACCTATAACCATCCCACTGCAGAGCAAAGGCCTCCACCATTGAATTCAAGTTACCAGGTACAGGTATAATCACCGCGCTTTACAAACGCGGGTTGGTAATCACAAAACCTAACAATATTCGAACATTCGAAACTTTTTGTTGCATGACTCAAACCTCGGAAACCGAGATTTTGGCTCGGGGGCGTTAAAAATATTGAAAGGTATTAAAGGTAAGCTTAAAACTATCACCATAATATCATTGAACCTACAAAAAACCAAACAAGTCATTGTCAACCTGAGCGAGCACAAAATAAGAATTCTTTTTGTTTATTTACTTTACGAGTACTTATAGGTTTTTTTTTTATTTACGCGAACACTATCAATACAATTATAATAACAAGTAACAGCCTATAATCATCCCACTGCAGGGAAAAGGCCTCCATCATTGAATTCATGTTACCACAGCAATGATGGGTGTTGTACTGTCATAATCACCACGCTTGCCAGATTATAATAATAAAAACATTTATTTCGAACAATATGATCGTACAGTTCATAATGGATTAAAACAATGACTTATGAAAAACTAATAATAAATAAATAAATAATAAATAAATAATAATAAATAATATTTAGGACATGCCTCACTGGGCCACACAGAGCCATCTAGTCCCAAATTAAGCTACTATTAAGTACCCTGTCGTATGGCGTACTAGACAACCGATAAACTTACTTATATTCTTTTTTTTTGTAAATACATACTTATAATACATAGAAAACACCCAGACCAGTACAAACAGACATGTTCATGCACACAAATATTTGTACTGAGCGGGGATCGAACCCGCGACCCATGGCTCAGAAGCAGCGTTTTTTGCTACCGCTGATCCAAATGGTCGTAATGTTAGTTATGGGAATTGATAACAAATTGAAAATACATAATTTGTTACCAAGAGTGATCAAAACAGAAGTCCAAAGATGAGTTCTCAGTTTGATCACCCCCGGGCCTGTGCACCATAATTTTCCATATAGGCGATGTGTACCAGTCAGCCACCGTCTAAAGAATGCTGTTATGACTGGCACGCCATCTGCTTATTGAAGATCTTTTGCGAATGACGGCTTAAGCTGCAACTTATTTTCTTCACATTCGTTTGTTTTTTTTACATCGATTTATTTTTGGACACTTTCGTTTTTACGTGTTTCATTTGTTTTTAGGAAATAATTATCAAACGACAAGTAGTGGGATTGAAAAAATATCAACATTTGTTTTTTCCTTTTTTTTATTCGTTCCTTTTTATCTAGGGTTTTGCTACTAACCTTAGTTTTGTGAGGACCAACACAGCGGGAGTGGTGCCGCTACGGAACGTGGCTCTCACGCCCAGGGTTGAGGAGTCCGACCAGTGAGTGGGCTTGCCCTCCCTCGTGTCCAGCCTGTGGAGAAAAACACAATTTTAAAGTCTTATAGTTCTAGTTTTCCTTACAATGTCGTTTAACTTTAGTCACGGCCTTAGTAACAGCCTATAATCATCCCACTGCAGGGAAAAGGCCTCCATCATTGAATTCAAGTTACCACTGCAATGATGGGTACTGGCAAAATCACCACGCTTGCCAAATGCGGGTTGGTGATCACAAACCCGAGCAAGGTTCGAAAATTCGAAAACTTTTTGTTGCCCGACCCGGGGATTGAACCTGGGACACCGAGATCTTGGCCCGGTATTTAAACCACTAGACCAACGGGGCACGGCCTTGAAATACGGGTAAAATCAAAGCACATTTGCGTTGCTTTTTCACCCCGCTAAAGTGGGGTGTTACAAGTTTGACGTGTCGGTCTATCTGTGACTTTACATGGTATCGTAGCTCCTAAAAGAATGAACCGATTTTGATGCGTTTTTTTTTAGGTTGTTTTAATTTTAAGTTTATTTTTTTGCCGTGCGGTGACGGTTATTATTTTATTTGTTTAAATTTTATTTGGTATATGCCTTGCGCTACAAATTACTTACAATAAAAAAATGCATAGAAACGTTAAAAACACTAAACAAGTACTGCTGGAAGCCGAGCAGTGCGTTTCTTTGCCTAGCGTGGCAATGATCACAAATGTAAACAATTGCTATGTCGAAAGGGATTCTAACATTCGCGGCAAGTCGCGGGTTCAATTCTCACTGTCACCAAAACTTTTTAACCCCCATTCAAATGGCAAGCGAAAACTTTCGTGCGAATACTCAATAAATAATAAACTATCGAAACAGGAAGTTTGACCAAGTAAGTTATAATAAATGACTTAAACATTAAATTCACATAAATATCAGCTAACCGTGTACAGTCAGGCGCAAAAGGTATTGAAATTTAGTGTCCATAAAAACAAAATGGTGGAAAGCTAAAGTATTCATTTGGTTTACAGATAAATCTTATCCGATAAACGAGGTAATGTGAAGTTTTGTCCCTTCCCAGCCTTGTATTTTTTGATTTTCGAAGAACTTAAGCGATGCACGGTACCTACCTCGAAGTTGTTCAGAAATACGTGTGCCTCGGTCAGACATTGCAGTTAGGTAGAAACAACTTTGAGGATGAGGTGAACAGAAGAATTCAGTTGGGTTGGGCAGCATTTGGGAAACTACGTCGAGTCTTCCCATCGTCAATCCCACAATGCCTCAAGACGAAAGTCTTCAATCAGTGCGTCCTACCCGTCATGACATACGGAGCCGAAACGTGGACACTGACGGTACGGCTAGTCCACAAGTTCAAAGTCGCTCAGCGGGCTATGGAAAGAGCTATGCTCGGAGTTTCTCTTAGGGATAAAATCAGAAATGAGGTGATCCGGCAGAGAACTAGTTACCGACATAGCCCACCGGATCAGCAAGCTGAAGTGGCAGTGGGCTGGTCATATTAGCCGCAGAACGGACAACCGCTGGGGTAAACGAGTTCTTGAGTGGAGACCGCGTCTCGTCAAACGTAGTGTAGACGCCCTCAGACCAGGTGGAGTGATGATTTGTGCAAGGTGGCTGGCAGGAGCTGGATGCGAGAAGCCGAGGATCGACCTACGTGGCGTGCAATTGGGGAGGCCTATGTCCAGCAGTGGACTATGATAGGCTGATGATGATGATGATGAAGCAACTCTTAGAAACTCATTCTTATTGCCTTTGTAATATGTTTTGGTTTTGAGCAATCGCCACAAAAAGCAGCAGCTCAACCAACAACATATCATGATATAATGAGATATAGATCATGAAAGTTTTAATCAATATATCACTTGAATCAATGCTTTAATCAATATCATCAGCCAGAGCAGCATCTGCGGCAGCAGCAAGGAACGTACGAGACTTATACAGGATGAAATTTTAACCACTTTCCAAATTTTTTGTAGGCGTTCAGTATCGTATTTAGAGCCCATTTATGAAGTAATAAATGTAGATCAAGTTTTCACCCGAAAATATTTTTCGCAATATAGTTTTATATTTTTACAGTTTTAGGCCTGTTTAGGTGTAAAGAGAAATTCAAAAACTTATGATTAGTATCGTAATGAATGAATGTGATGTGCATTGCGTAAAAAAAGTGTTGCTAGGCGGCTGTATCAAATATTTATCATTTTTGGGTGACATTTTCTAAGTGCTTTATCTTGACATTTTTGTACTGGGCTATACCAAAAGAAAAAATACGTCATATGTTTTTTGTCTCGTGGATTGATATATTAAAATTTGGAAGGTGGTTAGAATTTCACCCTGTATAATATGACCAACGACGTCTATATGACAGCGACTGAGTTTTACAAGCTCTAAAAAGGAACAAATTTAACAGTGAAAATAATATGCAATGGTCGACAAAAGGGTGATAATGGCGGCTCGGAGATCGCAGTACAGCCAATAAGAGAGAAAATGACTCTTCTTCGGGCAGTAATCTCTTGCGATATAAATATTTCTTATAATTCAAAGGTAACTGTTTAAACTAATTGCGCAAACTTATTCTCAAATCATCACGCATAATATCAAGCCATTTTTATATTCGACTAAATTGTTTAATGGTTTTTATGGCTGACTGTACCTTTAGAACGATATCACCAAAGAAGATCGAACATACATATTTATGAGTACGACTGTACTTAACTGGTAACTAGTTAACTGGCGGAGCGAATCGTAGTGTTACATTACAAACAGGCCGACTGAGGTATTTTATAGATATGAACGACGCACACTGAGGTCCAAACACTTCTAACAAAAAAATAAAATAAAGTGACATCCCTTATTTTTAAGGGCATCACAGGCGATTGAAAGAATACTGTCAGATGATGACAGCTAGTAGTATTATCCGGTTGGAGTAAAAATAGAGCAGCTGCAACATTTACTTAAATAAAGGTAAAAGTTGCTTGTTTATTATCGTCGCTGTAAAGAGAAGTAACAGCCTATAATCATCCCACTGCAGGGTAATGGCTTACATCAGTGAATTTAAACTACTACAGCAATGGCAGGTATGTGTACCCATCCATCAGGAAAGCTTTATGGAATTTGAACCTACTTACTATGCAAGAGACCGCCTCTCATTGATTTCTAATATAAAATAAACTAGATATACAATCAGCATCAAAAAAGTACCCCAACTAAATGTGCACCCATTTGACATAAGGGTGCTCTTTTAGTACAACCTCAAAAGAGTTACAAAAAGCCATAAATAATTATTCCTAACATAACTTGGCCGCGTTATGAAGTTGACACTGACATAAAGTCAACGGAAATCAATTCAATAAGGACAGTTTTAAGAGTTGTTTTTGTGTCGTGTATCGATGCCGTCTAATGTGCATAGCAAAAAATCTAAAAGAGAGATGGAAAAAGTAAGAAAGAGAGAGGCAGGTGACAAATCTAAATGTCAACGATTTTCTAACAGTTTCACTGTGCGTCGCTCCCTACGTGACTATCGGAATAAGACCCGGACGTCTCAGTTGTCCAAATCCCATGGCCATGATCGACGCTAAGCTCATAATATCTTTGATCACACGCGCCCGTGATGCGATTGACGGATATCTTAATAATACTCATGAGCTTTTACCGACGAAATGAAAGAATAGGGAAAGAGTAAATTTATTTCAGGAATTACAAAGATGCCGTTTAAATTATTTCTTAAATATGGGGGATTGTACCGCAAAGATTTGAAACACTGGGCGCAGGTTTCTACCTGTACCCAGCAGTGGGATTTAAAATAGCCTATCGTCACTCAAATTCTAACACCACGTAAGTCGATTTTTGGTGGTTTTGTCATTTTGATGCCATTCGCTAGTGAATCGAAAGACGCGTCGTTAATCAGATTCAAGATACGACTAATAAAAACCGTTGAAATTACGAGAAAGAACAGCATGAAAGTCACTTTCCTGTGAAAAGAGCACGTAAGTCCAGCCCAGTTCCATACATTGAGCCGTCCTGACAGCTGCAGTTGGGAATTATTCAAAGAGGTTTTTTATCTCTCCTGAGAAGTTCTTAAAAATTTCTTACGTGTTGTTAGAACTTCAGTGACGCTATGTCCTATCTCAAAGTCTAATTCATCTTTGTATTTAATTTTATCAAAATCGGTCTAGCAGTTTTGGCGTTATTGAGTAACAAACATCCATCCAAACATTAGCATTTATAATATTAGTAAAATAGAAAGCTAAGATGACAACAAACGTATAAAATTTAAAGTCAATAGCAACAACTAGCTAAAGTAAAACTTCAGTTATTGTGGTCCAACTATAGGAATCTCCATCGTATGTGGCATTTTCTTTTATTTATAGCTCACTGTGCTATTTCGGACATACAGCCAGAAGAGATCCAGAAAACCTCGAAAAGACCATCATGATGGGAAAAGTAGAGGGGAAAAGACCACGAGGTAGGGCACCATACCGTTGGTCAGATCAACGAAAGGCCATAACGGGACTTCCAATAAACCTGGCTTTTAGGGAAACCGAAGATAGGCAAGGGTGGAGAGACCTAACTAAGACCACCACAAACCACTACTAAGTTAGGAACGACCTTTAGCAATGAAGAGGACGACTGTGATGATGATAGCTCACTGTACAGCTTTTTCTATCACAAAAGGTATTGTTGTCTTTATTCCTTAATAATTAATTAATAATTTCTTGTTCATTGTAAATGGTAGCAAGGTTTGCTATTAATGTATAGAATTAGCGAGTACGCTGTAACAATATTTCATTTATCGTTAAATGTTTTTTTTGAGATGAAGCTATTTTATTTGGTTTTCAACCGAAGAAAAAAGGGAGGATTCTCAATTATTTTTAACGCAATATGCGTTTTTAATACTCAAGGCCGATTCCAAATTGGTAATATATTTCAAATTTGTTGGTTGAAATCCGTAGTACCTTATATGATTTTCTTGACTATAATTAGACGGTTGTATGAAATGGAGTGAATGTATGTATCGCCAGTGAATTTGCCACTAGAGGCGCTGGTGTCGCGTGAGGTCCAAAACATACACTTTTCACTGGTTTTAGCGGGCTTCGTTACATAAATTATAATTTCTATAATTTTCCTACTGGAAAGTGATCTCCTTCGTAAAGTTATTGCAAATATGGATTATTTGGCGAATAATGTAAACGCTTTGAAAGCGGAATTAAGAAAAAGTGATAAAATAAAAAAGGCGGCCTAAAAGAGCAACTATTTCAGAAGTTAGTTTGTTGATATGAAGATAGTTATTTATAAATAATAAACTTTAATTAGATTCAAGATTTAAAACTTCGTTTCGGCGCCGATCTTATAAAGTCGCCTTTGACAGCTATACCTCCGGACCTCAGTCTACAGTGGCGCCAACTGGTCTCCGGACCTCAGCCTACAGTGGCGCCAACTGGTGAGCAAAGCAACGGTAGTCATTGTCGTGTTACACCAAAGCCAAATATTCCAAGATATCATAATAGATTCACGCGATATTGCGTCTAATGGTACGAATCGCATTGTTATTGCACAATGTCAAACTTATTCACCTATAACTTGTTTAGTGTCTCTAAGCTACAAAATATGAAAATACAAATATTTCCAGCATTTGACTAAATTGATTTAAAAAGTCTAGTCTTATTGATTCATTATCGCCTAGCCGACACTTTTTATGTATGACCTTATAAGTGGAAATATTGAATAGATCGTTTTCTTAAATTGTAGCAAATTATCACTATCTTACAATTATGATCATAAACACTGGTCTGCTTCTACTTTTTCACATGTGTTTTAATCGTTCTAGAATAATCTTGTTGATTGCTTGGCACAAATGAATTTATCATACATTTAAAAGAATTTGAAATGCATGTACGATAATTAATGTTTGCCAAGTATTTTTTGTATTCTTTGTGCTGTTTATTACTGTAATTTAAACTAAATGCATCTTTAAGCTATATCCTATCTAAAAAAACAGAAAAATTGGTGTTTGGTAAAAAGTTAATATTAGGGGTTAAAGTTTGAAATTGCCGTTTTGTATGGACGAAATCGAGAAAGTCATTTTTCCATACTAACAATTTTTTAGTTTTTTTAAAAACGCCTGAACCGTTTTCGATGCAATTAAAGGTGAAAGTTAGATAGTTATAAAGCTACGCATTATAGTATTTAAATTTCTGAAAATCAAAGTATATAATACAAAATTACTTAATTGAAGCAAGAAGGTCAGCTGACACATTGTAAGGGGTCTTTTCAACGACTTCCTTTGAAGTAATAGGCACTAGTATTGCATTTTTTTTTAGTCAAAAGTTACTTTATTTAGTTTTTGATACAATACAAAAAGAATTACGCAATAATATGACTATACTTAAGAGCTAGAAACAAAATAAAAAGTGGGAGAATAATCGGCAATTTCATACTTTAACCCCTATTATCTCGCATCGAGAACCTCTTCTCCTTTCGTCGATAAAAAAATATCTATCTGCAATCAATGTTTGATTCTCTATTGCAGATATGTAACCAATATCTGTAGTCACTCAGTATTGAACTACCATCAACACAGGAAATGAGGAAATCGGTAGTTGCGTCCGCAATATCCATCTAAGTTAGATCCAAGTTTAGGACTAGATTTGAGTCTAGATCAATATGGAGTACCCACGTCTGTCAGCATCTAAACTGACGACAAACTTCGGGTCTTACACGTAGGTACGTTACATTTGACGTGATGGTAAATCCTTATTTGTATTAGGTACTAATATAAGAAACGCTCGCCTTTAGCGGTGTAAGTACCTACCGGGTTAGCATCTCGGGGTCCTGGGGTCGATTTCCTATAGCTGGACCACGACCGCTGGACCGCTGTCTTGCCATACCTACTGACTTGTATGGCAATAGCAGTATAGCACTCGTTGTAGGTATTCATTTTCTAATTTAATATATTTTTTATGTCATAAGCATAATGCTTGTTAATAAAGTCCTTTGAAATAGCTTGATCGATATTATAAAGTTTTTTCTGAATATTGGGTAGGACTAAGATAAAGTCGTAGCTATGTTGAACCCAAAAAAAATTATGTCCCTTCAAAGACACAGGCAAAAGTTGAAAGCTTATACGCCCCGTTAGTCTAGTGGTTTAAATACCGGGCCAAGATCTCGGGGTCCCAGGTTCGAACTCCAGGTCGAGCAACAAAAAGTTTCGAATTTTCGAACGTTGCTCGGGTTTGTGATCACCAACCCGCATTTGGCAAGCGTGGTGATTATGCCAGTACACCCATCATTGCTGTGGTAGCTTGAATTCAATGATGGAGGCCTTTTCCCTGCAGTGGGATGATTATAGGCTGTTATACTATACTCGTTGTCATACTATAGTAGGCCAACAGAGTTTCGAAATTTTTAACACCCATGATTGCTGTGACCAATGATATTTAAAAAGTATAGATAGGTTATGCCCTTACAAAACTATCGAAATATATGTGCCGCTTGCGAACAACTGCACACATGCGTAATACTTATTTTGTCCTTGTCATACTCGTGAAAAGAACAATTACTTTCTCTTTCATGGATTTGAAAAGACGCACAATTGTGACGTTTTAGGGACGCATATTGAGAGCGCATGTAACATATCTATTACTTTTTAAATATCATTGGCTGTGACTTAAATCCAATGATAGAGGCCTTTGCCCTGCAGTGGAATTATTATAAGCTGTTACCATATTAAATACCTGAAGACAGTGTGTAAGATGTTGAAATTTTCAACACCAACCAAAATTTTTGTAGGCGTACAGTATCGTACTTAGAGCCCAGTTATGAAGTAAAAAAATTATATTAAGTTTTCACTCATACTCACATATTTTTCGCAATACAGTTTTAATTTTTACAATTTTAGTCCTGTTTAGCTATAAAGAGGAAAATCAAAAACTTATGATTAGTATCGTGATGAATTAATGTGATGTGCATTGCGTAAAAAACGTGTTGCTAGGCGGCCGTATCAAAAATTTTAGATTTTGGCGGACATTTTCTAAGTGCTTTGTCTTGATATTTTTGTACTGGGCTATATCAAAAGAAGAATACGTCATTTGTTTTTTGTCTTGTAGATTGATATATTCAAATTTGGAAGGTGGTTAAAATTTCACCCTGTACAATCACTTGCAACTCGAATTATCTGCTTGATATTACAATAATAATTGTTTTTACAGCCAACTCTCTGATCATATTTCCTGAAATCTTAAGTCAAAATATCATAATGTTCACACCGTCAAGCCAGTTCACATTATTATCTAGTTCAAAGAATTCATCACAAGCATGACTTTGGAATCAAGCTGTCATATTAACATTTCAGCCGGAACATCAAAGCGATTGACGGCCGCCATCTTGTGGACGTGACTCGCAAAATGGCTGCCTTTAATTTACATGAGCGGCTTTGATTACACGCGTGACGGGTATGATCGATTATTTAAGTAGACTTCCTCATGACGACGTCAGTCGAATTTGGTCGTTAGTAACATAATTCAATTAACACTACGTGTATGTAGATACTAATGGAAAAATATAAGCTTTCAACTTTGCCTGCGTCTTAGAAGCTACAGCAAGTTTTTTTGGGTTCAAAATAGCTACGACCTTATCTCAGACCTACCCAATATTCAGAAAAAACTTTACAAAATCGATCAAGCTATTTCAAAGGGCTTTATTAACAAGCACTGTGATTTATAAAATATATTAAATTAGAAAGTTAATAGGTATGATTAGAAAACGGTTGGTATAGGGATATTTCAAGTAATGGCTTTTAACTTATAACGTTCAGATGATTGATATCATAAAAGATGTTTTATCATCTTTGTATCGTATTTACAACAAATTACCACAGGGTATTGCTGAACTCTCTGTATGTAAAAAGGGCTATTACACTATTATGATTATTTAAATGATAAGAATATATATGGCATTAAATTGTCCTAGCTCGTACTTGCCTTTGCCTTAACCTTTGCAAACATTTATTTAAGAAGAGGCTGACAATAGTGACCGAGTTTCTTGCGCTGCTTCTTCTCGGCTCTAGCCCAGACTTGTCCCGATGCAGTGGTAGGTTTTAATATTGCAGTAGTGTAAAAACGCCTCCTGGGGTCTATTTGCAGAAATAAAACTGATTTTACTGATGATGATTTTACTGATTTTCGGTTAGTATTCTTGTCGTTCCAAGACATGACAATTTATGTTCATCGGATTCAACTCATTCAACATTACTAAGGCAATTTTCAATGCTAGCCGTCCTTCGGAAGGCACGTTAAGCCATAGGTCTCGGCTTCTGTTGCAGGATGGTGTGATGGCGGAGTATTTCGCTACAAACACTAAGGTTGACAGAAGGGTTAACGATCGCAGCGCAGTATAACCACTGGTGGAGAGATGAAGTTCAAAAAGTATTTCTTTAGTATAGCTTTCTGTAAACTAATTGGATGAAAAGGTGTGTAACGATTATATTTTACAGCAGAATAATAAACAGGACGACTTTTTCATAACCGTTAAATTTTTAATAGTCGTTAAGTACCTATCGTATTTAAAAAATGTAGGTCAAGGTTTCATCTGAAAATATTTTTCGCTACATAGTTTTCAATTTTTACGGTCCTAGCCTGTGGAGGTACAAAGGCTAAATCAACAACTTATGAATAGTATCGTAATTAATGAATGTGACTATGCGCATAGCGTAAAAAACGTTGCAAGGCGGCCGTATCAAAAAAAAATAGATTTTTGGCGGACATTTTCTATGTGTTTTCATTATGAAATTTTTGTACGAAAGAAAAAATACTTCATTTGTGTTTTGTCTCATAGATTTTTGTATTTAAATTTGGAAGGTGATGAAAATTTCGTCCATAACTTGTAAATCACTTAATTTAGCTACTGTAAGACCTTGATTAAAAATAAACCCAAAAGCCTCCTGGTGGCTCCCACGTTATCTAACACTTAAACCATCAGATAATAGTTTATTAAACCGCCGGTTAACACAAACATTCCTGCATTAATGCACTTAATCCAGGATCTACAAATCCGGGATTGACCCAGTTCGAGTCAAAAAGACCGCTCGTATGTCGAGGTATAATAATCTTGATCGTATACAGGGTGCGAGTTGTAGATGATTTGATTGATTGGTTTTAAGATTATATTTTTTGTCTAAAGTAACAGATAACAAACACCCTGACCCGAGACAATAATATAGTTATTTTAAATTGTATCGACAAGAAATCAAACACAGGACCTCTAGTAGTAGCTCACGTTGCACAGTATTAGATCAGAAGATCGTCAAAGTATTTGGTAGAGAAAAAATATAGTTAGGAAGAAGAAGGTATTATGTGTATAAAAAACGCGTCGCACATACAATTATGTTACACTGTATTTATTTTTTAAGGTTTTCAGTAAGTGAATCGTATTCTAATGAGAAATAAAGTATCTTTAACCATAATAACTTCCTACAATTCAGAATAATGTATTTAATCAAATCAAACCTGTTAAAAAGCGACTTGACTTTATAAACAACAAAATTAAACACTTAAGTTTTTTTTCATATTAGGATACAGTTATTTTCAAGCAAGGTTTCTTTCCGAAAAAAAAAAAAAAACTATTTGGAAGCCATCAATGGAAATAATAGTAAAAAATCTTATCCATATTTCGATCAACCTGTATCTTAATTCCTTCTATTAAAATATGCTAAGTAATTCAAAGATGAGACAGGTTTTCTTTTGTTTTGTGCTTTGTTAAATTGATATGCCACTTTCCAATATCCTTTATACCTGAATGCTTGAGTTAAATTTAGATAATTGTGTATCTATTTACCTATCTATCTTCTATAGAAAATATCTATAAAACCGGCCAAGTGTGGATCGGACACGCGCACAAAGGGTTCCGTACCATTGACTAGGTAAACAACAGTAGGTAGGTTAGTAGAGATCTAATAATTGTATGGTTTCCAGAGGTCTCTTGAAATGTTAAAAATCTATACGACTCCATCAAGGCGTAACATTATATGGGCCAATAAAAGAGGAATACAATACAATTTGGAAAGTTTGGTAGTAAGAATAAAAAAGTTTCAGCATTAAACTCGCATGTTAGGAAATGGTAAAGTGATACGTGACTTATTTTGCATGTGATTGTAAACTAACTTTTTGTTGGGTAACTCAGTTATCAAGTATTTGATGTTGTTTGATAAGTATTAACATTTAAGATAAGTATTATGTTTCATCAACTGAGAGATCTGGGGTGGTGAGATCTATCTCGTAGTGCTCCACCCTGGGCAACGGCATCTTTGGTTTTTTTAACCAATGATGACGGCTAACAGATTTCTCTGCGGTGGTAGGCTTCGTAAGAAGCCGCCTGGATGCTACCACCCTCCTGCCGGAGTCCAGCGCCATTTCTGTGTTAAGCTGGTGTGTGATAGAGCCAGTACCTCGGGTAAGCTCGCTCCATGGTAGGCTTCTTCGTAACCGTATAGTTAAGTATGTAGTCAAGAGCAAGCCTATTATTAATAAAAAAAGAGATCAAACAATTTACAACAATCTTGGTCAAGGGTGGAAGAAAAGTACAGCGATCGTGGTTACGTATGGACAAAGTGTTATTCATCTTTTGGAAGGTACTTTGAATACATATTTAGACCTACATCCTGTAATTGTTATACTTATGTTCCTATCCACGTTATATGAGCTTACTATGACCGGAGTTTTTGCAGCGTTGCCTTGGTATGTGGACTTCAATCACTGATGGTATAACGAGATCAAAAACAGCCGGTAATTTTTTCCCATCTTGTCTGTTTCTCAGATTTCCTGTGATCTTCTGAGAGGTGAGAGGCCTTCCCATAGATCATCGTCCGTTGCGCAATCGGAAAGTTCTTGGATCGTCCTTTACCCCTCAAAGGCCATCGGTTCTTTACTATGTGTCCTTTCCATACACACTTCAGTTCCGTAATTCTTCGATCGATGTCGGTTATCAATGATTACTGATTTCCTCATTTCTGATTCTATCGCGTAGGAATAAGTTTTTCAAGCATCGTTCTCTATTGCCTGCTGTGTGACAGACCCTTCTTATGAGACCCGTAGGTAGTAAGCGAACAAGTTTCAATCTCCTAACATTTGTGATTGTTTATGAGTTCCTTTTCGGGAGTGTTATTAAAGTAAGGCCTATATAATCATCAAACTGCAGGGCATCATTGAATTCATAAAGCAACAATGGGTACAGGCATAATCACCACGCTTGCCTGCAAGTTGTTGATCACAAACCCGAGCAATGACCGAAAATTCGCAACTCTCGTTGCCCAATACGGGGATCAACCCAGGATCTCGAGATTTGGCCCGATAATTAACCACTAGGCCATCGGAGCGGAGAAAAATTACTATATGACGACCTCCGTTGGCAGAATGCTGTACGCACCGGTTTTTAGGGTCTCGGTAGATAAATAAATAATTTTTTTTTTGCATGACAATAAGGCACACATCAGGAAAATAAAAGCACACAAGTAGTTAAAATTAATAACAACATTAAATAAAATTAGAAAATTTCAATTTTTTATTCTAAATTATGTGTGCCGCAGCGATGCAAAAAGCCAGTAAGCTCGTTAGTCCCTGTTGCTCTGATGTTTCGGGTTCGATTCCCGGACGGGTCAATTTAGTTAAAAGTATTTTTCTACACTTTGCAGGGGTATTTGTGCCTTTGTGGTACTAACGTTGCTTCTAATTTCCATAAAACAAGTGCTTTCAATATTTACTTACTTTTGGCTCGGAGCAACATACTCGTATATGTATGTTATGCTGTCCATATTTATTTTAAAAAGTTTTTAAAAGTTTTCAATTTTTTTTTTAAAGTTTATATTATATGGTAAAACAATAGTAAGTACTCACGAGTATATAGGACTGTCATGGCCTTGCTTGTACCATATGACGAGACCGACTTTATCATCTGGTAGCGCGGGAGAGGTGTCGCAGGGCAGCTCCACACCACCCCCCGTAGGCGCGTGAAGGGACTCGATGGCTACTGTAACAATAAAAATAACATTATAATTTTGTATATCCTACGAAAAAAAAGGAGTTCAGTATATACGAGTACTTTTAAAACTTTTTTTTAGTGCATCACTCATAACTTATACAGGCGGATACGGATACTTATACTTATGTATAATTTTTCATAGGCGTTAAGTATCGTATTAGAGCCCAGTAATGAAGCAAAAAATTTAGGTGAAATCTTCACCCGAAAATATTTTTCGCAACATACGAGTATTTCATTTTATACGGTTTTAAGCCTGTGAGAGTATAAAAGGAAAATTAACAAATCAGGAATAGTATCCTAATGAATCAATGAGATGCGAAAAGCGCAAAAAATGCTTTATGGAGGCCATTTTAAAAAAAATAGTTTTGTGGCGGATATTTTTAAGTGCTTTTTGGTGTCATTTTTGTACTGGGCTATATCAAAAGATAAAATGACATTTGTTTTTTGTCTCGAAGATTGTTGTATTAAAATTTGGAAGGTTAAAATTTCGTCCTGTATAGGGTTGCATTTACTAGATGGACTGACGATCTGGTCTTTGTCGCGGGAAGCCGCTAGATGCGGGTGGCGCGTCGTTTTGGAGATGTAAGTCCAGCTGTGGACGTCGCTTGGCTGATTTAATGTTGGAGATGCTTAAGGGAGCCCTAAGTCCAGCAGAGGGCGTCACTTGGCTGAGATAATAAATAAAGATGATATCAGAATCCAATCAAACCCTCCCACTTTTCTGAAATTATATTATAAGAAATACACCGGCTCAAAAACATCTACAAGTCAAGTTATCTTAAATAATAAAATCAAAGAAAACCAAATACCAAGCGAGCAAACCAATCTATCCTTATTATTCTCACACAAATAAAACGTTCGTTAAAACTCGTTCTGTTCGATTTTTGAATCAAAAAAAGAAGAAAGGAGGTTCAACAAACCACCCTTATTACGTTGACAGGCCGACAACCAATCACGAGTCGTTGTAACTGAACGCTTCGATACTGGCATTAAATTAATAAATCCTTATAGTGTATAATTTTGAACGGTTATTTATTGGTACAGATCGGCTTAAGCTACCAAGTCTGGTTACAAGTGTGATTTTATCACAAGCTGCTGTCATAAGACTGTAATTGTCTGATTTTTAACCGACAATACAAATGCAGTTCTGAATTCGGTGCCTTTCCTTATTAAC
The DNA here is from genome assembly GCA_949315895.1 of Anania crocealis. Lineage (NCBI taxonomy): Eukaryota > Metazoa > Arthropoda > Insecta > Lepidoptera > Crambidae > Anania > Anania crocealis. Next base: position 8,912,439 of record OX438873.1, on the reverse strand, counting down.
GCTATCAATACCTATACCAATATATTCAATGTTTTTTTATCATAGTGACGATATAACATAATATACAAAACCTTGAATAGAGATACGAAAAACGCGCCATCGTTCAGGTATGAATGCTAATTACGAGTAAAAATCAGATCTTGTAAATTTTTAACTGCGATTTGGCTGTTGCCTGGCTTTGCAATCCGAGGCAACGGTCAAAAATATTGTAACAATATCACCGTTGACGACCATTTGGATCAGCGGTAGTTAACGCTGCTTCTGATCCATGGGTCGCGGGTTCGATCCCCGCACAGTACAAATATTTGTGTGCATGAACATGTCTGTTTGTACTGGTCTGGGTGTTTTCTATGTATTATAAGTATGTATTTACAAAAAAAAAAAAGTATATAAGTAAGTTTATCGGTTGTCTAGTACCCCATACGACAGGGTACTTAATAGTACCTTAATTTGGGACTAGATGGCTCAGTGTGGCCCGGTGAGGCATGTCTTAAATATTTATTTATTTATTTATTTATATCACTCATATTTTACGTAAATTTAAAAATTGATTAACAAAAATGTAAAATACATAGAAAACTACTGGTTATTTTTTCTACTTTTGACTCATCGTCTAGTAAGAATGAAGACGATCTTTGACGATCGGATATTCCAGACACAATTAAAATTAATTGTTATCGAGACATCCGGTTGTCTCTTGGGGCTTGAAGCGCTACAACTGTTTTCGGGCTTTGTTTCGATTGTACACCCAAACTCTGGCGTGTATGAGATTTTTTTCGGCCTTTAACCAGGAAAACAAATCAAAAAAACCACGCTCGACTTCAACAAACCAGTACGCTTAGTGTGGTGTCAAACAAACCAAAATAAAACTTGTAAATGTGCAAGAAAATCCACTGTGAAACCCAAAAAATACCTGTCTTCGTAACTAAAACCTCATAATCTTCATAAGAAAATTGCAACGTGCTGTTTCGCCACTTTGACACCGACGTATCGGTTAAAACCCGTACTTACCGGCCGTACGTCTAACTTTGTGGCTCGCGGCGAAAGTTGATGATAGCTTCGATAGCCTGATCTCGTTATAAAATCATCCTGATTTTTATTTCTTTTTGGATAAAGTTGTTAAGGGGTTAACTGATACTGAAGATTTGTAAATAATCTTGCTTCATTTGTTACTCGTATTCACTGATCTAGTTTAAAAAAAACTATACAGGATGAAATTTTAACCACCTTCCAAATTTTAATATATCAATCTAAAAGACAAAAAATAAATGACGCATTTTTTCTTTTTGTAAAGCCCAGTACAAAAATGTGAAGATATAGCACTTAGAAAATGTCCGCAAAAAATCAAAATTTTTTGATACGGCCGCCTAGCAACATTTTTTTTACGCGTTGCGCATCTCATTCATTCATTACGATACTGTGCATAAGTTTTTGATTTTCCCTTTATGTCTTAGCAGGTCTATGACTGTAAAAATTGAAAACTATATTGCGAAAAATATTTTCGGGTGACAACTTGATTTACATTTTTTACTTCATAAATAGGCTCTAAATACGATACTGAACGACTATAAAATTTTTGGAAAGTGGTTAAAATTTCACCCTGTATATACATAATCAGATACAAAAACGTCACCTAAAACTGTCATTGACTGAATGATTGACATTGATTTTATGTCAGTGTCAACACTATAACTCGGTCAAATTATGTCAATGTCACCGTAAAAATTGTAAACTTCGTCAGTTCATAAATGAACGTCGATAGATTACAATCTAACCTAACCTAACCCACCGTTAGTTTATAATCTCAAGCGTTGTTCTGTAAACTGACAGATCTCGCAATTAAACGGTGACATCTACATGCAATTGTATCGATATTTATGTCATATCGTAACTATTCGATTGAAATAGGTTATACTAAAAGAGCACCCGTATGCCAAATGGGCGTACTTTGTTGGGACATTTTTTGACACTGATCGTGTATCTAGTATACACTACATCAAAGCTCGTATTTGATAATATTAAGTATAAATATAAACTAAAAATCTAGAAAAGAAACGTTGGAAGAGGAAGGCCTGGACGAACTTACCACGATCAAATCGGGGATGTTCTGAAGAAAGGTCAGGTCAAGAGTACTCTAAACCGACGAGCAAATGAAATGATGCATGAAAAGATTGATGAATGTGGAAGAAGCAAAAGATGTATGCCAGGATCGTAGTAAGTGGAAGGCCTTGGTCTCTGCCTACCCCGTTGGGAAGGAGGCGTGATAATATGTATGTATGTATGAAAAAATCTAGAGACAAAATCAGCAAGCGAAATCGTCTTCCCCCCAAATGAAAACTACTAGAATTATTTCGTTAATTTCGTTTTACGTTCAACTTTAACATTCTATGATGTCTAATGACATATACTGTAAAGCTGAATTTCCATTATGGCAGTTATGAAACATGATAACAATAATTAACAGCTACGTCTTTTTAAATTGTCATTTTTGTATCGTACCTACTGTGTATCTAGTCCTTATTAATTATCTCTGTGTACTCGTATATGTTACAAAATTTAAAGCATCTTGCATAAATTAAATGATTTACTTATTCCAGAGATTTGTCCCTATTAAGTAACTCCTAGCTACACCAAATTAAATTGTCTATGTCATTAACTCCACATTTTAATACTTCTTGCTCACAATTTAGTACTCTTTACTAAGTAATATACCAGAGTAATTATTCAAGAGATAGACATTAATTGCATGTCATCTATGGAAGGTCGCTATTACTGGTTTCCCCTTTAGTTTACGGCTCGTAGTTTTCATGGGTCTGATATTACTAACTATTATAAGTTATTTTGATTGTCAGTTACGGAATAGGGGCTAACGCTAGTGAATTTGCCACTAGAGGCGCTTGTGTCGCGTGAGGTCCAATAACATTCACTTTTCACTGGTTTTAGCGGGCTTCGTTACATAAATTATAATTTCTTTAATTTACCTGCTGGAAAGTGATCTCCTTCGTAAAATTATCGCAATTATGGATTATTTGGCGATTAATGTGAACGCTTTGAAAACGGGATTAAGAAAAAGCGCAAAAATAGGCGGCCTCAAGAGCAATTATTTCAGAACTTAGTTTGTTGTTATCAAGATAGTTATTTATAAATAATAAACCTTAATTAGATTCAAGAATATAACACTTTGTTTCGGCGCCAGTCGCCTTTGACAGCTATACCTCCGGACCTCAGTCTACAGTGGCGCCAACTGGTGAGCAAAGAAACGGTAGTCCCCATTGAACTAGTTAGACGTTGTGATTTAAAATAAATATTTGTTATTCGCGACTTCAGCGCCGTTTGGTGTTCAATAATAGTAAAAGTATTGCACTTATTAACGCCCCGTTGGTCTAGTTGTTTATATACCGGGCCAAAATCTCGGGGTCCCAGGTTCGAATTCTGGGTCGGGCAACAATAAAAAAAGTTTCGAATTTTCGAACGTTGCTCCGATTTGTGATCGCCAACCCGCATTTGGCAAGCGTGGTGATTATGCCAGTACACCCATCATTGCTGTGGCAACTTGAATTTAGTGATGGAGGCCTTTTCCAGCAGTGGGACGATTATTTACAGGCTGTTACTTTACTTTTTTATTGCACTTATTAAAACAGGGTCTAAAAACCAAAAACAGACAAGTGCGAGAAGGTCTCTTCTTCTCTCTCACTCACCAAGCGCTATTACGAACGAATTTTTGTACATACTATAATACGTAGGTACCTACGAAGCCTCACCCTCGGCCGCACCGGGATACCGCTAGCGTGGCGGACCTAGGCTGAGCGCCTTCAGCGCTCGCCACACTCTGCCTGGTTAAACTGAATAAAGCCGCCTTCCATATAAGGTTTTAGTGATAGGTCCGTCAAATCAAAAAAAAAAAATGAATTTGTTCATAAAATAAATAGTTCAGATATCGAGCATTTTCTAGTATGTTCTTCAATTTTATCTATATGGTTTTGATATACCTATAGCCCACTTTATAGAAGCGTTCTGATTTATAATAAGCTCCCAGATTCCCTAAAACTACTAGACTCAGACAAAACCTTTCAAGGCAAACTAAAAAAACGTATTACTTAGAAAGAGTATTAAATATAGTGTATTAAAGGCAGAAGAATATTTTGACAGACAAATTAAAATAACTTTGTATTTCTATGTTATATTCTTACATTGCTGTAACCTAATAGGGTTTGTACTTTAGCTCTGTGTATGTACATAGTTCTTAGTATATTTTGCAATTAATAAATAAAATAAATAAATAAATAAAATTGTAACTCAACACTTCTATGCTTCCTTCAAATAAGCGGTCTTGACAGGCAAATGTAGGTACAGACAGACGGACAGAGATGAGTAACAAACAAACAATCGCATATACTATTAGTAAGAAATAATATCATACTTACAAATTCAATACGAAGTGGCGTAAATAATAATAATAGTAACAATTCTTATTAATTATTGCTGCTATATTGCATAATTCACTGAAGTTCTAAGGCTATTTCGTTCATAAAATAATAATATTAGGTATCTACTTAGCTATTTGGATTTACATAAATATTTTAGTTTAAATGTAAATTGGAATTACCTTTGCATCTGAATTTATTTATTATTCTATAAAATAAGTTATTTATGTCAATATAAGGGCCTACATCAGAAGTTTCATTTTATCAGACAATTATTCAATGAGATTATTTCAAACTAGTTTTAGTTCGCGGTATCGCTCGCTATAAATTTGCTTTTTAACCCTATAGTACTATATAAAAGAAAATTGTATGTTTTTTTAGGGTTCCGTACCCAAAGGGTAAAACCGGGACCTTATTACTAAGACTTCGCTGTCTGTTCGTCTGTCCTTCTGTCCGTCTGTCCGTCTGTCCGTCGCTCTGTCACCAGGCTGTATCTCAAGAGCCGCGATAGCTAGACCGTTGAAATTCTCACAAATTATGTATTTCTGTTGTCACAATAACAAAAAATACTAAAAACAAAACAAAATAAATATTTAAGAGGGGCTCCCATACAACAAACTCGTTTTTTTGGCCTTTTTGGTACGGAACTCTTTGTGCGCGAGTTCGACTCGCACTTCGCCGATTTATTACTTGTTGAATTTCAAAAAATCCTATTTTATTTCTGATCTACGACACAAATAGACACAACTTATAATGTAAAAATCAGCTTCACGTATCAACCATTTTAATTAATAAAATGCGTTTTTATTTCTTCGTCAGTCGAGCCCTTAACAAGACGCTTCGATAAAATCGATAAGTAGAGGGATGAGTATCGATTTGCATCACTATCAGTCGCTACCGGGGATCGATTCGGTTCGTTTCACATGATTTACGATAATTCGCGGGCTGCATGCGCCTGCGCCGATGGGGATAAAGCTGTGGCTTGTATTTTAGCGGTGAAAGTATACTAATATTATAAGAAGAAGAATTCAACCATAGTCAAACGGGCATCAGCAGTATTTTGTTATCTTATCAATTTTTAGTAGCCAAATAACAACAAAAGTCAAGGTCCCACACTATAAATAACCATAATCAAAAGCCTTCTTAATAAAGCTATAAAATGCCCCTAAAATCAATGAAATGCAACCAAAGACCCAACATACCAACCTATTAACCCTGCCCCGTTCCGTTTCAAGCAATGCTGACAATAAAACGCGTGAATTAATGTATTTCGAATGAGCGCGTAAAACGGAGCGACGGGCGCCATTTGTAATCTAATGACGTCATCAAAGTCAGCCGTCAGTTATTGGCTCTGCGTTTTAGTTCGGCTCTCTTTACGGTATTGCCAGTAGGTAATTGATACTTAGTAGGATTTGAAGTATGATGGTAAATACTTATATTAGAGCTTATTTCTGATAAAATTTGACCAGATTGTTGAAATTTATAAAACATAATAACATATTATATACATACGTATGAAGAAAATTAAAAGCGACATTTGTTTTTGGTCAGTTGATTTAATTGAAATTATCATGCTACTAATTTAATAGAACAAATACTGAAATTCCAAATTCTTAAGGAATTTGCCATGATTTACCGTCGATTACAGAAAAGTAATGGTAGTAAGAGGTGGTAAACTTCTATTAAAGAGGGCACAGGGCTAATACAAGTAAATGTAGTACTATCTACATTAGACTCTTCATCCTATTGTTTGACTACCTACTCTTAGAAGATACTTAGATACAACATTCTGACATGATTTGTTTATACGGCTTAACATGCCTTCCGAAGCAACCCCCCCCCCCAATTTTTTTCCTAAGCTGACCTTACTGGAAATCAAACCCGGAACCCTTACGAAGTACGCGGACAACCACAGCGCTATACCGACCGGGGTCCTCATTACATAAAAAAAGCATCGAGCTGCAAACTCCCAAATTTTTTCATTGTTTAAACAATCCTCACTTCATATAAATGATTGCTACAAACTGATTCTGTCGTTTTTTGTTTGTAAAATCCACTCACTACATTACACTACAAATTTGCATACGTAATCCTCAGAAGTTAAATAAATAAAATATTTTAATTGGATAACCCTTATTTGAATAGACTGAATATCAATAAAGGCATGTTTGATCAAACTTGGATAACAAAGGATTTATTATCCGATTAATCTAGCCTGAAGAGAACGGCCAGTTTCAAACAATGTTTTTTTTGTTTCACGTCAGATTGGTATCGAACTCCGGCCATTTCGAGAGTCGGCCTAATCGATGTGGTAACTTTTCACTGACTTAAAATACGTTATCTGTAAGTCGATTGTACAAGACACTTGAAAGTCGAGATATGGGGTCCCAGATATATTATGTCAAGTGTCTCCTGACGTTTCAGATCTGAATGTTCCAAAAAAATCATTGAAAAGACACCATTAATGTTAAATTTTCTTTATGATTAATTTATATTTATCTGTTTATTTGTCAAAATACTGAAATCAGGTGTCTTACAATAGTTTGGGCTATTGTAACTTTTACTTTTAGTGTATTTCTACAGGCGCAGAGCTGAAAGTGGCGTGGAGCCGACCACGATTGATCAATTACAAAGCTTGGAGTCTCTACAGATCACAGAAAGCGAACACACTCATAATATACGCTCATTACCGGTGATCAAAATAGGAAGGTATATACGTGTTTATATAAGTGCATAATTCTCTGGCATTCCACCATTTTTTCCAAAAAAATAAATTACTGGTAGAGTAAAAATGTCTTATTCTTACATGTTATGCTTTCTATGAAATTTTGGCGCAAGTACGTAAAATCGGCTTACACTACAATCTGTTCCTAACCCGAATAAACTTAGCGTAGCACGAAACTTTGGGCCTTCGTGATGTGTTGGCTTATTCGTATGGGCTACAAAGAGGTAAAAAGTAAAAGAGTATGGTTCATAAGTTAAAGCAGGATAGTTTTACTGTGGCTATCTGTTATTTCAACTTCCTTGGACAGTTTAATTCGAATGTGTTTATTTATGTTAGGATTTATAGTAATAAAGGAAATTCGTTTCATTCATTCAAATCGAGTTAGGGTTGTGTGGGTTTGAGGAGAAGTGGTGAGTCATTAATAAAAAGACATAGAGTAACTTGTTACAAATTCAAAGGGTATAAACCCTAAAATGTCTAATTTTGACAATCATACAGTATGTTTAATATCTGTAAAATATTTTTAAGTATTTTCGTGAAGCTTATAAATATATGTATTTCAAAGCTTTTGTCTAACGTAAGAAATAAATATGTTAGGTAAATGGTATTTAAAGCTGAAACCTCATAAATAAATAATAAATAAATAAAAAATAATTCATTTCCATACAAAATTCAATTATTCAGTAACCATTTCGTAGAACAATATTAGTTTTTTCAATGGAAATACACATTTTTGATTCACTACTGTATTTCATGCGTTCGATGGTAGGCGGAAAAGTATTCTACTTAAATATAAAAATAATTACAAAGATGAATAATTTATTTTATATTTTCCTTTGTAATAAATAATAATTCTGCGAAAAAAAATTGTGACTTTGTGATTGACTCACAATAAGTTTAATTATACCATCAACACTTGATCCACAATGGACATAATATATAGTATATAGGGACCACAACATTTTGAACCTTATCCTTTCGGCATGAAGTTGAAAAGCAATGAAATTTTTAATAAGTAATGTCGGATAAAATCATTTTTGGTATTTTTGGTCAAAAATGGTCATTCACAACGTCTTTATTTATTCGTTGAAATACTGCACCCTGGTAGTTCACGTTTTTTTAAAGGCTACCCATAGACTTAACAGTTAAATCTAGTATTCCTTGCTAATATTATAATTACGTATATGTAAATTGTATATATGGATGTATAGAGATTTGTTACTCTTTCAGAATGACAGTACTAAACGGAGTTTTATAAAACTTTCCGTAGTAGTTATAAATTAGAGTTATATAATAGGATATAATTTATCAAGAAATCAAGAAATTCTTTGTAGTTCCAGTGGGAATACATAAAACAACATATTGTGTATGAAGTCCCGTGACACAGACGATAGATGGCGGTGTCGGTTGGTAAAATATATAATATTTTATGAAGCAGACACAATTCGTAAGTCTCAGGTGCCTTATTCAGCTATTTCAATTGCAGTTCGATCGTGATTGAATTGGGCGATTTTGACATTTAGCCCACACTAGAAATGTCAAAAACCTGCAATTCAATTACGATTTTGATACGATTTGGTTACGTGAATTAGGGGCCAGTAGTGCCAGTACCCTATTTCAAAACATACGCGAACAAAATCTCCGGCATAAGGTAACCCTGTTTAAAATTCACTATGTATATGTTACCGGCCAAACCCGATTTAAGGATAAACTAGTAATGCCCAGGCTAAACTAATTCATCCTACATGCAATAGGACAAACTGGTATAGCCTAGGCTAAACTAGTTCGTCCTAAGCCCGATAGGATAAACCAGTTTAGCCTAGGCCAAACTAGTTTATCCTCATAGAAATACATACTCTTAGGATAAACTGGTATGGCCTAGTATAAACATATACATAGAAAGACAAAATAAATAGGTAAATTGAATAAAATACCATTTAATTGAAAACAATCATTTTTATTTAAACGATAATGATTCGTCGCTATAACTATTGGATGATTGGTAACACAAACAATCATGATGTAACTATAATAAGAGACTCAAATAATTATCCTGTAAGCCTACGATTACGTCGTCGAACAGCACCCCGCTCGACGAACAGCACCCCGCTCGTTAAACAGCACCCACCTCGTTAAACAGCACCCCGCTCGTCGAACAGCACCCACCTCTTAAACAGCACCTCACTCGTCGAACAGCACCCCGCTCGTCGAACAGCACCCACCTCTTAAACAGCACCTCACTCGTCGAACAGCACCCACCTCGTCGAACAGCACCCACCTCATCAAACAGCACCCACCTCTTAAACAGCACCTCACTCGTCGAACAGCACCCCGCTCGTCGAACAGCACCCACCCCTTAAACAGCACCTCACTCGTCGAACAGCACCCACCTCGTCGAACAGCACCCACCTCATCAAACAGCACCCCACTCGTCAAACAGCACCCAACTTGACGAACGGCACCTGCCTCGTCGAACGGCACCCACTTCGTCGAACAGCCGTATCACCGCTGTGCCGGTTAGGTTATTTTCGTTACGGTATTTCTGGATTCGGTCTCCACGCTCAAGGCCCGCGATAGAAGCTATGCAATAGCTTAAAAAAGAAAACTTTGTAAAGTTACTAAATACGTAAACTTCTAACTTAAATTTGTAATAATGAACTAAACGCACGGTCGCACGGCTGACAGCTAGATGCAAACTGCGAAGTGAAGAGCTGCGCGGGGCGCTCGGGGCGCGACTTGGGAATCCTGCATGTACAAGTCCTGACATGTTCGCTCAATTACTTTCGATTTTTTTTTTACTTTTTTTTACTTTCGATTGGGCTAAACCAGTTTAGACTAGGCTATACCAGTTTATCCTGACAGAGTGAGTATTTTTATCAGGATAAACTAGTTTGGCCTAGGTTAAACTGGTTTATCCTATCGGGCTTAGGACGAACTAGTATGGCCTAGGCTATACCAGTTTGTCCTATTGCATGTAGGATGAATTAGTTTATCCTAGGCAAAACTAGTTTATCCTGAAATCGGGTTTGGCCGGTAACATATACATCAACAAAATAATATGCTTCCCGATCACGTATCTACATTTTGCTAACAAAACAGTATTCACTCTAATAATTGAATCGATAAATGCCCAATCAAGTCATCGCGAATTAATTAACTAATTAAAGACCAAAGAACATCCAATCCACTAATTGGAATTTCTGAAAATTCGAGCCTTTGTCAGGACAATTCGGATAACAAAAGGTTTCAAGAGAAATCATCTGAAATTATACAAGTCCTTGTTTGTATAGTCAACAATCGATCGCTGGTCAACTTAACTATGGTAATGTTACCGTGACTTAATATATAAATTTTTATCCGACGATAAAATAGGAGGTCAATATTTGTTTAAAATACCTAATAGTTACTAGTAACCCTTCTAGCCCTAAAGGTGTCGTAAGAAGTGACTAAATGAGTAGGTACCTACTCCGAGAAGGAGAAAAGCGGCGACATCTTCTCAAAACCATAGAATAACGGCCTATTATCCTCCCACTGCAGTTACCATAGCAATGATGGGTACATGGCATAGTCACCACGCTTGCCAAATGCGGGTTGGTGATCGCAAACCCGAACAATGTTCGAAAATTCTAAACTTTTTGTTGTCCGACCCGGGAATCGAACACAGGACCCCGAGATCTTGGCCCAGTATTTCAATTCTTTTACCGATGCCGATGTCTTAAAGTTGTGATAGAGAGAGACATATATATCTGTATTTACGGCTACACAGCTTACCATTCCGCCGTCAGTTAAGGGGACTACTAGAGCTATGTGCTGCCTCCAATTGATTTAATTTTATTACTTCTAAACAAAATCAATTCTCAAAACACTAAATCGGTATCATTTTAGCATATTACCTCTAGTATTTATTGAATCACAGTAAACTTTTCATTTAGTTGTTTATAAAGTCGAATTTGACGCTAACGCCAATAGCGGCCGCTTTAAGCAATAATGTACAGACAACAGCACGTCAACCTACCACAAAACTTAAAATTTTCTCAATTGATATTGATCTCTACTTGTTGGACTTAAAGTTGAAAATCAATTCAATGACCTTTAACTTTTTGGGTAGGTTGACCTGCCGTCGTCTGTACAATACGTAAGAATGCCAGAATGAAAAGCAGTTAATAGTAATTCTATAAATACTAGAGTTAATTAGCTAAAATTATACTGTTCTATTTTTTGGAGACTTGATTTTGTTTAGAAGTAATCAAATTAAATCAATAGGGACTACCGTTTCTTTGCTCACCAGTTGGCGCCACTGTAGACTGAGGTCCGGAGGTATAGCTGTCAAAGGCGATTGGCGCCGAAACAAAGTGTTATATCTTGAATCTAATTAAGGTTTATTATTTTTAAATAACTATCTTGATATCAACAAACTAACTTCTGAAATAGTTGCTCTAGAGGCCGCCTATTTTTGCGCTTTTCCTTAATTCCGCTTTCAAAGCGTTCACATTTATCGCCAAATAATCCATATTTGCGATATTTTACGAAGGAGATCACTTTCCAGCAGGTAAATTAAAGAAATTATAATTTATGCAACAAAGCCCGCTAAAACCAGTGAAAAGTGAATGATATTGGACCTCACGCGACACAAGCGCCTCTAGCGGCAAATTCACTAGCGATAGCCCCCATTGGGGGAGCACATACCTCTAGTACCCTTAAGGTTAAGTTCATACGACCGCGCGGTACAAACGGTTCCGGAGTGATGCCAACATAGCAACTTTATAGCTAGATCTAGCTATTATTTAATAACAGACAGCTACAATTTATCAAAACTTGTAGCTAAACTTTTTAGCTACTTTTTCTGGCTACTTTTCATTTCAACATAAAGTAAGTAAAGTAGTACGAAATTAAAAGTTCACTGCCACATTATTTTATTTATAATGCAGAGGTAGAAAAGATATTTTTGCAAATGAATTGAGTTAAAAATAAGCAAAAAATCTAATGAGTTTGATAACTCTTACTCAATCCTCTGCATTAGAGACTCCCTCAGAAAAAGTAGTAAACGCTGTTATTATAACTGTTTTTTTTGCCTATGCTGCTGAAAAATATTTAACGAAGGATATTGAACCTCAGCCATCAACACCTTCGTCTTTAATTGATTCGTTAATTATTTGTTTGTTTTTTAATTAATCAATGACGTAATTTTTAATTTTGCTTTCTTGTTGCAGTTAATAAAAATAAATTGTGATTGCTAGAAATTGACATTGTATTGTAACCTGCACTCTATTAACATTTAGCTACTTCTAGCAACTTTTTGTAGTAAGAAAATCTGGCAATCTAGCAACATTTTTAAAAATTGTTTAGCAACTACGTAAAGCTAGCCGTTGGCAACACACTTCCGCGCGGTAATGTAGACGAGAATCACCGTTTATCGTCTTATGAACTTAGCCTTAAAGACGATAGGTAATTCAATGAATAAGTATTAAGTGTTATAGCAATTCCATGTTTGAAATCTGTTTATATATAGCATAATGTTCACATTCCTAAACGCTATTTGGGATATCTGGATTTTTCTTTGAATGCCACCTAATTTTCGAATACCATATGATGGTGATAAAATTTTATTACGTCGGCGTTTTTTTGGACTTGATATTGATTGTGATACTTTATTTAACTGTAATATTTATTTGATGATAATTTATCTCCTCCTTACAGGAATCCAATTCTGCTATTTTACAAATGGCGCAATAGAAGCGCAATGGCATCGCAATCGTATATTTTGACATTACTACCATATTAAATGTGTCAAAATATACAATTGCGATGCCATTGCGATTATATTGAGCCATTTGTAGGTAAATTAGCGGAATTGGGGGCCAGTTCGTTTGCGCGGCGCTTTTGGATCTCTTTAATGATCAAGTCTACAAACCATGAAAACATTGCAAAGCCCTAAACAAATATAATTTAAAACCATAATTACGACGAATTGAATCCGCAGTGATCGATCTACGTGGCGTGCAACTTGAGAGGCCTATGTCCAGCAGTGAACTGCGATAGGCCGATGATGAAATTCGCAAATCTCGTATCTTTCATTCGTTCCCCGAACTCGTTATCATGATTCAGTAATGTTCTTTATCATGTCGATTTTAAATCGAAACCAGTACCTAAACTGCGTAAAATGATACTTTGTCCTCCAACTTCAAACCTCTTTTTTGTGAAATCGCAAAACTTTTATACGAGGTGGTGTGTTAGTGAAGCATTTATAAACAAACCTATTGGTTTTAAATGCTAAAATAAACCCACTATATAAAAGTTTTACAATTCAAAATCATCTTTAGTACAGTCATGATCAAAACATTTCTACAGAACTGTCGGAACCAGGAGACGTTGTATTTCAGCGCCACCTATTTCAATTATTTGTATTTACAAATAATTTAGGAACCATTTCAAATATACACACGACAAAAGAGACAAAATTCCCGCCTGAGACAAAATTTTTCAAGTTTATATACTGATATTATAAGTGCAATTAAGTTGCTAAAATATCAAATAAAGTATACACACGAATTTTCTTCAAATCGCTCTAGCCGTTTAGGTGACTAAATATACGTACAGAAGATTACGTATAACTCAAATGTGAAAGTGAGTAGACATTTTAATTTCATGGTATTTGGTATTGTAATGGTGGTGGTATATTATTTATAATACTGCAATATTCATGGTAATAATTAAATGTCGAAATATTCTTGTCTAAATATATTTTATAAAACGACGCATAGTAAATTATGAATTAATTGTTTTTTAGTATCTTATAGTTCAGATTTAGTGATCTTAACCAGTCTTTTCAAGTTCGGTAATTATTTTGCCCGCTACCATGATTCGTGCAATCGGATCGAAACGTCGGGAAGGTAAATACGATTTTGCCTATAAATTATAACATTGCATTGTAAATCCCGGTTCAGTGATAAGTTTTATTATTCACGACTCTAAATGTAAAAAAAAGTAATATTCATTCAATTTATTCGGTTACTAGAGCCTATAGAAATAAGCTAAAGCTCAAAACTGAATTCGTATTTACACCGTGACTGTACAACAATGGATCCCGACTTATGGGTAATTTTCAACGCTTGCGCATAATAAGGGATTTAATATTGGCACGCAAAAACTCCTTAGTTCTTTTATGACCACCAGAGAAGGCATTTTTTCTCATGTCAAAGATGTAGGCAGAATGGATGCGATGAGCGCGGTTTATAAAATTTGTTGAGCGTGGTTTGATAATTTTATGTATTTAATTTTTTTAGTTAAGATTGTAACCAATAACTTATTAAAAGAAGTGGGTCTCACTAGTAAGATTTCAATGTGAAGTTAGAAATACATTTAGAAATAGATAGACATTGTCTAAGATACGTCAATATTCAATCCCATAATCACAACGATATGTTAAACACAGATTTTTCTAAAATTATTATGAACAAATATTAAAAAGGAGAAATAATATTGCAATTTATTTTTCCGTGAGCAATAAATTCATGCCATTGTTTTTTTTTAAATTTATGTGAACAATGTGGATTGACTTAAAAGATATATTCACTGATTTGATACGCGTTGTTTAGGTATTAACGTAATATTTTGATTTTATTTATGGTAGTCACGTGTAGATGTCAAGTAAAGTATTCTAAAATCTCTCAAGTCAAAAAGATATAGTAAAAAAAAATACTTATCTTTAATTTATCAATTTCATTTTTAATTTATTCAACAGTCCCTTCCATATATGGTAATTCCAAAATCGTCGGCGATTGGTCCGCGCCACTCTGCGCATGGGCATCGCTATACACGAATTAAGCATTGCCGGAGGAATGCTTTTGTAGCACAGTTTTACGATCGACGGTCTATGAGTAAGGATGGGACATCAACGATATTCATCGATGGTTTTTTGTTAGACATTGAGCTAATGCATGTTTTATTTCTTCTAAATGAATGTCTAGAGGTTGCTTCTAGAGATTAAAAAGCCAACAATGTGCAGCTAATTGTATTTTTTTTGTTTTGCTTTGTTTTTTTTTTGTATTTATTATGGTTTTGAAGAAAAAGTTAATTAAAATCTACCTATCTTATAATAGAAAAAAAAATTAAAATATGATTCATTAGATTAATTTTCACTACTTTGGAAGAGCGTTTAAAACAAATAAGTAAACTTCTCGTTAATAATAATAAGTGTTACTAACGTTATGGTATTTTATTTTATAAAAAAAATACTATTAAAAATGATATCAATATAACCATTACTTAACATTTTCGCCACCAGCAAATGATCCAGTCACAGTCACAAACTACTTAAAACTTTTATTTTTTAGCACACCATCCGCAAAAGTGTCATACAAAAGATTTCATTTGGTAATGATAAAATCCACTAAAAATAAATAAAAAGATACATAAATAAAACCTTAATACAAATATGCCAAAGACCCAAAGCAAAACGCAATAAATAATAAACTAACAAACAAGACACATTCAACTTCAAACAAACAACAAAAAAAGTAAAAGACATCCACAATATCTCAATTATCTATACCAAAACATTTATCACGCCTCAACCACATAACTAACAACACCAAAAAATCGACATCGATTATATCGCTGCCATATCTCAGCTGTCACATCACTAATTAGAATAAAGTACACGCCAGGTGTTCTCGATCTTATAATAGCGCTGTGTTATCCTAGAATCGAGATAATCGTTCCCGAAATCGGTCGAATCATTATTTTTCTGGAATAATAATGAGCCGGTGTGAACAAAAAAAGGTTGGGTTGGTTCCGTACTGTTAAATGCAAATGAGTTTTTAAGTGGTTTTGTCAGAATGTTTGAATAAGTTTGCTTTTAATGTACGTTTTGGTCATCCTGGCTTTAAAGATAACTTTGTTTCACTGTAACTTTCGGACCCGCCCGGATTTAAGGGTTTTAATTATCTACACAAACTTTAATCCTATAAAGTACTTTAGAACCCATTATTCAACCTTACGTATTATTAATTTAATATCACATGTTTTAAATAATGTATAACATTTGTAGTAGGTATGTGTACCTACAAGTACTTTACCGAAAGCAAATTAACCTACTATATAAATATTTTTTAAATTTGAAGCAGAACCACACTCCTTAGTAGTATTCGGTTTAAATGCTAGAAACGTGACAAATTATGTACCATAATCGACTCAAATTTATTTTTGTTGTTTTTTTTTAAGTTTTTACTTATTTACTTACTACCTAACGTCCTCGTTGCATAACGCGGAAATGTGTTAGTATTAGGGGTTAAAGTATGAAATTGCCGTTTTGTATGGACGAAATCGAGAAAATTTTTTTAGTCAAAAGTTACTTTATTTAGTTTATGATACAATACAAAAAGAATTACCCAATAATATGACTATACTTAAGAGCTATAAACAAAATAAAAAGTGGGAAAATAATCGGCAATTTCATACTTTAACCCCTATTATTTATATCACAGCCCTCTCTCATTTATAATCTAATATGATATCGTGGTACTTAAAAGATAATTATAACTTCAAACAAAAACAAACTTCGACTGAATAAACACTAAACTTGAATGTTTCAAGGTTTTTCAATTTGTCGATAGATCCCTAAAAAATGGCGGTCCGTCAAACGCGCCTATTCATTCTGATTGTTACGGTTCTGTTCAGATATTTGGGTTATAACAAGAAATATTTCGAGATATGTCTGCGAGATAACAGAATGTGTTTATTATGAATCTGGAGCGTATAAAGGAATGTCATTTGACAGTTTTTAATGTTAGAATAGTGATAAAATCCTCTAATGAGGACATTTTATAGGTTTGATATCTTCTTGCAACATTATAAAGTGATAGTAAAATAAGTAAAAGGTAGTTTATATGTAAAAGAGATCATCAACCAAAATATCTAATTTATTTTTTATTATTTTATTGGTAGTACTACTTCCTTACCTTTCTGTACCTGTGTTTATATTGTTTACTAGCGGACCGGACAGACAACTCACTTATTTTTTTTTTTTTTTAATCCCTCGGTCGTGAGTTATTCCAGACACAATTGAAATCAATTGTTATCGTGGCACCCGATTGCCTCCTGGGGGTTGAAGGAATAAGAAACCTTCTCCTGTCAATGACAGACAAAACAAAAAATAATTAGCGAAATCGGTTCAGCCGTTCACGCGTGATGTCGTGACCAAGGGAAATAGGGATTCATTTATATATTAATAAGATTTAATAATAAAGATTTATGATTATGATCAATTGCACTGCAGTGCAATGACTATACTATGCTGTTAATTTACTTTATATTTTGAAATATGTTATGTGTATGTATGTTGTGTGTTTCATCATCCAGACCGGACATTTTTCTTTTCTAGAGCTACAGAACGGATTGTACTTGTAGAGCTTACCGTGCCGTGGTAAACTAACATACCTAAAGACCACGCAATGAAAGAAAACAAATATTATGATCTCCTAAATGAATTAACGAAAAATGGTTGTATAGTTAGTCTATATGCTGTAGAAGTAGGAGCGAGAGTACCACCAGCAAAATCTCTCTATAACCTGTTGTAAGACCTTGGCTTGGCCAGAACTGCAGTAAGTTCTATACTAGAGCGAGTGTCTACAGCTGCATTAGCAGGTTCGTACCAGATTTGGCTGGGCAGGGAGAGAAACACGAGTAGTGAAGGTGAGTGTTGGTGTACGTCGGAAAGGGGCCCCTTAAACCTACACCCGTGTCAAAAGTCCCGGGAGCTTCTCGGAGTTTCTCTTTCTGTCACACGATGGATCCGGCACCCGCACGGTGAATCCATGGAACGCTAAGAAGATTGTCTCACTCATTACAAAGGAAACCTACTGTTGAATTTTACGAAGTATTAATAGTAACATTACTTCTATTATATTGCCACTTTATTGTTTTTATGACTTTGATAAAAGATTCAACGTCTCAGATTACCCCGTAAGTAATATTATGAGGTCGTAAAATAAGTTCGGTAGTAAAAAACATAAGACTATGGTAAACATTATACATAATATGCAGGGTAAATAGGCCTGAGGGGGCGCTTTTACACGTCCAAATTTTTAAACATAACACTCATTCGGGACAACAGCTGTGGGTTAGTGCCGAGAAGAAGCAGCGCAAGTAACTCGGTCACTATTATGCCAGTGCGAACTATACAAAAATTTATAACAAACCGAAACAATCCTTTGTTATAATTTATTATTATGATAACTTTAACCTAACTGCGTATTTTTTTTAAATGTCTTATGGTAAATTAATGCTAAGAAATACTTCAGAGAAAAATCTTGAGAACCATTTCGTATGAATGACAATATAGGGTGGCTAGAAGATTGACGTAAAAAAGAAGTAGGTTCCTTTAGTTATGGGGTATTTGATTCACCCATGTATGTTCAGTTCCTTTGTTTCGACATTTTGTAAGATGAACTTGCTTGTGTGTAGGTATGTGTGTGTTTCGCCCTCTAATTGGGATTTAATGTCTCAATTTAAGGCAAATTCATTATTAAATACATTTTATATACAATTAAGTGATAGTTAAATAAAAGACCTTTTAAGGATTTCAGTCGCGATTTACTAGGATTTTATCTATTATGCTTATACTATGCTTGAGTTGAAGGGTAGACTGGAAAAACAATATGTTTGATTTAATTTTTCATGGCAACCATCAACTGAATTAGTTGGTTATGAGAATTTTATCACGGAACTTGTTTTTTAGGGCTCCGTACCCAAAGGGTTAAAACGGGACCCTATTACTAAGACTTCGCTGACTGTCCGTCTGTCCGTCGCTCTGTCACCAGGCTGTATCTCATGAGCCGCGATAGCTAGACATGTGAAATTTACACAAATTATGTATTTCTGTTACCACAATAACAACAAATACTAAAAACATAATAAAATAAATATTCAAGGGGGGCTCCCATACAACAAACCCGTTTTTTTGGTACGGAACCCTTCGTGCGCGAGTCCGACTCGCACTTGGCCGGTTTTATTATGAGTTTCCGTAATTTCGGCACTATTGCAAGCGTCATGATGAGTGAGCCACATGAGTTCCTCCGTGATCATGGCGCTTGCAACAGCCGAAATATCGGAAACTTATACAAGAAAGTATAGACAACATCACGTCAACCTACCACAAAACGCCACAATTTTCTCAATTGATATTGATCTCTACTCGTTGGACTTAAAGTTGAAAATCAACCTTTAACTTTTTGGGTAGGTTGACCTGCCGTTGCCTATACATACTTAGTAGAATAATCACGAAAAAATTCATATAATATGTGTTTATTTCATTTTATCGTATTAAACTCGAAATTTACAATGCGATAAAAGATTCAGTTGGAAATTACGAGCGGCCGTTATTTACGACCTCCCCTGGGTCTCTGAAGCTATCCTGGTCCAGTATGGGTTTTATTCCCCCCCCCCACCCTACAATCGTTAAAGCTAACCATTTTTGAGATTTTTGAAAACGGTTTAGGCAGAATTTAATGGGCTGTGCTTATTTCCTATTAAAAGTATAAGTCAAATCTCTGGTTTAGTGCGAATTAGAGTTGCCCATTGTTTTTTTTCCTTTGTAAGCACGTATTATTATCATTAACACTCTACAGGTGGTAATCTATACTACTTAATATTATAAAGCTGAAGAGTTTGTTTGTTTGTTTGAACGCGCTAATCTCAGGAAGTTGTGGTTCGAATTGGAAAATTCTTTTTGTGTTAGATAGTCCATTTATCGAGGAAGGCTTTAGGCTATATAACATCACGCTGCGACCAATAGGAGCGAAGCATCATTGAAAAATGTTGCAAAAATTGTCGCGATCGTAATAACAGAAATTGACGCGGACGAAGTCGCGGGCAACAGCTAGTTAAACAGTATACCAAGCCAAATCCAGCCTATATTAATATATGCATATAAAAACTATAGTGAAGTCAGAAATGTTCTACCAACATCATTGAAAAAAAAAAAATTCATACCAATCGGAATCAAAAATTTTGATTTGTATGAAAAAAAAATTATGAAATCAAAAGGTGTCGTAAGAGCCAACAAACGAGGTACCCGAGAAGATCAGCACCAGAAACTCTTCACCATTGACCAAATTGCGATCTCAATCTCGTCTGCCAAGCGTGGCTCTCACTGGCAAAATAGAGCCACTAATGTAGGCTAACGAAATTATCATCAGCTACTGAACTAGACTGAACCTATAACGATTCATGAGATACCAAACCCGCTGTCTTATAATCGGACGGTGAAACCCTTTGAGTACGGAACACTCAAAAGCACAATTTAATAATTCAAGTCCCATCTTACCCTTCGCGAACTTTTTATAATCTCTTAATATTCCCTCCTCGTACGTCCTCACATTCCTTAAGAATTTCATTAAAGAGAACTTAGCGAGGAAATTCTTAATGCATAAGTTCTACGAATATGCAAATATGGCGCTTACGGATATTATAAGATCATTATGCTTTGCTTCTTCTTTCGGTATTTGTGTATGCATAACAGAGATGAAGGGGAGACGTGGTGTATGTGATCGGTAATCGGTTTTACGGCGAACAGCTCACAGCCACTTAAGGTTGCTTTTCTTTTGGTAACGATTTCTTTATTTCTTTTACGAGTATCAATGATTGAAAAATTTAGAATAAAAATCGATTATACCTTCATTGTGTTCTGTCAATCGCAGTTACAGTCAATTGAATGCATTTTAATTTAAAAGTATGTAAAAAGAAGTGATTTGAATTTAAGGTTTCACTTTTTTCAGTTGTTTTATGTAGGAATTGCTGCCTCGGTGCCTCCGCTTAAACAATATATTGGCTAAAACGTCGCGTTTCCAAATAATCCTCGTAGCAGGAAAATAAGAACTTCTAATAAAAACCAACATATTTTGTGCTCAGTCTGTTCTGCTAGATAAAGTTTGAAAACACCTGCCTGACAGTTCATGTGAAAACTAAATTAGTTAAGGGCAAATCACTCAAAATATGGAAGGTAAACGTTAAGTATTAAATTTACATTTAGGTGAACATGGAGAAAATTTTCCATTTTCATCACAGCAAACACGTCAAAGGGGAATGGAAATTCCTTGGATTTTCAATCATCCCTTCGAATCAGGGAAACCATGAAAATAATCTTCATACCAACCACATGTGTTCGTTAATAAAGATTCCATGAAGAAAATTTGTGATTACCCCTTATTATATACTAAGATTCCGTTACATGTCACCAAGATTGGTGCAAGACATGTGGGATAGCGAATTTAGTATATTTTGAAAAGGCTTTTTATATTGTGTTGATTTAGGATCAACGCAAGCTAAATGTTATTTCAAGAAAACGATATTTTCCTAACGTACGTCGAAATAGAGACGAATCTAATAGATCTAGACTTATGACACTCAAAGCTGTCAGTTTGAAATGGGTTATAAAAAGGATTAAGGTAGCACAACGCGCAATGGAGAGAGCAATGTTTGGCATATTTTTACTGCGTAAGAGATTCAGAAATAAGGAAATCCGTTAATAAAGTAAGATAATCGACATCGCTTAAAGAACTGACTTTGGATGGGTCACTGTGACCCGGTTTCATCATTTGATTCCGGTCACATCACATAGTATGAAAAATCGATGGTCGTGAAAAGGTTCCGGAATAGCGACCGCAATTGGCAATTTGTAGATAGGCCAACCGACTGGCGATCTGCTAAGACCTTGGGAGGCCTCTGGGTATTCATAGAAAAGCACCGCTCCCTGCACCGCCGCCGCTGGCCCCACACCCGCTATGGTTAAGTGAAAAAACAAGACTTAAACAGTGGAGATCAAAAATCCAAGTAATAAAAACGAAATCTCTCCTCACTTAGACCCTTGACCCCAAGCCCCGTTGATTTGATTCCTTCCTATCTTCAATACTGTCTTTTGCGTAATAAAAAAATATGCGCACATTCCCTTTTTACCCTCGCTCATAAACAATTTAGAACAATCTGATAGTGAATTGGGATTTTATATTGCAAACGTCAAAGGCGAAAGGGTATTCTTGCAATCAGCAGCAAATGACATTGTAAAGACGGTCAAATATAATCGTAATAGAAATAAGCGCAGTAGAAGCATAAATTCTCTTTATAATATAGCAAATAACATTTAAGGAATCATATAAATACGCCCTCAATAAAACAAATCAAAAAGTTCATGCGATCAAGGTTTGAATTTATTTTAGTCATAACGGTATTGGAATATGACGTTATATTCTTTCTCTACACACAATGTAAAAAAGTGTGTTATATTACTACAGCAAATTAGGTAAATTAAGTAAGTCGATTGTTAAAAAGGATGGCTTAAATTTTGGTATCAGTAACATTCAATATTCTCTAAATAATTTAGAGAATCTATCAGATATGCTTCTGTCTAGAAAACCTAACCTACCAAGTCCAACTATGTTTTCAAATCATACTGGAACTCATCGAAATATACACTAAAAATTTCATCCAATCGGTCCAGCTGTTAAGGAGGAGAGAGACGACAAACAAAAGAATTATGTAAATTAAGAAAATAATAAAATCACTTTTAAACTATTGCGTTGAATAACTATTTAAAACGTATCGGGATTTAAACGCGAACATAACTAATTTTATTTGCCTGAACTTTCGACCAAGTTGCTTCAGCCGTGGTCACAGGCTTTTTTTTAGTAGGATTATAAGAGACACGAGTGAACGTCTCCTAAGATAATAATATTGATGAAATAGTATATACTAGGTATTTATATAAAAAAAGCTTACTACGCTACTTATAGCTTTTTTCCACTTTTTGTTTGTTAAGGAAAAGGCAAAGGTCAGAGATCATGCTGCCAATTCATGAGTACATTGGTATTCATAACAAATACTTCCTTAATTCCATATACATAGTAAATTAACTTTACCTAATCCGAACCTAACCTAACTCATTGAAATGTCAGAATAGTTGACACATTTCAATTGCCAAGAGAGTTACGCGCTTATATCGATCCGTAAAAGATAGGAGCGTTTTCCTTCGTTTCTCACTCTTGCTTGTTTTATCTCACTTAAAAATTATTTAAACAATTCCACCTGACATACCTACAAAATAAATAAAAATAATTTTCAAAATTAGGTAACCCAGTCAGTTTTTTTTAATTTCCACCGCAAGGTAAAGAAATTTTTTTTTTTATTTCCCGCGCAAATACGTCACCTTTAGTGATGTACCTTTTTATTCTGTGAGAGTTCAATAGCCTTTCAACATTTCAATTATCAGCTTGAACAATTTTGGAATTTAATATTTGACGCCATTTGTCTTCAAAGGCAATTTATTGCTAATTCATTTTTAGGTAACATCTGAAATTGAAAGTCTTAAGCCTAGGTGTAATAACATCAAATCAGATGTTATCGTGCTGCCTAAGAGATAACGATGTTTTTATGAAAAGGATCGATTCAAATTGAAATCGGATGAAAAAAGAAATTGGGGTCGAGTTTTTATAGACTTTTTATGATTTGCTCGTTAAGTTAATTCTTGCAATATTAATCTACATCCACAAAACGAATACGAATAGTTATCGTGCAAATTCAATACAGCGTGAAATTTTAACCACCTTCCATATTTTAATATATCAATCTACGAGACAAAAAACAAATGACGTATCTTTAGGTATAGCCCAGTACAAAAATGTCATGACAAAGCACTTATAAAATGTCCACCAAAAATCTAAAATTTTTGATACGGCCGCCTAGCAACACTTCTTTTACGCGTGCACTTCACATTCATTCATTACGATACTAATCATAAGTTTTTGATTTTCCTTTTGTAACTAAACAGGCCTAAAACTGTAAAAATTTAAAACTATATTGCGAAAAATATTTTCGGCTGTAAACTTGATTTACATTTTTAACTTCATAAATGGGCTCTAAATACGATACTAAATGCCTACAAAAATTTTGGATAGTGGTTAAAATTTCATCCTGTATTTTAAAATAATAAAAATTAAGCTTTTTATTTATTTACTGGAAACTGAGCATAGGTACCGCCATCTCGCAAATTTATGAGTAGTTAAGTGAAAAATTGGCATTTTGTCACATGTCACTTTTTTGAGGATCCATTTGTAGGTAATACTAAATTCCACACGCGCGAAATTGCAGACAAAATCTAGTAAATAATGAAATAACTCAAACGAGTTCAGTATTTATTTCATTTGACATTCCACTTAAATTTTGTATGCGAAAAAACAGCAGCCCTCGAATTCTTCTAAAAACATTTCATTTTGCCTTTTCTTCGCAAAACTGCTTTTACTTAGCATAAATATTTGAGTGGCTGCTATACAGAATAACAGAATCTAGCATGTAGCTGGGGTGACCTTTAACTACGCAACCGCCGAGACTTTAATTTAAATAACTATTTAATTCTACAAGAAGCCCGATTTACTTATATGATATTGATCACGTATAATGATTAGGAAATTCACTACACATTGCAATAAATCAGTTGGTCTAGTTTATATAATTCCGGGCCTAGGTCTCGGGGTCCTGGGGTCTAATTCGCGTAACCGAATCGCAGTTCGATCGTGATTGAATTGGACGATTTTGACATTTAGCCCACACTAGAACTGTCAAAAACCTGTCGTTCAATTACGATTGTGATACGATTCGGTTACGTGAATTAGGGGCCTGGGTTCGATCCTGAGGTCAGGCAACAAGAGTTCCGAATTTTCGAACATTCTACGGGTTCCTGATCAATAACATGCATTTGCATCAATTCTGCTGTGGTAACTTGAATTCAATGATGGAGGCCTTCCCCCTGCGGTAATAGTCCCTTAGTTTACTGTAATTACTACTCTTTTAGTAGCGTCTTGCAATACTTTAAAAAAATACGACTGCCTCAGGTGGGTCAATGTTGACAATATTTTCTTTTATTACCATCAATAGTTTTATTGATTCGTACGTTAATGTATTTAATCCCGTTGCATATACAGAATCAGATAAATTTTCACTATTGACAATATTTTTAATATTTGGTTAGTGAATTCCGTTGCATCCTAACTCGTGGCCACCCTTAGTGTACCCAACTTAATATTTTAGTGTTTTCCCTCAGACCAGCAGTTTTTGTCACTTGTGTGCTAGTGTTTGGTTTGTATGATTGTTTCCTTTCGCAGGTACATACTGTTTTATTGCAAACTGTTTTGTTAGAGCCGAATTAAATATTTACATTTGTGATTTTAACTACTACCTTTATGAACTACTTTTTTTATAATAATTAACTTTGAATGCTCCAAGACATCAAAAACATATTTAAAATGATTTGATATATTTGTGAAAAATACGAGCGTTGTTGAATATTCATAATTTTTTGCCACTTGTTATGATAGGTCCAAATAATACCAACTGTAATTAATTACAGTTATAATTCCACGCAAGTTTCATTACCATCAACCTAATCTCCACGAATCATAGGCTTAAAATTAATTGGACCAATTATTGTGTCTCAATCGAACCCTTCAAAGTTAGTGGTGTACAATGTGTCAATAGTTCTGATATCGATAAGTTTTTTTAAAAGATAGTTTTTAACAAAAAAACCGAGCGTCTCGATTGTCTTTCTGTCAACTATGAACTAATATTCAAACGTACGAAATATAACTTCAGGACATTCAGTACACTTAATTTTACCTCATTGATCGGCATCAATCCGTATGTTAGTTATTTTTATTTAACTTAACACGGCGTTAAGTTAATTAAAAATAACTATCATACGGATCTAGACATCTTTCATAAATTTTATACACCGTTAAATGCTGATAAGATAATTAACTAGCTATTGATAAGCCGGTAAGAAATCTAACATTTTAATATTCCGCGAGTTTGTAAAATAATAAGATTGGAATAAATTTATTAAATAGTGGATTAATAACAGCACTATTTATGATTCTAAGATGTTTTCATAGTTTCCAAAATCATCAAACAGGCATTTAACTTAATTTTAAATCGTTTGAGCGCGCAGTGAAGGCAACAGCATTTCCTGAGAATTCCACGAAAGAAGTGAAGTAGAAATACGAGTTGAATTTTTTTTACATCGGTGTTGGGTACTTATTACTGCATTCTGTAGATTGCATGCATTTTGAGGGAGGCCTTCTTTAATACACCAGTGTTTGCTCACTCTGTGTTGGTGCAGGTGTAGTGGAGTTAGTAGCTGATAACAAGCGGAAATAATTAGCAAAATAATTTTAAATTTATAGAAAGTCAAATTGTATCGACAGCAAAACTATCGACTTTTCAACATCACTATTTTAGCCAAACCCTTAAGTAATCGCGCTTTGAGAATTAATATCGTGTGTATCATGTTTAGATTAGTATACATACTTGTCACCCGATATTTTGGTCGTGTTCTAAATATTTGCTATAGATACCGATATAAGTTGTCACTTGTTTGATTTACGTTTTGAACCACACCTGCTTATGTTTCTAAACGGGATTTGATGTATTTCTCAAGCCTATAGTTTAGCTTTAGAGAGGTACTCGTATATGTGCAGCGATGATATATTCGGTTTGATTGAACGAGTTAACATATGGGCTTTCTTTTATCTTGCATTGGTTAAATAAATATGCATAAAGAGTGAACTTTTAATCTTTGAATTAACTTTGATTTCTGCTAAGTTTTAGTTATGTCTCTCTTGTGTGTTCTTTGCGTGTTAGCAAGTATACTATAAAGATACATTTTAAAATTGTCTTATGTTACTATGTCCTTACTAATGTCATAAATGTGAAAGCAAATATGTCAGTCTGCCTATCTTGACGCCTAAAATACTAACGGCCGGTCCCAATAACCTATCTATCTTTAGTATCGGAGATAGAAAACCACTTCTGTCTTTGTTTCTCTCGACAGCAAAATCAGAGACAGAAGATGTTTTCTATCTTCGATAAGCCAAAACTGAAGATAGATAGATTATTGGGACCGGCCGTAAACCAAGTTTGCTCTACTAAGAGATTTTGTACCTTGCCGCTGGGCATAGTTTTCCGATCACGCGATGTGTAGTTCTCGCGAGTGGAGCCGCTGTCAAAAGCTATACTATCGGCTGGAATAGCACGAAGGCTAATTTGTGTTCAGATTAGTCCGGAAAAATGTACAATTCAATGCCTTCGAAGCCGTGGAAAGCAGCTGGTGTATACATAATTGTTCAAATATTATTTGATTATCCAGTTCGGATACATGTCTCGTTGAACGAAGGCTTTGCAACTATCGCCACGATTTGCAGGCAGGTTGGCGATTGCAGACGCTGCTTTTACGACTCCCAAAAGTCCCAAAGGAAGAGAAGAAGTGGTGCTAATCTGTTGCCCAGCACCTCACGTCTCTAAAACATACATAGTCGTCATCTCTCACCTATCTTATTACGCTCGGCATTGTACCCTAGATTTTGTCAGGCATGAATTTAGTTGTGACAAGAATAGGACCGAAGATATTCAAAGCATTTCAGACTAGTTCGGAGTTAGTTTGGTGAGATAATAGTATTATGAGACGGTAAAGTTTTACTGTTATGTAATAGCTATCTATCTTTAGACTATCTATATAATAATATAGATATAATTAACTAAATCTTTGCGTCCATATTACCTCAGTGTCTTAAGACGAAATTGTTTGACCAGTTGGGTTTTGCCATTGATGAGTTATCGAAACGTGGTCGCATACGAGTAATATGGGTCTCATAATAAGGCTCAAGGTCGCACAGCGGGCAATAAAGACAGCAATCCTTTGTATTTCCCTGCGTGAAAGATTCAGAAATTAGGAAATCCGAAGGAGACTTAAGATAACCGATATCGCTCGAAGAATTGCAAAGCTAAAGTGCAGTGGGAGACAGAATAAGAAGAACCGATGGCTTTTGGGGCGAAATGGTTCTGGAATGGCGACCGCTCACCGGACGACGATCTGTGGGTAGGCCCCCCACCACCGAGAATCTGGTGAAGGTCCCGGGAGGCTTTGGCAGTGCGGGTAGCGCGGGCCCGCTCGTTGGGGAGATCCTTAGGAAAGGCCTATGTTCAGCAGTAAGCGTCGTTTGTCTGTGATGATCATGATAATGAAATATGTAAATGTATGTTTATTACCTTTGCCAATATAAACCAATTCGTTTTGTGGTGACAGACAGCACATAAAAAGAATTCTTTTCTTTTGGATTAGGATGGATTATATGTATCGTTAGAGGAGACTAAAGCGATTATAGGTACCAAAAGAAGATGAGCAGCCTTTATTCTCGACGATTGAAATAAACAGGCTATTTGCTTGCATTATCTACTAAAAATCCGGACAAAGCTAGGACAGACATTTAGTTTAGAATAGGGTTAAAAAAGTAGAGGCCTATAGTCATCGCACTGCAGGGCAAAGGCCTCCATCATTATAAGTTACCACATTAGTGATGGGTAGAGGCATAATTAACACGCTTGCTAAATGTGGGATTATTATCACAACATTCGGAAATTAGAAACTCTTGTTGCTCGGTCCGGGTATCGAACCCTTGATCCCGAGATTTTTGCCAGCTACTGAAACCACTAGACCAACGGGGCATTAGAATACAAATATGTGGTTTAAATCCCTATTACTTGGTAATGAACCAACTTTTGATTCCGCTAAATATCTTCAGTAGTCAGTCAAGACTAGATTGATACAAATTATCATTGGCGCCGAACTACATCTATGTCTGGTCGAGTAATTATAATTTACTGTCGCACCCTATGTGCATGTATGATTAATATCTCACAACCGGTTACCAATTGTGTGTATTGATTTACGAGTGCTGATTGTATGCAGTTTGCGTTTATGTTATTGGTTCTGTACGGCTTATTTAGTTTATGATGATATTAAGACGTTTTATAAAAAGAAGGGGATCATTCCATCCACGTTAGATCATTCCATCGGTCCATCCAGATCAAACCAGTTTAAGACAGCTCTTTTCTTCAAATAAAAGCTGTACTTAATCTAGCATGGTAAAAGCGCTGCGCCCGGTATGCGGGGAGATGTTGGTTCGAGTCCCGCCTGAGACATAATCTTACAAGTTTATATATTGATATTATAAGTACAGCTTTTCAGTAAAATATAACTTTGTAAGTCCCCGAGTACTTGTAAAAGTACAAACAAGTTCAGTGACATTAAAACTCCATGAAAAGCCAAACTACAAATATACCCAAGTACAAATTGAGGTAATTTCCCATTTATAAGATTTTTTCTTAGCTTTTGCAGTACACGTATTATGTATTTTTGCTTAATTATATAAACAGACATACAAACAGATGTGTCAAAACTATCGTCATCACTCTTATTAGCTTCCCCAAAAGTAGGATTTCGCCATAATAGCCACTCTTTGCATATTGGCGACCATTGTTTTACGAATGGTCTAAGAAGACGCTGCTGTCTGTCCTTTTTTGGCAGTAGGTTCTCTTTCAGACGCTCTTTCTCATTATTTTTGACGACCATTTGGATCAGCGGTAGTAAACGCTGCTTCTGAGCCATGGGTCGCGGGTTCGATCCCCGCACAGTACAAATATTTGTGTGCATGAACATGTCTGTTTGTACTGGTCTGGGTGTTTTCTATATATTATAAGTATGTATTTACAAAAAAAAAAGGTATATAAGTAAGTTTATCGGTTGTCTAGTACCCCATACGACAGGGTACTTAATAGTAGCTTAATTTGGGGCTCTGTGTGGCCCAGTGAGGCATGTCTTAAAAATTTATTTATGTATTTATTTATCTTATTTTTATGTGCCAGCATCACACATCACGACTATACTATGAGTACCCTATCATTACCATAGAGCTAGGAATGTGTATCAGCCTTACGGTGAAATTTACTCTAAATATGTATGAACCTTCATGGTTATGTAAGCAGTTACTTGTTAGCTATTTTTTGGGCATCCTTTGATGAAAAAATTACCTGCCTTGGCAAGTTTTTGGTCATCAAAGGAGTGTGTCAGCTCCACAATCACTTTTTCTGAAGAGAGTTTACTGATTTTGATGTTTTCTTTTTAAATAGGTCAACAGTGGCGTACACACCATACATGCCAATAAGCACTGCCTTCTATGCCTAAATAAATAAAGTACCAACCCCTGCATTACTCCTATAGTTAAGTTTATTAAAACTTAGGTACTACATACCCTACCCAGAATGGTTGTGCACGCCCCTGGGTCAAAGTAAATGCTAATAGAAGTTATCAGGCAAATTTGACTTCAAAAATTACAAATAATGAAATGACAAGGTAAATTATTTCCAAAACTCACAAATTTGAAATCGTAATTTTCGTAATACCATCCCTTCTCTTTAAGGGAGTCGTAAGAGACTAGAATAAAATAGGCAAAAGTGTTATCCCTTCAGTGGCCAAAATCCTTTTCCGAAAATCATTCTCACACAAATTTGTCTTAGTTGAAGATTTGTTAGTAAATATTTCGACACATGTAATACACAATTTTCTCTTCCGTACAAAATGTGTGATACATATCGAATGACCGGTCACTCGATATTGAAGTAGTTCAGACCGCAAAACAAATAAGAGCGAGCGCGGGTTATTGGATCGCTGTCACTGTTACTTAGTGACGATACGAATTCCAGTTTCTTGGACCATGTTATAAGCAGTGTAATTGCATTTGAAAAATATTTTCCTCAATGCTTTAGGATGAAAGTCTATGATCAGTGCATGTTGCCAGTGATGATAAATGGAACTGAAACATGGTCGCTGAATATGGGTCTCATAAGAAGACTCAAGATCAATGGAGAGAGCAATGTGTGGTATTTCTCTGCTCAATGGAAATCCGTAGGAGAACTAAGATAGCTGACATCACTTAAAGAATTGTGGAGCTAATGGGTAGGTAGGCGATACACATAGTAAGAACATATTTTTGTCGGAGCAGTAAGGTTTTGGATAGTCGATCTCTAAATAAGGATTTCCGCAAAGTAACGCCTAAGTCTATTAAGACGATCTCTGCTTCTAAGATGTACTAACGACGATATGACAAAGGCCGTAGAAAGTCGCTGGATTTAGGTCGCCCAGGATCGATAATTGAGGAGGTCCTTAGGGAAGACCTATGTCTAGTGGTGGGCGTAATTTGTCAGGAAGATAATGATGATGAGTTATGTTGTTGTAGTTGTCACCCAGTTTTTTTGGGGTGGTGGGATCTACCTCCTGTGGTCCACCCTGGGCAACGGCATCTGTGGTTTCCTAACCAATGATAACGGCTAACAGATCCCTCTGCGGTGGTAGGCTTCGTAAGAGGCCGCCTGGATGCTACCACCCTCCTGCCGGAGTCCAGCGCCAAACAGTTTTTCTGTGTTCCGCTGGTGTGTGGGAGAACCAGTGCCACTTTCTGGATAAGCTCGCCGCGCTCCATCTTAGGCTTCTGCTTAACCGTACTGTTAAGTATGTAGTCAAGAGCAAGCCTATTGATTATAAAAAGACCGGCCAAGTGCGAGTCGGACTCGCGCACTAAGGGTTCCGTACCAAGTTTAACAAAAATACCACAATATTTTGATGACTGCAAAAATTACTTTGTTTTTTATAGAGTTTGTATGGAGGACAAAGTTATGTTTGCTGTTGTTGAAAATGTGCTAGATTTTCAAAACTACCTGTTCGATCTCGTTCGAACCAATTTTCGTTGAAAGAGTTGTTAAGATCTACATCATGTATTTTTTCCAAAATGTTCACTTGCTTATTTCAAAAGTTTGAGGTGGGGGGACACTCATTTTACCACTTTGGAAGCGTCTATCTTCCAAATGTTAGACTTTTGGAAAAAATGGTTTTAGGAACCTTTATGTCATTTTAGAAGACCTATTCATAGATACCCCATATGTATAGGTTTGAGTAAAAAAAAAAAAATTGTTTTAGTTATATGTATGGGATAGTTTATTTTTTGTATGAGAATCGTTAAGCGGTTAACAGGATACACCTATCTACTAAATTTTAACTGTGTCATGGTA
Organism: Anania crocealis; assembly: GCA_949315895.1. Classification (NCBI taxonomy): domain Eukaryota; kingdom Metazoa; phylum Arthropoda; class Insecta; order Lepidoptera; family Crambidae; genus Anania; species Anania crocealis. The sequence goes on along the minus strand of OX438873.1, from coordinate 8,880,348 downwards.
ATACTTTTTAAAATAAAGTGGCTGTGACATACGGACGGACAGACAGACAGACAGACAGACAAACAGACAGATTTGACGAATATATAAGGGTTCCGTTTTTTGCCATTTGGCAACGGAACCCTAAAAAGAAAAAAGAAAACGCAACAAAACAAGAGGTTTCGTACTGTTAGAACGGACTCGGGGATTTAGGTTTTAAAAAAAGATAATTAATTACACTAGAAATGGTAAGTAAAAACACACGAGTTAATTTGGAGGTGGCAACCGTCACGCGCGAAGAGCTGGAACCGACTGGCTATGCCGCGAGCCCGAGAAGCGGGCGAGCCGGACTCTAGACTAAAAATGCTGATGCAGCAGGAGACAGTACTGGTCAGCCCTTATGCTAACATTGAAAGGGTGTAACATCTCCCCCCATTGAGACTAAACTTAGGGGTTCAATCCTCTAAGTTTATGGATGATTAAGGGTAAGTATTCAATATTTTACAGGTTTCTACGGATTTTGGGGAAAGTCTCTTCGACTTCTACTGCTACTGGTTCTGTGTCGGTAGGTATGTCTTTTGTCTTGTTTTTGGGACTGACAATTGGAAGTTCGATCTGTTCGACATCGTGAATGTTGCCAGGTTTATTAATTAACAATTTCTTATAATGAAAATTATAAAATACAGTGATAAAAATAATGAGTATTAAAAATAGGGTAAGGGATGAATAATGAGCCCCATATTTTATAATGTGTGGTTCTTGGGTAATTTTATCTAGTTCTGAAATAATTTTATTATTGACAGTTTTTGAAAAATCAATATTGTTTAAATCTAAGTCTTTTAAATCTGCAATAGGGACATTATCGGCTACTTTAACAAATTTCGTTAGGCTACAACATGTATCGTTAATTAGGTTAAAATCTAAGTTAATAACAGGCAGACTTATATTCATTACATTATAATTAGGTAACAGTTCTGTGTCTCTGGAAAATGCTTTACAGTGTGTAGGAATTTCGACAATTCCTGTTCCTATTACATTAGTTTCCGTAAGTTCAGAATTTAAACAATCTATAGATAATTTACTAAGTACGGTTTGGATAAATATCCATTTATTATTTCGGAGTGGTTTCCAAATGTCCAGGTTTCCTCGAATAAATTCGGTTTTACACTGCGTAGGGATTTTTGTTATGACATTAGATAGCAGTTCGCTTTCACAACTGGGGTTTTCACTGGTAGGGAGCACTTTCACTATTTTACACACATAATTTTGGGAGTCGATGTTTTTACACTTTTCCAGGGAGTCCAGGGTACTGTAGTGCAGTTTATCCTTGGTGATTATCACGTACTTGTGGCTGGGTACTATAACACTGAATGAGTCTGGCCTTGTCGCATTATGTGGAATGGGTAATGGAATGTTGTTATACATATAAAATTGACGCGGGTTTACTAATGGTACTTGCAATATAAACATTATTTTATCACTAACATAATAACTAACTAACTTACTGATACTTAAAATAACATGGATTAAATTTATGTCTAAATCTACAGCTAATTCGAAACTGTTGGGCAAATGCCTGTAGTTATCAGCAAGCTCTGTATACAGTTGGCGCGGAGTTATGACTGATGGGTGTAAGACATTGACACTGCTGAATAATATCGAACTAGTTATGTCTTCCATTTGAAAGGAAAGCGTGAGCAGGGATGATTCTAAATTTGTAAAAATTGAATTTACCTCGGAATCTATTAATAAGTTATTCGTAGTTTTTGTGACGTTTCCAAGTACGGTAGAGAGCTTGTTGATAGCTGTATTGAGGTTGGCTTCGTTAACCTTAATTTTGTTAAGAGTTTCATTATATTTGGATAGCACCGATGTAGTTACTAATATGTGATCTTTCATTAAGGAAGCCAATCTCTTTTGATTGTTTTGTACATGATTGATTGCTGTATCGTATTTGATAGCATCATCTTCGTCCAAGGTGCCAAAGATTTGTTTCATGGCTGTACCTATTCCACCAATCCATGCACTCCGTTTAGCTCTACTATCTATTAGGTGGGTGATGGAAGAGTATTCCTTTATGATGTCTCTAAAGCGGACAGTGAAAGGTTGGAGGATATTACGACACTCAGAGTTATCCAGTGACGCTACTTGTTCACAAATGTATTTAATTTTATCTATTACTAGGTTAATATTTTGTATATGTAGCTTAATGTAAGAAATATCTACGGGGATTAATATATCTAGGTGACCATTATTAATTTTAGTTTTTCCAATATAATCGAAGTAAATGCCTGAGCTTGACGGAATTGGTTTAACGAAACTTGGCGTTGCAGAAGTTGACGCACTGAAAATAAAAGAAGTCAATAAACGTAGAGTTTATTAAATTTAATCCCGTTATTACTACTAAGATAACTATGGTCCTAATATTAACACTACTATAATACTACCGTAATAATACTATTTTGAATAAGCTTAATTCTTAACCTAGGGAGAACTGGGGAAGACGCCAGCTAATTTCACTTCGTCATAGTGATGCTTAACATGTCGTCTGTTTATAAGAAGAGTAAGCGTATTGTTCCCGTGGATGGCGATTACTTTATATGGCCCTTTCCATATGGGCGAGAGAGCTTTGCGTAGCCTTAGATGATTTTTCAGGTAAACAAAGTCGCCTACTTTATATTGGACCGGACGGGTCCTGTGGTCGTAATAGTTCTTAGATCTTTCTTTTGAATGTTGAATGTTTTGGACTGCCCGTTCCCAGGACAATTTTAGCCGATGTTGGAGCATGCGGATATAGTCAGGGTATGTAGTGAGGTCTTGGTTAAAGACGGAATCAGGGATGAAGGTTTTATGTCCGAACAGCAGTTCGTATGGTGTGAAATTGGTGGTGCAGTGGACTGCAGAGTTGTAGGCCAAGATGGCTGTGTAAACGTAACGAGGCCAGTCATCCTGGTTCTCGTTAACGTAAGATTTTAAATATTCCTTGAGGGTGGAGTGGCTCCTTTCCAGAGCCCCTTGAGTTTGAGGATGGTACGGGGTAGACCAAATCTGTTTTATTTTTAAAAAGTCATACGTTTTCTTGAATAGGTCCGCGGTGAAGTTTGTACCTTGATCCGTAAGGATGGATCTCGGGATGCCAAATAAAGAAATGAAATGTACTAACGAATCTGTTGTTTCTTCTGTTGTTACGCTACGTAGAGGATATGCAACCGAGAATTTAGTCAGATCGTCCTGTATCGTGAGTATGTATTTGAGTTTTGCGGGACCGGATTCAGGGAGTGGACCAACGATATCCAATGCTATTCGTTGGAATGGACTAGTAGAGGTAGTAGTAATTTGCATTGGTGCTCTATTCGTTCTTCTAAGGGCTTTATTTGATTGGCAAGATGAACAGTTTTTTATGTAAGTTTCGACATCGGTTTTAATTCCTTTCCAATAGTATCGTTCTTAGATTCTGCTTAGCATTCGATTGCAGCCCAAGTGACCGGCAATCGGAAGGTCGTGATTTTCCTTTAGTATTTTTTTTATTTCACTGAGACTTGGGTATACAATGTTATTATGATAAATATTTATAGTTATATTGGTTTCATGGAAAAGGTAAACTAGCATGTTGTATATTTTAGCAAAAGAGTGTTTTTGGAATTGATTCTTAAAATCGGATATGGCAATTTCATTAATTTCGTTTGTGGAGGTCGACATGATATGGTTTCTGATAGTTTTTAAGGTTTGGTAAATTTCGGGGTAAGTACTTTCGTCGAAGTGATGTACCTTATTGTAAATAAGGTAAATGGATTTGTTATTTATTTCAGGAAGTTTATCGAATGAGTATAATTCCTTTTCTATCTGTCGAATTTCTTCTGCGTTAGTAAGGTTTTCTAATATTTCCGGGACATATGCATTGGAATCGTCTAGGTCCATGGATGTGGGAATGATAATGGATTTGCAATGAGTTTTTAGGAGGGACTTGTTATGTTCTAGGATTGTCGTGTTGAAATTCATACTCTTGTTGTTGATGTCTTTTAGGAATTTGGAGTAGTCGTTATCATTTGAGGTAGCAGGTTGTTGTAATGGTGGATCGGAGTCTTGGGGTGTCGTTTCTATTGTTTCGGGGTTAGGACTAGGAGGGTTTAGTGGAATTTGGTTTTCAGGATTTGGAATAGAAGGATGCAGTGGGTTTTGTATTTCAGGGTTAGGAGTGGTAAGGGTGCCTGCACTTGGAGGTGGTACAGGATCATTGGATTTAGAAGGTATCGTTGGGTTAGAAGCATCAGTGGGATTTGTTGGATTAGTAGTTTCAGGACTGTATGGAAGTGGGATTTCATTATCATCTTCCAGCAGGTCGATGCAGGGCATGCTATCGCCATCATTATCGGAAACAGTGGGAAGTTGTATGTCTAAGTCCTCCAACGTAAGGGGACTGAAGGGTTGGCTATAATCACTATAACCAAGGGGATCTCCTGGATTTGGATCTTGAATTGGATTAGAAGGGTCAGGTTTTTCAGGTATTATAGGATTTACTGGATGACGAGAGAGGGCGTCAGCCGCGGAGTTGAGTCTACCTTTGCGGTAAACGATTTCATATTCGAATTCTTCGAGCTTGAGGCGCCAGCGTTGCATTTTGCTACTTGGGTCTTTATGGTTAAATAGCCATCTAAGGGGTCTATGATCGGTAATTATTTGAAATTTTCTTCCATAAAGGTAGGGTCTGAAGGTTTTGCAGCCGAAAAGAATTGCAAGAAGTTCTTTTTCAGTGGTGCTATAGTTGACTTCGCTTTTATTAAGTGTGCGTGAGGCATATGCAACGGGTCGGTCCTTACCGATGGGACCCTGGGATAGGACGGCGCCAATAGCGTGGTTTGAGGCATCACAGGTGAGGATGAATGGTTGGGAGAAATCAGGGTAACAGAGGACTGGAGCGGTGGTAAGTTTCTGCTTTAGTAGGTCGAAAGCAACTTGCTGCTGGTTTTCCCAATTAAAGGGAGTATCCTTTTTGAGTAGGGTTGTAAGGGGTTTGGAGATTTTTGAAAAATCTGGAATGAATCGGCGATAGTAGGAAACGAGTCCGAGGAAGGATTTAATGTCTTTGGGTGAGTTTGGAATTGGAAACTCGACAACGGCTTTAATTTTATCTGGATTGGGTTTGACTCCTTCGGTCGTGATTATATGGCCGAGATAAGCGACCTCACGTCTGAGGAACTCACACTTATCTGGCTGGAGTTTGAGGTTGAATTCTCGAAGTCTTTGGAATACTTCTCGTAAGTTCTGAATTGAAGAGGACAGATCAAATGAGTATGTTACAATATCGTCGAGATACACGAAGCAGCGGATGCCCTGTAGGCCAGATAGGGCTGTATTCATCAGCCGTTGAAATGTGGAAGGTGCATTTTTGAGACCGAAGGGCATGCGTGTGAACTGGAAGTGGCCCTGAGGCACATTGAAAGCTGTTTTTTCGGGGTTATTAACTGGAATTTGATGGAATCCTGATGCTAGATCTAGGGTTGAGAAATATTTACTGTTGCCGAGTTGGTCTAGGATTTCCGTTATTTGGGGAATAGGATAGGTATCACCTATTGTGATGTCATTCAGTTTTCTATAATCAATGACAATTCGCCATTTTTGTTCACCGGAGGCATCAAGTTTTTTTGGTACCACCCAGATTGGTGAGGACCATGGGGATACAGAGGGTTCTATGATTTCTTGTTGGAGCATTTTATTAATTTGTTTTTCTACTTCTTGTTTATGGACTTCAGGGAATCTGTAGGATTTAGTATGGATTGGAACTTCGGATGTTGTTTTTATGTCGTGTTTAATAGCATTGGTATAAGAGAGTTTCTCATGAGGTAGATGGAATATGTCGGAAAAGTCGGAGCATAGTTGCAGGAGAGCGTCAGCTTCTTCCCCGTTTAAATGATCAATTCTTAGCATGCTGATAACTTGTTGAGTTCTTTCAGCGGAATTAGTATGATTTGTGTGATTTATATGGTTGACAGCGATTGAGTCGTTGTTGGATTGAGAAATGGAACTGATAGGCGTCAGCCTTAAATTGAAGTTTGTTTTTAATGTAATTGAGGATTCAGAGGTGTTGATAACTGTGAGGTTAACTCTTTTATTTTCTTTAACCCGGACGAGGCAATTAGCAATTAGGAGGTTGTCAGACGGACTTTGATCTAGAATGAGACCTTCCTTTAGGTCGGCATTGGAAACTGAGCATTCTATTACCTTTTCAGTGCGGGCTGGAATAATGTAATAGGGATCGGTAAAGTATAATTTGAGGTTATGTTTACCGAGTTTGAGAACTTCTTGTGTGAAGTTAATACTGCCTTTGAAATTGTTGAGAAGGTCGTTACCTACGATACCATCATAAGGGAAGTCTATGTTTTCGATTACGTGAAATTTGTGTTTGATAGAATCCTTGTTATTCAGGGGAATAGTCAAATTGAAAGAGCCTAATGTTGGGATGGAGTCGTCGGTGGAGTTGAATCCTTTTAGTTTCAGTATCTCTCCACTAAGGAGTGTGTGAGATTTAATAACTGATTTTTTCAGGAGACTGATGGAAGAGCCTGTGTCAACCAGGAGAGATAGGGGCAATTCGGAGGATGTGGTATTTATGACGACGTGTGGTAACGATTTCTTGGACGGGTCAAACGATATTTCGTAAATTTGATTTTCTTTATTTATTTTTGAAAGTGGTAGATATGATTCTGCAGATACAGCAGATTTGGCAGATTCAACGGATTTGGTAGATTTCGCGGATTTGGTAGATTTCGCGAATTTGGCAGATTCAGCGGATTTGGCAGATTCAACGGATTTGGTAGATTTCGCGGATTTGGTAGATTTCGCGAATTTGGCAGATTCAGCGGATTTGGTAGATTCAGCGGATTTGGTAGATTTCGCGGATTTGGTAGATTTCGCGAATTTGGCAGATTCAGCGGATTTGGTAGATTCAGCGTATTTGGTTGATTCAACGGATTTGGTAGATTCAGTGGGTTTGGTAGATTCAGTGGATTTGGTAGGTTCAGTGGATTTGGCAGATTCAGTGGATTTGGTAGATTCAGAGGATTTGGCAGATTCAGTGGATTTGGCAGATACGGTGGATTTAGCAGGTTTAGCGGATTTTGTAGATACAGTGGATTTAGTAGGTGCCTTTCGATATAGGAACGAAATAGGACGAGGCGTTGGACTCACGGGACACCGCCGGGAGCCCATTATTCGTTTAAATCATCGGAGGTGTTATTGTCAATTTCGTCGTGTCCTTCATCGTCCTGTTGGGTAAAGTTTACTTTACGAAATTGTTGGTTTGGAAATTGTTGGTTGTTGTTATTTGGGGATATATGATTCCTTATTTTGTTGTTGTATTCCCGTTTCCTACAGTTTTCGATACTATGACCCGGGAATTTGCAGTAACGGCAGACTAAGCCGGAAGTGGTAGGGTTGGAAGAGGTTTGAGCCTGAGGGGTTGTTGATTGATTGTTGGGCCGGTTAGGTGGTTTGACGAAACGGTTGTTAGAACCTTTTGACTGTTCCGGTGAGGTCTTTCTATAAAGAGTCTGTTGGATTCTTTCTTCGGATATGGCAAGGTTGATCGCTTCATTTAGGTTTTTGGGGGACCTACACCTGACGATGTTTGAAATCCTCGGGTATAGCCCCATCAAATAATGGTGGAGGGCAAGGTCTTCCATGGCGGCTGTCCTGCCAGGAAGTTCCTTTACCTTCGTATTCGATAAAGAAATTTCGGTTAGGAGTTGTGATAAGCAGGTCTCCCGCACCCGCAAGGAGTACTGACTGACATTTTCATTTTGGCCCTGTTTGCATTCCTGCAGGTCGGTAAGAAGATGGGAGTAGTGTTTCCTTTCACTAAATTGTGTTTTCAGAAAATCTTTGAGTTGTTCCCAACTATTGAATTCTTTTATTGAGCACGCAACTTCTGCCTTGTCCTGTAGCTGACATAGGATATACTTGAATACAATGTGTTTTTGCACTTCCGTTGCGAGGTTATAAGCGTTATTACAGTTTATTATGAAGGAGTTAAGTGTTTCCCTACTTCCGTCATAGGGTTTAACGAATTTTAGAAGAATGTTGAGATCTATGTTAAGACCTGAGCTGGTAGGGGTTTTCTTCCCTTTTTTCTTTTCGAAGTCCACCACTGGGCTTGTTGCCCTTTCGTCTTCCGACAGTGGTAGTTCTATGTCTTGGGGAACCTGGAGTTGGTCTTTGAGCGCCTTGGATTCAGACATTTTACACAATTACGTAGCTTAGAATAGCACAAAGAAATAAAACCTAAACACGGCTTATAATTAACAACACTGTTGCACACAAAGGAATTGTCTATAATATAATTTTAATGAAAGGCCAGACTCACAGCGACAATGTTGCGTAGACTGCGAGCACGGCGACGACGGGAAGTGATCGCATTCCTGCGATAAGGCGACTCGAACTCGGCGGGACACGGAGCTTGAAGCGGCGATTATTGTTGGCGGGTGGATGATGTGATTGATGTCTTACAGGCAGGCACTAGGCAGGATACAGCGGTGTTTGTAGGATTCGGTGATGTTTCTTTCCAGGATGCAGTGGAGATAGTGGGATGCGAAGATGAGTCCAGTTCCAATATAGCAGGATACGGTGAGCGGCGACGGTAACACACCACGATAAACGATATGGTAAGTATAAAGTTTTTGAAGTAAAGTTTTGTTATATAAATTTCACTTTTTACACAAAGCACGAAAGTGTACGGAGACGAACCGGGAACCACTTTTATTGATCCCACCGCTGCCACCAATGTTAGAACAGACTCGGGGATTTAGGTTTTAAAAAAAGATAATTAATTACACTAGAAATGGTAAGTAAAAACACACGAGTTAATTTGGAGGTGGCAACCGTCACGCGCGAAGAGCTGGAACCGACTGGCTATGCCGCGAGCCCGAGAAGCGGGCGAGCCGGACTCTAGACTAAAAATGCTGATGCAGCAGGAGACAGTACTGGTCAGCCCTTATGCTAACATTGAAAGGGTATAACAGTACCATAGTTTACTGTGTGTGCAATATTTCAATAAAAAACCGGCTTTATTTAAGAATGATTTTTAAATTTACAAGCCTTAAGTATGCAAATTCAGCGTGTTCAAGCGTAATTATGTCAAGTTTATTCAGTAACTTTAGAGGTAATTATTTTAATTTCAATTTAATGAACAAAGAACGTTTAAATTTAAAGCGTTTATTATTTCTTCGATGTATCATTTTACATTGAAATTTCATTACGTTAATTATCTCGATAATGTTTTACAATTTCATTATTAAAACTACTAGCGCAAGTTTCGCAAGGGTTAAGTACATTTAAGTATTTATGTAAGCCTATATTTTGGATGACTCCTCGCACAGTTAAAAACATTTAGCCGTAAAGTGGGAGAGACGTGAGGAAAGATTTTGTTTCAATTTCATATAACTAGTAACTTTTAATCAATGCCAAAATTCTATGTTAACATTATACAAATAATTACTTGTCATACCATTTAGCAAGCATTATGAGATTCAAATTTGTATGGGAACATTAAAACTTAAGTTATTGGATTTGACTGCAAAACGCCTTTGCCTTTTGCCTAGCTATATTAATGTTATACTGTTTTTTAGGGTTCCGTACCCAAAGGGTAAAAACGGGACCCTATTACTAAGACTTCGCTGTCTGTCCGTCTGTCCGTCGCTCTGTCACCAGGCTGTATCTCAAGAGCCGCGATAGCTACACAGTTGAAATTTTTACAAATTATGTATTTCTGTTACTGCAATAACAACAAATACTAAAAACAAAATAAAATAAATATTTAAGGGGGGCTCCCATACAACAAGTCCATATTTTTGGCCTTTTTGGTACGGAACCCTTCGTGCGCGAGTCCGACTCGCACTTGGCCAGTTTTATTTAGTTTACACGTACACTATACATTGTAATGAGAGATATGATTACGAATTAAATAACGCATTTATTTTTGATTTGGCCCGGGCTTCACGGGCAGACTGTTACGACCACGAACGCTGTAAAGTGTTTGAAATGTCGGGTCAAATCAGAGAGCCAAACTTCTTAGCGTTCCATGGATTCACCGGATTTCGGGTGCCGGGTCCATCGTGTGGCAGAAAGAGAAACTCCGAGTAGTTCCCGGGACTTGTGACACGGGTGTAGGTTTAACAGGCCCCTTTCCGACGTACATCAACACTCACCTTCACTACTCGTGTTTCTCTCCATGTCCAGCCAAATCTGGTACGAACCTGCTAATGCAGCTTTAGACACTCGCTCTAGTATAGAACTTACTGCAGTTCTGGCCAAGCCAAGGTCTTTCAACAGGTTATAGAGAAATAAAATAATCTATAATCCGTAAACATGTCTCTCATTTCTATATTAATGTTTCTAACTTGGACTATGAGTATGATTCTAAGGTTTTCAACAAGTAGGTATGTAGTTCATAAAGACAAAAAGTGGTTAAAATTCTCTTGGACACTAGGAGGCCAATACACATGATATTTTAACGTAGGAATCGTGGAGTTCAAAAAACAGACGAAAGGATATGCTTTGCTTTGTTTAGGGCTAGGCAATTGGTGTAATTGGTGAATGATTCAGTTTAATATTGTTTGTGATTATAATTATTACTGTTTTTGTTCTTGTGGCCCCGGCACATCAAGAGTTTGGCAACACCACATTTCTTCCTATGGGTGTCGTAAGAGGCGACTTAAGAAGTAGATGGGCATCAGCGCCTTCTGACCATCATTGGCCAAACTGTGATCGCCGATAAGCCGGCCAAACGTGGCGATTACGGCAAAATCATCCTTCTGGAGAAGACTATGTTTAGCAGTGGGCTCATAGCCCAAGGCTTCTTCGTGATCAGTTTCTGTCACGAATGTTAAGTAACGATGGGAGCGGTCACTAATTGGATAGGTGACCGTTTGTGGTATCATAGTTTGAGCGCTCCCGTGCTTCGGAGAGCACGTTAATCCGTCGATCCCGGCTGTTATCATGAGATACCAGTCGTAAAGCCCTGTTGGAGGCCTTCGGGTGGCTTGAAAAACGTCCAGCGTGGTGGAACTAAGGCCTTAACCCCTCTCCTTAGTTTTTTCTTACTTAACGTAGGCTGGTGATGATAATGCCAATTGTCTTACCCTACTCACAAGATTGCTTAAAAGCATCAGGACAAATAAATACTACCAGTTTTAGTACATTAGTTGTCGAAAATTCTCTCCGAAATACCCCGATCACGCACATTTTATTAAGCCTCAGAGACTGAGTCTGCACAGTTCAATTAGAACAACCAATCTGACTTGACCAACCAAACATGAACTGCTGTTCGTTAGTCTCGCTACATCTCAAGAAGTTAGAAGTGGCTAAACCAAGTGCAATGTCGACCAGGAGTAATAAATGAAAAGACGTATTAACTCTATGATGCGTCTATAATTGTGTGTCAATTAGTACAGATACACGTTTATATACTAGGTTCGGTATGTAAGTGTGGGTTGGGTGTACAACACACTACACAAGTATATTAGTTTTAGTTTCAAAATATTTGTGGAAATCTGGGAAAAGGTTGAACGGTGAGAAAATATGGAAAAATTACTGGAAAATAGGAAAAAATACAAACTTATTTATATTAATTTAATCGATTTATACGATGTGTTTAAAAATTTGTAACCGGCTTTCAGACTTTTTTTCTTAAAAAAAATGAAAATCTTTTGAAAGCCTGTCTAAAATTTAATAAATGGAGTGCTTATAACTTGCGTGTTATTCAGAAAAGTAGGTTTCAAAAAGAATAATGTTGTTGCTTAATTTTTAGGTTTAAATATATTTATTTCTTATAAAAAACTAAGAAAACAGTTCAATTATAATGAGATTAAACTAATTATTCTTAAAACAAGATCTTGCCTCTGTGCAAGTGCTATCTCTGGACGTGTTGTTTAAGTCTGCGTTTGTAAAAATTTCTAAACATCACAATCCTTTACATCGTTTAATAAGTTATTGTTATTGTTCTATTATTTTTGTATTATTAGCAAGTTTTGTCTATAAAACACATCGGAATTTTATAAAAGAATAGGCTTTTACTACACAGTTGTCTGCTACGAACACTTTATCGTTGTTTTTTATTTATTTAAGTTTTTTATTCTGGAAACATATTAAACCTAAATCACTAAAGGTAGGCATCTAACTTATCATTGAAATACCTCTTAGGTTCGAGAATTCTGACACTGAAAACAAAATATCTCATTATTGAGAAACCACTAAGTTTGAAATTATGACATTAAAAGCATTTGATGGTTGTTAAAGATGTTCCGGCTGTTGTATGTAGGCTTGCCACGGTGTATTTTAGCACGGTTGTCTCCGACAATACATCAATGTCCGATGAAATTAAAGCAGGTAATCCCAGGATTGACAGCGCTTGGTGTAATGGGAATTCCGATAGTCCGGAGATAGTTTTGGATTTAAGTGATGGAGTGGTCCAGAAAATTGAGGATGATACGTCAATTAATAAAATTATGAAGAGATAAAAGCTTTGCAATAAATACGTGAAAATAAATTTGAATAATCTGCTAATAAGGACTTAAACAGAACGTTGAAAATTATTTATTAAATAAGTGTTATTTGACAAGATGAGGACTATGTAAAATACCTATATACCGATATCGCTGAAAGAAATGCGGAGCTGAAATGGCAGTGGTCAAAATATAAAATAAGAAGAAACTGTGGAAAGCCCCAACGTAAACTACATAAATAAAAATAAAACTGAAAGTAAATGCGAGCATTAAGTTTTCTATAAACATTCCTATAAAATTCATATAACCAGCTCTTATGAGAAAATCTATCACCTACAGTTCGACCAATGATTAGAACCGTGAACAGAATAAATCAAAGGGTCTGTCACAAATACCAAATAAACGACATTCTTTCTTGCCAATACATTTACCCATATTTCACTAGAACTGGACAGTTATGACCACAACTATTGTGGTATTAATGACGCTGACAAATCTTTTGGGTAGGGTGCCGATTTTGCAATCGAATACATAAATTATATCATTCATTGAATGCGTTTAGGGGTTAACGATGTGTCCGAATTCAATTTGAAGAAGTTAATTAGACGGGGACATTGCAATAGTTTTGATCGTAAAGGGGGTTCTGACGATCAATAATAAGATATTTCAGTTCGAAACCCATATTTTATAATTTTGCATACAGTCGAAGGCGGCATTTTGAGGACTTCCGTGGCGTACGCACCGGTTTTCAAGGTGTTTCCAGCTCCAAGCTCCAAGGACCCGGGATCGATTCCCGGACGAGTCAATGTAGAAAAAAAAAAAAATTCTACATGTTTCCAGGTCTGTGGTGTCTGTGGTACCGCTGTTATTACATTTCCACAAATCGAGTGATTTAAATAGTAACTTACTTTAGGATCAGAACAATGTATGTGATGTTATCCACATCTATACTAATATTTTAAATCTGAGAAGTTTGTTTGTTTGTTTGAACGCGCTAATCTCAGAAAGTACTGGTTTAAATTGAAAACATCTTTTTGTGTTGAATAGTCAATTTATCGAGGAAGGCTTTAGGCTATATAACATCATGCTGCGACCAATAGGAGCGAAGCATTAGTGAAAAATGTTGCAAAAATAGTCACGATCATAATAACAGAATTGAGGCGGACGAAGACGCCGGCAACAGCTAGTTTATAATAATAATATTGTTGTATCTTTACCTTAACAATCAGTTATCATATATTGATATCAAAATTGGTACTGAAACAAAAACAAAGTCAACGCCAAGTTAATAAATAAAACACACAGAATAACAAGATTTAACATACCAATATAGATGCAAACTCCGAATTACATTCAAGAATCTATTTACGTGCTCCCATACATCTGAAATCAAATATTGATGCGGCTCCCAGGCCAATACTGAGATGGACTGGTCATACATCTTCGACCTTACCGCAAAACCGACGAGTCCTAAGGTTGTCAGTAGTCAAATAACCATTTTCTATGCTAGTGCTCGTTTTAGTATATATTGATGACGGAAACCAGCATTATCATCATTTACTCATTTCATAAAAGAAGATGGTTGGAAATCAAAAACTGCTTGGCTCCACGTCATGCTATTTAATAAAGTTCACGAAATCACTTCGCATCGTTATCCAAATACTGGTTACCGTCGAGCGCTCGTCTGTTAAACGCTAAATGAGTGAAATCCGTATACTGTGTGTCCTTCGTTTCTTATGTATCGACGCGACGGAAAAGAACGAAATAAAAACGTTATTAAACCTTTATTTTAACCAAAAACGAGATTAAAATGTTCTTCTTGAAAAACGTTTTTATTTCGCCCCGTTTCGAAAAAAACCGAAATCAAAGCGTTCTTAGGCATTTAAGACGATAAAGTTCCGAAAAATAAACCGGTAAACAAGCCCTGGTCCGGAGTCAGTGACACTGAGATCAGTACGGTTCTACTGACAATAATAATTTATCAATTATTGTAGTAAAAGTAACAGCCTATAATCATCCCACTGCAGGGAAAAGGCCTCCATCATTGAACTCAAGTTACCACTGCAATGATGGATACTGGCATAACCACCACGCTTGCCAAATGCGGGTTGGTGATCACGAACCCGAGCAACGTTCGGAAATTCGAAACTTTTTGTTGCCCGACCCGGGTTCGAACCTGGCCTCCAAGATCTTGGCACGGTATTAAAACGACTAGACCAACGGGGCTTCAAATGTAGTAAATAACTTTTTCTTGTGTTTCTGTTAATGTTCCTTTACAATAAATGAAAAAATCTCAACCATACCAAATACCAGTCTCAGTGGGCGTCATTTCGATGAGATACTAATTACTTGAAATTTATAATAATGAGTTATTAAAGGTTTAACATTTAACAGTGATCCCAGTCACTCGACAGCCCTATAAGGAATCAGTTTTAAAACCCCCCACACGTCGCAAAATGTACCCAAATATCACTATAATGTCCCTTTTCTGGGACCGATTTTCATTTGGGGATGTTTCGACAAATATGCCTCGTATTTTTATATTAATACCAATGGATATTAGACCTAAGCCGTATTAAAACAAGATCCGAAAGCGTAGTGCGATATTTTGTTAAGAAATATTGCTTTTTGGTCTTACAAGGATAAAATTATTACGTGGCGAGCAACGTGAACGCAATGTTGATATGTGATTTTCTGTTAGGGATATTTGCGATATGATGTGACGGCAGAATGATTTGGGCAACATTTAACATCATTTTAATTTTTAAGGCGCATTGGTATATTTTAATTTATTTCCATACCTATAACAACTTGGGTCTTACACATTTATACTTACATCTTCCTACTTCGTATTCCTTATTTTATACCTACACAATAATGGCGTTTAGTAAGCTTTTTAGATTCCATACATTTTGTAGAATTGGAAGAAGGAAGAATAAACTGTCTTAATTTGGTGTCGATTGGTAAACCATTACCAACATATAGGTAGATAAATATTCAGCGCAACTAAATATTGAAGTTAGTAATAAATTTATGTAAATAAAAAACTAAGTTTGTGTAATATTGTATATTTTTTGGAAAGAAAATACAATATAAATACATAATACGGTTGCTTAATTATCCAAAAAAATTCCGTTTCGTAAAAGGAAAACAAACGGCAACGACTTTAAACTTAAATTAGAATAAGTAGGTATGTAACTCAGTATAGCAAAACCACTAGTAGTTCACATCAGTCAACATAGCTCTGATACAACCTGAAAAGTACTTAATTTTGTATTCCACCATACATAAAAAGGACTTGAAACACTTACTTTATTTGATATTTTAGCAACTTAATTGCACTTATAATATCAGTATATAAACTTGAAAAATTTTGTCTCAGGCGGGACTCGAACCCGCATCTCCTCGCATGCCGGGCGGGCGCCATACCATTAGGCCACCGAGACACTGCGACATGGCGCGAATTTTTCAAGCATATTCTTACGCTGTGAGCCAGCGTTGCTTCATCAAATGTTAGGAGCTTGCACCCCCAACACCCGAAAGAAACATCTTTGCAGATGTTTGACAGTCAGTTAAGATGAAACAGCCATTTATATACTTTATTTGATATTTTAGCAACTTAATTGCAATCCCGCCCGGCATGCGAGGAGATGCGGGTTCGAGTCCCGCCTGAGACAAAATTTTTCAAGTTTATATACTGATATTATAAGTGCAATTAAGTTGCTAAAATATCAAATAAAGTATATAAATGGCTGTTTCATCTTAACTGACTGTCAAACATCTGCAAAGATGTTTCTTTCGGGTGTTGGGGGTGCAAGCTCCTAACATTTGATGAAGCAACGCTGGCTCACAGCGTAAGAATATGCTTGAAAAATTCGCGCCATGTCGCGGTGTCTCGGTGGCCTAATGGTATGGCGCCCGCCCGGCATGCGAGGAGATGCGGGTTCGAGTCCCGCCTGAGACAAAATTTTTCAAGTTTATATACTGATATTGAAACACTTAGCCGTAAAATGACATTTAGATAATATCCGCGATTAAATCAACGGGAACAGATATTTAACCATATTTACAGGATATTAATTTGAATGCTGCTAATTGGAAAGAGCACCCAAATGTCCAAATTAACGCGTAAATTTTTTATGTTTGTTTGTTTGTTTGAACGCGCTAATCTCAGGAAGTACTGGTTCGAATTGAAAACTTCTTTTTGTGTTGGATAGTCCATTTGTCGAGGAAGACTTTAGGTTATATAACATCACGCTGCGACCAATAGGAGAGAAGCATCAGTGAAAAATGTTGCAAAAATAATCCCGATCATAATAATATAAATTGACGCTGACGAAGTCGCGGGCACCAGCTAGTAAAATAATATTAAGATGTACGTAAAGGTTTTGAAACAAATTTTTAAGAGTTTCACAACACATTCAAGTTAATTGACCTACTCTTAATTCTCTACTCAAACACATCAGTTTGATTAAACCCAAATTTAACCCTTACGAGGTAAAAGTGGTCAAAGTTAACGCTGTCATTACAACCAAAGGTCGGTATCATAAATATCCCAGGCCAGAATGAGAAAAAGTTTCGAGGTTATAAATTTGAAAAGTAATTAAACTGTGGACATTGCTCTGTTCTGTATTTATTATTATGTTATATTAATTAACGGTTGACTGTTAGGTAGATTTTGAGCCTTGCTGTGTTAGTGATATGGTTTATTTTTAGAGATTTAGGAGAAATATATGATTTGTGCATTAGTTTCATAATTGGTTTGGTAGAAAGGTTGAGTTGTTTGTTAATGTTTTAGGTTTGATAGTTTTAAAATTACATTTGGAACACCATTTACAAATAATTCCAAAACACCATAACCTTATAATATCATTTAATGCCTAAACATTTGGATATTTTTGCTATTTGTTTGAATATATTTATAATTGCTTCCAAATCAATGATAAAGGTGCAAGTTCGTAGCGGACGACACGCAGCAGCAGCAGACGACGTGTCATCGCGACATTACTGGTTTCTATGTATTTCTATGAATTCCCTCCATAGGTAGCTACACGAAGCTAGCGACACGTCGTCGAGCGGCAGACGATACTGTCGTCCGACCGCAGGACGCAGGTCAGTAGTGCCGCTGACAACGGAGCGACGACACGTCGTGCGAGTACTTTTCAAAATGTTTTTTTCCGATTCTGAAGAAGAAGAATATAAACTAATAAACCAGGTGGCCCAATATCCCGCACTGTGCGATGCATCTCACTAAAGCTATGTAAACACGGTCATAAAAGATAATATTTGGAAGTTTAAAAGAAATTTAAAAGGTGCCTTCTGCAGTCGGGTTCGAAATCATGATCGCAGCGACACGACGCAACAACGTGTCGTGGCGAGATGACGCGACGACACGTCGTCTGCTGCTGCTGCGTGTCGTCCGCTACGAACTTGTACCTTAACAGTTACTTGGGTTATATTTTCGTGACGAGTTTTCCACAGCCATACTTATTCTATGGCAAAATTACGTTTTGATAGATCATAAAAAGGATGTGTATGACTAGCAATTATGATTTAATTTATTATAGAAAATTTTGAAAACATAAAAAGGATGTCAATCGATTGAAGTGCCATCTATCCAATTGTGTGTGGTGTCGGCATAAAATTAACACCACGTCTTCTTGTCTCATGAATGTCGTAAGAGGCAACTAAAGTTGTTTTGCCAGGAGAAGGGCAGTAGCGCCCTATCTAAACCAGGCTACAGTCAATGATATTATATTAAAACGAAGCAGACATGTTATAAGCACGCGCGTTGTGACAAATACGTCCTAATTAGGCAGTTTTTTACAACGTCCACGTCGAGTGCAGTCACTACCGGTAATCGTAAAGAATTATAGCCATCTCTTTCATTTATGTGCTATTTCGCATCTTTTGTTCTGCTTATCAGTGAAACTTGTCAATGTGTGCTGTTTTGAATTGCTCTGAACATATTTAATACGCGAATTACTGTGAACGTAACAAATCTATACTTCTAAATATCATTGTCTACAGTGCGTTCGCCAATCCGCCTGCCAAGCGCAGCGATCATAAAAATCTTTTGTTGGAAAGGGTTCTGTGAATGAGTAAGTATTATACAGAATGAAATTTTAACCACCTTCCACATTTTAATATATCAATCTACAAGACAAAAAACAAATGACGTATTTTTTCTTTTGGTATAGCTCAGTACAAAAATGTGAAGATATAGATAGCACTTAGAAAATGTCCACGAAAATTCAAATTTTTTTGATACGGCCGTCTAGCAACATTTTTTTACGCGTTGCGCATCTCATTCATTCATTACGATACTGTGCATAAGTTTTTGATTTTCCCTTTATGTATTAGCTAGTCTTAGTCTAGGACTGTAAAAATTGAAAACTATCTTGCGAAAAATATTTTCGGGTGACAACTTGATTTACATTTTTAATTTTATAAATAGACTCTAAATACGATACTGAACGGCTATAAAAATTTTGGAAAGTGGTTAAAGTTTCACCCTGTATGTGTCACAAAGCAAAGTTCAAGGACGAATCGACTTTTAAAAACATTAAGGTCACGACCGAAAAATATAGGGGGTAAGCGAAGCATTAAATATGCAAACTTGCAACTTTAAAATTTGCACTTACACAGTGAACTATTTTACTTCTCCATCTGACCAGACAGATGACGTATGTGGTCAAGTGGCCAACACACCGGTTTTTCAACGACAGGCAAATGGACGGGTCAAATAAAGTAAAAAGAAAAGTAAATTTCTGTATATTCTCGGGATTATTTTAGATTTTCTGAAAACAAGTTCCCTAAATAGTTACTTACTTTGGAGTTATAATAATTTATTAAGTAGTTTTTTATATTTACATTAATATAGACCCAAAAAGTTTATGTAGGTATTGAAAGGCTTTGCGTGTACGGACACTCTCAACACTCTAAAGCCTGGAGGCAGGTCTACTTGCAAACTTTACGGAATGTCCACATTTCCGCAAATATTCTACAAGGTTTTTTAGCATCTATATTAAAGACTAGCTGTTGTCCGCGTAATATAATAATTTTCATCATTAAATTTTTACTAATGCTTCGCTCCTATTGGTGTCAGCGTGATGTTATATAGTCTAAAGCCTTCCTCGGTAAATGGACTATCCAACACGAAAAATTTTTCTCAATTCGAACCGGTACTTCCTGAGATTAGCGCGTTTAAACAAACAAACAAACTCTTGAGCGTTATAATATTAGTATAGATGTACTACAGAACTCGATTTTTTGAGTCCTAATTCTATAGACTCTGCTCAATTTAACACGACTCAGTGAACTAACTAAACTCTGAGTCTTGAGTCGAATATGCCTAATACAGACCCCGACGTGACTTGTAACAAAAAAGTTTCAAATACAGTATGTCATATTTTGTTTAAATTCCAAGGAATTACTAATGAACTTTTGCTAATGGCTCTTTTATTGATAAGTACGTACCATTAGGTCGGTGTGTACGCCAAACGGCGCAATTCGCGTAATCTGTATGCGTGTCGCGCTCGACAGTGACGCCATTTGCAATAATGACGACTTTTTGTACGGTCGGCATAAAAAAACATCTTTTTTTCACTAAAGCTGTCTATCGCTAGAGATATACAGAATGAAATTTTCACCACCTTCTAAATATAGCAATCTACAAGACAAAAAACAAATGACGTGTTTTCTTTTTGTATAGCCCAATACAAAAATATCGAGATAAAGCACTTAGAAAATGTCTGCCAAAAATTTAAAATTTTACATACGGCCTCCTAGTAACACTTTTTTACGCGATGCGCATCTCATTCATTCATTACGATACTATTCATAAGTTTTTGATTATCCCTTCATACCTTAACAGGCTTAGGACCGTAACAATTGAAAACTATGTTGCAAAAAATATTTTCGGGTGAAAACTTGATTTACATTTTTAACTTTCTATATGGGCTCTAAAGATGATACTGAACGCCAATAAACAATAATAATTGTGATGATGATGAAAAAGTCATTTTGTATAAATCTATGGTCTTCTCTAAAATGAGTATTATGCCATATTCGCCACGCTTGTCAGGCGGGTTTGCCATCTCAGTTTGACCAGTGGTTTAGAAGAGAAACTGGTAATTGGCTTATTCTGTCAGTATTTTTTTTATTATCTGTAAGAGAATAAATTCAAATTCATATTTATTTGTTCACATAAAACACAATTAGAACGACAGTAAACATAGTTACAATATATATACAATAGTTCCGAATCCAACCGTGCTGGTCTATGTTTAAATACAATTCAGTATTACGGTATCATTAATGTTACTAGTGTTTAGGTCGAACTAATTGTTAATTCTGTTGATGATACAATTAAAATAGTACTTAATTAATAGCAACATTAGAATCCGAATTAAAAATTGAGAACTTTTCTGTGTATATTTATTTGTTCACATAAAACATAATTAGAACGACAGTAAACATAGTTACAATATATATACAATAGTTCCGAATCCAACCGTGCTGGTCTATGTTTAAATACAATTCAGTATTACGGTATCATTAATGTTACTAGTGTTTAGGTCGAACTAATTGTTAATTCTGTTGATGATACAATTAAAATAGTACTTAATTAATAGCAACATTAGAATCCGAATTAAAAATTGAGAACTTTTCTGTGTGTATTTGTTTTGGTTGTATTCATTGGTTTACCCTTCAAAACAGTTTTGTAAACACAACAATGGTGCCATTGTTCGCAAAGTACTATTCAGTCGATCCTGTTGATACACTTACAGTATCCGATCGCGAAACGGCATTGTTTTGATATTCACGATTATACAGGTGGACTGATGACCTGGTTAAAGCCGTAAACAACGGAAGGTAACATGATAATTTTTTAATATATGGTGCAGCATATCGGCTTTTATGAAACGTTACAGTTGCAACAAATTGGAAGGAATAGGTACAGAAACTATTTCAGAATAATAAATAACGTAAGGTGTGTTTTATTTCTTAATAAAAACTGTTTTATTTAGTTTTCAATAATTTAGAGCCAAGGATGGACCCTAGTCTGTGAGGTGGCTGAATTCAGCTACACAGATGTGACGTAAGTATCGAGAGAATGACACGTCACAGTTAAGTGATTATCAGCCTGATCTAAGAATCATGATTCTAAACACAATAACACCAGAGAGATCGTGTAACCCATGAATGAAGAACTGACCCCTCAAAGCGTAAAAAGCCTTATACAAATCTGTCAACATTAGCAACCTCTTGATTTTGATCACCCGGTAAGAGAAAGGTTGTGGTTTCGAGTTCAACCTTTTAACTTAAGGAGTCGTATTATCAATAAGGTCTCATAAGAAGGCAAGGCCGCACAGCGGGCAATTGAAAGAGCAATGCTTTGTATTTCCCTGCGTGATAAATTCAGAAAAGAGTTGTCTTAGTTCTCCTACGGATTTCCGTAGGAGAACTAAGACCACCGAAATCGCTCGGAGAACTGCGGAGCTGAAGTGGCAGTGGGCGAGACACATAGTACGAAAAACCGATGGTCATTGGGGCGGAAATATTTTGAAATAGCAACCGCGCACCGTACGTCGATCTGTAGGTAGGCCCCCCACCAGGTGGACTGACGATCTGACGAAGGTCACAGTGAGTCGTTGGATGCGAGTGGCGCGGGACCGATCGTTGTGGAGATCCTTGCCTGAGAATTGCCTGAGATGATGATGATGCTGATAAAGATGATTATCAACATAATCCCTCATAATGATTATGACAATAAAACCGAGAGGATGTCTTTTCCACATTCCATCAGTAATAATCAGTATGCTTTAATTCTGCATTATTCGTGTAACCGTATACTTCATTTATCATACTTTGTCAGTGAAAGTTTGCTTAGACAGATGGATAGGACTGATCAACCAATAAAAACTCTAAATTCAATCGTTTAAGTTGCATTTTCCATGCATTCAAAAAGGGAATCATAACCTCTTAAGCATTTCCACTTGACCCATGTAATTTAATAAGAAGGAAAATCTTGTAGCACATGTTTACGGAAAAATAGAAAAACCTACATTTTGTAGGCTCATCTTCATCACCATAATTAGTTTGCAAATCCAACTTGCCCTTGCCCTGTTTTTTTTTTTGCTAGATATTTATCATTCATTACATAACACATACTAAATATTAGGGGTTAAAGTATGACATTGCCGTTTTGTATGGACGAAATCGAGAAAAGTCATTTTTCCATACTAACAATTTTTTTGTTTTTTTAAAAACGCCTTAACCGTCTTCGAAGCAATTAAAGGTGAAAGTTAGATGGTTATAAAGCTACGCATTGTAGTATTTAAATTTCTGAAAATCAAAGTATATAATACAAATATACTTAATTTAAGCAAGAAGGTCAGCTGACACATTGTAAGGGGTCTTTTCAACGACTTCCTTTGAAGTAATAGTATTGCAGTTTTTTTTAGTCAAAAGTTACTTTATTTAGTTTTTGATACAATACAAAAAGAATTACGCAATAATATGACTATACTTAAGAGCTATAAACAAAATACAAAGTGGGAAAATAATCGGAAATTTCATACTTTAACCCCTATTACTTTCAGCTTCATACTTTCAACAAATCAAATTATATGCATACCCCAAACAAAACACTAATTAAAATAAATACGTGTCGCTGAAATTAAATCACACATACCGAAAAGGTCATTTTCAAAATAAATTACATGACAGAATAAAATTAACAGCAACAATTCTAAAATGGCGCAAATGAAATGCACTATAGTACGTTGACTGTCCCATAAATCAGAGGACATAATACCGAGCCTAATGGTTAATATAAAATTAAAGCTTTAAATACAGAAAGCTTTTGAGTATTATCGATGGAATATAAAAGTCGATTTGTGATTAGTTCTAAAATCTTATTTTGATAGTTTCAATTAAGTTCATCAATGCAACGGTAAGATTTTTATACCCAACATTTCTTTATTCCAGTAAAATATTTTTGCCTGAGCTACGGCGACTTCAAAACTTTTTAGGGGTAAAGGCAATATACACCGTGCCTTTTAAACCACCTGGAGAACGAAGCCCACGTTATTGGACCATTATGTATAACATCATGGCAGTGTTTTTTTTTTTAAATAATTTTTGAAAAATTTTAAATTTTGATGCAGACTTTTAGTTTTGTAACTCGCTGTGACGCGCACAGACGTATTACTTTGCTGCAGCGGGGTCTCGGTTGAATGGACCTTACACAGCTACATATGTGTGCGTCACAGCGTGTTTCAAAATAAATAGCTGAACCGGTACTATAATTTAATAAAAAAAAAAATTTGGTAAAAAAAAATTAATAACACTGTCAAGATGTTATACACAATGGTTATAACGTGGGCTTTGTTTTACAGGTGGTTAAAATTGCACGGTGTATATATATATAGATGAAAGAGAAAAAAAAATGTAATTTAATAATTTTTAATAAACTTATTTGCCAACTATACACACTTCATCTTCGTCGAGACCATTTATTCTGATTGATGGTTAGGTGACGTCACTTTTATTTATATCAATATAATTGACATGTAAATGACTCTTTCGGTGTATTTACTACATTGCTTACATAAATAAGCACTAAATTAATTACTAAAGTGTAGTATAGTGGCAGCAAAACGAATACCAATTAAATCCCTATAAAAGTATCGGCCTATAATCATCCCACTGCAGGGCAAAGGCCTCCATCATTTCATTCAAGTTACCAAAGCAATGATGGGTGTACAGGCATAATCACCACGCTTACCAAATGCGAGGTAGTGATCTCAAAACCGAGAAAACGTTTTTATTAACTTTTATTTTATTTTGCTTTTCAGTTTTATTAACAATTTTCTGTGTTTTTGTATTGTGTCAAATAAACATTTCCTTCTTTTAAATTTCGAAAATTCCAAACTTTTTTTTTTAATTTTTTTGGTTACCTCCGAGAAAAATATTAATAAAAATATTTTACAATGGTAAAGATGAAACTGCTTTGTGAATATCAACTTGGATAGTGTTGTTTGTAATTTTCTCGTAAACAACCCGTTACAAATTACAAACCCTCAACGATCGAAACTTTCAATCAAAACGAAATAGTTCTACGTCCTAACATTGAATATAACTATGATCTTGATAGTTCGCTCAATCGTTCGTTTAAGGTACATTTGTATGGGTTTAGATTCCATCTTACTGAACTACGAAACGAAACCGAAGATGAGATCAAACATGCTCTAAGGATCAAACCCATACAAATGTTAGCTCCTCATTAATGTAATGAAATATTATTTGATGTGTATTGTTATTTCTTTGGAGGAATGATAATATTATAATAAAAAGGGAAAAAAAATGTAACATAATGATTCTAAGATAACACAATCTCGTGTCTTTGTTATCCAATTCTTTCGAAGAACTAGACCATTTTTTGTGTTAATTAGTAGGGCCGCGAATCGGTCATAACATCTACCCAGGCTATTTTTTGCCCCGTAGTATTTTACGGGTATATCTATCTTAGGCTGATTTTAGAGTCACGCTGATCGTAAACTGATTATCGGCGCTGACCGTCAAAATGTATGAACTTCAGCGCCGAAGGCAGTCACCGCTGAAAGCGATTTCCATACATTTTGGCGCTCGGCGCTGATCGCGATCGCGCTCTAAAATCAACCTCAGATTCGGTTTCCGTGATAAATCTTAACTATTTATAAACTTAATTATTTATAGGTAAATAGTATTTTACACTAAAATATCCCGTGGGATATTTTCAAATCCAAAGCCTTACTCGTCGAATTCTGAATCGTCGAAATATCGATTACAAAAAAACTTATGCAATTATATAACTAAAAAGTATCACCGCTGTGCCGGTTGGAGTGGGGAGTGTTAGGTTATTTTCGTTACGGAATTTCTGGATTCGGTCTCCACGCTCAAGGGCCGCGAAAGAAGCTATGCAATAGCTTAATACTTTTGATAAGATCTCACTGAGAAAGGTATTTGGATATTAGAGATGGCATTATTGTTTTACAATTATAACCGAAGCAATTTCGCTATGATTAAATCGTCTTTAATTTCAGAGCTGAGTTTATACACAAGACCAATCAGTAGACCTACTCCAACAATATTCTTAATAGACTATTTTCACATAAAATTTATTTAACAGATTATTAAAACTGAAATGAAACAAAATGAGTTTCAATGTTAATATTTCGAATGTTCGACGGTATTTAAGAAGCTATGCTAAGGAATGCGGCTAGTATGGATAACAACAACTTGTATTACGATATCTGATAGCACTTCCATAATTATTAAGAGCAGTTTCACAATAGCCAGTGACTAACAAAATAATGCTGATGTGTTAACATGTGTCGACGTATATGGAGCGATGCACATCATTATGCTATATATAGCGCCCCGTTGGTCTAGTGGTTTAAATACCGGGCCAAGATCTCGGGGTCCCAGGTTCGATGACAGGCAACAAAAAGTTTCGAATTTTCGAACGTTGCTCGGGTTTGTGATCACCAACCCGCATTTGGCAAGCGTGGTGATTATGCCAGTTCCCATCATTGCAGTGGTAACTAGAATTCAATGATGGAGGCCTTTTCCCTGCAGTGGGATGATTATAGGCTGTTACTTTACTTTATACTTTACATCATTATGACGGCCTACTTAATCTATTATAGTTGAAAACTTTTATGATGAATCTAGTTAATTCTTACAACATATTTTGTATCAATATTTTTAATTGAATAACCTACATGTATCAAAAGATTAATCATGAACAGAGGCCTTAAAATATAAATGCAAATAATATTGAAGTACTCGTATCTACATAGCAATCGTTATCTGAAAAAAATAATAAACTTTCTACTTTTTAAATGCAATAAAAAGAGGATTTACACATTTATTTCATTATATATAATAAGTTTCTTAAAAAAAAAACAAATATAACAATTCGTTAATATACTTACTCATTTCTGAATTATGTAACTTCTGATTCCGAATCCCAATTCTAAAAAGAATAAGTACTTTTTTTAATTTTATTATTAAGT
Organism: Anania crocealis; assembly: GCA_949315895.1. NCBI lineage: Eukaryota > Metazoa > Arthropoda > Insecta > Lepidoptera > Crambidae > Anania > Anania crocealis. The sequence continues at coordinate 8,853,812 of OX438873.1, read as the reverse complement.
TCATGTGAGTAGGAAACATTGCGAGTAAAATCACATGGTATAAAAATAATGAAAAATTGAAGGTTATTAGCAATAAAATGAAAATTTTACAAAAAATGAAGCACTGATTACATTATGTGTCAAAACGTGATTTGCCCGTCTACTTACTTGCTTATTATAATTTGTTACCTAGAATGATTATTATTATGAAATATAATATTATTTATTATTGACAAAAGAAAATGAAGTAATTAAAAAAAACCGTATTTATATTCCCGCGTCTTCATTTTCCTTTCGACTCGTACAACACTCCCGGCAACAAATCTTCTATACCATCTAAGAAGCCAACAACACCCAGCGCCCAGCACAACTTTTCTTCCACCATCCATCTGACTCCATTATCGCCCGGCAGCCAGGAAACGTCATCATCTTTTTAAACTTTTCAACTTTGGCTTTGTTTGTATTGTCTTTTAAAACGTTCACAGGTAAACTTATCTCCTTTAAAATTTAATTTAAACACTTTTAGCAGATATTAACTTAACGCACAGCACTGCCCAGAAGGCCGCACTGGCAAGGTCGCCATGTAATGTTGGGACCAGGGAGTGCGAATAAAAGATGTTACTCTGTTGACGAATATTTATTGGTAATCCTCCTTATAGTCTATCTTCTATACTAAACCTATGCTACGTAATGAGGTAAGGTGCGTCAATAGTGTTTCCTCGTCGGAATCCATTTTGTTAACGATAATATCGAAATGACAACGAAATTGTGTTACGTCTGCGCCGCGCTAGCGCAGTTCAATTAATTGCAGAGGAAACGTTGCGACAACGCGACACACGTCGTGTTGTCGCAGCGTCTGCGCTGCGCATACGTTCATCGAACGCCTACGCTGCGCGCTGGACAAACGCTAGTGTGGAGGCGCTCTAAAACCTATTTGACTTTTGTGATACAAGTGAGCCTACGGCGTCCACCTGTATTGTTTCAGCCTATAATGTTTATGATAACGATTACAATGTAATGTCCGTATCACGCACGAATCGTAATCGTTACGCTTGGATTGTACCCGCCGTAAATCGATTCCGGACCTGAGTCGAATAACAATCATCGGTTATGATTCGAATGTATCGAGAGCGGGAGTGGATGTGCCTTGTTGTATGTTAAGTAAATGGTTCACGGGTTATGATGTTTATTTCTTATGTCATCGACATACATGAAATTTTAGCCACTTTCAAAATTTTTTGTAAGCGTTTAGTATCGTATTTAGAGCCTATTTATGAAGTAAAAAATGTAAATCAAATTGTCAACCAAATATATTTTTCGCGATTTAGTTTTCAATTTTTACGGTCCTAGACCTGTTAAGGTATAAAGGGAAAATCAAAAACTTATGAATAGTCTCGTAATGAATGAATGAGATGCGCAACGCGTACTTAAAAAAAATGTTGCTAGGCGGCCGTATCAAAAATTTTAGATTTTTGGAGGACAATTTCTTGCTTGCAGTGCTTTATCTTGAGATTTTTGTACTGGGCTATACCAAAAGAAAAAATACGTCAATTGTTTTTTGTCTCATAGATTGATATATTAAAATTTGGAAGGTGATTAAAATTTCATCCTGTATATTGTTGGAGATATTTTTGGGGTTAATGTTGGGTCGTTTAGCGAATGCTAAAATGATTCCTTAGTTTCAGCGGTACCACTACCGCTGAAACTAAGGAATCGTTTTACAGCAAAGTCCTTATGTTTGAGAAGTCTAAGACCAGCAGTGACTTCATGATGTTGATGATGAAGATTTTTTAAATTTTTAAATAAATAAATCAATGTGGACAACATCACATACATTGTTCTGATCCCAATTTGAATAACTATTTAAAGCATTCGTATTTTGGAAACCAGAAACCACGAAGGTACCACACACACCCAGACCCGAGAAAATGTAGAAAAACACTTTTTTTCTACATTGATTTAAAGATTATAAAATCAGGTACATACAATACGAACGAAATCCAAATGGAAAGTAATTAAAACAAAAAATAAAGCCTCCTTTATTAAATGTGTTTCTAATGAACTGCGCTTATAGCTTAGAAGCTCATCTGTTTGTTTTCATTATTTTTACTAATATTAAAAATGCGAAGGTAACACTTTCTGGCTGTAACGCCTTGAAGCCTAAACTACTGAACTAATCTATACTAATATTATAAAGCTGAAGAGTTTGTTTGTTTGTTTGTTTGAACGCGCTAATCTTAGAAAGTACTGGTTCGAATTAAAAAAATATTTTTGTGTTGGATAGTCTATTCATTGAGGAATGCTTTAGACTATATTAAATCACGCTGCGACCAATAGAAGCGAAGCATCAGTGAAAAATGTTGCAAAAATAATCGCGATCATACAGAAATTAACGCATACGAAGTCGCGGGCAACAGCTAGTTTTAAATAAATTTGGTACGAATACAGATTAGACATACGCTATTCTGTGTCTCACTGCTAGGCACAGGTTTTTCCCTTAGCGACATAACGTGTGGTTCACCGCGGGCGAAAAGCTACCTACTCCCACTATAAAATATGTAGGAATGTACCAAATAAATTACCCTTCACACATCATTTCACACAGTAAGGAAACTTGGAATACTTCACAGACCCGAAGCAAAATGTTCCGCAGCGCAGTGCATCGGATGATTAACAAGCGAGCAACACACGCGCGCAATATCAGCGCCGTCTACCGGTAAGTACACAATGTCAATTTGTTACCCAGGTTCACACGGCGAAATATGGTGCGCCTTTTGAAAATGTTTTGTCCTTATATCAATCTACGAGACAAAAAACAAATGACGTATTTTTTCTTTTGGAATAGCCCATTACAAAAATGTCAAGATAAAGAACTTAGAAAATGTCCGCCAAAAATCAAAAATTTTTGATACGGCCGCCTCGCAACACTTTTTTTACGCGATGCGCCTCTCATTCTTTACGATACTCATGATAAGTTTTTGACATTCCCTTCATACCTTAACAGGCCTAGGACCGTAAAAATTGAAAACTATATTGCGAAAAATATTTTCGGGTGAAAACTTTGAGATTTGTTACCTAGGTTCACACGGCGGGATATAGTGCGGCAATTGAAATTTTAGTAAGGAATTGTTTAATTTTTGTCACGTTTTACAAAATATATGTACGGCTGAGACAGTATGCAAATTAAGGCTGTAAGAAGGTACCAATAAAACCCAAAGAACTTTAGTGACTTGATATTCTATCTTTGATCATGATAGAATATATCTTAGAAATCAGAGGTGTAAAAGTAACGAAAAATTTCGTACCCGTATGAACTCGTTACTTTGACAAAAAGTACTCGTTACTTTCGTAACGTTACGTTACTCGTTACTTTTGATACCTCATTAATAACACAGTGCGGAACAACAAATCGGGTCGTATTCCGTATGTGATATCATACATAAAGTATGATATCAATGAGTCGCATCAATCGTAATATGTAGATAAAAAACTTCTAAATTACAAAATTAAAGTGCATTTTTGTATTTTTTTTTAATTATCCGAATAAGGCACGTATTCATAAAACATACGATCAGCAAACGTTAGAACACACGCATCGACGGTACTTTCGCGACCTAATGGTAAATGCGAGTAACGAAACGCATTTGTGAGTAACGATTCGTTACTCGGTACTACATGGAGTACCCGTTACTCAGTACCGAATACATACGGTTTGTTACAGCTCTATTAGAAATATATAGGATATCAGACAAGGCGCTTTAGTATCCTTGGGTTTTATTAGTCTACATTTGCATGTAGGTAGCTATAATTTTGATACCTTTGTTACTTTTTAAATAGTATTTGCGTTAATTATAAGGTTATATTAATCATATTAATGTTATAAATGAAAATGTATGTTTGTTTGTTACGCTTTCACACATAAACAACAAAATATTTTTTTATGAAAAATTATGTTCAGTATGCCTTAGACATAATTTTTTGAGTTTGAAAACCGATATTATAATTGCAATTAAACTGCTAAAATATCATGTAAAGTTATTTTCATGAAAATTGGACAACGGTCTATTAGACACAGAACTGAAGCAAAATGTTCCGCAGCGCAGTGCATCGGATGATTAACAAGCGAGCAACACACGCGCGCAATATCAGCGCTGTCTACCGTACGTACACAATGGCAATTTGTTACCTAGGTTCACACGGCGAAATATGGTGCGCCTTTTGAAAATGTTTTCCCTTAAACATATTATGTTTTGCTGTAGAAATGTTTGATTTACGCCAGCACAGTTTTTAGCATACCTACCAGGAAAGGCTTAGAATGTATTCCATATGAAATTATATGGACGGATGATTGACTTTTTATTTTTCTTTGTAATCTCCTCTAAATGTAATAAATACATATGTACCATTGGTCTTAAAAACTAATAAAAAAGTATAGTATATTTAGTTATCTAAGTTTTTTATTATTATTTCTTTTATTCTACATTTGTATCCTGTCGCAGCCTGTTACTACGATGGATACCTACTTGTCTATATATTTTTTTATACTTATGTTACTTTTTTTAAAGTATTACGTCTTCTTCTTTGTTCTAAATAAAATGACAGATTGGCTCATAAGGTTCATCTTTACTTATAAGATTAAAATATTGTTTTCCTTTTAAGTACAGAAAAACCGCTGCAGATTATCTTCTTCTGGCAGTACTCCTTTAGTTGCCTCTTACACCCGTATTTATAAAGAAGTAATTATGTACTTGTTGTTGTGAAATTTAAGTCATAACTTAAGATGTTACTACCTAGTGCTTAAGCGAAGGAAATGGGTCACCATTAATAGACATATTATTTTGCTGAGAATGCTAACTTTTCATAGTTATAACTTCTAGTGATTACGAGGTTAAGGACTCCAAATTGTCACCTAAGTAATACATTTTAGTCAAGTAATTACTTTTACTTGTTTATACTCGTAAATTCGGGTGTTAGTCACTTAAAATGAAAAGGGCTGAGCTTATCTTTACTGTACCGACACTAGACGACACGTAATTCAGTAAAAATAACATGAAAAGTTTGAAAACTTAAGGCTTAAAGCTCAGCAGTAAGTGAACTGCATCGGCCATGATTGATAAGCAAATAACACGTGTGTGCAGTTTCAGCGCGCCCGTGCAGCAGCAAAATGCGAATTCGTTACCTAAGTGCATACGGTAAAATATAGTGCACGTTTTTAATAATGTAGTTACTTGCATATTTTACTTCCGTAATATTTTAGTTGTTGAAGTGAAATTATTTTGTACCACTAACAAAGGATTTAGGTTATATCATTTTCTTGAGCTTTTACAGTTCTTAATTCGCATTTATTTTGGTTTAACACGACTTCCGAAACGCTGTTAATATATTTTTTTATAGTTTTTATATTTTTTTGGGTAGTTCGATTTTTATTTTATCTTTCGACATTCGACATCTTTGTTATACAGAATAACCTGTTCGTGGGGTAGACCGATTTAAATGCTTACTCATAATTAGTTCCAATACAATAACTAATGGTTGACAATTATAAAAGGTATATACTTGCCAAGATTATCATTTGTGGCTTAATTCTAGACTATACAAACATCACCAATCAAAACATTACGGTAATGGATTCCATTCGCAAGAATACGTAATAATAATAATTAAATTAAGAAAATAACATTACCATAAGTATGAACGTTACGACCGTACTCACGTGATACGATTATGACGTCAAATTCTCGAGGTAAAGTAATAAAATCATTCCACTCGAAATACCATTCCGGTGTATGAATTTGATGATAATTTCACAATATTAACGTTACCTTCAAATATGTCAGTTGTGTACCGTCTGTGGTATTTACGCTTGAAACGAAAGAGGTTAAGGGAATATCATAAAATGTTTGTCTTGATATAAATCGAGCAATTTTACTGATATAATAGTATTAATTTATTGCAGAGGTTCTGACCAACCACAAAACGTAAAATTTTCTCAATTGATATTGATCTCTACTTGTTGGACTTTAAGTTGAAAATCAATTGAATGACCTATTACTTTTTCGGTAGGTTGATCTGCCGTTGTCTGTACCTATCATAAACTAGCTTTTCGCCTGTGGCTCTGCCCGCGTGAAGTACACTTTACATCTGTTCCGATCAAGTTTTATTCACCTAGATATAATTTAAATAACCGGCCAAGTGCGAGTCAGACTCGCGCACGAAGGGTTCCGTACCTAAAAGACCGCAAAAACGGGTTTGTTGTATGAGAGCTCCCCTTAAATATTTATTATATTTTGTTTTTAGTATTTGTTGTTATTGCGGTAACAGAAATACATAATTTGTGAAAATTTCAACTGTCTAGCTATCGCGGCTCTTGAGATACAGCCTGGTGACAGAGCGACGGACAGACGGACAGACAGCGAAGTCTTAGTAATAGGGTCCCGTTTTTACCCTTTGGGTACGGAACCCTAAAAAGAAGTAGTGTAGTATGGTGCCCTAAGAAGTAGTGTAATATCAAAAGAATAGCAATATCCCTCTCGTGTATCGTAAGAGACGACTAAAGGGCTTCGTCCCAACTCGACCCGATCCCATCTCTACCCGATTTAAAATTACCTAACAAAAAATCCCAACTCTACCCGATTGACAAAAAGTACAGTCAAAATGAAAAACCTTTAAACGATATTTTTTTTATAATTTATAATTTTTATCATCAACTAGCTGTTGCCCGCGACTTCGTCCGCGTCAATTTCTGTTATTATGAACGCGATTATTTTTGCAACATTTTTCACCGATGCTTCGCTCCTATTGGTCGCAGCGTGATGTTATATAGCCTAAAGCCTTCCTCGATAAATGGACTATCTAACACAAAAATAATTTTTCAAATCGAACCAGTACTTCCGGAGATTAGCACGTTCAAACAAACAAACAAACTCTTCAGCTTTATAATATTAAGTATAAGTATAGATTATAACAATCGACATTTACAATTATATAATGAAAATAATATTTTTAAACAAAACACGTAATAGCACAACAGCTGTCAATTTTTTATCTTAAAATTATGTTTATTTTAGGAAAAAAATGCTAATAGTTCATAACAACTATGATCCTTTTACTTGAACTGCAAGTATAACATCGTCATCCCGATCATAATCATATTATGTTCGAAACATTTTTCATACCTAAAATTTTTATATATTTCGTTTTAACTGTGCCCATACTTTTTTCTATTAGCAAAAATGAAATCGGGTTGAGTTGGGATTTTTTGTTACATAATTTTAAATCAGGTAGAGTTGGGACGAATCCGACTAAAGGAGTACTGCCAGAAGGAGATGGACAGCAGCTACTTCTTTTCCCCATTTGGCTGAAGCAGTTCAGCCAATCGCCAACCCGCCTGCCAAGCCTTAGATCAACATTACATTAATTTAGAAATTGTCAGTTTTATATGATAGATTGATGATTTAATCTTTGCACGTTTCTACTACAGACATACAATTATCTGAAATTGTTTCGCCAGAACTGCGGGCGGAAGAGTATTGGCGAAAGATTATGAATCAAGCGAACAGTATCACAGAATCTAATCCACAGGGCGCCCATACCCGCATACCAATCATAGATACTTCATTACGTAAATAGGTATAACAAATAGTCAATGGTTTTATTACGATGATAAATGTGCTAAAGCATGATACCAAAAGAAGTAAATTATACTAAACTGGCTTCGTTAAAAATACGCATTGAACTACGTAGTAGATAGGTACGTGTAGATTTTTCGTCGATTCAAAAGGGGGATTGCTAGTCGTTGCCTAGCTGAGACCCGGGGTTTCGACCGCGCGCAAGCAAGCATGAATGCATGCAAAATGTAAATTACTTGTGCTTCAATTTTTTTTTAGAGTAGAACAGACAAAGGCAGGTCCACCAACCCAAAAAGTTAAAGGTCATTGAATTGATTTTCAACTTTAAGTCCAGCAAGTAGTGATCAATATCGATTGAGAAAATTTGACGTTTTGTGGTAGGTTGGTTGTCTGTAAAGTACCTATCTTGTTGATGAAAACAGCTTCCCTAATAATGCATTATTTTAGAACATGTTTCATTATGTCTTATAAAAATGTTGAACTAAATGAGTTGAGTTTTATTTTTAACAATGCATCAAAAAGTTTATAACCATAATCATATTAACCTTAAAAAACAGAAAAATGGTATTGCAGACTTGTTTTATAACTTTGAAGTATTATCCCGTTACATTTAAGATTTGCGTCACTTCAGCCGTTTACGCGGAGCTCTCCACGGAATATTTTTATCCGTTTTGCAACATTTTCCATGTATTCGGCTTTTATTAGTTGCAGTGCGATTGCAAATGGTTTGACAAGTCGAAACTACTCGTAGCTTATAATAACATACGCATATAAATAACTAGCTGTTGCCCGCGACTTCGTCCGCGTCAATTTCTGTTATTATGATCGCGATTATTTTTGCAACATTTTTCACTGATGCTCCGCTCCTATTGGTCGTAGCCTGATGTTATGTAGCCTTCCTCGATAAATGGACTATCCAACACAAAAATAATTTTTCAATTCGAACCAGTACTTCCTGAGATTAGCGCGTACAAACAAACAGACAAACAAACTCTTCAGCTTTATAATATTAGTAAAGATATAGTATAGTCATTTTGATATCATCATTTTTTTTTCATAGAAACCAAAATGTTTAGATTTCGATTTGTATGAAAATATTTTTTTCATAAATCTAATCAAATTTTTGACCTTACCATAGTTAAATATTTTTTTTAACATCAAACAATAATAAAATAATATACTTGCCAAATTGTTGTCTAGATATTGTTTAAAGTAACAGCTTATAATCCAGGGAAAAGGCCTCCATCATTGAATTCAAGTTACCACAGCAATGATGGGTGTACTGGCATAATCACCACGCTTGCCAAATGCGGGTTGGTGATCACAAACCCGTGCAACGTTCGAAAATTCGAAACTTTTTGTTGCCCGACCCGGGATTCAAACCTGGTACCCCGAGATGGCCCGGTATATAAACCACTAGACCAACGGGGCGTTAGATATTGTTTAGATTTTTTCAATGTAACATAAAATTTAATTATTTATATGTAGTATTTATATGCATTTATGTTAACATAGACCAGTTTTTTAGCATGATATACCATTCACCTAACACCCTATATAGCAAATAGCCATTCTTAATAAAGGAACTTTTAAATTCAGACCAGTAGTTCCTGAGATTTATTCGTTTTATTAAATCAGCATATCTCTTCAGATTTAAAATTTTAATAGATCCTAGATACGTCCGATACAAGCAAAGACAAACGGCATACTAATCTCACCTCGAGTGACCTCGACCGCACTTTAGTAGCTTAGGCACTATAGGCACAGATAATATACCTAATACTAGTATGTGTAACACTCGCAAACTAATTTAGCACCTTGCCGTCAGAATCTAGACGTTATGCATATGGTGATTTACTATCTTCTATTCCAAAAGGATTTTAAAAATACTTCATTCAGTGTCCCGTTTTACATACGAAATGCAAATGGGTTTGGTATGTCCTTTTTTTAAGTAGGTACCTACTCCTGGGTTGCGTAAAGAATATCTACACAGCCTTCACAAACCGCACTGTCATCATAATATAAATTACATAAGTATTAAACTAAAAAAGACACATACTCGTATGAATGCGCGCAGCAAGAGTCTCTCTTTGTGTGTGTGTGTGTGTGTGCGCGTGCGTGGGTATGTGTAATTATGTACGTGTATGTGCGTATGTGTGTGTGTAAGTATGTGTGTACGTGGGTGTGTGTAAATAATATAATGAGTGAGTGAGTGAGCAAGTGAGTGTGGGTGTGCGCTTGTGTGTGTGTTTTATTTTATTTTAGTTATGCATAATTATTCTAATTTGGCGTTCCCCTAAGCCTGTAACAGCGCATCGGTCGCACCGTAATCCGTCGGGCGTGTTGCACCCGGGCCCGCATACTAATATCGTCCGGTAATCGAGTGGTCGAGCCAATTACACCGCTCTGCCGCGTCCGTGCTTGATTTGTTTTTAACCAACAAAAAAAGATTGTCTCAATTTGCTTTTTTTTAAAAAAGTGTTTCAAAATACATTTATTTTTGTGTCGAGTTTCATTCATTTTATTCAAGACTTTTAATATGAAAGTTTATTAGATAGTATAGATATCTAGGTATTAGGATAATAATGATGGTTATTGGCTATCCGGTAATTATCATTATATTCGAGCCCTGACAAATGCGTACTTCAGGGAGAGCTGCAAACCTTTATTCAAAAAACTGAACATTTCACCTTTGGCCTGTATGTACATACGAAGTGTTTGCTTATTTGTGAAGTCTCATCCCGATTTCTTTCAGAAACTAAATGAAGTCAAACGAAGAAAATTGAGGTCTCAGTATGTGAATCTGTTGTACCAACCTCGATGTCGCACTTACATACATAAACAGAACATCTATGTTGCTGAGGGAAGTTACCTGAAAAAAAAAAGGAAAACTCATTTTTTATATACAATTAGGTAGTACATAAATATAGTTAAAAATACAATTCCTTAACCGGTTAGCTGCTTAGGAGCAGATCCTATATGACAATTGATTTCTATTGTGTCTGGAATTACCCGCATTCAAGAGGTTAATTTTTTTTCTGCCTGAGGTGGTACTCGAACCCACAATCTTCCGTTCTAACCATTGAGATACCCGAACATCGTTTGCGTTGACGAATTTCTTCAAGGCTTTAAGCCTAAGATTCATCAATGTTTTTGGTTAGAAGTGAGTGTTGCAGAATTATAGATAGTTTAGCTATCGATAGTTGACCTCGAAAACTAGTTACAATATCGATAGTGCTAGCCACAGTATCGATATTAAGGAATAAATCAATACTATCGATAGTATTTTGATGTAATAGTATCTCTACTATAGATAGTATTGGTACTAATCAATAGTACGAGTATTAGTGAATTTGTAATATCGATACTATCGATACTATTGTTCCACAGCAAAAGTTCGGAGTGGTGGAATCTACCTCTTAGTGGTCCTACACCCTGGGCAACGGCATCTTTGGTTTTCTGACCAATGATGACGGCTAAGACCCCTCTGGTGGTAGGCTTCGTAGAGGCTGCCTGGATGCTACTACCCTCCTACCGGAGTCCAGCGCCAAACAGTGTCTCTGTGTTCCGCTGGTGTGAGGGAAACCAGTACCTCTGGGTAAGCTCGCTCCATCTTAGGCTTTTTTCTTAACCGTATAGAAGTACGTTGTCAAGAGCAAGCCCATTATTTATAAAAATAAAAAAATACTGGTCATCAAAATGAAATAGAAACGACGTCAGCTATCGATAGACTATCGATAGTGGACTATCGAGCGGCAAATCTGGTTAGAAACTCCAACATCCGGAAGAAACATTTTGAATATCGTTTCCTACATTGGTAAGGAATATTACCTTACGTAATATGCGTAGTGGTATACGAACACCACGTCACTAGTAGGGTCATAATACCTGGAGTGACTAGTAACAAATAAAGTATTAACGACCTCCGTGGCGGAGTGGCGAACACACCGGTTTTCAAGGTGTCGCCTGCTCCGAAGTCCCGGGTTGAAGTCCCGGGTTCGATTCCCGAACGGTTCAATGTAGAAAAAAGGGTTTTTTACATTTTCTCGGGTATCACAATAGGAGTGCTTTTACCAGTTACTCACCTTGAGGTCAGAACACGTACGGAGAACAGTATGTGATGTTGTCCACATTTATATACTATCTACATTTCATCAATCATCATCAATCAGCCTATTGCAGTCCACTGCTGGACGTAGGCCTCCCCAAGGGCACGCCACAGTGCACGATCCCCGCTTTCCTCATCCAGCCACTACCAGCGACCATCTTCAGACCATCGGTCCATCTGGCAGGGGGGCGGGCGTCTTACACTACGTTTGCCGAGACGATCTACATTTATGAAATTATAATCAATCGGCAAACAGACCGCCATAAATACGATTAACTATTCTCAGATTGTCCAGGAATAAGTAGTAGGTAAACAGTTAAACCTAATCAAATACATATAATAATAATCTATACTGCACCTTTGTCTTTGACGCGTGGGTTGTACCGGTACTTAGTATAGTAAATAATTGTTATTTATTGTTTAAATTAATATTATTTACGATTATAGACGTAGTTTCAATATGCTATAGGATTTGTAGATGCAATGGATTTTATCTTATCTGTCTTTGTGTATATTATGGATCCAAGATCCGCATAATTCAATGTAAAGTGAATTTTAATGGTGACGACAATGCTATGTGTAAGCCAGGGGTTACCAATCTTTTACAGTCCACGGCGCATTGGCAAAGTAGTATTTTAATGGTAAAACGACATAATGTTATGTCGTTACCATTTCAAAGTTATATTATTCCATGACTTTATACCATTCTAAAATCCCACAATAACACAAGTTTCGGCGAGGCCGTGCCAGGAAGTCATTTTACCAGCACGACAGTCGTATCTTTAAGATCTATACAGGCTGAAATTTTAACCACTTTCCAAATTTTTTGTAGGCGTTCAGTATCGTATTATGAGCCCATTTATGAAGTAAAAAATGTGAATCAACATTTCACCCGAAACATTTTTTCGCAATATAGTTTTCAATTTTTACGGTCCTAGGCCTGTTAAGGTATAAAGGGAAAATCAAAAACTTATGATTAGTGTCGTAATGAATGAATGAAATGCGCATCGCGTAAAAAAAGTGTTGCTAGGCGGCCGTATCAAAATTTTGAGATTCTTGGCGGACATTTTCTAAGTGCTGTATCTTGACATTTTTGTACTGGGCTATACCAAAAGAAAAAATACGTCATTTGTTTTTTGTCTCCTGGATTGATATATTAAAATTTGGAAGGTGGTTAAAATTTCATCCTGTATAGTTGGAAATTGAGAAATAGGAGTAAATAATAGTAAATATTCTAAACTATGTTATATCGTTTTAAAATTTCCAGTACTACACTGAGTTTGGGCGTGGTCGTGCTAGAGAGTTGTTCTTTCTAGCACGACAGTCATATTTCTAAGATCTCTAAAGGATGAAATTTTAACCACTTTCCAAAAATTTTACAGGCGTTCAGTATCGTATTTAGAGCCTATTCATGAAGTAAAAAATGTAAATCAAGTTGTCAACCGAAAATATTTTTCGCAATATAGTTTTCAATTATTACGGTCCTAGACATGTTATGGTATAAAAGGAAAATCAAAAACTTATGAATAGTATCGTAATGAATGAATGAGATGCGCAACGCGTAAAAAAGGGTTGCTAGGCAGCCGTATCAAAAAAATTTGCTTTTTGGCGGACATTTTCTAAGTGCTTTATTTTGACATTTTTGTACTGGGCTATACCAAAAGAAAAAATACGTTATTTGTTTTTTGTCTCGTAGATTAATACATTAAAATTTGGAAAGTGGTTAAAATTTCATCCTGTATAGTAGGAAATTTGAAAATAGGCGTAAAAAATAATAAATTTACTAAGCTATTTAATACCCTTTTAAAATTTTAATAATAACACAGGTTTCTGTGTGATCGTGCTAGGAAGTATTCTTCTCAGCACGACCATCGTATCTCCTAGATCTAGTTGGTAAAATTTTTCAGAATAGTAGTAAATAATAGTACAAAATCTTGACTATTTTTTACCGTCTAAAGATATTAGAATAACATCCATGGTCGTGGCAGGGAGTACAACACTAAGTAGGTCCGCCTTTAACGCGGGTTGGGTTTCCGGTAATAACAATTAAAAAACGATTATTTTTAAATGGTTCCGGGTTAGAAAGCCCCTTCATGTGAAACAAATATGTGTTTTATAAGACGAATTTAGCTGATTCCAGTTTCTATCACATTCATCGTCATCATCAGCCTACGCAGTCCATCCAGCTGAACATAGGCCTCACAAAAAATAGGATAAGTATTACGATAATCTCCACGTTCCAAGTTCTCCAGCTAAGTGATCACAATTTAACTACTGGTGAAGGAAAGACACTACTCGTCTTCTTTACGGGGACACTTTAGTCACCTCTAACCACAGAACATGCAAAAAGGTTAGAAAGGCGATGTAGGCAGGTTATGAGCAAATGCTTATACTTCTGCCCAAATATGAATGTAAGTGAGCGCTGTGATTGGTTTCATTTGACGTCGCGAGACCCTATTGGTCGACGTCAAAAGAATTCGCTTGATTGGTGTTCTTTCTACTCGTCTATCGCGGGTCTTGAGCGTGGAGACCGAATACAGAAATTCCGTAACGAAAATAACCTAACACCTCCCACTCCGACCGGCACAGCGGTGATACTTTTTAGTTTTTCCATCTATCGATGAATAGCAGAACTTTTAATGACTTTTTGAAATACGAGTATCACGCCTGTCTCTTTAGTTCAGCAACCCACCTTTAGGTGGCATTTGTTGTATCGGCATAAGTTGATAAAATATGCTATGCAATAGCTTTACCGCGGCAGTTTCCGAGTGCCACACGTCTTTTTTTTCACTTGTTTTTTTATAAAACACAGTCAATTCACACGCTTCCATATACACAAACACAAACTGAATAATATCCATAAATAATGTAACTTTGACCCGACTCCTTGCATATTACACCTACGACAAATCGTTTAGACTTATTTATGTTAATTGGCGAGTCAGTGGTGGGAACTAAACGATCTTTGTAAGACATCATCTCTGGCGGAGGTCGTACTGGAGTTAATTTAGGTCTGCAGTACATACAACTGCGCTATAATATTTGTTATGATAGGCATTTCGAAACGCGTCTTAGCATATTATATCTTTATCCTTTCATAATAAATGGATGTAGTTAAGTTTATTTATTACACTTTGAACACTTATCCTTGGAGGTATCAGAAGTAACATAGGCTGTTTGGTATCCCACTGTTGGGCACAAGTTTACGCACGCGATAGAAAGTGTTGTTTACGCTGGCATAGCCGCGAGCGAAAAGCTATGTTTTATTATAAACTAGCTGATCCCCGAGACTTCGTACGCGTCGATTTATGTTTTTATGCGCGCGATTATTTTTGCAACATTTTTTAGTGATGCTTCGCTCCTATTGGTCGCAGCGTGATGTTATATAGCCTGAAGCCTTCCTCGATACATGGACTATCCAAAACAAAAATAATTTTTCAATTCGAACCAGTACTTCCAGAGATAAGCGCGATCAAACATGTTTGTATGAACGCGCTAATCTCTGGAAGACAAACAAACAAACTCTTCAGCTTTATAATATTATAGTATAGATTCAGTGAGACTAGCTGTTTATTACTCAATCACACCAAAACAACTTAACGGATCGGAATCAAAAGAGATGGCCCGTAACAGGCCCAGACGTTGTACAGCATTCTAAAAAAATCAAGAAAAATCTACTGCCTTTGGAAAAAGTACAAATAACTGTTTATAACGTATAATTTATTGTTCAAAAATAAATACAATCTAATAAATATCCCTCTCAATTAGGCATACAAGATGGCGTTTTAAAAAAAAAACGATAGTTTTGATGCGATGTAAAAACACTTACAATAATTCAGAAAAATCATTAGACGATAAAGAGTTACAAACTTCTTAGCGTTCCATGGATTCACCGTGCGGGTGCCGTGTCCATCGTGTGGCATAATTAGGTGTTTTTTCATACGTAAAATTTTTAACAAAAAAAACTGTTACATTTTTTTTTGTAAAAACAAAAATTTCCTACAAAATGTTCTGACATTTGAATTTGAATTCGAAGTAAAGAAGACGAACAGCTCAAACATAATGCGATAACAGGGAATTGGGATGGAATTAATCTGATATTTAGGTTAATCGGCTTTCGTCTTTACAACTCCAAAAGTAAACCAGAAGTGTTACAATTTTAATAGGTTTAAGTTAAGATTAGCAGAGGTTGATATTGCATGTCTAAATCAATTTATATTTAAAACTAACGGACCCGACATACGTTGTCCTGTCTTAACTATGAATATTGATTTCAAATGGGCATAATTAAGTATCTGTTGCCCGCGACTTCATACGCGTCAATTTCTGTTATTATGATCGCGATTATTTTTGCAACATTTTTCACTGAAGCTTCGCTCCTATTGATCGCAGCGTGATGTTTTATAGCCTTCCTCGATAAATGGACTATCCAACACAAAAATAATTTTACAATTTGAATCAGTACTTGCTGAGCTTAGCGCGTTCAAACAAACAAACTCTTTAGCTTTATATAATATTAGTATAGATAGTAAGGATAAAAAAAAATATTTCAGATACAAATTTATTTATCGATATTGCAAATGCTAGCCGCTCTGGTAATTTTAACCGTTTGTAGAACGCATTCTGTCAATGTTATGTCAAACGCCATAATGTTACATTAAAAAAGTTTAAATTGTTAAAAGCGCTAAGGTTACATTACAAATAATTTAGTATGGTGATTAAGTTTTCTTGAATTTACCGCGCAATTCTCATATTTTTTTTCTTTTATAAGAACATTCTCTTGACAATAACACACAAAATATAAAAAAAATTGCGAAATCGTTCCAGCCGTTCACGCGTGATGCGATGACCAAGGGAAATAGGGATTCATTTTAGACCGCAGTTGTGTCTGTTTTTTTTTGTGTTGTTTATTGTTTTGTTTCTAGTGTTTGATCTCTTCTTCTTCGTTTGTTGAGGAGTTAATGTGGTGTTTTTTTTAAATTAGCCTCAGTTTTTTTATGTATGGCATTCTCTCTGTTTGACCGCATATAAGTTAATGCATTTTTAGATATATGTTTTCTTCACACGGTCTTTTTCACTTTATTTTGATATTCCACGTTGTGAAACTCTGTAATTGGCTAAGCGCTAGAATAAGATAAAACATTATGTATGATTTCAACAAAAATGCTGTTGAGTTTCCTAATAAAGACAATTTTTTTTTTATACATTTACGCACACCCTAAAAATTAAAATAAAATATAAGTACAGGATGTTAGATAATTGATAACAAGCTGAAGCCGGTATAAATACTATGGCGAAGTCAGAAATGTGATATCATCACTTTTGAAAAAAAAAAACATATTTCCAAACAAATGGGAATCTAAAAAATTTTATTAGTATAAAAAAAATTTGAATACCAAACGTCTGACTTCACTAAACTATTTATATGCATATGTTAATATTAGGCTAGTTTTGTACTGTATACCCTTAACCTAACATCCTGTATAATGGGGGCTATCGCTAGTGAATTTGCCACTAGAGGCGCTTGTGTCGCGTGAGGTCCAATAACATTCAGTTTTCACTGGTTTCAGCGGGCTTCGTTACATAAATTATAATTTCTTTAATTTACCTGCTGGAAAGTGATCTCCTCCGTAAAATTATCACAAATATGGATTATTTGGCGATTAATGTGAACGCTTTGAAAGTGGAATTAAGAAAAAGTGCAAAAATAGGCGGCCCCAAAGAGCAACTATTTCAGAAGTAAGTTATTTATAAATAATAAACTTTAATTAGATTCAAGATTAACACTTTGTTTCGGCGCCAGTCGCCTTTGACAGCTATACCTCCGGACCTCAGTCTACAGTGGCGCCAACTGGTGAGCAAAGAAACGGTAGTCCCCATTATGTCATGGGTATACTAGAGTCGTGACCACAAACGCTAAAGTGTTTGAAACGTCGGAATAAACTAAAATTTACTGTAGAACCATTGAAACGTCGGAATAAACCATATCATAAATAGTATAAAACCTTAATAAACGCGTGTTAAATCCGTTAATTTATCTTACATTAGCTTCTTATGTAGCTAATTAATTTGTCATTGTGTAATTAATGTGTATTTAATCACACAGATTCTGTATATCACGTTACATAAATCTATTTTGAATAAATACGCTTCATAAATCATTATCACAAGCCCAAAACAGTTAGGTGGACCAAGGCCTCCTAAAAA
Source organism: Anania crocealis (assembly GCA_949315895.1). Taxonomy (NCBI): domain Eukaryota; kingdom Metazoa; phylum Arthropoda; class Insecta; order Lepidoptera; family Crambidae; genus Anania; species Anania crocealis. Next base: position 8,835,890 of record OX438873.1, on the reverse strand, counting down.
GGGGGTTTGCCACTATCGCCACGCTTGCCAAGCGGGTTTGGTTAGGACGAGTTAGTTAAATACTTAATCAACTTAATTTTTAAATCATCCTTGTTAAGGACACATAAATAGATAAGTTATAGGATCAGTGACCTTGTGGGTAAAAAAATAATAAAGAAGTGAAGTAACACGCACATACATTAAAATAATAATAAAAAGATGTGGATGGACAACATCACATACATTATTCTGATCCCTAACGGGCGGTCCCAATAATCTATCTAATTTCAGTTTTGGCATATAGGAGATAGAAAACATCTTCTGTCTCTGATTTTGCCGTCCAGAGAAACAAAGACAGAAGTTGTCCGATATGCCAAAACTGAAGATAGATAGGTTATTAGGACCGACCGTTTATTTAAAGCACTCGTATTGTGGAAATCAGAGACAACGAAGGTACCACAAACACCGAGACCCAAGGTAATGTAGAAAAACCACAGACATTGATAGGCCTAGATGGCACAAATGTACTCATTTCTGAAATTTGCGTTCGCTGCTTGCTTCAATGAACAGGTACGGCACCTTTAAAACTAAATGCAGCAATGTAATTTAAACATGTAGTATGCACACATTACATAGTAATAGACATAAATAAGATAAAATAATTGTTTTTTAAATAAAATACGCACATTTCAATAACAAGCGCGGTCAAAAGTTGAACATGTTCAACCTTTTTTTGACACGCGCAGTACGTACAATCGGGGCATCTAGCCTATCACGTGTTATTACAAAAAAATAAAACGGTGTTTAAGCCTTGTCTAATTTTAGGACGACTAATTTGAAAATATGCATCCATGATATTAGTTCAGGTATATGTCAAACAACTCTAATTGGCCGTCTTATAATTGGACACGGTTTGAACGTTGTTTTATTTTTTTGTAATAACACCGTCAATGTCTGTGAGAAAAACACTTTTTTTTTCTACAGGATTACCTAACGTAAATGGTATAACAAGCGAAAACCAGTCTATGTTGACACATGCATTAAATAGTATAGCGAAGTCAGAAATTTATAAAACCCTCCTAGACCTAAGCAAATTTAGAAAAGATCGTGTACTAGATTGTCCCGAGCGGGTATCGATCCCGGAACCCTTGCGTAGTCGGCGAACTACCGCACCACTACGAGTGACGAAGGTGCTTTTCTATTTTAATTGGGCACCCCACTCTCAATGATAATGATACTCGTAAGTTAAGCAAACATGTCATGCTATGCCTATTTGCAATAGTATTTGAAATAGTATTTGCATTTGTATTCGCACTAGTGCGTTTACTATGGGCGAGCTTCGTCTAGGATATAGCGATAGGTTAACCAGTTAATGGGTTATCTGTTTCACGGTGTGTGGCCATAGAGTAGGCGATTTTATCATTGTAAAACATGTTGTTAGTAAATCTAGTTTTGATGACACGAATGTTATGGGCAATATCAATCGGGTTATTTGTACCAATTGAATTAATATTAAACGTATTTGAGCTAATTGCATTTAGAACTCATCTAGCTTGAGAATATGGTCGTTTTAGTTACGTGTCGGCAATGGTAATCTCATTAACCGCCTGGTTCTAATAACCTATCTATCTTCAGTTTTGGCATATCGGAGATAGGAAACAGTTTCTATCTCTGTTTTTGCCGTCCAGAGAAACAAAGACAGAAGATGTTTTCTATCTCCGATATGCCAAAACTGAAAATAAATAGTTTATTGGAAATGGCCGTAAATCAATGCCGCTTTATACCATGATAAGTAACATATTAAAGCCGTACTCACTACTACATTCTACGCTATAAGTTGGTCATAAACACAGTCAGCTAGTCATAAACTCCAGTAAGGTATAAATTGCCTTCCGCTTGAGCCGCGACCGTAAGAGCTCCTTCAAAAGTGTGTGTGTAAGGATAGCCCTAATTATAAACATTTAAGACCATGCACTAAAGTATAACATTTCAAAATTTGAGTTTGTATGCAATTAGTTTTGGTTAATTGCCTGTGCCTACTTTAATGTCAGCAAAAAAGTATTATTTATATGTCTATCTAAACAGAAAGTTGCAGAATTAAGATTTCGGTTATCTAGTCTATGTTAGTTATATGTTTTGTATATTATGCTATGTATTTAAATTAAATTTTATTATATTTAAAGCTTCACTTGCATCCACACGTTTGTAACATTAAATTTTTGAATGGAATTGGGTAATTGGGTGGAAAATCTGAAACATTAAACCCATACAAATTTTGAAGAGGTACCTATTAAAAGTACTTCTTCTTATTTTCGTTAACTCATTATACAACAACAGAACAATAAATTATATTTTCTACAGTAAAGTAAAAAAATTTTAACTTATAAAACAATTACGTTGAAATTGCAAGCATTCCTGTTATTTTTGGAATTCCAAATCCAATATTTAATACTGAAATAATAGGGGTTAAAGTATGAAATTGCCGATTATTTTCCCACTTTTTATTTAGTTTATAGCTCTTAAGTATAGTCATATTATTGCGTAATTCTTTTTGTATTGTATCAATAACTAAATAAAGTAACTTTTGACTAAAACAAATGCAATACTAGTGCCTATTACTTCAAAGGAAGTCGTTGAAAAGACCCCTTACAATGTGTCAGCTGACCTTCTTGCTTCAATTAAGTATATTTGTATTATATACTTTGATTTTCAGAAATTTAAATACTATAATGCGTAGCTTTATAACCATCTAACTTTAACCTTTAATTGCATCTAAAACGGTTCAGGCGTTTTTAAAAAAACAAAAAAATTGTTAGTATGGAAAAATTACTTTTTTTTTATTTCGTCCATACAAAACGGCAATTTCATACTTTAACCCCTATTATTAAAAATCGGATAAAACAAAATAAATAATTCGAGCAATCAACGCGAACGTAGTCTGAAACGCTGAGGATTATAAAATATTGAACTTGTAGGTCTTCCGCCAATTTAATGGCCCCAACGGAATCCAATCACACCGATTTATTTGACAAAGATTATCCGAATTTATTGATAAACGTAAATAAGAGCTTTAGCACGACGCCCTAATTTATATTAATTATTCTACTTTACGACTGTTATTGTCAAAATGATTCCAGGTTCTGTGAAATTCAGACGGTATTGGAAATTAATAATTAAATACTAATTAATATAGATAGTAAATTAAAAACATGATTCCCTGAATTTCGACTGTCTGAGGAGGGATTTGAACCCACAACCTTCCGCGTGCCGGATGACTGCGAAAAAACTTACAGTAACTTATACAGGATGTTCGGAAGAACTTTGAACATACGAAAATGGGGGGCAGGTAGGGTAGTCAGTTTACTGACTAGCCCAATAGATTTTATCTAGGTATAAAGTTTTTTTTTAATATTTCGCTTTTGTACCTTCAAACCCGTTTTTTTTCAAGGACTAATCTATTGGTTGCCTTTAAACTTTGTTTTTAGCAATGTGCAATGTGCTACTTTTAAAAGGCTCTACGAATCACTAAGTTTGTTACAAATTTCCTAATAAAATATCGCGCTATGACGGTATAAAAAAATAATACTGAACGTGGCATACAACTTTATTGCCTTTAACAAGCTTCGGGTGTAATACACGTTTTATAGTAATACTAGCAGACCCGGCAAACGTTGTTTTGCCATAAAAATGATTAAATTACTAATTTTAATATTTTACTACCCTACTCCTACCCTACCCCTACCCTACCCTACCCTACCCTACCCCTACCCTACCCTACCCCTACCCTACCCCTACCCTACCCCTACCCTACCCCTACCCTACCCTACCCCTACCCTACCCTACCCTACCCTACCCTACCCCTACCCCTACCCTACCCCTACCCTACCCCTAACCTACCCTACCCTACCCTACTTGTGAATCTAAACCATTCCCAGATCCCCTTGAACACACACAAAAAATTTCATCAAAATTGGTCCAGTCGTTTAGGAGGAGTTCAGTCACATACACACGCACACAAGAAATATATATATTAAGATTATATGTTTTATATTTACAGCCCACATAAAGGAAATCCTTCCAAACGTAATATACGGAATTCACGGGTATTTAACTCATTTTACAACCGCGTTCGGATTGGTACAGTCGCTGATAAAAGTTTGTTGTTTTTTTTTAGTTTTTTTTTTATTGGTTTTCATATCTCAACATTATCATTTAAGATAAAAACTTATAATAGTAGTAATTTTGCTTTATTTTATTTTATAATAAATTCATTTTTTTATTTAATACCAACCAGAGGATTAAAATAAAATCACTAATGTAACTGACAATAAATCGGTGTAAGTTTACGATTTTGATCATTTTCTTTTGTATAAAGTAAAAAGTAAAAAGTTTGACCCATGTAAATCTTTACTAATATTATAAAGCTGAAGAGTTTGTTTGTTTGTTTGTTTGAACGCGCTAATCTCAGGAAGTAATGGTTCGAATTGAAAAATTATTTTTGTGTTAGATAGTCCATTTATCGAGGAAGGCTTTAGGCTATATAACATCACGCTGAGACTAATAGAAGCGAAGCATCAGTGAAAATGTTGCAGAAATAATGGCAAACATAATAATACAAATAGACGCGTACGAAGTCGCGGGCAACAGCTAGTTTGGAATAAAGTTCTTACCCTAAGGGTGAATTATTGATGATTCACAGATTCAAATGCTGAGGTCTTAACTACAACAAAAGCAATCAAAACTAAGCATATAGTAATTACTAAATTAAAGCCAAATATAAAATAGAAACATTCAACAAAAAAAAAACCGATGTAAAAATTGAAAAGCAAAAATTAACTCACATTTTTTATTTATCCATAGTAACCAAATTCTTACACTAATGTAAGTTTACCAAAGTAATTATAAGTCAACGCCATAAAACTGACATTAACTTTCTGAACGTTCGGTATTATTCGTCGAAAAGTTTATTTATTTATTTATTTAATAAGGTACACCAACAGCACATGTATAGATACAAAAAATGGTTGCCTGTAAAGTCGGTTTTACGGGCGAAGATTTTACGTGACAACGTCTTTTTCTCGGTAGAATATTTATTGATATGAATATAATTAAATTGCACAATAGGAACAAGGAATTGAATGAAAATAAGAATTGCACAAATTTTAAAATGCGCCTAATTCTCTAGTGCTGCGCGCGCGGCAGACCGATCATAGTTGAGTGGGAGAGAGACGCAAGGCATTCGGCGGGCCTCTCTCTCGTTCGGTGACTCATCGTAACGTTACCGAGCGTTACACTTTTTCATAAGTGACTCCCAGCCGCAACCTAATTTAAGACGTTGTCACGTCAAAAAACAATAACATCTTACATTAAGTCTACTTTCTTATACACATGCCATTAACAGGCGTACACAACATTGACACAAAGTAAAAGTAACAACAACACGAACAAGTCCACATATAATCTAAGATGAGAACAACGTAAAACTAATAAGCAATCAAAAGAAGAAACACAGTCTAAGACTCGCGGACAGAATCATCCACCCTGCGCTTGAACTTCGGCATTGAGTCATGAAAAATATCTAAACATGGGTCGTGATCGTGAATCTTGTTATATTGTGCAAAGCATCTAGCGAGGGGAGCATGGTGACCAAGGTTTGTTCTCATTTCAGGCAAAGTAAAAGGCTTCTTAATTGGATGACAGGGCAAGCGACCCGGCACCGTCAGATTGACTTGCTCCAAAAGATCGCTACATTTTAATCCGCCATTGACAAGCCTGTGCAAAAACACCAGATCGTGTCGCTGTCGTCGATGACGCAGGGTGCTCATTTTAAAGTGGGCTAATCTTTGATGGTATGGAGATCGGTACGATATTCCTGGCGCCAGGAATGCGATATAGAGCGTAAATGCTCGCTGGATACTCTCTAATCGTTGAGAGTGGACTGCGTAGACTGGACTCCAAGCTACGCTCGCGTACTCCAGATGACTCCGGACTAGAGTGTTAACGCGTAGAATTTAATCGAAATCCCTTGGTATTTCTTCTGAGAAAACCCAGCATTTGGTTTCCTTTTTTTGCAATGGCATTTATGTGAGACGTAAATTTAAAAGTTGAGCTTAACTATCACAAAGAATCTCAGTACTATTCAGATATTGAGACTGGATTCTGATTCCGACATTGAATGTAAGGATTATCAAAGTTGTCAATAAAACACGACAGCTTAGTCTCATGGACGGTAAGGATTAGGTACCTACCCCTGTAGATCAACCCTTGGGGAAAGAGAGTTTACACTGATCGACACATACGGGGATAAAATCGGGCCACAATCGAAAAGTTTTATTTAAATGATTCTGTTATTAGGTATCTGATTTAGCACAGATATGATGATAGGTACTTTTGCATATGAGTGATGACAAACATAAATGGCTTAAGGTTTTTTTTTTAAAGAAACCAAAAGGGTGTTTGTTCTTAAACGGTACTTTTTAGCCAATTATCATCCCACTGCAGGGAAAAGGCCTCCATCATTGAATACAAGTTAACACAGCAATGATGGGCATGGCATAATCAAAGTTACACTTTCTCTTTTCTAATATATAGCGGCCCATTTTGTCTCTTAATGTTGTACTTAACTAATATAATTTCTTTTTGTAACCTTTTGTTGAGACAAATAAAAATTACCGTTTCATTTTTCTTCAATCAGACTAATCAAGAGATATGCTATCAGAAAAAAATGATCGTACATCGTTTTTAATTCGGAACTATACGTTTATCAAAGCATAATCACGAAATATTTGTAATACGTTTAATTTTTAACAATCTATTCTCAGAGTCGCTTCGTCGCGTGTAAACCACACTCTAGGTAAACCAATATTGGATTGCCTAATCTTCCTGACTAGGAACACGGCCTGGGTGGGCAAAGTTAAACATTGGAACCTGATTTAGATGGCAAATATCCAATATTCGGTTTAGGTGGAGCTATTTCGATTTAGCAATTTATAAATAGGACAAGGATTTGTACTCTCAGGAGATAATATTTGTTAATTATGAATTTAGAAAATTATTTTCCTAATGATTTCCGCTTGTTAACACCGGCCTAGGTACCTTCACCACACTACCCACACTAACACTGATTTGAGCAAGCACCTGCTGCTAAATCCACAATTAGTTATGGATTTCCGCAAAGTAACGCCTGAGTATATTAATTTGATAATAATTGTGATCCTAACTTATTGTGAATCCCAAAATAATTCTGTTTTTTATACGTCTCTGTCTCTTTTGTTACGCTTTCAAGATTAAGCGTGAAATCCAAAAAAACTAAAACCACTTTCGATAAAATTAGGTACGAAAATATTTCAGACCATGTGAAAGTGTATCCATACATCACCGGACATTTTTCTTAAATACACTTTTAAGAAAAATGTCCGGTCTCATTTTCTGAAGCAATTGGAATCATCAACATGAACATTGCTTTCACCATACTTGTCGCCATTTATATTAATATATTTTTGTCACAATTTATCTTAGAGCATTTAGTTAATGGTTTGAGCTATTTATGTATGTATGTATGTATATGTTAATATTTTACATGTATTTAGTATGTATAATAATTGTCTAAATATTAGTGTTTAGTTTATATGTCAGTATAGGTATGTATTTTTTGTAGTTTAGTATTTTTTTTTTATTGATAATTTTATTTAATAACTATTTTTTTTTATCGCACCGCTTACTAAGCATTTCTGTTTAGCCCGATGGTAGACTGGCAGAGAATTCCTCGTGGCATTAAGTCCACCTTTTGTACAATAACTGTTCGTTTGTGCAATAAAGCTTAAATAAATAAATAAATAAATATCACAGGTAACCAGTAGATGTAAGTACTGGGCATAAATTTGTGCCCGCGCAATAAAACGCGAAGTGTAAGCGAGCAGAACCGCATTCAAAAGCTAGTAGCAATGATATAATTCTTCAATCTAAGCTTAATATTGAGTTTTCAAACAACTGGATTAGACTAGAGAAATATACCGATTAAACGGCAAACTCTCAATTTTACCCTCAGTTTAAAATAAAGGTTATGTCAATTAAAATGCTTTCATATGGTATTTATTTTATTTGTTAAGGACAACCAACAAAGCATACACCACACATTAACATACTTAATATTAAAACCCAATTTTACAGTGTTGCCTTACTTATAGGCTGCCACGACATTCACAAAAATACTGCTAAAAACAGATATGTAGCTTATGTTAATTTTAAGAAACAGTAAACAAAATAGCTTGACAAGTTTAAAAAAATTTAAACACCGATCAACTAGGTCATCAATAGGTATTCAAACACCGAACAACTGTTACACAAAAAAGTACCTGTAACTTTAAAATAAAAAGTGCAGCCAACACTTTTGTTCATGCCTGTCCCAGCTGTACGCAGAACAAAAATATATTTTTGTTAAAAATACGAATACCGTTTTCTGAAATTTAAATCTTAAGAGGAAACACTAAGGGCGAGAGAATTGAAAAATAGGTATTTGTAAAATCTATTGTTGTCGCGCAGTGCCAAACGCCTTCACCGCAGAGTGTGATACTGACAACTGCTTCTTAGACCGAAAACACCTACTAAAAGCACACCAAATCAACGTTTCGTAGTCCCCCGATTACTTTTCCAAAACTAGACCAATTTAAATACTTTTTTTATTAAAAATTAAAGAAAGGCTTTGGCCGTGTATATATATGTTTTCCTTTGTTTCTAAAATTTAGCCAAATTTGTTTTCTAGATGTTTGAAAACAGCGGAAAATCTGGCGAATTTTTTAGATTTTTGGAGGCTTATATCTCTTTTATTATTTAATTTATAAAAAAAAAGGAAAACATAGAAACATGCTAATAGTGGCCATAGATTTTTGTAATAAAAATTATTGCTCTACTGGCTTTATCCAGGGAGGAAACAGGGGACTACGTTTGTATGGAAAAACGGCCCTCGTGTTTCCTCTTAAGTCTGCGTTTTCGAAAGTCAGGAAGTTATAACCTACAATAGACAAACACTTTTTAATTTGTTTAGCAGCATTTAAAAATTAAATAATTTTGGACCACTTAGGTACATCATAATAAAATCTTTAGGCCTCCACTAGGAATAAAAAACAGCTTGGATCCCGATAACGACCATATAGTTATAAACACTTATACTCAGACCTGAGAAGCATAATCGAAATTTTGATCAAAGAACGGTAGCTCCTCTAGAGTCAATGTAGAAAAAATATTTGAAAAATAATTCAAGCAAGCTATCTGTTTATGTTTTAAGGCAGGTTTTTTTCATAAAATTGTTAAACATACTCGTACTAAAACTAAAAAATAATTATCTCATTTCGTGAATGTCAATCCGAAAAAAGTTTCAGTATTTACTTTTGATTTACTTAAATAACGCCCCGTTGGTCTAGTGGTTGAAATACCGGGCCAAGATCTCGGGGTCCCAGGTTCGATCCCCGGGTCGGGCAACAAATAGTTTCGAATTTTCAAACGTTGCTCGGGTTTTTGATCACCAACCCGCATTTGGCAAGCGTGGTGATTATGGCAGTTCCCATCATTGCAGTGGTAACTTGAATTCAATGATGGAGGGCTTTTCCTTGCAGTGGGATGATTATAGGCTGTTACTTACTTACTCTTTTTAAATAGTTTTTTTTATTTATTGCCTTTTTTTGTAATATAAAGTCTAGATGTTTTAAAAAGTTTTTTATCCATTGTGAGACTCAAGACTAAAACATTACTGCCGATATAATTTAACAAAATTTCAAATTTCACCCGAAGCAGTGTATAAGGAAAATTTAACGCTGCAAACCCCTTACTTTATAGGTAGGTATGTACAACATAAACTTTTTTGGGGTTATCGATTACAAATTATTTTAAAACAAATATTCTGTTTTTATACAATTAATCGGTAATTGGTTACTGCCGCTCGATTCTAAAACTGGCTACGATTGTTTGGCCAGACTGAATTGCCTAGTTAAATTTTTGATTGCCTTTATGTTGTTTTAGGTACAATACCTTTTTTTTACTTATCACAATGTAGGTAACTGAAGTTTAAGTTGAATATATAGATAGTGATCATGAAAATACACTTAATAAAAATGGCCTCAATATGAATCCCTGGGATATTCCATTAGATATAGTTATTGTAAAGCTAAACAAAAATATTTAGTATGACAGCAAAAATGGCTAGACCGATAAACCTTTCCTTAAAAATATAAAACCTATATAACACAATGCTGTATTTTTGCCATTTTAAACAACGATAAACTTTATCAAATGCTTTGCTAAACTTTTATGCACGTTAAGTCTGCTGGTATGTAAAACTGATAAACTTGTGTAGCAAGTTTCTCATCACTAAATACGATATTTGGTGTAGTGATAGCAGTTTATTCAAGAGTGGAATGATTAGGATTAAAATGATTATGTTTATCAAATAGATCTTCGCAATATTGAGTTACTTCGAATACGTCATAGATTTCTCGGATTATAATGACAGGAGGATCATAGGATTAAGTGAAATTTTCTATTTATCAGAAGAAAAAGGGAAAGAAACTGCATGGCAGAATGAGACAAGCAAATCTATTTAGTGATGCAAACCTAATATTGTCGTTGTTATATCGTTATCGACAGATAGAATTGAAAAATGTCTAGGAACATCGATAGGATTGGTATAAGTTATAAGCAAAAGACAATTTAAATGTACATGATTTCTATAGAAACATTATTAAGCACAAAAGATTTATCGTGGTTAACCCTATTGCAAAAAGTATTCTTTACATTTTAATCTAGTTTTGATTTATCTGTAAGTTTGTCATAAAAGCAACATTATATTGTTATTGTTTAAGGTTATAAAAATGGTATTAATGGTAAGGCCCGTGGTTACGAGAAACAATGTTAATTAATGAATTATTCAACCTAACTGACCACTTGTTGGCCTTTCCTGAATATAGTTGTTGTTATATATCCTCCAAATACTTTAAGATGTTCTTGTAGTCTACTGTTTGCGAAATTCATATTAAAATTTCTAATTCAGTTTCGTAAATCTCAATATTAAGGTTTCTATTAGTGTTTTATTTCTATTAGTGGCATTAAAATAACTACTACTAAATACAAATAAAAACCAACGTGCAACGCGTATTAACAAGACTATCGACGTTTTTTTCTGTTTGCCAATCAAGAAACAACACTGGCCTGATCTCAATAATTAATCAGGCTTATTCCTTAGGGCTTTGTATAGGAATTCGCGATCCATTCGAAGAGAAATACAAACAAGGATTTTATCTAACGGCAAACAGTGATATGAATGAACATGGATTAATATTAGAAATGTTCATGCATTATATTTTCTTCCTATAAAGTATTGGTAAACTGGAATAAATACCATAATCTGCTTGAAGGTCGGATGTGAGACAGTTTGTAAATAGTGTTATAGTGATAACAATACCAATAGATGCTGGTGCAAAGTTTCTTCACAAACTTTTAGTTTCTTCTAAAATAAGATATAAAAATTTGAGAGGTGTCAAGGGACACCCGGATGGAACGAAGTTCATTTTTAGTGAAGGATTCGTAATAAAATTTTATATTATTTTAAATTTATTTTTAATTCTCTCTCACTCTTCCTCCCTCTCTCTCTCTCTCTCTCTCTCTTTCTCTCCCTCTCGCTCTCCCTCACGAGCACGCCGCACGGCTTACTACTAATATAGCAAAAGGTGTCGTTACAATTTTTTCCGTCTAGCCCCTTTTCGCAACGCGCGATAAGGAACTTCGTTCCAATAAATAACTATATTATAAGTATTTAAACTTGAAAAATGTTGTCTCTGGCAGGCATCAGACCTGCATCCCCATTCATACCGGGCGCGGTGCTTCGTACATTTAAGCTAACAAGACATTCGGCTACCATGCTACAAGCGTAAAAAGAATTTTGCACTTGAGCATGGTGATTGTCAGCGATTTCTTGTTTAACACCGACTTTAAACTGATTCCGGGTGTTTCACGACTTTCGTCTATTTTTGGTGAAAAAAGTCCTTTGAACTAAGTTGATAACTTCAGTTATTCAATTTTATAGTTATATCATATCCACTTAATTTACTGAATAAAATATCCAAGTAGGGTTAATAATATAGAAAAATCCGACCGATTTGTCGGCAAACGAACCTAATCAACAAAGATTACACAGAATAGCCCAATCTAAATCATAATAAACTACAGACTATACACCCGTAAAGTAACACGTTTATAACATCCTCAACTTGATACGGGCGCACGGAAGTGTGCCCCGGCAAGCTCGGGAATAACGAGATTAAGTTTTCCAGTTCATCGCATAATACTAAAATATAGTTGGTGTATTAAGCAGCTAGTCTGCTGCAAAACCATTTTAAGTCTTGCTTATCTAGAATTCTAAGACGACCAGCAGAATTTACTACCCCTCAACCAACTGGGGTAGTAAACGCTGCTTCTGAGCCATGGGTCGCGGGTTTGATCCCCGTATGGTAAAAACATTTGTGTCCATGTATGTATAGGTCTGTTTGTACAGCTCTGGGTATTGTCTATGTATAATAACATTGTACAAAAAAGGATATTAATAAGTTTATCGGTTGTCTAGTAGGTACCCATAGTATAAGCATACTTCTGATAACAGCTTTAACCGCTTTTCTTAAGATTTTAATGATCACATTATACAGGATGAAATTTTAACCACCTTCCAATTCAATCTACGAGACAAAAAACAAATGACGTATTTTTTTCTTTTTGTATAGCCCAATACAAAAATGTCAAGATAAATCACTTAGAAAATGTCCGCCAAAAATCTAAAATTTTTGATACGGCCGCAACACTATTTTTACGCGTTGCGCATCTCATTCATTCATTGCGATACTATTCATAAGTTTTTGATTTTCCCTTTATACCTTAACAGGTCTAGGACCGTAAAAATTGAAAACTATATCGCAAAAAATATTTTCGGGTGACAACTTGATTTACATTTTATACTTCAGAAATAGGCTCTAAATACGATACTGAACGCCTGTAATAATTTTGGAAAGTGGTTAAAATTTCATCCTGTATAAATTATATCTCTCATAAAAATAAGCAATAATTTTAGAGTGTTTGTTTGTTTGTACAATAAAAAACATTTATCTATTTATGAATATCATAGTACACATCTTGGCCCCATTGTTAACCTTTCCGTCGCGATTTGATTATCCCCAACTAGAATCGGTTCGATTTCACAGGTATTCTGTATAAGTGTATCGTTAGGGTGACCGGGACCCGCTCGTAAATACTTGTCGAGGCTTAATGGCCGCACTACTGTTAGCGTGGGTTAGGCTCTTACGTCCTTCCTCAACAAGTAAACTAGTAGTTGGATGATAGTAAATAATAAATATACGCCAGACGACTATTGATGTAAATAGAAGAAAAAGTAAATTTTATTGGGCCGGTTTTTAGAAATCATACGACAGATGACAAGCATATGACACGAAAGTCACATTTAAGAGACAAGTCTTTTTCACTCTATCTAAAGATACAAGTCTTTTTCACTTAATGTAATTACAGGTGATTCAAGAATTTCTTGTAATTAGATTCCTAGGCCCGGCCGAGACGACTGGTCAATGAGTGTAGCCAACAATGTGTTGTTGATAATAAATTGAAACAAATCAAATTCTAAAAACGGTCTTTCTAAAATGATAGGTAAGAAGATAACTAAATGAACTTTATTATCAAGATAACACAGTTTTAGTGTTTTGTATTCACGAATGAGCGTAATTGGACAAATAATTGAACCATGATTGGGTAGGGGTACATCACTATTTATTTTTTTCCGTTAAGTGGTATCGTTCATTACTAATGACACTTTAGTCCATCTAATTAAAAATCGGACTGTAGAAGTGCTTCAGATACGTCGAAACAAACTGATGAACACGTAACTCGAAAAGACCAAGCGCTCAATAGTCAATGTTTGATGAAAAATTCCAACCTTAGTCATTGTATTCGAGTAGTTTTATTACCTATACGAGTAAAACGAGTATTGTCTATATAGCAATAATGTTCCTCCAAAATATGCTATCTCCTCGGGAGGCATTCCCTTTTTATTGCTAGAGATCCTCGATAATGACCTCTAAGGCAGACCCCGCTGGGTGTATTGTTTGAACTATAACAATATAATAGATTACTACCACAACAGAGGTGCATACGGTTGGTCTAGTCAACATTTATTGATTTACTACAGGACTGCCGGCGTGTTGGCTAAGTTAGGAATGATAAGTACTTTATGATCAATAGTATAATAAAAAAAGCTTGAAAGAAGACATCAATTGATTACATTTTTTTGCATCAAATCAAAATTGGTAGGATATTTTAAGAATTACGTTGGTTTCATTTTTGTGGAAAAAAAAATCCTTTTATTTTTTAAGGCTATCTTCGGATCTAAAACCATCGACTGGAGAAATCAATTTGACTAAACGTTTTATATACAATTTTATAACTGAAAACTTCATTACGTTACGCTTCCACACCATTGAACTGAACTGAACTGAACCGATTTTGATTAAATTTGGTGCATCTTGAGTAAGAACATAGGCTAGTTCGTATCTCACTGCTGGGCAAAAGCCCTAGCGCGATATAAAGTGTAGTTTAGGGGGGCAGAGCCGCGGGCGAAAAGCTAGTGCTAAATACAAATTAATGTCAGGAGTCTACTGTATACGTCATTTCTATTGTGGTTAAAACTATAATAATAGATTACATATCTATTGGATTAAGCTATTTCTATCCGATTTATTTTTATAGCATTAAATTTTTATGGGTAGCGATAAAAAGAGAAGTGAAGAGAAACCAGCAAAATAAAAAACAATCGCTTCCTTCTATAAATAAAATCATTGAACAAAAAAAGTTACGAATCTTTGATTACGAGGAAAAAAATCTAGTAAGTGCCACACTTATCTGGCACTTACTAGATTTTTTTCCTCGTTTAGAATTTCGTTCATCATGATCACTACAAATTTAACTAGACGCAGCTTTTTACTAGCTGTTGCCCGCGACTTGGTACGCGTGGTATTTTGAATGTCTTTATAGTATATTGATCCCACGGGAACCGTACCGTTGCCCGGGATAAAAAGTAGCCTATATGTTATTCCAGCCAATAAACTAACACCGTAATATCAGTATATAAACTTGAAAAAAAAAAAATTTCAAGTTTATATACTGATATTATAAGTGCAATTAAGTTGCTAAAATATCAAATAAAGTAAACTAACACCGTGCCAAATTTCAGTCAGATCTGCTAGATCTTTTTAGCGTGAAAGAGAAACAAACATCCATATATTCTTACAAACTTTCGCGTTTATAATATTAACTAGCTAATGCCTGCGACTTCGTCCGCGTCAATTTCTGTTATTATGATCGCGATTGAGTATTTCATTTTTATTTATATATATACGCCTAGCCCCTAATTCAGCTAACCAAATCGTATCACAATCGTTTTGACAGTTCTAGTATGGGCTAAACGTCAAAATCGCCCAATTCAATCACGATCGAACTGCGATTGAAATAGCTGAAACCTTTTTAATATGAATAATTTTCCCCGTTTTTGCAGCATTTTTCACTGATGCTTCGCTCCTATTGGTCGCAGCGTGATGTTATATAGCCTAAAGCCTTCCTCGATAAATGGACTATTCAAAACAAGAAGGTTTTTTTCATTTCGAACCAGTACTACCTGAGATTAGCGCGTTCAAACAAACAAACAAACTCTTTAGCTTTATAATATTAAAGTATAGATTAGCGCGTTCAAACAAACAAACAAACAAACTCTTCAGCTTTATAATATTAGTATAGATAGGATTTTAAATCAACTCCCACACCACAATTAACACAACGCGATATATGCCTTCAGTATTCAGCTCATTGGCTGTACAATAACCGACACGTCGAATATTCCAGAAATTCCCGTAACACTGCATTTGTATGCATTAGCATATTGCATACATATGTAATCCCACGGGAACAGTGTAAAGGAATTGCTCAGGGAAACAGAAATGCGATACAGCATTTCGGATATTTTAAACATTCTGACGAGTGGATCTATTGGGAAAAACGTTATATAACTTTTTAGATAAAATAATAATACTAAAGTTATTTTTTTTATTAAAACATTGATATAGATCATTAGATCATAATTACAACATAATAAAATGTGTTCATTACAATGTTACGAGTAGTGTGAGGCTGGAGTCTAAAAAGGACAGTTTCCTTATCTGTGGGCCTCTTATTCTCAGAAATAATCATGACTCAATTTATTAGTGCCTTGCAATTGTTTGATTTTGTGTATGTGTGTGTGTGTGTGTGTGTGTTTGTTTGTTTGTAAGAAACAGAGTGTGTATTTGTATGTACGTGTGTGTGTGTATTAAATTAATAGGGTCAGGCGATACTTTGCGGAAATCCATGACTAAATATGGATTTTGAAGCGTTTGGGAAGCTTCGTCACGTCTTAACGTCTTAACGTCTTCTGCGGAAACGTGAACTACCAGTGGACTAGTTCACAAGTTCAAAGTCGCTCAGCGAGCTATGGAGAGGGCTATGCTCGGTATCTCGTTAAGAGACAGGATACGAAACGAGCATATTCGTCAGAGGACGAAAGTTATCGACATAGCCCGAAAGATATCAGCACTCTATTGGGCATTGGGCTGGTCACGTCTGCCGTAGAGCCGACAACCGTTGGAGTAGACGAATTCTGTGGAGACCGCGTTTAGGCATGCGTAGTGTAGGACGCCCTGCGACGCGATGGACTGATGACCTTAGGAGAACTATTGGCAGCGGCTGGATGGGGAAAGCCCAGGATAGACAATTGTGGCGTGACGTCCAGCAGTGAATGGACAATGGTTGTTGATTGATTTAACTACTTTAACGTAGGCAATAAAGTATTTTATCTATTTATCTCTCTATCTATGTGGTGCCACCTCAAAGTGGAGAGCACCACCCCTTCTCGACTTCTGGTTGTCATAAAAAGCGATTACAGAAGACCACCAGAAGAGTGGGCGGTGTCTTTACTTCAACTTTGTCCGAACATCCCAGAACGGGTTCTATATCATGGTATTGTATTATTATGTACTTATTGTATAGGTCTCAAAATATCAAGGTGTAAAAAGCGATAATAGGTATCACTTACGATCCTTAAAACCTTATGATTCATAACAGTTATCGATTAGCAGATAATTTATCCAATAATGCAGAAGCTATGCCGACATATTTGGGTATGCCTTTTTGAATAATTCGTTGATTGCAACAGGTTAATTCTGAAAGAAATCTCTCTCCAACATGGAGGTCAACGTTATACTTACTCGTATGGTTCTAATGTAAGCATTAGGGTAAAAGGTCAATTGATTACATCATACACGTAGCCAAAAAAGCATCGCTGCAACATACAAAAAAAATACTAAAAACAAAACCTGAAAAAACGAAACGCTTTGTGCAAGTGTTACCTTTTTTTCAGTCACGTTTTGTTCCACGCAATATTGGGGAAACCAAACGCGAAAAGTTATGGCGGGAAACATTTTGAGGTTATTCGGTTTTATAGTTGCAAACGGGTACATTTTCGGGATGTCAGTCTTAATGACCTTTTGACATTGATATAAAATAGAAAAATTACAAGCACAATCATTGGCAGAAAAACGTACTCACGAAATGAATTTACACTGAAAATTTGGATTGAAATTTTCTACATGTAGAACTTAGAATTTGCAATCTGTTAGGTTTAACAAAATTAAAACAAGTCTTACCCCATTCACTGCGATCCTCGAAATCCTTCATCTTTTCGTTCACTTCTTCTTTAAATCATCAATGATCTTTAAATCAACATCTTACACTAAATGATAGTCATATCAGTATCATTCAAGATCTCATCGTTCAATAATCGTTCTTGTTTGCATCTTCATTCAAATATTCAAACCATGACTTATTTCACTGCTTCCTTGTTCAACCAATCAATCACTTCATAAGTATCTTTCAATCACTCACTCATACTCATAATTCCAAATTAATAGCTTTTTTTTGGCCAAATAGGATTGTTGATGTTTTCCAATTCTTCAGAAATTTAAAAACACTTAATTATATTCCAATCGCACTTAAAATTTCAAAAAAATAATTAGACATCATCAATTATAAAACGTATTCGGCTCACTGAACTGCCAATTAAATGTTCTCTCTGACTTATCGAAATATTAAATTTCGATTTAGGAAATTCACAAAATTAATTATCCGCCCTTTAAAAGCTTAACGAAGTGTTATGATTTGATTAAAACTGAAAATTTTAAAGGCCACTTTTATGTTTTAATGAAGCAAATTGTAATTAAGGTAGTTTGACTTTGAAATAAGGCTTAGAACACATGAGTTCAATATAACATACTTCAAAGAGGGTCTAAAAATTATATTTAAATAGGTAATACTCACTATGTTGTTAGCTGTACGTCGTGTATATTAATATTACAGGTTACTTACCCCCGTATTTATAAACAAGTAAAAGTAATTACTTGACTACAAGTAATTACTTGAGAGACAATTTGTATGCCTTAATCAAGAAATTACTAGAAGTTATAACTACCAAAAGTTAGCATATTCAGCCAAATAATATGACTATTAATTGTGACCAATTTCTTTCACTTAAGCGCTAGGCATGAACACTTTAAGTTATGACTTTCTCAAGCAATAAGTAATTACTTCTTTATAAATACGGGGGTTAGACTATAAGTAATAAACGCGAACGTTTTGATATTAAGGAAATTTGAATACAGCTTCTATGATCTGACACTGTTTTTTTTAATTAATGCGGGTTTGTTAGCACCAGCCTCGGGGTTGTGCTTAACAACAACAACCGCATTGCTCAAGATTGCTTGGGCAATGTTCGAAAATTCCAATCTTTTTTTCTCTGACTCGGGGATTATCCCTCGATCGTGAGTTATTCCAGACACAATTGAAATCAATTGTTATCGCGGCACGCGCCTGCCTCCTGGGGGTTGAGGGATTAACCCGGGAACCCGTAACCTTGGCCCGGTACTAAAACCACTAATAGACCAACTGATCGTCAGTAGTCAGCTTAAAATGTATAACGTCAATTTTGAAATTTACATCAGTAAAATTTTTCCCTAAAAACTTTTAATGAATCCCACTTTATTATTCAACAACTTGCCAATTAAAGCAGCGCTCCTCTTCTTGTTCCGAGCGAACTTGTAAATCTAGAACTCGGTTTAAAACTTTACCTACGGTAGCCTAGAGGATATCAGCCACCTCAGTTTGTTTAAATAAAATATTGTTTAATAAATAAATAAATAAATAAATAATAAATATTTAAGACATGCCTCACTGGGCCACACAGAGCCATCTAGGTAGTCCTAAATTAAGCTACTATTAAGTACCTTGTCGTATGGGGTACTAGACAACCGATAAACTTACATAAATACTTTTTTTTTGTAAATACATACTTATAATACATAGAAAACACCCAGACTAGTATAATCAGACATGTTCATGGACACAAATATTTGTACTGTGCGGGGATCGAACCCGCGACCCTTGGCTCAGAAGCAGCGTTTACTACCGCTGATCCAAATAGTCGTCGACTTTATTGCAACACGACTTTAAGAGCTAGCCTTGACAGGTAATTTATAGTTATGATGACTCTTTACATTAATTTTAATTCTATTTTCTCCACACATTGGGAGAAAGGGTTGAGGAAGTGTTAGGCTGGTGACTTATTTGTTGAGCTGCTATTACTTATTACAAACCATGGTAATAACATCAGGGATAGGAAATTATCTGAATCAGTTTGTTTCGCATAAGCCTAACGCGTCCCATTTTATTTTATCGGTTGAGGATTTAACGAGTTGAGACCTTTCTTCGGGCTTTAGTTTTTTGTACGTTTCTAGCTTCCAGCACAAAAACAGATATAAAGCGTCGTGTCCACAAAGGTAGCTGTTCAGGCCACTTCGTAACCTCTTTACACTTTTTAAATTGACGCGACCATTTGACTAATAAGCACCGAACGCGCGCAATTCAAAATTCGAATCTGGTGAAAAACAAATGAACGCAAGTTACGCACATTGCAAATTGTCATCCCGCTAACACTGTCTGCTGTGCCCGTTGTGTTTTTATATCTTTAATAAATTTGAATCATATTGTATACTAAGTCCAGGAATATGTAAGAGCTGCATTTCAATATTGATCTGATAAACAAGAACCCATAGACCAATACTAAACAAAGAAAAGGTGGTCACCCGTCGGAGTCGATTCAAAGATATTTAATAAGTACATATAATATTGATACCGAAGCCGCTGCAAGTAAGTGTTTTATCTGACTTCTTATGCTAGCGAATGTTTGAATTGTGTTAGAGATAGGAAGTGGTATAATATACTTTTACCTTCCTAATATTTTCCCCTTTAATATTTCGTTCCTTCTTTAACTATTACCTTTGTACACCTGCCCCTTCGTACAGCTCAAAGAACTGCCTAAGTCCTGTGGGTAATATTGCATTTGGCCCGCACAGTAGCGGTAACAGCTATAATTCCTGATATTAAAAAGGCATTTCCGGTTGTGGACTAATATTATATGGGATGATGATTATGAAGTTTTCTTGAAATTTGTTGGTAGCTATGCTATTTATAAAAGCAGACCAGTTTTTATCTAACGGCACTCTTGTCTAGTATTACCTATACAAGATGGGATAGAAAACCAGTGTACTTACATTACAGGTTAGCCTTATCAGTTAAAAACTTTAATTCATAGCTTAATGTATGATCTAGTCAACATTATACCTCTATCACTTGACAATTAGGCTGATTATTGAATGTATTTTATTTGTCTATCTTACTGGCTGACTTATTTGAGCTACGTGCTCTAGCTTCAAAGCTGTAAACAATCTCTTTCAGTCAATCACAACTCCGAGATTGTATCTAGAATAACTTCGGGAGTTCACTTAATTTGGAGGCAGGACCTCGCAATATTCATGCTTGAAAATTGGATACTATGAACAATGTTTTCCAAAGGACATTCAAGTAGATTTAACAGGGCTCTCTTCATAAACAAAGAAGCTGGTAGAATAAGAAAATTATTGGCGTATTCTAGTGGTTTGATTTGTGAACATGAAAATATGACAAGCATACATTGTCAGTATATACTTGATATACTTATATTTTGCCTAGAGGCAGGAATACAAAATTTATCAAGTAAAAATACAAATATTATAATAGGGGTTAAAGTATGAAATTGCCGATTATTTTCCCACTTTATATTTTGTTTATAGCTCTTAAGTATAGTCACATTATTGCGTAATTATTTTGTTTTGTATCAAAAAGTAAATAAAGTAACTATTGACTAAAAAAAAAAAATGCAATACTAGTGCCTATTACTTCAAAGGAAGTCGTTGAAGAGACCCCTTACAATGTGTCAGCTGACCTTCTTGCTTCAATTAAGTATATTTGTATTATATACTTTGATTTTCAGAAATTTAAATACTGTAATTCGTAGCTTTATAACCATCTAACTTTCACCTTTAATTGCATCGAAAACGGTTCAGGCGTTTTTAAAAAAACTAAAAAATTGTAAGTATGGAAAAATGACTTTTCTCTATTTTGTCCATACAAAACGGCAATTTCATATTTTAACACCTAATATCATAAAAAGTATTTAAATAGCTGTTCTGTCTTAACTGATCAAATCAGTAGAAAATCAATTGTAAAACATCTTTTAACGGACTGAAGTAATTGTCTCGTAGCTAAACGAACAAAGCACCGCGCCCGGTTTACATGGGGATGCGGGTTCGATTCCCGCCTGAGAAAAAAAAAGATTTAAAAACTGAAATTATTTATTTATTATTTATTAATTATTTATATAAGGCATAAGTACCTACATTAAATAAATAAATAAATAAATATTTAAGAAATGCCTCACTGGGCCACACAGAGCCATCTAGTCCCAAATTAAGCTACTATTAAGTACTCGTACCCTGTCGTATGGGGTACTAGACAACCGATAAACTTACTTATATACTTTTTTTACAGATACAGTTGGACTCGTAAGTTCTGGACAATAACCTAGGAAATAATCCTTTCAGGGGTAGAATGTTCTAAGCTTGGAACATTCAGAACATTTTATGTGCTACTTGTGACAGCAGTCAACTAATTATTAACCTCACCTTGCCCACATACAATATTTGTTATGAAAATTTTCTTTAGTGTATTTACCTGAAACAAAATACAAACAATGTTTAGCACAAGAAAAAGATAAAATCATAAATATGAAAAAGCCTAAGAAAAACCGGTGAAGCCCCTTAAATATAAAGCCGTTTCAAAAAAAAATTGATAAAATAATAAACATGATTGACTCATACATTAGTGCAAGCATTTAAAGTAATATTTAAGACATGCCTCACTGGGCCACACTGAGCCATCTAGTCCTAAATTAAGGTACTATTAAGTACCCTGTCGTATGGGGTACCAGACAACCGATAAACTTACTTATATACTTTTTTATTTGTAAATACATACTTATAATACATTTCTGTTCTTTGTTATGAATAAATAAATAAATAAATATATCAATATAGTGCCTACCTGCTGCCATTATTGATATCGAGCAAAAAAGGGCACAAAAGTCGCGTTTGTTGTATGGGAGCCCCCCTTTAATATTCATTTTATTTTGTTTTTAGTATTTGTTGTTATTGCGGCAACAGAAGTACATAAATTGTGAAAAGGACAAACCCGTTTCTACAATCTTGGGCCTGACGTTACAAGACGTTAATTGGCCATAAATTAAAGCATATTGAAAAGATTCATAAGCCATATTTTCACAACTTTCTGCAATGGGAAAGTTACTTAAATCAAGCAATGAATTTATTTTATTTTATAACCTATAACATGTATTATTTTACTAAATAATACCATGTCGGTACTTTGACTGGATAAGATCTAGGTTCCTTTTCTATCTATAGGAGATATAGGTAGTAAACAGAGCACTTCGGCAGAGCAGTCAGAAAAATACAAACCACATTAACTTGCGCATGCTTCTGGGTTGATCCCAAACTTATTTAAAGCACTCGTATTGTGGGAATCTGAAACAACGAAGGTACCACAAACACCGGTTAGTGTGACAGACAGACAGAGGTACTTTCACATTTATAATATAAGTACCTAAGGATAAAGTAATAGCCTATAATCATCCCACTGCAGGTAAAAGGCCTATCATTGAATTCAATTTCCACAGCAATGATGGGTACAGGCATAATCACCACGCTTGCCAAATGCGGGTTGGTGATCGCAAACCCGAGCAATGTACAAAAATTCGAAACTTTTGGTTGCCCGACTCGGGGATCGAACCCGGGACCCCGAGATCTTGGTCCGGTATTTAAACCACTAGACCAACGGGGCGTTCCCTAAGGATAGGTGGACCAGAAATCAAATCACTTAATAACACACAGTTTTAAATCAATAATAAAAAATCCAAATCATTCACAAACTTGTCAATCCCAACAACATACGATTCTCCCTAATTCTCTAATTGATTGTAACAGATTTACCCACAACGAATTAGTCCAACCTATCAACAATGTTCTCGCCGACCCCTATTTACATCCCAAACTTTGGTATAACAAATAAAGTTGGAGTTCAGAACATTAGAACTAGGTTGTGGTCATCCTCCTGTTGACCTTCAGGTCATTAGAGTTGGAGGGTTTAAATTTAGTCATTTGTTTTGTTAAAGAGCCGATACCGGTAGAAATACACATAGTTACTAAGTTGGTAGTTTAAATAAATAAATAAATAAATGTGGACAACATCACATACATTGTTCTAATCCCAATTTGAATAACTATTTAAAGCATTCGTATTTTGGAAACCAGAAACAACGAAGGTACCACAAACACCCAGACCCGAGAAAATGTAGAAAAACACATTTTTTCAACATTGACCCGTCCGGGAATCAAACCCGGGACCTTGGAGCAGGCGACACCTTGAAAACCGGTGTGTACGCCACTCCGCCACGGAGGTCGTCGTTTTAAGCTGCTTACTTGTTATTTTACATATATGTTATACTACAGTTTTTTTGTTACAATAACGCAATGTTGTAACCTTTGCACTTATTTTTTGGCCTTGCTTGACAGCGAAAAGATATTTATTATTCATTATACATGTTGGTAGTAGTACTTTTATTTTTAATTTTTAATTTATTTATTACCAAATTAAAAACTTGAATTACAATAATAAGGTATTTAACTTAGCATAGCAAAACCACTAAGGTTCGAATTTCACTAAGTATTTAGTTTACGTCAGTCAACATATTAAACAAATTTTATGCATAACAGGTAGGAACTAGGTATAATAGCCAACAAAACCGGCTAGCAGGTAGGTTACAAAAAGAAAGACAAAAGTTGGACGAATAGGTACGTTCTGTTCGGTTGCTATTACATGCTATTGACATAATGCACACGGAGATTATATTTAATATTGTTAGTAGTTAATTTATCCCGCAATTCCACTGGTAGTTTATTTATGAGTCGAGGAACAATATAGCTAGATGTTCGTCTACCGTATTCATTATTAACGCGAACCGAGCTACGGCTCAGCTCACGGCGAGCTACCGATCGGGTGTTACTGTACACAGGATGCTCCATTTCTGACTGATTATTGGTTACAAGGAAAAGTTTTTTTAACAAAAATAATTTAACCTGTGAATGGACGGGCAATACTTCACAATGTTTGAAAAGGCCAATATGATCATCGCCATACTGACGTTTAATTTTATTTGATACTATATTTTTTAGTATTCTAACTTGTAAATTATAAATTTTATTTAAATAAGTTTTATAGGTGCGGCCATAGCTACTTAATCCATACTGAATGTATGATTCAGCTAGTGAATTATATAGCATTATCTTAACTTTAAATGGGATTATATTTTTAAGTATTATGATTACATGTTTGACACGTGTAGTTTTTTTGCTCATTGTTTTTGGTGCTCATTGCTTTGCATTTGGTGTTTACTTATAGGTTATAACATGAGTGTTATGTAAATATTGTAGGATTTTTTTGTAAGTAGGTATTAGTGTAAGTAAGCGTTGGTAGACCTAGGTAATAAATAATTAATTGAAGAAGCGAAAAATTTTTTTTTGTCCTAATTATTTTAGAAATACCTATTATTAGAAACAAACAATTATTACTTAGTCACTAATTTTTCTTCATATTATAAACTAGCTGTTGCCCGCGACTTTGTCCGCGTCAATTTGTGTTATTATGAACGCGATTATTTTTGCAACATTTTTCACTGATGCTTTGCTCCTATTGGTCGCAACGTGATGTTCTTTAGCCTAAAGCCTTTCTCGATAAATGGACTATCTAAAACAAAAAGAATTTTTGAAATCGAACCAGTACTTCCGGAGATTAGCGCGTTCAAACAAACAAACAAACAAACAAACAAACTCTTCAGCTTTATAATATTAGTATAGATACTCACACATACAACACTTTTATACTTTACAGCCCTCATTGTAAGAGTTAAACAAAAATTGACAGTCAATTTTTGTTTAACTCTTACAATACCTACATGCGTTTGTGATGAGAGAATAATATTTTATAATTATTTTATTAGAATAAGATAGGTTCCCCTTGTTAGTTAGTTATGACCACATACAATATTGTTAACGCGATACTTGTTTACTTTATATCAGTCTATTAAAACTCTCTCCGAAATAATAAAACGAATACTGCGCCTTATAAAACTTAATTGTAACCCGGTTTTAAGAACTAAAATTGGTTTGTTACGCTGCAGCTCAATTAAAAACAATCAATTTTTACTGTTTAATTGAAGGGTGAGACTTGCATTTTATGAGTCAAACTGTTAAGAGTATATCGTATTATTTTCAATGTTCTGATATTATAGTAGGCAATACATTTTTGAAGTAATACATTATAATAAACACTATGGTATCTTGTCTCCCAGGAATCAAAAGAAAAATGGATTTCAATAAACCAATGTGAAAATTGTAAGCTCAGAACTTGGTGCGTTGTTATTTCATTTTTTTATATAACGTTTAATGATGATAAAATCGTCAACATTATCTTCATCGTCAACATAATTATCATCTAAATCATCATCATTATTGTCATCATCATCAGCAAATGTCTGTGCATTTATGGACACAAGTCTCAAGGAGTCTCGTCAAAGGAGGCCTTTTAATCATCACGCTTAGGTGATAGTCATTGAGAGGTCATCCATAATTTACGTAACACGATTTTCAAGGTTTTCGCTCTCCCTTGTCCCGTGACAAGGGAGAGCGAAAAACTAAAGCGAAAAAATACTATTTTGCCTAATGCCACCATAAGTTAGACCCCCCCTCCCCCTTAATGTGTGACGTAATATGTGGACGACCCCCAATAGGGCGGAAATGCTAAGAGGCAACTAATTCAGCTAACCAAATCGTGTCGCAATCGTAATTGAATTGCAGGTTTTTGACAGTTCTAGTATGGGCTAAATGTTAAATGAAAAAAAATGGTTTATCTACATTGTCTCGGGTCTGGGTGTTTGTGATACCTTTGTTGTTGCTGATTTTCAAAATACGTCACTCAAATTGGGATCAGAATAATGTATGTGATGTTGTCTACATTCATTTATTTATTTATCTTCAGGGCTATATCTATCAACGACGCCCACTGCTAGACCTATGTCTAGTCAGTCTTAACATTAAAGGTGAACATGCATGTTTTACCGATTTATCGATATGCAAACATTTCATCGTCATGCAATACCTACTAAATATTAGGCAACGGTGACAATAAAATAATAGAAAAGTATCTATGTCAAAAATTAAATAATCAAGAGAGAAGACAGTGCTGTCCACTTCTGCTAATACGCCTTTAGCCGCTTCTATGACACCTTTGGGTGGTGGGATCTACCTCCTAGTGGTCCACCCTGGGTAACGGCATCTTTGGTTTTCTAACTAATGATGACGGCTAACAGATCCCTCTGCGGCGGCAAGCTTCGTAAGATGCCACCTGGATGCTACAACCGTCCTGCCGGAGTCCAGCGCCAAACAGTTTTTCTGTGTTCCGCTGGTGTGTGGGAGAACCAGTACCTCTGAGTAAGTTAAGTATGTAGACAAGAGCAAGCCCATTATTTATATAAAAAAAATAAACTATAAAGAGAGAGATGGTGATGCTATTCTCATTTAAGCCGGCTCCATACGTTCTCGCGTTTAATTCCCGCATACACGTTTGAATAATTATGCAACGAGAAAGTTTAAAAGTAGAATAAATGATACAACAAAAGCTATCTGTAAAATTCTGCAAACAGTACTAAAACTAGAAACATTTCGCATACAAAATGTATAATACTCGTGTAAGTTAAATCCCAGTTCGCGGGCTATAAGCAGATTCACCTTTGTGGTAGTGTGAAGAGCTATCTATTTTATTGGTTCCTTGATAATGCGCACTATAAATTAAAATAAAAGTAATTATAGTGAAATGTACATTTTTGACGACTTCCGTGGCGATGTGGCGTACACGCCGGTTTTCATGGTGTCACCTGCTCCATGGTCCCGGCTTCGATTCCCGGACACCCGGCCGGAACTTCAAAATAAAGGAAAAAGTGTTTTGCTGCATTAAGATGACCATCTTTGGATATTTTCTATTAAGATAATTGTGCACCTTCATGTTCTTTAGTGAAGTAATCTTCAATAGTATATAAACCGATACAGTTGTAGGGAATACCGAATGATAAAATGCTCAATGTTTGAGAAGTAGACCCTTAACAATTTAGGTACTCAGGTTACTTTGTAGGTACGCTTCTGTTTCGGAAGGACGCATAATAATGTATTCAGTAAACTAGTGACCAATGGTTACGTATGAATTTCAAACAATAATTCATATTAATAACTTTCCTTACAAACAATTTACCTGTTGAAACACATGAAATGGATAAAAAAGTTTAAATAAATTAATATACTACTTCATCACATACATTGCTTAAATCCTAAAGTAGTAATATTTAAAGCACTCGTATTGTAGAATTGTAAATCAGAAACAACGAAGGTACCACAAACCCAGACCCTATAGTTGAACCAGTTTGAGACGGTGCATGATTGATAACTTTTGATGTAAGGTATTCTTTTTTTGTTCCGACACAAAATTTGACACTTTCTTGCATTTCGTCGGTTCGACTAATTATTATAGATAGATAACCCTATTATTTCCCTTTGTGACGGTGGTGGTTTGTTTTTTTTATACCATATTAAACAGAGAAAAAACCTGGTAAAAATTTATAAATGGTCATACAAAAACAAAGTACAGGACCTACGCTAATCTTATATATATAAAAATGAATCCCTATTTCCCTTGGTCATCGCATCACGCCTGAACGGCTGGACCGATTTCGCTATTTCTTTTTTTTTCACCATACAAAATTATTTGTAATGAAACCTTAGCGCTTTTGACAATTTAAACTTTTTTAATGTAACATTATGGCGTTTGACATAACATTGACAGAATTCGTGCTGCAAACTGTTACAATTTCTAGTGCGGTTAGCATTTGCAATGTCGATAAATAAATTTGTATCTGAAATATTTTTTTATTTAATTATACTAATTTGAAATCAATATTCGTAGTTAAGATAAGGACAATGTCTGTCGGGTACGCTAGTTATTATTAAAAAAGAAGAACCTTCTTTTTCCCTCCCTTGATCGAAACAGGACAAGACTACGTCTGTCGAATCAGTTCGTTATAAATAAACTTATTATATAACAAGAACAACTACTATAGATTAAATTACAAACAGTACAAATCCCATCGTTATACAACATTGCTTTTTAAATTAGAACTTAAGTACGATCTTGACAATAAAAGTAAAGTAATGTTACTATACTATGCGTTCTCAGCTGGGGTCCGTATGCTAATCATATGGTTTGATTGTATCTTTGTTTACAAACAAACAGATTAACATTAGAATTTACAATCTGGTGTAGGTACTAAAATAAATTAAGTAGGTACTATGGGTGTCGTAAGAGGCGACCAAAGGAGTACTGAGAAATGAACACAGCCAGCATCCTCTTCTCTTAATCAGTGGCTAAATTGCTATAAGACAATAGCATAGATATATGAAAAACAGTCCCTATGTGAAGTACTAAAAAGCTACCTAGTAAACTGCTCATCTGTTCCAAAAGCTAGGACGTATTCCACTTAGAGCATCCGCCCGAATCAGACCTGGCCTAGTCCACGAAGAGCACCTATCGATATTTGGAAGATTCGTGTGTACGAAAGTGTTTTTATTAATATTCGTTCAAGTGATATTTATCGATATCTTTCATTTAATAACGTCCTGTCTATCAAATAAATATTAGCAGCCAGCACTAGGCTGCTGTGTTGTAGGTGCTCTTCGTGAACTAGGCCAGGCGGTTGCTCTAAGTGGAATAGTAACATCGTTTTTGTTTTATTTTTATCATTCACTAGCTGTTATTATGATCCCGATTAATATCAATAATTTTTCCCATTTTTGTAACATTTTTCACTGATGCTTCGCTCCTATAGCGTGATGTTATATAGCCTAAAGCCTTCCTCGATAAATGTACTATCCAACACAAAAAGAATGTTTCAATTCGAACCAGTAATTCCGGAGATTAGCGCGTCAAACAAACAAACAAACAAACTCTTCAGCTTTATAATATTAGTATAGATAATATGTTTATTAAGTTTTATCAGCAAGTAACATAGATCTTGTTTTATTTTCTAATAACAATAACATTAAAATTTCACTTCCATTGAAATAACTTTAAGTCAAGTAAAATTTCACGAAAAAGCATGCCTAAGTATAACAAAATATCGATCATACTTAACCACAGCCATAATAAACCGTTGACCAATTTAAAATAGTTAACAATTTACACACAGATATGAGAATTGGCGAAAATAAAATGACCACAGACGTATCATTCTCCACAATGATAGTGTGAAATCCAATCCTCATGTAACGGCTAAAGCCTCTTCATTCTAACAGATTTGTAGTGAAAAGTGGCGATTTGCATAAAATCGACATACTTGGTATAAATGAAACAGTCAGCTGACATAAACAATGAATCAGAATTGTTTTATACTGTGCAAGAGTATGGGACAACAGAACTTTTACTAAGCTACATAGTTGGTACCAACTTTGAAAAACTAGATAATATTATCTTAAAAATATTTCCACTTTTATCTCATTGACATTTAAGTGCACAAGAGTTTCGTATTTTTGATTGTTGCTAGGGTTCGCGCACACCAACCCGCATTTTGCAAGTGTGGTCATTATACCTTCCTGTACCCATGATTATAACCCTCTTTTTAACAAGGCCTATATCCATAAGTGAATGTGGCTGATGAGGGTGATGAATTAAATGGACTGTCTACTCTCCTTGTTCTGTGACTTCGATTAGGGCTGACAAAAACACGACCTAAGTATTTACTTACGACAATCGTTAGGCCGCAAGCTGTTTTTAGATCGTGTTAATATTTAATTTTACGCGACCATCCACCTATTAAAGTCACATTTGAATTTCTAAATAGATATAAGTTAGGGCGTTTTGTTAGGTTGTATGGGTACAATGTATTTCGAGATAAGTTATGTAAATGTGCGAAGCTTGTTTTGTATTTATTATTAATGGGCTTGCTCTTGACAACCTACTTAACTATACGGTTAAGAAGAAGCCTAAGATGGAGCGAGCTTACCCAGAGGTACTGGTTCTCCCACACACCAGCGGAACACAGAGGCACTGTTTGACGCTGGACTCCGGCAGGAGGGTGGTAGCTTCCAGGCAGCCACTTACGAAGTCTACCACCGCAGAGGGATCTGTTAGCCGTCATCATTGGTTAGAAAACCAAAGATGCCGTTGCCCAGAGTGGACCACTAGGAGGTAGATCCCACCACCCCAAAACTTGTTTTATGCGGTATTTATTGTGCCTTCATTTTAATATTGTTTTGTTGTGTCGGACAGGTAACTGAGAGAATTACCCTCTGAATGAGGTTAGATCATAGTCAGTGACTGAAACAAAGCAAAGCAAACAGTTAAGAATTTAACAACAGTTAAGATGGACAAGACACCTGCTTAACCAAATTTTATAAACTTCCGCGTTGTATGACTATTTTAAATTGTTTAATTACTACGGGTATGCGACCCCGAACTACTCTAGCTGCTACTGTCACTTTCATCTACTCCTGTGACTATAGTATCCTATCCCAGTTTTCCCTTTCCAATACCCCGTGATTGTGGATGCCTCCCACCAAGATCGGCTGGCGAACCCGGTCAGCCACAGGGCTTAGCAATGTCCATGTTGGCGCCAGAGGCCTCCCTGGCGCTGGCATCGAACGCTCCTACCTGTCTCCGATTGTAGCGGGTCACTGTTCCATTGGATAAAGGCTGGTAGGGGTAAGAGTGCACCTGTGTTAGCGCGTACACTGTCATTTATGTTTCGTGCACTATAATATCTCCTGCGTAAATGACTTGGATCGAGAACGGACTCCGATTTTCCAAAAAGTCCTGCGGCGATGGACGGAGGTAGAGAGGTCGGGTTTGATGCTTTGTCGGCTTTGTCTAATGTCTGCACGCAGGCGGCTCAGAGAGAATGGTCGCTTCAACATTGCACCGGGCTAACAGTGCCATTCGGCAGCACTCTGAGTGTCAAAGCAGCTCTATTTAGAGAGGCCCTGCTTTCCCCAATTCGGGGAGAGGACTAGAAAAGGTGTCCTAAAAAAGGCTTAGCCCATTATATTTATTCGGGGATAGTGACCGCGGCTGTCTGTGCATCAATCAACACGTGGTCGAAAGAAACAGAAAATAAGAAACAAAAATATTAAACAACAGAACATGTTTTTCGCGACGTGGAATGTGCGTACCTTTCTTGATCGTGAGGGCAGCGCTGGCCCTCCTCGCAAAACAGCCCTCGTTTTCCGGGAGCTCAGACGCTATGGTGTGGATATTGCTGCTCTCAGCGAAACCCACCTGCCTGATGAGGGGGAGAGGGTAGAGCGTCTGGGTGGATACACTTTCTTCTGGAAGGGAACTCCATCTTCAGAGCCTAGAAGGTCGGGTGTCGGCTTTGCGATTAAAAATAATATTGTAGCAAAACTGGAGGAATGTCCTATTCACATCTCAGATCGCGTTACCACGTTGCGCTTACACCTGGCCAATGACAATCACCTTAACATCATTAGTGCATATGCGCCAACAATGGACAAGGATGATGAAATCAAGGCCAGGTTTTATGAAGAGCTCACGCATACTCTCTCTAGGATTCCTTCTAGAGAGAAGATTATTTTAATGGGTGACTTTAATGCAAGAGTCGGGCGTGATTTCGAAGCTTGGCCTAAGGTCTTGGGAAGACATGGCGTAGGAAACATGAACAGTAATGGGCAACTTCTGCTGTCTCTATGTGCCGAATTCCATATGGCTATTACCAACACCATGTTCAGACTCCCAGCTAAATACAAGACCACATGGATGCATCCGAGGTCAAAGCATTGGCATTTGATTGACTATGTGATTGTCAGACAGCAAGACATTTCCCAGGTTTGTATCACTCGCGTTATGCGTGATGCAAATGCAATTTGCTCTAGCGATCACAGGCTTGTCATCTCTAAACTGAGGCTCCGCCTGCATCCTCCTTGCAGATCTCGAGGTGTGAAAACCAAACGTTTAGACATAGGGAAATTACAGAGTCTAGATATTCGTGAGACCTATTCTCGGGCAGTTGGTGATTCAATTCAGGCGTTGGACTTTGGGAACGGTGATCCTGTAGCTAACTGGCAAACGCTTTCGTCTAGTCTAGTCAGCGCTGCCTCGGAGATACTCGGTGTTAAAGCCAGTAATCACGAGGATTGGTTTGACGACAATGACGAAATTTTGTCCAAAGCAATACAAAAGCATCGGTTTCTTTTGCGTCAAAACAGCGATAACATCGAGGCGAAACAAGTTAAGCAGAGTGGAGCTGAGCTACGTAGATACACACGGGAAATAAAGGACAAGTGGTGGAAAGATAAAGCCGAGCACATACAGGGGCTCTCTGAGACTAACCAACTGGGTGCATTCTACGATGAGGTCCGCAAACTTGTTGGGTCTGCAATTCGTACCAAAGTACCCCTGAGATCACTTGATGGCACCAAATTGCTTACCAACAGGAAAGAAATACATGATCGTTGGGAACAGCATTTCAAGAACTTGCTGAACGTTGACAGAGTTGCCGATCTTCCGCGTATAAGGTTGACGAACCAATCACCAATGATCAATGAGCTAGATGATCCACTGTCTCTGCGTGAGGTTATTGTCGCCGTTCAACAGCAGCAGAACAGGAGGGCGGTTGGGATCGACAATGTACCAGGAGAACTTCTTAAGTATGGGGGATCGGAATTGCATGAGGCCATTTGGAAATTGTTCATGCAGTTTTGGCGTGAGGAGCGAGTACCTGATGACTTCAAAGTCTCTCGTATCTGTCCTTTATTCAAGAGTAAGGGTGACAGAGCGGATTGCAACTCTTATAGGGGAATTTCCCTGCTGACATCTCCAGAGAAAGTCTTTGCCAGAATCCTTCTCAACCGCTTGCTGCCCTTGTCCGAAGACATACTGCCTGAATCTCAATTTGGTTTCTGTCCTAATCGAGGCGCATGCGAAGCTATTTTCTCTGTGCGTCAACTTCAAGAAAAAAGTCGAGAGCAGGGCCATCCGCTGTATCTTTGTTTTGTTGACCTGGAAAAAGCTTTCGATAGTGTGCCTCGTGAAGCACTTTGGGTTATATTGTCGAAACTTGGATGCACGGAAAAGTTTGTCCGTTTAATGCGACTCCTACACGATGACATGCGGTGTTGTGTTCATGAGCAGAGCGAGGATTCAGAGTTCTTCTCCGTGAGCTGCGGCGTTAAGCAAGGCTGTGTACTCGCTCCAACTCTGTTCGCTCTGTACTTTGCAGTTGTAGTTCGGGACACCTTAGGAACTTTATCTGAAGGTATTCGTGTTCGGTTCCGTACCGATGGGGGCGGAGTCTTCAACCTGAGTAGATTGAAAGGTCACACCAAAGTATCTCATGCTACTATCACTGAGATAATGTACGCGGATGACTTGTGTTTTGTGTCGGAATCCCCAGAGGGTCTTCAAAGGCTTATGTCGTGTCTCGATAAGTCATGTCGCAAATATGGCCTGAAAATAAGTGTAAAAAAGACAGAAGTAATGGTTTCTGGCACACTGAATAGTGCCCCAATTGACATGAAGATTGGTGATGATTCACTAAAGCTAGTCGACAAATTTAAATATCTGGGCAGCACCATAACATCGCGGTGCATCCTTGATGATGAAGTCAATAGCAGAATTGGAGCAGCTGCTGCCGCTTATGGCAAACTTCGTCCCAAGGTGTTTCGTTCGCATGACATAAAGCTCTCTACAAAAGTGGCTGTGTACATGGCAATCGTTTTACCGAATCTCTTGTACGCCTCTGAATCGTGGGTCTTGTACCGTAAACACATCCGCACATTGGATAGATTCCATCTGAAATGCCTACGCGATATAATGAACATCCACTGGTCGCACCGTGTTAGAAACACCGATGTTCTGAGGCGAGCTAACGTTGGAGGAATAGAAGCCTATCTGATGCGGAGGCAGCTGCGGTGGTGCGGTCACGTCTCCCGAATGTCTAACGATAGAATGGCCAAGTGCATCTTCTATAGTGAACTGCAGAATGGGAAGCGAAAACAAGGCGGTCAGTTCTTGCGGTACAAAGATGTGCTTCGGCGTCACATGAAAAGATGCGATGTAGATTCTTCGCGGTGGGAGGCAGAGGCCGCGGACCGCTCATATTGGAGGCGTACCATTAAAACAAAGGTGTTTGAGTATGAAGATAGACGTAGAAAAGAGCTCGATACAAAGCGAGATGAACTCAAGGCCCGAACACCTGCGGCTATTCATTATAATTATATTGGAGGGGTGCTGACTTGTGGCGAATGCGGACGTACATTCGCCGCAAAAATCGGGTATATCAGTCACCAGAGAGCACACATGCGACGCTTTCATTGATGAGAATGAGATCCCAAGTCGCTGTGGCCGAATACGGCCGGGATTATTATTATTATTATTATTGTTTTGTTATATTACTAAGTCGGTAAAGTACACCGGTCGCCATATTGCGTTTGACAAACGTTGTTATTTTTATAGTAGCTACCAATTTGTTATTGAAGTTTTCTAACTGTTTTAAGCAACTTACGGGTATCAAATCGGATTAAATACATTTATGAATTTGCTTCATATTTCATCATC
Organism: Anania crocealis; assembly: GCA_949315895.1. NCBI lineage: Eukaryota > Metazoa > Arthropoda > Insecta > Lepidoptera > Crambidae > Anania > Anania crocealis. Next base: position 8,800,613 of record OX438873.1, on the reverse strand, counting down.
ATCACCATCAGTCCAGTCCAGGACAAAGGCTATTTTGCATTCCACTGCTGGGCACTGGTTCACGCTAACGTAGCATATGACTAGCTTTTTACAAGCGTGCTAAGTCGTAAGCTAGCAGTTAGTCAATAAAATATTAATAAAAAAAGTTTATTATTAAAACCTTAACGTAAGTAACTTAAAAACACAACTAATTATTATAAATTAAGCTCGGATTAAATATTACCAAGTGAAGATTCTGTCACGTTTCAAATTATAGCAAATTCACAAAATCTCAAATAAGACACGCCTGACTTAATTATGTTTAGACCCTTAACTTCACGAGTCGTTGGCAGTAAAATGAGTGTGAAACGCAGCTATTGTGAATAAAATCATTATTCAAACAGCTGTTAAGGCGATAGCGGATGCGTCTCAACTTTGATTGTGGGGTGACAATGATTGCTTGATAGAAAAAGAAGGATTACATCTAAACAAAAAAAAAAGATAAGTAACCGTATTATGTGCTAATAATGTTTGGTGTATGCAGAGTTTATCTGTAAATCTGTCGTGCAATAACTGCAAGTATCACAAACTCATGTCATTACTAGATTAAGACCCATTGTAACAACAGTTAATAAACTAAATAAAATAAATAAAAAGGGCAGGTAAAATCGATATCATTTTTAGACGCATTTTTAATTCTCATGACGTACCTATCGAAAGCCGGCTTTTAGCATTATATTTAAAATAAGTATTTGAGCAATTTCAAGCTATCCTTACCTACAAAAACAAAATGGATTTCTAATACTATTACTAATTTAAATTATCATGTAAAAATATTCTATGAAATTAATTTAATAATGTTTTTTTCAAAAACTTTTAAGGAAGTTTAAATTAGAATCCTTTAATGAAAGAGTCCACTGCCTTAGGTGGGACTCGAACTTCCTTAGCAACCAAGTGAATGCTCTAATTATTTGACTAATTGTATTGATCAAATAATATTTTTGCATACATGCCAATCCTAAAACCAAGTTATTGTCATTAGAAAAGGGTAGGTACTAGAAATGAAATTAAAGTGTGGTCACTGTATTTATCTTAAAATCACTCGTGCGCGATTTGCCTACAGAGGCCCTACTAAGCAACACGATGGCTGTACATACTGATCTTTCTGTCTCTATACTTTAAGATATTGGCATGAGTGAATGAGACAGATGTATTCGAATTTACGAACATTGTTGCGGAGTAAGGCCTCAGACCTTTGTCTGAATTAAATGAACTCAGAGCATTATCTTACTGTCATTGTGACAGTAAGGTTAGATAAAAGGAATATCTTGACAGTTATCTGGCTATTTACAGTTTATTTCATCCACAAAGTTGCGGGAATGGCAGTATCGAAAACACGTGGGTGGAACAGTGCGATATTTTCTCATTAAGTTTGCGCTTTAATTTAGAAATATTGCTTAGAAATGATAACGGATCGTGTGTTTTTAAGAATAAAAACAATCAAGACCTATTTGCGGTGATGGAGTTTTGTTATCAACCCACGTTAAATAAAGAAGCAATTCGAAGAGTATGTTCGAACTTATTTATAGATTTCTTAATAAAAATACTCATACCTATTATAAGCCCTTTGGTTTCTAATAGGGTTGTTTTTTATTAATAGAATAAGGGAACCCTTTTACGTCGGAAAGGGGCCCCTAAACCTACACCCGTGTCACAAGTCCCGGGAGCTACTCGGAGTTTCTCTTTCTGCTACACGATGGACCCGGCACCCGCACGGGAATCCATATAACGCTAAGAAGTTTATCCCACTCTCTTATATTATGAGCATTTTCATTAAGAAATCAAAACAATACTATAACATACTACAAAAACGAAACAAATTTAACGTTTTGGGTCGGTACCAAGCAATCACCACCGATCATATCACACAATGTGAATAGGTGAACATACTTAACTAGTTAAAAAAACATTTCCCAGTCCCTTGTAAGTGGCATTATAATTATATGACCAGCAGTGGATTTCTAATAATAATAATAATAACCGCGCAGGGCAGCTTGTGGCGAGCTGTTGGGCAGTAGCGACCCCACGGACCTGATTGCCCCCGGGAGTATCCCTGTACCCATAGCCCAGTATCCTTTGTATCCACTTTCTGCAATAGTCCTGCACTAACCGGGGGTTATCCTTGGGTGTACTTGTATAGTGCGCACAGGGATATTCGTCGGTTGGTGTCACATTACATCATTTAGATAAGTGTTGTCTAACGGGCCTCTGCGAGTTGGCTTCGGCCCCTCGTACGCCTTCCAAAGATCCGGGACTCCATAGTCCCGTGATTGGAAAATGACCAACATAATAATAATAATAAATGTAGACAACATCACATACATTGTTCTGATCCCAATTTGAATAACTATTTAAAGCATTCGTATTTTGGAAACCAGAAACAACGAAGGTACCACAAACACCCAGATCCGAGAAAATGTAGAAAAACACATTTTTTCTACATTGACCCGTCCGGGAATCAAACCCGGGACCTCAGAGCAGGCGACACCTTGAAAACCGTTGTGTACGCCACTCTGCCACGGAGGTCGTCAAAGATGACTATGATCACTGGCGTGCACACCATATAAGTAGGCCAATAAGTAAGTACTGTATTTACGTTGACGACCTCCGTGGCGGAGTGGCGTACTCACCGGTTTTCAAGGTGTCAGCTGCTCCGAGGTCCCGGGTTCGATTCCCGGACGGGTCAATGTAGAAAAAAAGTTTTTTTCTACATTTTCGGGGTGTCTGTGGTAGGTACCTTTGTTGTTTCAAATTTCCAAAATGCGAGTGCTTTGAATAGTTACTCAAATTGGGATCAGCGCAATGTACGTGATGTTGTCCATATCTTTTTTATTCGAACCCATTTAAACACCGACCCCTGCACTACTCCTATCGTAAAGTTTTAACAACTTAGGTACTCATACCCTACCCATAATAGCTATGCACTCTAAATAAATAAATAAATAAATATAAATAAATATTTCAGACATGCCACACTGGGCCACACAGAGCCATCTAGTCCCAAATTAAGCTACTATTAAGTACCCTGTCGTATGGGGTACTAGATATACTCTGACGATGACAACGACTTTACAAATGGTTCAAAGTTAACCTGACACTTAATGCCTATTTAAACGTGAAACGATATTAAATCTGAATATCTAACCAACCCTTCCAGCAGGGTGTCTTCGCAAAATTAACTTTATAATTGGTACAACTAAATTATCCTAAGTAATTCAACGCCATTCGCTTTAAAAGCCTGTGCGAATGTGAGGAAATTCAATAATACGTTTGTCTATGGTCTAAGTTACAAGATGACCAGGATAAAAAAATCGTATGTCCTTCCCAGAGTCGCTCACTATGCCCAAACAAAATTTTGTCTAAATAAGTTCAGCAATTTAGCGTGAAAAGGTAACAAAGCCACAGAATAAGTAAGTAATAGTACTACGTACATAAGGCTCTACATAAGGCTAAAATTGAAACTTAACGTGTGAAGCGAGCGTTTGTATTCCGTTATATTATTTCACCGCGGTTTTGCGCCCAAACTTGTTCCATTTCGACATGTCAGACAGCCTAGAAAGACAATTTGATATTTAGTGATATAGATAAATATTAAAGCAAATCAATGATGGTAGCTGCTTGTATTACTTAATTTAAATGAACTATATATTGTTTTTGAAGCGCTTATAGCCACATGCTTCTCAGTAATCAGTATCTGTCACTAATGTTAAGCAACGCTGGGAGTGATCAATAGTAGGATGGGTTACCATTTGTGGCATCATTCCATGAGCGCTTCCGTGCTTCGGAGGGCACGTTAAGCCGTCGATCCCGGCTGTTGTCATGAGATAACAGTCGTTAAGCCCTGTTGGAGGCCTTCGGGCGGCTTGAGAAACGTCCAACGGCGGGGCGATGTTGCCACAGCGTCGCCCTCGCCGTCCACCAACCCGCACTAAGGCCAGCGTGGTGGAACTAAGGCCTTAACCCCTCCCCATAAAAAGGAGGAAGACCCGTGCTCAGCAGTGGGGGAAATGGGTTGTTTTGTTACTACTACTACTACATAATGTTTAGATAGAAGTCGTTGATCGTTGCAAAAAACACAGTACATAATCACGCCCGAAGCGCACCGCGTGCGAGCCGAGCGACAATACAGTGCTATCCAATCTATTACTATTAAAAAGTGTTATTACAGTGTTTCCGAATATTGAAAAGATAAGAGTATCAAATAACAAAGTTATGTTTAAAACAAAATGTTCCTTCTATCTATTGTTATTGTTGATCAGGGTCCATAGAGATACCGTAACAACCTTTCGTAAACTATGGAATGCAATAAATTATTGAGTATTGAGTACTCCCCGGGAGGAGCGCCACACGAACATACCTAAACTGCGTGACACCCCCCTATTCTTTTGCAAATCTAAGTTGACACTACGGAACACAGGCAATATTCTTCTTTAACTTACTGAAAGACTTTAGGATACGAAGAACTGCAATAAGTTTTTAGTTAAAACCTTAGAATAATAACACATCGAAGCCGCGTCTGAACCAAAACGTAAGCGTAAACGCGTGCCATTTAATTATCCTTGTGTGCGTAAGCTGAATAAATCTACGCTCTTCTAACGCACACAAATATAGGCTTCAGTGTTACCATCATCGGGCGTTTACCCACAAAAAATGGGAAAACGTGTTGTTTTGTTATACGACGATTTGCCATGTGTTTAGTATGATCTTTAAATACATAAGAAAATATGATTATTACATTCATAAGTATATTACATATTTATTAATATCAGTATATAAACTTGAAAAGTTCAAGTTCCAAGTTTATATACTGATATTATAAGTGCAATTAAGTTGCTAAAATATCAAATAAAGTATATTTATTAATCTAATGACGAATGCTACCTTTCAATGTGTTTAAATTTAAATGCCTGTATGATTGTATAAATTCACATTAAGAAATTATTTTTATAGAATTAATAACACCAACATTTAAGTAAACAGTATGAATGGCAAATTCAATATTTTTCTCAATATTAAAAACCAACTAAACCAACTGTGTGCATTTTTTTTTCCCAAAACTAGCAACACTGATGTTGATAGGTTTTGTGTTTGAAATTATTTGTTTTTAATTCGATTTACGTACAGAAAATGTATAAAAGTAAGTACTTACCTGTGAAATGAAACTTTATCACTTTCTTTTTGTTTCTCTGATATGCTAGAACACTTCTTCATAGTGCAAACAGTCATTTTAAATTATTTTTCGCGAGCTGTGTTTGACTTAGCGTGACGTTGAGCAATGACAGCTCGCGGAACGAAGTAAGCCAGATATGGCTTAGTTTTAGTTGCGCGTTTTTCGTGCTAACATTCGGTTTCTATGTGTTATTATTCTAAGGTTAAAACTAATGTCGGAAGCGGCAAAAGACATAATATATTACAATTACAACACATAGGCCACACAGAGAAACATTAACATGAAAAATATTATGCGAACGAAAGTGCTTATTACTGTGGTATGCATTCTTCTTAGATATTTCTTCTCAAAAAATTTTTTTGTTTGAAATATTCCGCTTCCGCTTCTAACATGGCAACGAATGGATATCGCTATTATGGCGGAAAATTCTCTTGCATTACATTCATACAAAATGCGTGATCTTAATAAGTGATATTCGTACATTAACATAAATAATAACAGCTAGAAGATCAAGGACATTTAATTATATAAATTATGAAATATCATTTTGTTAGTTCTTGCGTATAAAGTAAAACTTTTGTCACAAAAACTAAAATAGACGAAAAGCGTGAAAAAAGCTGAAACTTTTTTTGATAACATCTCTCTATTCCTGTAGTTTAACTACTGGGCTAAGATCACGGGGTCCTAGGTTTGATTCCCGGGTCTGGCAACAAGAGTTTTAAATTTTCTAACACAGCTGATTGTTAATGGTTTCTTATTTGCCACCAACTGATTAAATATTTATTTTTTATTTTTACCCCTATTGTCGGTGTTTGCAATTATTTTTATTTTTAATGGTTTGCAGATATCAACCCAATTTTTTTACACCTAAAAATTTATGACTTCTTTTTACCTATCCGTCAGTAAAATTTTTAAGAAGGAAAATGATTTATTGTTTGTAGTTCTGACGAATGTCTGTTACCTCGAACTTTATTAAAGGTATGTTATCATTATTTTAACATCGGTAACTAAGTCAGTAAGGTTGTAACTAATTAGTAAGCAGGTATATAATTAATAATTAGCTCCAAACCAAAGCTTTTCAGAACAAAATTAAATAGCCATATCTGCGTCATTAAGTTTTTAACTCTAAAGACTCCATTACATACTCTCATCTAAATCATAATAGTTATCGCATGAATCTCAGCGTTTAAAGCCGTTAATCAAAATGAGTAATTATGTTTCCAAAGCATCGCACTGCGCTGGGCACTATTTAAGCTTATGTCAACATGCAGAGTTATAGTCTGCTAACCTATTTGTTTTGACTTTCAAATGGGTTATATACAAATTATTACTACTATAAATAACACTGAAAAGTTAATCAGCAATAACATCAGTTCGAATCAGACCACAGATGGATATGGGTCTCTCCAAGACCAGGATTTTGTAATAGCAGAACTAAGAGAGTTCTATAATAGTAGAATCTTTTAATTTTGTCTTTAACGATTGTTCACGTCATGCGAATATCTCCTTAAAAATTCAAGTAAGGGTTATTCTTCTTAATGTTTCCAGTTGACACTCCACAATTAGACATAGGCCAAGTTAGACATCAGAAGAGACTAAAGGTATATTTGCCATAATAGCTTAGCGGGTCGACCGAAGCTGCTTCATTGTAGATTTACGGTTCCCAACCTGGGGGTGGGTTATTATCCCTGAGGGGGTAGTTTGCTGGTAATAAATAACAAAGATTATTCCTGTAACGAATCCACGTGCATTTTGTGTCCTAAATATGTAATCAAATGAGAAGTCAATTCGTTATTCTTGTAACAATATTTACTGTAAAATTTCAGCATTATTTGAAGCCACAACAACCTTCCTCTCACCGGACTACTAAACCAGTTAATTTGATTAATCCCTCAACCCCCAAGCGACAACCGGTTGTCGCGATAACAATTGATTTTAATTGTGTCTGGAATATCCGATCGTCAAAGGATTAAACCAATAACCATTTAATTTGACGACATAAACAACACCTTGGTTCTCAAATGCTAAGTTGGTTAGAGGCAGTCGTCCGGTATGTGGAAGCTTGAGGGTTCAATAAAATTCCACCTACTACGATAATCGAAATTGTACTAATGTAGTTTTATTGAAGACCGACCAAAGACACACTACGCATAAACAAACAGGTATAAAACATTTAAAAATCGAAATCTAAAATCGTAATGCAACTGCAATCCAATAGACAACAGCGCCATCTATTGATAGAGTATCTGTGACTACTTCGTTCGTTGCATTCATCTCTTAATTTAATGTCACAAACGTAATCTAAAGAAATGCTTCCGATCCTTCGAAAACACAAACCCCAAAGGCTTTAAATAGGTTACCGGCGACTAAAAGGACATTTAAATTCACGACAATTAGCCCTCTAAATTACGCCTGGTCAGCTAGTTACCAACAGAACCTTATAAATCCATTCTACCCCTTCCAATTTCCTTTTTTCGTCTTCGCTATCTACAATGGCGCAGACCTTAATAAGGGGTGAAACAATTTATTTGGATCGAAATCAGATAAGACTTTCAGACTTATATTGTTCTTTAAACACGTAAACTAGCTTATCTGTCTTAGGTCTTAATGTTAAAGGCCTAGTTGCTAACCGTGACTTCGTATGTTTTAACAGATCACGACAACTGACGAGGAATATATGTGTCGCAGGGATTTTGTCAAAGACGTGATATTATAATTTCACTAGTGAAATCTTAATTACACTGATTTTTGTCAATGACAATTGGTTCGTATAATTCACGGGCTCTTTTCAGTGATATTGTAATTTCACTGGGCCGCAATAGTGATATTATAATAAATCTAGGTTAGGTTAGGTTAGGTTAGAGATCGCTCGGATAATCTTAAACCAGTGTTATTGTCAAAATATCACTGCCTTACAATTTCACTGTATCAATCTAGTGACATTATAATGGCACTGAAACTAGTCCGTTAAATTGTAAGTAATGCAAACGATTAATAATAATTAGTGTAATTATAATGTTACTAGAGAATTTATAATATCAACTTTAATAATATCCCTGCAACATATATATAAAAAAAATGAATCACTGTAATGTATGTACGTGCATAGCTGCCAATCGACAGCAACAAATTGGATATATTTTTATATTATATTTGTTGGGGTCACGAGAAAGGTTTGTATGGGAAAATGTTTGTTAATTGTATTTTTAAGAAATATTCTCACGTAAAGTGTATAAAAAGTAAACATGGTTATAAACAGACCAATGGTCTACATGATTATCATCGGTAATCCCGTGCAAAGCCGAGACGGACATCTTGTTTTTAGGGTTCCGTACCCAAAGGGTAAAAACGGGACCCTATTACTAAGACTTCGCTGTCTACTGTCCGTCTGTCCGTCTATCCATCTGTCCGTCGCTCTGTCACCAGGTTGTATCTCAAGAGCCGCGATAGCTAGACAGGTGAAATTTTCACAAATTATGTATTTCCGTTACCGCAATAACAACAAATACCAAAAACAAAATAAAATAAATATTTGAAGGGGGCTGCCATACAACAAACCCGTTTTTTTTGGCTTTTTTGGTACGGAACCCTTCGTGCGCGAGTCCGACTCGCACTTGGCCGGTTTTATTTAATTATTGAACCTACATCAAACCACTGCTGGGCAATAATTACTGAATCTACATCATCCCAAGGCAAAGGTCTCCCCCAACACATTACATTGGTCTCTGTCAGCGACCAATGACTCCCAATCTCTCGCGAAGCTGAACAAATCGTCACACCTCTTTTTAGGTCTACCCCTTCGTCGGTAACCGTCTGGTGGCCTATCCATCACGAGACGATTTGGGCCCATCAATCCGGGACGGACATCTAGTGTGAAATAAAAAATATATTTTACATTTTGTCGACATTAAGAAGTTTAAAAAACATAAGCACTCAATAAGCCTGTGAGCCAATGTTACATTGAAAGTTGAAGACATCAAAGTTGACCCAAATTGCGAGAAATCAAAATGTTTTAGAGATGAACACGCAAAATGGTTGGATGGTTTCGGCTCTTCAGACAAGGACTTTGAAAAAAGGCTTAATCTTCTTTAAGTGCCCTAAAAGATATCATAGGGAAAATTGAAACAGAGGAACTAATAAAATTAAAAAGGAATTACACGACCCTTTCTCATTAATTAGGGAGGAGGGATCGAGGGTTTTCGGACCAGAAATGCTGTTCTTAAATGAATAGATGTCACGCAGAGTAATAAAAGCATCCTCTATGCGTCATTAAAGAAATAGTAAACAACCTATACAAATTGTCTCTAGCCGACAGGTAAATAATAGGGGTTAAAGTATGAAATTGCCGATTATTTTAGCACTTTTTATTTTGTTTATAGCTCTTAAGTATAGTCATAATATTGCGTAATTCTTTTTGTATTGTATCAAAAACTAAATAAAGTAACTTTTGACTAAAAAAAATGCAATACTAGTGCCTATTACTTCAAAGGAAGTCGTTGAAAAGACCCCTTACAATGTGTCAGCTGACCTTCTTGCTTCAATAAAGTATATTTGTATTATATACTTTGATTTTCAGAAATTTAAATACTATAATGCGTAGCTTTATAACCATTTAACTTTCGACTTTAATTGCATCGAAAACGGTTCAGGCGTTTTTAAAAAAACAAAAAAATTGTTAGTATGGAAAAATGACTTTTCTCGATTTCGTCCATACAAAACGACAATTTCATACTTTAACCCCTAATATGAAAAAGAAAAGTTTTCTATATTGTATTTTCTATAGCTAGTATTTGCTATAGCTAGTATTTGCTTAGGAATCAGAAAACCTATGTAACTTTAAAGAAGGTTTTCCGCTTACATTGTTTTTTTGCGTAACTTCGATCACTTGGTTATTTTAAGCTATTCGTCGGTTTTTTTTCGTGGAAACAGTTTGACTGTTTTAATTTTTGCATGCTTATCAACCTTTCGGATGTTTTATTTATAGACTTAATCGAGACCAACTTTGAGCCACCAAATTACCCTATCGAACAAATCATCGAAATCGATCCACCTGATATATCAGTCGTCAAAAAGCCAAATTGAAGACCTCTTCTCTTTTCCCTAGGTTGAAAAATACTACATTATAGCTGTTGCCCGCGACTTCGTCCGCGTCAATTTCTGTTATTATTATTGCGATTATTATTGCAACATTTTTCATTGATGCTTTGCTCCTATTGGTCGCAGCGTGATGTTATATAGTTAAAAAAACTTTAAGTCATCATCACCAGCGCATTTAAGTCCGCAGCTGGACAAAGGCCTTTCTAAAAGGAGGATTTTGCCATAATTGCCACGGTTGGCAGAAGTTTGGCGATCGCTTAGTGGTTATAGAAGACGCTGCTACTCGTCTTTTAGTCGACTTTTACGACACCTACAGGAAGAGAAAAGGTTATGCTATTTTTTTAACATGCCGTTACCACAAAACATTAATTTACTGTAAGAAACATTCTTATTTTTTTTCTGCTACCACCGCGGTTTAATCCCTGGTACATTCAGACATCGTTTCTCAAAAATAAACATAAAAAACTTTGACTGATTCAAACATCTTCCTCGGTCTTTGATCTAAAGCGAAATTTTAAGGCACCGCCATAATTGGTGAAACGAAGCGTTTAACGCGTGAAAGGAAAAGAATTTCCTTTGTTAACGCCCCTGATTTTTCAGTGATTATTGTGTTTTTACAAAACGCTGTTCGGTGAAATATTATATTCCATTTTCGGTAAGGAAACGACGGATTATTTTGATTCTTAGACAGCTAGCAATATTGTTTATTATTCTAAGACTATTTTTATTGATATAAATTATTATAACACTGCCAAGATGTTATATACAGGGTGTCCGGGAAATAATGGATCAACCTTTACCCATCGATAGGGCACACCATGACTTGCATTCTCTCAAATTTTAGCTTAAGTATTATTATTTTTTTACTTCAACTAATCAAGCATTGAGCTTGAATAGTTTCATTCAGTTTTATTGGGTTTTCTGCCTTACAATATTTTTTCTTGTTAGTTTGTCCATTTCTTGTTATTGCACTTGATAGCCAAACTATGCCCTGTGAATTGAAAAAAAAAAACACATCAAGAAATGTCCTTAATTGCCATTGTCATTTCTGGCATAAGAAAAACCAACGACAGGTGTAAATTTCGAAAAATACGAGAAGTAAGAACATCTCGTATATCGTGATATTTTAAATACAGCTAAAATTTGAGAGAAGGGACTATCGATGGGTAAAGGTTGATCCATTATTTCCCAGACACCTTGTATTATGGTTACATAACGAGGACTTCTTTTATAAGGCGGTTAAAATGGCACGGTGTATAACCAATAATGCAAATTCAACCTTACGTACTCATTACATAAAGATGAATGCAACTAAAAAGGCACCGTGTTCATTGGGTGTCTATTTGGTAAAAACATTTTTCTGTCACTGTATGTACGAGTAATCGACAAATCCTTAAAACAATACCTCTGTACTATATCTATAATACTGCAGTATGCATTGTACTATCGTTATATCCAGGCTATAAGGAACCTTGGCCAACCCGGAGACGTCTAAATATGCTGAGGACCCAGGTTGGTCGAAGAAAAGATAGCCTGCGTCGGTGGGGGTATTCAAGCAGCGCAGACGCCAGCTGTGAATGTGGAGAACCCCTGCAAACCATGGCTCACCTCACTAACTGTCACGCGTGCCCGACCACCTGCTCGCGTGAGGACTTACTTGTCAGTAACCAGAGGGCTACCACGGTAGCCGCCTTCTGGGCAAGTAAGATCTAGCCCGTGTTCTTGCCGACACGAAAGAAGAAGATCAGCTTAACGGAGCCCACAGTTGGACATAGGCCTTAAGATCGCCACAACGATCGATCCAAATCGCATCCATCGGCTTTCAGCGACCTTCACCAGATCGACAGTCCATCTGGTGGGAGGCCTAAGCAATTGATTGTCGTCTGGTGCTCGATCACCATTTCAGGAACTTTCCCCAACGGTCATACTTGTCACTATGTGTCCCGCCCACCACTTTTTTTTCTTTTTTTTATTTCACAAAAATCCACAGCTCTTAAAAAATTATGTTACAAAAAGTTTGTTACAAACAGCCAACATTGGATTTACATTTTATTAAAAAATAATATTTAGAGAACGTCCGTTAAGCCTTAAGCCGTACTTCAGCACAATTCGTCGAGCTCAGGTTTGGTTAGTTGTTTTCAAATGTTTACAAGCTAGTCACATGGGTAAGAAAGGGTAAGATTTATTTTTCTTGTTGATTTGGAGATTCCTCTGGCGTATTTACTTTATGGTTCCTTGTTATAATAATAATACCAGATGTAAAATTAAGTTTATGACACGCGATCTATATCATATTATGTAATTTCTATTTTTTCTTAACGTGTCTTTGTCACCTAACTTTGGATCATAAACTGCTTGACTAGTTTGTATGAAATCTGTTGATAAAAAATTTTAATCTTAATATCAAATATATTTCAGTTATTGTACAGTCAGTAAAGAAAAAAAAAAAACCTACTAGTTATAAACTAACATTTGTCTTCATAATATTGTTCGTGTTCGTTCTCTAATAAAACAAAATATCAAACAAAGATGGCGTCCCACAGAGCGAACTAGTTCAAACCGAAAATAACCAGTTAGAACGGTCGCCATTAATCAAAAGCTAATTTGTTTTGATTGTAAAGTGCGTGATGTTAAATCGATGATTTATTGACTTGTGTAGAATAATAGTATTTGTTATAAGGATCGAGGGTAAAAAACAAAGAAAGGGCTACATTATTAGAACACAATATGTAGATATACATTATTGTTTTCGATAACACGTAATTGTTATGGAACTGGAGTACCTTATAGCATTTTTAGTCCTCGAATTCATCTGCATTATACAGGTTGTTTCGTAAATGGTAAAACAAGCCGAAACCAGCTTATGTTGACATAAGCATATAAATATTTTGGTGAAGTCAGAAATTTGATATCATCATTTTAATTTTTATTTTCACACAAACAAAAATTTAGAGATTCCGATTTTTATGAAAATATTTTTGGAACGAAGTTCCTTATCGCGCGTTGCGTAAGGGGGCTAGACGGAAAAAATTAAGACCAAAAGTTGTAACAACACTTTTTGAGAGAGAGAGAGAAGGAGAGAAAGTTTATTTAAAAAATACATTTTAAATAAAATAAAATTTCATTACAATTCCTTCACTTAAAAGGAACTACGTTTCATCCGGGTGTCCCATGACACCTCTTGGTTTTTTTTTTCAAAAATGATAATATCAAATTTCTGCCTTCACCATGTTAACTTAGGCTGGTTTCAGCTTTTTATACCATTTACCTAACACCCTGTATAATGCAGATTAATTGGAGGACTAGAAACTAGAAAATCAGCGTCGCAGCATGCCTTTGGCTGTTGCGACCAATGCTGATTGGCGCCTTTTTGGCACATTAACTATTTAATTATTATACGTATATATTTTTTGTTAATTTTACTAATTTTTGAAGTGCCAGATAAAATTATATTCTTAAATTCTAGAAATAAAAAAAAAAAGATTTTCAGGCAATTCTATTTTTAATTACCATTGCATACAAACAGTTCAAATATATTTAAGTATAAGTTGTTTCCATCTTAACGCAAAAATGTTTTGTTCGCTCAATTGACGGAGCAGTCGCCCAGTAAGCGAAAGCTTGTCGATTTGAATCCCACCCACCTAAGACAGTCGAATATTATTATTGAAGTACTTAGTTGGATTTTAATTTACAAATATTGACTTAATTATGGCAGCAGAAGGCCGTAAACTACAAAATAGTTCTAATCATGTTCAAATAGCGTTAAGTTTGCGCATTGAAGTCAAAAATGGGACTATCAAGAAGAATAATACATCAATAAATTTTTCTCCCAATATCTGTCATATTTCAAAACTACCCTCAACTTAAAGCTCGGTCATATCCCTCTGAGATTATCCGCAGCTTTACGTCAAGACACCCTTATAATTATGCGACGAGGGTGGAAACAATCCTGGGTCTATAATTTATTGCGGTTCGAACTGACTGATAATTTGATATGTGGGTTTTGGGATTGTGGTACAGGAAATGCTATGCTAAGCGACTAAATAAGTAATAAAATTTAATAGCTTCAAAGTAAGGTAATGGCATGCTCGTCTTGTGATGTCTTGTTGTACATACAGACCTGAGAATTGAGAATTTCTGGTGAAGAATACTCAGTAAATAATAATATTTACACAAACAATCATTTAGCTAGACTGTAGACTTCACTTGAGTAGTTAACCTACCATTAAAGCGTGTAAAAAAGCCATACCTATAGGTTATTAGATAAACGAATCAAGAAATGAAACGACTGAGTACCTACCGCGGCGTAGGAGATAAAATGTGTGCGGGTGATACTTAACATAATAAATTTATAATTAAGAAAAAATAGCCGCACGAGACACTAATCAGTCTTGTGCAGCATATCACTCCTTTCCCAAATTAAAACTAACTAACAAGAGTGAATAAGCTGCTTCTGGGTAAGCTCGCTCCATCTTACGCTTCTTCTTAACCTTAGAGTTAAGTATGTAGGCAAAAGCAATCCCATTGTTTATAAAATAAAACTACCTAAAAAAAAGATTTTGCGTTCCTTGTTCTGCCTTAGCAATATACTTTAACATATAAGAGCTTTAAGTGGATTACTACCTTAAGGCAGTAATTTTCCGATCGCTTTCACTTTTGTGACTATATCGGTATTCGATTTAAATTGAGGTGATAAATTGTAACTATTATTATAATTTGACCTACATTTACGAGTAATAG
Source organism: Anania crocealis (assembly GCA_949315895.1). Taxonomy (NCBI): domain Eukaryota; kingdom Metazoa; phylum Arthropoda; class Insecta; order Lepidoptera; family Crambidae; genus Anania; species Anania crocealis. Next base: position 8,785,567 of record OX438873.1, on the reverse strand, counting down.
TTAGCTATACAGAGGCTGAGTTTATATAATCGCGCTTAAGTGCCGGGATCTGGGAATATACAGAGCTGGTTCCCGCGACTCGGACACGATAACTGTACGTCTTTCCGGGATAAAAAGTCTAGGAAATGCTTTTTCAACCTATATCTATTATCATGATAAATTTCAACCCATTCGTTAAGCCATTCTGGCGTGATGAAGTTTTTTTTAAAGTCAACGCAATAGATACCGCGGGAAATCGCTAGTATCGAGCAAAACCTCTTAAGTCGAATGCACGTTAAGGTCTAGAACTTCGTCTACCTGACTCCAGACAACTTAAATCAAGTTGCTGCTGGCGCGAACTAAGTTTATTCGGTTCTCAACGATATTCGGGAGTTATCTCTTCACTGCAATGTTGACTTGTGAAATATTTTGAATGAAATAACTTGTTTACTTAACACATTATCATGATCTTTTGAGTTTACGTGAATACTTTACATTGAAATGAAAGATATATTAGTGGAATTAACTCGTGTTTATAACGAAGGAAGAAGCTTATTGCTGGAAAAAAGCCACTATAGTATAAAAAGATAATTTAGCCCTAATAAAGAAAGAAAGAAAAAAGAAAGAAAACATATTTAATTGGCATTCGAAATGTAACAATAAAGTAAATAAAAAATAACAGATTACAAGATATAGAATAGACAAATAGATTATACAATGCCAATAATGACTCCCGCTCAGCATTATCGTGGCCGCTTAAGGCCTGCCACGACCCTAATATTATGCGGGAGCTTTATATTTTATAAAATTAAAAAAAACAGAAATGAAAAAAAAACTAATAATAATTACACCCCGATGATAAATTTGTAATAAAAGAAACATATATAAACATAATAATTACTTAGACTTAAACAATTACACAATAAAAATGGAAAATCAGAAACAAACACAAAAAAAACGAGAACTTGTTTATGAGGTTAGTGGCAAATAGAATATTGTCCATTCGTACCTCTGGCTCCTTTTGGCAGTTCTTTTTAAGCACATCTTGCGACGACCATACGATTAGAAGGGGTGGTGCTACTATTGTAATATACCGGCACCATACGACACAAAACTACATAAGGAAGAAAGAAATAAAGAAAATACATTTATATAGAGTTAGTTATTTCGAGATTTCTACCATGTACCTTGTTTTTTATGAGTTTCCGATATTTCGGCACTGTTGCAAGCGCCATGATCGCGGAAGAACTGGTTCTTCCGCGAACTCATAAAAAACAAGGTACATGGTAGAAATCTCGAAATAACTAACGCTTACGATAGTGACCATGAACGTTTAAAATAGTAGGTATATTATATATATATATATATATATAATTACATTTATATACACATAAAGTTTGGCTATCACACACAGATAGTAAGTAGCACACAAAAAAAAAACAAGATTAAAACGGACAAACAAGTAAGTAGGTACTTTATTTAAAATAAGAGTTAGTTATTTCGAGATTTCTACCATGTACCTTGTTTTTTATGAGTTTCCGATATTATGGCACTGTTGCAAGCGCCATGATCGCGGAAGAACTGATGTCACTGCGGGTGGGTGGTTGTTACGAGTAGATATATCGATCTACCCTCCGTCGTAGTCTTTTATTGCACTCGACACTGGTACTATTGTTTTCAAACTCACTATTCACTCGAACCTGTTCTCGACACACAACACTCACAGTATCCGATCGCGAAACATTAGTTTTTGGATTTTTCTGGTTATTACAAATTTTCGGATCGGAAACTCATAAAAAACAAGGTACATGGTAGAAATCTCGAAATAACTAACTCTTACGATAGTGACCATGAAAGTTTAAAACAGTATATTTATTTAAAATAGTCAAAATGAATAAAAAACATAAAGAATTTTCCCACTTAATTGAGTTTCCTTTAAAACTGGCATGCTAAATCAAAAAACATTTCCTCACAATAATTCCACCACCTAAAACAGTCGTATTTGAATTTCTTGCATCTCTGGGGAGAAATTTCACCTCATCTTAAGTAGGTACAAATGCCTAAAAGAGAGGCAGTGAGTTCATTGAAATCTTACCATACCTCAAAAAGGCACTATGAAAAGAGAGGCAATGGGTTCATTTTAAGACTTCATACTGTTACCGCCAGCTAAGAGAGTAAATAATAGGGGTTAAAGTATGAAATTGCCGATTATTGTCCTACTTTTTATTTTGTTTATAGCTCTTAAGTATAGTCATATTTTTGCGTAATTCTTTTTGTATTGTATCAAAAACTAAATAAAGTAACTTTTGACTAAAAAAAATGCAATACTAGTGCCTATTACTTCAAAGGAAGTCGTTGAAAAGACCCCTTAGAATAAGTCAGCTGACCTTCTTGCTTCAATTAAGTATATTTGTATTATATACTTTGATTTTCAGAAATTTAAATACTTTAATGCGTAGCTTTATAACCATCTAACTTTCACCTTTAATTGCATCGAAAACGGTTCAGTTTTTAAAAAACTAAAAAATTGTTAGTATGGAAAAATGACTTTTCTCGATTTCGTCCATACAAAACGGCAATTTCATACTTTAACCCCTAATATAATATTAATTACTGAAAGCATATATAATGATTTATACCATATATCTTTTTTTTCTTTAAAAGTTTATAAAGCGTATATTTAAAACTCATTCACCCCAACGTAGAGGTGTTCAGATGTTTTTAGGATTCCGTACCCAAAGGGTAAAAACGGGACCCTATTACTAAGACTTCGCTGTCTGTCCGTCTGTCTGGCACCAGGCTGTATCTCAAGAGCCGCAATAGCTACAGTTGAAATTTTCACAAATTATGTGTTTCTGTGGCTGCAATAACAACAAACACTAAAAACGTAATAAAATATTTTTTAAGGTGGGGCTCCCATACAAAAAAAACTCCATTTTTTGCCTATTTTTGCTCGATATCAATAAATGGTAACAGGTAAGCACTACATTTACGTACTTACTGTTGTTTACCTAGTCAATGGTACGGAACCTTTCGGCGAGCCGGATTCGCACTTGGCCGGTTTTTGATAAAACGTGTGTACATATTATATAGGTAAGTGTCACTTCTCGGGCTCGACTGCGTAGTTACCTAGCAATTCTACAAAGACCTTCATAAAAACCAAACACAAATGTGTTTAGATTTTTGGTAAGAAGAGAATATATATTTATTGTGGTACAGATTGTCGCCGACTGTTGTTACCTAGCGATTCTACTGATACCCTTCGTACTATCACACGGGTCTTTCTTCCCTTTATTAGGGTGGGAGGTTAATTTTCAAAGGAGTGCAGGCCTCCCCGATTTCATTTTATTTACCTCTGCAAATCTTTGGCCTATTTTACCTTTTATTGTATTACTTTCCACTTTTGAGATGGCTTCGTCGCTTATTAATATATGAATGTGGAAGACATTAAAATATATTACATTTGAGAATAAAACAATTGGTATTTTTTTACGAATGGATATAACTTTTGGTAAAGATTCTTTAGGTAGAGTCTAATCAGCAACATCTTAGCCAGACGACGTCCACTGCTGGACATAGGCCTCCCGAAGGATCTCCACAACGATCGGTCCCGCGCCACCCGCATCCAACGGCTTCCCACGACCTTCACCAGATCGTCGGTCGTCCCACGACCTTCACCAGATCGTCGGTCTGCCTGGGGCATACCCGCAGATCGTCGGTCTGCCTGGGGCATACCCGCAGATCTTCGGTCTGCCTGGGGCATACCCGCAGATCGTCGGTCTGCCTGGGGCATACCCGCAGATCGTCGGTCTGCCTGGGGCATACCCGCAGATCGTCGGTCTGCCTGGGGCATACCCGCAGATCGTCGGTCTGCCTGGGGCATACCCGCAGATCGTCGGTCTGCCTGGGGCCAACCCGCAGATCGTCGTCCGCTGCGCGGTCGCCATTCCAGAGTTAGGTAGAGTCTAATGTTTATTTGTAAAAATAACGTAAGATATCTTACAACTATAATTGCAGGTCCCTAAGATTTTAGCCTTTCATTTCCGTGTGGCTGCTGGTTACCGAAATAATGCTTGATTTCAATTGTCTCTAGAATTGCGCAGGGTTTGAAATTGATATGATGTAAAACATTCAAAACGCTTTTTAAACTATAAGAAAAAGAATATCTGGAGTTTCTAAGTTCACAAAAACACATGCAAATAATGCATTATAGGTACTATAGGTAGGTACTTACCTATGTGCAAATAAATTTAATTACCTACCACAAAAAAGTGTGTCAACCTTAAGTGATAGATTATGTGCTGTAGCAAGCTTTTTTTTAGATCTTTTAAAAACATTTCCGTCATATATGATTTTTTCGACTGTTACCGTTTGCGCATCGCACGCAAGGAAAGCTCGTAAAACGAATATTTTCTCGTGTTGGCAGCATTTTTCATTTATGCCCCATTCTCATTGGTCGTAACGTATTCTATAGGTAGCCACCTAAAGCTTTCTGCAGTAGATTGACTAACACAAAAAAAACTAGTAAATACAGAAAACCGTTAAAACAAACAAACGAATTCGACAGCTTTACAACATTAAAATACGTATTTTAAATTCAATTCATTATTTTTTCATAAGTAAAGTTTTATAATATTCCGAATTTCTGATTGATAAAAGTCGATTTATATATTTTATATTAGCAGAACAAAGAATTTTACTGTTCTTAATATGACATCTTATTGTTTGCGTATTCCGTTTCTTACATGTTCAGAACCAACCAAAAAAAATCATTTTCCTCTTTCGTCATTTTTCATTATTAATATTAAATTATTTTTGCTTCGTTCCTTTTCTTGTACGCACCATACAAATTAATTTACGAATTTCTGAAGAAAGAATAAAAAATAAAAAAATGATCATTATTACTGGCACGTTTGTTTAGTGGTTTTAGTACCGATCAAAATTTCAAGGTCCCAGGTTCGATGCCCTGGTCGGGCCACCAAAATTTTCGAATTTTCTAACATTGCTCGGGTTTGTGATCACCAACTCGCCTTTAGCAAGCGTGGTGATTATGCCTGAACCCATCATTGCTGTGGTAACTTGAATTCAATGATGGAGGCCTGGAAAAAAATATCTCAACCTTTTTTCCTCGGTATTTTTTTTTAATCCTCAGCCAACATCTGTCATTCCTCAACTGGACATGACCACTGATAGACATGGATCTATTCAAAGGAAGATTACTCCATAATCGCCACGCTTGGCAGGCGAGATGGCGATCGCTATTTTATTTACCTCTGCAAATCTTTATTATAGGGATTTATCCACTGGCAGAGAGGATGCTTCTGCTTTCTTCTTCTGCATTTTATTAGTCGCCTTTCACGACTCCCCTATGGGTGTAATAGGACGAGATGGAATTATTCCTACAGCTATTTTATTTTAGACTGGTAACACAGCAGAAAAATACCTTACCATAACGGACAAAGCACCGAGCCCGGTTAGCATGGGGATGCGGGTTCGATTCCCGCTTGAGACAAAAAAAAAACAAGTGTAAATACTGATATTATTGCATTTGAATTGCTAAAAATCTACACTAATATTATTTAATGAGGAAAGATTTGTATTTTTGTGTGTGTATGTTTGTAATGAATAAACTCAAAAACTACTGTGCCGATTTCAAAAATTATTTCACCTTTGGAAAGCTACATTCATCCTGAGTGACATACGCTATATTTAATGCTAAAAAAGATTAGGAATCCTTAATAAAACTTAACGGGTCCACCCGTGCGAAGACGGGACAGGAAGCTAGTATCAAATAAAGTACAAAAAATACCTTGTTTTTATCTTAAAAGAATTCGCTGGAAATGTACGGTGACTTCAGCCATACAGCCTTCTTTCGGTCTACAGATTACGTCCCGTGGGATGTTCTTGAACGAGTTTAATCCTAAGTAAATAAGACTGAAATATTGATGAGGGTAGCTTGCAATTAAGGAAATTCACTTTCACAAACGAACATGAATGTAAACGTATTGTATTAATTAATTAGATTTGAGTGAATTAATCTTAGAGGCGAGACTATGGAATTAGGAGGGTTCGGTTTGTATTAGTTTATTTGGCTGAGGTAGATTTCATTTCCTTGGAAGATTCATTTTGCAGCCTGAGATTGAGTACTTAAAAGGATTTTTCAGCCCACGATTAATCGGAAGGAAAATAAAAGCGATTATAGCTGAAATTATATGTGAAGATATTAAAATAAAACCGGCCAAGTGTGAGTCGGGCTCGCGCACGATGGGTTCCGTACCAAAAAGGACAAAAAACGGGTTTGTTGTATGGGAGCCCCCCTTAAATATTTATTTTATTTTGTTTTCAGTATTTGTTGGTATTGCGGTAACAGAAATACATAATTTGTGGAAATTTAAACTGTCTAGCTATCGCGGCTCTTGAGATACAGCCTGGTGACAGAGCGACGGACAGACGGACAGACGGACAGACAGCGAAGTCTTAGTAAAAGGGTCCCGTTTTTACCCTTTGGGTACGGAAAACTAAAAACACTCTTAATTTCAATAGAGAAGGAGAGTGAAAACTACTGGCTGTTTGGGACTGCGTTATCCATAGCTTGGGAAAAACTCGAAGTCATATTGCGTGGATAGTTTAACAGCTGTCTTACATTTGCCATACCCAATGCTTGGATCATTTTGTAAGTACACACGACGGCAGATCAAGTTACCACAAAATGTCACTTTGTCTCAACAAAAACTGATCTCTAAGAGTTTTAAATACAGTTGAAAATCCTTTGGGGAAGTTTAACATTTATTGGTAGGTTGATGTGTTGGCCACTGTACTATACTAAGTAGTTTTAAGACCAAAATGTATGAATAAAAAAAGTTGTGCGTGTACTAGTGTACACACGTAAGAAGTGAAACTTCTTTATGGCCTTATTTTTCGATAAATGATCTACATGCAACTTTCCAGAAATTGGTTAAACTGGTTAAATTGGTTAAATTGGTTAAATTGGTTAAATTGGTTAAATTGGTTAAATTGGTTAAATTGGTTAAATTTTATTTCACTCTACCTTTTTGCTATCGTCTGAACCAACCGTGGTAGGGGCAAGAAAAAGATAGCGCGTAACCGAAAAATGTGACGTAAAACGTGACGGTAAAAGTTTCACTTCAATAAAAAGCGGTAGTTTTAAACATTGATTTATAACATGTTTGTTGATTAATCACAATAGAACGGCGGTATGCAATTTGGTAGTCAGATTATTGATAAAAATCACACGATATTTTGTGTCTTGGAAAAACACACGATTCCTAATAAACGCGGGACATTTAAAAACTCAAATATCCACAGTAAAAAGTCACGGGAAACTGGGAAACAGTGATTTATAAAACCACAAAATTGAAATAACTGAAAACGATTATTTATTTTCTACTAGCGGACCCGGCAGACGTTGTCCTGTCTTAACTATAAATATTGATTACGAAATGGTTTAATAAAAAAAAACATTGTTTATTATTATTATGATACACAACATTCTTTGTTTTCTTTTTCTGGCGGGCATATAGATACTTAGTTTTGTTGGACTTCCGACACGCGAACAGGCGACATTACTGGCCATGTGCAAAATTAAGTTTTTTTTACCTTTTTGACGATATAAATTTGCAGCACGCATTCTGTCAATGTTATATCAAACGCCATACATTAAAAAAGTTTAAATTGTCAAAAGCGATAAGGTTACATTACAAATAATTTAGTATGGTGATTTAAGTTTTCTTAAATTTTCTAATTTTCCGCGCAATTTTCTAATTTTTTTCTGTCATAAGAACATTCTCCTGACAATAACAAACAAAACAAAAATAAGAATTAGCGAATTCGCTCCAGCCGTTCACGCGTGATGCGATGACCAAGGGAAATAGGGATTCATTTTTATATAAGAGTGATGTCACTCTGATTTATTTCGATTCGAACAAACACAACACCTGTATTCCGATGTCGCACCAAATTAGGGATCCATTTGTAAACAAGTCTCCATAAAAGAGCATTAAAAGAACAAAATAAACTCACTTTACACTTTACTGTCCACGAAAACAAATAAGCTACCGACGTAATTTGTCTTGTCAAACCAATTACGTCTCAGTACAACTCCGAACTAATTGCAAGCGGTTATTAGCTTTATTTATAGTAGCATACGGTTTGATTTATACCCAGATGCCTTGTGAGTGGAGTAAAAATTAATAATTGGCCACAAAAGAGTCCGAATAAGGTAAACGTTCATGTAATGGACCCCGGGAACTGTTGAGTCGGTAGGGATGCCAGTAACTAAAAGGTACATGACTCATATCAAATTTGGAGCGATAAATAATTTGAATTTTCTGTAGTAAACTCTTTACTTTTTTCGAACTGTTTTTTTAGCATAAAATTTAATAATAATATAAAAAATTATCAAAACTTTTATCAAATATGTTGCAATAAATGCTTTTCTTGTTCGGAAAGAAGTTTGAAAAACTTTTGTCGCGGATGAGGAAATTACTACATTGGAACAGAGTATTTGTTAATCATCTAAAAACATTTTTATACACAGTACACCTACACAGATAACCTATATTTATTTTGAACCTTAAAGCTGAGCAATTAGGTCTGTAATCAATAAATAGAAAATCCAAGTTTCTCTATGCAAAAAAATAATAATTCACAAACAAGTATATTTATGAGTACGCTACGCTAATTATTAATGAGTAGGTATTATCATATTGGGTAACATTATGACTCAAAATGTACTCTAACGTCAAATAGATAAATACAGGCTCTTGCCCGCCACTTAATTTTAAAAATTTGAAACTATACCATAGGAACCGTACATATATAATAAATTTAATTCAGATCCGTGCAGTTGTTCTGGCATGATTGAGTGATAAACATTCCTAACATTACCATTTATAATACTCGTAATATTAGTAAGAATAAAAAATAAAACATAAAAAAAGTGTACAACATTTTATTTATTGTTCTGATACCAATTTAAGGACCTATTCAAAGCACTCGTATTTTGGGAATACCCTACCTTTTCCTAGGGTAAAAATAGCGTTATATATTATTCTAGTCTATAAGTTAATAAATGTTAAATTGTATTTAGATCCGTTACGTAGTTTTATTGTGAAAGAGCAACGAATATCCATACCTCCATACTCACAAACATTCACTAACACTAAAAACATTAAAATATTTGTAGGATACAGTAAGAAGACAGTATCACATATTCAGAATCCTTTAAAAAGACATTTTTCTACAGTTTTTCTTTTCTCCTAAAATCTAACAAAATTTCCAGTCCTTAAAAATGTATGTCCTTATCTACTTAACTTCGCATGTGTAAAAAGTTAATCGTTTAGACAACGAAATAAACAGAATTAAGCGACCATTTCACAGCAGACAAATTCACTTACACAAGACACAGCCCTGATACATTAGTTACGGACTAAGCACAGAAGTCAGAGATAAACTCCAGCAAAAAATAAACCTAGGTTCACTCTCAGAGGACGCGAACAGTGATGTTTGGTCGTATCTATCGATATAATAAAAGGTATCGATGGCATACTTTATATGACATTTTAGCAATTTAATTGCAATTATAATATCAGTAACCTGAAAAATTATGTCTGAAGCGGGACTCGAACCCGCATCTCCTCGCATACCGGGCGCGGCGCTAAAAGCAAAAAGCGGTTTCATGTTTTCGTACGGATTTGTATTCATTTTATCTATATTCTTTATTACATGAAAGAAAGTCGTGTTAGTTCAGTCACTTATAACTCGAGAAAGGCCTAAACGACTTTTATGATTTTAGTTTTTTTGTATTCGTTGGGAATAGGATCATAACTATTAAAAAAATATTGGAAAGTTAGCTTTAAAAATTTTAGTAGTCCTCTATCTTGCGACAGATGCCTGCACTGACGGCTTGATGTAACTTCCAGACTTAACCAACAAGAAGATCGTCTTATAAATTGACACAACCAGGAATTAAATCTGAATCCCTTGCATAGTAGGCAGACTACCGATACATTACATCAACCGGGTTGTGTTCTTTGACCGCGCGAGTACTTATTAGCTTAGGCCCGAGTTAGGCGATAAAGGAACATTAAAATATTATTTACTTTTCTCGAAAGCTTTAACCTAAATAATTACTGCGTTAAACACTTTTTTTAACTTATATCGCGCCAAAGTCAACATCTGTATGTTAGAAATATTAACGTAGAAATTAAACTGTATTTGTGTTTAATTGTAGAGTAATTAACATTATAATTACAAATTGGACGTTAAAATTAAGACTTCCATTAGGCCATTAACAAGTTTAATGAAGCTGTATTATAAAGCTATCTAATTATCACGCTCGCGCTCACACTCATGGCGACATTTTAATTGCATCTCGGTGATGTTCAGTCTCTGCGATTGGTGTAGCTTACAAAATTATAGTAAATTGGTTACCTGAATATCTTACCGATAACATAGATGCAATGGATATTTGTTTGTTACTCAATCACGCCACAACGGATAAATAGATCAGGATAAAATTTGGCGAAGAGATAGGTTAAAGGCTTAAATTGGATATAAGTTACTTTTCGTACTCCAAAAATGTGCTATTTTTGTAGAATAAACTCAAACGCAAAGCTACTCTTAAATAAAATTAACACTTTTATAAACGACGATAATACTTTCCAGTAACACTTTCAAATTAAATAAAAAACAGTTGAAAATAGCCATACAAAATGAACAATGCGATTTTCTTATTGCAAATGTCATAACAGCTTGGTTACAGCTGTTGTAGCAGCAATAAACGCACGATTGGTATTCCTTTTTAACGCTGATCGACACTAGCGCCGCATGTTACTAAACAAAAAGCCGTGATAACAGCGGTCTATAAAGAGAATGCAAGGGCAGCACGTGGTTCATTCATATACTATAAGGCGGAACAATAAAAAAATTGATACGACTGACAAAAAACGTAAACTAATAAGGTTTTTTCACATTTTCAAATAAAGATTAGCCTGTCTTGCTTCTCGTCCTGTAGATTCTAGTTAAGACAATTTAACCAATGTGTTACATACAGGAGGTATCAGCTTCAATTATGGTGCGAGTATGGTATGGTATATGGTATGGTATGGTATGGTAACGGGCTCCCTTTTCCGCATTTAGGCTCCATTTGGCCCATTATGCGTAGGGGGGATTAGGGTGGTTAGTCCAACCACCCCAACTCCTTCCAGAAGCACAGAAGTCTTTTAGGACGTTCACAGGCTTCTGAAAGGGAACTCGGTGTGCCGAGGATAGATGCCCGGTGGGTGGCTACCCCTGTGTATTCCAAAATCACATGGGCAGCCGATTCTTCCCGTTCCAGGCAGCCTCTACATAGAGGGCTGTCTGTGGCACCAATGGTGAAGAGATGTTTATTTAGGGGGATATGTCCAGTCTGTGATCCCACTACACTTCGAAGGTCACTTCTGTTTAGGGTGATTAAGTTGCGAGTCAGACGCGGTGAAAGAGCCGGTACGGCCTCTCTGGACTGTCTGCAGTTGCTGATATTGGCCCAGCGGTCGTTGTGTTTGACTAGGGTTTGATGTCGCAGCCATGACCTGTATTGGTTGAAAGGAATAGGCAGGTGTGGCCTGGGGCCGAAAACCGTAAGGTCCGATCCCCTTTTAGCGAGTTGGTGCGAGGGTTAGTTAATGCTATTGAAAAATGACCTCGCATCTCACAATGAAAGATAAAGTTTACACCAACAAACATCAACACTCGATAAAATTCGATACTCGATAAAATATCGATAAACATCGTGCATCACTACAGGCAAATGGCGCCATAGATCTACATGTCGACAGAGAAGTATTTTTGTATTCTAAATCACAACAAATTGATCTTTGGAGGATAAAGAAATAAACAAGGCGCGTTTTTGTTGATTAATGATTAGGGGTTAAAAAAGTAGTTTTGTACGCCCAGTGGGATAGGATACAAAGTATCAGAGCTCGTTTTGTTTGCGTACTAGGCGTTGTTACAAGTTATACATAAGTTTTTAACTTTCTTATTTTATTATTTAGCATAAAAGTTAAGAATACATAAGCTTTATTGCAATTACATTTTGCCCGCGGTTCTGCCCGCGTGAAGTACACGTTATATCACGCGGGTTGAAACCTATGCCCCACAGTGGGATAAAAATTGAGTATGTACTTCCTCTAGGTCTAATCTACATGTGTACCAAATTTTATAAAAAAACTTTTTGGGACCTCTTTTAGGGATGGTTTTAGATATAAAACTAACCTCTGTCCTTTCGAGAGACAACGTACCTATCACAATCCCAAATTGTGTTTCAATCATTTCAGCGGTTTTAGGCAACAGACAGACAGATTTTTGCAGTTTAATATTACCGTGGACGTATGATTGATGAGTTAATCAAACACAATTTTTGTGGACAACCTCATTTTTTGCTGCCATACAAATCATGAAATGTTAAAATCACAAACAAAATATGACACATTAAAGAAATTATTGTTGTCAAATCTAAAATAAAGTTTAATCTTTACAGGGATCCGTATGAAATTTTTCATATTCCTCTTCTGGTCATAATTTGATTTTGCATTAGGACAATGATATTTTAAAGTATACGAGAGATGTTACCTTCATAGTAATTCGCGTATTAAATCTGTTCCGAGCAATCCAAAACTGCACACATTGACAAGTTTCGATGATAAGCAGAACAAAAGATGCGGAATAGCACGCAAATGAAAGAGATTGCTTTAATTTTTTATGATTGCCGCTTTTGACTGCACTCGACGTGGACGTTGTAAAAACGAACTAATGAGGGCGATCGTGGGACCCGGTAGGTGGCGCTGCTGTCAGTATGACAACTACAAAACGGCTTGACCGATTGGATCATAATTTGTTATGTGTATTTCCATGTTTTCACAGACATGAATGTATTAAAGCCTACCTTATCTATAATTTTATATGCCACCGCTAGGCACATGTTTCCGACCAAGCGATATGACGTGGAGTACCTACATGCGGGCAGAGCCGCTGGCGAAGAGCTTTACTAAATCAAAAAGAAGCAAAATAAAGTCGTTGTCTTCAATTTATTGCATACGGAATCCTCCCAACACGGTTCCAAGTAGACAAAGGTTATATTCCTAGCTCCATATCTTTCCCCGCGGCGGGGGGTCTATTAATGTGTGGCGTTGGTAGTTTTATCAAAAAAATGATCTCAGAACAATAGTACCTTTGTTAGTCAGGCCCTTGCATGTTCTTTGTGGGTGTTGATTTATTCGGTTCACAGTTTTTTTTGGAGATTACTCGAACTTTGATCGTATGTTGTTTTATGCCGGCACAAAAATACAATAGCACCACATCTTCTCTTATTGGTGTGGTGAGATTGAAGAAAAATGGTGTACAGAAACTTAGATAGATGTGTTGATTGTTTTCAATATTTAGGAACGGCCATGATTAAGAAAGAAGTTCTTCTTAATACATCACGAAAAAATACTTTTTAAGGACATCCAAAGACACTATGATGTCCAAAGACAATACTCAGCCACTTTACACTTAAGGAAAAAACTCTAAAAATGTTTTTCTGCAACTTTTTATTTGGCTCTCACCTTTAACCCCTTGACTGGTAGAGTATGCCTTATATGCACTTTTATGTACATTGATTTAAATTGTTTCAATAAAGTTAAAATAGAAAAAATAAACAGTTTGTTAGGTTAACCGCGAACGTACCAACAGACATATCGAAGCTTTATAGATTCGATATATCTTTATAGATTCGATTTGTCTGTTTGCACGTTATGGGCTTCCGTCTTGTCTACGAAACCCTAAGAATACTATTTGAGTTTGCTTTAAACAAACATTTATTACCAACGGTTGTTTGAACAAGAATTATCTTTAATTGCTTTCGTTTACGAACCAGGACGAAACTGTAATTAAATTTAAGTTGACCATATTTGATATTGAAAACAAACTGATATCGGTATCGGTAAATGTATAATTGACTACACCTGTCTCTCTTTCTCGTGCCAGTGTCTTAAGAGGAAACACTACGGGCGAGAGAATTGAAAAATAGGTATTTGTAAAATCTATTGCTGTCGCGCAGTGCCAAACGCCTTCACCGCAGAGTGTGATAAAGACAACTGCTTCTTGGACCGAAAATACCTACTAAAAGCACACCAAATCAACGTTACGTAGTCCCCCGATTACTTTTCTACAACTAGACCGATTTAAATACTTTTTTCATTAAAAATTAAAGAAAGGCTTTGGCCGCGTTCGTATGTTTTCCTTTTTTTCTAAAATTAAACGAAATTTGTTTTCTGGATGTTTGAACACAGCGGAAAATCTGGCGATTTTTTTCGATTTTTGAGGGCTCATATCTTTTATATTAATTAATTTATGAAAAAACAGAAAACATGCTAATAGTGGCCATAGATTTTTATAATAAAAATTATTGCTCTGGGTTTATCTAGGGAGGAAACAGGGGACTACGATTGTATAAAAAACGGCCCTTGTGTTTCCTCTTAGTGTATGTGACAGCGACACACAGATCCGCATTTGTAAATGCTGTAGCATCACGTTGTTTAGTAGAGGCACAGATTACTAAATAGGGGCCTTTATTTTACTGATATCCTACTTTATGTATGCAAGTTTAAGGGGGTGTTACGACTTTGGTCAAATTTGATATTGGTCAAATCGTCAATTCGGCAAATTAAAAATAAGACAAATTGGTAATTCGTCATTACATAATAAAAAATGTTAAAAACTATGAGACGTCACAAGTTAGAGTGCATGTTTAATTAGTGGTTTCCTGTTCGTTACTATAGCAAAATTGATGACTACTTTGAAGGTTTTTATTGGTAAATGACGGCATTATCTGATTGGTTTAGAAATCGGGTAAAAATAGATATATTTTTTATTATAAACTAGCAGACCCGACAGACGTTGTCCTGTCTTGAATATTGATTTCAAATTTGTATAATTAATTACAAAAATATTTCAGATACAAATTTATTTATCGACATTGAAAACGCACTGGAAATTGTAACCGTTTGCAGCACGCATTCTGTCAATGTTATGTCTAACGCCATAATGTTACGAGTACATTAAAAAAGTTTAAATTGACAAACCCTTCTCTTATTTTTTTCTTTCATAAGAACATTCTCCTGACAATACCAAACAAAACAATAAAAAAAGAATTAGCGAAATCGGTATCGCCGTTCACGCGTGATGCGATGACCAAGAGAAATACGGGATTCATTTTATATATATAAATAATAGATTAACTTGGATCGGATGGGTTGGGGTTTTATGGCTTGGACACTCTGACACCAGACTGTTCTTGAAGGACTGAACTTGTGTTGTTGTAAACCTTTGTAAGCATTAGACTACTTTTTTAATTTGTAATAGGTATATTTTGAACATGGTCACACTGGCTCCAAACAAAAAGAAAAGGAACACCTGCGCAAATTTCTTCGCCGACTGCAAATAAACGTAACAAATTTGCCTATGCAAACAAAGGACATAAAATATTCCTTTAGTTTAACATTGCTCCCAAATTCACTCTTATTTGCTTCGTAATAGAGTTTGAAACTGAGAATTTTATTCGCATATAGACTTTAACCATTTCAGAACGCGAACGCAACAAGATGGCAAACTATTTGAGAGGCTTTGGTCATGACGTCATCCCGCTCGATTTTATCCCGCGGGATGAGTTAACCTGATGCAATTTTTGAATTGGACATCTCAACCTGTTGATTTTACGTCTTGTACAGACATGAAACAAAGTGTTACGCCATGTTAATTTTACAAATACATTTATAAAAAAAAAAAAAATTTTTTTGTCTATTTTCATTTTATTATTTATAAGTGACTTCTATTCAAACGACTGTGATTTTAACTAATTTATAAATTAAAATTGTCAACTATTTAGTTCTATTTGAAATATTCTTTAGAATATTAAGAATTTTTATGTGCAACTTTTAATGAAACGACTGTGATTTTGACTAAGTAGTTTTAAGAAAATCCTTTTTAATCCCTCAACCCCCAGGAGGCACTCGGGTGCCACGATAACAATTGATTTCAATTGTGTCTGGAATAACTCACGATCGAAGGAATAAACCAAACACCAATTGTTACGTAAATATTAATGAAACGACTGTGCTAATGACTAGTATTAAAAAAATCCTTATTGAGATTAAAATTTATCGATTCTTTAGTTTTACTTATTGATTTTGCAAGTTAAAACAGTGATTTCTGATTGTTCAATTTTACTTTTTAAGTTAATATCACTTAGGGATGATTTTAATACAGTGAAACTTGGTTAAGTGGGACCTGGATAAGTGAGAAACCTCCATAACTGGAACTCATGCTGAGGTCCCAACACTTTGGCACTGAATTACTTCTGTTAGTGGGACGAGGTAAGCCTCTATATCTGGGATTTGTTCTTTCGATTTATCATCATAGTTACCTCTATAACTGAGACAGCGAGTAAATTTTATATGCATAAACCTCTGTAACTGAGATAACATTGTTTGTTTACTCATTCTTATTCTACCCACAAATTCCACACGTAATTCCAAGTACGTAAGTAATTTTGAGCTTCAGTTACCTTCAGCTTTAGTTTCGCTTTACTATCATACAGATGTTTATTTGAAAAATGCCAAAACGAAAGCTACAATCGTTATCATTACTTGACAAAATGAAGTTAATATCCGTTTATGAAATTGGGAAGACACGCGAAGAAGTTTGTGCCGAATTTAATGTGCCAAAATCTACTCTTTGTAGAATAATTCAGAGTAAACATAAAATTGAATCACAATGTTCTGAAGGACAAGGAAAACTAAAACGTGTACGTTTATCAGAATACTAATTTTTTTTAATTTAATCTCATTTACATACATAACACGTTATTTTATTTAATGATCGCACCTCTATAACTGAAATAACCTGTATTCTCACCTCTATTAATGGAACCCTCTGTAAATGAGACAGATATTTATTTATACCTGTATATCTGAGACACTGGGTAAGTGGAATACCTCTATAAGTGAAACGACATTGCAGGTCCCTTGATGTCTCACTTAACCAGGTTTCACTGTATTTTGTTTTCATTTGTTTTTTTAGTTCCCACTATAAATCAAACGACTGTGATTTTTGATTAAAGCAGTCTAACCAAGCTATGGCTTATAATTTTTAACCAGACACTTTTGTTCATGAATGTACAAATATTTCAAATAATACAATGTACTTGTATTTTATCTTTTCTTTCAAGTGGGATGAGTTGAATAAAGAAAAATAATAAAAATATTCATGTGGACAACTCATCCTGCGGGATAAGTTTTGAGCGGGATGAGTTGACCAAAGCCTCCTATTTGAATCCTGTCACTAAACCTAATCCGGAAACTTTGACGGCTATTGTAAATATGGATTTAATGTGAATTATAAAAACTATATTTAAAGATTTTTGTCGTTTGTTTCGACGCATTAAAACTCTTATTTACTAGTCATAAAAATAATATACAATAAATGTTAATTCCCCATAAAATTAAGGAAAATATTTATACTCTACTACTCTACATTGACCCGTCCGTAAATAGAACCCGGGACCTCGGAGCAGACGCCACCTGTACGCCTCTCTACCAGAGATTGTCATTAAGCACTCTTTCTATTCTAATTTTAAAATCTAGATTTTTAGATTTTGGCAAGTAGGTAAGTCTTCCTCATGAATCAAAAATATATCCTTGTTTGTAAATTGATTCTAAAATTTGGACAGAACATTACGTATTCGCGTTTTAAATCCTCCTTTTGCAGAAAATTAACTAAACTGATACTTATTCACATTGCAATACGGTTCATTTCTCCTGTTGCGTATTGCTACAGAATTTATAGAACTTAATAATTGATTTAGTTTTAGCCAAAAGTGTAGGATGCAATAATAATATTTCACCGCAATGGTTCACTTATATTAATTATGGAGTTTGGCCAGAAGTTGTATTAGAATTATGGTGGTAATTAATTTGTAAATTAGTCTATATATTATCATTTTGGGTTCCAAATTGTGATAAGTTCTCCAGTGTTGAGGTAAACTCGATTATAAATAAATTTAGCTTCACCTGCAAATAATAGGAGTCTTTATTTTAATCGAAGAAGGATTTATCTTAATTGTTTATGAATAAAAGTATTCAGGTATTAACCTAGTAGCATTGTGATACAATTGTACTTGTATTGTAGAAGATAATAATTTACTTTTTGCATTTTTATCGAACGATATCTACGAGTATCCCACACAATTGACAGGGACTCATAATACCTACCTACAATTAAAATTTTATTTAAATCGGTAAAGATATTATTATGTTGACTACCCATAAAATTTTCAATATCCCATCTCACTAGCTTAAAGGACAATATCCGGAACATAAAGCATCCTGTGTCATTCCCAGAGATTTTAACTATCTTTACGCTAAATTGCATTTGTTTTAATGAAAGAGTTTTTGAGTTTATTCGTTACAAACATAACAATACAAATATTTCCTCTTTAAAATATTAGTTTAGGAAACTATTTCTCATATCAATTTTCAACTTTAATCACAAGACACAAAAGGTGGTTCTCTGTTGAAAATTTTGACGCTTTGTGGTAGTTTCAGGATCCGGACTGACCCAATGTCCATTACTGGTCTGAATGCTATCAACATATCCGTTTGAGCTCACTCCAGGCCAGAACTCTACATAGCTGTCGTGTTTGATACTTTCACTAAAATATAACCTACACAGTAAGTAACATCAGAAGTTCTATGAACAAGCTAGTAAAGAACTAAACATTACTCTTAAACAATAGATATAAATAGATAGAAGTAAAGTAAAGTAGCAGCCTATAATCATCCCACTGCAGGGAAAAGGCCTCCATCATTGAATTCAAGTTAAACCACTGGACCACAGCAATGATGGGTGTACTGGCATATTTACCACGCTTGCCAAATGCGGGTTGGTGACCGAAAACCCGAGCAACGTTCGAAAATTCGAAACTTTTTGTTGCCCGACCCAGGATTCGAACCCGGGACCCCGAGATCTTGGCCCGGTATTTAAACCACTAGACCAACGGGGCGTCAAACAAAGGATATGAAACGAAATATTTTATCGATTTAAATTAAGTCTTCTCGTGACCACAAACGCTATAAAAAGTTGAAAACGACAATTCTGATAAACGCGAGTTCAATTTGTAGATTATAATCTTTAATTGTGACAAGTTTTAAGGAAATTTTTTCAGTTGACCAACAAGCTTCTTTTTGGAGCTACAAAATGTGATAGATCTGCTGTATTTTCAGTCCACATCAGTCCACGAATGAACACAGGCCTCTTTAAAGGTATGGTTTATATACAGAATGACTTCTTCATCATTTTAATTGAAGTGAAACTTTATTATCGGCGTTGGAAAAAAATTTACCGTCACGTTTTTCGGTTGCGCGTCACAGCGTCACATTTTTCGGTAAAGCGCCATCTTTTTCTTGCCCCTACCACGGTTGGTTCAGACGATAGCAAAAAGGTAAAGTGAAATAGTATTTAACCAATTTAACCAATTTAACCAATTTAACCAATTTCTGGAAAGTTGCATGTAGATCATTTTTCGAAAAATAAGGCCATAAAGAAGTTTCACTTCTTACGTGTGTACACTACGCACAACTTTTTTATTTTTTTTTCACTATCGTTTAGTATCTTATTTATAGCCTATTTATAAAGTAAAAAATGTAAATCAAGTTATCAGCCAAAAATTTTTTTCGCAACATAGTTTTAAATCTTTACGATCCTGAGCCTAAAGGTATGAAGGGAAAATCAAAAACTTATGAACAGTATCGTAATGAATGAATGAGATGCGCATAGCGTAAAAAAAGTGTTGCTAGGAGGCCGTATCAAAAATCTTAGATTTTTGGCGGACATTTTTTAAGTGTTTTACTCGTATCTTGACTTTTTTGTACTGGGCTATAAACATTTTAGATTTTTGGCGGATATTTTCTATAAAGTGCTTGACATTTTTGTACTGGGCTATAAGTACCAAAAGAAAAAATTCGTCAATTGTTTTTCGTCTCGTAGATTGTTATTTAAAATTTGGAAGTTTAAAAATTCATCCCGTATGCTTAGTTAGATATGGTCTTAAGGTACTCATATGTAGGTAAGGCATGTTTAGGTATACACCAATTAATGATTTTGTAATCTTTTTTTTTTAATTTGCCATAACAGGAGACAGGTGCTAAGAAAATCTTTCAGACTGTTGTACTACGAAACCACTGGTTCATCCGAGCGAATCGGTTAATATTATTTGCGAGCCTCCATACCTAAACATAGAGGTCCCCAAATACCGGGCCGTGTGACCTAAATAAACCAAACTAGATCCGAGCATTCCCGCGTCAAAGCGCCCTAATAAAACGTCAACTTACAACGCATCACACCTTCGTCCAGGTTTGTAGGGCGAACATGATGTTGGAAACATGAAGGATAGAACAAATTAATATTATTATCTCAGAGGAGGCTTTCAATTAGATGTGTTTTTTTATGTACTACTATGATGCATATAGGCATAATTTGACCTGGTAGATCAATTTTAATGACTTTTTGGTCAAGAGTATAGGGAAGGTTTAAGGAAAACTTCAGGGTGGCATCGCAGCTTTCGGTTACTAGTCAGACTGATGAGACTGATGCAAAAAGACGCGAATTTTCAGATAAACCGCTAATTCTTATTACCGCTAAAGAAGTTGCGAATGTCATTGGGCACATGACCAGAGGAAAGTCACCTGGACATGACGGACTTAGCATAGAACATTTTAAACATGCGGGGGCTCACTTACCTAGGGTCTTAGCTCTTCTATTTAATCTATGTATACAGCACTCGTACTTGCCACCAGATTTAATGAAGATGCCGATCGTTAAAAATAAAACCCGAGACGCATCGGACAAAACCAACTACAGACCCATTTCGTTGGCCACAATAACAGCTAAGGTGCTTGACGGTGTGCTTGATAAGCGCTTGGATGAGCATATTGGTCTCCATGATGCCCAGTTCGGTTTTAGGAAGGGATTGTCGACTGAGAGTGCCATCCTGGCGCTCAAGCACACCGTCAGGTATTATACGGATAGAAGCACACCAGTATACGCATGCTTCTTAGATTTGTCCAAGGCCTTTGATCTGGTGTCATATCCAGTGTTGTGGGGTAAGCTGAAAGGAGCTGGTGTCCCGCCTGAGCTTACGGGAATCTTCAGGCACTGGTACAAAAATCAGGTAAACTGTGTGAGATGGGGGGACGAGTGCTCGGCCGAGTATAGGCTGGAGTGCGGGGTGAGGCAGGGGGGACTGACCTCTGCTAGGTTGTTCAACCTTTACGTTGACCAGCTGGTCCGCGAGCTTAGCAGCATGCATGCGGGATGTTCAATCGATGGTGTCAATGTCAATAACATCAGTTACGCGGACGATATGGTGCTGCTGAGCCCGTCGATCGGTGCTCTGCGGGAGTTGTTGCACGTGTGTGAGAGCTATGCGCTGGCTCATGGTTTAAAATATAACTGTAAAAAGAGTGAGTTCATGATTTTCGCCACAACCAATAACCATCCGCGGGTCGTGCCCTCTGTCAAGCTAAACGGGACAGCCTTATCTAGAGTAAAGCAGTACAGATACCTAGGACACATTGTAACGGAGGACCTGAAAGATGACCTAGACATAGAGCGTGAGCGTAGGGCGTTGGCGGTCAGAAGCAATATGATCGCCCGTAGGTTTGCTAGATCTTCAGAACAGGTAAAGATAACTCTTTTTAAAGCATTTTGCCAATCTTTCTACTCTGGCAGCCTATGGGTGAAGTATACGCTGAAGGCCTACAACGCTCTGCGTGTACAATATAACAGCGCTTTCAGGATGCTTTTGGGGCTGCAGTGGCGCTGCAGCGCGTCTGGCATGTTTGCCGAGGCGCGGACAAATGATTTTTATGCTTTAATGCGTAAAAAAGTTGCCTCGCTTATGAACAGAGTGTGCGGCAGCCGTAACAGTATTCTGCAGGCGGTGGGTGGTAAGTACGAGTGTCCTATTAGCCACCATTGGACGACTGTGCTAGTTGGGTGAGCCTTAGGTAGGTATAATTTTTGACTACGACTTTTTTTGAAATTTTTACTTAATTTATTTAATCTTGTTTTTATTTTTATTTCAGTTTAATTTAATTAAGGCATTATTTATTATGGTTGGATATTATTATTATTAAAATTTTTAATAAATTAATGAATGTAATGAATGTAATGAATGTATAATGAATGTAATGAATGTAATGAATGTATTGTATTTTAATGTAATGAATTTTTGTATAGGGAACCTGTTTTGTGAAATAAATGATTATTATTATTATTATTATAGCTCATTATTGGTCCTTTTTAAATTTGGAAAAAATATAAAGTGCATATATATTTGAGTGTCGTAAAAAAATAGCAAAAAAAAAACCGACAAAAGCGTCAATTAATACACTAACTTTGAAATGCCTAGTTAGAAAACACCGACAATCAGCAGGCATCAAATTAAAATTGGTGGCTTGTTTACCGTATAAGTGGTATATTTCGCCGGTTCAATCTTTTAAGTAATTATATCAAGGCTACTAATATATGACATATTAAGACAAAATGTATGGTATCAAAATGTTCTAGCTCACATCGCACATATACATTTTCTTGTCATAGGTACTTATTTAAAAAAGACGAAGGTACCGAGATTCTTGCCACAAGCCCACAATTGTGGGGTTATTCACCAACTGAACACAAAAGACTGGACACGTGTCCAGTTGGTGAAACTTGAAGTCAATTACTTTTATATTTTCACGCGTAATCGAATGTGCGCGATCCTGATGTGTCCAGATGACAAAATATTAAGTGGTAATGTTAGAAATTTCACTAACTGGGCACAAGTATGTCCAGTCAATTGTGACTAGTTGGTGAATAACCCCAATTGTCCCGAAGCAATGTAATAGGATAAAATAGTTGGAAGTGATAAGCATCTCCTGGGAACTATTTGCAGAGTCAACTGTCCCCCTCCCCTCTAGCGGGCCAATGATAGCGTGGGTTCATGTCATGGGGCTTCGAGCTCGCATTGTAGAGGATGCCATAGGGCAACTGGCTTGAGCCCAAGCATGGCCCTACGTAGACAATCGCAGATCTTCTAGTGGTTATGCTTGTCGGTTAAATAGTGCTTAATGCTGATAGTTCCTAACAAAAAAGTGACAGATAATCTACCGCTGCCTCTGCCTCCGGTAGGTATGCGAACTGCATTTAAGCGAAGTAAACAAGAAAAAGTTAGGTAATAACCCCAGACTAATTATAAGTATCATCCTTATGACAATTCCTGATTTCACTCACTGTTTGGGCACCCTACCCCAAACTTTAGGGTAACGCAAA
Source organism: Anania crocealis (assembly GCA_949315895.1). Lineage (NCBI taxonomy): Eukaryota > Metazoa > Arthropoda > Insecta > Lepidoptera > Crambidae > Anania > Anania crocealis. The sequence goes on along the minus strand of OX438873.1, from coordinate 8,762,176 downwards.
GTATGCACGGAGCGCCCCACAGACGCCTCTGGAGGATATATTGTGGTTGCGAACATTTTTTCCAATTTGAACCAAAGAGGCGTGTACAAGTAAAACCTCTTGCGTTGAAATGACTCTTAGGCAACGAATTTGCAGAGGTATAGGATTACACGCATTCGCTTTTATATGTTTAGTTGGATAGATTGCTCCGATTTTGGGATAAGGTTAGTTTTTCTTACCTTGTGTGCTTGAGTCACCTAAATGTTTGAGAAACATATGGAATTTCTATAGTTAGGGCTTTAGGATATAGAAAAGGTTTAAGTAATGTATTAACTGTTATCATCCTGTTGTTTCGGTTTAGTTTTTTTGATGTGTATGTCAAAACAATGGTTAGAGTTTGTTTTTGAAACTGTTTCCAAAGAAAACTAAATATCTGGTGTAAATGGAAAATACTTTAATTAAATTCTTTAAAGGAAATTACAATTTTATTTTCAATTTACTCTAATGATTTACATAGAAAAAACAGTTTCAAAATCATTTAATAAAACTGTTATTTGAAAGAATTGTTATAAGTTATAAGAAATTGTAGTGTGCTTTTGTCTTAATTTTCAACAGATGATAAAAGAAACGAAAAACTTAATTTTTAATCGACGGAAACATAAGAAAGATCTCATTTAAATCGGTATATTTTTATATCCTAAACCAAACAGAATGTTATTAATGTATAAATTATTAGTTTTACAAAGAATAAAGTTAATAAATTGATCAAAAACGGGGCCGAACAAAAAAGCATTAGTTGCAAAATAAAAAAGAAAGATTGCTCAACAATGGACTGAGAATGGGGGTATTATAATGAGAAATTATTATGCCTACTGGCTTTAGCGACTTTAGATGGAAACACACAGGTGTTTAATTGTACTGCACAATCCGCGTTTCTCAAACAAAGCACATGCAATACATCGAATAGAAATATATTTGTGATATAAGTTTAGTTTCACTGATAACCAACCATAGCTAAAGAGGCACGTTAAGCCGTTATTGTTTATTATTGGTACGATCTGTTGCTAGATAGAAGTCGTAAAAATAAGTCTTATCAGAAGTCTGAAAAAGGCGGCTGAGAGATCTCATACACCAGATCAATTTATGGTAATCGCACGAAAAGAAGTTGAAAAATATACACAACTACTGTTTAGGACCATTTTAACCCTCTACCCCTTTCGGACCTAAGCCAATTTAGGAAAACTCGTTTCCTAAATTGACTCGATCTGTGGCGAACCCGAGGCCCTAGCGTAGACCACTAAACAAACAAATCCATCACAAGTTAGCAAATTACACAAATCCCTTTATACGTGCGTTTTTAAAATGTCACGTTACCAATCGCAAAGGGTTCCTGTAGTTTTCACAACTTTCCGCAAAGTCATCGACGTAAAGTAGGCCAATTTCTTTCGAATGCTTTTACGTTGAGTTTTCTTTAGGCGAGAACCAGCTGATTAAAATGGACACTTTGTAACCTTTGTACTGACGTTTCCATTACAATAATTGCCACTATTTTTTCCTTAGGTAACCTATGTGCTAATTATATAAAGATTACAGTAATTAGGTACTAAGTCGGGTAAGAAAGATGGATTGAATAGGCTTACAATTTCATGTGAGATTAGTATGCCTTATAGTGTAAGTGTTTTTATAGGCATAATCAAATGCTTGGTTGTCATGCCTCAATATTAATGGATTTACTTTTTATTTACTAACCGAAAGACAACTCGTAGCTGTAAAAACTAATTCGTGAAAATCATCTTCTTACTACTTACCTACAAATTCAAAAATTGACTACTTAATTACATATTCCAAAATAAGCAGAGCTGAAACCACTAACTGATTAAAAGTTAAGATTGCCTTACCGCAAGTAGTTCGTCAGTGTGTGAAGTATGCTATATAGATAAAGCCCATTATATACAGGGTGTTAAGTAAATAGAGTAACAAGCTGAAACCAGCCTGTGTTAAGAGGAAACACAAGGGCCGTTTTTCCATACAAACGTAGTCCCCTGTTTCCTCCCTGGATAGTGCCAGTAGAGCAATAATTTTTATTACAAAAACCTATGGCCACTATTAGCATGTTTCTATGTTTTCCGTTTTTATTTATTTATAAAAGAGATATAAGCCTCCAAAAATCTAAAAAATTCGCCAGATTTTCTGCTGTGCCGTGCTGTAAAAAATTTAGCCAAATTTGTTTTCTGGATGTTTGACATCCAATTTTCCATCCAAAAATTTTAGAAAAAAAAGCAAACTATACGAACACGGCCAAAGCCTTTCTTTAATTTTATGAAAAAAGTATTTAAATTGGGCTAGTTTTGGAAAAGGAATCAGGGGACTACGAGACGTTGATTTTGTGTGCTTTTAGTAGGTATTTTCGGTCCAAAATGCAGTTGTCTCTATCGCGCTCTGCGGTGGAAGCGATCGGGACTGCGCGACAGCAATAGATTTTAAATAAAATGATAATATCGAATTTCTGACTTCTCCATAGTATTTATATGGTTATGCTAACTTAGGCTGGGTTCGGCTGTTACACGATTTACCTAACACTCTGTATAGGGACGTACAAATAGACTAGATACATTTTTGTTCCAAAATAGTACTTAACCGACCTACCTGGGGCGTCCTAAGTAGTTGCACTACATAAGAAGCTCCAGTGTTGCCTGATACAACTTATTTTCCATTTCTTGATAATATCCATCCAAAAATATTTTTTATTTCTATTCGATTGTTCCATCAATCATCGAATCCACAAATAAGCCACTCAACTTCTGTTATTACTAACCCAGTTACATTTTTCTTAGAAATATCATTTTCTAGACGTCAATTTAGCACAAATTAGACGTCTACTTTGATGAAATAGCAAAACTTAGTGCTCGTGAACGTAGTGAAGTGTGATGTCGATAAATTATTTATCGATGAAATGACAAAATTAACACCTGAATACCAACTTTATGGACCCTAAGTTAATATACTTTGCCCCTACACGGTGATGGTGCTGAAAAGATAATTTATGATCTTTTTAATGTCTATTTTAAGACTTGAAATTACTTTGAAGAACTCATGAGTAAGGATCATTTTTAATTTCAAATTTGATTATAGGAATACTATATTTTTTGCATCACTAAAATTATTTTATTTTAATAACTTTACACGTAAGGCAACATTTCTAAATAAAAAATGGAATGAATGTTACACATTTAAAGTTTAGGTCATCATCACTCTGAAATCTAAATTTTCTAAATGTAAACAGCTCAAAATATTTGTTGATAAAAATAAGTTTACAAGTAATATTTTCTGATGATATGAGTTTGCTTAAAAAAAACATATTACAAACTAGCCACAGCTATGTATGTACAAGGCGGTCATACCAAAAGCCGTGCGCCTTTAAAAACAATCGCCTTAATCGTAATCTTTAAGAAAAATTTGATTTCATAGCATCGTTACATTATTTAATGAGTATACAACGTATTTCTTAAAGAGGGACGTTAAAATCACTATACAAACACCTAAACTGGTCACTTAGCTAGGTACCTAATATGAATAAAATTTAATTTAAAACTCACTGCGAAAGTCAATATCAGATATATCACTTTGATGGCAATCTTCGGGTAGCATATTATGATGTAATAGTATCGATGACGTAATTAAAAAACTTTATTTTCCCATCACTAACATTCGCTCCGCTCTATTTCGGAAAAAAATGGCGGCCTATTGGAATTGTACGGAAACTTCGAGCAATATTTGCTTCACGGCACATTGGCTAGCATCATACAACGGTACGTTTGTGCCTTGCCATTTTTATGTTTGAATATAATGGAGAATCGTCGGGAAAATGTTTTTGTTACAGTACTCTTTTTGATACATTATGTCATCTTGTAAAGGATCGTTCAAAATCTAATCAACTTTTTAACAATGATAAAACAGTGAAAAAAAGTCAACTCAATTTTTACTATTTGGATAGAAAATAAAAATTTGAAGGAGTTTCAACGTCAAATAACTGGTTCAAAATAAGGAAATTAGTAAGTGCTTTAACATCATCAATCTAAGTAGAAAGAACTCGTCTTGTTGCCAAAAGTTGTAATTCCCGAAGTTTGGAGATGAGATGGGGAAAAGCGCAAGGGATACCTCTTAAATATTTTTTACCGTCGGATTACTGTCAATCAAAAGTTAATGATACTCCTCGGAGTTTACGCGGAAACAAATAGAGAAAGATATACCATCTTTCTCTATTTCTTTCCGCGTAAAGATATGTAGGCAGAAGTTACAAAAAAAACAACAAAAAATCAGTTTTAAAGCAAGATCAGCATCAATCAACTTTGAATCGATGCTAAACAAGAACTCACCGACGTCTATATAAATGCGCGACTCCAAAAAATAAGTGACTTGATTCGTCAGTTCAGTTTTGAGTCTTTTGTGTACAACTTCTCCCAATGAATAAAGAAAATCCTAAAGCTTTTAAATACTTCTTCAACTGTAAGTACAAACGGAATTTTCAATCAATTTTCTTTCTTAATTGAATCCCCAGAATTGGTGACAATAATTAATAGTCCCCAGAGTTGATGGAAGCGAATCTTCAAGATTCTTTGATTGGAACTTACTTGAAGGTTTTAGGGCGATTACAACATTGCGGCAAACGTGCTTAATTAAGTTACATAAAACCGTACGCGTTTAGTTTTGCAGGTTCGATCAAAACATGTGAGCCAATCATGCACGTCAACGCTCCAACAATACAAAAGCGTACCTGTACGCGCTACCAAATACGAATTTACCATATACCAGCCATCATCAGTCCACTGCTGAACACGGAACTTTCCAAAAAGAGGATCTGTCAGAATTGACAGATCGACCGCAGTTGGAACCAATAGTAGAAAAAAGACGCTGCTGTCCGTCTTCTTCTGATAGTAATTCTTAAGTCACCTCTACTATCGTATAATTATCATAAAAAGAGAAGGGGTGGTGTTATATTCTCTTAATGTGCCGACATCGCTCGACATCTGATAAAATACGAACATAAACGCGTATAAAACGATAGTCTGTTACCGGCCTTAGGCGTTATTTGGCAGTCAATTAAGTTTATTGTAATTTAATTAGACAATTGAATTGAGTGTACTCGTCTATTTGTCCTAACTTGATTTAAAGACTTCGGACAAAAGCCTTGGGTAAAAGGAACCCAAAATTAGGCCTATCTTTTTCAATGTATTCATTGGTTTTATACTGTATGAAAAGTGTATAAGGTTGGAAATATAATGGACTCTATTTTGACATTATCATTCCATAAATTTGAAAGAAGTGACTAAAAAGGTCCAAACCAAACCTTGGTCAAACTATCTGCCAAATTTAGCGTCTACCTACAACATCCCCACATAATATGCAGAAAAACCCGTTTTCGATGAAGTTTTATTGGGATTCCCAAGTAGAGGACGTCGTTTGGATAAGATAATAATATCAATAAGAAAACTGCTATATTTTCTCAAATAATCTAAAACTGAGGTATGACAAACAAAAGTCTTATAGGTGTCAGTAGAGTTTGTATTACATCTAAACTTTGAGAAGAATTAGCTCTGTGTCAGCATAGGTTTATTTATTGGGAGGTTATTAATTTACAATAATATTTGGTTTAAGAATGACATTGAAGTGATTTTATGGATTTTTTTTCTATCGGGACACGAAACTTTAATAAAATGAAACATATTTACAAGTTTCTACTGTCAAAAAACTTATGGTAAATTGTTAAAACATCTAATAAGGTCATCAAGGCCTAATTAGACGTTTTTTTTTTCGATCACACCAATCTGACATCGATTTATTTTCGTCGCAAGAACAAGTAACCAAACTCCCATATCCTTAAAATCAGGGCATTCACTTGTCAGTTTTCGATATATCCTTACTGATTTTGTCTTTTTCTATCGCCAACGTTATTGGTATGTGCGAGTGGGATGGTTGCAGATTTAGCAAGCGCGAAGTGGCGGGAGGTTCGCTTTGTAACGTGATACCCGTGCGGCCGAACGGGTGACATAGTGAAGTGATGTAACTAAGTTATCGATAGCAAGTAGATATTTTTATTTATTTGACGCTACCGCTTTTTTTTTGTTACTCGGTTTTTCCGAAATAATGAGCGATGGTTCGTATAGATGTAATAACAAGTACATACTTTTATGACGATATCCGTGATGGAGTATACACAGATGTTAAAAGTGTCATACGATTCAAGGTCCCGGGTTCGATTCCCGGACGAGACGGCAATGTGGAAAAAAAGGCAATATTTATCATTTGTTTTTATTCACTTATTTGGAAGTAAACTCGGACGTAGGTTGCTTCCATCTGGGAAGCAGTATTCAAAGATTTTTAAACTCTGAGCACCTTATTTGTGAGTATTTTTCAAAATAAAGCGAAAAAACTTGTATAGGCTGACAACACTATAGACTTTTGGAAGCTCCCAAGAGACTTACGAGGAGAAAGCGCTTTGCTACCGAAGCACACAGGTATCAAAGGGAAGACTATACACGGTTTCCACATTACATTTTACCCCAAAAGGACAAACAACTCAAAAACTATTAATAATAATTGGATTTTTTTTTCAGGTGCCTATTTTACATGTGATGGCAATATAAATGTATCATTTGAGAAATATTAGCAGATAATAGCATCATAGCCTCTATATTCTTAAGATTCTCTTTGATTACTATTAACATACCTTGTTCTGATCCTAAGTAAGTCACTGTGAAAGACCTTGTTTTATGGCATTCAGAACCACAAATACCCAAACCCAGACAATAAAGAAACTTTGTCTCCAGGAATCGAATCAGGGACCTCAGAGCCGGCGACACCTTTTAAGTCAGTGCGTTTATGGCAATCTATACTAATATTATAAAGCTGAAGAGTTTGTTTGTTTGTTTGTTTGAACGCGCTAATCTCAGGAAGTACTGGTTCGAATCGAAAAATCATTTTTGTGTTGGATAGTTCATTTATCGAGGAAAACTTTAGGCTATATAACATTACGCTGCGACCAATAGGAGCGAAGCATGAGTGAAAAATGTTGCAAAAATAGTCGCGATCATAACAACAGATATTGACGCGGACGAAGTCGCGGGCACCAGCTAGTCCGCAAATATAGGTCGTTAAGACAGTTCTGAAATAGTGTGCCACTGTAACGATAAAATTGAAATTTGAATGGGAGTGGTTGCATCAATAGTTTTCACTCGATTAATACAACACAGTGTTCCTAAAAATACATTTATCAGTGTACTACCAGTTTGCGTAATGTTGCAATCATAAGTTCAGTGAAGCTTTTGATGACAGTACCTGAAAAGAAAAAAAAAACACGTTAGTTTACCTACCTGTAAAAATCACAAACATCACCTTCACAAAAGGATGATTTTTCTATCGCCAATTTCGCCACGCTCTTAAGCCTTAGTCTTATCTTTCGTCTTTATGTCACCGACACCCTTAAAACGAGAAGGGGTGGTGCATTTTATTTTTAACAGGCACAAACCAAATTTTTAAATAAATGGAGACCTCTTAGATATAGGTACCTAAATATAAAAATAAATCGTTATATTAGTCAACTTCGCCATAAATATACATAAAACTGTTACACATAGGTATCACAAGCAATACAAGTAGGTATGAACAAAACTCTTTTTTTTTTTAAACCATTTACATATCACAAACAATACAAGTAGGTCTGAAGAAACCTCTTTTTTTTGACGGCTAAGCAGCTGCACTAAGCATATGCTACGCTAAGTCAAGTATCAAATTACAATTCCAACATCAAACGGGAACGTTAATCGCTAAATTACCATATTAATTAAACTCAGCACAACACTAGTCGAGACCCGTTAATTCGGTCTAAACTGTACGACAGACGACAGCTCAATTGACAATTACAACATTTTGACATGTGTGTATGTTAAACAGCGCCATCTGTACAATAGCAACGTAAGTTGCTTGCATCAAATAGCTTGTTTTTTTTTTCAAATATAGATGTCGCTAGCTTTTTAATGTGTATTGTGTATAAAAAACCGTGGTCAAGGAAATGAATCCCTTTTTTAATCTCTGGAGCCATATTAGTCGTTTCATTGTTTGACAGTGTATTGTAAATACATTTTTGTATTCAATATCTGAACACTATGTTAGTAAGATAATTTAATGTTAGATCTCATCTATTTTTGTATCAAATTTCATCGAGATCGCTTTAGTAGTTAAGGAGTACAAGCGAAATAGACGGAAACACAGCGTTATTTATGCGCTTATGATATTAGTAAGGATTTTGTGACTTTGCTAGCTGCGGCACGTCGTGCCTTCTTATTAAGGAGACCATACGTAAATATTACGACGATTTTTTTACTCAATAGGCTACAGCTCAAAGTCAGACCCATTTAAACACCTTTAAATATAGATAAATAGAGATTTATAACTCAAAATTGAACTGACAAAAAGTGTGGAATTATCCAGTTGGTACCCGAGAATGAATCACTGACAGTCATTATGCACCCAAAAAATAAAAACTGTCATTTAATGTTGTCTGATTGAAATCAAGACAAGGGAAGGATGTGCGTATTCTTAACAAAAAAGAAATCCTTGCATCGTGAGAACGCATCAAATGATACAATGTTACATTTTTGCATATCTTTAAAATCTTTGCAATACAAAAAATATAAAAATAGGACGGACAGTAAAAAAGACTTAAGTTAGTGACGCTGCCTTTATGCATGGTCAGCTACAAACTTTGCATAATTCTATAAGATTGAAAATCGAACAGCAAATCATATCCACATCACATCCATCCAGCCTATATTATCAGTCCCCTGATGGACACAGGATTATCCAAGCGTAGGATTTTGTTGTAGTTGCCACGTTTGGCATGCGGATTGGCGATCACAGTCTGGCCAATGGTTGAGAGAAGACGCTGCTTTCCGTTTTCATTTGGAAGAACTCTTTGCACTTTAAGTCATCTATTATAAGGGCCAAAGGGGGTTGTGCTGTTCTAGTTTTCTTCCGGCATCACAAAGCACATCTTACAACCACAAATATTTATGTTAGCTAGGCTGGTAACATTTTAAAATATTAAGGTAAATACAACGAAATATGGCAGAATAAAGACATTTTCTAGACCAAACTCCAGATTAAATGGACGCATTTCACCCAAGTTCTAGACGAAATGTTCCCATGTACCTCATTTTATCGTATAACTTGTAACTGCTTCATGTGTCTAGTATGAACAAACAACAACTTTTTTTCTTTCAGTATTTAAAATCGCGCAAAAGACAAAACGATCACATATCGGGCTAACTCTAAACTAAATAACGCCACGTTGGACAATCTCAAGAACAAATAGTTGAACATTGCATTTACTTTAGACCTTTAAAGGTCGCACATCGCAAAGACTCTAGACCTAAAAGGTTGTACATTGTCAAACTACAGACTAAAAGGTCGTACATTGTTCAAACTCTGGACCAAAAAGTCGCACATAGAGAAAACTCACCGAATGGTATAATCTAATATGTGTCTGTAATAAGTCCTAAAACCTGACCTTCTAAAGTTCCAGGCACAGTGACGTCTTATTTTCAGAATTTCTGAAATAATAGTATAATGGTCGACGCGGGTCCGTAGTCTTATAGCGGTTGGCCACATGTCTGTATGAATTGGGATGTGTACAGACGGGAACAAAAGTAAAAACCTAAGAAAAAATATTTGAAATACATGACTGCCTTAGATGGGTGATATTTTATAACAATGGCATTTTAATGCTATTAGAAATTATGAAAGGAAAAGCTTTAAATAAAAACAATAGCTATTTAAGCTGGCTTAGGATCTTTCAATTGATGATTAAGACCCGATGTCTCGGTTAATGTAAAGATTCAAGGCTAATACAATTTACCTAACACCTTTACACGCCCCGTTGGTCTAGTGGTTTAAATACCGGGCCAAGATCTCGGGGTCCCAGGTTCGAATCCCGGGTCGTGCAACAAAAAGTTTCGAATTTTCGAACGTTGCTCGGGTTTGTGATCACCAACCCGCATTTGGCAAGCGTGGTGATTATGCCAGTACACCCATCATTGCTGTGGTAACTTGAATTCAATGATGGAGGCCTTTTCTCTGCAGTGGGATGAATATAGGCTGTTACTACTACTACTACTTTAAATATTGATTTTGATGGAATGACATGAACATAAGTTTATTTAGATCGGACCTTGTACCATGCACCTTGTTTTTTTACAAGTTTATTTTACTAGCTTAAGTATAGACTTTGACACTACATACATCAACATGATCACGTAAAAACTGTGATAAGAGCTGGTTTAAAAAATTGAGAACCAGTACAAGCTGGTGACAACGAACAAAGGAAGTTTCACACTGACTTTAAGTTTGTTACTTTTTTTTTTACTCGGTACTAAAAAGCGAAATTAATATCCATCAAATTCGATCAACCAAATTATACGACATAAAATATCAAAACACTTCTATCCCCGATTGTACTTGAAGCGATTTATCAAAATTCCACTGGTGTAGCTTCACTTGTATCAAAGGGCGTACATCCTCCCTTACATAGCAGCGCCAGTATTGACTTAGGATCGTTTTGTACCGAATATCACTTTGAGATGAACCACGATGAGAAATATGAAAGGGTTAGGCCAATTTCGCTGTACCATTTTCCGGGAACAATAGTTTAGGTAAATATGACCCGAAAGACAGTTGGTAATGTATATAGTAGGCCTTCTCCAAGGGTTCTGATTGAGAATACTGGAGAAATTTGGTCATGTGTTGGGGAATAGAAAAGTTAACGCCTCCAGAAATCAAGAAATCAATTTTGTGTGTTTAATAATGTGAAACACACAACTAAAAAGATTAGCGGGTTTGTGTTAGTGAACTACAAAGATCGAGTCGATGCCAAACAAGGAGTCATCGGCGACCCGACTCTTTTCATCGGTTTTTTTTATCAACAACATCATTTGATTTGATTTGATCAACAGCTCACATCAGCACCTGGAAACAGGCCTCTCCAAAAGAAGGATCTTGTCATAAACGCTACGTTTTGAATTGATTTGAGATCGCAGTTTGGCCACTAGTTAAGGGGACTACTAGAGCTAAGTCCTGCCCCCAATGATTTAATTTTATTACTTCTAAACAAAATCAATTCTCAAAAAACTAGAACAGTATCATTTTAGCAAAATACCTCTAGTATTGAATCACTGTTAACTGCTTTTCATAATATAAAAGTAATAAAATTAAATCATTGGCAGCACTTAGCTCTAGTAGTCCCCTAAGAGAAGATACTCTAGTCGCCTTTTACGACACCCATAGGAAAAAAATGGTTTTGTTTAAAATTTTTGCAAGTATTTCGTATAAAAAAAATATATACTAGAAAGAACTGGAACGAAGCAAATCCTCTCAATCCACATTTCAAACGGGAAATCCCTAAAAATCTCACAACGAGACTAGTGCGCTAACTTAATTTACTGCGACACAGTTGTAAGTCCGATCACGATTGTACTCAGAACTACAGTTGCAGAACCAAATCACAATAAGACATTGTACAGTGCAAATGTATGGTTGCAAGAAATAACTTCTATTCTGTTTTTATTGTTGTTTTGGAAAAAAAATCAGTTTACAGATATAATAAATTGCTAGCGATTACCCGCGACTCTGTCTGCATTGGAAGCGGCTATATCACACTCCGGTTATAATTTAACAGATATTATATAATATAAAGAGAAAGAAAGAAAGAAAGAAAGAAAGAAAGATTCATTTAAGATATTATCTCTTTAGAGATCACTTTGATCATCTCTTGAGAGATTTTAACTAAATCAGTTTTGGTTTATTGACTCCCCATACAAACTTCTATTCCTCAAACGATGATTATGTAAATAAAATTTATTCCATCTTATTTTCCGGTACTCAAGCTATGTCCATGTTAAAGTTCATCTAAATCGGTACAGTGATTTTTGAGGTAAATTGATACAAACATATAAAAATACAGGTCTTTCCTATTTATATTGTATAAGTACTGTGATAAGGGTTATTGCCGTGACTCATGTGAGGTGGCGGTTGCGGCGGCCGATGAAACCGTCAATCCTATCTATAATTATATTAGGAGAGAATCAAATTGAATTGTTGTGTCGTTGTCAGGTTCACAGGTGTAATCTCAGATCATATAAAGAAGGAGATATGAAATAATTACTCGTAAATCCTTAGCGAACCCGTGTCTCCGTATTATCATAGGGAAAGTATATTTCTTTCCCTATGGTATTATTTATGTGTGCAACGCAACTACAATAACACTGTTGTAACTATAAGGATCACACTAAATCAATTTACAACGCTCATTGGTGCGCACACAAACATGGACCCAATCACAGCGGCTACCACTTACTCGCTTACACAATGCGTCATTTGGTGTGTGCAAATTTGTGCAGCGACAATGACTGGTCGCGAACGCACACGTCGGGCAGCGAACGCTTCGATTAAACCTCGATCCATTGCGCAGTCGCATAGTACTCATAACACAGCTAGTTACTATCAAACCTTCAATGTATATTGTGCTGATACAATTATCGTTACATGGATTTTTTTGTGGATGGAGTACAATAGTTCTGTTTGCCCATATCGGTTTCGCACGCGCCACGCCCCCATTTCATATCTATTCCTTTATATGATCTGAGGGTGTAATAGACCTTAGTAGCTGTATTTCTTTTTTAATTATTCTTTTTAAAAAATCTAAGATTTTATTTTATCAATGTGTGTGATTGTTTGCTGTCCCAAATAATTAAAAATAAAAAATAAAAATAAAAATATAACATAAGGATGATGCAGATTTAGATACAGCTTTGACCATAAGTACGAGTATATCCCACTAAGTAATCTAATGTGCACTTGTGTTTCCTCATTATATCGCTCTGTCCCATTCACTTTATCATCATCATCATGATCATCTCCGCCAAACGACACCACTTAACTACTGAGCAAGCATGGGTCTCTCATAAGGATACTCCACTTACATATAAGGCTGCGTTTTCACTGACGCGGAGCTGGGCGGAGTGGAAGCGGACTGTGATAATCTGAACTGTAGATATTTAATAGAATAAATAAATACTTTAATAAATAAATGTGGACAACATCACATACATGGTCCTGATCCCAATTTGAATAACTATTTAAATCACTCGTATTTTGGTAACCAGAAAAAACGAAGTGGTACCTTCTTTGTTGTACCAAACACCCAGACTGGAGACAATGTAGAAAAAAACTTTTTTTCGGAAATCGAAGCCGGAACCTCGGAGCAGATGAAACCATGAAAACCGATGTGTACCTACGCCACTCCGCCACGGAGCTCGTCACTTTGCTAAAAATAACGGCCTATAACCTCGAAGTCATTCGGGTTCGATCCGAGTACCTACCCATCATTGCTGTGAAAACTTGAACTCAATGATGAAGGCCTTTGCCCTGCAGTGGGATGATTGTAAGCTGTTACTTTAATTTAACACGATAGTTAACCCCACAGAACATGGAAAAAAGGTTAGAAAGGCTAAGTAGGCGGCCACAGAGGTCATGAGCAAATTCTCATACTTCTGCCCAAACATTAATGTAAAGGTACGAGTAGACTTCAGAGCAATGCGGCTTGCGTCGTGCGTCATGCGTCACTTGCGGCCCACGCGGCCATGCGGCTGTACTTTGAATTAAAGGAGTGCGGCCGCGACGCTTCGCTCATACACTCCTTTAATTCAAAGTAAAGCCGCATGGCCGCGTGGGCCGCAAGTGACGCATGTCGCACGACGCAAGCCGCAAGCCGCATTGCTCCGAAGTCTAGCTTAAGTGAGCACGTGATTGGTTTCTTTGCGTGACCAATAGCGTTGCGGTTGCGCGACGTTAAAAGAGTTCGTTGATTGGCATTCTTTGAACTCGTTTATGGGTACGAAAGCACATTGACATGGTTTTGTCACCTGTACTGTATTAACATTTAGCTACATCTAGCAACTTTTTTTTAGGAAGAAAATCTGGCAGTCTAGCAAAATTTTAAAATTATTTAGCTACCTACGTAAAGCTAGCAGCTGGCAACACTGGTTCTCATACTTGGCGCAAGAAAGCCTTTCTAACCTCTTTACATGTTCTATGGTTAACCCCAACGCTACTAAGTTCATCAGTGGTTGTCAAGTTTAACATTACCTGACCTAAATACAGGGCGATTTTGCTAACGTACAGGATGTTCAGCTAACAAACTTCTAGCACTTAAGCGTTCTGTGTTTACGGTGTGCCTGAGCAGTAAACTAAAGACTTAACCGCCTCATACGGCTCTAAGCTTCAGAGCTAACGTGGCAGGATCTGAACGAGCTTTAACACCGTGCAAAAATAGGTAACCAAGGCGTTGAGAGAGTTCTCTTTCTCTCTGTCTTTTTTTCAGCGTGTTAGATTAATGGTTTTACAAGCCGAAACCAGCATAATATGATACTAGCTGACCCGGCAAACGTGGTTTTGCCATAAAAATTATTAAATTACTAAAATGGCTATTAAAAAGTAGGGGTTGGTGATAAAAGGGTACAAAATTTAGGGTTGAATGTATTTTTAATGCCACATTAAAGAAAAATAAAAACATAAAATTTTGTCCAAAAATTTATCACTCATTGCAGGGGTATGAAAAATAGATAGTAGCCGATTCTCAGACCTACTGAATATAAAATTTGGTAAAAATCAGTAAAGCCGTTTCGGAGGAATAAGGTAACTAACATTGTGACACGAGAATTTTATATAAGATTAACATAAATGCATAACAATACTATTGTATGGTAAAGGGTTATTTATTCTTGCATAAGGTGATTATATATCATTAATTACCATTTTAGTAAACAAATAGAGGAATCCCCAAAATGTACGAGATGTACATCAAATGTTCAATTAGGATGAAATTTTGATCTAAACATTTTAGAAATAATTAGTAACATTATCAAATTCATTCCAGTCGAGACGGGTAGTACAATAGTAAATAGGAACGAAATTAATTTATCATTGAGACACACATACGTTAAGAACGCAAGATGAATATGTAAAAATATTTAATTAAAAAACATGAAGAATGCTACTTGCGTCGAAATCAGAGACATTATTATAACAACATATCAACAAAATACTTTTATAGTAAAAACAAATAAGTTTTACCAGTACCACGTTTTTTTTTCCAATGTATGCATAACGTCACATTACAATACCATGTTGAACGAAACATTAGACTTTCAAACTACTTAATAAGTTATACAAGATCATAATATGATCTTGTATGACTTCTATACTGATTTAAACTTCCATAGTCACTATTACTAGAGTTGATTGATACGGGGTTTATACCATGTACACACGGCGGCACATCAGACTATACATGTTGACCTTGAGACCGCCTTTATGGCCTACATAATAAAAGCTGTTATCGCAGTTCAACTGTTTAACTTGATGTGCTGTCGAGTGTACCTTAGTTTTTATGAGTTCCCGATATTTCGGCACTGTTGCAAGCGCCATGATCACGGGAGAACTGATCAGTTCTCCCGTGGTAAGTAAAAACTAAGGTACATGGTATAAACCCCGTATCAATCAACTCTTGTATGACTTCTGTTGCACTATACACTTTTTGTTTTGTTTTATTGGTGGCGCCATTACATGTTTTTACCTTAACAAAAAGATTCGAATTTTCGAACTTTGCTCGGGTTTGTGATCACCAACCCGCATTTGGCAAGCGTGGTGATTATGCCAGTACACCCATCATTGCTGTGGTAACTTGAATTTAATGATGGGGCCTTTTCCCTGCAGTGGGATGATTATAGGCTGTTACTTACTTACTTACTTTTACTACCTAAAACTTGTCAAATCCTGTCAGTTTTAGTCTCCTTCGAATAACTTAATAGGTACTATGTTCTAGGAGAAATGACATTGTTCTTCTTTTTCTCAACATAGGTATCCCATTACTCCCATCCCATTCGAAGCGCTCAAAGCCCAATGCTTCGTGGTGATCAGTTTTTGTTAATAATGTTAAGCAACGCCGGGAGTGGTCACTCGTTGGATACGTGACCGTTTGTGACATCATACCATGAGCGCTTCCGTGCTTCGGAGGGCGCGTTAAGCCGTCGCGTCGGTCCCGGCTGTTATCGCGATATAACAGTCGTTTAGCCCCGTTGGAGGCCTTCGGGCGGCTTTAGGGTGGTGGGATCTATCTCGTAGTGGTCCACCCTGGGCCACAGCATCTTTGGTTTTCTAACCAATGATGATGGAAAACAGATCCCTCAGATCCCTCTGCGGTGGAAGGCTTCGTAAGAGGCTGCATGGATGCTGCCACCCTCCTGCCGGAGTCCAGCGCCAAACAGTTTTTCTGTGTTCCGCTGGTGTGTGGGAGAACCAGTACCTCTGGGTAAGCTCGCTCCATCTTAGGCTTCTTTTTAACCATATAGTTGAGTATATAGTCAAGAGCAAGCCCATTATTTATTTAAAAAAAAGGCTTCAGAAACAGGCCTCTGACGTGACATATTGTTTTTAATCGTACAATTTCATCATGGCGACTTGTTCGCCATTTTGTTCATCAGTGTGTATATCAAACAGCTATAAAGGAATGTGAATATCAGGGTTAATATGTATTCGGAATATCAAAGGGCTTTATTACACACTGAAACCAGTTGATATATCAAAATTAAATAATTAATATGACAGATATCAAACTGAACATCTAAAGCACCAAAGTAAAGCAACCGTAAGTCTAATTACATTATCGTTAAGTTTCTTAAAGTAAAGTGACTCATCCCACTGCAGGGAGGCCTTCATCATTGAATTCAAGTTACCACAGCAATGATGGGTACTGGCATAATCACCACGCTTGCCAAATGCGATTGGTTGGGTTTTGTTGCTTAGTTGCCAAGTTAGTTTTTGTGGCCTGTCTATTTATAAAAAGGGATCTAAATGACCATGTTCATTGATGCACATATCTGAAGCTATTTCAGCAGACTGAAGAAAGTGGCAAGACTATAAGGGTTTTTTTGTTAGCTTCAGAACACTTTTTTAAGCAAGTGCGAGCCGGACGCGTGCACTGAGGTTTACACAATACTGCAATTGTGTGGCAGCAGAGAAATTGTGTTAAATGTCTACTAATGATTAGTAAAAAAAATTCACTTAATACTACACGGGGTTTACAACGGGCAGGCGCCCGCGACCATGATTCGTGCCATCGAATCAAAATGTCGGGAAGGTAAAGTATTATTTTTTACCTTTAAATTCATCCGGGTGCAGGAAACTTCGTGTAGCTTTAAGAGGAAACACTACGGTCGAGAGATTTGAAAAATAGGTATTTGTAAAATCTATTGCTGTCGCGCAGTCCCGAACGCCTCCACCGCAGAGCGCGATAGAGACAACTGCATTTGGACCGAAAATACCTACTAAAAGCACACAAAATCAACGTTTCGTAGTCCCCCGATTCCTTTTCCAAAACTAGACGGATTTAAATACTTTTTTCATTAAAAATTAAAGAAAGGCTTTGGCCGTGTTCGTATGTTTAGCTTTTTTTCTAAAATTTTGCCAAATTTGTTTTCTGCATGTTTGAGCACAGTGAAAAATCTGGCGAATTTTTTAGATTTTTGGAGGCTCATATCTCTTTTATTATTTAATTCATGAAAAAAAGGAAAACAGAAACATGCTAATAGTGGCCATAGATTTTTGTAATAAAAATTATTGCTCTACTGGCATTATCCAGGGAGGAAACAGGGGACTACGTTTGTATGTAAAAACGGCCCTTGTGTTTCCTCTTCAGTATAATTGTTAAAAATGTCACAAGGTAGTTTAAATTCCTATAAAAAAAAAACATTTTATTGATTTTTAAGAAACAACTTCATACCTGGCTTATGAATAAATGCTTTTACTCACTTCAGGAGTTCTTTAGCAATTGATGTCTAGACTTGTTGACTCAGTTTTTTTTTTAAAATGTCACTTTTTTCATTTTGTATTTATTATTTGTAACATTAATAATTTCAATATTTTTGTAGTTTTTGATCAATTGTATTTTTATTTTAAGAATATTGGTGATGACAAAGAAAAAATAATATATATGAAGTTTGTGACATTTCTTATTTAATTTTTATATCATGATATTTGCATGACCTGTAGGCTAAACATGAGGATTCATTTTGACATTGTAACAGCTTTAAATTACCATGTTAATAGCAAATAAATATTATCTGATCTTATCTTATCTTATCACATAGACTATCTCATCACTAAAACCGATATTTTCCGGACTCATTTTAAGTTTTTCTTTTTATTTTCTTTAGATACGGAATCCCACAAAAACCCTTATAAGTAACTTTCATTACTAGAAACAGAAAATAACTTAGTCTTACTTCCTTTTCACACATCCTGCATTACATTCTAATCCAAATACACACCAAACAAGGACTGAAAAATATACTCATCCTAACAATATAAACAATGGTTTCCCCGTTCGTTCTAATAAAATTATCATTCCATTAAATTGTCCTTTCCTCTGTCAACAATCTGAATAAACGTGAAAAAAATCACAAGTCCAGAGTATGAAAACAATGAATTTAATTTCCCGCTCGGCTTGTAGATAGCGTCAATTTCAATTTTGAATTCAAAATGAACTCTGTACTTTCGGTTACAAATTCAACCCTATTCCAATAACGGAGCGTTGAAATTAAAGTTGAAACAATCGAGATTTAGGCGGTACAGTCAACACATTATTCCGTAATGAGCCTCCTTATTTCGTGCAATAATAGGTATATAATTTCTGGTCCAAAAGGATATTTTTTAGTTCGTTAAAAGGGTCAGATTTTGGGGACCCTTCTGTTTTACCGATGATTATTACAGAATAAGTAAAGATTACTGAATTCCCATTTTAAATTGTGTTTTGTTACAAAATCATCTTTTGAAATCGCTTCATTGGTTTATGTAGTAGTGGGCCAAAATCCTGGGTGTTAAGTTCAATCCTCCGGTCGGGCAACAAGATTTTCGAAAGTTTGTGATCACCAACCCGCTGGATGCGAGAAGCCGAGGATCGACTTAAGTGGCGTGCATATGGAGAGGCCTATGTCCAGAAGTGGACTGCGATAGGCTGACGATGATGATGATGATGATGATGAACCCGCACTTGTAACACACAGGAAGAGAAGGGGTGGTGCTATTCCTTTAGCGTAGACTTTGGCTTCTAATGTAATTGAAACTACGCCAGAGATCAGTTACCTACTGCTTTAGATAGCTTATTCTTTAAGCTTTAGTTTTTTCTCGATAAAACTTATCCTGATGTTATCCGAGAAACTCCGTCTAACGGCCGGTCCTAATAACCTATATATCTTCAGTTTTGGCATATCGGAGGTATAAAAAACTTCTGTCTTTGTTTCTCTGGACAGCAAAATCAGAGATAGAAACTGTTTCCTATCTCCGAAATGTCAAAACTGGCGATAAATAGATTATTGGGAAAGTAAAGCTTTCCCTGTAGTCCACTGAGCTTTAAGCTGTGTACACGTTGACGTCTAGATTTCGTCAGGATGCCATAGTTAAAGCCTTTCGTACAAAGTTAAGTTCTAAATGTAATACACATAGCAAAATATAGTTATTATAATGGAATGTATATGATGACAGCCGATAATATGTAATACTGTAAGTCTTGAATAAATGCCGGATTAAAAAAGGAATAGCAGCACCGCATATTTTTCTATGGGTGTTGCTAAATTTTTTACATAGTTCTTGGTATATTAATCGTTTATTTACATAGAACTTTATAAAAATAAGAGCTATATTCCCTTAAACTTGTAAAAATATGCGTTTTATGCGGCGAAAACGCACGGAATCCTTTTTTTAAGATAACTTAGTACCTAGTTCGATTTTTTTACAACTTCAAGGCACCGTAGACTTGAATAGGTTTTAATTTTAACTCGATACATTTAAGCGTACCCGCAATAAACGGTCTTCGACAAACAGACAGACACTTTTACCTTCGGACTGACATGCGGACGGTAAGATAGACAACTAAGTGATCCTACATCTTGTCCTACAATGGTTCCGATTTTTCCTTTTGTGGCACGTAACCCTAAAAAGGTCATTTATAAGCTCGTACCAGAAACAAATATCGAAGTCGCTTTTTGCAAACATTTTGACAGTCAGTAGTCTAAACTTAAAAATAGAACAAGACATTCGTCTAACGCCCATTTGCGCATGCGACCGGAAAGCCGTATTTATAATTTATAACCACTAAATAAGAACGTTAAACGTAATGTCGTAATTTATTTCGGTTACAAACGTAAGCCCATAAATCTTCAGTAGGTAATATCAAAGTATGATTTTGGAGCGAAAGAAAGTTTTTGTATGACGTTACATATACTATTCGACAGCAAACAGAATGAATCAAAAAATTTTGAGCAGAATGAAGTATGAGACGCCCTGTATGAAGAGGAAAGGTGTACAAAAATATCATCCCTTAATAATAGCTGCTCGGAGAATATTAATCCTATTTTAAAAACAGCTCTTTTGGTTTTTATTATTAAAAAAACCGGCCAAGTGCGAGTCGGACTCGCGCACTGAGGGTTCCGTACCAACTTTAACTGAATTAGGGTTCCACTTACTTCCATTTAACCAAAATACCACAATATTTAATAAACTGCAGAAATAACTTTGTTTTTCATAGTGTTTGTAAATAGGACAAAGTTATATTTGCGGTTGGTAAAAATGTGATATTTCTCAAAAACTACCCGTTTGATCTCGTTCAAACTAATTTTTGTTGAAAGTGTTAGTAAGATCTACATTATACATATATTTTCAACCCAAATTTTCACTTGCTTAGTTTAAAAGTTAGAGGGGGCGGTACGCCCATTTTACCACTCTGGAAGCGTCTATCTTCCAAACGTTAGACTTTTGGAAAAAATTGTTTTAGATACTTCTATGTCATTTTGAAAGACCTATCCATAGATACGCGTAGGTTAGAGTATATATTTTTTTTAGTTTTATGTGTGGTACCCATATCATATTTTTTATTTTTTTTATGAGAATCGTAAAGCAATACTTGTACACAAATATTTGTACTGTGCGAGGATCGAACCCGAGACCCATGGCTCCTCAGCAGCGTTTACTACCGCTGATCCAAATGGTCGCAGAAAAATCGGTAGTATAAATTTTTTTATTCCCAAAAAAGCACGCTTGACTCTAAATTTTATTTGGTATACACAAAAATAGCTGAAAAATTCAAAGATTCATTTTTAGCTCTGAATATATCTTACACACCTTTCCTTTTTTTTTATTTCTTCAGAACTACAAACTTTTTGAATCACCAATTTCAAATGATTTAGATTTTCACAAGAAATTCACCAGTCTTTGTGTACCCTTTCATTATTCAAAATTTCGTACTTTAAGGAAACTTTTCTAATAATTTCTAACAAAATTAATCAAAGGCAATGACGTTAATTACAAAAAGGGAACTGGGTCGATCTCACTATGATTTTTAGTGATAAATTAAAAAAAAAATACCCTAGGAACTTCGCAATTGGTAATTTAATTAAAACTTCGGCAGAATCTTCGCCAAATCTCGTAAGTTTAATCAAACTTTTACATGAAAGGAAAAGCTGACTATGTTCTATCAAATTATGGCTACGGACTTGTCAAAAAATTTCGTTTGTTTAATTGAGTTGCGTTTGATATAAAAAAATATCAAATAATATTTTTGTAGGTATCGTTTTCAAGGGAAAATTTACCACTGCACTGGCGAGCATTAATTTTGTTTCCCGCCTTCTACCACTTCTCACCCTGTAAGTGTCATTACACGTGATTGATAAAGTACTGCCAGCGACAAAAAAACAAGACAGCAAAAATAAAGAACAACATTAAAAAACAGCTGAGCGATAATTGAGAAATATTATCCTACCTACTCAGTTGCAGAATCTGAATATTAAGCGAAGACAAATTAAGTGATAATCTTTATATTCCGTCATATATTGCGGATTTGGCAACCTGTTATTAAAAATCATTACTTTAGTAACTGTCATTTATATCGTGTAGTTGTAATATTAAAATTACATCGTTCGTCACTTAAAACATATTAACACCAAGTTTTAAGAGTCACACGTCGATTTCAATCGTGTTGTATTTGTTGAAGTGAATAAGAAAATATACATAAGTACATTTTCTTGAGGATTTATAAGAATACAAATTTAAAAAACCGGCCAAGTGCGAGTCGGCCTCGCGCACTAAGGGTTCCGTACCAACTTTAACTGAATTAGGGGTCCACTTACTTCAACTTACCTAAAATATCACAATATTTTGTTGACTGCAAAAATTACTTTGTTTTTTATAGTGTTTGTATAAAGGGCAAAGTTATATTTGCCGTTGTTGAAAATGTGCTAGATACTCCTATCATACAAACCGGTAAATATCAGTAAATAAACTTGAAAAATTAGGTCTCAGGCGGGACAACGCTCGCTTACAGCGATAAGAATATGCTTGAAAAATGGATGCTTATGACTTAGTGTCTCGGTGGCTGAATGGTAAAGCGCCACGCCTGGCATGCGAGGTAGTGCGGGTTCGAATCCCGCACAAGACATAATTTTTCAAGTCTAAATACTGAAATTACCGGTTTCAATATAAATATAAACAGATATTCGTTTTGATACAGCCAATAAGGCTTTCATATTCAGTTTTAATATAATGTGACAAATGCATTTACCATGGTCATTGTTTTGTATTAGTTTTCAATATTTTAGCACTGTTGCAAGCGCTAAGTTTATAAGTATAACTGTCATGGCACTTACAACAGTTCAGTGTTTATTCTATGTTATTTTCGATTAGTTTCACAGGTTCACAATAACGACATACCACGTAAGACCCTTAACAGAATTAAATTTACATAGTTATAGCTTTTAGTACCGAAAAACTATTAACCAGTTGATGGAATCATCTATGTGTGGTTATTAAATACATTTATATGGAATAATTGCTATTTGGCACGCAAGAACTAGAGTTTCTGTAACATTAATAATAAATCATGATTTGGTCTATTAGCTTCGGTAGTTTTTGAAACCGGTAATATTTTATTCTATATGCATATCAATAATTTATTGTGTAACTGCTAGCCTCAGCCGATGGATTTATTTGGGCGAAATAGAAAAGAGAGATCACCCTACAAATAAATATTAGCATAAATGAAGTTCAAATCTAAATAATAGGTATTATGATCGTAAAAAATTGTATGAATGTTTATATTAGGGCACTCAGGGCCTTCAATTAGTCAGGACGTCTAGATAGTCGTCATAGATCTGCGTGTTTAGCACTCAATTTGACTTGACTGAGTATCTATATGCAGTCTTAGGGCAAAGGCCTCCATCATTGAATCAAAGCAACTTGCCAAATGCGAGTTGGTGATCACAATCCCGATCAATGATCGAAAATTCGAAACTCATTTGTTGTTTCATAGTTTAAGTAAATATGTAGTAGACCCCAGGCGCTTTTACACGTCTCAATATTTGAATAGAGTAAGTGCAAGAAAATTAATTTCTTGTCAGTCTAGGACTAGTCTCATAAGAAGGCTCAAGATCACCCAGCGAGCAATGGAGAGAGCGATGCTTGGTATTTCCCTACTCGATCGAATCAGAAATGATGAGATCCGCAGGAGAACTAAAACAACCGACATCGCTCGAAGGATTGCATCGTTGAAGTGGCAGTGGGCGGGACACACAGCGCGGAGAACCGATTTCCGTTGGGGCGGAAAGGTTCTCGAATGGCGACCACGTACCGGACGACGTTCCGTGGGCAGGCCCCCTACAAGGTGGACCGACGATCTGATCAAGGTGTCGCGGGAAGCCGCTGGATGCGGACAGCACAGGACCGATCGTTGTGGAGATCCTTGGGGGAGGCCTATGCCCAGCAGTGGGCGTCGTTCGGCTGATATGATGATGATGATGTCAGTCTAATCCATCCCCATAATTCAAAATTTTAACAATAAGTTCGTGACAAATAGCTTTTAAAAATAAATATGGGCATTAAATTTAAGAATTTATACAATACTTTAAAGTAACAACATTTCAATTAGAATTAACGCTGTTTGCTCTATGAATAATGATCGCCGCCATTTTGAAAGTGTGCCCCTGGCGGTATTCCAAGGGATTAAACTATTACGAATTCTGTGTTTTTATTTACAATTCTGAATCTTATTCTTAGGAAGTAAACGTCGAGTTTCGCTTGTCATTTCTACTGAATAGGGGATGGAATCACGGCTTTCTCAAATACTCAAATCCAAGGTTTTGTCTGTGAAATATAACGTGAAAAGTGCGAAAGCCGTCCACAACAAAACTAGCTCGGATATTGTTGGAGTTCCTTTCTTAATCAACCGACGAACAACAAGAGGTTTTGGATTCGATGAGCGTAGGTACGAGTAAGTATATTTTTTATACTTGAACTATGATCGTAACTTTTTACCAGTCTTACTGATTGTTTTGCTTGATAGAGTAGCTCAAGTAGTAGGTACTATTTCAATTTGATATGATAGTCACATAAAACTAGCTTCATACTTACGTTTGTGCCCACAGAACATGGAAAAAGGTTAGAAAGGCTGTGATGTGCCAATTAATTTTGTATGAGAACTGATGTCGCCGCAAGCGCCCCACTACACTTAGCCCCTAATTCGCGTAACGGAATCGTATCACAATCGTAATTGAACGACAGGTTTTTGACAGTTTTAATATGGGCTAAATGTCAAAATCGTCCAATTCAATCACAATCGAACTGAGATTCGGTTACGCGAATTAGGCCCTAACGGGTTCAAATAACGCCAATCAAGCGAATTCTATTGACGTCGCGCGACCAATAGGGTCGCGTGACGTCAAAAGAAACCAATCACAACGCTTACTTACAAGCATTTGCTCATAGCCTCTGTGGCGAGCCTGTCCCGCCTACATTGCCTTACTAACCTTTTTCCATTATCTGTGGTTGTGCTCGTGTTCACTCCTCGTTCTAAGTATCGCACGGGTGACAGTTAGTGAAATACAAAATAGCCTATGTCCTTTCTCAAGGTTAAACCAATATATCTTCATACCAAATTTCACAAAAAAATCAACTAAGTAGTTAAGGCGTGACAGCATTACAGACAGACAGGCAGACTTAATTTCGCATTTAAATATTAGTACGGATAGTAAGGATGACTCTATCCGGGAGGGTTGGCAAAAAAAATTACTAACGGTTCCGGGTTGTGTACTAACAAATTCATAATTCGAATTTTACTAAGTCTCAAGCTACAGTTACCTAGCCCTTAATAACATTTTTTAATTTGATATCACAATTAAAGAACCTGATTCAAAAGGAGGTTTTAAGTATTATAATTTTATAATTAACAAATCTAAAAATCCATACAAACACCTGCGGCGGGATGCGGAAACCAATGACAGTGGAAAGATAATTATTTCACAAAAACCGAACCAATTCCGGAACCAATTCAGTTTAATCCCGACCCTTTTATCTAGAGGTTTGCAACAGCCAAAATCTCCTCATGTATAGCGGTAATTTCAATTTGCGCGGTAACCATTGCTTAGTAGGAACAGATTTTATTAAAATCATTGCTGATTGAATTTTGACGGCAATCTATATATAAATATATAAAATGAATCCCTATTTCCCTTGGTCATCGCATCACGCGTGAACGGCTGGACCGATTTCGCTAATTCTTTTTTGGTTTAGTTTGTTACTGTCAGGATAATGTTATTATGAAAGACAAAAATAAGAATATTGCGCGGAAAATTAGAAATTTTAAGAAATTTCAATCACCATACTAAATTATTTGTTATGTAACCTTATCGCTTTTGACAATTTAAACTTTTTTAATGTATGGCGTTCGACATAACATTCACGAAATGCGTGCTGCAAATATCGTCAAATATAAAAAAAACTGAATTTTGCACATGGCCAGTTATGTCGCCTGTTACCGTGTCGGAATACCAACAAAGCTATTTATAAACCCACCAGAAAAAAATACAAAGAATGTTGTGTATCTATATTTTATCTGTATATCTGTATTTTTATTTTACAATTTCGTTATCAATATTTATAGTTAAAGACAGGACAACGTCTGTCGGGTCCGCTAGTATATTATAATTTTGAATTTAAAACTATGTATTAATATTATACTACGGGAACCGTACCTTTTCCCGGTATAAAAGTAGCCTATATGTTATTCCAGCAAATAAATAGACATCGTGCCTTTCAATTAGATTTAGCGTGAAAGGGTAACAAACATTCATACATGCTCATAACTTTCGCGTTTAAAATACCATCAATCTTCCATCTTAAGAGGAAACACTACGGGCGAGAGAATTGAAAAATAAAAAAAAGTAGTAAAGTAACAGCCTATATCATCCCACTGCAGGGAAAAGGCCTCCATCATTGAATTCAAGTCACCACTGCAATGATGGGAACTGGCATAATCACCACGCTTGCCAAATACGGGTTGGTGATCCCAAACCCGAGCAATGTTCGAAAATTCGAAACTATTTGTTGCCCGACCCGGGGATCGAACCCGGCACCCCGAGATCCTGGCCCGGTATTTAAACCACTAGACCAACGGGGCGTTATTGAAAAATAGGTATTTGTAAAATCTATTGTAGTCGCGCAGTGCCAAACGCCTTCACCGCAGAGTGTGATAGAGACAACTGCTTCTTGGACCGAAAATACCTACTAAAAACACACCAAATCAACGTTTCGTAGTCCCCCGATTACTTTTCCAAAACTAGACCGATTTAAATACTATTTTTCATTAAACGTTAAAGAAAGACTTTGGCCGCATTCGTATGTTTTCATTCATTTCTAAAATTTAGCCAAATTTGTATTCTGGATGTTTGAACACAGCGGAAAATCTGGCGAATTTTTTTCGATTTTTGAGGGTTCATATCTTATTTATTAATTAATTTATGAAAAAACAGAAAACATAGAAACATGCTAATAGTGGCCATATATTTTTGCAATAAAAATTATTGCTCTACTGGCATTATCCAGGGAGGAAACAGGGGACTACGTTTGTATGGAAAAACGGCCATTGTGTTTCCTCTTAAGGAATACATATTAAGTGATTACGTTTTAGTTTCACAATTAATGATTGGCCACACGCAGTGATCAAAGACTTTCTTCTTATGACACTGAGAATGTATTTCTAAAAACAGAAAACAGCGAATTGAATCGCTTACATTTCTAAGTGTTTTTATTAAGCTATTGCATAGCTTCTATTGCGGGCCTTGAGCGTGGAGACCGAATCCAGAAATTCCGTAACGAAAATAATCTAACACCCACACCCACACACTCGGGGCGAGGCACGATCGAACAATTTTGAATTTCCGAAATTTAAAAGAATTTAATAGAAAATAAGGATTTTGACAGTATGGTTGCCTATGGTAACCATATCTGCCAAAATAACAGAAAAATTTAATTACAAAAGTCAAAATTAGAAAATACATAAAATTATAAAATTAAGCTATTGCATAGCTTCTATCGCGGGCCTTGAGCGTGGAGACTGAATCCAGAAATTCCGTAACGTAAATAACCTAACACCCCCCCACTCCGACCGGCACATGATACTTTTTAGTTTTATAATTGCATAAGTTGATAAAAAATGCTATGCAATAGCTTTACCGCGGCAGTCTACGAGTGCCACACGTCTTTTTTTTTATCTTCCGTAGTCATGGCTAAACCGTCAATGTATCCTGAACACTTTCAAACAATACTTAAGGGATGGCAAAATGTAAAAATAAAACGTAATCGATCTAATAATACCCGATTAGTGGTTGTTTCAGTTATTTCAAATACATTATCGATACTGTGGATTAAAATATCAAACACAGGATTACGTTCGAATGAAAGTGATTGATTTAAACATTGAAATGTATTCTGTATACATATAAATTGGACTCGTTTGATTATTCCGAGCGCTTTCGAATATGTTTGTTTAGAATTTTTTTCAGATGGTAGAGTTAATTTTTCTCATGATTTGTTACTAACAGTAAAAATATTATTGTAGGTTTATTGTGCATATTTTATCATTATTTTGACCCGTTAAAAAGACCGAGGAGAATGATGTATTCTACGCGTATGTTTGCTGAAAATACATAACTTATGTCAGAACTGTTTTTTTTAAGTCTTTCAAGTAAAGGCTCGAAAAAAGAAGGGTGATTCTATTCCTGAACTAATTATAATGATCCTACGTACAAAACTCGTGGTGGGCGAGTTCGAATCACATTTGTACGGTATTTTTTATATTTATATAGATTGGTTTTTGGGCTTGGCAGTCCAATGCACATAGATCTTTCTTAACGTTTCGAACCACAAGCGATTTTAATTGTGTCTGGAATAACCCATGCTCGAAGGGTTGAAGACATTCGCCATAATGGCAGGCAGGTTAGCAAAGGCAGGACTGCAACCGCAATTTGGCTAATTATGGTGAAGAAGTGATGCCACCGCCATCTGCTAGCAGCACTCCTTTACCTTACTCATTGGGTCGTGACTATAATCATCTTTAATTAAGGAATCCTGAGTGCCATCCTCACTCACACAAGTTGATTGTTGTCAACTACAGGGTTCACAAACTAATTAATCGATGAAGACCTTAAGACAAGCAACGTCAAGTACCTAATCAGCTGGTCACATTGCGAACAGAGAACAAATTTCCGACGTATTGTTGATCGAACAACTACATATTATTCCGCTAAATAGAATAGTTATTGTGATTAGTACTTTTTAGTAAGGTCTACCAATGATTAAACAATTTATTTTCAAAAAATTACGAAATACACACACAGAAAGAGACAGAGATAAAGACACAGAGAGAGAGAGACCCGCACGCACGCAAACACACACGCACAATGTAGGTACAGATTCGATAATTGCTAATGGATATTTTGAAACTGTTTTTTTAAGCAAATTGCTTGCGAAAATTGAAAACACAGTCCCAACCAGTCGACTGCCTTTAAGTGGGATAAAAGTTGGCCATATTGGATCATTTGAATCTTTCTTATGTTCAGTTTTTCAGCGGTCAGCTCAGCACAGCAAAAGTTTTTATTATATCTACTTGAGACCTGTAAATGGTTGCAACAGTTACTCAACATCAAATGATAAATGTCCAAAACAATCTGAACCCCCACTGCATTGACCGCCTGTGGAATAAAAGTGCAACTTAAAGTGGTAGATTACACCTTGACTCCACACTAAATTACACTCTATGGGCATTACTTTAATGGTCAAAACCGCGTTTATTATAGCTTCCGCCATAAACCTATTCCCCAAACAATACAAAACTCACGGAAACACATTCGACATCATATGGTGTGGTTCTAAATAATTAGTATTGCAATGCGGGATATAAACTGGTTCATTTCACGGTTTTTATTGCTAAAGCCATAAAGCTCAATTTAGGCATAAATAACTTACGCAAGTGAGCTAGTGTATAGCTGTAAAGGGATGCGAAAGTAGCGATAGCTATTATATCGATAAACGTCATGTTGTCTCAATATAACAAATTTAGTCATTTTCAGGGTTCCAGACCTCAAAAGAATTTTCACAAAATTGTCAGCAATTTAGATTTTTAAACAATATTTGCAGCGCAAATACTGCAACTAGCTGTTATTGTTAAATGGCAGAATTCTGGCAATGTTCAAACATTTGAATATTGGCCATAGCAAACTATATCGGTACGCTTGAACTAACTAACAAACAATAGATCGTTGTAGGTATAGATATTTATTACTTTGTCTGTTTCTGTCATTTTGAGGATAGCAAACCAAATTTCAAGGTAAAAAATCAGATCAAGTAAGCACGAGAATAAAGAATTAGAAACATTATTAACAAAGTTAATTTATGCAAGCATGTTGACACTCTTACCATCGATTTTGAGTTTGAGTATTCAAAGTACTTGCTTAAATAGTTACTTACTTTAGGATCACAATAGTGTATGACATTGTAAGAAAGAAAAAGATATCGATAGACCGTTCACATCACTAATGTACGGAGGCTTATGAAACGGGTTGTAAATGGAAATAATGGTTAAATAAAATACTAGTTATTTCGGGCAATGTTCCCGTAAATTCGGCAATTTGACCTAAATAGTAATCTCATAGCCTATTTTCATTAACACGTGAAGGTACAAACAATAATTAACCCTACGAAATTTTCGTAAAAATTTACCACTACCCAGTCATACACAACATATAGACATTAAAATAAAGTTAATTAAAAAAAAGTGGACAACATCACACACATTGCTCGGTACCGAAAGGAAACAAACAACTATTAGGGGTTAAAGTATGAAATTGCCGTTTTGTATGGACGAAATCGAGAAAAGTCATTTTTCCATACTAGCAATTTTTTAGTTTTTTTAAAAACGCCTGAACCGTTTTGATGCAATTAAAGGTGAAAGTTAGATGGTTATAAAGCTACGCATTATAGTATTTAAATTTCTGAAAATCAAAGTATATAATACAAATATACTTAATTGAAGCAAGAAGGTCAGCTGAAACATTGTAGGGGGTCTTTTCAACGACTTGCTTTGAAGTAATAGGCACTATTACTGTATTTTTTTTTTTAGTCAAAAGTTACTTTATTTAGTTTTTGATACAATACAAAAAGAATTACGCAATAATATGACTATACTTAAAAGCTATAAACAAATTAAAAAGTGGGAAAATAATCGTCAATTTCATACTTTAACCCCTATTATTTAGAGCAGGGGTCGGCAACCCTATGACAGGCTAGGGCCTAAAGATGGCAAAATAAACTAATGGCGGGCCGCACTTGTGATAAAACGTATAATTGCTATTATAATTCATAAAAAAAAAACAAAGTGATATCTGAGATCCTAAATGCAGGCTATTTCTTGTATGTTAGCTGTCATATTTGTAGTTGCAATTCGTAGAATGGTATTCAAGTTCTTACCATGGTCCGTTCATGTATTTAATTATATATTTACAGCTCATTTACAAAATATTTACGGGCCGCAAGTAAGAAGTCCGCGGGCCGCGGTTTGCCGACCCCTGATTTAGAGCAAATTTTTTTGTGGAATTGGGGCTTATTCAAAGCACCCTGTTTCGTAAAGTCTGTCTGTCTGTCCGTCCGTATATCACAGCCACTTTATTCTGAAAGTATTAGTATTACACAGTTGAAACTTAGTAGGTAGGTGTATCCTGTTGACCGCTTTACGATCCTCATACAAAAAATAAAATATAATGATATTTAAGGGGGGCTTCCCATACATGGAACTAAAAAAAAAAAAAATTTTTACTCAAACCTATACGTATGGGGATATCTTTGGATAGGTCTTTTAAAATGACTAAAATTTTGGCTAAGTGGAAGTAAGTGGGCCCCTAATTCAGTTCAAGTTGGTAGTTCAACCTTCAGTGCGCGAGTCCGACTCGCAACTGGCCGGTTTTTTTTAATGCCTTTTCGATATTCCTGCATTGTTGCAAGCGCCATTATCATGAAATGTATTATAATAAATGAAAAAAAAAAGATGTCTATGAAGGTACCTAGGTAGTTGTTAAGAGCTGTGACAGTGACCATGACAGTCTTGATCAGTAGGTATTGGTATCACATAACCCTTAACAAAACAACTTCTTGTACTACTCGTATCTTCGACAGTAGACTCTTACAACACCCATAAATCGAAAGGGAATGGTGCAATTCTTCTAGGCAGCAATACGTAAACATAGGAGGACATATACATATAAAAGAAATGCGTATAATAAGAGTACTGTTTTGTATAACTTGTTACCGGAAGAGTTAAAAACTCTTCAGGGAGTTTTTAAGAGTCTTTATTTAAGAGGAGATTGACTGAATGGCTTTTGGACAAATGCTTCTATACTTACAATGAATATTTCGATTGGCGACGTTATACTACTATTTAATTTATTTAATCTATGTAATTAATACTAATCTAATAAAATCAAAACAATTCAATTAACATCTATGTATATGTATCCTATCAGTTTGTAACTGCATAATTGAATTTTTGCCCGTCTGCGAGCAGACTGAACACTGTACCTACTTACTTTTACTTGTCACCTTTAATAACTGTGTTCTTAGCAAATAAACGTTTGAGTTTGAGTTTGAGTTTGAGTTTGAGTTTGAGTTTACTATAAGCTAGCACCAAACAACATTGAGCCTGTAAACTATATGAAGCAGGTATTCTGAATGAAACAATAAATGAAATGTAGTTATGTCTCTTCTCTTTTACAATGGATATATTAAATCTAGGGCAGCATCTGACCTATTTACTAGAACCAATAAAACAGAGACATGCCGATCGCATATTGCTTTTTACTAGAATACAATAACGTAGGACATCGTAGCTGGAACCTAAAAACAGAAGCACATTAATAAAAAAAGATAAAAAAATAAATTTAGCTGGATGGTTCATAGTAACAACAAAAGCTTTTACAAAGTAAATTGAAATCAAAGTCTATAATCAAGCCACTGTTGGGCAGAGGCCTTTTTTGACGACCATTTGGATCAGCGGTGGTAAACGCTGCTTCTGTGCCATTGGTCGCGGGTTCGATCCCCGCACAGTACAAATATTTGTGTGCATGAACATGTCTGTTTGTACTGGTCTGGGTGTTTTCTATATTTATAAGTATGTATGTACAAAAAAAAAAGTATATGAGTAAGTTTATCAGTTGTCTAGTACCCCATAGGACAGGGTACTTAATAGTAGCTTAATTTGGGACTAGATGGCTCTGTGTGGCCCAGTGAGGCATGTCCTCAAAAAAAAAGAAAAAGTTATCACATAATCACTGCGCTTGCCAAATGCGAGTTGGTGATCACAAACTTGAACGATGTTCGAAAATTTAAAACACTGGTTGCACGCATGACTATCGATCCTAGGACCCCGAGATCATAGTACTTAAACCACAAGAAAATTAAAAAAAAAGACGTGTGGCACTCGGAGACTGCCGCGGTAAAGCTATTGCATAGCATTTTTTATCAACTTATGCAATTACAAAACTAAAAAGTATCACCGCTGTGCCGGTCGGAGTGGGGGGGTGTTAGGTTATTTTCGTTACGGAATTTCTGGATTCGGTCTCCACGCTCAAGGCCAGCGATAGAAGCTATGCAATAGCTTAACAAATTAAATAATATAGACCAACAGGGTGTTAAAAATAACAAAAACTTTCATAAATTGAACCCTAAACATTTACATTCCACAGAATTTGTAAAACTAAACATACATACCAGGACCATTATTCCATTACTGTTTCTCCTTATATACCACACCGTCTTTCATTAACCTGATCCTCCCAAGACTAATAAACAATCAAACAATATTTCGTAACAGAACAGAATAATTCAACGGGCGATTCCTAAGAGGGTATGTTTCAA
Organism: Anania crocealis; assembly: GCA_949315895.1. NCBI lineage: Eukaryota > Metazoa > Arthropoda > Insecta > Lepidoptera > Crambidae > Anania > Anania crocealis. Next base: position 8,728,804 of record OX438873.1, on the reverse strand, counting down.
CATTCAAGCTTAACATAACGTAGATAGGCACAGAATAACCACTACTTATAAAACCTAACTTGCATATTTGTACCTACTCTTGTAATAAATAAGTAATTCTTTCAAACGCAACTGATTAACGCCTTATTTTAACTTAACCTCTTGAATAAAGGTAATTCCAGACATAACAGAAATCAACTGCTATCGCGGTAACTGGTTGCCAAACGAGGCTTGAACAGTTAGGTGGTAAGAAAAGTACTAAGTGGTTGGCCACGTGATGCTGATGCCGGCCTAAATGGAAATCTGCAGATAGGTGACGTAAGAAGCTATTAAAGGAGTGCCGCCATAAACAGATGGACAGCAGCGTATTTTCTATGCCGGCCGAACTGCAACTGACAACCCGCCTGTAAAGCATAACGATTTAAACAATTACGTGACGTAATACATTTTTGAAAGAAGCTTGAGGTGGTGGGATCTACCTCCTGGTGGTCCATCTTCGGCAACGCCATCTTTGGTTTTCTAACCAATGATGACGGGCAACAGAAGCCTCTGTCGTCCGCGCTGGAAGGCTTCATAAGAGGCTGCCTGGATGCTACCACTCTCAAGCCGGAGTCCAGCGCTAAATAGTTTTTCTGTGTTCCGCTGGTATGTGGGAGAACCAGTGCCACTTTCTGGGTATGTACGCTCCATCTTAGGCTTCTTCTTAACCGTAGAGTTAAAAAATTCGTCCAGTTGTTGACTCAGGCTAAAGATTCCTCATCAACCTACATCAGACGCTGTTGGGCATGGGCTTCTCCAAAATACCATCTAATATAGTTATATTCGCAACGCTTGACAGGCGGGTGATCGCTGTTTGGTAATAACGGAGAGAAGACTCTACTGTCTGACTTCTGTTAGCTATGTTCCTTTAGTCTTTTTTTACAACACCCATTGGTAGAGAGGTGATGTTATTATTTTTATGTACCGGGCCGATGATGTAGCATTATTATAAATACATTAAATGGATAACATTAGTGCATTTTTCTGATCCTAAAAGTAGAAACTATTCAAGTACTTATTTTGTGGTAATTAGAACCAATGCAGGTTCTACCACAAGACAATAGCCAATACAGATTTTTTTACATTGAAATAAACATAAAATCCGTAACTCTAAGCCTTGAAAAACACCTTGAAAATTGGTAAGTAAAACAGTCCGCCACGGAGGTTCTAAAACTGCAACAATTCGAACGGCTCTTCTGTATCTCTTTAAGTTACGGTACATTTCAACGTTTTCAGATGTCTGCTGACGTCACGCCTACAAAGATTACGTCACTTATAGGGCTAGCGACTGAGAAATAGAACTGTGAATTTACTAATTAAACAATCACTTAGATATCTTGAAACAATGTAATTGTTGAATTCATATTTACAATAAATATTTTTTAGCATTTTGTTGGTTATGTTTTTTACTAGTAACGCCATCTGTTGAGAATTCATGTAATTTGTCTTCCTTTATAAATAAATCAGTTTAGTCGTTTAACAAACTCACTTCGTGTTTTTTACGTACTTTTTATTAGAGTTAATATGTATTTTAGCAAATAAAATGCTGTTATTTATGTAAATTGACATCCTTAAAAAATCTTGAGTTACAATTTTGGTGAATAAAATCTTTGACATAAAATCAACGTCAATCATTTCTTTATCATCGAGGACAGGTTTAGATGTCATTTTTGTATCGGAATTTTATTTGGCTTAACACATTGAGCGCCATGGGGGTCATCGGTGACCTCCAAACAATAAAATTTTAATTGTGTCTAGTACTTTGGCAGTTAAAGGCTTAATAATACCCAATACTAAAATTATCGAGCAAATCTTTCACCCTGTTAATTTGGAGAAAAAAAGGGTTAGGTAATAATAAAAGGTCGTCAACCCTAGTTAATAAGAAAAGTTTCCCTTTAAATTCTAGGAATCCCGTCCCTTTCGGCTTATTCCGACGTAATTTGTCTGGAAATGAAGTAATTGGTATATTTCTCGAGTCCGAAATGACGTTTGCTGAGGAAGCTTAGTACCATGATGTAAAGGTTCTTGGTGCTGATTCTGGTGTAAGCGGTAAGATAAACGGTCTTGACAGGCTGACGGACGAACGGACGGACAGCAAAGTAAACCAATACAGGTTCCATTTATGCCTTTTGAGAGTACGTAACTCTAAAAACCATTTCGTAGATTTCATAAGACGCTGACCACGGCCACAGAAACGCTACTTTTGAAAGGGTCTAAAACTGTGTACAGGGTCTCCATGAGTTCCCAGACCAGATATTATTAGGTACTCCACAAAAAAGTACTAAGTATTTCTGCCCTAAAACTATTGCCGCATTAGTATTTAATTACAGAGTATATTAAGAATGAAATCATACTTTTAAATGATTTTGGTCACATACGGAAAAAAATCACAATTATGCTTAGTGTTGCGTTTAGCATCGATAGCGTAATATTTATCGAATATGGTAACAATAGATAAAACTAATAGAGCCGACGAGGCGCTAACCTAATAATTAATTAACAACAGATCAATTATAATTGCCCCTGTCACATTATTAATGCGAAATGTTGATAATAAGAACTATTTATTGTCTTTTGATATCAGCCGCGTGATATTTATACACTGACACACATTTTGACGAAATTATTATGTCATTGCGTAAAACAATTAATTACTATAAAATATAACAATTAATTAAGATAAAGTACCTACTATAGTTGATTTTGAAAACCAGTGATCTTTCAATATTGACAATTCACTATTTGTTTTGTCAATCGAATAAACTCGGCTAGACAAATTTATTTATATATGAACAAGGTTAAGCATAGTAATAAGTAAACTCAATGTTCAATCATTAAAATTATTAATATACACTTTTATATTCATTCTTATCTAAACAAATTAGGTTAGTTATAAAAAGACTTTAGTATGTTAAAAAACAGCATAGATACCTACTTATTAGAGTCTTATTAAACATCTTCTTCCATTTATATTAACCTCCATATCCTATATATCTCTATCTCCATATCTATAGTGAGTGTGTGAGCCTTGAAAAAGTTTTTAATATGGCAAAGGATAAAATAAATTAACAATTGAATGTAGAAAAGCGCAAAAAGCTGATTTGATCTGACAATTCCATAAAACTACATAATAATAGGGGGAAGAATATAAGGAACACGGAGTCTTAATTTACCTGATTCCTCAATCAAGACCTCCTGCTGGCTTTCCACGCAGTACTGCAGGAGGAGACCAATCAGCACGCTCAACAGCACGTGCAAGCGAGACGGCAACATCGTGTCACAATACTACCGCACGTATTTGTCGATATCGATAACTTTCACTGCGTTTACGCACATCACTGGACCACTGACACTTCACTTTGTTGTTTTACTGGAACGCGTTATTGAGGGTTCCTGTAACAAGTAAAAACTATGTTAGTAACAGAAAATGGTAAGCTTACAGAATTTATCTTTTTAATTACTTAGTCTGTAATTTATTTAGTTCAGAACCGCCGGATCTAGATGAAATATTAACATACGTTGATGATAAGTAGTCTAAAATAGCTTTAAAAGGTTTTAAAATATGTAAGCAGCATAAGAGTCGGCTATATCGCACTTCCGGTTATAATTATTGACGACCTCCGTGGCGGAGTGGCGTACACACCGGTTTTCAAGGTGTCGCCTGCTCCGAGGTCCCGGGTTCGATTCCCGGACGGGTCAATGTAGAAAAAATGAGTTCTTCTACATTTTCTCGGGTCTGGGTGTTTGTGGTACCTTCGTTGTTTCTGGTTTCCAAAAATACGAATGCTTTAAATAGTTATTCAAATTGGGATCAGAACAATGTATGTGATGTTGTCCACATTTAATTTTAATTTAATTTTAATTATCGTTTTCTCGATTATACTGCTCTATTTTGAGCTCTGATATTGAGATCACTTAAGTTTTTTGCAATAGTTATTTGATACGTTTCCCAAATTAAGAAATTATTAATTTCCCACATCATCTTCCACCTCGCTTTTTCTCTGAGAGATGATTTCTGAGATAAAGACTACTCTATGTCCTCTCCGTCTTCGTTTAATCTAAATTGATCAACTAGTTTTTGAATTTATTCGATTTAAACTCTCTTTTCTCTTTAAAAAATATAAGTAGATGTGTCTACAATGTTGAATGATTAATCTAACAAGTTTCTGTCGCCACAAAACAAAAACTTACAACAAAAAATGTAGGGAACAAAAATCACATAATTATGACAGCCATTTTAACACAATTATTACTACTATATCTAATTGAGAGTTAAAAAAACAATCAAGAAAAATCAGAAGGATAAAATTTTTTAAGTATGAATAAAGCTGAATGAATTCTACCTGAGAATTTTTTTCTCAGAACAAATATTTTTAAAAGTTCAAGTTTATATATACTGATATTATAATTGCAAATTAATTGCTAAAATATCAAATAAAGTATAAATATTTCTAAATTTCTACAAAACGGGTAAAAACTTTATTAACAAAATATTTAAAAATATTTTTTTGGCAAATCAGCTTTTTTAGAACTTTTACTAATATCTATGGGGAGTAACGCAAATATTTGACCTCAAACACATTTTTCGGTTGCGTCAATTCAACCATCTTAGATAAATGATACAAGTAAAATATTATTTTATTCAGACATTCAACACACATGTCACTCACAGACATTTGATTTGGCTCATTAAAGCTGAGATCTTTCGACGTATATATTTCAACAACAATGGTCTTAAAAATATATTTGGAATTTAATACGTGCATCTAGAAAACCTTTGTTAGAATCCTAAATTATCATCGTTATTTTTCCACTCGAACTTTACCCTTTATTGTGTTTCATTTCTAAATTATTTCAAATAAGATGATCTTAAAATTTACATATTTTATGAAGCAATAATAAATAAATACTCTAATTTAGTAGGTATCTATTTTTATTCATTTCAATTTAAGTACTTTTACCTCACTTTATCAAAACGGTCCAAAAACTAAGTTTTCACACAAAACATTTAATAACACAGTTTATTTTTTCATATTTTTAACTAAAATCCACAATCATTCTTTTTAAACTTATTTGGATCACACTAGAAACAGTAACACATCGAAATCATAAATTAACACAACCACGATTCCACAAAGATCGTAAATATTCGATTTTCTGGAGAGGCGTCACAACACCCACCCCCAACCAAGCATAAGTCGCGACTGTTAGAGCTTCGAAATTTGAATGCGCGTGCGATTGTTTACGTGTGCGAGTGAGACAGAAAAAGCGCGTTCTATGGAACATAGAGATGAAGACAGCTTGCTAAAGCATTTATCTCGTCAGCTGATTGTAAATAGGCGTGCTTATTTTGGTTTTTGTAAACAAACAAAAGCAAAGTTCATAGCGGTTATTGACTCATTGTGCAATTGGCCCGTCAATTAAGTTTTTTACGTTTTGTTTGTTTGTCAGTTGTCTTGTTAACGAAAACTTTTATTGGCCGTTTTAATTGTTACATGTAACATGCTAGTGTTTTTGTGTTAGTTAAACCTTGTTTAATTTTCGGATGAAAATACATGAGTTAGCAGGTTTATATTTGAGGTTTTAAGCCGTTTCTGTGAGCATAGCTAAAAGTGCGCGGCTTTCAGTACATCTCAGCGTATGCTAAACTACAACTACAGATTAAAATACGTCGCTGAAACAGAACTTATAGATACTAAACAAGAACTAAATATGTCAGTCTAAAACGTAGTTGTTAGGTATTATGTTCCATACCTGCTATAATAGAAATTCTACTATACCTACAGGATATTAGGTATACCTAATGCTAAGTTAAAATAGCACATACATTTTCTAGTGGCGCTCATTTGATAAAAACGCTTTAAGTCACTGATTACGAATGAAGTTTTTTTATTTTGTAACATCTATACTATATATATTATAAAGCTGAAGAGTGTGTTTATTTATTTTGTTTGTTTGATTGAACGCGCAAATCTCAGAAAGTAGTGGTTCGAATTGAAAAATTATTTTAGTGTTGGATAGTCCATTTGTCGAGGAAGGCTATTGGCTACTGTGTGTGACATCTTTAATTATAAATTTATCGACATATTTTGAAATTAACTGACCCTACGCTGACATCTTTTTATTTTATTTTTTTATATTTTTTTAATTTTAAGTGAAATTGTGTACCTATATTTAATTGAGATAATTTATAATACAAGAAATTAATAACTTAATAATGTATAATCACGAATACCTCATTGAGGTCTTAATGTAACTACCTTAACATCTTTATGCCTGTATTGTCTGCAATGATATATTATAGTGAAATAAATGAATATGAATATGAATATATTCTTTTATAAACTTTTTAATCGCGATCATAATAACAGAAATTGACGATGACGAAGTCGCGGGCAAAGCTATTGAAAAGATTTATCCTTACTTAATATTTATTTATTTAAACTAGCTGTTGCCCGCGACTTCGTCCTCGTCAATTTCTGTTATTATGATCACGACTATTTTTGCAACAATTTTTACTGATGCTTCGTTCCTATTAATCGCAGCGTGATGTTATGTAGCCTAAAGCCTGCCGCGATAAATGGACTATCCAACACAAAAATAATTTTTCGATTCGAACCAGTACTTCCTGAGATTAGCGCGTTCAAACAAACAAACAAACTCTTCAGCTTCATAATATTAGTATAGATGAGAATGTGAGTTTGTTTGTTACGCATTTACGCAGAAAATATTACACTAAACTTTGCACACATATTCGCAAAGCTATTTGGGAGGATTATAAATAAATAAATAAATAAATATTTAAGACATGCCACACTGGGCCACACAGAGCCATCTAGTCCCAAATTAAGGTACTATTAAGTAGCCTGTCGTATGGGGTACTAGACAACCGATAAACTTACTTATATACTTATTTTTTTTTTGTAAATACATACTTATAATACATAGAAAACACCCAGACCAGTACAAACAGACATGTTCATGCACACAAATATTTGTACTGTGCAGGGATCGAACCCGCGACCCATGGCTCAGAAGCAGCGTTAACTACCGCTGATCCAAATGGTCGTCGGATATAGGATACTCTGTGTCCCACTGTTGGTCACAAGTTTTCGCAAGGGCAACATAAAGTGTAGTTCACGTGGGCAGAGCCACAGGTGAAAATCTAGTACTGTGTAATGTAAGATAAATAAAATAAAATATTCTTTATTCAGTAAACACTTACGGCCGGTCCCAATAATCTATCTATCTTCAGGTTTGGCATATCGGAGATAGAAAACATCTTCTGTCTCTGATTTTGCCGTCCAGAGAAACAAAGACAGAAGTTGTTTTCTATCTCCGAAATGCCAAAACTGAAGATAGATACGTTATTAGGACCAGCTGTTAAAAAACAGGTACACAGTCATGTCTGCTCTCATAAAAGGTTATCCTGAGCTATGAGAGAGAGGCTCCTCTAAAAATAAAACATACTTTTAAATGAAAGTGGACGTTGTAAAACTAAAGAACGTAAGCAACAAGGAATAACAAATAACCGGCCAAGTGCGAGTTGGACTCGCGCACGAAGGGTTCCGTACCAACCCTAAAAGAGAATCGATGGATAGCGAAACGAAGAGGGAATTTGAGTAGTAAGCGGTAATACCAAATGATAAGTCCTTCACGCAAATGGGACTGTCACCGATCCGGTTGCCAGCAAAACGACAGTACTTGAGACGGTCCAATTGGATCCATAATGGCTCGATGGATTTGAGTGCTATCGGCCATTGTAGGCTAGGTGGTCTTAATGTCATTTGAATTCCTTTAGAGTTATCGAGTTGACGTAAGTTATTGGTAAGCACTATTGTAACAAGACGTCGCGTCGTAAGTTTGAATACCCAAATGTGTGTGGCAATGGCCTTATTCAGTTTTAGGAATTTCTAAATGTACTTGCTGTCTTTTATTTAGGATAAGTATTAATATAAAAAAAAAGTAAAGCAACAGCCTATAATCATCCCATTGCAGGGAAAAGGCCTCCATCATTGAATTCAAGTTATCATAGCAATGATGGGTACAGGCATAATCACGACGCTTGCCAAATGCGGGTTGGTGATCACAAACCCGAGCAATGTTCGAAAATTCGAAACTTTTGGTTGCCCGACCCGGGGATCGAAGCCGGGACCCCGAGATCTTGGTCCGGTACTTGAACCACTAGACCAACGGGGCGTTAGTATGAAGATAATTTAAGCTGATGGTCTGTTTATGATCATGTTTATGCTTTTAGTCACTTTTTATTATGTGGATAATTTTATTCATAGAAAAACACCCACACCAGTACAAACAGACATGTTCATGCACACTAATATTTGCACTGTGCGGGGATCGAACCCGCGAGCCAAGTTATGAAGAAGCTTTGTACTACCACTGAACCAATTGGTCGTCTGATTTCAACTTGTGCGAGAATTATTCAAGTTGCTACTACAAAAACAATTATACAGGAAGAAATTTTAATCACCATCTTAATTTTAATACAACAATCCACAAAAGAAAAATCAAATGACGTATATTTTCTTTTAAAAAAGTATGGCCTAGTACATAAATGACAAAATAAAGCACATAGAAAATGTTCGCCAAAAATCTAAAATTTTGGATTCGGCTCCTCGCAACACATTTCTTACCCGATTCGCATCTCATTCATTTATTACGATACTATTAATAAGTTGTTGATTTTTCCATCAAACCTTCACAGGCTTAGGACCATAAAATATTTAAAACTATGTTGAGAAAAATATTTTCGGGTGAAAACTTGACCTACATACTAATGGGCTCCAAATACGTTACTTTACGCCTATAAAAAAAAATACGATGAAAAGTCATGCTGTAATTGGCACTGGAAACATCGATAACAATCCGAATCTATACTAATATATAAAGCTGAAGAGTTTGTTTGTTTGTTTGTTTATTTGAACGCGTAATCTCAGGAAGTACTGGTCCGAATTAAAATATTTTTGTGTTGGATAGTCCATTTATTGAGGAAGGCTTTAGGCTATATAACATCACGCTGCGACCAATAGGAGCGAAGCATCAGTGAAAAATGTTGCAAAAATAATTACTATTTCATCAACAGAAATTGACACGAACGAAGTCGCGGGCAACAGCTAGTCAAAAATAACACCTGAAACTGACCTTGAATGAATGATTGACGTCGATTTTTAACTCAAAGTCATCTTTCCCGAAAAATTATCATTCTAAAAATTTTTAAAGCAAGAGTGAATAGGCTGTTTCTGGGCAAGCTCGCTCCATCTTAGGCTTCTTCTTAACTGTAGAGTTAAGTATGTGTCAAGAGCAAGCCCATTGATCATTAAAAAAAACTTTGTAACCCGGCCGAATTATGTCGACATCTTAGAATAATAACACCTAGAAACCGAATGTAAGCACGAAAAACGCGCAACTTAAACTTATTAATCACAAAGTAAAGCTTATGTCGACATGCAATATTATGAACAACTATGTCAATTTGTATCTATTCGATCGATGTAGGTTGTACTAAATTTGCGCCCTTATGTTAAATGGTGCACCCATTTAATTGTATGACGCTGATCTTGTATTTAGTTTTTAGGGTTCCGAAACGGGATCCTATTACTAAGACTTCGCTGTCTGTCCGTCTATCCGTCTGACCGTTTATCCGTCTGCCTGTCACCAGGCTGTATCTCAAGAGCTGCGAAAGTTAGACAGTTGAAATTTTCACAAATTATGTATTTCTGTTGCCGCAATAACAACAAATACTAAAAACAAAACAGAATAAATATTTAAGGGGAGCTCCCATACAACGATCCCATGTTTTGGGCCTTTTTGGTACAGAACCCTTTGTGCGCGAGCCCGACACTCCGACTCGCACTTAGCCGGTTTTATTTATATTACATCAAAAACTGGAAATAGTGGAATCGATCAAGCTTCAATGGCACAATCGCTCCATTACAGATCCAATTGGAGAACGGTCTTGGCTGTCAGCGATTCCTTTTGTAATGTCAAGGGATTTGTTAGCCAATACTCTTTAAACCTAATATTCGGGTTATTAACTTTGTCTGGCTATTATTTTGTTTGAATACGTACTTAAAAGGATTCCTTGAGCTAAGTGCTGCCCCCAATTGATTAAATTTTATAACTTTTGAACAAAATAAATTCTCAAAAAACTAGAACATTCTTTTTTTTTTCTTTCTCTCTTTTTGCACCGCCTGTATTATTTCTGTTTGGCCCAATGGTTGACTGGGAAAGAATGCTTTTAGCATTAAGTCCGCCTATTGTTCTATATTTTATTATTGTGCAATAAAGTGTAAATAAAATAAAATAACATTATCATTTTAGCGAATTACCTCTAGTGTTTGCTGAATCACTGTTAGCTGCTTTTTATTCTGGCATTCTTTCGTATTAGCGACATATTCGACTTTATAAACAACTAAATGAAAAGTTTACTGTGTTTCAATAAATAGTACAGGTAATTTGCTAAAATGATACTGTTCTAGTTTTTTGAGAATTGATTTTTTTTAGGACTTTGTCTAGAAATAATAAAATTTAATTAATTGGGGGCAGCCTGTAGCTCTAGGTAGTAGTTGCCTTAAAGTATCTTTCAACGAAAATTTTAAATACAACTAAATCAAGTGATATAAGAATTGTTTAAATTAGAAAGAAAGGAACATACAGGGTGAAATTTTAACCACTTTCCAAATTTTAATATATCAATCTACGAGGCAAAAATCAAATGACGTATTTTTTCTTTTGGTATAGCCCAGTACAAAAATGTGAAGATAAAGCACTTTGAAAATGTCCGCCAAAAATAAAAAAAAATTGATAATGCATCCTAGTAGCACTTTTTTTACGCGATGTGCATCTCATTTATTTATTACAATACTATTCATAAGTTTTTATGTTACCCTTTATACCTTAACAGGTTTGGGACCGCAAAAATTGGAAACTATATCGCGAAAAATATTTTCGGGTGACAACTTAATTTTCATTTTTTACTTCATAAATAGATATATATAGAAGAGATATAAATAGTAAAAATTTTGGAAAGTGGTTAAAATTTCATCCTATATATTTATAGGTAAGATGTTAGAAATAGGTTTGTAAATTTATCATCATCAAAGTGTTAAAACCTCAAAATTCCTGTTCGTCCCTGAATGCGGGGGCTATCGCTAGTGAATTTGCCACTAGAGGCGCTAGTGTCGCGTGAGGTCCAATATCATTCACTTTGTACTGGTTTTAGCGGAATTTGTTGCATAAATTATAATTTCTTTAATTTACCTGCTGGAAAGTGATCTCCTTCGTAAAATATCGCAAATATGGATTATTTAGCGATTAATGTGAACGCTTTAAAAGCGGAATTAAGAAAAAGCCCAAAAATAGGCGGCCTCAAGAGCAACTATTTCAGAAGTTAGTTTGTTGATATCAAGATAGTTATTTATAAACGATATAACCTTAATTAGATTCAAGATATAACACTTTGTTTCGGCGCCAATCGCCTTTAACAGCTATACCTCCGGACCTCAGTCTACAGTGGCGCCAACTGGTGAGCAAAGAAACGGTAGTCCCCATTAAGTAAATTTGTATGTAATAAACGGGATCTTTCTTGCTAAATAAATATAGCAGAACATAGTAAGTGCTAGTGTTTATCAATAAAAATGGAATATAATAAATTGTTTTTCGATGCTCAAGTCGGGTATCTACCCAGTATCAAGCGACTGGTTATTCCTTTCTAGCCGCTGGCTTCGGTAGTCACCCGCTTACAAGGCGTTGGTTTACAACTATAGTCCCACGACACTAGCATCCAACGGCCTCCCACGACCTTCACCACATCGTCGGTCCACGGTAGGGGGCCTACCAACAAATCGTAGTCCGTTGCGCGATCGCCCTTCTAGAACCTCTCTGTCCCAACGGATCGGTTCTTCTGACTATAAGTCCCACCCACTGCTACTTTAGCTCCACAATTCTTCGACCGATGCAGTTCTTAGTCCTCCTACGGATTTCGTTATTTCTGATTGTATTACGCAGGGAAATGCTAAGCATGGCTCTTTCCAATGCGCGCTGTGCGACCTTCAGCCTTCTTATGAAGCCCATATTAAGCGACCGTTTTCAGAGGCCTTACTCTGCAAAACATTGTCCGTAAGTTCGAAGCAATCTCTCTCTCTCTCACTCATACTCGTATCGGATAAAGACAGATAGATCCGTATATTCGAATTTCGTGTTGCGTAGTAGTGCTCCAGTTCCATATTAAGTCATCCGTATTGGCACTGGAAACACTTACACGTCAGGTCAGTATATTCTCAATATTTATATGATCTATTCTTGCAACGGTAATGTAACCACGTTTTAGCTATACCTACCTAGGCTTTCGCCTCGATTCGCGCCAATCACATAACCTATATCTTAAAATGGTGCCCATAAAGGTCTTTTGTGTAGTAACGTGTCGCATCAAAAAGGCTTTGTGCTTAGGATTGTACCACTAACTTACAAAGTGAAGTCGATGCGTTATAAAAATGAGATCTTTTTGTATGTTCGGACATGATTTAGTGACTATTGGGAATGTATTGTAAGCTCTAACGGTGTAGAAGCTTTTAAAGCTAGTTCAAATACGAATTTTAACAACTATAAAAGATAATAAAAAACTTAAACTGTTATGAAGCGATATATTGCAATTTCAAAATTCTGCTACAGATGAATAATTTGGGGCTTTAATACTATGTATATTGGGCCGCGTAGAGGACCTAGTTGGTGTCCCAGGTTCGATTCCCGGTCAAGTTTATTTATAAAACAATAATTAGTTAAAAGCGTTCTAAAATTTTCTATAATTTTGTATCTTTATAACTTTGTGATTAGTAAAGGTTAGGTTATAGGACTAACATTTAAATTTATCTACAAAAGACTTGTAGATAATAAAGAAATAAAAAAGTCTTAATCATTGAGCTAGACAGTAATATTTTCATTCCGAAAAGGTATACTCACTTACAAGCGGTGCCTGATTTATTTTTACAGGACTAACGATCGGAGCGTTTACTGGAACACATCGTATATCATAGGTTTGGGATAAGTCACAAGCGATAGCTTCCGCTCCGCAATTTAAATGATATCTATAGGTCGAAAGATCGCGAAACTGAAGTGGCAGTGGGCGGGAAACATAGTAAGAACAACCGATGGCCGATGGTGCGGAAATGTTTTGGAATGGCGACAGCGCATCGGACGACGATCTGTAGGTAGGCCCCCGTAGAAAGGTCGCACGAAACCTCTAGATGCGGGAACGATGTGAAGATCCTTAGAAAAGAGGCACAGGCCTCTGGTCGACAGCCATTTTATTAACGTGTAAAAATATTGGATTAATTTTATGAATAAAACATTCAATTATTTTATCTTAAAATTAAAACTTAAAAATCAATAATCAAACAGTTTTGAGTCAGTGCCGAACTAACAAACATTAAAACCTTCCATGTAATTATTTCAAATTATTAGCTTATTTTCTGCTTTTTGTCAAAAAATGGTTGCCTGTAAAGTCGGTTTTACGGGCGAAGATTTTACGTGACAACGTCTTTTTCTCGGTAGAATATTTATTGATATGAATATAATTAAATTGCACAATAGGAACAAGGAATTGAATGAAAATAAGAATTGCACAAATTTTAAAATGCGCCTAATTCTCTAGTGCTGCGCGCGCGGCAGACCGATCATAGTTGAGTGGGAGAGAGACGCAAGGCATTCGGCGGGCCTCTCTCTCGTTCGGTGACTCATCGTAACGTTACCGAGCGTTACACTTTTTCATAAGTGACTCCCAGCCGCAACCTAATTTAAGACGTTGTCACGTCAAAATGATCTAATTATATTTTTATTTGTAACTGATGAGTAAGAAATGAATACGTGCTTGAATTGAGATCTTGTTTCATAAACATATCTACGCAGATTTTATTAAACCGCTCAAACCTATAACTTGCACCACGCATATATTTTTCTTTGTATCACCTTGTTTGTTCTTAATTACGAAATGGTGGGAACCATACAACCCACACTAAAAAGCCTATTAATAATTAAACAACTTCTGATTGCGATGAAACGAGCCGACTTTTGACATTTCGAAAGTTATGTATTTGTTTTACTTTATTCAAAATCGTTAGTACTTAATACAACAAAAAATATAACTTGAAGGAAGACAACGCTCATCATAATTATCGTGATTAGTAATTTAACATTAAGAAAAAGATAAGATATAGAAAGATGAAAAACTTATTACACAATCAGCGACCGAAAAATCGCTATTTTTATAATCAATGGGCTTGTTCTTGACTACATACTTAACTCTACGGTTAAGAAGAAGCCTAAGATGGAGCGAGCTTACCCAGATAGTGGCACTGGTTCTTCCACACACCGGCGGAACACAGAAAACTGTTTGGCGCTGAACTCCGGCAGGAGGGTGGTAGCATCCAGGCAGCCCCTTACGAAGCCTACCACCACAGGAGGGATCTGTTAGCCGTCATCATTGGTTAGAAAACCAAAGACACCGTTGCCCAGGGTGGACCACTAGGAGGTAGATCCCGCCACACCAAATGAGCGCCACTAGAGCAAGTCGGTGCTCTTTCAACTTAATAGCATTTAATCTAATAGCATAGTATCGTAGTGGATGGTATGTATTGAGCGGATATTTTAACGTGTTATTTTTGTATGTGACAGTGTACGAGTATCTAGTTCTCATAAACATTTCATTTCACCATCCAAATTATTTTCTACTAAATTCCTACCACACATCAATCTGTTGGGTTGTTTAGCAGATTAAATTTCATCATCATTAGCCCACATCAGTCCACAGCTGGGCAAAATCTTCTCCAAAAGGAAGATAAGCACATTCCGGGACATAATTCTAGATACAACAGAAGTTTTATTGCTATCACGTCGACAGGCGGTTGGTGTCCCGGAATGTTTTAAGCTATAACTACCATGCGGTAGGTGGATTAGCAATCGCACTTTGGCCAGTGGTTGAGAGAAGTCGCCTCTGATGACACCCATAGGAAGAGCATGGTGGAGCGATTCTATTTTAAGCTGGCACCACACGGCATATTAGTTCATTGCAAAATAATAGGGGTTAAAGTATGAAATTGCCGATTATTTTCCCACTTTTTATTTTGTTTATAGCTCTTAAGTATGGTCATATTATTGCGTAATTCTTTTTGTATTGTATCAAAAACTAAATAAAGTAACTATTGACTAAAAAAAAATGCAATACTAGTGCCTATTACTTTAAAGGAAGTCGTTGAAAAGACCCCTTACAATGTGTCAGCTGACCTTCTTGCTTCAATTAAGAATATTTGTATTATATACTTTGATGTTCAAAAATTTAAATACTATAATGCGTAGCTTTATAACCATCTAACTTCCACCTTTAATTGCATCGAAAACGGTTCAGACGTTTTTAAAAAAACTAAAAAAATTGTTAGTATGGAAAAATGACTTTTCTCGACTTCGTCTATACAAAACGGCAATTTTATACTTTAACACCTAATAGTACCACAAAGAAGACGCTGCTACCCTTCTTCTTCATACGGCACTCTTTTAGTTCCCTCGTATATCTATAGAAAGACTAGCTTAAGGGTAGTGATATTCTTATACAGGATGAAATTTTAACCACCTTCCAAATTTTAATATATCAATCTACGAGACAAAAAACAAATGACGTATTTTTTCTTTTGGTATAGCCCAGTACAAAAATGTCAAGATAAGACACTTAGAAAATGTCCGCAAAAAATCTAAAATGTTTGATACGGCCGCCTAGCAACACTTTTTTTACGCGATTCACATCTCATTCATTCATTACGATACTATTCATACGTTTTTGATTTTCCCTCTATACCTTATCAGGCTTAGGACCGTAAAAATTGAAAACTATATTGAGAAAAATAGTTTTCGGTGAAAGCTTGATTTACATTTTTTACTTCATGAATGGGCTCTAAATACGATACCGAACGCCTATAAAAATTTTGGAAAGTGGTTAAAATTTCACCCTGTATTGTGAAACCATCACAGAATACTAGGTGAAAGAGGTTATGATGTCCGGGTAGGGAAAAGCTTCAAATTTTCAAAAATCGCTCGGGTTTGTGATCACCAACCCGCATTTGTAAAGCGTGGAGATTATACCTGTACCCATCGTTGCGATGGCAAATTGAATTCAATGATCGAGGCCATTGCCCTGCAGTGGGATGATTATTGTCCGTTACCTAACTTTAATTTACGCTAATTTCAAATATCCAATCGACTTTGACAACCAATACATCTTGAATTCGAATTGTCGATATATTTTAATATCAATTCCAGTTCAAATAGTCCTATTATTTCCAGTTCCATTCAGTAAAAAACATTTTTTTAGCACAATGAAGCCTAACGACCTGTCACACACAAAATCAAGGTCTGGATATTCAATTAGTTATGGATTGGTTTGTTTGTCTGTCCAAACATTTAGAGAGCGAAGTTTTGGAACGAACAAACAAGGGAATTGTGTATTTTATTAAAAAATATGTATTGAAATTGGAGTGCATTTTGTTTTAAAATACACAAAAAAAGAAATTGCCTGATGTGGGCACATTTTAAGAATAGCACCAACTCTCTCTATTAGTGTCGTAAGAGGCGATTAAAGGAGTACTGCCAGAAGAGGACGGGCAGCAGCGTCTTCTCTACATTATAGCATGTTTTTTTTCATAAACAATGGGCTTGCTCTTGACTACATACTTAACTATACGGTTAAGAAGAAGCCTAAGATGGAGCGAGCTTACCCAGCGGTACTGGTTCTTCCACATACCAGCGGAACACAGAAAAACTGTTTGGCGCTGGGCAGGAGGGTGGTAGCATCCAGGCAGCCTCTTACGAAGCCTACCACTGCAGAGGGATCTGTTAGCCGCCGTCATTGGTTAGAAAACCAAAGATGCGGTTGCCTAGGGTGAACCACTAGGAGGTAGATCCCACCACGCTAAATGTTGACTATGGTAAAGTCTCCTTTTAGAATAGGTCAGTGACTATTAGTAGACTGATATAGGTGGTGACGATGATGATGATAATAATGTATTAGTAGCTCAATAGTCAAAGCAGTCAAACTTTAAGCGAAAGATGGGCTTAAAGTCCCACCTAAGACAGTATAAATTTTGATTCAGGGAATCGCATATTCAATTTACGCTAATAAATTATAAATTTAGAAAGGACTAAAGTAGGTTATTTTGGATCTCGTTGCTTTTTTAAAATTCGATTGTAGGTGTAGAAATGTTTTTGGTCATCCAACTCAATAATTCTGCTTCGTAGTTACTATGGTTAACTGGTAAAGATTCTAGCAGGTCTTGATTTGTACCCACTCCATAAAACAAGGCGTAAAATAATAATAATGGAATAACCTGTATCTCTAAGCACGTCAAACTCAGGGCAATTTAGAAAACATCGTTAACAAAAGAATTCTGAATTCTCAAATTTCCGTGGAAGTAATTTATAATTCGCAAACTTCTGGAAAAAATCAGAATGGGGATAAATCCCGGGTCCGTGTAAAATCAAATAGCTATACTTTTGAGGTTAAGAGCCCTGGGATTGTAAAGAATTTAATGAGCCGGTGTAGGATCAAACAACGTTTTGACTTTGCGACATACAGCATTTTTGGGGGCCCGGTGTAAAAAAAGTAAAGCATAGTAATTCAATCCTATAATCATACTACTGCAAGGCTTAGGCCTCTATCATTGAAATCAAGTCACCACAGCATGTGTACAAGCATTACCACGCTTACCAAATGCTGGTTGGAGATCACAAACCCGAGCAATGTCCGAGAATTCGACACTCCTGTTGCCCTACCCGAGGATTAAACACAGGATCTCGAGAACCACTCGGTCAACGGGGGGTTGACAACGCACATTATGTAAAACCAATTTATAGCCGACTTCAAAAAGAAGGAGGTTATGAGTCCGATACGTTTTTATTTTATGTATTATTCATACGTTTTGTTTCTTTTTTTTTACATAGTTTCCTAAAAATATTAAAAAGTGGTCAAATTTAAATGTAAAAGTAAAATTAACAAACAAAATGTCAATCAGAACTTATACGTACTACAATAAGAAGCTGCCATTTTTAGTTGGATAATAAAACACGATAAAAGCGATATTCTATTGTACGGAACCACGTTTCATTGTATTCTATTCGCGGTTTCGCCATCCGTGCCTTCGTGAATTCGAGTCGCCTTAAACGACTATTTTTAAGCACTTTGGCAGATCGTAAAATGCATTATAAATCTTGGGGAAGCCATTTTAGCACGTCCTATACTACGGTCCAAATAAAAAATGACGAGCGTGGCGCTACCGTCGGGTTTCGTTCAAAAATGAACTCTATAAGAACGGTTGATGGTCTTATTTCAACTTCAATGCGTTAATTTCGGTGGTAGGAGCAACAGTCGCGAAAATCATAACACGAAAAGTATTTATGTTTTTTATGTTATTGCTAACGCGGGTTAACATTTCATTTTCAACCACCGTAACAAAAGGAGTTTTTAAAAGGCCCGTCACACTTGCTTTTGCGTCTGACTGGAGCTGAATGACATTAGTTTGGAGGGAATACTATAGGAATAATGGGTACAGCATTAAGAGGAAACACAAGGGCCGTTTTTCCATACAAACGTAGTCCCATGTTTCCTCCCTGGATAATGCTAGTAGAGCAATAATTTTTATTACAAAAATCTATGGCCACTATAAGCATGTTTCTATGTTTTCCTTTTTTTCGGAAATTGAATAATAAAAGAGATATGAGCCTCCAAAAATCTTAAAAATCGCCAGATTTTCCACTGTGCTCAAACATACAGAAAACAAAGGAGATGTCCCAAATTGTATGGAGGCCAGGCCCAGAACCTGTACACCCCACCAAAATATAGACCAATACACCTACAAGATTTTGTTATTATCCAATTCTTTTAAAATGGCTTCGTTAAGTGGTTCAAATAAAGAGTTAAGTAAGAAAATAGCAATACAAAACAAAATCATCATGGCGGAAGATGACATTTTGATGACATCTGTCAGTTTTGGCTTCATAATCGCGCATCTAGGAGTCGAGTGCCATCGCTTGCTGTAGTAACAACAAACATTATGAAAGTAATGTGTCAATCAATACCAAACCCAGAAATCGAAAATGAGCTCGTTATAATGAACTACATTTAAAACGCGACAAGCAGAACAAAAACTTGAAGTGAATGATTATGCCAAAGTGACAAGGGGTATCTGACAGCTACTGACATTTAAAGATTTTTTAGATTGATGCCATCTTGGAATGCCTATGAAGTTTGATAAATTATTCGATCTTGTTTATTTTTGAACCACTAAATTATATGTTATATAAATTTATATGTATTTTTCCCAGAATCAATAAATTTTTCTTGATTTTTGTAAATGGTGTACTATGTCTGGGCCTATTATGGGACATCTCCTTTGGCTAAATTTTAGAAAAAAAGCAAAACATATCGCGCTCTGCGGTGGAGGCGTTCGGGACTGCGCGACAGCAATAGATTTTACAAATACCTATTTTTCAATTCTCTCGACCGTAGTGTTTCCTCTTAATCACCACCAAATGCGGGTTATATGATCCCAAACTCGAGCTATGTTCGTAAATTCGGAACTTTTTGCTGCCAGACCCGGTGATGGAACCGGGGATCCTGAGATCTTGGCCTGGTATTCAAACTACTTGAAAAGAGGGGTAGGATAACTGTGGTTTTTATTAAGATTGTTACAAAATTCAAATACTTGGGTCATTGGGTCACGGACAACCTAAAGGATGATATAGACATGGAAAGGGAGCGCAGGGCGCTTTCGGTAAGGAGTAATTTGCTGTCACGGAGGTTTGCACGTTGTTCTCGCGAGGTAAAAATCACTCTTTTCAAAACATACTGCCAAACTTTATACACGTGCAACCTCTGGATCAATCACACCAAAAAGACCTTTAGTGCTCTGCGCGTCCAATATAATAATGCCTTCAGAGGGTTGTTGGGGTTGCCCTGGCACTGCAGTGCTTCAGGGATGTTCGCAGAGTGGAACACTGATGGTTTCGGAGCGGTGCTGCGCAAGCGAGTCGCTTCACTCTGGAAAAGAGTGCAGGGCAGCACCAATACTCTTCTGAAGGTTATTGCTGAGAGAATGGACAATCCTATACAAAAGTTTTGGATGTCCTTACATGTATATAGTAATGAAAACTTTAAATTCTATTAATTTTTCTTTTATCTTTTTGTATTATTTTTAAGAATTGTATGTGTTATTTTATTTTTTAAGATGTGTAGTTGTAAGTTAGTTGTAATTAGTGATAATATGGATTAATATCTGAAAAATAAATTTGATTTGATTTGATTTGATTAACTAGCATTATGATTTAGTATTCAGATAAAGAAAATTTTAAGCTATCTAAGAAACGGGTTATAACTAGGAATGCGATATTAAGTGCCCGGAAGCGCGATATAGTCCAAATTCCAAGTGGGCTAAGTCAAATAGTTGCACGATAAATGGAGCCGCATGCAGACGATATGCTTTTAATAATCCAAATATGGCAATTTTATGGACGTCAATATTCTAAATATTGTCAATACACTCTATTTACTTAAGGCCAAGCTATCTAAAACAACATGAAATTTAGTTACGTATTTCTGTTTACGCATATTAATTAAGCGTCTTGTGGTGCAATTAATTTAAATAATAGCACGACCCCTTCTCTTTTTTAGGGTGTCATAAGAGGCACAAGAGTACCGCCAGAAGAAAATGGGCAAGAACGTCTTTTTTTTTCAAAATGGCTACCCTTCAGCATGGCGTCTAAAGCAAAAATTCTCCAGTGGCCTGACATTTGTTGGTGATGACTTCAATGAAATAAAATTCAAAATTCAATTTCAATGTTTTCGAACACAGAAAGTTTTTGGGACGTGTAAAAGCGCCTCCTGGGGCCTATTTGCAGAAATAAAACTGATTTTAACTGATTTAACTGATTTTTTTAGTATTAATGATTGGCTTTCTCTTATAGCTCTCTTAAAATATGAGTTGAGAGTTGAAAAGTTTAATTTGTAAGTAAGTAACAGCCTATAATCATCCCACTGCAGGGAAAAGGCCTCCATCATTGAATTCAAGTTACCGCAGTAATGATGGGTGTACTGGCATAATCACCACCCTTGCCAAATGTGGGTTGGTGATCACAAACCCGAGCAACGTTCGAAAATTCGAAACTTTTTTGTTGCCCGACCCGGGATTCGAACCTGGGACCCCGAGATCTTGGTCCGGTATTTAAACCACTAAACCAACGGGGCGTTCTTTATAATTTGTAAGTATTGATGTAATATTTGTGTGTTTTTTAAGTTTGTACGAAGTGTTATCTAAGGTTAATTTTTTCTTTCTTTTTTGTAGTTTTCAAAATTCTACTTGATCTTATAATTGACTGGCAGTAAATGATTATGGAATTTAACCTAAGTACATCAACCAAGGTAATCATTTTAAGGTGATCAAAATAAAAATAAATAAAAACTTAACAGAAAGCCAAAATAACAAGAATTCAAAGTCTTCTTTTCGCATTCAAGATTTGACAATAAGCTAAAAAGAGATAGTAAGAACAGACAACCTTGGCCTTAAGTACTGTCGAACACGTAAATAGAGGCAGTACCGCATAAATTATGAGATAAGGCTAATTTTATTGTGTCTCAACGTAGGCGTTCGACCCACACTTAACATAAATTAAAGTAACAACTTAATACATATATAGCGGTCGCCATTGTATAAGATCTCTTGTGGTATACATTTTACAACTTTTTTCTGACTTTTAGTATTGACATTGTAAATTCTGGAAGTAAATCTGTGTTTGGGTGGGCATGATGTTAGAAGTTAAATTTTTAGGTAATCGAAAGCGTGACACAATTATTATTTTTCTACTAACAATACATTGACATATACTAGTATGTTGATGGTTATTTTATCAAGAATAACCATGTTGTAATAGGGGTTAAAGTATGAAATTGCCGATAATTTTCCCACTTTTTATTTTGTTTATAGCTCTTAAGTATAGTCATATTATTGCGTAATTCTTTTTGTATTGTATCAAAAACTAAATAAAGTAACTTTTGACTAAAAAAAAAAAATGCAATACTAGTGCCTATTACTTCAAAGGAAGTCGTTGAAAAGACCCCTTACAATGTGTCAGCTGTCCTTCTTGCTTCAATTAAGTATATTTGTATTATATACTTTGATTTTCAGAAATTTAAATACAATAATGCGTAGCTTTATAACCACCTAACTTTCACCTTTAATTGCATCGAAAACGGTTCAGGCGTTTTTAAAACAACTAAAAAATTGTTAGTATGGAAAAATGACTTTTCTCGATTTCGTCCATACAAAACGGCGATTTCATACTTTAACCCCTAATATCAAAAATCCATTCAAATTTTTTTGGCTGGATTATAACTAACAAACTTTCGCGTCGGTAACTTCAACTGTGCAAGCAGCTTTAATATCAGGTGGTATCCTTTATGATATGTTAGCAATCAAATTGCAATTATATCAGTATTCAAACTTGAAAAATTATTTCTTAGGCAGGACAAGAACCCGCATCAGTGTTGCCAGATCCAAATTTTTTTTCCCGGGAGGTATACCAATAAAAATCCGGGAGTTATAAGGTAAAAATACAAAAACAATTAGGAGATTTTAAAAACATATTTTTTTTTTATGTTTTTGTAAAATTTGGTCGTTATACTTAGTCTCTGAGACAACAATAGTCACAAAAACAGCTACACCGCAGTTTATAATTACAAACAAAGCTTACTTTGCTCTCATCAGAACGCAATGGGGGCTATCGCTAGTGAATTTGCCACTAGAGGCGCTAGTGTCGCGTGAGGTCCAATATCATTCACTTTGTACTGGTTTTAGCGGAATTTGTTGCATAAATTATAATTTCTTTAATTTACATGCTGGAAAGTGATCTCCTTCGTAAAATATCGCAAATATGGATTATTTGGCGATTAATGTGAACGCTTTAAAAGCGGAATTAAGAAAAAGCGCAAAAATAGGCGGCCTCAAGAGCAACTATTTCAGAAGTTAGTTTGTTGATATCAAGATAGTTATTTATAAACAATATAACCTTAATTAGATTCAAGATATAACACTTTGTTTCGGCGCCAATCGCCTTTGACAGCTATACCACCGGACCTCAGTCTACAGTGGCGCCAACTGGTGAGCAAAGAAACGGTAGTCCCCATTCAATGCTGTTCATTGAAAAAACTGTAGGTACTTATCCTTACATTGAACAGACTGAACTATGTCTCCTAATTTAGTCCTATAACGATTAGAAAAACCGGTTTTGTTCCCTCTTTCTTACCAAAGTTTTGCTGTTTAACATTCTACTCTATTACATTTTGTTAAGGCATATTTTACGCTACATATTTTACAAACTTATTATGAATAAATTATAAAGCTTATGTTTGTATTTCCTTTCACGCGGCATTGTTTTGTAATTTAAGTTCAAGCCCTGTATAGTACAGTAAAATCGAGAGTTTTGAGTGAGAATCCGGGATATCGGGAGACATTTACTAAAATCGTGAGATCTCCCGGAAAATCGGGAGACTTGGCAACAGTGACCCGCATCTCCGTGCATACCCGGCGCGGCGCTATACCATTAAGCCACCGAATTCGCCCTGTGACGTAGTGTCTCGGTGGGTGAATGGTGTAGCGCCGCGCCCCGTATGCATGGAGATGCGGGTTCATGTGCCGCCTGAGGCATAATTTTTAATATTCAAGTTTAAATTCTGAAATTATCAGATGGTAAGTTCAAAATCTACCAAGTTCAACTTGAAAGATGAGACCTTCTTTATGTGACACTGAAAAACCAAAGACAGAATGTATTTTATTTTAAAAGCAATATCTTTGAAGCTAATGTGAAAATTATATGAGACAGTATCAAAAAGTGATTCTAATAAACAATGAAAGTAAAAGCATTGCCACTATTCGTAGTTTTGGGCGGATCACTTCCTCAGGGAACAAGCCTCGGTACGATTCTATTCTGTCTGTCTTATAAGTGTAGGTGTGCGAAGCCTTTTGTTTCATCGCTATCTCATCCCTATCACGCACCCGGAACAAAGTGTTCCATAGATAATATTCACCGGGAACACCGGGATCTCATATGCAATATCTCACGGAACCGACCGATTTGCTTATAACTCGTAAGGTTTTGTTTCGGGTGTTTTTTATTTACATTTTTTGGAAGTTGAATTATTGTAAGACAAGCTTTTTTTTTCTGCCAGTATGAAACACAAGTTTTATAGCGCTTGCGGAAATCTATGCACAAGCAGTGCGTTACGAAATTACCTATGTCCTTACTAAAGATTTAATCTGTTTTATAAACAAAATCATAAAAATGTTTAAGTAGTATAAGAGTTTAAGCTGAACAGACAGAGAGAGTTACTATTACATTTATAACATAAGTAAGATAAGGACAAAAAATATTTGGAAAGCACGTATTGCATGCAGCACCCATATTTTATAAGGAAACTAGCTGACCCGGCAAACGTTGTTTTGCCATAAAAATGATTAAATTACTAAAATAGCTATTAAAAAATAGGGATTGGTAATAAAAGGGTAAAAATTTAGGGTTGCATGTATTTTTAATGCCACATTGTAGAAAAATAAAAACAAAAAAATTTGTCCAAAAATTAAAATAAATATTACCCTATCCCTACCCTACCCTATTCCTACCCTACCCTACTCCTACCCTACCCTTACAAAAAAGACGATAATTGATCAGAAATCGAGCGGGATGAAACATGATTAAATTACTAAAATGGCTATAAAAAAATAGGGGTTGGTGATAAAAAAGTAAAAATTTAAGGGTATATGTATTTTTTAATGCCACAATAAAGAAAAATAAAGACAAAAAATTTTGTCCAAAATTAAAAAAAAAAATGTTAAGGGTGGACAACCCTTATCACTAAGGGGTATGAAAAATAGATGTTGGCCGATTCTCAGACCTACTCAATATGCTCACAAAATTTCATGAGAATCGGTCGAGCCGTTTCGGAGGAGTACGGGAACGAACATTGTGACACGAGAATTTTCCCCTCAGTTCCTGAAAGCTCATTAGTCATATAAAAAAAGGGACTATAGTCCCTTTCGGGAACTGAATATATATTCAGATATACCTAATGAAAGAAATAATAATTATGTAAAAAATCTACCGGTTAGAATTAATCCGAGAATAGCACGTACAGACAACAGCACGTCAACCTACCACAAAACGTCTAATTTTCTCAATTGATATTGATCTCTACTTGTTGGACTTAAAGTTGAAAATCAATTCAATGACCTTAAACTTTTTGGGTAGGTTGACCAGCCGTTGTCTGTAAAAAGATAAAAAATTAAACTAACTAACCCCTTGAGTCGGTGCAAGATGACAGACGGCGATTTGTTAGGCACCGACTCGACTTTTTACTTCTTCCCTCTTTTATAGAAAAAGTTTCCAAAAGCTTTATTAATGCAAGCCTTAACAGCGAGCCGTTTACGTCACAATATGAAATCCTATAGCCCTTATCTTGACAGACGTTTCTAGATGTCACATACTACGCTCACAGGAATTTCCTAACGCCACCTTTAGTATAACTCAAATATACCAAACAGTCCACTCTTCGACCCATATTTAGAAAATTTTACATCAGTCATATTTTACAATCAAAGACATGAATGAAACTATCATTTTGTTGAGTGTTTGTATTGGACGGTGAGTAATTTAACACATTACATACAGAGTGTCCTAATAAAACTATGCCCTGAATAACTCTTTGCGTGCGGTTACATTGCTATGCGTGGCGACCCGCTTGCTGTAGTGTTGCGGTGCCCGTCTAATACGCTAGGCTCCCGAGTTCGATTCCTAGTCGGTTCGAGTCGAGTGCTACAGAAGGGCACATTAAGAAGAAGGGAGGTAAGCCATCTGGACCAGCTCCCTTGGCAATATCCAAAGATTTCAGTCTCTGTCTCACTCTGGCCTAATGCGGGCAAAATGATGAGACAATTAATTATGGACTGGTGGTTATATCCCTACTGTGTCTCAAAATTCACAGCAACACTTTGTTCCAAACACGAAGTCACATGCGGTGTTATTCTGATTGTCTCTGACATTCCAAACTATACCTAACTCCATTGAAACAAGGACGCCTAATTACATCATCAAATCCGCAATTTATTGTGGGTGGTGTGACATGCGGTTTTAGATGAAATGCCAAAAGTTAGATTTCAAGTATTAAAGTTTCATTTTGGTTATTAAATGTAAACATATTGTTAATGTCTAGGACGGCATGTAATTTGTTTTTTGAAAGTGATATAAGAGAAATAGATAGAGAATGCCTGAAAAACGTTTTCAAAGAGAACATCCTATTGATGGATCCAGCCCACCACCCTTCTCGTCCTATAAATGGCGTAAAAGGCGACTAAAGGAACACTGCCAAAAGTAAACAGGCCTCCTCCTTTGTCTTGACTTGGCCAAAAAATCTGGTTTTTACCATTAAAGTTGGTTCGGCTTACGGGTTGGCGATCGCAGTTTCCTTCAAAAGAGGTGTGAAGCGGCCTATGTCCAGTGGCTTAAGTGTGCTTATGTAGGCTCGTAATGATTATATTTTACTTACCTACTAAATAAGTAAAATTTTGCAAATGCTTGTTGTATGTCTAAAGTGGGGATGTGAACTCACAAAAAGGTATAAAACAAAAAATACCGAATAAAGCCACCAAATTCGTCGGTATATTTTGTTGACACAGTTTATATGCGCTATACTCTGACCGAATACTAACCTCAGCCAAGAAGTCAAGGTATTTCACAAAATTCGATTTAACAATGAAGTATTTCACAGCACATCTTCTTTCACACCAAACGTCTTGGAACTGAACCTAGCTCTTAGTGGAGATTTAGAAAGCTATCAGATTCAGTAACAATATGTCAAGATAGAGCGGTGACGTAATGGCTATCTCACCGAGTCGAAGTCAGCTCACCTATTCACAAAGTAGCTGACTCATAGCGGGAAACGACTTGAAGACACACGGGAGCAAATTTCGGGTTAGAATGTGACAAAAAATCATTTAGCTGTTTTTAACTATACATCAAATTTTTGCGTTACCTATTTGTGTATGTGTAATGTAGGACGCCCTCAGGCCAGGGCCCCAATTCCGCTAATTTACAAATTTCTCAATAGAATCGCAATTGCATCTCAATTGTATATTTTGACACATGTATTATGATAGTAATGTCAAAATATACGATTGCGATGCAACTGCGATTCTATTGAGCCAATTGTAAATTAGCGGAATTGGGGCCCAGGTGGGGTGATTATTTGCGCATTGGCTGGAAGGAACTGGATGCGAGAAGCCAAGCTGATGATGATGATGATGATTTGTGTATTAAGAACTACGAGGGAATGCTGAAAAGAAAACTATCAACATATTAAAAGTAAATGGATGAATCATTTCTTTTTTTTCTTCTTTGAAATGCAGAGGACTACCTATGCATTTATGACATAGAGCAATTAGTGTCATCTTATCATAAGAAACATATGTTGGGAGTCAAAAAGTCACCTTTTTTATGCTTGTTAAAAATGTGCACTCTCTTATTTTTTTTATTTTTAGATCATCAGTTAAAATCAGTTAAAATCAGTTTTATTTCTGCAAATAGGCCCCAGGAGGCGCTTTTACACGTCCCAATTTAAACCTACCACTGCTTCGGGACAAGTCTGGGCTAGTGCCGAGAAGAAGCAGCGCAAGAAACTCGGTCACTATTGTCAGCCTCTTTTTAAATACATTTTTACAAGGTAAGGTAATTTTTACAAGGTTTAAGCAAGTACGAGCTGGGACAACTTAATGCCATACATTTCTATCATTTAAATAATCATTAACAGTGTAATAGCCCTTTTTCATTAAAATAACTTTGACATACGATTTAAGTTTATGTACAGGGAGTTCAGCAATATCCTTTGGTAATTTGTTGAAAATACGGATACAATTTCCCATAAACGATTTTCCTACTTTTCGCAGTCTGAAGCCTGGAACGGCAAGTTTATCTTTATTTCTAGTATTGAAATTGTGTACGTTACTTTTCTTAAGAAATAAATGTATGTTCTTATGAACGTAAACAATATTCTCGAGAATGTATTGAGAAGACACTGTAAGTATATTAATCTCTTTGAAGAGCTCTTTCAGCGAGTCACGGGGTCGAAGGCCGTAAATAGCCCGTACAGCACGTTTTTGTAATATAAAAATTGACTCAATATCTGCCGCTGAGCCCCACAACAGAATTCCGTATGACATTATGCTATGAAAGTAGCTAAAATATACTAATCTTGCCGTTTCAACATCAGTCAATTGCCTTATCTTTCTCACAGCATAAGCAGCAGAACTAAGTCTTCCAGACAGCACCCTAATATGAGCACCCCATTGCAAATGAGAGTCTACAGTTATACCTAAAAAGGAAGTTAAATCTACAGAGTTTAGTGGTTCATCTTTAACAATTATATGAGTAGCAGCAAATCTTACATTGGGCATGGTAAATTTTACACATTTTGTTTTATTTGCATTTAGTAAAAGATTATTTGTTGTAAACCAATGTAATAATTTAGAGAGGGTATTGTTAACATCATCAAATGAACATTTGCCCCTCTTAGTTTTAAAAATCATTGATGTGTCATCTGCAAACAATACCATCTCACAAAGATTATGTAAATAACACGGAAGGTCATTTATATAAATTAAAAATAGCAGGGGTCCTAATACTGATCCCTGAGGGACACCCATAATAAGGGCAGACCCTGAAGACTCAGCTCCATTTATGCAAACCTTTTGTGTTCTGTCCTTAAGGTAAGAACTTATTAGATCCAAGGAATCATTCGATGCACCATAATGTTTAAGTTTTTTAAGTAATGTTACATGGTCGACACAATCGAAAGCCTTTGAAAGGTCACAAAATACACCTATGGCATCTAGCTTACTCTCCCAAGCATTAAACACATGTTGTAGAAGAGCAACTCCAGCATCGGTAGTATTTCTACCTTTTCTGAAACCATATTGGTTGCTATTTAATAATTTATTTACACTAAAGTGTGATAAAAGCTGATTAAACATTATTTTCTCAAGGATTTTACTTAGCACTGGCAAGATAGGTATAGGTCGAAAATTGGAGGGGTCACATTTTTCGCCAGACTTAAATAAAGGAATGATTTTGCTAAACTTCATTAAAGTTGGAAACTGTCTATCATCAATACATTTGTTAAAAATAATAGCGAGTTGAGGGGCTAATGAACTTATAATTGTATTGATAATGCTGACAGAAATTCCCCAAAGATCCTCCGTTTTTTTCATATTGAATTCTCTAAAAGTTTTAGTAATTATGTCAGGATTGAAACTCTGTCAATATTTTTGGTCGCAGAGTACTCGTATATTCTGTCTTTCCGCATGGCATTATGTCTATTCCTTTCTGCATAGGTATTATGACCTCCGAAAAATCAGTCAGTTAAAAATAATAAGTCACCATGCCAAACAGTGACACTGAACATTTGACTACGCAATAGAAAGGCGTATGTTTCTCAATAAGATAAAATCTTTTGCGGTAAAAGGCGTATTTTATTGAATCTGTGAGTTCTGCTGGTTTGATGAAAGGCTCTTGTAAAAATCTATTACTTATTTACTTATTCATGCTTTCCATCGAGACGTTTAGCGCAGTGATTCGGAAAAATAGTTAAATGCAGAATGATCTGGTTATAAACGTATCTTTAATGGAGAAAAGCCATTTTTCCAAGTAATAAATTAGAAAAACTAGAAATTGTTTGATGATTCGTACAGATAAAATGTATCGTATGTTGGTCTACTGGAACGCCCCGTTGGTTTAGTAATTTAAATACCGGGCCAAGATCTCGGGGTCCCGGGTTCGATTCCCGGGTCGGGCAACAAAAAGTTTCGAATTTTCGAACATTGCTCGGGTTTGTGATCACGAACGCGCATTTGGTAAGCGTGGTTATTATAATGGCCTGATCAGACGAAGGATTTTAGTCCGCGGACTTTTTTGTCCGCTAAAATAGATTGCTTACAACTGTTAACGCAAACGAGGGATTAAAAATACCGCGTACAAAAAGTCCCCCGAATTGCCGAGGACATGCAGAGAGCGGACCGGACAAAAAAATGGGGGAGTCCCCGAAAAAAATAGAACTCGAGTGACTAGGCGAATCAACGCACATGGCGGACTTTGGTTTGGTCCGCGTTGTGCGCTCAAGAGAGACGGACGTATGCACGACGATAAATGAACTATTTTAGCGGATAAAAAAGTCCGCGGACTAAAATCCCTCGTCTGCGCAGGCTATTAGCTACTGTGACTAAAAATAGATTCTCAACAATACATACATTTTTTTCAGACTCACAAACGCTGTTTTCTAGATTTAAAATGGGTTTTAAAAACTCAAAAACGCTGCCTCTTAGACCTACACCGCCTTAAATTTAATGATGGAGGCCTTTTCCCTGCAGTGGGATGATTTATAGGCTACGAGTTAGACTACTAATGCAAAAAAATGTCTATCCCTTTCAATATGAATAAAGAAAATTTTTGTCCCACCGTATATCGGTATAAAAAGTATAAAAAATATTGGTTAAAATAGCAGCCGCCCGGCAAACGTATCTTAAGTAGGACAGGATAAGTTTTTATTGAAGGAATAGTATTTATAAAACTTAAGTTTGAAAAAACACTTTTTCAATTAGATTTATTAGAAAAGGGTTATTTAATAGTTGATCTTAAAAGATGTCGATGACTTCGAGATCTGCGATAGAACCCACTTTGTAAGCGTTGCATTTTTTAATGAAATAAATCTATTCTATTCTATTCTAAAAGGGCCAAATCCTCCTTTTGAAGAGGCCTGTTTCTAGCTGTGGACTAATGTAGGCTGGTGATAATGATAAGGCTATGGCAGAATAACAGGGTTTGTGGGTTTCCTGCAAACTCTTGAGTCATAGACCGATTTGTCTCTTCATGTTAACAATATTTATACATATAATGATGTACGTACCTATAAACTATATAAACTATGTAAAGAAGTTGAGAGAGAAAAAGTTGAGATAAATAAAGCATTTATTATTATTATTATTATTTGTTTATTCTTTTTTATAACTCAGTTTTTACTGGTATTTCAAGACAACACGGGCCTAAGCCAAGTGTTGTCTTCACATAAGTGTCAATTAAATATCTGTGTGATGTTGTGTAGTTACTGTATGTAAAGTGTGATTATGGGGATGTATGTTGCTGTAAAGATGGAGTTGCCTGGTGACGAGATGATTGTGACTGGTATTCTTGTTGTAAGAATTTTCTAACAATTCGACAAGTATTCAAAATAACCGCTTTCTGAAGCTGTATATAAGTATATTTAGGTAGCTGAAGTATCATAAGGGATTGGTGTAATTGTTTTGGGATGATTCCTGTCGTAGATAAGACAATAGGAACAATGCTAACTTCCGAAAGTCGCCACATACGTTTTATTTCGTCTTTTAGGTCAATGTATTTTGTTATTTTTTCTGAAATTGTAGTCTGTAGGTTGTGAGAGTTAGGAATAGCTATGTCGATAATATATGCTATGTTATTCTTCTTGTCCTGGAGAGTGATATCCGGTCTATTGTAGTGTGTGGTTTTATCTGTTAGAATGGCACGGTCAAAATAAATTCTATAATTGCTATTTTCTAATACCGGTTCATGGGTGTATTTATAATAAGGTGTCAATTTTGGCGGTATGAGATGATATTTCTGGGCAAGTTTTTGGTGTATTATGTTAGCCACTTGGTCGTGACGGTGCTTGTAGTCAGTCTGCACTATTGCCTTGCAAGCACCTGTTATATGCTGTATGGTTTCAGAACCACTATTACACTTCCTGCATTGATCTGAGGGTATTCGTAGTTTTATAATATGTTTTTGATAATTACGTGTCTCTATAGTTTGATCCTGTATTGCTACCATAAAACCCTCAGTCTCTGGAAAGAGATCGCCACAACTTAACCATGCGTTCGACGCAAACTTGTCGACATTACTTTGGCATAAATCTTTGCGATGTCTTCCATGAAGAGACTTCTGGGTCCAACTAGTGAGTTTTGATGCAATATCAGTTAGTTTTTCATTGTTTTGTGTGGTGTTATCTGTGAGGTTTAAAGGAGTTAATTTTTTATCAGTGTAAACTATTGCGTGGTGCATAAGAGATGTTGTAGCTTTTTGATGAAAGAATTTTCGTAAAGATGTGATTTGTTTATTGTGTAAATTCAAAACATCTATTAATCCTCGGCCTCCCTCGTAACGAGGTAACGTTTGTCTTTGAATACAGGCACGAGGATGATGTTTCCGGTATTTAGTCATTGTAGTATTAATTGTTCTTTGTATGTGTAATAAATCTGTTTGTGTCCAATTTATAATGCCAAAAGAATATGTTAAAATTGGTATTGCATACGAGTTAATTGCTTTCACTAAATTGCGAGAACATAGCTGTGATTTACAAATGGAATTTAGTCTGTGCTTAAATTGTTGTATTAATTTTGCTTGTATCTCTTTGTACTGAATTTGTCTATCTTGGTTGTAACCTAAGTACTTATACACTTCGTTTTGGTCTAGAGAGTTAATGTGTTGTCCAGTTTCTAGTTGATATTGATTGCATTGAACAGTTTGTCTTGCTTTTACTGAGTTGATTTTACATTTATCTATTCCAAAGTCCATGCAAATGTCATTTGAGAAATGCTCTGTAAGGTTTGCTAACTGGTTTAGGCTATCATATGAGGTTGCATATAGCTTTATGTCATCCATGTATAATAGGTGATTTATGCGGGTGGTGAGTACATGTTCAGTATGATTGTGCAGTAAAGGATAACCTATTTCAGTATTGTTCAAAATATTTGACAGTGGATTTAATGCTAGGCAAAACCATAGAGGACTGAAAGAGTCTCCCTGAAAGATACCTCTTTTGATTGAAATAGGTTCTGCTGTACACTCTGATACTATCAAGCTTGTATTCCACTTTTCCATTGCTGTCTGAAGAAAATTTTTAAGAAGTGGATTGATTTTGTATATATCCAAAACTTTTAATAACCATGAGTGTGGCACGGAATCGTAAGCTTTTCTGTAGTCAATGTACATAGAATGAAGTTCTTCTTTATTTTTATGCACTTGACGTAATATAACTGAATCTATAATCAACTGCTCTTTGCATCCCTGGCTCAGTTTACGACAACCTTTTTGCTGTTCTGCCAGGATATCATTGCTATGTATGTGTTTATAAACTAGGTCTGTTATGCAAGAGCTTATGATTTTGTAGATTGTTTGAAGGCATGTGATCGGCCTGTATTTATTTGGGTTAGATAACTCTGCTGGGTCTTTTGGAATCATATGTGTGACTCCGGTCATAATGTACTCGGGAACTATATGCGGATTTTGAATAAATTCGTTTATATTGTTATGTAAAAACGGGTGAATGTATGTGAATTTTTTGTACCAAAAGTTATGTAAATTGTCTGATCCTGGGGTTTTCCAATTATGAAGTTTTCTTATAACCTCCTGAAATGTGTCAATGGGAATGTACTCGAATTCCATGGGAGTCATATCTTTGTGTTTTGCATACTCGGCTTCTATCCAGTCAGCCTCGTCGTTATGGTTTTTGGGTACTTCCCATATTTGGGCCCAGAAATTTCGCAATTCTTCAACTGTAGCCGACTGTATGGGCGCATTATTAATGGTTTGTGTGTTTCTTGTGGATGTTTTTAGTTGGCGGTAGAAGCACTTTTCATTGTTACTGAACTGACTGTTTTGCGTTTTACGAAGTGTGCATGCCTTGTATCTATGAAGCCTACTTGTGATAACAGTTAACTTTTGCTTGAGTGTATCTAAAAAATGTGAAGGTTCTGTGTTTGGTTCTTCGTGCACTGAGTGTGTTTTGTATTGGTTCATTATTTTTTCTACTTGTTTTGTAACCGTTTTACTTCTGTTCCCGTTAATAAATTGTGTCAGTCTGCCTATTTTTACTCTTAAGTCTTCTCTCTTTTTTTCTAGACGTATTTCCCATTTTGGTTTCCTGTGCGTTTGTGTTTCTTGTCTTCTTTGAGTTGGAACCAATAGTAACTTTGTACCATTAGCTTTGGCGGCTGTCCATGCCGCAGCATACATAACGCTCTGTAGTGTTGTGAATTCTGTGTTTTCGTCAACATATTTCGGTAGGATGGTAGTGTTTATATAGTTTAAAATTTTAAAGAACTTTTTTGATGTTTTTTGTTTCGGAATATATGGTCTTGATGTGGGTTCTGTGTTAGTAAATGTCTTCAAAGCTTCATTAAAAACTTCGTGTATATTCTCAAGCTCTATTGTTTCGTTAGTGTGTGTTTGTGGAGTGTTCATTGGTGTTGATTGTGTTATTGTGTCTTGTAAGAGTTCTGTTGCTGTGTTGTCAACAGAAGAATTATCAAGAATGTCATTGCCAGGTAAAAAGTGCAGTTCCTGTGTATTTGTTGAAATAATGCTAGCTACTTCTGCTTTGATATTTTGCAGGTCAGATAAAGATAAGAGTCTATTATTTACTATTGATCGTCGTTGATCGGCAAGTCTCTGTTGGGAAATGTTTAAGTCTGGGTACATATTAGTAAATTGAAAGTGTAGTTTTGTTCGATATGCTGACATGTTTGTTTCCAGTTCAGTGGCTATGTAGTAGCACTTCATTAGATTTTTATTTATGGTGTCATCC
The DNA here is from genome assembly GCA_949315895.1 of Anania crocealis. Lineage (NCBI taxonomy): Eukaryota > Metazoa > Arthropoda > Insecta > Lepidoptera > Crambidae > Anania > Anania crocealis. The sequence continues at coordinate 8,694,045 of OX438873.1, read as the reverse complement.
CATCTCATTCTGGAATTAGATTCGTTAGCTTTCAGTGTATTTAAGGTACTGTTAGTCCGTGTATGTGTTTCAATGTCAGGTGATATTTGCAACTCATCGGAAATTTCTTTTTTTTATTTGTGCGTGTTTTTCCTGAGTTACTAATTTTTTACAAAATATTAGTCGTTTTTGGTCAGCTACTCTTTGCTCAGTGACATGTGATAAGTCTGGAAAAGTTTCAATAAAGCTGCTGTGTAAGTGTTTTCTGTAAGTGATTTTAACAGATTCTAATCTAGTTATGCGATAGTAAGACCGGAGTATGGCTTCATTGTATTCATCTGTCCATTTCATTCGGGTCTTTTTATATTTCGATGTGGTGGGCGCAGATAAAGTGACAGCATTTGTCTCCTGCGCAACATCCACAGAAATTTCGCTTTCTGAAGGGGTTGGAGAGGTTGAAAACTGGGTTTGGTATGATTTTGGTGATGAACTCGGTGATGGGAATAAATTATGAGTTGAGGATATGGGGGATGCTGAATCCCGAGAAGTTTCGGCTGTAGTATGTTTGTCGACGAAGGCCCGCCTGCTCAGCGCTTCGTCGCCGGCGGATCGCATGCTGGAACACCCAGCACCGGCTCCAGGTGTGCCCCGGCGATTGCCCCCGGGCAGCGACTCTATACTCAATATTTTCTTTGAACGAAGCTCCATGGTTAAATGGGTTACTTTTGCCTTGTTAGCCGCGTAAGTTTTAATATGTACGCGTATCCGCCCCCCACGTGGCCTGGTGTTCGGCTCGGACGTAAGGTAGGGTTTTAGGGGGCTTATTATTATTATTATTATAAAAGTTCTCAAACACATAATATAATTATATTTTTGACTAGACGTTTTTATATTCTACATTAAGGCGATTACTACAGCTTTGGGGTGGTGGGATCTACCTCCAAGTGGTCCACCCTGGGCAACGGCATCTTTGGTTTTCTAACCAATGATGACGGCTAACAGATCCCTTTGCGGTGGTAGGCTTCGTAAGAGGCCGCCTGGATGCTACCACCCTCCTTTTTTTTTTTTTTTTTTTTTTTCGCGAGGAAAATGCTTTGCGCATCATCACCACTGCCCCGGGGGAGGGCAGGGCGGTATGTGGGACTCCCGGCGCCCTGAAAAGGGCGCTGCTCCTAGGAATGGAACCCAGGGGTATACCCACTAAAAACCTCGCGTCGCCCGCCGCGCTGACTGAAGGCAGGGTCTGTGGTGACTCGACAGTCCACGGACAAGCTACCACCCTCCTGCCGGAGTCCAGCGCCAAAGAGTTTTTCTGCGTTCCGCTGGTGTGTGGGAGAACCAGTACCTCTGGGTAAGCTCGCTCCATCTAAGGCTTCTTCTTAACCGTATGGTTAAGTATGTTGTCAAAAGCAAACCCATTATTTATAAAAAAAAAACCTAAGTGCTGCCCTAAATTGATTGATTTTATTACTTCTAAACAAAATCAATTCTCAAAAAACTAGAACAGTATCATTTTAGCAAATTACCTTTGGTATTTATTGAATCACTATTAACTGCTTTTCATTCTGGCATTCTTTCGTAATGTAAATTATAGCTAAAAGCGGCCGCTTTTGGCGTTAGCGGCAAATTCAACTTTACAAACAACTAAATGAAAAGTTTACTGTGATTCAATAAATACGAGTACTACAGGTAATTTGCTAAAATGATACTGTTCTAGTTTTTTGAGAATTACTTTTGTTTAGAAGTAATAAAATTTAATCAATTGGGGGCAGCACTTAGCTCTAGTAGTCGCCTTAAAATATAAATAAATAAATATATAAGACATGCCTCACTGGGCCACACAGAGCCATCTAGTCCCAAATTATGGTACTATTAAGTACCCTGTCGTATGGGGTTCTAGACAACCGATAAACTTACTTATATACTTTTTTTTTGTAAATACATACTTATAATACATAGAAAACATCCTGACCAGTACAAACAGACATGTTCATGCACACAAATATTTGTAGTGTGCGGGGATCGAACCCGCGACCCATGGCTCAGAAGCAGCGTTTACTACCGCTGATCCAAATGGTCATCAAAGTATATGATATATAACGTAATAGATAATAAAAGCCTTCAAATTTAATTTCGTTCTTTCGTTACAGATTTTACTTACAATTTAGACCATCCTATCTGTCTAGGTTAGAATCATTTGAATTCAAATATTTAATTCATTCAAAAACAGTTTGAATTGGTACAGTCATGTAAGCATTTCAGTCTGGAATCTAGATTGAAGACATTTTGGGTTTATTGACCTTCTATAGTCTCTTTGTATTCTGAGGGCGTCTACTTGAGTTGCCGAGAGGGGTGAGCACCTATATTTAAGTAACCTTTGGTACTGGCAACGGCTTAGTAAGGGATTTTTAGTTGACGAATAGTATTGAATTTTATGTTATAACACTATGGTTGAAATTGCAATTTAAACCTTAGATTTATAATAAGATAAATAATTATTCTTCAACTGAGCCTTTGAAGTGAAGACAGTAGGCGCAGTTCCGTTCGGTATAGTTTCTGTGTTGACATGAACCGGGAATTGAACCTGACCGTTGACAGGCCGAATGCATAACGAGTTTGGCATCGATTTCACATTTAATCTTTTATACAAAAATAAACAAATATATATGTAATAAATAAATAAACGTGGACAACATCACAAACATTGTTCTGATCCCAATTTGAATAAGTATTTAAAACACATTTTTCAAAATACAAACCAGAAACAACGAAGGTAACACAAAAACCCAAACCCGAGAAAATGTAGAAAAACCCCTTTTTTATATTGAACCCTCCTTGAATCGAACCCGGGACCTCGGAGCAGGCAACACCAAAAAAAACCCGCCTACTCCTTAAAATTAGATTTAATATTTAAAAACTACTTATTGGAGTTTAAAAAAGATGGAAAATGTAAAAAAAAATGTTTTAAAAAAGGTCCGCAACTACAACTCTCTTTTAACGCGTATTTCTGCTTTTCATTCCAGACTTAATAATATTGCGCGGTAAAATCCCGATTCATTATTTTCTTTTTTAATCTTCGCCAGTCGTAAACAATGTGTTAGGGGATATTGGCCAATATTCTCTGTTTGCGGGTTGGCGCAACTGGATTTTAGGAGATTGGTGGGCAGAACGCAGTTTGCTGCGCAGAATATTCCATTTTTAATTTCATTAACAGGTATTCAGAATTTTAGACCGGTATTCAGATTTATTGCAACCAAATTAATTATTTTAAAAGTAAATAAGCACTATTTCCCTTAAAAATTCCATTGAATATCAAATAACTAACTTCGAATAGTAGTATTAAATTATCATAAAGCGTTATTGAATTTCTTTAAATTCCCTTCACTTGTGCTTTCGCACTTTTTGTAAGAATTCTAGTCATAAAACATTTACCGGTCACACGGCCACTTTTCGCAAAACTTTTCTCGACCCAAAAATAATAGCACAAAAAACTACGCAAAAAAAATTTAAACTCATTGCAAAACAAATTTTTGAAAGAAAGAAAGAAAGAAAATATAATTATTTGGCACCAACAGATTAGATTTTTCACGATCTTAGATGTAGTTAAGGAGAGAAAGGTAGTTTATGAAAGAGAGGGAACAGCGTAGCTTTTTTATTATGAAACATCAAAAAATAAACGAGAACCTTTTAGAGAAATACCTACTATATCTTTCCTTTCTGGTCAATTGTCAAAAGTCAAATTTTATAAATGTATTTACAAAAAATGTCTATAGCTGTCCTCACTGTCACTTTGACAACACTATTTTCGGGTATCTAATAAAAACAATTTCATTTATCCGTTCCAATAGCTCGTAGTGTAGGGAACTTTTTACGAATTACGAATGTTCCTGGATATGTTTGTTTATTTTGATTTTAATGAATTACATGAGATATGTGAAAATGTATAACCTTTTAAATGGTGGATCCAGAATGATTCTATAACAAAACAAATAACAAGAATAAAACAATCTGTTGCAAAGCTTTAACAATGTAAGCGTACAGATGTAGGTATAGACAACAGAAAGCGACTTTGTAATATACTAAGTACCTATTATGATAATAAGTATAAATTTGACTTGGACGAATAAATTTGACCATTAATACATATTATTTCATAATATTCCGAATGCGAAAATTTTGAAGGATATTTGTTACTCAACCATTCCAGAACACCTACAGATGCTACTTTTCATCCCATAGAAATACAAGTGAATGGTTGCCGTATGATAGTTTTATAAACAATATTCCACGCGAACGAAGTTGCGGGTAGCAACTATCAAACAATAATTCTCTAGAAGACTCGAAATTACTCTCCACAAATTTCATCCACTAAAGTGGAAACCGCCACATTCGAAATTTCAAACATGAAAAACCACCACGTGACCCTTTCCCGAGACGAGACCAATGGCGTAGAAAATTTGTCAATAAGAATGTGTAAGTGTTTTGTTGTAATTACTGTTAGTTTGTTTGCGAAATTGGAATTAAATTCAAAATGGCAACTGTAGGAACTCTTATACAATCACCATTTTTGGAATACGGTTGGTAAACTTTATTTGATATTTTAGCAACTTAATTGCACTTAAAATATCAGTATATAAACTTGAAAAATTTTGTCTCAGGCGGGAGCTGGCTCACAGCGTAAGAATATGCTTGAAAAATTCGCGCCGTGTCGCAGTGTCTCGGTGGCCTAATGGTATGGCGCCCGCCCGGCATGCGAGGAGATGCGGGTTCGTGTCCCGCCTGAGTCAAAATTTTTCAAGTTTATATACTGATATTACGGTTGGTAAAGTTACTCAAAAATAGTTCTCTGGTATACCAAATTATGTTTCTTATGTTGAGTATAAGCTTTTTATTTTGATGCCTCATCATATCCGTTTTGATTCATATTACACGTTACTTGGATATTAACTTATGGAACAATGTTTTATGAAGAAAAATAGGCATTTATTACCAAAAACAAAACGCTTTTTCTTTCTATCTGTCTATGTGGTTTTAAGGGTGCTATTTTATTTGACTGACTGACATGAAAAAATATTTTCGTATAGTGTAAAACTACTCGTAAGCAAAGTTTCTGGCATGGTCGTAATTCCAGACCAGCCATGCATCTCTCAAGTGCAGCTGCATTATGATTTACTGCGCGTTACCTAAGTCGAAATATTACAGGATATCGCTGATGTGTACACACGTCCGTTCATTTTGACCGGGGTCATAGAATCTTTAGAGGAATGTAGTATTAAAAAACTTTTTTTTTTTAATTTATCTGTGGAGCCATCAGAACAATACATTTGAAATATTTAAATACTGATATTAATGAAACGTTTGTGAAATATCCCTTTTTTTTTAATGTTTTGTACTTAACTAGAAAGTAAAGTACTTCATGAAAAATGAATTCACTTTTGAGCAAATTGACCCATTGGTCTAAAAACCGGGCAAGTGCGAGTCGGACTCGCGCACTGAGTTCCGTGCCAACTTTAACTGAATTAGGGCTCCACTTACTTCCACTTAGCCAAAAAGCCACAACATTTAACTGACTGCAAAAATAACTTTGTTTTTCATAGTATTTGTATGAAGGACAAAGTTATATTTGGTTGTCAAAAATGTGCTATTTCTCAAAAACTAACGGTTTGATCTCGTTCAAACCAATTTTCGTTGTAATTAAAGTTTCTGTTAAGATCTACATTATGTTTTTTTTTTTTCAAAATATTCACTTGGTTAGTTTAAAAGTTAGAGGGACACCCATTTTACCACTTTGGAAGCGTCTATCTTCCAAACGTTAGACTTTTGGAAAAAATGATTTTAGAAACCTCTATGTTATTTTAAAAAACCTATCCATTGGTACTATATGCGTAAGTAAGAGTAAAAAAATTTTTTTTTGTTTTAGTTCTATATATGGGAAGCCTTAAATATCATTATTTTTTATTTTTGAAGTGAAAACTTCTTTAGCGGCGCTGAGCACTTTTTGTTGGATGGGTAAAAACTTCCAAACTCGCGTCAGGGTCACGTGATGCTGATCGAAAAAGCGTAAGATCGAGGGGAAGGGAGAGGAACTAGTATCTCCCACTCTTTCTACCGTGCCTGAGTGTGCTGTTTTCTATTATTTTTGAAGTGAAACTTCTTTATCGGCGTTGGAAAAAATTTACCGTCACGTTTTGCGTCAAATTTTCGTCACTTTTTTCGGTTACGCGCCATCTTTTTCTTGCCCCTACCACGGTTGGTTCAGACGATAGCAAAAAGGTAAAGTGAAATAATATTTAACCAATTTAACCAATTTAACCAACTTAACCAATTTAACCAATTTAACCATTTTAACCAATTTAACCAATTTAACCAATTTAACCAACTTAACCAACTTAACCAACTTAACCAACTTAACCAATTTAACCAATTTAACCAATTTAACCAATTTAACCAACTTAACCAACTTAACCAACTTAACCAACTTAACCAACTTAACCAACTTAACCAACTTAACCAATTTAACCAATTTAACCAATTTAACCAATGTAACCAATTTAACCAATTTAACTAATTTAACCAATTTAACCAATTTAACTAATTTAACCAATTTCTGGAAAGATGCATGTAGATCATTATTCGAAAAATAAGGCCATAAAGAAGTTTCACTTCTTACGTGTGTACACTAGTACACGCACAACTTTTTTTTGTATGAGAATCGTAAAGCGGTCAACAGGATACAAATACAAATACAAATACAAATATTTTATTTGCCATTAAGTAGGGTACAGGTACATAGAATGTGATATAGATTTGATATAAAGGTTCTTTAACCTACTTAGCCAAATGTTGTAGCATGCAAATAATAAATTAGATTAAATTGAATTGAATTAATTAATTAATGATTTTATACAAGATACAGAATTCAAGAACAATGCATCGACCTTAAACATTGGGTTCTTTATGTTTTAAGAATTCATCAATTGAATAGAATGTCTTGTCCAACAGCCACCTACGCAGCGATTTTCTAAAGCTATTAAATGGGAGTTCTTTAATATAACTTGGTATTTTATTATATATGGTTTTACACATCGCATAACAATTTTTTTGGAATCGTCGGGTTTTTGGGACTATCTCTAACACCAGTCTATGACGATTTCGCGTTGACCTTTGGTATACGTCCTTTGCTTGTACGAACTTTTCAGTATTTCGCTTGACAAACACACCGACTTCTAATATATATAGGCAAGGCAGGGGCAGTATTTGAAGCGATCTGAAATATGTTAAACACGATATATCAGGTGCTATATTGCATATGGCTCTAATACACCGCTTCTGGGCAATAAATATGTTTTTAACACCAGTCCCGTTTCCCCACATTAATAAACCATATCTTAAAACTGATTCCACATAGGCATAATAAGCAGTAATAGCCGTACTGACATTTGCGACTTTAGTCAGTTTATAAAGAGCAAAGGCAAATCCATTTATTTTGTTGCAAACTTTTTCTATTTGATCTTTCCAACTTAATTGTGGATCCAAAATTAAACCTAAAAATGTCACATTGTCAGCGTTCCTTAGAATTTGTCCATTAAAATTTATGTCAACTAGAATATTTTTGAAATTATTAAAATTAATCAAATGCGTTTTTGTTAAATTTATTGAAAGATTATTTTTTTGAAGCCAATTTATCATCAATGTCAATGTACTTATGATATTATTTTTATGTTGATTTAGCGTCGAGTTCTTGTCAGTAGTAACTAAAACCGATACATCATCGGCAAATAATATAGTTTTTTGTTCTGTTACATTCGGCAGGTCATTTATATACAATATAAATAATAATGGGCCAAGCACACTTCCTTGTGGGACACCTATTTGATTTTCTTTTCGTTCAGATTTATATGCTATAGCTGCAGAATCTGTATTTATATGCGTTATCTCTACGTATTGGGATCTATTTGTAAGGTAGGATTTTAACCAATCTAGAGCAGGTCCCCTAATTCCACTACGTTCGAGTTTAGTTATCAATAGATCGTGAGAAACGCAGTCGAAAGCTTTCGACATATCAAGAAATACAACAGTTGTGTAGTCTTTTTTATTAGCGCTTTGCAAAACTTCATTTACCAGATCAAAAGCCGCATGCATTGTCGATTTATGTTTTTGAAAGCCATGTTGGTACTTTTTTATGATATCATATTTACCAAAGAATGTCGTAAGTTGAGCATGCATGACTTTTTCAAAAACTTTTGATATTATAGGAAGGAGCACTATTGGTCTATAGTTAGACATATCCTTTTTATCGCCCTTTTTAAACAATGGTTTTACTATTGAAACTTTCAATTTTTTGGGAAAACACCCTGTCTGTAGTGACAGATTTACTAAAAAAGCTAGAACCGGACTAAGTTCGAGGGCACACATTTTTATAACTTTGGTGCAAATACCATCATACCCTTCAGAATTGGTATTTTTTAGTGACATTATAAGTTTATTAATGTAGTCTCCATTTACTGGTGTCAAAAAAATACTGTTTTGTAGGTTAGTCTTTAATGTGTTTTCTGTGCTTTTGTTAAAATTTTTTGTTTGATTTATTAAATAATTGTTAAATGTCGATGCAATACTTTCTGGGTCAATGATTTCCTTGCCATTATTTAATTTAATATTATTGATGTAATTTTTGTCATATGCACTGCTTATTTCATTTTTTATAATCGTCCATGTTGCTTTACATATATTTTTACTAAAGGATACATATTTTTGATTAGTAAGTCTTTTTGAAAAGTTAATACATTTCCTAAACATTTTAGTATAGTTAATATACTTTAAGCGATTTATATTATTTTTATTTGTGTAATATTTAAAGCGAAGTGATTTCTTCGTGAGAGTGCTCTTTTTGAGACCCTTTGACATCCATTTAGGCTTATTTAATGTACTACTTTTTGTTCTTATTTTTGGAAAACAAAGATTATATATAAGAAGCAGGATGTCATAAAATTCATCAAAGGCAGAATTTAACTCATTTTGGTTATACACATTTGAAAAAGAAAGACCACCTATATATCCTTTGAATTTATTAATATTTTCCAGTGAGTAAATTTTTTTATAAGTAAATACAGAGTTAGGTATTTCCTTTTTTTGTTTTACGCAAAATTTTAAAACTTGTGCAGTATCGTGGTCTGATAACCACAGTGGCAAAATATAGCTGGTTACGTCCTCTATGTTACTCACTATTAAGTCGATACATGCGTCTCCTCGTGTGGGTTCATTTATAATGTGATTTAAAGTTGTATTTGTTTAAAATTTCGTTTAGTTTTGTAGAATTCTGGTTTTTGGCAAGCATGTTGATATTTAAATCACCAGCAATAATTATTTTCTTTTTTGAGAATTTAAGTAAACATCTATCAAAAAAGCATTCGATATTTCGTTTTTTCTTAGTAGGAATTCGATAAATGCAAACAATTATACAATTATTTGTAGTTAGGTTAACTGCGCAACATTCAAAGTGATGTTCAGTAGATAAGTCGTCAAAGCATGATAATTTCTTAAATTCTAATCCTGTCTTGATTAAGATAGATGATCCACCTCTTTTTTTTTGCCTAGAGTAACATGATGCTAATTTATAATTTGGTATATATTTAGGTTGCGTTCTTCACCATGTCTGACAAAAGTCTCAGTAAAACATAAAACATCAGGATTTGTTTGAGATCCTATATTCGAAAGAGATAACTCAATAATTTCCCTCTTTGATAGAAAACCTTGGATGTTTTGGTGAAAGATGGTAAAAACGTTATCTGTGTTAGGCTCGAAAAAACGGCTCGTTTGCGCTCTGGGCAGGGTTTGGTGGTTGTTTATTACAGCTTAGTTTCGATTTGGTTGTTTTATTGAAATAATAGGGAATTGTGCCCTTTTTAGGTGTGATCTGTGGGGTGATACTATTTTGATTGGCAACTATTTTAGTTTGTCTTTTTGTTGATTCCCTAATGCGATTCCTAATAAATTCAAACGACAAATATTGCCCTTTATATTCAATGTAGTCGATGCAAAGATTGATCCTGTTACACAAATACTTTTTAAATGTAATGTCATTAAGATAAAATTTATACATGTCAATATGTGAGCAGAATGTAAAATGTTTTGTCCATAGTTTAATATAATAATTCAATGTCACTTCGTTGAAAAAAGGATTGTAATAAATAGGTAACATAATCACAGAAGCCTCACTTAATTGGTTTAACATTATACAGATATTTGAGTGTAATTTATGCATATCGGTGTCGTATCCACCAAAACCTAGTATCACAATGTCGTTTTCTGTCAGATATCCTTTTAGACTATTACAATGCGTCATTATTTCGGTACTGGTGGCTTCAGGTATGATATGAGCATAGGTTTTATATGGGGTTTTCCGTCGTTCCAGTCCAGACTTCATGAGGAAGGCTGATAATCCTCTCAATTTTTCGTCTCCAATAATATATATCTGATTTCCTGTGTTTTTTTCGGTGCTAGTGCCCTCTTTTGACGTGCTATGATGAATATTTGCTGGATTGGGTATCCCTTCATTGACAATCGTTGCATTAGGTATTTTTTCTTGATGTGGTGGTTGTTGCTTTGGGTCATCCGTACAAGACAGATTTAGCCGTTTCACGCTAGATGTCGCTACTTTCTTCTTTGCTACAATACTGTTTGGCGATTTACAAATATGCGTTAATTGATTAATTTTCAGTTCGTGTTCTGTAAGTTTTTTCATCAAAGCATAATTTTCGGATACTACGTTTGATATTTCATTTTCAGCTATTTTTAGTTTTTGTTCTAAGCTCTGATTTTTTTGTTTTAGCTCATTTATTTCTTCTTTAAAGTTTGTAGACAATGTTGAAAAACTTCGGTTCATATCATTTTTTGGTGAGAAAATCAAAGAAGAGTTTTCTGCTTCTTCATCTATTAATGTATCAGAGTCAGGGGAGTTTTCTAGGTAAGTGTGTAAGTTTACATTATTCTTATTGCGCTGTGTAACATTCTGTGTCTCTTCGTTATAAGTACTAGTCGAAGGAGCTGGACTTGCAGGTAGTGGCATAGATTTTCTGTTTGTACTTGGTATTGAGTAACATGAGTCGCATTTATATTGTTTTTTATTTGCTGCTGTCATAATTTTAAATCGTTGAAATGATACACTTGTACAGTCCAAGTGGAAGTATTTATTACAAATAGAACATACTAAAAGCTGTTTATTGGTAATAGGTTGGATACACCTACCTACCAAGTTTTAACTGTGTAATGCTAATACTTTCAGAATAAAGTGGCTGTGACATACGGACAGACAGACAGACAGACAGACTTGACGAATCTATAAGGGTTCCGTTTTTTGCCATTCGGCTACGGAACCTTGAAAAGAACCGAAAGGAGACATGTGATTAATATCAGGCCAACCCTTAAATTTTATACTAAAAACTTCTTAAAAAGATAACCTTCTCAAGCTTTTTGAAGTTTTGTTCATGTAAGTGTCCAGACATTTTTACGAACACTTCGATGGAGAATTACATCGTTACCAATGTTACCATTTGCCCTAGATTCATTCACTTAGTGAATAATCGCATCGGGTCCGTTCGCACTAAAAGACTGTACATTTCATAGTACGAATGCATCGCAGTACACTACACTAAATGAATATGAATTGCCAGTTGTAGACGACAGTGTTGAGTTAAATTAACATGAATTATTTATTTTGTTGAACATTTTCCAGTCTTTGCTCTTATTTGTTGCAGACAATTGAGTTTGGATGTTTGGAGACATTTGTTTTGATTACTTTGCTGCCAAATGTCCATGACATTCACTAAATGGTGATTCTCTAATTGCCCTTGCAGGCAGTAGTTAAAATGTTCGAAACGTTACGTACTTTTCATACAGTATTAAAACCAACAAAAAATAGAAATTTCCGCGTGAAATTAAGGTAACATAATAAAATAAATAAATAGGAAGCTAATTTACTTGTTATTAAGGTAATCCAGTATTGCTCTTAAAATGTTTTCGTATTTTTTTTAAGTATCCAAATTGTGTAAAATTAAAAAAATATGATTCTATCCAATTTCTGACTTCACTATACTATTTATATCCATATGTTAGCACTATACTAACGGCCGGTCCTAATAACCTATCTATCTTCAGTGTATGGCAGAAAAAGCATGAAAGTAGAATAAATGCAGTAGAAATGAGAGCGCTAAGAAGTATGTTAGGAGTGAAATTGAGTGACAGGATAAGAAATAGTATGATAAGAGAACGTTGTGGTGTGAAAGAAGATATTGTCACACGGATTGAGAAAGGGATGCTTAGATGGTTTGGGCATGTAGAGAGGATGAATGAGAGAAGAATGACTAGACAGATCTACAAGACGAGTGTGAAAGGGAACGTTGGAAGAGGAAGGCCTAGACGAATCTATCACGATCAAATCGGGGATGTTCTGAAGAAAGGTCAGGTCAAGAGTACTCTAAACCGACGAGCATGCATTAAAAGATTGATGAATGTGGAAGAAGCGAAAGATGTATGCCAGGATCGTAGTAAGTGGAAGGCCTTGGTCTCTGCCTACCCCGTTGGGAAGGAGGCGTGATAATATATATGTATGTATGTATGTATGTATGTAAAACAACATCTGTCTTTGTTTCTCTGGACGGCAAAAGCAGTGATATAAACTGTTTCCGATCTCCGAAATGTCAAAACTGGCGATAGATAGATTATTGGGACCGGCCGTAAATGAATATTGACTAGGATAGTCTAAGCTTGTTATACCATTCACCTAGCACTCTGTATAGCCGGGATTGCCATGTTACCGAATTCAAAGCCGACGCATTCGCGGGCAGAGCGCTAGTAGCAAAGAAAAGCTTCGTAAGCACAACATGTCTGCATTCAGTAGTTTTATTATATACAGACAACAGCACATTAACCTAATACAAAACGTCATATTTTCTCAATTGATACACGGAGAAAAAGGTCTAGTTTTACTAACCAGAATTTTGAGGAAGTTAACTAGAACGCATAGTGCTATACGTGACAACTATACATTTTGTAAATGATATTTTAAAAATCTAGTTTTTAGTAACGCGAATTTTCTGGTACATTGAACACATTTTTCGGTACACTTTACCATCAAATTTGTACTGCTAGCAATACATAAACATAGTTGTGCCCATTACTAACTAATTATTTTGATCTTTACAAAGAAAGCAGTAACTGATACTATTTGACATGTTTCGTAAACTTAACTTATTTACCAGATTTTTTTAGTATTTGCAATTAAGCGACTATTTATCCTTAAAACTAATTCTGATAGCACTCGCAGTTTTTTTGATAACTTTTAATAGATTCGTTTTTACAAGTCGTTCTGGTAGTATTGTAAAATATGTTTTTCTCCGTGTATAGATATCTTACCTGTTCGACTTAAAGTTGAAAATCAGTTCAATGACCTTTAACTTTTTGGGTAGGTTGACCTGCCGTCGTCTGTACATCCCAAGACCCGAAGCTCAAACAATAATAATTGTTACTATTATTTTAACATTTTGATTAGTTTCCTCTATTCGCTGGAAGCTAAATTATACAATGATAAACGCTATAATAACCAAAACAGTTAGCAATTTGTGTTAAAATAATGAAATTGTGGAACATCAACCCTAGAACGGCGATGCTTTGTGTCGCCAACAAAATAACAAATGATCAAACTGACTTCTCATTGATATATAAAAAAATCGGCCAAGTGCGAGTCGGACTCGCGCACGAAGGGTTCCGTACCAAAAAGGCAAATAAAAAAGTTTTTTGTATGGGAGCACCCCTTAAATATTTCTTTTATTTTGTTTTTAGTATTTGTTTGTTATTATGGTAACAGAAATACATAATTTGTGAAAGTTTCAACTGTCTAGCTATCGCGGCTCTTGAGATACAGCCTGGTGACAGAGCGACGGACAGATGGACAGACAGCGAAGTCTTAGTAATAGGGTCCCGTTTTTACCCTTTGGGTACGGAACCCTAAAAAAAGGAACGGTTTACAATCATCCAACTGCAGGGAAAAGGCTTACACCATTGAATAGTTACCACAGCAATGGTGGGTACAGGCATAATCACCACGATTGCTAAATACAGGTTGGTGGTCACAAACCCGAGAAATGTCCGAAAATTCGAATTTTTTGTTGCCCGACCCAGGGCCTCGAGATCTAGGCCTAGTCAGTACCAGGCCTAGATCTCGAGGCCCTAAGTCTAAGCCTAGATCTCTAGGAGTTTAAGTAAACTACTAGCCCAGTGGGGCGTAATACCAATGTTATGTGATAAACGTAAATTCATGCACCTCGTCATCTATAAAAATAAAACAAAGTCGGATTAGTTACGCCATTTATGAGTTATGACTCAAGAATATCTGGACAGAATGTAATATTCTATGACTTTTTCTATGATCACGCCATCTTTCCTGACATGACAGAAACTAAAAAGATGAATGGGTTGCGCAAAAGGCGACTAAAGAATTACTGCCAGAAGAATTTTAACCCTTTGACGATCGGATATTCCAGACACAATTAAAAAAAATTGTTATCGTACCAACCGGTTGTCTCTTGGGGTTCAAAGCGTTAAGTAGGGGCAGCAGCGTCTTTTAACCATCACTGGTCAAACTGCGATAGCTGCAAAACATAATACTCCATTTGAGGCCTTTGCCCAGTTGACTGATATAGATTGGTGGTAATTTAAAAAGATCGTATTCAAAATTGTACTGGGATATTCGGAAATGGGTAATATTTTACAGTGGTGCTTTGGACGGTTAGATGTTGGTCCTGGCTTGTGTCACAGGATGTGAGTCATCAAACAACATCATGCTGTTATAGTCAATAACTAAAAACTCTGATACCAGTCTATACTTTAAGGAAACCAGTCTTTAAAGGACAAACATGCAATAACAAGAAAAAATACATAGTCATACGTTACCCTAAGTTGAGAGGGTTAAATATAATAAAACATAATGGAGTGTAGTCGAAAATTGTGCTTCTACTCTAGGGAACACTGTTCATTATTTTAATGCAGCAGTCATGGCGTGAAGTAATGAAATTGATATTAATACAGATATTGCGTTATGACTTACTTCCATGATAAACAAAATAATTTTCTAAAGTAAACGAACATGCAATATTTCAGTAAAGTAGTTGGTAAAAAGTTTTGAGTTCATTTTTAATGGCTATATTCATCCGTTTTTTAAGCAGTTAATTAAAAGTTATTTGACTCAAGTTTTAAAAAGCGGAAAGGAGTTGAAAGCCTTACAACGTTTGAACTTATTTTTAGACCACAAAATAACGACTTATTTTAATAAGGACTTTGCCCGTGACTTTAAATGGATTTTTTCCCATGATCTCGAATCAAATGCTCACCCGGCCTATTAAACCTATATAGGTGGCACAGTACAAAGGCTTTCGATTCTTACCCCGCCACCCTGTATACTACGACCTCCCGTTTCGCTTTCAGAGGTGCTCCTCAGAGGTCACATTACAGTGGGCCTCCACCCTGCTCCTACTGAGTACTCTTGACACCTTTCTATGTGTAGTGAAGGGGTTTGAACACACCCTATACCCTGCCATGAAAGGAATAAGTGTCATTTTAGAACGACGAGATTGTGCCGGGTGTTAAATTGGGTATAGGAGAAAGTATTTTTGAGAAGCAAAAATGACGGAGGTAACTAAGATGGCCGAGGTAAATTTAAATTGAAATCTTTAAGCTCTCAAACTTTCAAATATATAACTGAATGCTAAAAAAACTATTAAGCATTTGAATAAAATAATAAAGTGCATGGAATCCCCGTTCGTGTTATTCAAATTCAAATTCAAATATTTTATTGCGTTCTATAATGTTACAAGGATGTTATAAAATATGATATAAACAGTTCATTATAGACCCTGTTCGGGCACAACAATACAATTAGTAGTAGACAGAGAGGATGACGCTATAATTACATAATATTTCAGTACAAAATAACAAATAATAAGTGTATACATACTTTCTAAAATTGACTTTATATTCAATTTATAGATATCGATTAAATTTATATTAAAATAACAGCTAATCTCATATTTTTATTAGATTGTATTACTTATTAAACATTTTTATAAATCTGAATTTGACATAAATGAAATAAATTGTAATATTTGTGGTCATTGTATTTGTTTTTTTTTTTTTAATTTTATTAGATTTTTGTCACTTTGGGTATTCATTTATTGTATAGTAGCAGTTATTTAAAAGAATAGATTTTATTGATTTTGAATATTTAATTTTATTTGATTCTTCTTTTATAAATTCCGGTAGTTTATTGTAAATTTTTATAGACATGAATAGTGGGCTTGATGAATGAAGCTTTAGATGGACAGGCGGTAACATTAATTTGTTCTTACGAACACTTCTCAATGAATGGTTGTTAAGTTTTATCTGATTGCCAGAATTCAAAATACAAAATTCTACACTGCTGCCATGGACGTTTTATATTGCATCAATTTCTACTAGCTAACCAGTTCAATCAGTTTTAAATAGAAGACCCGGATCTTCATCGGTTCCATCCGTTCTCCGAATCTAAGACACTTGCCCCACCGCCTACGATGAACGAGAAGCGAGTAGGTAGTGCTAGAAACAAGAACAGAATTGTCGAGCAGCGGGACGAGAGTGTTGTATGACAAACTAGTGTACCTAGCGAGCCCTCGCCGGCAGTGTGAACAGTCAGCGATTTACTATTCATAATAGATATGCATGTATATTGTTTACCCGGAATGTATGACAATTTAAAGTTTTTTTTAGCGAGATAATAGCGAGTTATTCGTTTCTTCGCCGGCGCGGCGCGGGGCGGCGGGACAACTGCCTCAAGCTGCAAGCTGTGCCTTCAGGTCTAAATCAACGGTTGTTATTTGGCATCGGCGAGTTTTCTAGAATATTCGGCTGATAGAGCAAGTCTCTAAGCACGAACAGCACCAGAAAAAATACCAACTATTTGCCTGTTATTGGAACAGTAAAAAAATGTGTGCGTGTACTAGTGTACACACGTAAGAAGTGAAACTTCTTTATGGCCTTATTTTTCGAAAAATGATCTACATGCAACTTTCCAGAAATTGGTTAAATAAAGTTAAATTAGATAAAGTTTATTGCGTAATAAATAAATAAATAAATAAATAAATAAATGAATAAATAAATGAATGAATGAATGAATGAATAAATAAATGAATGAATGAATGAATGAATAAATGAATGATGAATGATGAATAAATAAATAAATAAATAAATAAATAACAAATAATACAATTATTTCACTTTACCTTTTTGCTATCGTCTGAACCATAGATATAGGATACAAGTAGATCCACTGACAGCCCGATAATGCGTGACCAGTTTTGATTTGTCAATGTGTGTGTTAACTAATGACGTACCTTTAACATTTTTAGACTATCGATAATAATTGCAGTTTGTTGTTTGGAAAATAAATAATTACTGTCACACTGTTTTTATCTCGAGATTATGCACCTACTTTGCGGCATACCTAACCGCCCTCACTTCTTACAACTATAATAGTGGGCAGATAAATGTGCCCGGTGAGTATATTTTTTACATATAATTTAAAAATAAACAGTCTTAATTAATAAAAAAAATAACAGCCATTGTTAGTTTAGTTTTCTTTATTTATTTCTTCAAAAGATTTTCCCTTGTCATCTGCTGTGCCGTGTAAGCTTATCAATGGCAGTAAGTGAAAAAGAACAAGTAAACAAAATCTGAAAGTATCGATAAATTTGAGTCAAGCTCTAGCGTAGATGTAAAATATTTCGATAAATTATTTATCCACCAAAATAATGTAAATAATCAATACATAGAACTTTATCTATACAAAATATTAAAATGAACAAGTGGATTGAAATAATTTTATATTTACAACTTAACAACAAGATTAAATTCAACAAAAATAACGCGTTTTTACGATGACGACTTTCTACGTATTTACCTGTGAAATGAGCCATTTTCTGGATTATTTTTGTGGTTGACTCCACTGGCACGCACAGAACATGTGACCATTGTTAGATAAAACTGTAATTACTTTAGATAATCTACAATGTACTAGATAATTACATAAAATGTTGAACCTTATATCACATATGCCACTGGATGTCACTCTGTCAAATACGACAGGTCATAAAACGAAAAGATTTGTTTTCTTTTTCTATCTTGCTAGATTTCCATAAGAGGTTTTCTTCTATCTCGCAGGCTTTGTCCGTCTATTATATTCTACGTTTATGGTCTGAACCAACCGTGGTAGGGGCAAGAAAAAGATGGCGCGTAACCGAAAAATGTGACGCTGTGACGCGCAACCGAAAAACGTGACGGTATTTTTTTTTCCAACGCCGATAAAGAAGTTTCACTTCAATACATAAAAAAGAGTTGTGTATGTCCTTATTTTTTTTTTACTTGCAATCTTCCTTATTTTTTCGACATTTCAATTTTCCAAAGCATACAAACAAAAAACTATAATACAAAAAAATAAAACAGTTATGCTATTTTTTAATTAAGGCAAAAAGAACGAACAGCCTTCACTTTTTACACACAGATATTAGAATTACAAACAGGATTCTAAAAAAGACAGTGTTATAAACCCCCCTGGAACATGACAGTAATGGGAGGCTGCAGTTCTCCATGTGGCTAAAAGCTGGAATTCAGGAGGTTTATGGAACCCTTTTTATGGGGCGTTTGGCGTCGATCCACGGCCGCTTTGCCTCGTGTAATTCGTTTGTACGCACTAAGGATGGGTTTGTGTCATATCGAATTTGTCGATAAAATTTAAATCACTAATTTGCAAAACAATTTTAGTGTGTACTAAGTTTGGATACGGTATCTTGTTAGATGGCACCAGTGTACAGATTGATTAAAACTTTTAAATAGTCTTCGGTTGCCAAACTTTCTTAATTAGGCGTGCTTATCTCAAACAAAAGGATTTCCTCCGCGTTTATGTTTATGTCAATATAAAACATTTGACTCACAATACTGAACCAGTCACTTAAAGCTAACAGGAAGGTTTTTACATGGTAAAAATTCGATTTGAAGTTTCATAAATTTTATTTTGTTAAATATAGTTAATTTAATTCCTAGACTGAAACATAAGTAACCATTTTTGTTCGTTTTTCCTCAGCCGTAATTAAATTCTTCTATGATGATAATTGGACTATAATTATGTGAAAAGGGCATCACCATCATAATTTTCGTATCCAGCATAATTTGCTAGACAAAGGTCTATCAAATAATAAGTAATCGACACATGTCTATCTAAGTAACTGATAAATGTTCAAATAAAATGAAAAATAAAAAGAAACAACACATGTATCGATATCAATAAACTTACAGCAACACTGCCCCATCCCTGACTATGAGGTACTATCGCATTTACATACAAATGTTGGGCGATGACATAACTCCGGGAAAACAAGTGGAAAAGAGACTCTTAACTTAACGTCTCAGCTATTTGTACGATTGTAGTAATAGTGTTGTTTTGCATATAACACTTTGTCGAGTAAACGTTAAGCTGTAGAGATAAAAGTTAAGATTGGCCCTGAAAAGATTTTTAACAAATAAACTTCATTTGACATGGGATTATTTAGGGCTGTGTTGTTATTGCTTCATTATATTGAATTGGCTAGGTGATCCTCCATCTTTCAATGTGTCAAAATAATATGGGTTCTTTGCTGAACTATTAAAAAAGCAGTATAGTTGTATTTTAATATCACGTGAGTCCGGTAGGGTCTTAAAAATTATTACTTTTAATTAATAAATAAATAATACTAATATGTAATATGAAACTTGAATATAATAAATATATGAAAATGTTTAGATTTGTAGGGTATACTTTGTAGGTATATGTTTATTGTTGATCTTAGGATAACGGTGTTGACTGTACAATTACATCGTGTTTGTAAAGCTCTGTATGTTTAGAACGTTTTCCAAAATAAATTAATTTAAAAAAAAGGATTTTACATTCTTTTCGGAATGTCGAATTTGAGAACCTTTAAATTGATCGAATAGCTAAAAATGTATACGTAAAAATTATACAAGTAGAGAAACGGGCCCTTAAAATACACAATTTTCACTTAAAGCGAGGTGACCTTGTATAGGTACGGCCATATGCGCGAGCGAGGTGTTCTGAAGAAATTTTAAAATATCTAGGTATGGCAAGCGAAAGGCCAACATGTTGGTCAACTGCGAAATGAAAACACGGAAAAATTATAACTTTCATCGGTTTTCATTAGAATGATTTTTAATATTTCCTAAAATATTATTAGCTAACGTTTCCCAAAAGTATAAACAATGAAGAATTGATCAATACAATTCTAAAAAATTATATTGTAATATAACTTATTATATTTTTACAAATTAAGTAAACACCCATTTTTTGGGTGTTGATGGGTGTTTAGGACCCATCCTAGTTTTAAACCCGGGTTTAAACCCGGTGATTTGCCCATCTATATTGACCAGTTTATGTTGCCAGTGACTTTAGAACTGAAACGTGGTCGCTTAATATGGAAGAAGGTCAAGTTCGCACAGTGAGCAGCGGAGAGAGCACTGCTTGGTTTTTCCTAGAGTGGCAAAATCAGGAATTATAAAATCCACAGGAGAACTAAGACAGCGGACATAGCTCGAAAAATTGTGTGAATGAAGCAGTGAGAGGAACACGTAGTAAAAAGAACCGAGGGCCGTTGTGGCGGTATGGATCTGAGGCCTTACTCCGCAACAAATTGTCCGTTTAATCGAATCCATCTCATACCGATGTCTTAAAGTATGTATCTGAAAGAGACAGATATATCCGTAAATACGAGCTGTGTGTTGCAGAGTGAGGCCGCTGGTACGGCGACCGCGAGCAGACAACGATCTGTGGGCAGCCCCCCACCAGGTGGTCCGACGACTGACGATGAGCGGGAGAAACCTCTGGATGCGGATGGCTCGGTACCGATCGTTGTGAAGATCCTTGGGGGAGACCTATGTCCAGCAGTGGGCCTCAATTGGCTAAGGTAATGATGATGTTGCAACGATGCTGGGTAAATCGTCTGGAAACTGGTTGTTACTATCGCGAAATATATTTGGAGATCAGCTACGGCTTTGCAGACTTCTTTTTTTAAAGCATTTTTTTTGCACTCTCTACCATTCTTCACCGACTTTACGATGGACTTGAAAAGGGAGAGTTTAATGCGCCTGGTGGGAACATTGGATTGCCACACTGGTCTAAGTTGGGCATACGCTGCTTTGGCTTTTTTAATACGAGCTTCAATGTCCTCATCTGAGCCTCCTGTGCTTGTCATGATGCTTCCGAGGTAAGTGAAATCGGTGACAGTGGTCAAAGGCTGGTCGTCCAACTTCAATGGGGTCGTATTGTCACTAGGGAGTATCCGCATATCAACCGTTATACGAGTGTTGACTCGAAGCCCACGCTTTAAAGCAGCCTTCTTCAGTTCTTCAAGCTTGCTTTGGAGTTGAGGTACGAGTAGCTCTATGGCTGTGAAACCTGGAGAGTTACGAAAGGCTTAACGAGTAAGCTACAGGTCTTCGTGAATAGGTCACTTCGATCCATCCTTCCTTCCGGCCTAAAACCATCTCGAATAAAGAGTTGTGGTCTATATGCCACCAAACTCCAATTTTGCAAGATATTGCTTAGCGGAAATGGAAGCGGATTGGCCACACTCTCCGTAGGGAAGATGGTAATGCTGCTGAAATCGCCTTTGAGTGGCAACCGGAGGGTAGGCGAAGACGCGGACGGCCAGTACACACGTGGAGGAGATCGGTGGACGGGGAGCTCAGGAAGGAAGAACTCAAATGGGAAGACGCTCGAAGAATAGCGCGGGACCGGCCGGCTTGGAGAAAACTTGTTGAGGCCCTCTGCACCAGCGGGGTGCCATAGGACCACAACAACAACAATAAACAACCATTCTACCATTGAGCTAGGCAGATAAATTAGAAAGAAAGAAATATTTAGACGACAAAACAACGACAAACACAAAGCCCAGATATTTAAAAAAAAAAGGGAAAAAGTTCCAAAAAGGTTCCCACTCAGCATTAGTCGTGACAGCTAGAGCCTTATCATGGCGCTGATTTTCAGCGGAGGCCCTGATGTTAGCCCTAGCGTGTGTGTGACCCTCCAGACCACTACTCAATCTCAGCCAATCCCGTAACCTGTAGCAGTGAGTAAAGGTAGGAAGCCTAAATTATGTTGGCGGTGCAATAAATAGGTTACAAATACCTACATAATATGAGACCGAAAAAGTTACAAAGCTGCAAGTTCCAAATAAAAGTCACCTAAATGTCACATTGAAATGAATTTTCAATTATAACATTATTTTTATGTTCATATTTTTCAAGACCTATATGTTCTCAATATTGTGTTAGTTTTTAGAAAAATATGTAAAACACCTACATTTAGCTTAAGCTACTTATTCTGGTCAAGACACCTCGTTTTATCGCAAAAAAATTGATGAGAATAAAAAATACCTGAAACTAGTATTTAGAAATACTAGTTTCAGGTATTTTTATTAGATTATAAGATGGCATTTGGCCAAGTCGAGAAACGTCATAATTGTTCTAATTTAAATAAAAAATATAAACACCCAAATTTTTGGGTAAAACTCCAGTTTTTAAACTCAAAACACCCGGTTTTAACCCACCTGGGTTTAAACCCACCCGGGTGGATTGCCCATCTATACTGGTCAAGGACTTTTTTTTCTATCAAACAATAAACAAAACTAAATCTCGCAACTCCAATAGAAAGAAATGCACGGTCATACATAACATTAACACTACGAGAATCAAATCAGGCACCTATCTTATCAAATTACTCACTTAACTCTAGGAGTTATCTAAGAATTCTCTTTCACGTTGGTCGGTACAGAAAATCCTTCTAATCAAAGGTCCTGTTTTATGGCTAAGGCTAATCTAATTAAGATTATCTTTATTTGGGATCTATTGCCGTACCGAAGCCAGCCAGAGATGAAACAAGACAGCCAGGTCTCTCTGTACGATTTTTCGTTCACTTTGTTAAAACAATAACGAAATCAGACATTTAATATTCATTAAAATTTGGGCAATCAACATTATTTTCATCGTCAAACTACATCAGATATGGGCCTCTACAAAAGCAGTACATGATCGCCACGGCAGGCGAGCATAAATAAATTAAATAAATATTTATAAATATTTTCAGACATGCCACACTGGGCCACACAGAGCCATCTAGTCTAACAAGCTTACTACTAAGCTTATAGGTACTATGGGTACTAGACAACCGATAAACTTACTTATAGGTAAATATTTTTTTTAAATACATACTTATAATACATAGAAAACACTCAGACCAATACAAACAGACATTTTCATGCACACAAATGCCTAATGGTATACCCCGATAGGTAAAATGCATGGTTCTATTACATAAAGTAGGAATTAGGTACTTTAGATACATTAGTTTTTTTTTTTAAATTTAAACAAATTATTTATTTCATAGCCAGGCACTGCTTAATTATGTGCACCATACGCCAAAGCACTAACTTGTTTGTTATAGTATATTTTTTTTATTTCAAGACAAAAATGCCATACATTATAATTTATAATTTGTTGCCATATTAAATGCATTAATTACGAAGGTTTTTTTTGCCTTTATTGCCATGCTCGGCAGACGGTTTAGTGATTACAATTTGCTAATGGTGGCCAAAAAGGCTTCAAATACTGTCTACTACTAAGAGAGCTGCCGGAAAGCTCTCTTTTCCTTTTACGACACGCCAAGGGAATAAATGGTGTTATTCTATTCCAGAGTGGCCTGGTTCATTTACTTTTGCTATGGCCAAGCCTCTCAAGCCGAAAATGAGAGGGCAGTCCATAATATCTTCATAATTATGACATTATCACGATTTTGACGTAAACGGGGATATTTGGAGGAAGGTAACGTTTATCGGTACGTCTTTAAGATTATCTTGATGATATTGTAAGTAATGAATAGCCACTTCTTGTAATTGAATTTTGAAAAGAAAATACAGGGTTGGTTATTTTGTTCAGAGGGTATGGACAAATACATCTTTATCAAGATGTTTTTCTTAATATGGGTAATATTTGAAAGTCATTTTAATAAGCATTCTAAAAATTAGTTCTCGTTGGACAGAATTATAGTGTTTAAATTGTAATTAATGTAAAGCTACCAGCCATAAAGTATGTAGAAAATATTATTAACCAATTTTCAACTTTGATTCTATCAAATAGAGTTCAATATCCATTCAAGGTGTTTAATTGGTTGATGAGCTCTTGTATCCATCATTAATATGCACTAGGTACTAAACTATAAAACCACAGCACCATTTGGGCGCTAAAACGCGTAATAATGATGGCCGCGACCGCTGACCAGGCTTCGGAGGATACATTAATAAAGCGGTCTATTGTATAGCTGGATTAGCATATTTGATGCTAGTTTTGTTCATCTAATATATAAAATTCTCGTGTCATGGTGTTCGAACTTGAACTACTCCGAAACGGCTTGACCGATTTTGATGAAATTTTTTGTGCTTATCCGGTATCTATGAGAATCGGCCAACATCTGTTTTTCATCCCCCTAAATGTTAGGGGTAGTCCACCCTTAAATTTTTATCTTATTTTTTAGACAAAATTTTTAATTTCTATTTTTTTATGATACAACATACAAAAATACATACAATCCTAAATTTTTACCCTTTTATCACCAACCCCTATTTTTTAATAGCCATTTTAGTAATTTAATCATTTTTCATCCAGCTCGATAACTTATTTGTAAGGGTAGGGTAGGGGAAGGGAAGGGTTTAGGGTAGGGGTGGGGGTAGGGTAGGGGTAGGGTATGTGTAGGGTAGGGTAGGGGTAGGGTAGGTTAGGGGTAGGGTAGGGGTAGGGTAGGGGTAGGGAAGGGTTTAGGGTAGGGGTGGGGGTAAGGTAGGGGTAGGGTATGTGTAGGGTAGGGTAGGGGTAGGGTAGGTTAGGGGTAGGGTAGGGGTAGGGTAGGGGTAGGGTAGGGTAGTAAAATATTTAAATTTTTGTTAGCCATTTTAGTAATTTAATCATTTTTATGGCAACACAACGTTTGCCGGGTCAGCTAGTAAACCTATAAAATCTAGACTAAAAACAATTTCTGATCATGATTTTCAAGCGACTACCTGTCTTAACAATACGGTCTATATTGATCTAACGCTTTCAATGTATATACTTTATTTGATATTTTAGCAACTTAATTGCACTTATAATATCAGTATATAAACTTGAAAAATTTTGTCTCAGGCGGGACTCGAACCCACATCTCCTCGCAGTTGGCTTACAGCGTAAGAATATGCTTAAAAATTCGCGCCGTGTCGCAGTGTCTCGGTGGCCTAATGGTATGGCGCCCGCCCGGCATGCGAGGAGATGCGGGTTCGAGTCCCGCCTAAGACAAAATTTTTCAAGTTTATATACTGATATTATAAGTGCAATTAAGTTGCTAAAATATCAAATAAAGTATATACATTGAAAGCGTTAGATCAATATAGACCGTATTGTTAAGACAGGTAGTCGCTTGAAAATCATGATCAGAAATTGTTTTTAGTCTAGATTTTATAGGTTTACTAGCTGACCCGGCAAACGTTGTGTTGCCATAAAAATGATTAAATTACTAAAATGGCTAACAAAAATTTAAATATTTTACTACCCTACCCCTACCCTACCCCTACCCTACCCCTACCCTACCCCCAACCTACCCTACCCCTTATGTTAACCCTACCCTACCCCTTGTGGATGCGAGAAGCCGAGATTGACCTAAGTAGCGTGCAACTGGAGAGGCCTATGTCCGGCAGAGGACTGCGATAGGCTGATGATGGTTGTTGGTTTAGAGTTCCATATTAGCAGCAACTCAAATTAGGTTAGGATTTGTTGCTTCACTAGTTTTACAGACAAACGAACGGCCTGTAATCATCCTACTGCTGGGCAAAGGCCTCCGTCATTTAATTCAAGTTACTTCTTCTTTCGTGTCGGCAAGAACACGGGCTAGATCTTACTTGCCCAGAAGGTAGCTACCGTGGTAGCCCTCTGGTTACTGACAAGTAAGTCCTCACGCGAGCAAGTGGTCGGGCACGCGGGACAGTTAGTGAGGTGAGCCATGGTTTGCAGGGGTTCTCCACATTCACAGCTGGCGTCTGCGCTGCTTGAGTACCCCCACCGACACAGGCTATCTTTACTTCGACCAACCTGGGTCCTCAGCCTATTTAGACTTCTCCAGGTTGGCCATTCAAGTTACTATAGCAAGCATTATCACCGCGCTTACCTCACACGGGTTGGTACCCAGGACCGATCTTGGCCCGGTATATAAATCACTAGACCAACGGGGCGTTGAATTATGGGTTAAACTTTTAACTAGGTATTTCATAATATAAATGTGGACAACATCACATACATTGTTCTGATCCCAATTTTAATAACTATTTAAAGCACTCGTATTTTGAAAACCAGAAACAACGCAGGCACCACAAACACCCAGACCCGAGAAAATGTAGATAACCAATTTTTTTTTACTTTGACCCGTCCGGGATACGAACCCGGGACCTCGGAGCAGGCGACACCTTGAAAACCGGTGTGTACACCACTCCGGCACGGAGGTCGTGGATATTTGTGCAATATATCAGTAATAAATATAACATGCATCTTTTTGAAACTCGTGAGTAGTATTTCAGTTTTTGCTAATTGAATAAATGTTAACCCTGTATCAAGATTCAGTACAATAATTTAATTTAAAAATTTAATAGAAATGAATTCTTAGCCGACGGCGCGTTGAGAGCCGAAACAGTTTCAATTTAAATTCCGGGAACCCCGCGAATAAATCACCCGGGAACACCCGGAATGGGAGTAAATGGGCAACAACTAATGAGCCGTGTGACGAACAGACAAGCTTTATCAATGGGTAGGTTTTTATTTGCAAGTAACTGCTTTTATAGCCTGCTTGAATGTTGTAATGGCTGAATTTATCGACTTAACTGAAATAATTCTAGATTCTTAGTTGTTTTTTATTTGGATTATTTACAGTTCCAGTAACTTACAGCTTACATAATGTAACCAAAGAATCTCGCTAAGTATGAATGCAAGAGAGTTTACACACAGCATAGAATATACAACACAGTTGAATAGATATCATTTAAAAAAAAAACAAGTTTAAATACTGCTATCATTTTTATGAATTTAACAAAATGTCCGGTCTCATTTTCTGAAGCAATTGGAATCATCAACATGAACATTGCTTTCACCATACTTGTCGTCATTTATATTAATATATTTTTGTCACTATTTATCTTAGAGCATTTAGTTAATGGTTTGAGCTATTTATGTAGTATATATTTAGTATGTATAATAATTGTCTAAATATTAGTGTTTAGTGTATATGTATGTATAGGTATGTACTTTTTGTAGTTTAGTATTTTTTTAATTTTTATTGATAAATTTATTTAATAACTTTTTTTTTATCGCACCTCGCTACTAAGCATTTCTGTTTAGCCCTATGGTAGACTGGCAGAAAATGCCTCGTGGCATTAAGTCCACCTTTTATACAATAACTGTTCGTTTGTGCAATAAATCTTAAATAAATAAATAAAAATTTCGTACGAACGTAGTTATAAAAAAAATACACGATTTTTACGCTGTCCGATCCACCCTCCCAGATCGGGCCCGCCAGAATGGAGCCCGACCGTGATCCGGCATGCCACGGCATCTCCGGTTCCGGCGTCGCCACCACTGGTGGGTTCGCCATTTGGTAGGGTGCCTTTAGCACCCCACACTGGCCCGATCACGCCCGCTAGTATGGGCCCTGGTGCGAGCGGCCTGAGGCTCACCTTCGGCCGCACCGGGACACCGCTAGCGTGGCGGACCTAGGCTGAGCGCCTTCAGCGCTCGCCACACTCTGCCCGGTTTAACTGATTAAAGCCTTCCATATGAGGTTTCAGTGATAGGTCCGTCAAGAAAAAAAAAAAACAATGTATACGTAGTAAATAAATTAATTATTATATTAATAGTTCAGGATTCTAGTCCCTGTTTTCAAGACACTTTTTTAAATACAACTAGCTGTTGCCCGCGACTTCGTCCGCGTCAATTTCTGTTATAATGATCGCGACTATTTTTGGAACATTTTTCACTGATGCTTCGCTCTTATTGGTCGCTCTTATTGGTTATATAGCCAAAAGCCTTCCTCGATAAATTGAATTTAACACACAATTTTTCAATTCGAACTATTACTTCCTGAGATTAGCGCGTTTAAACAAACAAACTCTTCAGTTTTATAATATTATTAGGTAATAGATAAAAATAGAAATTCTCTTTTTTAAGAACTGTCACATTGTTTTCCAGAAATCTTATTTTATTCCTTAAATGCTGCTATAACAAGTTTAACGCATTCTGTTTCCGCTGCCGCAAATAAATCTTGGTTTACATGAAACTTAGGCTAAGACTACATTACACTGTGAGGAAGACAATGTATACCAGACATTAATGCTTGTTTAAAATATCAATTAAAAATACTTGAACTACTGTTTCTTTTGGAAAAAGAATTTAAGTCGGTTTTATGGTCTGTAATTCGTTATTTGGCACCGACTCAAAATTGGTTTCTGTTTGCGCTTTTTCTGTTTAAGTTCAGTGATTTTTTTTTTATAAATACCAGCCTTTAAGGTTAAGATTATAAAAAAAATATGGGTATGGACATCGAACAAAAAAATATGGAATTCAGTGAACCTGGTAAAAGGTAAAGTAAAGAGAGGATGTCCCATTAAATGCAAATTTAGAACCTATTATTTTATTATTGAATGTAAATAAATTTGAGATTGAGTTCTCTTTAAGAAATATAAAAAAAATTAATAAATTCTAAAAAGTTGCTAATCTATTTAAAACTGAATTCTACTTGGTACAGAATATTAACAATTAAAATAATTGTTGTAGTTTAGCATTAATAACAAGAAAATAGCCATAAAATCCAAAAAATTAAATCATGTTTCTCTAGGGATATTCATTACCAACAGTCGATGCGTTTTTTGAGGTTGTGTCGTATTACCTTAACCCGCCGAAATGTAGCAACGTTATTCTTACTGGTCTTTAAGTTTGAAGAGGTAAGGTTGGAAATGGCTTATCCTGTTGAATATTTAGATTGAAAGCGCTGAATGCGCTGTATATTTCGCATGGTTAGTCTATTACGCTGTATGAACGCTGGCTCAGCTAAATCTAAACAGTTTTGGTACATACTGAGTTCTAAAAAGGTTTTTTGAATTTCGAACCGACTACAACTTCATAATCTGGAAACTATTTAGAACTTAGGCATTCGAATTTCGAATCGTATTGCAAATATTAACTTTTTGACATTTTAAATAAAATAGATAAAAGTTGATTCGGTTAAGTAGCGTTACCTACTTACTTACCAAAAACAATACTTGACTGATGAAAAACACTGACCTGAAAAAAAAAAAAAAAACTTGTATTTAGTCACAGCAATGAGTCAATTTTAAAAGAAAATCAATACATTTTGATTAATACAATTTTACTACTCAAATTGCTTGGTAAAACCACATTTACTCATGTGGTAAAACGTAATTTTAATTTTTCTTGTTTACTTGTTAAGATATACTTAGTTTATGTTACAAATTACTAAAAAAAACAGTAATAAATTCGAAATATAATTCTTGTTGAGTATTTGCACGAATTGTTGTGATTTGCAGTCCTGAATTCCGATTAGATTTTTCATAAACGTTTTTAATAAATCACTTTTGAGTCCTTCCAGTTCCAAACTTGAATAGAAAAGTTTTAATACGTGTAAAAAATTTATTAAAACGAATGAATTAAAATGACTGTTACATAAAACTTATGTGCTGATAAAAGATAGGATTAATTGGTATAAGAATCCATCACACATTTGTCTCAGCTAATACACACTATTAATATTAGTAGGTTGTTCAGAACACAATATGGCAGGGCTCTCTCGGGTAATCTTCCACAAAACCATATCAATAAGGCTATTCAGTGGATATCCCATATTTCATCGACGTCGCGCTCACCCTACAGGATGGCAGGTAGTGATGTGCCTATCAAATTAATTAACATTATATCGACCATTTGGATCAGCGGTAGTAAACACTGCTTCTGAGCCATGGGTCGCGGGTTCGATCCCCGCACAGTACAAATATTTGTGTGCATGAACATGTCTGTTTGTACTGGTCTGGGTGTTTTCTATGTATTTTAAGTATTTATTTACAAAAAAAAAGTATATAAGCAAGTTTATCGGTTGTCTAGTACCCCATACGACAGGGTACTTAATAGTAGCTTAATTAGTGGCACGTCTAAAATATTTATTTATTTATTTATTTATTATTTATTTATATCGAAAGTTATTTTTGATTGACAAGGCTGTCCCTTAGAATCTCCAAATAGTTAGGTCCCACACCAGCAGCGGCTTCCCGCGACCTTCGCAAGATCGTCATTCCACTTGATGGCTGGTTAAGCCACTGAGCACCGTCCGGTGCGCGGTCGCTATTCCAGAACCTCTCCGTCCCAACGTCGTCGTTTCTTCTTATAATGTATTCCACCCACTGCCACTTCAGCTCCGTAACTCTTTAAGCGGTTTCAGTTATCTTAGTTCTCCTACGGATTTCCTTATTTCTGATTATACGAGTATCACGCAGGGAAATACCAAGCACTGCTCTGTTTGGAAAATAAACTTTTATACTTATTTGCTGATACGTATGAAAAAAATTGCCAGCGTAAAATTACTACTATAAGTAAGACAAAACAACGATCAGCATCAAATTTTTTCTATAACATGCTAATGGTAATAATAGACCAATCAAATTTAAGGTGGTATTTCAATGTCAAGTATTTGTAACAGATAAAATTGGAAACATCGTGAAACGTGCTTTATCGAGATTTAATTAAAGCCGCCAAAGTAAATCAATTCTTACGCCCAGTAAAGTGTAACATTCCTATTCAATTACCAGGCGTATATAAACTCGAGTGTGAATGCTAGAGCTCTCTTACAAAGATATGACGACCATTTGGATAGTAAACGCACAAGTACAAATATTTGTGTGCATGAACATGTCTGTTGGTACTGGTTTGGGTGTTTTCCATGTATTATTAGTATGTATTTACAAAAAAAAAGTATATGAGTAAGTTTATCGGTTGTCTAGTACCCCATACGGCAGGGTACTTAATAGTAGCTTAATTTGGGACTAGATGGCTCTCTGTGGCTCAGTGAGGCATGTCTTAAATATTACATTAACAAAAAAAAACATAATTTGGAAGCAAAACTATTTCTTACCAAATGAGCATAATACAAAAAAGCCTATTGTTAAAATGCAGTGATTAATATAGTATTAAGAGATAAAAAGAGATTTTTAGATTAAATCTCTTGAAGACTTCTACTTTATTTTAAGCTAATGTTACTGAGAGTAAAATTGTTCATTCACAAAATAATTGGCCATGGATCTAAAATCTATAGCTGATTACAAAAAAATATTTATAATAATAAATCATGTCCAAAATATACTTTTGCGGCTGCCAAATCTAAAACGATTCAAAAAAGGAAACGGAATGCCCTATCGGTGAATTCAATTATCGATTCGCCGCATCACTACGATCCTACGGATGTCAGCGATTCACCGGTTTTCTTTCAGCGTTTGAGTTATGCCTCGGAATCGGGTCAGCGCGATGCAGTACTAGTTCGGCGGTCTGTTCCCGGATAGGAAATCCGGTAGTGAATTTTTAAGAGGCCAGCCAAATGTGAGGTTTCTTCTTTTGACGCGTTCGTTACCGTTACGCATACCTATGGTGTTATATGTAACCGCTATTCAACCCATCTGGGTTGAAGCTCAGGCTTTTGGAAATCTATACTAATATTATAAAGCTGAAGAATTTGTTTGTTTATATGTTTGAACGCGCTAATCTCAGGAAGTACTGGTTCGAATTTAAAAATTATTTTTGTGTTGGATAGTCCATTAACCGTGAAAGGCTTTAGGCTATACTCTTTTAAAAACTTCTTAATCGCGATCAAAATAACAGAAATTGACATGGAAGAATCGCGGGCAACAGTTAGTATTGGATAAATGTCCAGGCATCACACCATCTCTAGTTCGGTGACCGGAAAACCCCATTTTTAGATAAACTCTATTTAAAAGAAAATCATTAATCTGTCACCCAGGCGATACCTATAGTTGCCATATTGTTTCTGTTAGCTTATTAATTGGTTAACCTTTTTAATAAGGTTTAACTACTTACCATATTAACCTTTTGTTTGCCTATCTCTTTTCTAGGCATTCGAGAAAACCTGCTGAACTGAACTTACATCAAACGACTATCGTCTTGTTAGTGCAATAATAAGTCTAATGAGTAGCGCATAGAAATTAAAATAGCCTAACAGTATCCTAAAACACTTCATACGGGTAAGCCTATTAAGGGGTTTTCAGCATTGGTAAGTGCTTATCAGAATTATTTGTATTGTTTGGTTATCATTTCATCAGGATTAGTCTGATGATAAGCTTACCTATTGCAGTTACCGACAGTTCGGTTCACCAAAACAAATATACTTATATCATTCTTTCGGCGAACCGAGCTGTCGGTAAAAAAAATATATTTGTATCGATGAACAATGAACAGTGATTTCTATGTACAATTATAATATCGTTCAAGGGTAATTCTGTAAATCATTTAGGGCTCATTGCATAGGGATTTAGAAAACAAGCCCATTGAAAAACCTGATAAAAAACCTTTAATGGTAAGCAGTTCCGGTTTCTACTTTAGTTCGGGCTGCTGCAGAGTGCATCGCACGAGTTTGGTCGCAGCGATGTAAAGTCTTAGAGTAAAGAATATATTCGTCGATACAAACAATGTATTGGGACCTCAATGGTTAGAGCAATCGCCAGGAAACCATAAGGTTCAAGTTCCACTTAAGGCAGTCAAATTTTTTAGTCCAGGAAATGTAGTTTGCCTAAAGATCCATAAGAGATGTCGTTTTGCCTAGAGGATGATTGGTGATGAGTATTGTATTTAAAATTTACACTAGCAATTAGGTACATTGTTTTAAAAACAGTTCAAATGCATTGTTCATTAAAAAAATATTATTATAAATGGGCTTATGGACTTGTGCAATATTCTTCTTTTTAATTACGAAAAAAAAAATCTCCGGGCAGATTCATAAAGCTTTGTTGCTAACCTGTGCCTGACAAGATCATAAATAGAAAAAAGAAGGAACTACTTATGTGATATTAAAATTGACAGAACTCAGAACAGTTGTTCAGAGCACGCATTACCTTTGTAAGCTGATTTGACATCACTGATGTGATATAAAAAAAAACAAGACAATCAGAGTCAAAAAAGCGTCCCAAATAAATGTGACACATTTGACATAGGGCACATTTACAACCTTCATCAATCGAATAGATAAAACATGAAATAAATGTCCACACTATTGTATGTTTGCATGTCGACATAATTTGGCCGAGTAATAAAGTTGATTTTGACATAAAATCAACGTCAATTATTCAATCTAGAACAGTTTTAGGTGTCATTTTCGTATTATAAAATAAATAAAATAAATAAATAAATATTTAAGACATGCCTCACCGGGCCACACTGAGCCATCTAGTCCCAAATTAAGGTACTATTAAGTACCCTGTCGTATGGGGTACTAGACAACCGATAAACTTATTTATATACTTTTTTTTTGTAAATAAGTACTTATAATACATAGAAAACACCCAGACCAGTACAAACAGACATGTTCATGCACACAAATATTTGTACTGTGCGGGGATCGAACCCGCGACCCATGGCTCAGAAGCAGCGTTAAGTACCGCTGATCCAAATGGTCGTCAAAACTGTATTGAACTGCGTATCTAGTTTTGATTACATAGCGATATTTGACATACAGAAGAAACGGAGACGACTGGAAGTCGGTGGTTGAGAGGGGTCCATGCTATTTATTAAGTACATAATTTTATATAATTTAATAATCAGTATATATTTTTAATTAATTTATTATAAATTTAATTAAATATTTTAATGAATTTAATTTTACAAAAAGAAAACATTTAAAACTGTTATATTTTTTTGCAGGGAATAATAGGCTTTTTATTTTTATTATTTATTATTATTATTTGACATACAAATTATTTCAACTGTAAATAATAAAGTACCGCTACCTACATAAGTTAAATTAAGACGATTTCACGGGCTACCGGTCCCATATTCAATAGACACGATTAGAATGAGTTTGGAGGGAAAGGTAGGGACTAAAATGTCCCGTACAACTCGCTTCAGAGTTAACCCAATTTTAAACCTAAAGGATTTACTTTAAGGATCAAATCTGTAACTTCTTTTATGTGATCATTGTACAGAATAGTTTGATAAAGTTGTTTAACACCGCAACACTATTGCAGTAAGAGTTAAAATTGTATGTATTGTCGGTGAATGCATTCATTGGGATGACGAATAAAAGTATTTTTGTTGTACGTTACAGAGGTTAACGAATCAAAATAAATTGACCGATTTGTTAGTAGCATTGTACTATAGATTTTTATGGAACAGAAACGGGTACAAGGTTGCCTAAACTTTGATAGCACGCCCCTTCTTGTCCTTTGGGTGTGGTAAGAGGCGACTTAAGGAGTATTACCAGAAAGCGGGATTACCCAGAAGCGCGCTGGACTTCCCGCACAACGACGGAACACAGCGAGTGTTTCGGCGTCGGACTCCAGCAGGATGGTGGTCACAGCCAGGGCTGCCCCTTGCGGAGCCTGCCATCGCTGGAGGGATCATACAGCCAACACCACAGACCGGTAGTACCGGTACACTTTGCGGAGACGTTGCCAGGGGTGGACCGCTAGGAGGCTGATCCCATCCACCACAAGATCTTACTGATCACAAACACTACTTCCTTTGCTCGCCGGGTAAAAGCAGGCAGGTTCATTAACAAAACCTTTACAATAATGGAAAGTAAAATCAAGTGAATAAAGGTTCTTCCAAAGGGCGAACAGAGAGCTCAACTTCCCACTTGTGAAACAAGTTTGGAACTCGAGAACCCTTTCCAAAAGTTTAAGATAGGGATGTGCATCCACTTTAATTTGTCTATAGAAAATAATCAATGATTGTCCTTTAAAAACAAAAACCTGTGTAAGTACCTTAAAATAACAGTTGGTACGGTTTTACCTAAGGTAATTATAGCATTCTAAAGTTTGACCTGTTTGGGACCGTGGTTCATGGAATAAATATGGTTTACTGATTTAAACTTCCATGGTCACTATCACTAGAGTTAATTGATACGGGGTTTATACCATGTACCTTAGTTTTTATGAGTTTCCGATATTTCGGCACTGTTGCAAGCGCCATGATCAATCAGTTCTCCCGTGATCATGGCGCTTGCAACAGTGCCGAAATATCGGGAACTCATAAAAACTAAGGTACATGGTATAAACCCCGTATCAATTAACTCTAGTTATAAATATGGTTGTTTTCAATTTTATTACAAACTATATTCTGAATTATAATTTCGTATTTTTTATTTTGCAAATATTAATACTATTACTCGTAAAATGTGCCTTGTTATGCGTCAAATTATGTGAAATTTGGTCTAAATATATTATAACAACGTTGGGTTGTTTCAAAGATTGATTTTAAACACACAAAAATTGCTGTTTAATTACCCATACTTTGACTGTTCTTGTTTACTTGTATGTCATGAAAGTTTTGTACTTTGTTTTATAAAATTGTTAAACTACGACTTGTCAAACTTTTAATTTCGATGGTTGATTTAAAGTTCGAAATTTTGTTAATTAAGTTTTGGTAATATCTATCAAACATACATACATAGTATATCTAGGTTCTTATAACACTTAACGATTTGTAAGTTAATTTTTTGATCTCTTTGCAAGGATAATTAATTACAAAGTTATTGGTTTCCATTTCCCAATTTGATATTTGATTTAAACTTTATGCTGCGATAAAAAAATGTGTCTATTAAAAAAAAGCTCGTTTAGTTTTTAGGTTTAAGTAGACAAAATAAATTGTAGTCATAAGTAAGAAGTTCAATGTTGTCGATGTTTCGTTTTGTGCATCACTATTCAATACTGAATGTGGGTAGTATAATGATGAGTCCTGAACTTGTGTCTTTATCAGATGTTTTATAAGTGGTTAATCAAATGGCTGAGCATCAACAACTTTGTTCCGTATTTTTAGGCAGATATAAGTCAGTTCAAAGGCGAAAATATTTGGGAAATTATATGATATTTTGATACGACTTTAGAATACTATCAAAATTGTTTTATAAATACGAGTAAGAATATTTATCTTGAAATAAAGCTTCTTGAAAAATATTACTTGTATAGCAATTTCGAGTAAAGTATCAACCCATAACGCTCACTGTTGAGCACGGATCACTCTTCTTTTTATGAAGAGGGGTTAAGGCCTTAGTTCCACCACGCTGGCCTAGTGCGGGTTGGTGGACGGCAAAGGCAACACTGTGGCAACCTCACCCCGTCGTTCGACGTTTCTCAAGCCACCCGAAGGCCTCCAACAGGGCTTAACGACTGTTATCTCGTGACAACAACAGGGACCGATGGCTTAACGTGCCCTCCGAAGCAGGGAAGCGCTCATGGTATGATGCCACAAACGGTCACCCATCCTACTAGTGACCGCTCCCAACGTTGCTTAACATTAGTGACAGTGACTGATCACTAAGAAGCATTGGGCTATGAGCGCCCTTTAGATGAGAATCAAACTCAAGCCGTCTGCTTGCCAGGCGACTGCAAAGCTAAGCTTTAAACTTTCAAATGTTTCAGAATGTTCTTGACATTCCATCCTTGGGGGAGGCCTATGTCTACAGTAGTGGTCGTCATTTGGCTGGAATGATGATGATGACGATGATTTCATCCTGCCTTAGGCTGTGCATTCATGAATGAATTAACCCGTATTATAAGCTCAATAGTTACTTAATTTAAGACTTGATGGGTCTGTGTGGCCCAGTGTGGCATGTCTTGAAATATTATTACAATTTTTATATTGTACCTGGCCCAACAAATAAGTTGGGGCAGTCAGCGCGGCAATAATGTGGCCAGCGTGCTGGGAAACTTAGACAGTGATAGTTTATAGGTTATTTACCTACAGATAGAATACTGTTTGATTATACGAGTAAGTAGGCTTTTTTTTGTACATATTCTTATTTTTATCACCTTTATTTAATCTTATAACATATAAATTACATTTTTAAATATCTTTATAAGAATAAATACATTAAAAATTATAAAAATAGTTCCCAACCGGCATCGAGATCAGGGTCCAAGCTACCGGTGGACAGGAACCTCCTCACAATACGGGCCGTGTCCAAGAGTACTGCCTTCTGTATCTTACTCTTGACCCAAGCGCCTAAAGTGAGCCTCTTGAGGTGTTTATCGAGGCTCTTAGCTATCAGTATAAAAAAAGTAAAGCTATCAGTATATTATATTTTTATTATTATTACTCCATTCTTTGTAAATTGGTATTAAAATAAATGTACACACTACTGAAGAATATTATATTACTAGCTGAACCCGCCATCTTCGTATTTTGATGTCCTAAATGTCATTGCTATGAACAAAGGCGTGCTTGGAAATATTTACCTTTGTAGAAGTACCTACTATTCTTTTACCTTAGCTTTCTAACATGTTTAATACTTATTATTATAATCCTGACGTAGACAAATCCAAAAACACAAAAATCATTATAATCGGTCTAGCCATTCTCGGGTTATAAGTGGTGTAACTAACACGACTTTCCTTTGAAATAAATAAAATTTTTAGTTACTTAGGTAAATCCGTTCTTATCTACGTGTGCTGTGTGATATAGAATATTTATTTGGCACTTCAAAATTGAATTAAATTTCCAAAAAAAAGTGCCAAAAAGTGCATTAATCGCAACAGCCGAAGGCATACTGCGACGCTGATTTTCAGTGGATGGTTTTTATACAGGCTTCAAGACCCTGAGGAATCCCTCAGAAAAATTTATGTACAACTTTCCAGCATCAATCTGGAATCTAGAAAGTTCAGTTTGATCGCTCCCTTATGTCCATAAGGTTGTCTGGAAGTTAAAGCCCGAAATTATCGGGTTCTTACGTCCAGACGTCTAGTAATATTTAGGGAATATGTATGTTTGGCGCGATCAATTCCTGGGAAATATGGTTAGTTGAATGTTTTACGTAACAAAAAAAAATTATGATAGTGTTATTATTTTCAAAGGTATAATTTATAGATGTAATTAAAAAAAAAAATGGAGTAAATACTAAAGACCCACATACAGTTACTTGTAACACATTATAATTGCTTTAATGATTCGTAGATGGATTTATAGATAGATAAATAGGTAGAGATACCTACTCTAAATTGCACGTCAAACAAACAAAATATATCTAACACACATGAGTTTTTTCTCGACACATTAACCTTTAAAACACGAACCGAACCAGAAGGCTTAACTGCTGCTATGATCATTGCAAGCCGATCCTGTAATCTTTATAACCTCAAAATACCTCTTCCAAGCTTGAAAATGTTTCTCGACAATGTCGCTTCGCCACACGTCGTTCGGAATGGCGGAACAAATATGCCAGTCCGATATTCTGCGATTTACGAGATCATAAAACGGGGCATAAAACTTGAAGATAGAGCATCCTTCAGGGGCCTTCAGGACCGCCTTCAGGGATCCGAGATTACGCTATGTTATATCTGCCATTGAAATGGTCGAATCGTCATTTTCTATTGTACGTTACAGTGTGTTTTGTTTTACACAAATGTCTTCACATTCGAAATAACAAAATGAGTTTATGTTCCAAATAATTGTGTCGGAGTCTCTTTCTACTATACACCGCGGCGACCAAACAAAGCCCACGTTATGTAACCATAGTATGAAATCTTGGCAGTGTTATTTATATTAGGGGTTAAAGTATGAAATTGCCGTTTTGTATGGACGAAATCGAGAAAAGTCATTTTTCTATACTAACAATTTTTTACTTTTTTTAAAAACGCTTGAACCGTTTTCGATGCAATTAAAGGTGAAAGTTAGATGGTTATAAAGCTACGCATTATAGTATTTAAATTTCTGAAAATCAAAGTATATAATACAAATATACTTAATTGAAGCAAGAGGGTCAGCTGACACATTGTAAGGGGTCTTTTCAACGGCTTCCTTAGAAGTAATATAAAATTCCTTAGAACTAGTATTGCATTTTTTTTTTAGTCAAATTTACTTTATTTAGTTTTTGATACAATACAAAAATAATTACGCAATAATATGACTACACTTAAGAGCTATAAACAAAATAAAAAGTGGGAAAATAATCGGCAATTTCATACTTTAACCCCTATTATAATCAATAAAAATAATCTTTGGTCTTTCATTTTGCAACACGCTGTGACGCTCACGGGTGAATGAACCCTACACTACACTACTTTTATTTTGATAATTCTGTTTTGTTTTAAGTGCCATCAGTGTTGACAAATAATCATTTTATTAGTGTAAATAATAAATTATACCTCTGCAATCAATAACACTATATTTTTTTGTTTTGAGTAAGAACATTCAAACATACATATTTCCTAAGAATTGGTTTTACACAAATATCTTGAGTTAAAGAAAATAAAGTTAGAATCCGTACTAAAAATAACTGTGAATGTAAGTTTGTTTGTTACGTTTTCAAGAAGAAACTACGAAACCGAATTTAAAGTAATTTAGAACATGATAAATTAGGCCCTGAGTCATCGGTTCTTTTTTCTGTGTGTTCCGTCCACTGCCATTTTTTTTCCACAATTCGTCGAGCGATGCCGATATCTCAGTTCTCCTACGGAATTCCTCGATTCTGATTCTATCATGCAAATAAATACCATTCTTCTCTCCATAGCAAGCTGTGCAACCTTGAGTCTTGTTATGAGTACCATGCGATTACTTTTAAGTAATCTCTAACAATCGTGCTTCATTGTCATTCCCCCCTATCACAAACAAGGGAAAGGGCGGGTCGAATGGCAATAATTGACAATTAAACTGCCGTCATTCCTGCGAACCAGGGTTCACGACCCGGTGTGTGCTAGTGACATGTATAGTCAGCTTCAAACGTAAGTATGATACACTTTTGACTATGAAATGAAATTATTTATTTCGGACATAATAAGTCCATACAACGCAATACCTTAAAAACAATAACATTTTTGTAAGTATAAAATTTAAAATAATTATAATTAAATAATAATAGTACCTTGTTGGGTTGATAGAATTTGTACTGCTCATTGGATCGAACATGCATAGACATCCAGTACGAGAACGCAAACTATCGTCGACTTAAATAAAACAAGGTAACGGTTGGAAGAAAGACAAAAGTGTAAGTAAAAATGGATTTTTAAAATGATTTTTCTAATGATTTCCGCTTGCTAACACCGGCCTAGGTACTTTCACCACACTACCCGCACTAACAAAGCAAAGCAAAGACTATTTCATGCAGGAAAAAGGGCTTTTTTTATTAGACCTACCACTGAAACCTTATATGGAAGGCTTTAATCAGTTAAACCGGGCAGATTGTGGCGAGCGCTGAAGGCGCTCAGCCTAGGTCCGCCACGCCAGCGGCACGCCGGTGCGGCCGAGGGTGAGGCTTCGCCAAGCGAAGCCTCTGGCTCGCTCGCACTGGGGCCCATACTAGCGGGCGTGATCGGGCCAGTGTGGGGTGCTAAGGGCACCCTACCAAATGGCGAACCCACCAGTGGTGGCGCCGCCGGAGCCGGAGATGCCGTGGCATGCCGGATCACGGTCGGGCTCCATTCTGGCGAGCCTGATCTGGGAGGGGGGATCGGACAGCGACCTCAAGGGCACCTCTGTAGGCTCGGACCTCGGCTTGGGTCGCCGTCCGAGGGGGGGGGGGAGGTAGGTGAGAAGCGGTCAGGCACATGATTGTGTCGGCCGAAATGAAAGGCGGGACCACGCATCCGCCTCCGACGGGTGCGGTGTGGAGAACTACTGTGTTGTGCAGTAATTGAAGTGCTTAAGGCGGTGTTGGCTGTTGTGACATACGCGGTGATCGGATCGTCGGGGTCGTTCAGCACGTGCCTGGGCCGACTGCGTCGGAAGGCGACATCCCTCTGGGGGGTGTACGTGGCGGCTTCCGCTATGAGCGGATTGGGGTGATTCACTGCCTTATCGAAAAAGCGTTGAGAGGCTTCTCTCATATAGAGGGCAAAGGATTGGATCTCGTGGTCTCGGTGGATATTATTGTTGCGTACGAACAACGGGATACCCGCGGCCCGACGTAAAAAGAGATTTTGAAGTATTTGAAACTTCTTAAGGAGGGACGGGGCGGCGTGAGCAAACACCGGACTGGCGTAAGTCATCACGGGGCGGATGCGAAAAAGGGCCGCCCTTCTTCAAAATGACGATGTCGTCGGAGCGCAGCAAAGGCGACAAAATCTCCCGAGGATGCTACGTGAAGTGGCGAAAGGCGTCGAGGTTTTTGTTATATCGGTATTGGGTACTAATAATTGCATTGTCTGTACTGCTTGCATTTTTGAGGGAGGGTGGGCGACCCAATACTTTCTACTAGCAATTTATGTGCGAGTCGGACTCACGCACTGAGGGTTCCGTACCAACTAACTGAATTAGGGGTCCACTTACTTCCACTTAGCCAAAATACCCCAATATTTAATTGACTGCAAAAATAACTTTGTTATTCATAGTGTTTGTATCAAGGACAAAGTTATATTTGCGGTTGTTAAAAATATGCTATTTCCCAAAACTACTAGTTTGATCTCATTCAAACCAATTTTTGTTGAAAGTTTGTGTTAAGATCTACATTAGGTATTTTTTTCAAAGTTACAGGGGGGGACGGGGACATTTTACCACTTTGGAAGCGTCTATCTTCCAAATGTTAGACTTTTGGAAAAAACTGTTTTAGGAACCTATATGTAATTTTAAAAGACCTATCCATAGATAGATGCCCCATACGCATAGCCATATATATTTTATAGCATTATTTTTTATTCTTGGAACGAAGTTCCTTATCGCGCGTTGCGAAAGGGGGCTAGACGGAAAAAATTGTAACGACACTTTTTGAACGACACTTTTTGTTATAGTTGTAAGCCATGCGGCGTGCGCGTGTTTCTCTGTTTCTCTCATAGAGACAGAGATAGAGAGAGAGATAGAGATAGAGAGGGAGATAGATAGAGAGAGAGAGATAGAGAGGGAGAGATAGAGAGCGATGTAGAGAGAGAGAGATAGAAAGATAGAGAGAGAGAGGGGGGGAGAGGGAGAGAGAGATAGGGGGAGAGAGGGGGAGAGAGGGAGAGAGAGTTTATTTATTTAAAATAACATAAAATTTTATTACAATTCACTAAAAAGGAACTTCGTTCCATCCGGGTGTCCCTTGATACCTCAAGTTTTTTTTGTATGAGAATCGTAAAGCGGTCAACAGGATACACCTACCTACCAAGTTTCAACTGTGTAATGCTAATACTTTCATAATAAAGTGGCTGTGACATACGGACAGACAGACAGACAGCCAGACTTGACGAAACTATAACAGTGCCGTTTTTTGCCATTTGGCTACGGAACCCTAAAAAAACCTTATATTTTGTGACTTTTTACGAATTTGCTAAAAACGAAGTGTCACGGAATTTGACGTTGGGTCAATTTTTTTTTTTTTAATGTTTTAGTAATGTCCCCATTAAAAGTGTGTAAAAAGGTAAATATGGCCATATACAGACAATTTGCTTACATTATCTACATTGGTAAACACGTGCAAAGCCAACACGGACAGCTTTTTTAGGGTTCCGTACCCAAAGGGTAAAAACGGGACCCTATTACTAAGACTTGGCTGTCTGTCCGTCGCTCTGTCACTAGGCTGTATCTCAAGAGCCGCAATAGCTAGACTGTTGAATGTTTCACAAATTATGTATTTCTGTTGCCGCAATAACAACAAGTACTAAAAACAAAATAAAATAAATATTTAAAGGGGACTCCCATACAACAAACCCGATTTTTTTGCCTTTTTGGTACGGAACCCTTCGTGCGCGAGTCCGACTCGCACTTGGCCGGTTACTTATAATCAATGGGCTTGCTCTTGACAAAATACTTAACTCTACGGTTAAGAAGAAGCCTAAGATGGAGCGAACTTACTTAGAGGCACGGTTTCTCCCACACACCAGCCGAACACAAAAAATTGTTTGGCGGTGGACTCCGGCAGGAGGGTGGTAGCATCATCCAGGCAGCCTCTTACGAAGACTACCACCGCAGAGGGATCTGTTAGCCGTCAACATTGGTTAGAAAACCAAAGATGCTGTTTCCCAGGATGGACCACTAGGAGGTAGATCCCACCACACCAAAGCTAGAAATCAATAAATTCGTTTGTAACATGATTTAGAGTCTCTATCCCTAAATAGGACAGTTTAACCTATCTATAAT
The DNA here is from genome assembly GCA_949315895.1 of Anania crocealis. NCBI lineage: Eukaryota > Metazoa > Arthropoda > Insecta > Lepidoptera > Crambidae > Anania > Anania crocealis. The sequence continues at coordinate 8,650,602 of OX438873.1, read as the reverse complement.
CACTTTCAGGATATCATTTAAGTTCTTTCATAGCCTACACAGCGTTGCTTCAGTTAAAAAACCAAACGCTAATAACAATTCAGCAGTTCACAAATTGGAAATATTAAACGTTTATTTTGGCACTAAAATAACACGCCATAAGGCCATCAAAGCTGACCTACGCAAATATTTACTGATCCGTGAAATTTAGTTTTAGGTTATGACGGTAACTTTGTTTACTAAATCCATATAAGTAATTTGTAAAATAAATAAAACACTGGACACAGTTAGCACATATTTTGTGGGTGGGCTTTCTGCCAGGTGGACTGACGATATGGCAAAGGTCACGGAAAGCCGCTTGATGCCAATCGTTGTGGAGATCGAGCTACCGAAACATTGCTTAATGACAACGATTTTAATCAAACCTTTTTACACTGTGAGCCAGGCGGTGTTTCATCTTAATATTCCTAAGTACCTCTAACATCCGTGAGAAATACAGGTGACTTTTCATGATCTTCAAAAATTTTTATAGGCGTTTAGTATCGTATTTAGAGCACATTTATGAAGTAAAAAATTTAAGTCAAGTTTTCACCCGAATATATTTTTCGCAACATAGTTTTCAATTTTTACGGTACTATGCATGTTAAGGGGAAATCAAAAACTTATGAATAGTATCGTAATGAATAAAAGAGATTCGCATCGCCTAAAACAGGTGTCGCTAGGAGGCCGTATCAAGAATTTTAGATTTTTGGCGGACCTTTTTCTAAGTGCTTTATCATGACATTTTTGTACTGGGCTAAACCAAAGGAAAAATACGTCATTTGGTTTCATTCTCGTAAATTGTTTTATTAAAATTTGAAAGGTGTTTAAAATTTCATCCTGTATAGCCCACTTAAACCAGATGAATATTAGGGGTAGGGGTAGGGCAGGGGTAGGGTAGGGGTAGGGTAGGGGTAGGGTAGGGGTAGGGTAGGGGTAGGGTAGGAGTAGGGTAGGGGTAGGGTAGTAAAATATTAAAATTTTATAAAATATAATATATTTTATAAAATTTTATGTATATTATACAACCCTAAATTTTTACCTTTTTACCACCAACCCCTATTTTTTGTTAGCCATTTTAGTAATTTAATCATTATTATGGCAAAACAACGTTTGCCGGGTCAGCTAGTTTACATGTAAAACCGTCTAAAACACTGTTATGTGTACGAATTTCTGAAAATAGGTTAACAAATTATTATTACATCTATCGTCAATTGAAAGAGTTGTATTATTCGTAAAATCGGGAACCAAGACCCTTGTCGTACCTTTAAGCATATCACAACGTAAATAATCGGATCGAAAAGTTGTTTTACTTCCTAAATTATTACAGACGTTGATATAGGATAGTGCAAAGTAGTAGAAGCCTTAAGGCAAGACCCTTGTATTCCGGAACTTCTGGCCTGTAGGACCCTTATTACTATGAACTTTCTGGTAACATACTAGACAGCGTCTCAAGCTCTGCCAGTGACGCGACACATACAGTATTATCGATATGTCACGGTGATTTTATCGACAAAAACCATAGACGTTTTGGATACTCACAATATTGCAATTTAACTATTTCATGAGTGTATTGATCATTAAGGTCTAAATTTGCTTTCGCGTATTTCAATACTTCAATAGTGCAATGATCAATTACTTAAATGTTATGGAATAAATGCGTTGAAACTGAAATTCAGTTTTTGTGAAGACGTAGCCAGCCTTTTGGGTAGCTTTCCTCAGGAAAGCGACCTCAGTCAGATGTTTTATTTATAGGATTTCATTTCTATTAACCACTGAACACACATAATTTTGATTGAGTATATTTATAGTTCAGGTTTATATATTTGACATGTTTATATTACTATTAAGTTTCTTTGTATATAAACTTGAAAAATTACGGCGTACCTGGCGCGGCTCTGTACGATTTAGCCGTAAGACAATTATTTATATTTTAATTGCAATTACATTTCTAAAATCTCATATTTGATAAAGTATTTAAGTTTATTTATTTATTTGAAATTCCTTATTTGATACAGTTTTTAAGTATTCGTGAATATTGAATGGCACACCCCACTTACAGTTTTCAGCGAATAATATACAATTAACTATTTTAATAGTTAATAAAACAGTATAAAGCTATGAAAATGGATCAGTTAAACAACATTACTTTCTGCTTGTGTAGAATTTCAGAGAGTTAATTTTTTTGTCAGTTCATTAACGCACACTTATTTTTTCAAATGCACAAAATTATATGCGACTGTTTTGTGTTGATTTCGATAATATTACATTTTAAAGTGACCATTTGGATACAGCAGACATGTTTAAAATTTTCATATTTATTACAAAATACAAAAAAATACAAAATATTTTATTTGTGATTATAACATTGAACAGTTATCGTCAACACAAGACATGTTATCGTTTTAATTCTAGTTGATAAGTTTGTTTAAAAACTAATAATTATATATCCTTAAAATTCTAAACAACATTAGTTTCGACAGTTTTCTGATTGAAACTTTCGTTTTTTTTTAATTCGAACTATCGACAGTATACCATCACTACCATCGATTCTGCTAACCCACGTCATACTAACCAAATCTACTCACTTAACGCTTCAAACTTTAGACATTGTTCTTAACTTTCTATGCGTCAGATCGAAGAACTCAGGTTAGTATTTAAGTATAATTTGATTTCGCAAAGTGCTCTTCACATTTGTATTTTAATGTGGCAAAGTCGGATCAGCAACATAACACTTTGTTCCAAAATCTCAGTCAGATGAGAACTACGAAGTGATACCACTTTAATCTATATAAATCAAAATAAATCACCGAAATGTACGTGCGCGAATAGATTCCGACTGCACCTAATTGAATAATTATTTCTTAGTTATTCTGTAATAAAATAAATAATTAAATAATAAATATTTAAGGCATGCCTCACTGGGCCACACAGAGCCATCTAGTCCCAAAGTAAGCTACTATTAAGTACCCTGTCGTATGGGGTACTAGGCAACCGATAAACTTACTTATATATATATTGTAAATACATACTTATAATACATAGAAAACACCCAGACCAGTACAAACAGACATGTTCATGCACACAAATACCTGTACTGTGCGGGGATCGAACCCGCAACCCATGGCACAGAAGCAGCGTTTACTACCGCTGATCCAAATCAATAGTCCGGCAAAGGCTTGTATGAATAAAATAATTAGAAATATCCATATGAAAAGTGTTTTTTTTTTCTTTTTTTTGATGGTGGTTTTGCACTCGGCTTCAAACTGAATCCTAAAGTTGGGAGGAAACCTAAAATAGAGCGAGCTTACCCAGAAGCGCTCCGGAAATATTCATTCATAAATACGTGTAAAGCCGGAACGGACAGCTAGTATGACATACAAACTGAAAACCATAAAAAGCAGAAACGAACTTAAGTCGGGGCTTGGTCATTGATTTTTGTTCAGCACTTACATACCCTGAACAACACAGAACATCGAAAGAGGTGTTCTGTGCTGAACACGTACTTTAGGGTATGTAAGTTTTGTCTTGTCAAGTGACTGGTCAACCTTAGGGTCAATACATAGAGACTGCTAACTCGATATATTTGTAGGAACGAAAAGCATATACGTTTCAATTGTTTCCATGAGAAATTAGATTCATAATCATAACATAAATCCACTGCTGGCCTCTCCAAAACTTTGCCATAGCTTATAACCAGATTATACTGTATGAATTTTTAAATTATTTTGCTGATGATTTTCGCTTGTGGTCCGACGGCTAAACTCCCGTTATTACTCCTGAAGACAGCGAACGCGACATCATCTCCCGAGGATGCCATGTGAAGTGGCGAAACAGTTCGAGGTTTTTCATATATGGGTGTTGGGTACCAATAATTGCATTATCTGTACTGCATGCTATTTTGCAGGGAGGGCAGGCGGTTTTCGTGTATAAAATAGTGCTTGCTCATTCAGTGTTAGTGCGGGTAGGAAGTAAAGGTACCTAACTAGGCCGGTGTTGATGAGCAGAAATCATTTAGCAAAATAATTTTCAAAATTGATATTCAGTTATGGATTTTCGCAAAGTGACGCCCGAGTCTACTAATTTAATATTTTGTTCCATGGCAACACATTCAGCACATTTCGCCGTCATCGCTGTCATCACCGTCATCTAAGCTTTAAGGCCTGATACAATGTAACCATATTCTGAAATAAACGATTATTATTATGATTCTATATCTCAATATTACCACGCTACAAAATTTAACAGAGATATTCAGCTGGAGAACTTTTACAATTTATTATTAAAGCGAAAATCGTGTATCAACATTTCTCATATGAAATCATCGACTGAAACATGATCTGTTATGCAATGATTGAAGCCAGAATCGCGAATAAATATTTTTACTGCAATATTATATATTTTATATGTAAAAAATAATATTCCAACACAAAGAGTTCCGTATTACCTAATCGTATCTACCAGTAATAAGTAAACATTGTTTTCTTACAAATAATATATAAAAGATGTAAAGCGATAAAAAAATATTTTTTATTTTTTATTTTATTTATTTATTTTTTAATCATTTTCTTGATTCATTGAAAAATAAAATGGATATATTGCTAAAATATTTAAGTTACTTGATCATTTTTTTATTGTTACAAAAACAATGCTTCCAATTTCGTATTGTCTATGTATTAAAACATTACAATTGCAGGTAATTTAAGAAGTAATTTTAATGCTTAATCAAAATAATTCATCTAGCCAACGACACAATCAATTTTCAGTTTAAGCGATTTCCTCACAGAACCCCAGAAACTTTACAGGCTCATCGGAAATTGCGAATTCAACACTCTGTGCTTATTGGCGATCGCGAGCAAGCTTCGCCGAAGCTTTGTCATTGAATTTCATTTTTAATTTTTCACGTTAATGTTTGGATGTTTTAACTTCATAGCACATGAGCGAGCTATAGGTACAATAATATGTTGGTAAGAAAAATATACGGGTATTTTTTACTTCATTATCTTGCACGATTTTAAGGGTTTTTGAAGATGGATATTGTAGATTTAAGTCTGGCTTACATAGGAGTTGCATCATTGCAAAAAAATAAAAAAAATAGTAATTTCTAGAGCTTCTTATCGCTAACATTTTTGTAAAAGTTTCACAGAAAGCTTATCCTTTATTCACCCTTTACCTACCCTAAGGCTTGTTATAGAGTTACCAATTTGAATAGCGTTTGAAAGAATATCACCACCTCTTATCTTGATTTGGGTGTCGTAAGAGGCGACTACCTTTAGTCGACTCCACCTCCTACTTCTTAGTACTGCTAGAAGAAAACGGACAGCAGCGTCTTCTTTCTTTTCCAAACTGCGATTGCCAACCCACTTTCCAACCGTGGCAATTATATGCGATAGCAAAAAATTAAGTGCTCATACTAACTTAGAATACAAATTGAATCGAAACTTACACATTGATAAACTAATGGACCGATCGAGTAACTAAATGATATTTGAAAATAAAATTAAAACTAGAACATTGATTTCTGTGAAAGTGCATTTTTACTGAAGCTTTTAATACTGAAACGCTAAAACGAGTTTAAAACTAAATGTATTTTGTATGAAGTTTCGCAAGGTTTTAAGTTAATTAAGTAATAAGTTTGCGAATATTGGCAGTGGCTTTAATCCGAGTTTTACTAAGAATAATTAGGAAAAGTGTTATGAAAATTAGGAACTTTAAGTTTATTTTATACTGTATACCTACCTGATACGGCTTCGTACGGGTTTTTTTTTGCAGTGGGACTGTAAAAAAAAACGCCTGTATACAGGTAATGTATCCCATACATTTTATATGCACACTTACATTATTTGCATCATCAAAATTTCTGCAAAAAAAAATTGCCGGACATAATCTAAAAGGAAATATTAAGAGAATTTTATGCATGAATATTCTTAGCCCGATTTCCAACCAACAAAAAAAGAGGTTCTCAATTTGAGGAGTACATACTTTTGATGAGTGTACACTGTACACAAAACGATGATCTGTGGGTAGATCCTCCACCAGGCGGACAGACGATCTGGCGAAGGGCGCGGAAAGCCGCTGGATGTGGGTGGCGCGGGACCAATCGTGGTGGAGATCGGCGGTGGGAATTGTTTGGCTAAAATAATGATGATGACAATACTTTTTGTGAAGGATCACAATAGTAATCTTTTAGGCGGTAGATTTCATTGATTTAGTATTTAACAAATTAAGTGGCTCAACAATAGGCTTAAATATTGCTTCCAAAGCCATTTCATTTGTATTCTTTGCATCTTTTATCATTTTCACCTTTCTTTTTACAGCTGTTGCAGATTTTACAATTTGTTGTTTAAGGTTTCGCTCCATTTTTAGTAAAAAAAAAAACAATCGGTATCCAATGCAATCAAACCATTATATTCTATTACAAGATATTTATGAATGCTAATAAAGCACAATTAATGTATCAAACGCCATTCTATAAAAGCCATTATTTCGTTCACAATTTTTATGATCTATGTTTTCCTTAGTTTAAGCAACGTAGATCGTTTACACCAGGATGAAAAGAAAGCTTGAATTATCTTCATTGGCATAGCCGCGAAAATACCGGGACGGTAAGCACAAATAATTGGACAAAGCCCAAAAATATTCCGAAAAGATACTGATTTCACTAATTTTGTCACGCTGTCTGCCATTATATCATATAGGTATTGAGCACTGTCAGTGTATCATGCTTTTACTGATTAAGCCTACCTTTCCAGTTGCACAATCGCGTTTATTATAGTATTCCATATTGAGAGATAATTAAGAATGGTGGACGGTATTGACAGATCGCAAATGGAAAATATTATTTGCATTACGTAGGAAGATACAAAGGGTTCGGTTATTTTTACTAAATATGCAGCTGCTATTAATATCAGTACAAGTCAGTCTACTACTACATATTAAACTCTCTCACAAAAAGGATTACTGAGTAAAAAGTTAAAAGCAAAAAAAAACTTTCGAAAAGTACGAATTACTTAACTTTAGTTATTTTAAGTCGGTGAGTGTCCGATTCTCTTTCTTGTTTGTTAGCAGCTCGTGATCTGTGAAATCTTTCGGATTTATTGAATATAAGTATTTTTTCCTTTTTTTTTTGTTTACTGTATATTACCTAATATAAAATAGCACTATCTTTTTCGTACTGTAGGTGTAGCGAGAGGCAATCAAAGAAGTACTACCTGAATAATACGTGCCGCAGCGTCTTCTCTCATAATAATATTGATCTTCTACTTTTGAGAAGGAATTTTTCAGCAGTTAACAGGCGATGATGTCAGACCAAGACTGAAGCTGACTAATTTTCATTTATTATCAACAGCTTATATCAGTCCACTGCAAGACACAAGCCTCTCTATGACTTTGTCATAACAGCTGCATCTGGCAGGAGTGGCAAGCGAATAACGACAGAAGATGCTCATGTTCGTCTTCTTCTGACAGTACTCCAGTAGCCACCTCTTACGTCAGCCATAAGAAGAGAAAGTGTGATGCTATTATTTTTTTCATCAGGCACCACACCATACTTGCACAAGTAACTACGTTAAAAGACTTAACCGCGGACCTACTGTTCAATAGTATACTGTGTTTATACATTGGTTTAAAATTGGCGAGGCCTGAAAAGTTTATTAGTGAGTTAATTAGCGTATGTTCAATACTTTAAATGCTCGAAATATGTTTGAGTTGGGAACATCAAACGGCGCTTTGATCTTGTGGCTTTGGTAGAACTAAAATGAGGTGGTTTAACAACTGGGTCACATTCTAATAGGAACACAAGGAGTTGTCTGCGACTTTATCTGCGTTGTTTTTATATGATGAAAAACTTTAAGAATAAGAAGAAAGCAGCCTACACATATTAAAAAGGTTTTAAAACTGATTTATAAGTAAGTTAATTGCTGATGTTGTAGGTTTAAATATTGGGTCGTGGTAAAGCGTATTCCGGAGCCTATTTGCAGAAATAAAACAGATTTTACTGATTTTGGATGTAAATAAATAATTAAATTTTTTGGATACACATTTATGGACTGCTCTAGGTAGTACTCAAACCTTCAACCTTTCCCTTACCGGCTGACTGCTAGGAAAAAAGTGGGTGTAAACAACATGTTTTGAATCAGGAATTAATGTGTAAAGTCAGTTTCAAAGTGCGATTTTTGTCAGATTTAGGTGTTTCTGATCCTAAATCTGTGCTGGTGTTCGTACTGAAAAATTTAGATTTTTTTAATAATAAATAAATATTTCAGACTAGATGGCTCATTGTGGCCCAGTGTATGCCACACCACACAAATTAAGGTACTATTAAGTACCCTGTCGTATGGGGTACTAGACAACCGATAAACTTACTTATATACTTTTTTTTTTTTGTAAATACATACTTAAAATACATAGAATACATAGAAAACACCCAGATCAGTACAAACAGATATGTTCATGCACACAAATATTTGTACTGTGCGGGGATCGAACCCGCGACCCATGGCTCAGAAGCAGCGTTAACTACCGCTGATCCAAATGGTCGTCAAAATTTAAAGTAAAAAAGTAGAATCTTTTTGGTAAACATCTCAAAAACATCAAAAAAATTCAAGCCATTCAATTAGAAGTTCAAACATTTAATTTCAGCGCTTATTATTAAAAGATATGGATTGTGATTCTTGGAGACAATATAAAAGGTCACGGCAAATGCTTATGTCCTTTCCTATGTCATTCCACTGTAGTCTATGCAATCTACTAATGAAATGATGGTACAACTATTTAGGTAGTCCATCTTTAATCCTCAGATCTCTTTACCATCAGTTGACATTAAGCACACAGCTGAGCAAAACGAGGACTTATGAACCAGCACTACCAGTAGTGGAGTAATGTGGGTTGGAGAACGCAGTTTGGTCAATGGTAAAAAGAAGACGCTCCTGCCTGTATTTTTCTGGCAGTACTTCTTAAATCGCCTTTTACATTACTTACAGGAAGAGAAGTGGTGCCATACACATTATATAAATGTGATTGGAGATGCATAGCAGTCGCTCCTAATTGATAACTTCGATTAGCTGCAACGTTGATCATGGTCCCAGGGTTCAAAGACTTCTTTTTCCTTAAAGGAAAGCCTACTGTCCGATTTTCCTGACATATAAGGGAGCAAAAATGTATAACTTGAAAAATACGTAATCGCGCAAAATCAAATACATATACTTGCTGCATGGTCCACTGGATTCACAGACTTCTTTTTTTTGTATGATTTTCCTTTAAGGACAGTTTTGCGTCCAAGTTTTCCGACCAAGGAGGAAACAAAAAAGTTTATCTAGAAAAATAATAACTTTAAATAAAATACACTTGAGCAGGAGGAGGATTAGACTTGTAGCAAACAAGTCTAATCATTGTCACTGGGTCGAACGATTTCTTATTTTTGTATGACTTTCCATTAAAGACAGTCAGGTGTATCAAAGTTCTCATACTGAGAAGTCAACAAATATTTATATCCAGCTAAATACATCTGGTATCTATCTTTACTCATTTAGCCTCTTACTTTTCACTCAAATGTCGTCTATATTGTAATACAGATGCCCCCAGAAGTACCTCAGAAAATACCTCATACACAATTAACTAACCGCACTGACTTATGTTAAGGGACCATAACATTTTACGACAATCAGACATTAATTCTAACCCCTGACCGAATCAGAAGACCCTGGAGCCATATGTATTGACTTTCGATTCACGTCTTATCTCTGAGACGCCATGTCGAATGGCAAACCATAATCGTCTTTATGCCGCGATAACACTGACTATTATATCGTGGGGCGGCGCCCTCTCATCTTACGTAATGTGTTAGTGTGCTGTACATAGTATAAATAGGTGCAGTAAGCAGGTTTCTACAAAAGTCTACTTCAAAAAAGTCATGACAAAGTAGACACGAATCATTTATCTTCATCTTTGGCAAACAACGCTCACAGCTGATCACAGACAGGAGGCCTAAATAAGTATACTCCTTTTAACGTAGCATGCGCCGATTCAATGCGCCTAATTCTCTAATGCTTTGTGGATTTTGCATATTTTTATTAGAATTTTATTATTATTAAAAGCCATAGTTCGCCTGTGATCGGCTTATAACAGCCGAAATAAATCGTTAAATGACCTCTAAAATGTTAAAGTGCGTAAATTGTAATTTAGTTATAAACGAGGTTCTGACGTTTATTCAGAACAAATGTGATGTGATGGACGAAGACGGAATAATAAGGCTGTGTATTACCGCATTTAAGCCAGAAGATATTAGTGCAGCAAAAAATCTTTTGTTTACATCGGTAAAGTCATCGGGAAGATTGATAAAGCGTAAAAGAGAAGGTAAAGCTCAGCGAGAACTAGAGGATATAATCTCACTTATAAAGCAAAAAGATCCCGAAGAAATGCCAATTTTTGTAGCTCGTGACCTTCAAAAACTTCCTCCGGTGACTTTTGACCATATAGATGCAACGAGATTGTTGAAGGACATCATTGTACTCAAAAATGAAGTAGAAACCATAAAAGAAAAGTATACACCTATAGATCAGTTTTCAAAATTAGAAAGTGAAGTTATGAACCTACAACAAACATCAGTAATTAACAATTTCGAGCACGATAACTTTGTTAATAGGAAACGTGGTACAAACCGTACGTTTAATAGCCCTGAGTATTTTAACTGTGATAACGACTCTACAGAATTTTTACATGTTAGTCAAGAGGCGGTTCAAGATAATAATCATGTATCTATGACTGACAAATCTCATCACTCCCTGCCACTATCGCACTCGCACTCGTTGTCCAATAGCAATGCAATTGTTGCAGCGAACCTAGCTGATGTACATCTTGAGGAGCCCATTGCGGTCCCAACCATCGAAACTGTGGTACAAATGGATGGCATCTCAACTAACGCGGTGATTAATACCTTTAAAAATATTAACACAGTAAATGATCCGTTAGTACAATTGCCGCAGTCGCAAAGTACTCTGAACACGCAGAATGAGGATTGGCAAATTGTGCAAAGAAAGAGACGTCAAAATAGATTTTTAGGTAAAAAAGGAACGTGTACCGTCGTCGAAGGAAGTTTTAAGGCTGCGAATTCTAATGTACCTCTCTTCATAAATAATGTACACAAAGAAACCTGTGAACTAGACATAGTAGCCTACATTAAATGCAAAACGAATTTGGAAGTGACAGTACAAAAGATTGAACCCAAACAGCAAAGAGAATACCACTCGTATAAAATATATGTACCAAAGCATAAACTAAGTTTGTTTTTAGATTGTAATTTGTGGCCCAATGGTATAACATTTCGACGATTTATTGAATTTAGCAGGAGAAGTACAGACATGCACAATATGTCTGTAGCGAGGAGCACAAAATAATAAACATCAATGGATAATACGACAACCAGTATAAATCTGAAATTAATTAGCTTTAACTGTAAGTCTTTTCAAAGATCCTTAGAGTCTATTAAAATGCTTTGTCAAAGTGCTGACATTATTGCACTACAAGAGACTTGGCTCTTGCCACACGAGATACCGGAACTCGGTAAAACAAGCAGCGATTTTGGTTTCTATGGTAAATCAGCAGTGGATATATCTAGTGGAATACTGCACGGACGACCGTACGGTGGCGTGGCACTCCTATGGAGAAACAGTAAGTTTAAGTGTCCATCTGTGATTCCGTGTCAAAGTAATCGGATTTGTGCAATTAAGGCAACCGTGGCGGATCGAACAATATTAGTTTTTACTGTTTATATGCCTACAGACTCCACTGAAAATCTTTTAGAATATGTTCAATGTTTGAGTGAAATTACATCAATAGTTGAGAATTGCAATGTAGAAACTGTATACATTCTAGGAGATTTTAATGCTCACCCTGGGACATTGTTTGGTGTCGAACTTCAAAATTTTTGTATTGAGCAAAGCTGGACATGTGCAGATATTCAAATTTTAGGTTTGAATTCCAATACTTATACTTTTGTTAGTGAAGCGCACGGCAGTCGTAGATGGCTTGATCACTGTGTGGTTACAGAAGCTGCATTGAGCACGGTCCTATCAGCAAAAGTACTTTTCGATGTCTATTGGTCTGATCACTTCCCTCTAGAAATTCAGTGTAAATTAAAATCAGTTTGTCAAACAATTGACCTGCCGCGTGCTACAATAAATAAAGTTCTTTGGGGCGATAGGGACATTAGCCAAATAGAAACGTATGCCAAATACTGCAATAATAAGCTACGGGATATCGGATTTCCTCGTGAGTTCATTCAGTGTGGCGATTGTATTTGTAGTAATAGCGGCACGGCACACTTGGCTGCAATAGACCTGCTTTACGGTAATATTGTATCAGCATTACAGGAGGCTGCTGTGGCCAGCTATGTTGGGCGTACGAGAGGCAGTAAATCACATGTCGGCCGTCCTATTGTAGGATGGAACAAATATGTGCGTGATGCTCACAGGAATGCAAGGCAAATGTTTCTGACTTGGGTATGGTATGGTCGGCCGAATAGTGGTACTGTTTATGATAAAATGCATGAGTCAAGGAAGATTTTTAAAACCAAACTAAAAAATTGTCAAAACAACCAGGAAAAAATTAAAATGAACATTTTAGCTACCAAATTTAAGAACAAAGATTTTAAGGGTTTCTGGCAACAAACAAAAAAGCTAAGTGCAAAGCCCGCCATCCCTGTGAGTATCAACGGCATTAGTGAACCAAAAGACATAGCCAATGTGTTTAGGCGTCACTTTCAAGTGGAATCTCCAGTAAAAAGTGCTCAGGCTCTAGATGCGGAGGTCGTGGTGACGGATGTACCGGATCGCATTACAGCTAAACAAGTTGCCCGCATAATAAAAGGCATGACCTTAGGGAAGTCTCCTGGACATGACGGCCTAAGTACTGAACATTTTCGGTTTGCAGGGCCACACCTCCCGAGGCTTTTAGGGCTGCTGTTTACGTTATGTATACGGCACTCCTATCTGCCAAATGAGCTGATGAAGACAGTCGTAGTTCCTATAATTAAAAACAAAACTGGGGATACCTCTGACAAGACCAACTACCGCCCAATATCATTAGCTACAACCGCATCTAAGGTACTTGATAGTCTGCTTGAGCGACAACTCAAAAAACATCTTATTCTACATGACGCGCAGTTTGGCTTTAGACCTGGACTCTCAACTGAATGTGCGATTATGGCGCTCAAACAGACTGTCAAATACTACACGGATAGGCACACTCCTGTGTATGCAGTCTTTCTTGACCTCACTAAGGCATTTGACCTGGTTAGATACGACATCCTCTGGTCTAAACTAAAAGACACTGGTGTGCCGGGTGAGTTTATCAATATTTTTAAATATTGGTATGGCCACCAAACTAACCAGGTCAAATGGCTTGGAGAGTTCTCTGATGAATACAGTTTGAAGTGTGGAGTGAGACAAGGGGGGTTAACGTCGCCTTCACTCTTTAACCTGTATGTCAACCAGCTGATTGTTGAGCTGAGCGACACAAGAGTTGGCTGCTCGATCGATGGTCACTGCATCAACAGCATCAGTTATGCAGATGACATGGTGTTGCTCAGCCCATCAATCGCTGCCCTCAGAAAATTAATTGGTGTATGCGAGAAGTACGCAATGTCACACGGTCTCCTGTATAATGTAAAAAAAAGTGAGCTCTTAACCTTCCAAGCTAAGGGTCGTAAGATAGGTGATATGCCAAGTGTGTTGCTCAATGGCGTTGCACTAGGCAGTGTTAAATTTTTTAAGTATCTCGGTCATGTGGTCACCGAAGATTTAATTGATGACGATGACATTGAAAGGGAAAGGAGGGCGATGGCGGTCCGCTGTAATATGTTGGCACGCAGATTTGCGCAGTGTAGCTTAGGGATAAAAGTGACCCTTTTCAAAGCTTTTTGTCAACCCTTATACACTTGCAATCTGTGGGTCAACTACACACAGCGGGCCATCAACGCTCTCCGAGTACAATATAATAATGCGTTCAGGGTGATGGTGGGGCTCCCGCGCTACTGTAGTGCGTCTGCGATGTTTGCGTACGCGCACACAGACGGCTTCCACACAGTGCTGCGGCGCCGCATCGCTTCGCTCATGCTCCGCGCGCGCGGGAGCCCCAACTGCATCCTGAGCGTGTTGAGCGACAAGCCGGACTGCCCCTTTCTGCGGCACTGGGTAAAAGCACAAGTGTGTGTGCCCGGCGCCCCAGACCGGGGCAGATATTTGAATTAAATATTTCAATTAAATTTTGTACATTCATACTTTATTGTTAAATATGGACCCTAAAGTCTGAAATAAATTGATTTTATTTTATTTTATTTTATTTAATTATTACGAGAATAATTTTGTTTTTTTTATATTGACCAAATATCATATTTTGAAGGTAATTTAAGTGATACTGTTAATTTTTAATCATGTTCTTGATTAAAAAATATCGATAGCTTCAGGTGGGATATGAACCTTGCAAAAGGTCGTTAATTTAAATTCAATATAATTTTGAAGCAATCGACCAGTTCGGAAATCGAACTCGGTCCCTCAAATATTGAATTATATTCCACTAGACTACGTCACTGAATTATCTAGTACGGCTTCTTCAGCAGCTAGAAATTGACTTCCGTTCGAACTGAATTGTTTACCGAGTCCAAAAAGGTTCCTCTGTGTCTTCTTATACTGGGACCTACACGTCTTTATTTGTGGATTCTTTCGATGATGAAATAGATTGTTTGGGATAATTTATGTCAGAAGAAAATACGTAATTAGTTCGGTGAAGACACTTTAAGAAAATACCATGTTTCAGTTTATTGTATTGAAATATGATTTCTTGTATTTAATTGGAATTTCAGGACTCGGGTGGCATTTGAAGTCGCAATTATTATCTTGCTCTTCCTTATTGCTGCGAATCAGAATTTCAATTTACAGTAGCATTTTAATAATATATGAAATAAAACTATAAAAGTATTCCTTTTTAAATTAATTAGAATATTAAAGTAAAAGTGAACATCTTTTAACAGAGCCCCAAAGGGCATACAATCAATTAAACTCCCAATGGCTTGTTAAAAACTCCTAAATCCGATTTCGCAACGCAATAAATAACAGTAAAAACTTGATAAAGCCTTTTTATGTAAAAAACACTTCTCTTTCTAACAAAATAAATTCTTTGTTAAAATCAGCGAGTGTCGGTTCTTTCTCAGGCAATTCGTTTTTTAAGAGGAATCGTATGTGTATTCTTAAATCTTAAACTTACAACTACCATAAAACTAATTTACTAAAATAAATGTGCACAAACATCATATCCTACATTATTCTGATCTTAATGTTAGTAGCTCTTAAAACACCTTTGTTTTGTGTAAATCAGAACCAACAAATATTATAAATACCCTGACTCGAGAAAATGTAGATACTTAAATGTTTTTTTTTAAACCGGTGTAGCTAAGTGCGCCTTTACTTTATAGATGAAGCCATATGATATTTGTTGTACCGGGGTTTTTAAATAAATGTTTGCTTATAAACACCACGTGATTATAGTAAAAAATATTATTATGTCAGTGCGGGTGAGCGGTTGTTACGGGTAGATAAAACGGTCTTCCAGATAAAGGATTCCGTCGTAGTCATTTATTTAAGTCATGGGTGTGAGTGTCGTGTGGTGCTGGCACATAAATTTAATAGCACCATCCCACCACCACCTATCTCTTCTTTTAATTGTCATATTAAGGAACAGGAGTATTTCAATAAGAAGACAAGCAGCAGCGTCTTCGCTCCTCTTTTAGAAATTGGTATCGATAACCCAACACTTACCAAGCCTGACGATTATGCAAAAACATTCCTATTGGTGAGGCATGTGCCCAACGGTGGACTAACGGATGCTGATAGGTCATATGTAATAGAAGGCTGCGATCTAGGAAGACAATAGTACCACTATTTGCAAGCTCACGGTTCACTTGTTCCTGTTCATGACACAGGACTTACAGTATCTGTAGTAGAAACTATGGTACGTACCTAAATAGAGGAACGAACCTGTAACTAAGCGTAGTTACAATTAAATTGTCAGTTCACGCTGACATGCCTTGACACCCACTATTACGCTATGTCTTCACTACCAACTATTACAATTGCAGTAAATGAATTAATTATTCGTCGTACAGTATCTTGTGTGTGAATTCATTTTGTATTGAATACCTGCAGAGAATATTATAGGAATTCACTAGCGATTGCATGAAGTGGTTATTTATCTTTCATCATCTGACGACTATGAGCGAGTATCTAGCGATGATTCTACTCGGCAATAGATCACATTTTTTTAAGATAGAACACACTGGGCCCATAAGAGTCATCTAGCACCAAAATGAGCTGCCACTAACCTAACACTATGGGTATTATCACTGAAAACCAACGTCATGGTCTATAGTACTTGGGCCACGGAACATGCTGAGTGAGGTCCTTTTAAGTGGACGCCATGGACACGTAGTGGCACTGTTCGATGTTCTATAAGTTGTAAACATATAGATTCATTTTACACAGAAAACACCCAGCCCAGTACAAACAGACATGTTCGTTCATGCACACATTTGTTTGTAACTTTTTACAGACAACATCACGTCAACCTACCACAAAACGTCAAATTTTCTCAATTGATATTGATCTCTACCTCTTGGACTTAAAGTTGCAAATAAATTCAATGACCTTTAACTTTTTGGGTAGGTTGACCAGCCGTTGTCTGTACTATGCGGGGATCGAACCCACGACCTATGGCTCAGAAGCAGCGCTTACTACCACTGAAACTGATAAAATTGAGACATGCAAAACTCTGGTTTTGCAGAATTAAAAGTGATTTATTTCTGCAATTAAGCAGGTAAACTCAGAATATTTTATCGCCTGTGTTCTGTGGTTTGGGTTACTTTATCTGTAAAATGTCCTAAATTCATCATAACCAAATTTTTAAATCTCAATACGCACTTCAACCTTTTGAATGAATAAAATAATGACAAAACAAATTATGTCAGTTTTTGGGTCTCAAACTATACATACTGATTCCAAATTTTATATTAATCGGATAAAAAAATTATGAACCCATGTACAAACTTCTTCAAACACATTTTTCACTAACTCAAAGAATGATTTCCGAAATTAAAACCCGCGAATTATGGTATTTCTATGCCAATTCCTATTATAGCAGTCCAATCATTTTTGAGTTTATTCGCCCAAAGCACTAACATACAAAACTGTTTTCCTTACAACCATAATGCAGATAGTAAGGTTCAAAAGAGATAAACAGAATATTCCTTCCTACTAAGTACCTGCTCAAAGAATTAAAAATAAAAAGCACAGCAAAGAAGCTGAGTGAAGTGGCATTCGAAGTGGCTTTTTACGTCGCTAGCAAGCAACGTTAAAGATATCCTAAGATTTTTCAATGTAGCTCCAATTTTGTACTTAGGACTAATAATGGCGCTTCACAGAAGTTTCGAGAAAAACATGTCTTTTTAAAATATAAAAAATGTTTCATACTATCCGTACCATACGGTACCAAATAGTGACCAAGATTCTTGCGCTGCTTCTTCTCGGTTTTACATATTGGGACGTCTTCTAGGGCAAGAAAATAGAGCAGATTTTAATGATTTATGGGCATTTAAACCACATACTTGAAACGTCACCCTGCATAGGATTTCGAAAGTATTTACGTCCAGTATTCTTATTATTTATTTTATTTATTTTATTTACACTTTTTTGCACATGTAAAATCAAGTACAAAATGGCGGACTTAATGCTAAAAGCATTCTCTACCAGTCAACCATTGGCCCAAACAGAAATATCACAGGCGGTGCATCAAAGAAAAAGAAATAAAAAAGCAATGCATCAATAAAATAGAAGAATACATAAATAACAATAATTACTTACATAATATACCAAAGATAATATAATATCATAATAATATATACATAACTACTTACACATAATATAATTGTACACATCACACATGTTAGAGAAGATCGATAGAGAAGGAGAAAAACTTATTCAGAGAAGTGGCTCCTCAAAGCCTTTTTAAAGGAAAATTTTGTTGTAAATTTTCTTATTTTGGAGGGCAGTCCATTCCAGAGCCGTATAGCTGTTACCAAGAAAGAGTGAGACATGAAGATTATTATCAGTAACCAACTCCTAGCTTGTTGGCATCAATCGAGAAGATCAAGCAATTAGCTTATTACACAACTTATGAGCAGATGAAGTCAACAATACTCACTTGCCAAGTCGTAAAATGTTGCTAGCAAAATACCTAAGTTCATCCCAAAAATTGCCAGTAGCCAATATGACTTATGTTCAGACAAATAAGTCAGAAACTCGTAATAAACATTTATTGAGTAACTTCGATTAGTTTTCGGATCGTACCGTCAGGGTCAGCAGATCTGTTTTGGTTTGATGGAAATACAAGTATTTACAGCTTATTCATTCATCATTTAGGAAAAGTGAATAACATTCTGCAAGCAGAAGTTAAAATACACAATGACAGCATAATACATTTATTTACGGATTTTCTGTAGGTACTCGTATAAAAAGAAGAGAGACAGAGCTAGCGTGGGATTTTCTTGATTTATAAATAAATAGAACTATAAATTGGAAAGTAAGTAAACAATTATTTAAAAAATTATAAACACGCTCTAATGATAATATGTGAAACTAAAAATTTAAATATATTTTTAGTATAATACTAAATTTTTTTAGTAAAACAATAAGACAAAAAATATAAGCATTATTTAGAAAACAGCATGGGATGCTCTGTGCCATGTCCATCACTCTTTAGTGCTTTTAAGTTGCGCAAAAGGCACGAAAAAAATTGCATACAGCACCTCACGTTTATTTTCTAAATAAGACAAATTTTTCGCTCATTATTTTGTTTTTATACTATTTTCTTTTATTTTGTATTTTCATATATCATAAAAACCGTGTTTTTTAAAACTAATATAAAAGAAAAATATTTTTAGCGCTGATTACGTAATAAAATTCCCATAACTTGATTTTTCCATCGTAGACGTCAAAAATGTTGCCAGGTAAAATTATTTCTGGTACTCGCCATGGTTATTTGTAGGAAAACATATCTGGCAAAGTGGCAACCTTAGTCGTGTTTTTGGACACGTTTTCCTCATGGAAGATAGGTGTAAACATATTGTATTGTCGACCAGCTGACGAAGTTTGATGGATTTAGTGAAACAAACATACTAACATACGTATAGTGGAAAAGGAAATATACCAAAAACAAGGATTCTTCTATTCTAGAATTTACGCTAACACTATACAGTGGAATGTAAGACGGTACTGACTGGAAACAGCTATCTTTCATTTCAAAGCTATTTAATTATTTTTTTTATTAGTAACAAACCGATCAATTGTGGTACTGTATGGGCAAAAGTAAAGAAGAATAGTATTCGAAAATTCTAAGCTCTTGTAACTCGATTTGGGAATCGAACCCAGGACCTTGATCCTGATATCTTGGGCCAGTTTATAAATCACCCGGCAAATGGCACGATACAAAAATTGTTCGGTATTATTTCTTAGTAATAAAGTTTCCACTTATATTGAACGTAGTAATAGGGGTTAAAGTATGAAATTGCCGATTATTTTCCCACTTTTTATTTTGTTTATAGCTCTTAAGTATAGCCATATTATTGCGCAATTCTTTATATTGTATCAAAATCTAAATAAAGTAACATTTGACTAAAATAAAATATGCAATACTAGAGCCTATTACTTCAAAGGAAGTCGTTGAAAAGACCTCTTACAATGTGACAGCTGCCCTTCTTGCTTCAATTAAGTATATTTGTATTATATACTTTGATTTTCAGAAATTTAAATACTATAATGCGTAGCTTTATAACCATCTAACTTTCACCTTTAATTGCATCGAAAACGGTTCAGGCGTTTTAAAAAAAAAACAAAAAAATTGTTAGTATGGAAAAATGACTTTTCTCGATTTCGTTCATACAAAACGGCAATTTCATACTTTAACCCCTAATATTATTAGACACTGCTTAGGTTTAGTTTACTTTTTT
This sequence comes from Anania crocealis, assembly GCA_949315895.1. Lineage (NCBI taxonomy): Eukaryota > Metazoa > Arthropoda > Insecta > Lepidoptera > Crambidae > Anania > Anania crocealis. The sequence goes on along the minus strand of OX438873.1, from coordinate 8,630,534 downwards.
GCTATGAATACATTTTACTTTCAATAAAGAATTAGTAGCTCGAGTAGAAAATTTTTCAAATACGATTTACTAACGCTCGGTAGGTGTGTAGCGAGGCAGAAACTCGTAGCTCGTAGCATGTAGCAGCTACGGCTACGAATTGTACTCCTAGCATTTTCAATGCGTTACGAAGCTTCTCGTAGTACAGAAGGTTTGCATATTTATTAAGCATGTATAAACCGATTTACCTTTATGACAAACGGAAATGCTAAACGGCCGCTGGTTCTGATCTCGCAAGTTGCAAGATAAAAAAATAACATAGGCCAGGCATTTTTGCCCATGTCACCGACGTCACCTATCTTTGTATAGTGTCAAGATAAAAAAAATATCACGAAATGTGCTAGAATGGCACCACGAATTTCCCGTAAATATTTAAATAGTTATGCAATGCGAAAGTTTAAAATTAATAATTGCTCCACTAAATTGGATCTGTATTGTTTTTCATATATTATATTTACTGTAAGGCTCATGAAAGTTACTCATATATCAAAAAAACGTATAAATTGTGTAAATAATAGTTCTTACAAACTACAAAGCTAATAAAAATATCTGACATTAGCTGTTTAACCTATTTTTTTGGGTTTCGAAAGGACATTTTTCTGAATAAAGTCTCGCGGAGAATCTAGTAATGAAAATAAACAATAAAAATTGAATTGAAGTAATCCTTACTCTTTATTAGTATTCAAAATGCGAAAATAACTTTGTCTTTTGGAACGAGGTTCCTTATCGCGCGTTGCGAAAGGGGGCTAGACGGAAAAAATTAAGACCAAAAGTTGTAACGACACATTTGTAACGACATTTTTTTCTATAGTTGTAAGCCGTGTGAGAGTGAGAGAGAGAGAGAGAGAAAGTTTAATTAATAAAAAATAAATTTAAAATAAAATAAAATTTTATTACAATTTTTGAACTAAAAAGGAACTTCGTTCCATCCGGGTATCCCTTGACACCTCTCAAGTATTTTGTCTCTAACGCTTTGACGCCTACACTTATTTTGATAAAATTTACTACAGAGATAGATTAAACATTGAAGAAAGGCTAGGTTATTCTGTAACCCACTGCTGGACCAACTACGCGTTATATAACTTGCAGTTTACGCAGGTAGAGCCGCAAGCAAAAAGCTAGTTCAGATAAATGGAAAAAGAAACTTTCATAAAGTAACTGACGATAAGTCTATGAACAAGAAAACATGAGCTCTGAAAACATTCCATAATTTATTCATATTAGTAATAAATGTAGGACAAAAGTATCGGATGTCACAAAAACCTACCCAACATTGATCAATGTCGAAGTCCGTCGACATTTTTCATCTACTGACCCATTTTTTACCTGACCCTATTCAGAAAACCATTTCGCTCAAACACATCCTGAATTACCTCAAACTTGCTAGACTGAAAAGATAAAAGGTATTTAGATAAAAGGACATTGACCTGAGTGACAGTATGAATCCAGTGCTACCAGTATATTATAATGTGCAGATAATTGGCATAGTATTCCTATGGTTGATTTAATATTTCAATTCAGAGTAGCAAATTGATGGCTTGAAAAGCAATTTGTAACTTATAAAATAATGTCTCATTTTAACCGATTTTTAAATATTTCTTACGGATGTTGGAGGTACATAACGACTGTGTCCATTCAATAATACATATGCATTACACATATAACAAACCCACACACACATATGCACGCACGCGTACACACACACATACACCACTTAAAATATTACTTATTCTGTTCCTACTGTATATTTTATTGTCTTTCTCTATAATTATAGATGTAACTTGTAATTTAAGTTTTTGAGAAGGAGCCTGTCTTTCGTAGCACAGCACCTTATACGAGAGCAGTTCAATCTTTGTAACATATTTAAGAGTTTTTGAATAATATTCCCAATTTTCATTTTCATTTTCAATATTTTAAACTAACGGTGCAAAGCCTTGAATAATTTTGTGGAGAAAAACAATTTCTTTGCAGCTATAAATTACCAAGACATTGATAGTGTCAGCGAATTAATTCAACCATTGGTTTTGAGCAGTCGTTTAGGCAGTGACGAGTCCCATCTAAGTGTGCCTATTTTTTTTATTTACGGAATTGCATCAATTTACTCTAGCAATTGTATTGCTTCACCACAGACAACAACTATCCATAATTAACACATTAAATTTGCCAATTGAGATTTAACTTTAATATCAGTCTTGTGTTTACAGTAATAAAGTTCATCATTTTCATCTACATTTATGTGAAATTATCTTAGTCTGGCCCTGCAGAGTGACGTGTTACGTATAATTAAACGCCACTTTCGACACCCCTTGAATTGCACCTCAACAAACGGCTTCCACGATATTAAAATTCCATTTGTCCTAGCTACAAGCTCTGGGTCTTTATCTTTGTTGTTATACATTGAAACACTCCACTGACTGCTGAACACACGCGGTGGTAACAGCCTATAATCTATCCACTGCAGGGCAAAGGCCTCTATCATTGAATTCAAGTTACCACAGCAATAATGGGTACAGGCATAATCACCACGCTTGCCGAATGCGGGTTGGTGATCACAAAGGACCCCGAAAACGCTTGATACAAACAAGGCATTTCATAAATTCAAACAAATTAAGCCGATTTTTAAATATTTTTTTTAGGAAAATATACTGCAGTTCATCTTCTCTTAGTACCATTCCTTGACTAAATTAGTCTCCTTTTATGACACCTATATAAATCCACATTTTTATAGGTATCCACATAGGGTATTAATAAAACAAATTATTTGTGTACTAGCTGTTGCCCGCGACTTCGTGCGCGTCAATTTCTGTTATTATGATCGCAATTATTATTGCAACATTTTTCACTGATGCTTTGCTCCTATTGGTCGCAGCGTGATGTCATATAGCCTAAAGCCTTCCTCGATAAATGGACTATCCATATCCAACACAAAAATATTTTTTTAAATCGAACAAGTACTTCCTGAGCGTTGAAACAAGCAAACAAACAAACAAATAAACTCTTCAGCTTAACAATATAAGTATAGATTAGATATTTTAGAATAAAGCTTATCATCGGTGGTTTTCAAATTCATCTTGTAGAAAGAATAGCGTGAGACAACTGTCTGCAGCACCCCATTGTGCGTCCAGGTAACGCAAGACTTATGACGTCACTTAACAAATGACGTCATTAATCCACGCCGACCCATCTGATCCGGTATATTATGTGAAACATAAAGCTATTATATAAACTATAAAGCTGGTATGTTAGTACTTCTAATCGAATAGAAGCATTGCAATCGACTAACGTCGCATGCCTGTTATGGGCAATTTTCTTTTCGATCGTTTGGTTGAAGCGATGATAACAATGATGATGACCACTTCATCATCATCATTACCAGCCTTGATTTGATGTAGGTAATTTAATTGAAGTAGGTAGTTTAATTATGTAAGTAGTTGCTATTATTTTTGTGAATATCTTAACATTTGCATGCTGGTAAGGAGCTGGATGCGACAAGCTGAGGATCGACCTAAGTGGCGTGCAACTGGAGAGGCCTATGTCCAGCAGTGGACTGCAATAGGCTGATGGTGATGAAACAAGCAGAATAGTATTCTCACTATATACTATTCTATCTCTTATCACAATGATGTATTCTGGCAAATATACGATTTGATTTGATAGGTATGTCAGTTCACAGGGTATCTCCAAATTAAAGATTTTGATCTATTAGCCACGCAGCAGCGGGTTGGTGATCGCAGTTTGGACAATTGTGGAGGGAAGAAGATACTTCCCGTCTTATTTGGGCATTACAATTTTAGCCACCTCTTACGCCCAGTCATAGAGAGAGAAGAGGTGGTGTTGTTATTTTAAAGTGTGTTCCAATTTCATGTAGGTAGGTGAGTACCACAAACGATGCGATACCCGCTGACATACAACCGCTTTTTTTCCTTGTGGCAACGATTGATACAACTGTACAATTTCTACATTTATGAATAGAAAAAATGGGTTTTATTAATGTTTATTTAAACAAATGTACAAATTTTTATACAAATTTGGGATTTACTTTAAGGTATAGTCTAATAAACAAAAAACATATTTTTTTAGCAAAAACAGTAATAAGTAACAGTTTTCCCTAGTGTTCTTCGCTTGGAAGACAATTTAAGTTTCGTATTTCATATAACATAACTGACTAGATATTGTTATTTTTAGGAATGAATAGTATAACATGATACGCACATCTAAAAAAATGTTTACTATTAAATATCAAGTAGTACCTAGGTTGTGTGAATATTGAAGCTAAATTATTAGAATTAGCTAAAAGTCAAGAGTCATCATCATCAGCCTATCACAGTCCACTGCTGGACATAGGCCTCTCCAATTTCACTTAGGTCGATCCTCGGCTTCTCGCATCCAGCTCCTGCCAGCCACCTTGCGCAAATCATCACTCCACCTGGCCTGAGGGCGTCCTACACTACGTTTGCCGAGACGCGGTCTCCACTCAAGAACTCGTTTACCCCAGCGGTTGTCGGTTCTGCAGCTAATATGGCCAGCTCACTGCCACTTCAGCTTGCTAATCCGGTGGGCTATGTCGGTAACTTTAGTTCTCTGCCGGATCACCTCATTTCTGATATTATACCTAAGAGAAACTCCGAGCATAGCTCTTTCCATAGCCCGCTGAGCGACTTTGAACTTGTGGACTAGCCGTACCGTCAGTGTCCACGTTTCAGCTCCGTATGTCATGACGGGTAGGACGCACTGATTGAAGACTTTCGTCTTGAGGCATTGTGGGATCGACGATGAGAAGACTCGACGTAGTTTCCCAAATGCTGCCCAACCCAACTGAATTCTTTTGTTCACCTAAGAAATTTTCATAATACATTAGTATGTATCTAATATGTATGTGTACTGATGTGTTCCGAAAATTGAACCACGCACACCTGGCTGTCCGTAAACAAATAATGCGTGGGTCTAGAAACAAACTCTTCGCTCCATAGTTAAAATAACTATTAATAATATATTAGACTGGAACATGTAATCAGAAAATTTGACGTACGGTAGTACTAAACATATTCATAGCTAGCGCTTCGCCTACGGATTTGTTCGCGTGAATTCGGTTATTTCGGGTTTTTGGTTATATCCTCCACAAAAATTTTGTAAACCTTTTTATCCTTCTACTTAAAACTAGCCCTTGTTCCTTATAGCCCTGTTGTTAAAAATCTGGGTGTTTAAATGGATATCACTCTTACTTGGACAATACAGATCGCGGAGGTTAGCAGGAAAGTGTTTGCAACGGCCGCGTCCATTAATAGACTACGGAATTTCTTACCAATACCCACTAAAATTTCTCTGGTTCAAGTACTTCTTTTTCCCATTCTTGATTATGTAGACTGTTGCAACTTAGATGTCAATGCAAATTTCCTAAGCCAGATCGAGCGCCTTCAGAATTTCTGCATTCGTATCATCTATGGTCTACGAAAGTACGATCATATCTCAGAATACCAAACTCTGCTAAAATGGTTACCTATACGTCGCAGGCGTGAATTTCACGTTCTTTCTTTTTTGTTCTCAATATTATTTAATCCAAAATCATCATCTTATCTAAAGGAGCGTTTTCAATTCTTGCGGTCCGCTCTAGGTCACGATATGCGGTCTTCCAATAAACTCCGTCTTGTAACTCCTCTTCATTCTTCCCATTCTTATTCGCGGTCATTCACTGTAAAAACCATACGTCTATGGAACTCTCTTCCATTGTTGATTCGGCAATATGAATCACTTCCTATTTTTAAAAACAGACTTAAAACCTATCTTCTTTCACTTTAATTTCTATCCTGTCTAATCTTAACTTATGTTATTCCTATTCTTGATACTTTTTGGTCACCTGATTCTCTTTCGTTTAATGTATTTGGGTTTGTAGTTGAATGTGTATATGTTATGTATGTATATTGAGTGTATAGACTATGTAGTTTATTATGCATGTATGTAATACTGTATTTAATGTTATTTATGTAGTAGTTTACTATGCGTGAAATTTTAGATATATTTCAGATTGTAATTTTACATCTAATATATTTTGTTACGTGTATTGAACACTATCCGCCGCCTTCCCCTTTCAAACCTGTTTCAACTTTCCTCTACCTGAAGGTTGTCTGGTAGAGATCGCTGCAAGTGATAAGACCGCCTAAGTTGTACAAATCTAAGTCTTACGCATGTGTCATTTTTCATTTTTATGGTGTGCAATAAAGTATATCTATATATCTATCTACTCCATGTCCTTTTTAAAACATCACACTATCTGTTGAAATGAAAGATAGTTTACGGATTTAGAACGCGTTTATTTTTGATGTAACCCGACGTTTCGAACCCTTTACAGCGTTCATGGTCACGGGTAGACTAAGGTGTTATTCGTCTTTAAGATGGTAATTTGAAAAAATGTTTAACTACCGCCTCTAATTTATTCAATTATTTCAAATTACCATCTTAAAGACGAATAACACCTTAGTCTACCCGTGACCATGAACGCTGTAAAGGGTTCGAAACGTCGGGTTAAATCAAAAATAAACGCGTTCTAAATCCGTAAACTATCTTTCATTTTAATATATAGTGTTCGCGTAAATTCAAGAAAACAGTATCACACTATCTCCTTAAAAAATCGTATCTAAATTGGTAAAGAAGTTATTGATTCTTTACACAAATATTTATCACCCTTTTGACCCATTCAGAGGCTTTCAATATGAAAAAGATCTCAGCACTAAATTGTAACTTGTACTTGTAAGGAAATTACTGATTTCCCACTCAAATTTCAATGCCTCTTTTAACCCCTTCTGGGGATGATTTCCGGGTCAAAATCTACTTTATTTTCATTTAAGGGTTTTTAAAAATCAATGGGCATGCTCTTGACAACGTACTTAACTCTTCGGTTAAGAAGAAGCCGGAGCGAGCTTACCCAGAAAGTGGCACTGTGAAACAAGCTGAGATGTTGGGTGTGTTTTTAGAGATATGAGCTCGTGGGTTCTTCTTCAGCGCTCTGAGAACTGTACTAAGAAACTGTGGAGGGCGCCACTTGCTTTAACTCAGAAGCAAGAAAGAGTTAATTAAAGATAGAAAAGAAAACAAGTTATTTTCAATTTGTCTCCCAATATATTATTTAAATGTGCATTACACTCAACATAGATATCAGCAACATAAAATTTAAGCTATATAGAATAGACTTAAGTAGGTATATTAGTTTAAGAATAAATTATGACTATGCATCTAAACAAAAGTTCTGTACTTAAACTTAGTCTTAGATACAGTGAAGGAAAGCTTAGAAGCAGGCGTTCCATCACTCACAAGTAACTAGAATTAAGGTTGGCCTAACCCATGAGCTGAGGAGTATCACCAATGCATGAAAACTATCAAAAGAATAAATGTTCATAAATACCTAGTAGCATGTTATTAGATCATGTCACCGATAATTAATTATAACATCACCGTGGAGAACCACACATATCCCTCCGTCCCTGGAGCAGAGATTCTCACATGCGCGCAGGACGCAGGTATATGTCCTAGTAGCTAGGAGCGAGGAGGGCGATATTTCAAGCCTGGAAGGTACACACAAGCATGAGTACAGCGGTGATAAAGCCACATGCTCTTAGGGAGCGCACGTGGGCATGAGCAGATGGTATGTGAAAGGAAAACGTGCACTAGCACAGCACTTTAGACATGACCGCAGGTGCATTTACAGCAGGGTGAGATGAAGACATTCGCTAGCACGTTGTCCACACGTGGGCATAGGCAGATACACGTGGTGAAAAGAATCAAACATGCTTACCCATAAAAATGCAGCAACAATCACCAAGATGAGGCGATGCATCATGTAAATTTATCCATCAAGGGAAAGTAAAAAAAATGTTAGTCCTGAAAGATGAAACAACACACAATTAAAGGTTCACAACCTCTTAGAAAAGAGAACAAAGTCTTGGAAAAGACATTTATAGATGCTTACCATGAGGAGACAAATTGAGAGAGAACAAAAAAGAAAAGATATTAGCCCTTTGGCTTTACATGCCTACAGGCATTTTGGCACGCTTGACCGCCATTAAAAAATTACTTTTTCGCGAACAAGAAAACTCAGGAAGCGTAGTAAAAAGACTCGCCACCAAATGGCATCCGCTTATATATTCAATCCAACCTCTCCCCTCTATGACAAGACAGTTTTATTTTTTAATTCTTTGCATCACGACTTGGAACAACTTGACTTGACTGACACATAAAGCCAAACAACGCAGAAAACTGCTCAGCCCTGAAAAAGTAGAAAACTACCTAAAAAATCAACACAAATAGCCATTTGCCTATTAATGTAATAATATAAAAAAATAACATTCAAATTATTAGATAAAGAAAGGAATTGTGGGATGACAGACACAAAGTTGCACCATATGGTGTTCCATCAGCCGGATAGATGGCGTTACCAGTAAAATCCTTAGCTGCGCACGAGCTGTTGAAACAAGATTAATGCAAAAATGTAACGACGTGTTACAATACATCCCCACTAAAGAAAAAAAAGGACAGAAAGTTAAACTACCAATGTAAAAATTTACTAAGTATTAAAGGTGATCTGTGAGGAGAACACTTGACAGCATCAGACAGTGAAATATCACTTAACACAGGCCGTCCAACTGGATTATTCACCTGCCTACGAGACCTATTGTAGAATGTCCTGCTGCGACTGTGGTATTTCTTCTTAGGAGATCGATCCCTGCTGAAAACATCCCTCAGTCGTTGAGGTATAGGATGGGATCCCCGTACTGATGGTTGAACTTTATTATTGGTAGCAACCACAGTCTTACAAGATAACATCAAGTTTGATGCAGGTCTAGTAGACGTCTGACATAACTTTCCTGTGTCAAAGATGTCCCTACATAAACCAAAGGAACGAAGAAAGTCAGCCCCTAATATAATAGGCACGTTTGTATCACGACAAACAACAAAGTGAATAAAGTTAAATCTATTAGAATAAGAAATGGGCAGTATAACTTTACCTACAACACTCAGTTGAGCATTGTTACCCACTAATAAATTTTCGTGGCAGTGAACCACATTAGGATTAACCCCTAATTGAGAAAGAGTAGATAAGGCGTCAGTGCTGACTAAGGATACAGAAGCACCACTGTCTGCCAGAGCACTGCATTTGACGCCTGAAACGTCAATATTAAGATAAGGCCTAACATCATTTAAGTCATGATTATTAAACAATGGGGTAACAACAGAGGTTTTCCCAGGAAGAAAAGAATTAATAAATTTTAAATGGTTTTGCCATTCAAAGGCAGAAGTAAAACCCTTCTTAAAAGAAATGCGAAGATTCAAAATGTTGTTTACCCCTGAACGATTTGGACGTATCCTCTTCATACAAGGGCAATCTTTTGTTACAACACCCGGCTTCTTGCAATTGAAACAATGTAGACCGACATACACGTCGCAATCTTTGTAGTGATGTGCACCATCACACTTTAAGCACTTCACCACTACAGAGTTTACCCGTGAGTTACCAATGGGAGAAGTTTTAGGTTTTATGAGTTCAGAAATGATGACATCAGGACCCGGATTGAGATAGCCCCTGTACTCACACCTGTGCTTGGCAATTTCCAAATTAGCACAAAGCTCCTTTAAATGATCAATAGAGTAAACATTGGTTAAAGATAAACGAGATATATAGAAAGGATTCATATTAGTCATAATAATATCAAGTTGCTCCTTCTCAGACAAAGGCACAGAAAGTTGAGTAAATAAATATCTCATAGTATTAATAAAAGTTCTAATTCTTTCTTTAGGCTGTTGTAGCCGTGACCTAATTTGGTTCAATAAGGAGCGCTCACACTCAACAGATTGAAACTCAAGTTTTAATAATTGCAAAAATTGATTACATGTTAAAATAGAATGTTGAACAGATTTAAACCAAATTAAAGCCTCACCTGACAAGACATAAATGGCATTATTTAAGAAATCATTATCAGAAATTCTAGAAGACTTAATGTAATCTGTAAGTTTAATGATGAAATCATGGACTGGTGTATCTCCGCTAAAATTCAAATTCCATTTTAAAATTTGATTGAGCACAGGCTTAGAATTAACATTTGAACATGAATTTTGATGATTAACCTCATCACCAAGGGATTGAATAATTAGAGGTTGAGTACCTACAGATACCGAAGGTATAGGTTCAGACACAACACTAGATGATGTGGTTCCGCACTTAATATTGTTAAGAAGTTGAAAGGCATTAGCAAGCAAGCTAATTTTAAGTGCCCTGTGTTCCTCACTGGTGACACTCACTCGCTCAAGTCTTAGTATAACATGAGTTAATATAGAACAACACTTTTTGATACAACCAGCATGGTTGGTATTCAACACTTCATTATATTTTAATTCACAAATATTCAGCTCATTAGCAGAGTCTAAAGAAAATAAAAACTTATTGCTTAATTCCTGATTGGTGATACCCTTAACAGAACGCAATAACTTCCTCAGCTCATCGACAGTAGTATCATCTGATACTTCAAGGCCCTTAACACGAATTTCATATAAAAGTTCGTTTTTACTAAGATAATTAATATCTAAAGAAAGAGACATGATTACAAAATTAAATTAGTAACCTAAGTTGAGACAAATTAAAAAAACACAGCTTCAAAGTACAAATCTCTAAAAGAGGCCTACCCGTTGAGGCGCCAATGAAACAAGCTGAGATGTTGGGTGTGTTTTTAGAGATATGAGCTCGTGGGTTCTTCTTCAGCGCTCTGAGAACTGTACTAAGAAACTGTGGAGGGCGCCACTTGCTTTAACTCAGAAGCAAGAAAGAGTTAATTAAAGATAGAAAAGAAAACAAGTTATTTTCAATTTGTCTCCCAATATATTATTTAAATGTGCATTACACTCAACATAGATATCAGCAACATAAAATTTAAGCTATATAGAATAGACTTAAGTAGGTATATTAGTTTAAGAATAAATTATGACTATGCATCTAAACAAAAGTTCTGTACTTAAACTTAGTCTTAGATACAGTGAAGGAAAGCTTAGAAGCAGGCGTTCCATCACTCACAAGTAACTAGAATTAAGGTTGGCCTAACCCATGAGCTGAGGAGTATCACCAATGCATGAAAACTATCAAAAGAATAAATGTTCATAAATACCTAGTAGCATGTTATTAGATCATGTCACCGATAATTAATTATAACATCACCGTGGAGAACCACACATATCCCTCCGTCCCTGGAGCAGAGATTCTCACATGCGCGCAGGACGCAGGTATATGTCCTAGTAGCTAGGAGCGAGGAGGGCGATATTTCAAGCCTGGAAGGTACACACAAGCATGAGTACAGCGGTGATAAAGCCACATGCTCTTAGGGAGCGCACGTGGGCATGAGCAGATGGTATGTGAAAGGAAAACGTGCACTAGCACAGCACTTTAGACATGACCGCAGGTGCATTTACAGCAGGGTGAGATGAAGACATTCGCTAGCACGTTGTCCACACGTGGGCATAGGCAGATACACGTGGTGAAAAGAATCAAACATGCTTACCCATAAAAATGCAGCAACAATCACCAAGATGAGGCGATGCATCATGTAAATTTATCCATCAAGGGAAAGTAAAAAAAATGTTAGTCCTGAAAGATGAAACAACACACAATTAAAGGTTCACAACCTCTTAGAAAAGAGAACAAAGTCTTGGAAAAGACATTTATAGATGCTTACCATGAGGAGACAAATTGAGAGAGAACAAAAAAGAAAAGATATTAGCCCTTTGGCTTTACATGCCTACAGGCATTTTGGCACGCTTGACCGCCATTAAAAAATTACTTTTTCGCGAACAAGAAAACTCAGGAAGCGTAGTAAAAAGACTCGCCACCAAATGGCATCCGCTTATATATTCAATCCAACCTCTCCCCTCTATGACAAGACAGTTTTATTTTTTAATTCTTTGCATCACGACTTGGAACAACTTGACTTGACTGACACATAAAGCCAAACAACGCAGAAAACTGCTCAGCCCTGAAAAAGTAGAAAACTACCTAAAAAATCAACACAAATAGCCATTTGCCTATTAATGTAATAATATAAAAAAATAACATTCAAATTATTAGATAAAGAAAGGAATTGTGGGATGACAGACACAAAGTTGCACCATATGGTGTTCCATCAGCCGGATAGATGGCGTTACCAGTAAAATCCTTAGCTGCGCACGAGCTGTTGAAACAAGATTAATGCAAAAATGTAACGACGTGTTACAACTGGTTCTCCCACACACAAGCGAATCAGAACAACTGTTTGGCGCTGTACTCCGGCAGGAGGGTGATAGCATCCAGGTAGCCTCTTACTAAGCCTACTACCGCAGAGAGATCTGTTAGCCGTCATCATTGGTTAGAAAACCAAAGATGCCCTTGCTAGGGTGGACCACTAGGAGGTAGATCCCACCACACCAAAATTTAAACTATCTCCAAACCAAATACCATCTTAATTGGTTAAGCGATTGAAATGTGAAGATGTTACAAACATAAAGCCAGACTTTTGCATTTACATTAATGGTCGGGCAATAATAGTTTCTAATTTTCGTATATTGCACGGATTCGTGATCACCAACCCTCATTAGGCAAGCGTGGTAATTATGTTTGTACCCATCATTGCTGTGAAAACTTGAAGTCAATGATGGAGCCTTTGCCCTGCAGTGGGAATTGGGATGATTGTAGATCGTTACTTTACTTTGTAAATAGTAGTAAAAGTATTCATACTTGTGCCAGTTAAAAAGTAAATAGAATATAGGTAAATAATGGAATATATAATGGTTTCCACCATCACCTGTTCAAACAAGGTTAAGCTAAAATCGATGTGACAATTCAAAAACATACTACAGACAGTTTCGGTCATATTTGAGTGAAAAGGCAATGTAGAAAAGAAAGGTCTAAAAAAATGGGAGCAGAAAGTACTCGAGCTTCGTTGGAGCTAGGGTTGATAACTAGTGTAAATTGAAAATATAATTCCTTTAATAAAAAATGTTTCGACTATCTTAGGTGGTGTGGTGGAATTTACATCCTAGTGGTCCACCATGGGCAACGGCATCTTTGGTTTTCTAACTAATGATGACGGCTAACAGATCCCTCTGCGGTGGTAGGCTTCGTAAGAGGCCGCCTGGATGCTACCACCCTCCTGCCGGAGTCCAGCGCCAAACAGTGCCTCTGTGTTCCGCTAGTGTGTGGAGAACCAGTGCCTCTGGGTAAGATCGCTCCATCATAGGCTTCTTCTTAACCGTATAGTTAAGTATGAAGTCAAGAGCAAGCCCATTGCGTATAACAAAAAAAAAGGAGTCGAAAAAGTTTTATTCATCGAATTGTAGTTTCAATGTGCACTAGCAGTTTTGAAGTAAGTAAGGTTTTTAAAGATATGGAAAAAATAGCGTTCCGTTTGCTAATTTATCCTTTTGGGAAGCTTCTATATCGCACTCCCGCTATTATCGCGTTTACGATTATATCGTTCTACCACAGTAAATTACTTCACAAAAATTTTGAACCCATGAAAACATTCGGATTTCTCCTTTTTTTTTGGCACGGAACAGTCACTACAGTAAATAATAATAAGTAAAAAAGGGTACCTTATAGACAATCTGTGCCTAAGAATAACTAAAATACAGTTTTACATAGAACAAACAAAAAAATAATAATAATAACAAAGTTAACTAATCGTGGTTGGCAAAAAAAAGATTAACAATACTCGTACATCATTTTTTGGACAATTTTCGACTTAAAACTATGTAGCGAATTGTGAAATACATCTCTATCAGAAAATTCATTATTTAGAGGGCAAGACAGCGAGTGAAGTAATTGTTCTTTGTATATTTTTTCCTACATCGAGGTGGCACAAACATATTTAATGAACGTGAAGAGCGTTCGGGCCATCGAGCTTTGGAAATGAAATTAATTTTGGATAAAAGAGGTTGTGATTCTATAAAGGAATTTAATATTTTTAACAGAAAGAGTAAGTCGAATTTTTCTTGCTCTCTCTTAACCAAAGCACTTTAGTAGCTGAGTGCAAATTTTAACCTCAAAGATAAAATTTTCAATATAAGACAAGCTTGGCAATTACAGTTGGCCAATAGTAAAAACAAACACGTTTCTGTACGCCTTTTTACCAGTACTTCTCTAGTCGCATCTTTTTTTATTAATAGACTTGCGAAAAGCGAGAGTGTCGTTATTTTTAGGTCAGAATTAACAGTAAAACCAAAAAATACATAACAAAAAAACAAACAACGTAAAAGCAAATCATCGTAGTAAAACCAAAACAACAGCTTTATTTTTAATATTTTTGTGCATGTCAACCCTGTTACAAGTCCGGGCATTGTTTATTTTTAAAACAAGTACACAAAAGCCTTATTTTTCTGCTATTGCTTTTATAGTTAAATTCTTTTTAGGATTGTTTTGGCGCTTCGCATACCGGGAATAAAAAAATATGATTGGAATAAACATTAAATATGAAACAGGGAGTAGAAAAGTTTTCTATGAATAATCGATTTCATTTCGTTAATATTCATATCGTAAATTATCGGCGTATGACAATTAGTGACGATGATTATTTGTAAAGCCCTGACACAAAATGAGTAGCTTAAACGCCCCGTTGCCGCGTTGGTCTAGTTGTTTAAATACCGGGCCAAGATCTTCGGGGTCCCAGGTTCGATCCCCGGGTCGGGCAACAAAAAGTTTCGAATTTTCGAACGTTGCTCGGGTTTGTGATCACCAACCCGCATTTGGCAAGCGTGGTGACTATGCCAGCTCCCATCATTGCAGTGCAACTTGAATTCAATGATGGAGGCCTTTTCCCTGCAGTGGGATGATTATAGGCTGTTACTTACTTACTTAAACTTTTTGTGTCAGCAGTTCTGCCGCGTGAACCATTTGTGGTCATTATTTTAATCATTCCCTCCTTTTTTACCTCCTCCTCTCCTTTTTTTTAAATACCATTAACATGAATAATAAAATCGGAGGGCCACTGTTTCCCCTTGCTAGTTATTTTTCAAACAAATTTCACAGTAATTAAAAACTATTTATGTCGTAAAGGAAAACTTACAACGTATTCTTATGTAATTATGGCCTTACTCATACCAACTATTTTATAAAATAGAGTAACCCGTTGTACCAAATCTTTTACGAAAATGCCTCGAATTTCCGTACAAAGGAATGGTGAAGGGCTTAGGGATTCAGTAATTTAAATAGGTATGCAGAAACTATGTCATTAAAAAAGTTGGATACTGTCTTGTCATTGGATCAATGGATACTGTGAATATTGTTCATCCCTGTAGTAGTAGTAACCCGTTATACAAAATCCATTTCAAAAATGCCTTGAATTTTCAGACAGAGAAATGGTGAAGGGTTAAGGAATCCAGTAACTTTAATATACAGAACTATGTCATTAAAAAAAGTGCTTTGGATATTGTCCTGTCATTGGATACTGTAAATATTGTGCGTCGAGAACAGAATGAAGAGAATAGTCAGTTGGAAAAAAATAGTACTAGTATCGTGTTTATAGAAGACTGCGAGGGTGTACCGATTTATCTACTCATAACTATCATCTACCCACATAGAATAAGTTTTCCGTGATCATGGCGCTTGCAGCAGTGCCGACATATCGGAAACTTATGAAGACAAGGTAAATGATAGAAAACCCGCAAGTATAGGGTATTTGTTAAGTTAAAATCTGGGTAAAAATATAGATATTATATAACCAGGAAAATAAATAAATAATTAAATAAATACGAGTATTTAAGACATGCCACACTGGGCCACACAGAGCCATCTAGTCCCAAATTAAGCTACTATTAAGTACCCTGTCGTATGGGGTACTAGACAACCGATAAACTTACTTATATACTTTTTTTTTTTTTTTCTAACAAAACACAAAATAAGAAGATTAAAGAGGTAGAGTACGGGTAGTGCCATTTTTTTATGTACCGGAACCACACAACATAAGTAATAGGTAACTTAGTTTTTATTATTTTACACATCTACGAGTATATATGTATAAAAATCAAATTGCTGTTCGTTTGTCTCG
Source organism: Anania crocealis (assembly GCA_949315895.1). Classification (NCBI taxonomy): domain Eukaryota; kingdom Metazoa; phylum Arthropoda; class Insecta; order Lepidoptera; family Crambidae; genus Anania; species Anania crocealis. The sequence goes on along the minus strand of OX438873.1, from coordinate 8,614,446 downwards.
TCAAAACTCGAGAACGGCTGAGCCGATATTAGAACATATGGAAAAAAATCGAGGCTGATAGTAAAAAGAACAATTTTCCCATTTATACATGGTGCAATTTTAACCACCTGTAAAACGAAGCCCACGTTATGTAACCATTATGTATAACATTTTCGCAGTGTTACATCATTTTTTTTTCCAAAATTTTTTTTTAATTAACGTATTAAATATCGGTTCAGCTAATTATTTTGAAACACGCTGTGACGCCCACAGATCTAGCTGTGTAAGGTCCATTCAACCGAGACCCCGCCGCAGCAAAATAATACGTCTGGGTAAAGAGAGAGTGGTCTATTATAAAGAGGAAAGATTTGTATTTTTGTGTGTGTGTGTGTATGTTTGTAATGAAGACTTAAAAACCACTGAACCGATTTTGATGAAATGTTGTACTATGGTCGATTAGACCTTGGGGAAGGATGTAGGCTAGCTAGGATTTTAGCCGACTTTAAAAAAGGGGGACGATGTTATTTTATTTAAGAAAAATACCAAAAATAACAACTTCACGCGGTCGTAGTCGCGTGCAAAAGCTAGTGACTAATAAAATACAGAAGAGATACAAACGTCCCCAAAAAAGATCCTAAGAAACCTTTTATCATTTCCGTCGGTCAAAAAATATAGCCAAACAGAGGCAACCATCTGAAATATTATCACGTTTTATTTATATGGGCCATACAGTAAACGTCACACTACTATTTATTTCCTTACATACTCGTAGTGCACGTGGTAGCTGTAACCGGAAGTGGGTTTGTGACGTCATTAATCACTAGCGACATCTATGCGTACACGCTGAGTTGGGTTACTAAAACATCTAGAATAGAACAGCCATCTTTGAGTTTTCTTAACTGTCTAACATCACATTAGGACTTATGATAAAATACAGAAGTTTTAGCAATAAACTAATAAACTATGATAGTTAGTATGTTGGACTTGTTTGTTTATATAATACAGGATAAAATTTTAACCACCTTCCAAATTTTAATACAACAATCTACGAGACAAAAAATGACATATTTCTTTTGGTATAGCCCAGTACAAAAATGTCAAGATACAGCACCGAGAAAATGTCCGCCATCTAAAATTTTTGATACGGTCTCCTAGCAACAATTTTATTTCGCGATGCGCATCTCATTTATTCATTACGATACTATTCATAATTTGTTGATTTTCCCTTCATACTTTGAAAGGCTTAGGACCGTAAAAATAGAAAACTATGTTGCGAAAATTATTTTCGAAATTGTCGTACGTAAATTCTGTAGGAGGATTCAGGAATCATCATCATCATCATCATCATCATCATTAGCCTATCACAGTCCACTGCTGGACATAGGCCTCTCCAATGGGGACTACCGTTTCTTTACTCACCAGTTGGCGCCACTGTAGACTGAGGTCCGGAAGTATAGCTATCAAAGGCGATTGGCGCCGAAACAAAGTGTTATATCTTGAATCTAATTAAGGTTATATTGTTTATAAATAACTATCTTGATATCAACAAACTAACTTCTGAAATAGTTGCTCTTGAATCTAATTAAGGTTATATTGTTTATAAATAACTATCTTGATATCAACAAACTAACTTCTGAAATAGTTGCTCTTGAGACCGCCTATTTTCGCGCTTTTTCTTAATTCCGCTTTTAAAGCGTTCACATTAATCGCCAAATAATCCATATTTGCGATATTTCACGAAGGAGATCACTTTCCAGCAAGTAAATTAAAGAAATTATAATTTATGCAACAAATTCCGCTAAAACCAGTACAAAGTGAATGATATTGGACCTCACGCGACACTAGCGCCTCTACTGGCAAATTCACTAGCATTGCACGCCACTTAGGTCGATCCTCGGCTTCTATTTTGGTACGGTCTCCTAGCAACAATTTTTTTTCGCGATGCGCATGTCATTTATTCATTATGATACTATTTTATATATCTCGGATTCAGGAATGGAGAGTAACAAATGTATAGTTTACGTATTTTTATTTTAGCTTGTGGTATAAAACGGTACGAGTATTATTTGCTAAATTTAGTTCTAAGTCAATGGAAAACACTGAAAAATTTTGATGGCCTTGAAATATACGTTTTTGGGGCAAAACGGCCGTACAATTTATTTACGTTTATTTAAAAGTAAAATTTTTTCACAGTTTGAAAGGAATGTGGTTTGAATTTCAACTTAATACTTTGAATAAATTAATCCAGGGTTCCGTTTGTTCTTTTTGATGAACTAGGTAAAAACCCAGACAAAATTATGAGGGCTGTTTTACTACGAGATATGACGTTAGAAACGTGAGAGAAATAAGGATTGATGCTTGCGAGACCACAGCTTGTGTAACTCATTTGCTATTGTGACGGCTGAAGGTATTTTGGATTCATCTGACTTCGAATAGTCAAGCTTGTGGAACTATGTGGGAAGTAAAATTATTTCTTACTAGCTGTTGCCCGCGACTTCGTCCGCGCCAATTTCTGTTATTATGATACCGATGAATATGAATAATTTTCCCCGTTTTTGCAACATTTTTCACTGATGCTTCGCTCCTATTGACCACAGCGTGATGTTATATTATAGTCTAAAGCCTTCCTTGATAAATGGACTATTCAGCACAAAAATATTTTTTTAATTAGAACCAGTACTTCCTGAGATTAGCTCGTTCATACAAACAAACTCTTCAGATCTATAATAATAGGGGTTAAAGTATGAAATTGCCGAATATTTTCACACTTTTTATTTTGTTTATAGCTCTTAAGTAAAGTCATATTATTGCGTAATTCTTTTTGTATTGTATCAAAAACTAAATAAAGTAACTTTTGACTAAAAAAAGTACAATACTAGTTGCCTATTACTTCAAAGAGAGTCGTTGAAAAGACCCCTTACAATGTGTCAGCTAACCTTCTTGCTTCAATTAAGTATATTTGTATTATAAACTTTGATTTTCAGAAATTTAAATACTATAATGCGTAGCTTTATAACCATCTAACTTTCACCTTTAATTGCATCGAAAACGGTTGAGGCGTTTTTAAAAAAAACTAAAAAATTGTTAGTATGTAAAAATTAATTTTCTCGATTTCGTCCATACAAAACGGCAATTTCATACTTTAACCCCTAATATTAGTATAGATTAATATTCTTTAGATTTGACTTTTACTGTTACAATAAGTTTTTGTGAGTACAGAAGCCTAACTAATGTATGGTTTCATGTTTGTTACAAGTTTAAGGAAGGACATGAGAAAGGCTACACCAAATTGAATCTAAATCCGTTCGTTGTATCTAAATGTGAAGATATAACGTACATAAAAACACACTTCTTTCCTTTTTAAAGGTTTTGGATATAAAATGTGAGCCTCATCAACTTTTACTACAGAAAATCCTAGTTCAGGCACTTAGGTTATTTTTGAACACATTGTATTTGTAGATTTTAAGTATACTTGTAGACTTAAGTTTTAAATGAATATACCTATTTGAAATTTGATTACTGTCCAACGACAAAACTGTTGCAAATAAAACTTTTTGTTACAAATATTTTGTTACCGGTAAGCATTCAACGCTATATTCTTAACCCTCAAGGTTTTCAAATTTAAATGTCATCAACTCTGCGCTATCAATAACAAAATTCAGCCAATTAGGTGAACCTGGTTAAAAGTTATGAGTCATACATAATATTTACGCGTCAAATCTTGAATCTCCTCTTTATTTCTTCGGTTAAAAAGATCTAGCTATCCCTCTCGTCTTCACTACGTCACGACAGAAACTCAATTCGAACCCTATTGTAGTCTAAGTGGCAATTTCGCATCGGTTCCAATAGATCATTGAGTGAGGATAATATAGCCCTGACATATTGCCTATTCGATTCCTGATCCGAACAGGAATATTGCTTTAGGAGCCGAGATGAGTCAAGTTGAGTAGGACGTGTCGAGATCAATAACTATATATTATATGCATTCTTTTGGCGTTTTGAGATATAACACACGTTTGACTACTCTATAAATTATTTTTTAGCAACGTAATTGCAATTATAATATCTGCAATTATAGTATTTATACTTTAAAAAATATTTTTTACCGGGCACGGTATGTCTGGAGATGCGGGTTCGAGTCCCGCCTGAGACATATATTTCAAGTTTAAAAACTTATGATTATCTTTATCACCTTATTCATATGTATTTCCTATTTAGTTCTAAATAGTGACTTATTTGGTGATATGCTAAAGATCTAAATCAACGTACTTATTGCATAAGTTGAAAATTACATTTTCAACTGACGAAAAAAAGTTGACTCACAATTCGATATTAAATGACATTTAACTGTTGACGAAGTAGATCGACTTCGATAATTTTATTTCGGTCGATAAGCCAAAAGTCACTTTTTAATATTAAAAATCTACTCCAACAGTAAAAAATAGGTTGATAGCCTTAAAAACAAATTAAAATTTATTCCAACACTTCGCCTATTTAAACAACTTCAAATATACTTTAGTAAAGACATAATCTCAGAATTTTATCTTGAAGCTTACAGCTGATGGTTAATTCATGAGCTTTTATACAACGTCTTTACAGCCTGAAGCATCTTCGCGATAAGAATTAACAACAACATAATATCAAAAGCCGGTTCAATAGTCATAAAGCTGAAACAGGATACAATTATTTAGGCACTGAAGTGAAAGATATGTGTACGGATTTTAATTCGCGTTTATTTTGGTTTAACCCGACGTTTCGAACACTTTTAGAAAGAAGAAACACTGGTAAGTAATCTTAACTAATATTATAAAACTGAAGAGTTTGTTTGTACACGCTAATCTCTCGAACTACTGGTTCGAATTGTTTTTTTTTATTGGATAGTCAATTTATCGATGCTATATAACATCACGCTGCAACCAATCAGAGCGAAGCATCAGTGAAAAATGTTGCAAAAACGGGGAAAATTATTCATATTTAAAGGCGTCCGTTGCGTGCACAGCGTAAACGGTTCTAGTTACCAAATAAATATATAAATAAAAATAATTGACAACATACTTAAGTATACGGTTAAGAAGAAGCCTAAGATGGAGCGAGCTTACTCAGAGGTACTGGTTCTCCCACTCACCAGCGGAACACAGAGGCACTGTTTGACGCTGGACTCCGGCAGGAGGGTGGTAGCATCCAGGCGGCCTCTTACGAAGCTTACCACCGCAGAGGGATCTGTTAGCCGTCGTCATTGGTTAGAAAACCAAGGTTGCCGTTGCCCAGGGTGGACCACTAGGAGGTATATCCCACCACCCTACTATACTAGCAAGTCCTTCAGTGTAAAAGATTTTAGACTTTCTTGTAGATACTTAATCCCTCGATCGTGAGTTATTCCAGACACAATTGAAATCAATTGTTATCGTGGCACCCGAGTGCCTCCTGGGGGTTGAGGGATAAATTGGTTCTTCATGAGTAATGAGTTAATCGCAACAAATAGCACAAAATTAAATCACTCGTCCTTCTCAGCGAAGACGCAATAGCATAAGTATTGGTTTTTGATACACCGATTACGGCTGATGCATTCACGAAAGGGTGGTATTTTCTAAGAGCAAGATGTAAACTACATCTAATATACAAAATTCTCGTGTCACAGTATTTGTAACCGAACTCCTTTAACCGATTCTTATGATTCGTTTTGTGTATATCTAGTGGGTCTGAGAATAAGTCGTAAACTATTTTTCGTCGAGGAAAAAGCACGTATTTCGTAGGAAGATACTAGGTTCCACGAGTACGAAGGCGCGGACAACAGCCGGTTAAATATAAAATAGAAACAAGATACGAAATCTACCAAACATCATAAGGGGCCGTCTGTTTTTCATAATGTTTATCTAGGCATTTTTTAAATTTTCAATTTTGAACAGAAATTTCGACTTCTCAACATACTACCTAAATAATACTAAGAATCAATAGTAAAAAAATACAAGTTTATTTACTGTTATGCAAAATATTAAATTACTGTTGCAAAACATTAATTTTCAATAGTAGAACAAAAGATTTTTCTTCATAAAAAATATCGTGTTTAACGTGTTAGGTTAATTATCAAGTAACAGTATCAAGTTTTTAAGAAAAATCAATCAACTTGTTTTATTTTTAGTCATTAGTAAGTAAAAAAATCTCCTACCTTTCTCTCCAGTTTCTCAAATCATTTAAATTACCTGAAACAAAAAAAAAACCATTTAAGTTATAATCAAAACATAGCAGAAATACAACTACATAACCAGCCCTTCGTTTCGTCTATGTTCCGCACATTACCATGTTCTAGGATATGAGCTAATCTCCTCAAAGATGACTTGACCCAGGCCTACTAATTGCAATATCGTCCCAGTCAAGCGGGTTTGATCTAGGCTCTTATTAGGAAATTCCTTGATTCGACAGTCCATTCCTGGAACAGTATTTGAGTAATTTACAGACGCTTATTAAAGTCCCAACAAATCTGGCCATTGTTGAAGCTTTATACTGACATAAGCAGTTAAGGTCAGCCCACCCATAATGTAGAAAACAAATAAGTTACTTATGAGTTAGTTATGTCGAGATTTTTACCATGTAAGGTAAAGACAATTGCAGGTCAACCTACCCAAAAAGTTAAAGGTCATTGAATTGATTTCAACTTTAAGTCCAACTAGTAGAGATCAATCTCAATTGAAAAAAATTGTCGTTTTGTGGTAGGTTGACGTGCTTGTCTGTACATGAGTATTTCATGAGTTTCCAGTGTTTAATCAGTGTCTCAAGTGCAATGATCACATGACGTGACGTTAAAAGCAAATGTCTACCACGGGAGTCATAATAATTTTGTTACGGAGTCATCGAATACTTTGTTGCAATTCAATTTTCTTATTAATTGACAACCCGATTGGTGTTATTTCGCGGCGGTTCGACTACTACAAATGAGTCCAGGGTCGACTCCTAGTCTGGTCAATTTAGGAAAAGATCTTTTCCAAATTAACTCGGGTCTGGAAGAGGTGAAGGGATTAATTTGTGCTTCGGATGACACGTTAAGCCGTTGCTCTCGGCTTCTTACGTGATAAAAGTCTTAAAAACAATCACGTCAGAGGTCTGTATCAGGCAGCTTTAAAAACTCTGACATAAGGCTTTTCTTGAAGGTACTTTAACAACTAATACAAGTTGACTTTTTTATCACCTTCAAATTTTTTTAAAGGCGTTCTGCTGGTATCGTATTTAGAGCCCATTTATAAAGAAATAAATTAGGTAAAATTTTCACCCGGAAATAATTTTTGCAACAAAGTTTTCAATTATTACGGTTTTAAGCCTGTTTAAGGTATGAAGGAAAAATCTTGTGATGAATGAATGAGATGCGCATCGTGTAAAAAGTGTTGCTAGGAGGCCGTATCAAATTTTTTTGATTTTTTTGGCTGACATTTTCTAAATGCCTTATCTTGACGTTATTATACTGGGCTATACTAAAAGAAAAAATATATCTTTTGTTTTTTGTCTCGTAGGTTAAAATTTGAAAGGTGGTCAAAATTTCATAAATAGAAGCTGTTTTTCGCTGGAATAAGATTCTAATTTCGAACTTTTTACTATTGTAGATATGTGAATGTCCCTGGCCTACTCTTTTGAGCTGTGTGGGTTGAAATGCAGGCAAAATTATGCCCGACTCGCTAGGTGCGGTGTCGTAAATTTGGACTTAATTACTTAATCCTTTGTACGAATTAGAAGGGGGGGACTATTTTTACGCTTTTTGTTCCTACACTATTATTTACAGAATTACATGATGTTAATTACTTTTATAAATGACACTGGTTCTGTTTAATTGTATTTAGAAGAACAATGGAAAGGTTCTGGAATGATGTTAATCGTTTTCATAAATTACGTTGGTTTTGTTAAAAAAAAAGTAAAGTTACAGGCCCCCAATTCCGCTAATTTACAAATGGCTCTATAGAATCGCAATTGCATATTTTGACAAATATACGATTGCGATGCCATTGCGATTCTATTGAGCCATTTGTAAATTAGCAGAATTGGGGCCCTGGCTCCTATAATCATCCCACTGCAGGGAAAAGGCCTCCATCATTGAATTCAAGTTACCACAGCAATTACTGGCAAAACTACAACGCTTTCCGAATGCGAGTTGGTGATCACAAACCCGAAAATGTTCGAAAATTCGAAATTTTTGGTTGCCCGACCCGGGGATCAAACCCGTGACGCCGAGATCTTGGCCCGGCAATTAAACCGCTAGACCAACGGGGCGTGGTTCTGTTTCTTTGTATTTAGAAGAACAAGCGTTGGAAAGGTTCTGATACCGTTACCGCGCACTGGATGACGAAAATTTGCACTGGAAACTCTCTTTCCCGTGTACCTAAGCTGCCCCATACAATGCTTCGATCAAGAAATCAACGCCGGTCCATCACCATGCCCAGGGCTTTCACCCAGAGGAGCGGAGGGGCTACGTAGTACGTCGAATTATTGGTGATGTTCTCGGGAAGTCGCTAAATGTGGTTGGAGCAGAACCTAGGTTCTGCTCATGCGTCATGATATCAGCAGATCAAGATACCTAAGGTAGGCCTATTGCCAACATTGGGCGTGGTTTGGCTGAGATGATTGTGATAGTGAGAAGGATGAAGGATGACTTTGCCTCTGTTGTTACTCGAATCCAGTAATTTTGTTTTGGAGTAGTTAATAAAAATGACATATAAGTTTGTACACATAACAGCAGATCAAGTTACCACAAAATGTCAACTTTATTTCAATTGTAACTGAACTCTATGCGTAGTTATTAAAGTTGAAAATTGATTGAATAAATTTGACATTTTATGAGTAGATTAATGTGCTGGTCACTGTATAATTCGCCTCAATGCAAGGCGCAAACCATCAGGCTAGGCAGGAGTATTTCACCAAAGAAAACTAAAACAATTCCTATAGTTACCTACTTTTCTCCTTGTCGTCTGATTTATCCTTCAAGGATGATGACAGAGTTTCCCAAGCTGACTAATACAGGCCTCTGTCTTACAGAAGCCTGGAGGACAAAAGACTTTTTTGAAAAGTGGGGCAACTATACGGCTTTTACTCTAAATGCCTTCTGAAATACGACTTTAAAACCAAATATCCCATTCTATATGACATAATATGACATTATACTGTAACAGTTTCTGAAATATACTAATTTTGCCGTTCCAACATTAGTTAACTGTCTTATCTTTTCCACAAGCAGCTGAACTAAGGAAGAGACAAGGGGGGACTATTCTACTTATGTCGCCACAACAATACTCGATACACACTATTCAAAGTTACTCAGCTATTGATATACGTCTATTGATGCCGACTCCTATTAAGAACGGTAGGGATATTGGGTGTGTCCTTATTAGAGGATTTCCGAGTTACTGACTGTGTGGAACTGGTTTCACTAATTCAGTTCGGAATGGACCACTGGGTCTTTAACACAAAGGAATATTACTTTTCAGTGTTGTGACCATCGAACGCACTTGAAGCAAATAAATCAAAAGTTCAGGCTTGACGCCCCGATAGTCTAGTGGTTTAAGTAGGTACTAAGGTCTAGGGGTCCTGGGTCGACCCCCGGGTCGGGTAGTAGGTGTTTCAAATTTTTGAACAGTGCTCGGGTTTGTGATCACTATCTCGCATTTGGCAAGCTGGTGATTATGCCTGGATCTATCATTGCTGTGGTAAGAATTCAATGATGCCGTGCAGTGCGACTTAAAATGTTATTATTAGTGTAATTTATAGCCCATGTCATCATAATACACGTAAATCAGAAATGACTGTGGTAATTTAATATGATTAACTACGGATTATTTATTATTTCTTTCTTATATATTTGACATTTGTGACATTTTCTACTATTATTGAATTGACAATATCGTGATTCTTTTTATTTTTTATGTTGTGTGTTTTATGACTTATAATTTTGTTTAATATTATTTGTATTTCCTACTTTGACTTAATTTGTTTGACATTTAAATAATTATTATTATATTGAAATCTTATTGCATGCCAATTTTATTGTAATTTAAGCTTGTAAGTGTGTTGGACTAGATCTGTAAACTTGCAAGTGTTTTTTTCCTAAAAATAAAAAATTAAATAAAACCTATTGATGAATTTAACACTTATTAATTAAATGTTGATGTAGGCCTATGCGCTGCAGTGGGATGACTATAGGTTGTTCCTTTCACTTCCATTGCTTTAAACAAGTGAAGCGTATTTTTAACCTTTCCTTATATTACTAGTAATGTTTTCAATAAATGTTAAACAAAAGATTGCTGAAATCTTTGTTAATATAGAATCCTCTCAGGGATTGGTTGGTCCCAAAGCTGAATACTCTGTTTATCGACATCAAGGCAGAGGCCTTACTCCGCAACACGATGTCCGTATATTTGAATCCATCTGTCCCTATCACTCATACCGATGTCTTAAAGTATCTGAAAGAGACAGATATATCCGTAAATACAAGCTTCGTAGTTGACCAAATTACTTGAATTGAAGACCGGTTCGGTTGTTTTCAGTTAGATTACGTGCGAGGACATTTCGACGGTTGAAAGGCAAAAAGAGCCACCTAGAAAATAAGTATTTTATGGGTGAGGTAAAAAGTGTAGATTATGATTTTATTAAATTTATTTACATGGTTTTTATATTTTGAACAATTATGCTTACCTTCCTACGGTATTGCATTATTTATATACTAGCTTTTGCCTGCCTCTTAGTACGGGTAGAGTTTTGAATTTTAAATTATCACTGACCTGCAACTTTTATCGAAAATAAAATTAACTTTTGTGCTATTCCAGTCTGCAATCTATATGCGTTTCAGATTTTAAATCTGGATCTATTTTGCCGTTTTGGCGTGATCGCGTAAGAAACATTCATCCCAACTTTAGCATTAGAATATTAATAAGTAATAATTTCAGTTGTTAACATTGTGAAAAAAAACTACCATTAGTCGTATTCATACGGGTTTTTTTTAGTTTTATTTCAAAATATTATTTAAAAAAAATTAAATGATTATATTCTTTATTGCGCACAAAATTACATAAAAGTTGTTACATTAAAACAGTTTACAAAGGTGGCCCGCTTATCTCTTTAAAATATCTCTTCCAGCCAACCTAACTGGTGTGAAAGAAATAAATTGAAACGGGCACAGTAATGTACATTTAGAAGTGTAAAAAGATAATTAACAAAACTTAAAATGGACTAGCATAAGAGTATATTTGGGGTGCTGGGATCTACCTCCTAGTGGTCCACCCTGGGCAACGGCATCTTTGGTGTCCTAACCTATGATGACGGCTAAGAGATCCCTCTGCGGTGGTAGGCTTCGTAAGAGGCCGCCTGGATGCTACCACCCTCCTGCCGGAGTCCAGCGCCAAACAGTTTTTCTGTGTTCCGCTGGTGTGTGGGAGAACCAGTACCTCTGGGTAAGCTCGCTCCATCTTAGCCTTCTTCTTAACCGTATGTAGTCAAGAGCAAACCCATTAATTATTTAAAAAAAAGATAATGATACATATAAAATACCTACTTAAAACTACACTTGATTCAAGCAAATCAATAATTAAACTAAATTCACAGCGACAAGAGATAATCTTAGTTCAAATTTAGATACACCCACATAAGTCTGCAGATTAGCTAATAATAGAATATTATGGCGCCAAAGTGTGTATCACGTTTCAGGCATTGTTTTGTGTATTCTGGGTAATCGCCTACATTTATGCACTCAACGATATACTTAGCCACATTATCTCTATCTTAGCCAGGCTATTTAAAGGATCATACGCAATTATTTTAATTTAAAAAATGATATAAAATAATGGGATTAGAGCATAAAATACTAGTTCGGTTTAAATTTAAAGCAATATAAGAGAAAATAGTTTGGAACAAAAGGTAAGTCCATAATGCACGAGAAGCCTTGGTGTTTAGCCTGATATGCTGTCGTCTGTCCATCGTATTGTGACTTAGTGTAACTTTCTTGATTAATAAATATTGTGCAAGCTGTGTTCGCGTTTTTGCCACTGCGGTGAACAAGTAAGGGTATTAGAGAAATAAACTATCTCTATTTGGTTTTAGGCTAAATAATATTTATAGCAGAGACAGCTTAATGGGCGGTAACTCAAAGACGATAGTGGCATAGATTTTTCGTTAACACTAAAAGCGCTGTACATACAGGGTGTAAAAAAACTAAACGCAGATCCTGAAGCTACGCAATCTGAAAAGCAAACCAAGTCATCTTACAAAATATTATAGCTGGGAAATGATTTTTATTTTTGGGAGTCAAAAAAATATTATAATTCATAGCGCCCAATGTATAACAGCCGGAGCGTGGGCCGCTGCGCTGGAGATGGCTTCGGAACCAGCTGTTTCCCAGGTATGGTTCTAAAGAAAAAAAAAACCTAGTGATGGGGACAGTACGTAGTTTTATTATCTGCGTTTGGTTTTTTTTACACCCGTTATAAGTACAACTAAAGTTTTAAACAGCATACGTTGCGTGATCATTAATAGTAGGTATGCAAAGACCCAGGAATCTGATTGTATTAAATAAAATGGCTTAAAACAATGCATTCTTTACAATCAAATATTCCTCAATGAAACATTTTTACAGCCAGAACACGATAACAGTGAATACAGGAATTGTATTAAAGAAGGCATTTATGAAACCTGACTAAGTAGGTACTAATTAGCGTTTTTGTTTCTTCCAATCTCATACAATTTATGTCTTATGTTTAAATCTTATTTTTATTTTGTTAAGTGTCATTTTTTGTTCACCACGTCGTAAATTTAGGTCCGAATTTTAGTTTTTATATAGGACACCGATATATCTTAACTGGATATTACGTGTAAGTGTTTTTAATAGATTTCAATGTGTCTTTGTAATTTATACTAAAATACTGGCTTTTAAATAATCTCGAATAAAGTAACGACCTATTTATCCCACTGCAGGGCAAAGGCCTCCATCATTTGATTCAAGCTACCACAATAATGATGGGTAGACATAATTATTACCACGCTTGCCATTTGGCATCGTGTACCTGTTTAGGTACTACTTTGTGATCACAAACCTAAGCATTATTTGAAAATTTGAAACTGTTGTTGCCCAACCCGGGAATCGAACTTAGGACCTCATGCTCTTGGCCCGGTATAATGGCTACTTGGCCCTATCATTGCTGTGGTAACTTGAATTCAATGAAGGCCTTTGCCCTGCAGTGGGATCGTTACAGACCGTTACTTTACTTACGCTACTACTTTCACCTTATTTTTATAGTTTTTATGAAATTCCGGTCCTGTTTTAACCGCCATGATCCCGGAACAATAGTTCTTCTGTGACCATGGTGGAAATACCCTCCTGCTGGAGTCCATCGCCAAACAGTTTTTCTGTGTTCCGCTAGTGTGTGGGAGAACCAGTTCCTCTGGGTAAGCTCGCTCCATCTTAGGCTTCTTCTTAACCGTATAGTTAAGAGGAAACACTACGGGCGAGAGAATTGAAAAATAGGTATTTCTAAAATCTATTGCTGTCGCGCAGTGCCAAACGCATTCACCGCAGAGTGTGATAGAGACAACTGCTTCTTGGACCGAAAATACCTACTAAAAAACACACCAAATCAACGTTTCGTAGTCCCCCGATTACTTTTCCAAAACTAGACCGATTTAAATACTTTTTTGATTAAAAATTAAAAAAAGACTGGCCGTGTTCGTATGTTTTCCTTTTTCTCTAAACTTAAGCCAAATTTGTTTTCTGGATGTTTGAACACAGCAGAAAATCTGGAGATTTTTTTCGATTTTTGAGGGCTCATATCTTTTTTATGAATAATAATAGTGGCCATAAATTTTTGTAATTAAAATTATTGCTCTACTGGCATTATCCAGGGAGGAAACAGGGGACTACGTTTGTATGGAAAAACGGCCGTGGTGTTTCCTCTTAAGTATGCAGTCAAGAGCAAGCCCGTTATTTATATAAAAAAAACTTAACACTTGTTTTTTTTATCAGCTATATTTATGTCGTTTCCATTATCGAAGAATCTACGGCCACGCGTTGGGTCACGAAGCACTTTGTCGCACCTGCCAAGCAATACCTATCGGGATTGCCACAACAGATGTGGCGGAGCGGCGAAACTTTTTTTTTATTACGACCCAAAAGTCGACGTATTCTGATTTATGGATAAAATATAAAGTTGGAACTGAAAAATGAGTTTTCTGGAAACTTAATGGCGAAGTGACAACTTTGTTAGGTCTGTGATTCCTAAGCTTTAGTTTTACATCATAAAAAAATACTTTGTAAAGTAATGGCCTCTGATCATCCGATTGCAGAGCAATATCATCCTACTGCAGGGCAAAGGCCTCCATCTTTGAATTGAAGTTACCATAGCAATGATGGGTATATACCTACTATATACTATACAGGGTGAAGTTTTAACCACTTTCCAAAATTTTTATAGGCGTTCGGTATCGTATTTAGAGCCCATTTATAAAGAAAAAAATGTAAATCAAGCTGTCACCCGAAAATATTTTACGCAATTCAGTTTTCAATTTTTACGGTCCTAGACCTGTTAAGGTGTAAAGGGTAAATCAAAAACGTATGAATAGTATCGTAATGAATAAATGCGATGCGAATCGCGTAAAAAAAGTGTTGCTAGGCGGCTGTATCAAAAATTTAAGATTTTTTGCGGACATTTTTTAAGTGCTTTATCTTGACATTTTTGTACTGGGCTATACCAAAAGAAAAAATACGTCATTTGTTTTTTGTCTCGTAGATTGATATACTAAAATTTGGAATGTGGTTAAAGTTTCATACTGTATAATCATTGGTGATCACAAACCCGAGCAATTTGATTCCCGGGGATCGAACCCTGGATCTCACGATCTTGACCCGACATTAAAACTACTAGAACAATGTAGTGTTACATCATAAACATTGTTTTAATTATAAAGTTACTAGCTGTTGCCCGCGACTTCCTCCGCGTCAATTTCTGTTATTATGATCGCGATTATTTTTGCAACAATTTTACAGCCTAAAGTCTTCCTCGTTAATTGGACTATCCAACACAAAAATCATTTTTCAATTCGAACCAGTACTTTCTGAGATCAGAGCGTTCAAAAAAACAAACAAACAAACAAACTCTTCAGCTTTATAATATTAGTATAGATTAAGCTAAGTGTCATGTAATGCCATAGCACTTACTCACTTAGATTTCTTATGATTTTTATTTTTGCAATAACATTTATTATTATGTAATATCACATTAAAAAATTTTTTAGCATAATTTTTACTTCTCTTTTGTAACAGTATTCACTTTATCTGTTAAAATTTAATAAATAATTTTAATAAATAATCATTATAATAGAACCAGGAGGTCATTTTAATTTAATTTAAATGTACAGAAAACGGCAGGTCAACCTACCCAAACAGTTGAAGGTTATTGAATACATTTTCAACTTTAAGTCCGACAAATAGAGATCAATATCAATTAAGAAAATTTGACGTTTTGTGATAGGTTGACGTGCAGCTTTTGTCTGTACTGAATGAAATAAGAATAATCTTTATTACATAATACATACATACATACATACATTTTATCACGCCTCCTTCCCAACGGGGTAGGCAGAGACCAAGGCCTTCCACTTACTACGATCCTGGCATACATCTTTCGCTTCTTCCACATTCATCAATCTTTTCATGCATGCTCGTCGGTTTAGAGTACTCTTGACCTGACCTTTCTTCAGAACATCCCCGATTTGATCGTGATAAGTTCGTCTAGGCCTTCCTCTTCCAACGTTCCCTTTTCATAATAAATATTTACAAA
Source organism: Anania crocealis (assembly GCA_949315895.1). NCBI lineage: Eukaryota > Metazoa > Arthropoda > Insecta > Lepidoptera > Crambidae > Anania > Anania crocealis. The sequence continues at coordinate 8,598,670 of OX438873.1, read as the reverse complement.
TGCTATATAAGATTTGGAATAATATTGATAGTGTAAAACACTAACAAAAGTCAATTTGATTTCAATGTAAAGTGAATTCGTGAAATCAATACGTCATAATATAGTAATCCAAACAGGAATTTGAATAATTAATAAATATTCACAACGTCTACAGCGATAAAATGTTTATTTCCTTACAAATAACACTAACTTAAAGGTAACTCAGTAACGTCACCTTGACAGAAAATCGTGTCTCTGTAATTATTTGAGTTGCCAACTTGTATTGCGTCTGGCATCCCAAACTCAAAGTTTGACTTAATACGAACGCATGAACACAAAGTAGAAACGGTCAGAAAGTCTTCTGAACTTTTTTTTAATGGCTTTCACCATGGCGACGAGGTTTAAAGATGGTTTAAGAAAACATTTGTTATAATAAGTAATTTAATAATAGATAGCATATTATGCTAGTATGGTCATTATATGTAAAGATTAGCAGTTATTATATTTAACTTAACTAACGCCCAGTTGGTCTAGTGGTTTTAATACCGGGCCAAGATCTCGGGGTCCCGGGTTCGATCCCCGGTTGGGCAACAAAACGTTTCGAATTTTCGGACATTGCTCGGGTTTCTGATCACCAACCCGCATTTGGCAAGTGTGGTGATTATACCAGTACCCATCATTGCTATGTTAACTTGAACTCGATGAGGGACGCCTTTGCCCTGCAGTGGGATGATTATAGTCTGTTACGTACTTAGTGTATTTAACTAGTTTAACCAGAGTCTTTTACTTTCTATGACCACTGACCGATAAAGATGAGAGCTTAAAACTGCAAGGTAGGTATGTGAATGTGTACATGGGCACAAAGGAAGGACAGTCCAGACGATGATGCACAGGCGCGGCTTATGGTTGCTTGGCGATCAAAACAGTTGACAAAAGGTAGCAAGGATCACCCATTTTGAGCTAACGAACAAGATATTAAGAAACGTGAGAGTTGTAAGCAACTTACCTACTGATCCTTCTTACATTGTGGTTTGATACAGATTTGTTTGTAACTGTGTGTCGCCGTTATCTGTCGTTTAGGTTTGTTCCTTGTTCGTGTAACTCCCATGTTGTTTGCTAAGTATCGGATTGAGTTCCGGAAATTCGGAATTGTTTGTAAATTTAGTCATTCAGAATTAACTATTGGGAGATTATTATTTTGTTGCTTCTTCGCATCAAAGATTGGGATTGAAACAAACATTGGAACAAACTTGACATGGTTACGTTTTAAGCTATTTTTATAATATGATAATGATGAAGGACTTCATATTGTGTATTAATATTGAGTGTAGTAGTAGTATAGTTTTTTTATAAGGCGACTACTAGAGCTAAGTGTTGCCCCTAATTTTTTATTTTATTTATTTTATTACTTCTAAACAAAATCAATTCCCAAAAAACTAAAACAGTATCAATTTAGCAAATTACCTCTAGTATTTATTGAATCACAGTAAACTTTTTATTTACTTGTTTATAAAGACGAATTTGTCGCTAACGTCAAAAGCGGCCGCTTTTAGCAATAATGCAGAATACGAAGGAATGCCAGAATAAAAAGCAGTTAACAGTGATTCAATACTTGAGGTAATTTGCTAAACTGATACTGTTCTAGTTTTTTGAGAACTGATTTTATTGAGAAGTAATAAAATAAAATAAATTGGGGGCAGCACTTAGCTTCCCCTTAATATTAGATGCTAACTTAACTATACGTATGTTTGTCTGTTACAAATTCACGTCTCATTTTCAATTTTGATATATTTTGGTTCAAATATAGATCAGACTTTAAGAAAGGACATTGGCTATTTTGTATCCTACTGTGTCAGGACACAGGTTTTAGGTCAGACTTTAAGAAAGGACATTGGCTATTTTGTACCCTACTGCCTGACACAGGTTTCCGCCCGCTAGTTACAACGTTCCACACGGACAGAACCGCAGGCAAAAAGCTATAACAAACAGCGTTTACAACCATTGTACAGCCACTTAAAAATTACAGCTAGAGGAGCAGTAACAGAGGTTTTGAACCGAGTTTGAAACGTAGCATTTAAATAGCAGCTCGTTATATCCTTTGTGCTCAATCCTGTGCTAATAATACGTGCTGGCGTCGTTTAGGAGTTTCGAAAGCGGAGTTGTGGTACAATTATATTGTAGTGAGGTAAATATTTGGGAAATATTAACACGTCATGAAAAAGGGTACAGAAATTGCCTTGTTTCTTTTTTAGCACGTTTCATCGCGTGCGTTTCAGGCATTTTTTTTCCATAGTTTCTTTCAATGATTTGTGCAATTTGCAGACTATTTATAAATTGTATTTGTTTTGATATCCCATAACTTTAATCTCATGATCCATCAGAGGATCTGGGTTGGCACTGGCCAAATCAAATCATGCATTCGTATATGTTGGTATCCACACGCTGCTATTTTAATCCCATAATATCTATACTAATATTATAATAATACTTAAGATTTTTTTGTTTGTTTGAACGCGCTAATCTCAGAAAGTAGGTACTAGTCCGAATCAAGAAAATATTTTTGTGTTGGATAGTCCATTTATCGAGGATGGCTTTAGGATATATAACATTACGCTGCGACCAATAGGAGCGAAGCATCAGTGAATAATGTTGCAAAAATAATCGCGATCATAATAACAGAAATTGACGCGGACGAAGTCGCGGGCAACAGCTAGTATGAAAATAAAAATAGCTTAAAATATAACATGTGTTTCAAAATGCACGCGCGCACGTGTTATGATAGGTATAAATCGAGCCCAATAAGATTTTCGTAAATATATAAAACAATTTTATTTTAATAACAGCACGAGTCTACTCGTACTTGCTTAAACCTTGTAAAAATTACCTTACCTTGATAAAATGTATTTAAAAAGGGGCTGACAATAGTGACCGAGTTTCTTGCGCTGCTTCTTCTCGGAACTAGCCCAGACTTGTCCCGAAGCAGTGGTAGGTTTAAATATTGGGACGTGTAAAAGCGCCTCCTGGGGCCTATTTGCAGAAATAAAACTGATTTTAATCTTATTTTGATTTTACTTACAATATCAGCATCGATAGTGACTTTTGTAATCCGTACCACTAAAAACATCTCCAAAACACTCGATTTCACCCTGTATCCTTGCCCGGTAACGACAGACATCAAAACCTAAACAAACTGAAAAGTTTCAAGAGCCTCAATCACGGAGCTTTGTGGACGAGCTTAATGATTTAACAACTATTTTAATCGGCGGACATGGCTTAAATTGTAGCTAGAAAGCTCTATATAATATTAACGTCAGACACAACGCCATTCGAATTACAAATTCTGCGTTTCCACATCACTACTGGGCAGGGAGACCGTGGCCGGCTTTATGTTACTACTCTAAGGTATAGCATAGTAAGCATCAGTATGTTACAGGATTTTAAAACTGTATTTTTTATCTTTCGTGTCTGATCATTTCATTCTTTGATTTGTGATTTCACCACATCGTCATCATAGGCTTTCATCTGTTCGTTGATAAATAAATTAAGGCTATTTGCAGAGGAGGATTTTTACAAAATCGTTTGGTAATTTGGCTACTAGCAGTTTTGTCAACTGAGGAGAGAAGTAGCTGCCAGTGTTCTTCTGGTAATATCTACTCGTTTAGTCGATACCTACTCTTGCGACTGACAAAGATTAAGTACCGTACGGGACGGTGCTATACTATTTCAGGCTGGCTTTAAATAAAAACACAATTGCCTTGAGATTCTTTTAACATACTCCGGACTCTAGTCAGTCGTTGCGTAGTGAGTGGACTTCGTACCACTACAATAACCGGGTCTTTGAGTACCTACTTATAGCGGACTGTCTGATCTATCTAAGACACCAATATTTTTTAGTTTCTGGATGTACCATTATATGGTAAGCGCTCTTGAGAAATGTATTCAGTGTGTTTGTTATTTATAAGGTGTGAAACTAGTTACAAACAAAATTTAGTTTCACCCAGCAAAAAAAAGTTAACATGACAAGATATTTTTAAAACTGTTTATTAAACAAACTTTTTGCTAGTGTAAATCGAAAATACCAACACTTCGACACAACAAATGACTGCCTGTCAGCTCTATAGTTACAGCAGTCGCTCGGTAACCTTCTGCATATATCTATCCTATGTGTAAGCGAGTCTGCGGGCGGCGTTATGTGTCTAATTTGTTCACCACTTTCCTTGTGTGGGGCTTTTCTTGTTTTAATTCGGGTTTAAGAGGTTTTAGTAGAGCTTTCTAGATTCTTTTTGGTATAGAAAAGATTAATGGGATCAGAGATGTTTAGCGAGATTTAAAATATTTTGGGAAGGACTTACAGTATCATGTGGTTATTACAGTATTATTACTTTTTTTCGTATTTAGTGCAAACGATTTGACTTAGCAGTAATAGGTACTACAATAAATGTTCTAAAAAGGACAAGGTAAGGACAGAATATAAGGCATTATAAATTATTTGCTAGGGCAAATATCAACCAACCAACATAAAAAAATATATGTCTTGATTTGAGTGCCAGAATTTGTTTCTTATTCAGTTATTCAAGAAACAAATGTAGGCTTTTAGTGGAATCAAAAGGTGATTTTACCAAACATTACTTTAAATAATTTAATTGTAAATGTGTAGTACTTACCTAAATATAAACACAAAGTCGTACGGTAAAAATTTATTTTTCTCAAATCAAAACAAAGTCATAACGTAAACAAAATACAACCAAAAATCTAGAAAAATATGACGATTCACAGTCAAAAGCAAAGACTCAAAAATAACGAGCGCTGCCGGAAATGAAATAAAACAACATTTACAGTAATTTCAAATGCAGTCTCCTCTATTTTAGAGGGTCTGTGGCGATACAAGTGACTCTCAAAAATAATAATAAAAATCTTATTAATTAGGGTTCCAAACAAAGAACACTACATAACAACTTACTTGTAACAGTAAAATATGCTAAATAGGCTTACCATCCTAAATAATATTATAAATGATAAATGTTTTACATTGTTCTGTAAATATTGAAATTGCAATTGAAAATCGTCTACCTGTAAAAATAACAAAAGAGGCGTTTCTCAAGGAAGCATTTTGGGACCGATCTTGTTTTGATTTATTTATTTATTTAAGGACAGCCAACAAAGCATACACTATGACAATATAAATATCATTATTTATTTATTTACATCTAACTAAATCCAATTGTATTCAATTTAATATTTCCTAACATCCTAAATACAATTTTTAATTAAATATTGGCAAGATAAAGGAAGTAAGTAGCGGCTATGGTAACGGCGGGGCAGGGGGTGCTAAGAATCCCCGGGTAAGATCCGGCTGCCAACAACGACGACTCGACCTGGCAACATACAACACGCGCACACTGAGGCTTGACGCGAAGCTCGTAGAGTTGGAAGAAGCAATTGGTAAGTTACATTGGGATATCATTGGGCTATCTGAAGTCCGAAGAGAGGGAGAGGACTCGATAACCCTGCAATCCGGTAACTTACTATACTACCGGGAGGGCGACCAACAGTCCCTAGGTGGTGTCGGGTTCATCGTCCACAAGTCCCTTGTCAACAACGTGATTACTATCGGAAGTGTTTCGAGCAGGGTAGCGTACCTGATACTCAGAATATCGAAACGATATTCGCTGAATGTCATTCAGGTTTACGCTCCGACCTCGAAACACGACGATGTCGAAGTGGAGGCTATGTATGAGGAGATCTCTAAAGCCATGCATAGCTTTAAAACCCACTACACGGTTGTGATGGGGGATTTCAATGCGAAGTTGGGGCAACGTTGCGGTAATGAGTTGAGAATGAGGAAATTTGGATTTGGGCAACGGAACAAAAGGGGTCAGATGCTGGCAGACTTCATGGAGAGGGAGAACCTGTTTATGATGAACTCCTTCTTCAAGAAGCCCGTAAGCCGCAAATGGACCTGGACCAGCCCGGACGGTAAAGTCAAAAATGAGATCGATTTTATCATGTCAACGAAGAAGCACATATTCGATGATGTCGCTGTGATCAACGCTGTTAAGACAGGAAGCGATCACCGCATGGTCAGAGGCACATTGAATATCGACGTAAAGCTTGAAAGAGCGCGACTGATAAAATTCACGCTCCGACCAATACCGGCTCAAATTCAAAACCCCGAGTGTTTTCAGCTCGAGCTTCAAAACCGTTTCGAAGCCCTTGAGAACAGCATCGATGTGGACGATCTATACAACATGGTGGTGGATACTGTCCGTACGGTAGGGTCTAAGTACTTTAAAACCCGCCGTCCCAAATCAAAGAAACTCTCCAGTCAGACTCTCCTACTCATGGATCAGAGAAACGAAATGAGGCTACAGAACTCAGCGGATGCCCATCGCTATCGGCAACTCAATAGACAGATGTCGAAGTCTTTGAAGAGCGACCTTCGTCAATTTAATACCCGACGTATTAAAGAGGCCATTGAGCGGAACAAAGGCTCCAAAGTGTTCGCCAGAGATCTGTCTATTGGGCAAAGCCAATTGACGAGGCTGAAAACTGAGACAGGTAGCATCATTACGTCAACACCTGAAATCCTGAGGGAGATTGAGAGTTTCTATGGACAGTTATACTCCACGAAAACACCTGTTGAAAGCAAGGCTAAAGACCCTAGAGCCAAGCTTACCCGACACTATTCTGAAGATATCCCGGACGTCAGCCTGTGCGAGATTAGAATGGCTCTCAAGCAGCTTAAAAACAACAAGGCGGCGGGTGATGACGGAATCACAACAGAGCTCCTTAGAGCGGGCGGTAAGCCGGTACTTAAGGTCCTCCAGAAGCTCTTTAATTCTGTCATACTCGAGGGCAAAACGCCAAAGGCATGGGGCAGAGGCGATGTGATGCTGTTCTTCAAGAAGGGTGACAAAACTCTCTTGAAGAACTACAGATCGATCTCGCTTCTGAGCCATATCTATAAATTGTTTTCGTTGAGTCGTTACGAATCGTCTCACTCGCAGGTTCGACGACTTCCAACCTCCCGAACAAGCCGGGTTCCGAAAAGGCTATAGTACCATAGACCACATTCATACGCTGCGGCAAGTTATACAGAAGACCGAAGAGTATAACTTGCCACTTGGCTTAGCGTTCGTGGACTATGAGAAAGCCTTTGATTCGATTGAGACCTGGGCAGTGCTGCAGTCTCTCCAAAGGTGCCAAATAGACTACAGGTACATCGAGGTACTAAAGTACTTATACCAAAACGCCACCATGTCGGTCCGATTACAGAACCAGAGCTCTAATCCGATCCAACTACAGCGAGGTGTGAGACAGGGAGACGTTATTTCTCCGAAACTGTTCACAGCTGCGTTGGAGGATATTTTCAAGCTTCTGGACTGGAAAAGACGCGGCATCAACATTAATGGCGAATACCTAACACACCTGCGATTTGCCGATGATGTAGTTCTTATGGCTGAGACCTTGGAAGACCTGAACATTATGCTCGAAGATCTCGGTAATGCTTCTCAAAGAGTGGGTCTTAGGATGAACATGGACAAGACGAAAATCATGTTAAATGCCCATGTTGCACCCGCTCCAGTTAACGTTGGGAACATTGCACTCGAAGTTGTTGACCACTATGTTTACCTGGGACAGATAGTCCAGTTAGGTAAGTCCAACTTCGAGAAAGAGATCTCTCGTCGAATCCAGCTCGGATGGGCAGCGTTCGGGAAGCTCCGGCATATATTCGCGTCCGAAATACCTCAGTGTCTCAAGACGAAAGTCTTTGACCAGTGTGTGTTGCCAGTAATGACCTATGGGAGTGAGACGTGGTCGTTTACTATGGGTCTCATAAGAAGGCTCAAGATCACCCAGCGAGCAATGGAGAGAGCGATGCTTGGTATTTCCCTACTCGATCGAATCAGAAATGATGAGATCCGCAGGAGAACTAAAACAACCGACATCGCTCGAAGGATTGCATCGTTGAAGTGGCAGTGGGCGGGACACATAGCGCGGAGAACCGATGGCCGTTGGGGCGGAAAGGTTCTCGAATGGCGACCGCGTACCGGACGACGTTCCGTGGGCAGGCCCCCTACAAGGTGGACCGACGATCTGATCAAGGTCGCGGGAAGCCGCTGGATGCGGACAGCACAGGACCGATCGTTGTGGAGATCCTTGGGGGAGGCCTATGCCCAGCAGTGGGCGTCATTCGGCTGATATGATGATGATATGATGAAAGGAAGTAACGCAAACTAAATTTTTGGCGATCACGATAGATCAAAACTTGAATTGGAAGGAACATATTAAGACCTTATGCAAGAGTATTCACCATTTTGTATACGCTCTCTATAGAGTCAAAAATGTGATTACCAGAGAGACAGCTATAACCAACTAAAAAATATAGCAAGTATGAATGGAAATGTTGGAAGGGGAAGGCCTTGACGAACTTATCTTAATCAAATCGGGGAAGTTCTAAAGAAAGGTCAGGTCAAGAGTACCCTAAACCGGCGAGCGTGTATGAAAAGATTAATGAATGTGGATGAAGCGAAAGTAGCCTGTAAGGATCGTAGCAAGTGGAAAGATGTGGTCTCTGCCTACCCCTCCGGGAAAAAGGCGTGAGTGTATGTATCTATGTATGTATGTAGCTATAACCACCGCGCGTACGTAGAATCCATATTACGCTACGGACTGATAATATGGGGTAATACTTAGCGTAGACAAAAACAAAGTATTTGTTGCGCAAAAAAAATGCATCAGAGCTATAAATGTGGAATCCCACCAGACCAATCTTGTGAACCATTATTTAAGGGCCTTGGTTTGCTGCCACTACCATCACTGTATGTGCTTGGGTTTGTGATCACCAACCCGCATTTGGCAAGCCTGGTAATTATGCCGGTACCCATCAATGCTGTGGTGTCTTGAATTCGAGCTCGATTCCCGGGCCAGAATTTCGAATTTTCAAACATTGTTTGGTTTGGGTTTATGCCTGTACCCATCACGATACCCTGTAAAGTACAACAATTCATAAGATGTCCTTAATCCATCGAGGTACGAACTCGATTTACGATCTCAAACGCTAGATAAAAGCGAAACACCGTAAGTATTATAAGAATCCTATCTGAAAAAAGGGTAAACATAGAAGCAAGATAAGCTGCGAAACAAGAAAAATGCAGAATTTAAAACTGCATCCAGCGAAGGCGATTATTTAAAAACGTAGCGACACCCCAACAAACTGTTCTCACAAATAACTTTAGCAAAGTGACAAAAACCTTAAAAAGTTTAGAAACTTACAATGGAGAAATCGGTACAGAAAGCTCGCTTTAAGTTAACTTTGCATATCGAATAGAATAGAATAGAATAGAATAAAATAACATTTATTTGCAAGAATACATTTGAGATTGATGGTGTTGGGTGTATTTAACTAGACATCGTATTCAGTCTGTGAACAGACGTGCAAATTACCTTAAAAGCTAGCTACTTATTTATAAACTAAGCACTATGCTAAAGCTAATAGTTAACAGAGGTCATCAAGGTACTTATTAACGTTGTAAAAACATTTTTCAGCTAACCTTTTCGACAAAGTAACCTCAAATTTACGCCCCTCTAATAGTTTAATAGAGTCAGGCAGTTTATTATATATTAAGATGCACATATAAGGAGACTATACATTTTTAAAACTGCGAGACTTTATTATTATATACAATATATATGATATTGTTCGCAATGGCTTATTAAATCTTTAATATCTTGTAGAGTCAGCTTAATAACCCGCTGAGTACTTGGGTACCATATCAAAGTTACATATTTGATAACAATTACAATAAAATATGAAAAATATTTTGATACTGACTTCCGCTCGTTATTACCGGCCTAGGTACTTACACCAAACTACACTGAGTGAACAAGCGCTAGTTCAATAGAAGCTTGAGTCTATTGATGTTAGATTTACACTATCCAAGATACCATTACTGTATGTTGGTCGAGGTGAAAACACCTCTATTAAAACAAGTATAATAACGGCCTTTAATCATCCTACTTTAAGGCAAAGACCGCCATCATTGAATTCAAGTTACCATGATAGCAATCATGTATAGCGAGATGGTGATCATAAACCCGAACAAAGTTAGAAAATTTGAATATTTTTGTTGCCTGAACCAGAATCCCCGAGGCCTTTAAAATAATAGGGGTTAAAGTATGAAATTGCCGATTATTTTCCCACTTTTTATTTTGTTTATAGCTCTTAAGTATAGTCATATTATTGCGTAATTCTTTTTGTATTGTATCAAAAACTAAATAAAGTAACTTTTGACTAAAAAAAAATGCAATACTAGTGCCTATTACTTCAAAGGAAGTCGTTGAAAAGACCCCTTACAATGTGTCAGCTGACCTTCTTGCTTCAATTAAGTATATTTGTATTATATACTTTGATTTTCAGAAATTTAAATACTACAAGGCGTAGCTTTATAACCATCTAACTTTCACCTTTAATTTCACCAATAATAAAACTAAAAAATTGATAGTATGGAAAAATGACTTTTCTCGATTTCGTCCATACAAAACGGCAATTTCATATTTTAACACCTAATAATATATTAGACTACACCAACGGGGCGTTACTACAAACCAAGCATACTGCAATAACCCCCAGTGTAAACACAACAAAATGGCCGAAAAAACAACATTGTGACGTCAGTTTGTTAAGCTCAGCGCAAACTGTAACAGGATCGCAGATCGTTGTGATCCGGTACAAGTTCCAACTACTGGAGTGAATCTGATCCTTCATTAAGAAGTTTAATCTAAAAGGCTAAGCGGGAGAATCTAATTGAATTTTAAAAGGGCGGAAAAACTTTCCTGGGATTATAGTCCTTAGAGGTTTCTAACCGGTCTTGGATATTATAATATGCGTTTCATTTAATTAAAGGTTGGAAAAATATCTGTATACCGTTATAATTAATTATTAGTTATCATAATTAAATTGTCAGTTTTTGACTATAATATGTATATTCGATAGATATTTGTAATAAAGGAAATGTCATTAATTAAGGACTTTGTAGATTTAACTCGCGTTTGTAAGGACTTTAAATTATTAGGTGTTAAAATATGTAATTGCCGTTTTGTATGGACGAAATCGAGAAAAGTCATTTTTCCGTTAAAATATGTAATTGCCGTTTTGTATGGACGAAATCGAGAAAAGTCATTTTTCCATACTATCAATTTTTTAGTTTTTTTAAAAACACCTGAACCTTTTTCGATGCAATTAAAGGTGAAAGTTAGATGGTTATAAAGCTACGCCTTGTAGTATTTAAATTTCTGAAAATCAAAGTATATAATACAAATATACTTAATTGAAGCAAGAAGGTCAGCTGACACATTGTAAGGGGTCTTTTCAACGACTTCCTTTGAAGTAATAGGCACTAGTATTGCATTTTTTTTAGTCAAAAGTTACTTTATTTAGTTTTTGATACAATACAAAAAGAATTACGCAATAATATGACTATACTTAAGATCTATAAACAAAATAAAAAGTGGGTAAATAATCGGCAATTTCATACTTTAAACCCTATTATATTTTCGTTTATACTGATATTTCTATCACTTAATAGCGTAAGTGGTCACGGGTAGACAAATGCTGTTAATAATTAAAACAACGTTAGTTATATTAATCTTACCAATATTATAAATGAGAATATTTGGATGGATGGATGAATAAATGAATGAATGATTGTTACTCAATCACGATAAAACACTTATACGGATCTGAATAAAATTGTTACCGTCAGGATGGCCGGTCACTAGACGTATTTATCGTTGAAATTATGACCAATAATTGCTGCCCAATTGCTTCTTTTTGGTTCCTATAAGTAGTCAATTAGTGCCATTAAATTTATGAAGAAATAGAACATTTAAGGGTGACCGGCCATCCTGATGTCTCATTGGTCGGTGACCTAGATGTGGTACCTTAAGTGCGTGGATTTGCTGAATTATCTATCGGCCAAACATTAGTGCCCGTTTCATGGTGGTAAAGTAGGGCATAATTTAAAATTATCGAAGTTCGAAATTATGACCAATAATTGCTGCCCAATTGCTTCTTTTTGGTTCCTATAAGTAGTCAATTAGTGCCATTAAATTTATGAAGAAATAGAACATTTAAGGGTGACCGGCCATCCTGATGTCTCATTGGCCGGTGACCTAGATGTGGTACCTTAAGTGCGTGGATTCGCTGAATTATCTATCGGCCAAACATTAGTGCCCGTTTCATGGTGGTAAAGTAGGGCATAATTTAAAATTATCGAAGTTCTACGCGTTCAAAGTTGCGAGCAACAGCTAGTTAGGACGCAACAATTTAAAAACCACATGTTACTTATTCAGAATTACCTACTCAATATTGTAAGTTGAATAATTGAATTCAATTCAATGTTAATCTATTCTTTACCTCACAGTTGTTGTAGCCTAAGGATACAGAATCATATGTCTTCATGTATCTAATTCCCAAAACGTATAACAGTGTTCTAACAGAGTAACTCTCTGCAAAATATCAATTACGAAAACGTATACCTACCCTGGTCCGATGTAGATATACTTAATACCTAATGTACAATTGGCGACAGAGGTAAGATGCATAAATCGAATTTAACACTTTAAGAAAATATGAATTTTAATCCCTCGATCGTGAGTTATTCCAGACACAATTGAAATCAATTTTTATCGTGGCACCCGAGTGCCTCCTAAGGGGTTGAGGGATTAAACATAATTTTGACGACCATTTGGATCAGCGGTAGTTAACGCTGCTTCTTAGCCATAGGTCGCGGGTTCGATCCCCGCACAGTACAAATATTTGTGTGCATAAACATATCTGTTTGTACTGGTCCGGGTGTTTTCTATGTATGTATATAAAAAAAGTACATAAGTAAGTTTATCGGTTATCTAGTAACCCATACGACAGGGTACTTAATAGTAGCTTAATTTGGGACTAGATGGCACTGTGTGGCCCAATGAGATGCCTCATAAAATATTTATTATTTATTTATTTATTTTGCTAATAATTTCCACTTGTTAACACCGGCCTAGGTACCTACACCACACTACCCGCACCGACACCGAGTGAGCAAGCACTAGTTTATGCGAGAAAACCGCCCGCCCTTACAGAAATGCATGCAGTACGGAATAACGGATAATGCAATTATTAGTACCCAACACCGATAATATAAAAAACCTCGACACGTTTCAATTTTCATATTTAGTTATGCAAACCCTTAATCATACACCGGTGCAAGTCACCGGCAAGTCTATTCGGAGTTTCTTTTTCTGACACACGATGGACCCGGCACCCGCATGGTGAATCCATGGAACGCTAAGAAATTTGTCTCTCTTTCGCAAAGTAACGCCAGAGTCTGCTAATTTTACAAGTCAAAAATTCGTAAAAATCAGTTTTATTCTTGCAAACAGGCTCTAGGAGGCGCTTTTAAACGTCCCAGAAAAAGCAGCACTAGAAATCACTAATATTGTCAAGATAGAAGCAGTCGAAAAAATAGCATATCATCAGTGTGAGAGGGTCTTAACTTTATCAACTGTTTCACCACACTGCCAATCATCGTAAAGCGAACGTCAGTTGCGTTTGGGTTCTTGGTTTAACTACAGCACAGTAAAATCAGATAGCGTCCATCTATTAAGTAATTGGATGAGCTAGACGGGTACCTTTAGTTTGTCGACTGACGTTTTGGCTGAGTTGAATATTTCATGTGATGAACATGACGTAGGAAGTATTAAGTTCATTGTGTTTAACTTTCGATTTTAAGAGTAAGGTATGTTAACCGCTTGCAGCAGTGCTAGCCTTTATACATTATAAGGCTGATTTTAGAGTCACGCTGATCGTACGCTGACCATCAGCGCCGAGCGCCGAAATGTATGGAAATCGCTGACAGCGCTGACCGCCGTCGGCGTTCACGTTTATAAATTTTGACCGTCAGCGTCGATGATCAGCGTACGATCAGCGTGACACTAAAATCAGCCGAAGTCTTTGGATTTTTATCATTATGTATCTGATAAATAGTCATGATAACAGCGTTTTCATCATTATCATATAAACCAAACGACGCATAAGTATTGTTTTCTTCTACCTAAAGTTTATCTGGATACGTTCGCCTTCAGCGATAAGACCATTTTTTGTACAGATTTGCCTTTGATGTCACTTGAGTTTTATTATATCATCATAAAGATTAATTATAAACAGCCCATATACCAGTCTAGCAATAGACAGAAGCTTCTTCAAGAGGAGGCTTTGCAATAATAAATAAGCATCAGAAGCGTTGGAAATTATAGTGGTTTTAGTCGGAAAGAAGCTGCCTCTTTTATTCAGGTGAAAAGTCGTCTCTTTCAAAACACAGTAAACAAGAAGTATAGCTGCATTTCTTTTCACATATTGTCAGTACACTATAAAGATTATCAATGAACCATCAGCTAAGCAGTTCCAGGAATAAGACTTCTACAGGTAAAAAAACATGAAACATATATCCAGATACTTATCCTTGGTTCAAATCTCATACATTTTATCAACCCGCGCATACGAAGTGAAGACAAAAGGTAGTCCGTTTTATTATAAATATCATTTACGTAGGACGCTAAATCACAAGTAAGTAAGGATCAGAAGATCTTGACAATAAAAGATAGGATTTTTAGACGTGCACCATTCCTTCTAACTCTTATTATTTTAGTCTGTATATCGCTGTTTAAACGACCACACAAACTTATTTTGACCTTGAACCAGACCTAGCCTATTCAAATTAATTATTAGGTCCGACTGTTTGATGAGTAAGTAGTACCTTGTTAAAATAAATCGACAACGAAAACAATCAGACCCTGCAAACGCAATCCAACGGTCAGGCTATAGGAACCTAGTATATATCAATACTAGGTTCCTTTCTGACATCATCACACCACGAAAAGGCAATGTTTGGCAACGATTTATGGAATTCATTTGCTGTCATAATAATACAATACAATGCAACGGTCATTATCTTGAAGGAATTATAACTACATGTAGCTTAAAAACGAAACGTATTATTACATACTAAAACCTCAGCACTTACAAATATTTATAACTAATCTATAAATCAAATCAAAAATCAAATCAATCATAAATATAGACCTCGTGGTAAGGTTCCCGAGATACTGGCAGCATTACTTCGGTGGATCGCAATACTCAGTCATTGTGTGAGGTAGCTGCCAGCACTTCGGTCACCGCTGACATCAGAAAGAATTAAAATCGAGTGACTTCGCTTTTTTTTTATAACTCTTCGCAATGTTATTCATTGAAAACGTTTGTAGCGTGTGTTACACACACTTTTACTTATAACGACGATACTTTTACAAAGTAAATTTATACTGATACTTTTACAAAGTAAAAGTATCGTCGTCATATTTTCAGGTATACTGTTTCTATCTCCACTGTGGTCGGACACAGAATTCATTCAACATATGAAATCCCCTGGAATTGCCCTATTGTATCTTTTGACACGTTGGTTATTTGGGTCAGGCAAAAACATGCGCTGGGAATTAAGTTATTTTAGACTCTATGGCGAAGGTCCAAGGGGAAAAAATCGATCAGACAAAAACGTGATGAACAAACGTCACGTAAAGGGAGTATTAGTTGAGGTTGCATATTTTTTCAGGGTTATTAATTCAGTGTATTTCACCCAAATACAAATACTGCTTTGATCCGAACTAATTATGCTGGGTTTGAGAAGCTGTATAATGTCAGTATTTAAAATTGGAAAAATTATGTCTCAGGCGGGACTCGAACCCGCATCTCCTCGCATACCAGGCGCGGCGCTATACCATTAAGCTGTATAAATTCTGTTAGTAAGTGTTCTAAGACAAAAGCAGGAGAACTGTCTATAATTTAGAGTTCAGCGTCAAAACAACATTTTCTTCCATTGGTTTATTTATTTACAGCAGTATATTAACACTTAATGGTTGTTTACTATTGGAATATCATAGGATGACGAACATGCTGTCTTTTTTTTTTTTGGAAAAAGTAGTTTATGTGCTAAGTTTATACACACACAAATAAGGTAGCTTTCTATCGGTAATTATATATTTATAAATCAATTCAGCAGATCCAGAGATTACCCCCTACAAATCTTACAGACTAATAAACTTTAACTTTTTATAATATTAGAATAAATTACACTTACGTTAAACACCAAAAAAAAAAAAAGTTACTTGAATATCATATTATATGAATTATTTAATAGAAGTTAAATGTGATGAGATGTGTAAAGAGATAATAGATAGTCTAGAGAAAGTAATTAATTAGGGCAACATAAATACATCAAAAAGTTTTGTAATTCAAAATTTCAATAGACGTTAATCCTACAAATCCATTAGCACAAATAAAAATTAAAAATTCATAACTGTTACATCTCCCGTAACAAAATGGCGATTAATTAAAAATTACAGCGAAAATGGAAGTCAAATAGGCCATTAAGGGGGAAAAAAGGGGTATTCATACTGGCCTCCATTGAAAAATGTATTTCGCAAGGCTGTTTCATGCTGTAAATACTTACAGTAAGCTCAGATATGACCTTAAAAATGGATGCCGAAAACGAAAAGCAACGATTTCGCAGAATCGATATACGTAAAGACGTTACTTTACTTTTTGTACTGCGTCTGTCATCCAGCATAGTCCGTTCACTATAATGATTCCACTCTTGCAGTGAAAAAGGCCTCCATAATGTGCCGACACCACATGACACGCTTATAGAGTTGAGTATAATTATGGACAAGTACAGTAACAGTCACTGCGTACGAGGACGATGTTGAAGGGAGTGTTATACAGAGCTTCGGTGTTCGCTCGCGAACCGAATGTTCGCAAGGTGTTGTTTGCTGTCGTTTGCAGTTTGTGTGTGTCTTATGCCTCCGACAGCTACGACATCGCCCGTACCTAGAGTGAAACAATTCTTTTAGTTTGGTTCTTTGATTGCTTTCTCAAAATAACCTGCCATTTCTCGTCGATTACATAGAATGTGGTATAATAAAATGATTTTACTGATTATATTATATTTTTTCTTTATTTATTAATCAAATTGTAAGGCCCTTTTGTATAAAAATCAAATCTTCTATTATCTAAATCATATGATGAGACAGTAAACCTAGTCTAAATGACTAATTATTTAATCAAGGTACCATAGCAATCTTAAAGCGATTGCTAAATATTTGAACAAAATATTTCCTTCGGATATTGTAGGTACAAACACTAAACCACCTTTCTGGACGACGACCATACAAGCCCCACGTCAGGCAGTCGAAAATTTTTATTTATGGAGTTGTGTATTCAGTGTACCTACGCTAGCAATTTTTTTCAAACTACTGTTTTAAAATAAATAAATAAATAAATATTTAAGACATGCCACACTGGGCCACACAGAGCCATCTAGTCCCAAATTAAGGTACTATTAAGTACCCTGTCGTATGGGGTACTAGACAACCGATAAACTTACTTATATACTTTTTTTTGTAAATACATACTTATAATACATAGAAAACACCCAGACCAGTACAAACAGACATGTTCATGCACACAAATATTTGTACTGTGCGGGGATCGAACCCGCGACCCATGGCTCAGAAGCAGCGTTAACTACCGCTGATCCAAATGGTCGTCGGAAACAAAAATGCTTGTGATTTTGATGAAAACTAATTGTAATTTCAGTAACCTGATATGTTACTAAAATTACAACTAACCTGTTGTCTGAAATAGCTGAATGCAGGAAACAAGCTCATGAAAGCTACGATTAATTAAAATTGAGCTGCTTTCACTGTCCTTAGCACAGAAACTAAATTGGGCACATATTTAGCGGGACAAATACCACAATGATGGCGTACAAAGCTCACTGTATCTATCTAAATTGTGGCTCTATTGAAAATGTATTTTTGCAAGAGTAAACTAAGCCTGCGTATAAAAGTGGTGAATAGCGATATACTGAGTTGTTTCATTTTGAAAGAGGTGGACTTTTAACGGATGTGTGTGCACTTGACATCTTTTCTAAATTTAATAGGCCTCTTAAAAATAAGTATTATGCAATAATCGTCACGCCATAGTAACGATAGAGTGTATTTACTGTCTACTCTTTTTCTCCATCTATTTCGTGGAAATTATTTGGTTTACGAACTTTATTACTATCTCATAAAGAATATAACAATTCACTTACTGAGAATAACTTAAACAAATACATAATAGGTAAATTACAGGCGCGACAGTGAGCGTATACAAACAAAGGTAAAAATAAAAATTAAAATAAATATGTCGGGTAGATTTCGCAATTATCTGCCTCCATTGCTTGCTCGACTACTGTAAACAAACCGAATTATGATATTATCTTTCTTTTGTCTATGTCCAGCAGAGGCCCAAAGTTGGAATCAATCAATGAACCAATAAGGTAAATATTGCAAGTAAGGTACCTCGGTCGAATATGGCCAGACGAAAAATATACTCTTACTTACGTAATCTTGAAATAAGGCTGAACACCAACAAAACTAATTTAAACTTGTAAATATTTTCATCGACCTGTTCCTATAGGATATGTTCAATTTCCTACATAAAAAACTATATCTCATTCCTATATTAAAGCCAAAAAATAAACATTTGCAATAAAAAACGCTGAACCGTTAAACACACCTCTATAAATCACTAGTACAGTACACCGCAAAATTAATCAACCGAATTTCAACCCTATTCCTGGGGATTGAAAGAAATTATCTCCGCGCACGATTGTACATGAAAAGTCGTAATTCACAAGACCAAAACGATACCAGAAGGTTATATCAAATGACAAAATTTACCGCAAATATTCCTCAAAGATAGAGCGGGATGGCGGTATCTGCTGTAAGTGAGTGTGAAAGGGATGGAGTTTTTCCGGGTGATTCTCTGGAGGGTGATACGTCAGTATTGATGACGTTATTTGTCCAACTGACCTGAGGCTGTACGAAGTAAAGAACAGGAAATGTTCTTATGTTTTTAGTAATTTCATTTACGCTTGCCGCGGAGAAAAGATTGGCAAAAATCTCCTATATTTTGTTACGGTGTAGTTAAATATCTTCAACAACATCTGTAGTCAAGGTTTTGATACAGGTTTTCAAGGGGTCAGCCCTGAAATCCTGGACTAGATACCCGGACAAGAAAGTCAACAAAAATCACTTTAATTTGTGTTGATTCTGAGTTTTATCTATTTCATTTAGAAAAAATAACTTGATTCAACTTCAACCATTGGTCGTACACTGGACACTGACTGTAATATCTTCATCTAGGTTGTCCTACACTGGACACTGTTTAGTACATGTAATATCGTCATCTAGGTTAGTCCACCGCTGATCACAGGCCTCTGCAAAAAGATGATCACAGTTTCTCTAATTGTAGAGAGAAGATGCTGCTTGCCGTCTTTTTAGCCGACTACGGCAAAGCTAACAGGAAGGGTGATGATTTTAGCAGTTTATGTATATACCGGGTGTAAAAAAACTAAACGCAGATCCTGAAGCTACGCAATCTGTAAAGCAAATTAAGTCATGTTACTAAATATTATAGCTGGGAAATGATTTTTATTTTTGGGACTCAAAAAATATTAAAGTACATAGCGCGCAATGTATAGCAGCCAGAGCGTAGACCGCTGCGCTTGAGATGGCTGCTAAGTTCAAAATTCGTCCGCGTTCAAAAGTCGTACATTGCGTATTGTAATTTAAAAAGCCTTATTATAAACGAAATAATAAAAAAAACACTATGTTTGTAAGAAGAAAAGTTTTTAAATAATCTTTGGCAACAGTTTTTGTAATAAAATGGAAAAAAAAATTGTGACTTTGACCCGGGTCAATATCTTCGGAACCAGCTGTTTCCCAGGTATGGTCCTGAAGAAAAAAATGATCCTAGTGATGGGGACAATACGTGGTTATCGGATCTGCGTTTGATTTTTTTACACCCGTTATGTATGTGGGTACTTATGTGGGTTCCACATTTGGGCTAAACTACTGAGCCATGAATGAGGTACAAATCGATTCCTTATTTTAAAGTAAGGGTAACATAGAATACCTACGATTTATTAGAAAAAAGCTACATGGCGTATGTTACAATATTATATTGGAGTACTTTGAAAAAAATCAACCCCCCGTTGGTCTAGTGGTTTAAATACCGGGCCAAGATCTCGGGGTCCCAGGTACGAATCCCGGGTCGGGCAACAAAAAGTTTAGAATTTTCGAACGTTGCTCGGGTTTGTGATCACCAACCCGCATTTGGCAAGCGTGGTGATTATGCCAGTACACCCATCATTGCTGTGGTAACTTGAATTCAATGATGGAGGCCTTTTCCCTGCAGTGGGATGATTATAGGCCGTTACTTTACTTTACTTTATATTACTTTGAAAAAAAAAAAAGTTTGCATCAAAGAAAGAAGACAAAATTCTGACTTCAAAAATGTTTGAACAATACAGAAAATAAACAGGGTAACTTTCAAAACAAAGCATTTTCGTAGTCGGGTTACAATTCTAAATCTATTTACCTATGCAATTATTCAGTCATATTTTAGGAGGAAACACTAAGGGCGAGAGAATTGAAAAATATGTATTAATATACCTACTAAAAGCACCCAAAATCAACGTTTCGTAGTCGCCCGATTCCTTTTCCAAAATTAGACCGATTTAAATACTTTTAAAAAATAAAAAAATAAAATAAAAAAAAAGGCTTTGGCCGTGTTCGTATATTTTGCTTTTTTCTAAAATTCAGCCTTTGTTTTCTAGATGTTTGAACACAGCGGAAAATCAGGCGAGTTTTTAAGATTTTTGAAGGCTTATATCTCTTTTATTAATTAATTTATGAAAAAAAGGAAAACATAGAAACATGCCAGTAGTGGCCATAGATTTTTGTAATAAAAATTATTGCTCTATTGGCATTATCCAGGGAGGAAGCAGGGGATTACGTTTGTATGGAAAAACGGCCCTTGTGTTTCCTCTTAAACGCACCTGACTAAAAACAAACTGGTAACAGGTGATATTCAGTTGTTATAGTTTGTGGCATCAGCCTCAATTAATAACATCAGACCGTAACACTCGGACCCATGTGACGTTACCCAGAAAATTGGCTACGGTGCCAATGTAACGAATTTTAAAATAAAAAAATACGTCTAAAACTTTTCCCACGGAATTCCGAACGCATGAGAATAGCCAGAGGCATTTTAATTAAAACAACAACAAAACATCTGGCTACGACAAAATGGGATCTCGGACGAGCTGTTTTGAGCTTTCAACTCGATAATTTTGTTTAAATATAAAGGATGATAGGATGTCTAGTAATCAAAGCTACTACGCAAGGGTCCCAGATTTGATTCTTGGTTAATTAATGATATTTTCTTTTTCTTAATTTCTAAATATCTATATATTTCTAAACCTTCTCTTTGATCTTAACTGTTTGCCAACTATTACTAAAAATATAGATTAAATCTCCCGGCTTACAGCGAAGTCTTAAATAAATTCGTCGTCACAAACAATGTAATCTATTCTTTGCAAAATACAGTAAAAAATATTTCATCATCATCACTAAGGGCTTGTATTAGTTCACAGGTGGCACCAAGCCCCTCCAAGCGGAAGATATTGCCATGTATTCCACGGTTGGCCGTTTGGCAATCGAAGTTTGGCCAATGATGAAGAGAAGGCGCTGCTGCTCGTCTTCTTCTGACAGTGCTCCTGCTCACTGCCTTTGTCCCGATATCGGAAAGTCTTCCGCCTGGAAACAAGCTGCTGAGGCCGACATGGAAGGAAGGAACAGGCTCCAAACTCAGGTCGGTCGGAGCAAAGAAAATCGCTTCAGGTTGGGATTTTCGCAGGGCCCCGACCTGCGGTGCCAGTGCGGTTATAATCCGCATACCATGGCCCATTTACCATCTTGCTCGGCGTGCCCGATTACCTGCACTCAGGAGGAGCTAATGGAGGCCACGGATAATGCAAACTGGAGTTCTTGCTCCTTTAGTCGCCTCTAATGACACTTATAGAAGGAGGAGAGCTGGTGCTAATTTTTAAACGTGCTGGCAACACACGCTTTGCCTGCGCAACTGAATTTCTGTCTGGCCTGAGCCAAAGTGAAATACGAGTAAATATCCGTAATATTCTACTTTCCGGATCGTTAGCAAAAAATGCAACCGAATATCCGCCTTCACCGCAGAGTGTGATAGAGACAATTGCTTCTTGGACCGAAAATACCTACTAAGAGCACACCAAATCATCGTTTCGTAGTCCCCCGGTTACTTTTCCAAAACTAGACCGATTTAAATACTTCATTAAAAATTAAAGAAAGGCTTTGGCCGTGTTCGTATGTTTTCCTTTTTTTCTAAAATTGAGCCAAATTTGTTTTTTGGATGTTTGAACACAGCGGAAAATCTGGCGAATTTTTTCGATTTTTGAGGGCTCATATCTTTTTTATTAATTAAATTATGAAAAAACAGAAAACATAGAAACATGCTAATGGTGACCATAGATTTTTGTTATAAAAATTATTGCTCTACTGGCTTTATCCAGGGAGGAAACAGGGGACTACGTTTGTATGGAAAAACGGCCCTTGTGTTTCCTCTTAAGACCTGAAGCCGCAAGACATGACCTAAATGTAACAAAAATTTAAGGGAAGCCTGCTCTTTTTCCGCCGGTTAAAAAGTAGAGGAACTTCCACAAATCCACTAAAGTTTTATCACTTTACGAGTTCGGAGAGTAAGACATCAAAATTCCATTTACTCGATGCACTATCGGGTTCCAAAGTACGGTGACTCTTCGTTGGTATGACAAGTTAAAAACACAACAAGGAAAAACTTTAAGTTCCACAACACAAGCATTCAACGTAGGCATTTTTATATTTATTTAATTAAAATTGGGTAACAAACTGATCTCTGTCATTGACGGAGCTAATTTACAAAAATATATAAGTACCTAACAAGACAGAGTTCCAAAACCAGCGTATACACAGCATGATTAATATTATTAAGAATAATGCTACACTATAACACAATATCCACTAAACAAACATAAAAATTTTAACATTTGCATAAGAGTATGTAGGTACGTACTTATTTTAAAGAACGACTTGTCTTTTAGGATCAAAGGCAAAATAATACAGGTTGGGTTCCTGGTGTCCGATTGCGCAAGGTGGGAAGTTGTATTCGCATTTTCAATAAATTATCACAGTGTAATGCTGAACCCCCTGTAGCTGCTGTAAGTATATGAAAGAAAATCGTATATAAAAGTAATTTTGATGAAAAGGGGCTATATACAATTCTACAAGTTATAAAAGCCCTAAAGAACAAATTAAGTATGTAGTGCTTTAGCTTATTATAGCTTGTAGAATCAATCAATAAAATGCTTATCAAAATATATCTAGGAGTTTTTACTGGAAGTGGCATTTTCCATTATCTTCGTCAGCAGCATCATTAGCACTGCTCATGGCACTTTTAGACACTGGGTTTGAATCAACAGTTTGGCCAATATTGGCTAACAGACCCTCTGCCCTTTTTTTGGCGGTATCCTTAGTCTCCTTCACGACACCCATGGGACAAGGGCTTTTAGTTTTTTAAGATAGAACCTCACGACACTCAAATGAGAATAGTACATATGTTACGCTCAAAGATCAAAAACGCTCATTGAGCGGAAAAATAGCTCACAACGCGTTGTGGTCACAGTAAAACATCCACATAGCGAAATTCGTGTTATGGCTCTAATGAAAAAGTGCACAACGCGTTGTGGCAATCAAAGAAAGACCAAATAGCGAAATTCGTTTCATGGCTTACATGCTATTTGATCTCAACGCGTTGTGGCAATGAAGAAAAGCCATGACGCGTTCTGACCATTCATTGTGTTAACCATATCTTAGAAAGAATTTTAAATGTCATGAAAAAATTTAAACCCTTATCATTTTATGTGAATTATGAGTAATTTACAAATGATAAGAATATTTTGTGTTCAGTAATTTATTACTTAATACGTTGATTTTTTTAAATATAAAGTAATCTCAATGAATAATAAATATCGTTACATTTTAATTTATATAATTATAATACTTAATATATTTGATAATGAGAAACACGTTATGCCGTGATTTTATAAAATGAAAAATATTTCTTAAGGACATCTACTAAAACGTTTCCAGCCTAGGCCTAGTAGGATCCATATCGGAAAGTATTGTGCGTCGTAATCAAATAGTATTCCATACGCGTCATGGCTTTTCTTCATTGCCACAACGCGTTGTGATCTAATAGTATGAAAGCCACGACACGAATTTCGCTATTTGGTCTTTCTTTGATTGCCACAACGCGTCGTGCGCGTTTTCATTAGAGCCATAACACGAATTTCGCTATGTGGATGTTTTACTGAGACCACAACGCGTTGTGAGCTATTTTTCCGCTCAATGAGCGTTTTCGATCTTTGAGCGTAACACATACATAATACTTGAACTTCTGAGCTATCCTCTCCGCACTATTTTGTGACTTCAAATATACAAAGTTTTCATTGTAAATGTTAAAACTAACAAAAGTGGAACGCTAAAGTAAAACATTTTCTCGGTCGGTTAACTCTTTTAACAAAGACAAGATTTACATTCAACTTTGGCGTAGTTTATTCAGCGTCCAAACTTTAATTCAAAGTCCACCGAATTTCTGTCAAGAACTTGTAATTAACTGTCATTGTAACGATAATTTGTAAGTCCAGATTGATGTCATCGGTCCTCTTCTGAAGACGAATTGTTATTCCCAGTGCTGCCACTGATTATTTTTAAGCTTACTTCTTTTCTTACCCCCTGATTTATAATTATTAATTACATAACGCAAACAGTGTAATAAACCTTAAGAAGAAACGAGACAAAACAGTGTAAAAGCTAAAATTGGTTTATTACACTGTTTGCGTTATTATAAATAAGGGGGTAAGTGATTTTATCCTATTTATAATGTCAAAGCAGTAACTGTAGATGATAAACAAAAATTTTAAGACATGCCTCACTGGGCCACACAGAGCCATCTAGTCCCAAATTAAGGTACTATTAAGTACCCTGTCGTATGGGGTACTACACAACCAATAAACTTACTTATATACTTTTTTTTTTGTTAATACATACTTATAATACATAGAAAACACCCAGACCAGTACAAACAGACATGTTCATGCACACAAATATTTGTACTGTGCGGGGATCGAACCCGCGACCCATGGCTCAGAAGCAGCGTTTACTACCGCAGATCCAAATGGTCGCCCAAAATAAACCATTCCGTAAAAAAGAATTCGTTCCGTCCGAACATACATTTAAATAAAAAACAGTCGAATTAGATCACTGGGTGACCACAAATACTTTTTAATAGGTTTCATTTTACATAGGTTATCAGTCTGCTAAATCTCTATTTAAAGTCACCTATACGTGGTCCCTAACTGTGATTGTTTTCCTAAATGTGAACGTTGACCGCTAATGTAGAAATGAACTTTCTTAAATAAACCACTTTCTTAAATTAACTGAACGTCACTAGGTAGATATAAAATTAAATGCACTAACACCACAGTGTGATCTAAGTAAGCACAGCACCATCTAACGGTGCAAAAGCAAATTAAACTAACACCATAGCTGTTAAACAGCAATCTTTAACTTAGTAATTAACTTACCGGTGGGCAGTCAAACGGTTTACGTTACGACCTGGTATAGAAATGGCAACTAAACAGTCAGTCATGTTAGCACAAGCCACAGCTTGATTTTGGGGTCATAATATATTCAATTTTGCGTTTCAGCTAAATTAGGAATTCCTTCAGTAACAACCTATTTTGCGGTGCACTATAGAAGCGAAACCACTGGGGAGTTTCTAGTTAATTATTATGGGGTAACTGAATGGCCTATTTATAGTAGTTTCAGTGAAAATCATGCTATAGAACGGCGTTTCAGAACAATCAAGGTACCAAAATAAAAAATGTTGAGAATAAAAAACAAAAAATGATGTGACTCATATTTTCACGAAAAATAACTGCGCCATTGGCTTCATTGAGAGTCTACCATTGATTCTCAGCATTTAACTATGAACTAGACCCATGGGTGGGCAGCTAGCGAAGCCCTGCCTTTATATTTAATTAGTTTTTTTGAAAGTATTTTGTTTTCATATTCGTAACGGTTAAATTTCCTAAATGGGTCGTAGCCCAAACAACTTTAGGAACTACTGAACTAGTCTGTTTTAATCGTGATGCTAAGCGATACTTTTCGTTAGGTATTCACGAGATGGCGACTGGAGCAAAACTGAATCGTTTAAACAAACTATGGCAAAGGCATCTTGCTATAGTTCCTCGCCGAAATATATTTTGTTACAGAAGCATTGATGTTATATAAAAAAGGAGATACAAAATCAGTGTTAAAAAAGTTTCCTTACTAATAGTGCACCCATTTGACATAAGGCAAGTCAACCTACCCAAAAAGCTAAAGGTCGTAGAATTGCTTTTCAACTTTAAGTCCAAGAAGTAGAGATCAATATCAATTGAGAAAATTTGACTTTTTGTGGTAGGTTGACGTGCTATTTACGTGACGTGTACAACGGACATGTTATTTACAAAGCCGTCATTGCATTAAAATTGTAAGTTCTTCAGCCAACATTTTTACAAAGTTTTAGCAGTCAGAGTCCAGAAAACTATTAACAAAGTAAGCAGCTAGTTTGTATTCTGCTCTGAAATGTGCTACTCCAGCAAGAGTAGAAGGCCGTGAAATATTTAACTTTTTCTTAAGTTCATTTAATTTCGTCCCTGAGAAGTGACATCTTTATACTTCAAATTTGGCGACATTCCATTTTATACAAGAGAACCCTTTTTTAATCTTATATATTTTTTACTAGCTGTTGCCCGCGACTTATACGCGAGAAATATGGGAAAATTAAAACTACACCTTGGGAACCGTACATTTTTTTACGGCATAAAAAGCTAGCCCATGTGCCATTCCAGTCTGTAATCCATCTCTACACCAAATTTTATCCAGATTCGTTGAAAAGTTTTAGCGTATTGAGTAGGTAACAAACATTGACTCAAAACATTTTCATTATTTGATACTTAGTGGTTTTTACTAAGCGATAATGATTAGATCGCATAAAAAATTGCAACCTTTTTTAAGCTACATAATAATATCAGTTAACAACAAATGAATAAACATTATTGTTTAATAATCCCTCGATCGTGAGTTATTCCAGACACAATTGAAATCAATTGTTATCGTGGCACCCGAGTGCCTCCTGGGGGTTGAGGGATTATTATACGAATAGTGTAGAACTATGGAATTTCAAAATAAAGTAAATGTTATAACAATATTTCAGACTTGTTCAAGACTTGTGTTCTCAACATATCCATACAAATTTCAAGCACAACACACATAAATTGCCTGGGCACCTGCAACTTCTGCGAACAAAAAGTTTTTTAACTTTCCGATACTTTGGATATTTACCTCCAAACTGTCGAAGACGTAAATCAATTTACTCTTTGACAATAAAAATGAATTGCAACGGCGGTGCCGCGTTGTCGTGTCCAATGACATGTATATTCTGACAATCCGATGAAAAAAGCTACAGGAAGAACTTATTCGATTTATTTGATTCGGGATTTATATCATGTACCTTATTTATTATGAGAACTCCCGAATCAAATAACTCTAGTAGACCATGAAAGTATAAATCAGTATAGAGCATATTCGAGTTTTCTTTGTTAACAATTTTCGTCTGTCTCTGTCAAGTGGTGCTAACACAAATAAGTAATACCTCTCTTTCTCTTTCTATGAGTGTAAAGGTGAAAAAAGAAAATCAGCAGCATCCTTTTTCCCAACCAGGTCAGTTTTATTCTTAATGATAATCTTTCTGATTTCACATAAATATGTTAGATATTGAATTACCCTTTTTTGACCTGATGCAGTTTTGGCAAGGCGCCAGACAAATTTATACCGGTCTCCAGTCGGGTTCGAAAACTCTACTAGGATTAAAAAAAGAAAAAAAGAAAAATTTATTTGACAAAACAACAACAAATAAAAAGCACAAAAATTTTAAAAAAGGTTACAAGCATTAGTTGTGACACTTGTGACAGCTAAACGAGGCTTAACACGACGCTGATTTTCAGAAATGTTAGCTATGATTGAATCGGATAAGGAAAAACTGGATTGTTCTGGAAGAATAATCTATATTGACACCAAAAAAATTAGGCGCCTGACAGCTTATGGCGGCTATGGAAACAGGGGACTACCTGATACAAAATGGACCGGTGCAGAACGTACTACTAGTACTACTGATTTAACTTATTAGAAAAATGTATTCCTGTAGTTTCATGTCCGAATCAAACCCAACAGCCATTGTCCGTCCACGGCTGGACACAGGCCTCCTTCAAGTTACGCCACAAATCTCTATCCGGGGCTTTCCCTACCCATCCAGTTTCAAGTTGGTATTTTTTTACGGTACCATGTTTTGTTGACACAGTTTTATTAGTACTATTTTGTTACCCAGCTAGAAAAATACCGATAAATACTTCTAATGAAGTCACTGATTTTATTCACGATCGTTTAACGACACACACGCACACACGTTCACACACACACGCGCAGGTGGTGGGCGCTAACAGTACAATATTTAAGTAACACGGGCTGTCCATTGAATTTTTTAACCTGGTCCCGCCATGATTAACCGTTCGCGTCAAGTGGTGTCGCTCCAAAAAAGCAATTAAACCTGCCCAGAGAGTGTTCATTAATTTTCCGGTTATTAAGTGGACGGTCTAGTTAAGTTTCCTTCAAAGTAGCCTTACCAATGCGATATTTGCATTCGAATGAATTTTCTTTACCAAGGATTGACTAATTTTTAGAGCAAAAAAAAAGACGTGTGGCACTCGGAGACTGCCGCGATAAAGCTATTGCATAGCATTTTTTATCAACTTATGCAATTATAATAGGGGTTAAAGTATGAAATTGCCGATTAAGAAGAAATAAAGAAATAAAGAAATAAAGAAATAAAGAAATAAAGAAATAAAGAAATAAAGAAATAAAGAAATATAGAAATAAAGAAATAAAGAAATAAAGAAATAAAGAAATAAAAAATTAAGAAATGAAAAAATGAAGAAATGTAAAAATGAAGAAATGAAGAAATGTAGAAATGAAGAAATGAAGAAATTAAGAAATGAAGAAATGAAGAAATAAAGAACGGCACCTGCCTCGTCGAACGGCACCCACTTCGTCGAACGGCACCCACTTAGTTGAACGGCACCCACTTCGTCGAATGGCAAACGCCTCGTCAAACCGCACGCACCTCGTCGAACAGCCGTATCACCGCTGTGCCGGTCGAAGTGGGGAGCGTGAGGTTTTTTGAGTTACGGAATTTCTGGATTCGGTCCCCGCGCTCAAGGCCCGCGATAGAAGCTATGCAATAGCTTAATAAATAAATAAATAAATAAATAAATAAATAAATAAATAAAAAACAGCACCCCTCTCGTCAAACAGCACCCACCTCGAAAAACAGCACCCCTCTCGTCAAACAGCACCCACCTCGTTAAACAGCACCCCACCCGTCAAACGGCATCCACCTCGTCGAACTGCACCCACCTCATCAAACGGCACCCACCTCGTCGAACAGCACCCACCTCATCAAACAGCACCCCACTCGTTAAACAGCACCCAACTTGTCGAACGGCACCTGCCTCGTCGAACGGCACCCACTTCGTCGAACGGCACCCACTTAGTTGAACGGCACCCACTTCGTCGAATGGCAAACGCCTCGTCAAACCACACGCACCTCGTCGAACAGCCGTATCACCGCTGTGCCGGTCGAAGTGGGGAGCGTGAGGTTTTTTGCGTTACGGAATTTCTGGATTCGGTCCCCGCGCTCAAGGCCCGCGATAGAAGCTATGCAATAGCTTAATTTTATAATTTTATGTATTTTCTAATTTTGACTTTTGTAATTCAATTTTTCATTTATTTTGGCAGATATGGTTACCATAGGCAACCATACAGTCAAAATCCTTATTATCTTTAAATTCTTTTAAATTTCGGAAATTCAAAATTGTTCGATCGTACCTCGCCCCGAGTGTTAGGTTGTTAGGTTATTTCCGTTACGGAATTTCTGGATTCGGTCTCCACCGCGATAGAATCTATGCAATAGCTTAATACCACTGCCATGATGTTGTACATTACGGTCCAATAACGTGGGCTTCGTCTTCCAGGAGGTTCAAAAAGCACGGTGTAGTTCAAAAAGGACGGTTCCTTTAGCTTTGATTTAGCAGGCTTCAAACTTTATGGGAACACATATAAATACCAGATACCAGCCTTAAGCAAATCCTATTTCCTAATCATCAGAAGGAGTCATCTAGAGTTCTGTCGGCAAACAGCAAGTTAAATTAGTAAGCTAACTGTTATGGAAATAAACTTTCGTTTGATGTCAATTTAAATAATATAACTAGTTGTTTGAGTTTAAAGGGCAAGCCGCTAGAGGCTCTGGTGTTGCAATCTGTCCTTTATAATCTATGGCTTCGGCGAAAATGCTAATGTAACAGCGCATCAACTTGCTTATAAATGTCAGTTATTACGAGTATTTATTCATTCAATTTAAGACTTATAGTGACTGTTAAGGCCACAGAAAATGGTTAGAAAGGCGATGTAGGCGTGGCAGGCGTGCCACAGAGGTTACGAGCAAATGCTTGTAAGTGAGCGCTGTGATTGGTTTCGCTTGATTTGCGTTCTTTGAACTAGTTTATAGTGGGGCGCAAGCGGCGACATTAGTTCTGACATGACGGCTTTTCTAACCTTTTTCCATGTTCCGTGGTTGAGGCGAAGAGTTGGTGCCTTGTGTTTTTTTTAATGAATAATGGGCTTGCTCTTTTCTAAATACTTAACTATACGGTTAAGAAGAAGCCTAAGATGAAGCGAGCTTACCCAGAGGTACTGGTTCTCCCACACACCAGCGGAACACAGAAACTGTTTAACGCTGGACTCCGGTAGGAGGGTGGTAGCATCCAGGCAGCCTTTTACGAAGCCTACCACCGCAGAGGGATCTGTTAGCTGTCATCATTGTTTAGAAAACCAAAGAAGCCGTTGCCAAGGGTGGACCACTAGGAGGTTGATCCCACAACCCCAAACGTATGTAGTAGATAAGAAGGAATAAAAAGCGGACTGTATTTTATAGGGTTTGAGTTTAGGGACAAGTACAAGAAGCCATTGAAGGGAGTGTTCGACCTAGCATCGATGTTCGGCCACGAACCGACCATTTATTTTTAATCGTAGGTTGGAACCTATGAAAAATACAATTGCGAAAACTAGGATGGATGTTTGCTTCTCAATAATAAACAAATAAGCGTATGAAGATGTAGACGGAAATAGATTAAAGTAGGGAATATAGACAAACTTCTTAGCGTTCCATGGATTTACCGTGGGGTTTCCGGGTTCTCCGCGCGGCAGAAAGAGAAACTCCGAGTTGCCCCCGGGACTTGTGACACGGGTGTAGGTTTAAGGGGTCCCTTTCTGACGTACATCAACACTCACCATACTATAAAGGTATAGATAATTTTATCCCGAAAAAGTCTATGTTTCCCGTAAGATCAGTTCAAGTTTCAAATTAAAGCAAAAAAATCATTAACAGAAATAAAAGCAATCACTACTGCTACGTGTTTCTGATTGATTGACTCTCTAATAAAGAAAAATGTCAAGCAAAACGACCCGAAGTTCGAAGCGTTTCATTAAGCTCCAAGTAATCGTGCAAATTAAATGAGGCCTGACAACGCGAGAAATGTTGCTATCTGTACCTGCCTTTGTGCCTACAGATTAATGCTGGCACATATTGGAAAACATCGATACTGTCAAATAATTTATGTTACTTAAATATTAGGGGTTAAAGTATGAAATTGCCGTTTTGTATGGACAAAATCGAGAAAAGTCATTTTTCCATACTAACATTTTTTTAGTTTTTTTAAAAACGCCTGAACCGTTTTCGATGCATTTAAAGGTGAAAGTTAGATGGTTATAAAGCTACGCATTATAGTATTTAAATTTCTGAATATCAAAGTATATAATGCAAATATACTTAATTGAAGCAAGAAGGTCAGCTGACACATTGTAAGGGGTCTTTTCAACGACTTCCTTTGAAGTAATAGGCACTAGTATTGCATTTTTTTTTATTCAAAAGTTACTTTATTTAGTTTTTGATACAATACAAAAAGAATTACGCAATAATATGACTATACTTAAGAGCTATAAACAAAATAAAAAGTGGGAAAATAATCGGCAATTTCATACTTTAACCCCTATTATGTAATGTGTGTGTGTATGTGAGAGTGCGCGCGCGTGTGTGTATGTGCTTGCGTGGGGAGGGGGAGCCTGATTGCGCGCGTGCGATATTTTAAATAATATGATAAGGAATACTAAAAATTTTACCTAACGAACAATTACTGAAATTAAAAATATGTCGTCACACGATTGCATTAGTTAATTATTGAGATAGTTTTCATGATTCCTATTTGTTTTTTGTATCACGCATTAACCACCTTTATTTGTCATAATCAATTTCAAGAAGCTGCTCGCGAAATCTTACACTAATCTGTCCACACTAAATTGTAGGCATTTGCTGTTCTAAATAATAAATAAAAGCCGAAGAGATATGTTTTAATCTGTATGCAAATAGTGTTCACCCTGCTAACATTTTGATTCCATGCACGAATTCTAGCAACGAGCAGACTGTTGGCTCTCGTATTTGAAAACCGACATCGAACACCGTAACTATTTGGATGAAAAATCGTTCACAACTTTTATCTACTAGTAGATAAACTGTGCAATAGGCGCAACAATGCCTACCTATACTCTAATTTTATCAACGCGAATCAGCGACGATTTTGACGTTCGTTGTCGATATCGATAATGGATACCTGCCCATCACTATTCTATGTGTAAATTTTCTGCCAACACTTGTTCGTTCACGTGGAAATGGCTCTAGTACTTATACAAATTGGATCCTATGTTTAGGCTTTCTAACGAAACGCGACAGCCTTTTTGTGAGGATTAAATAACCTATTTGGATCCAACATTTTCCCATGCAACTGGAATTAGGGGAAACAGAAATAAGATTTTGCAGCCGAAAATAAACAGTAGGATAAAAGGATTGTAAAAATACTATTTAGTTGTGAAAGACTTATAAATCTAGCGTTAAAAATATGGGTTTCATTAAAATAAATATTTTTTCAACAGACGTAAAATACAGAGGTCCTCAGGTCGACTATTTGAATGAATGCCTACAAATAAAAAGAATAAAACCAACTTATCTTTCCCATGGGTATCGTTCGAAGCGACTAGAGGAGTGCCGCCATCAGAGGCAAGAGTAGTGCCGCGATGAATGCTAGAATTTAAAAAAGTTTTAACACATTGCCGGACACAATAGACCAGGGTACGATACTTTTAAAAATGGTAAAAAAAATTAAAAAATATAGTAGGATGAAACCCATTAAAAGAGGTAGAGAATATAACAAAAACGAAAGGAAAAATAAATTACGGGCGATCTGAGGTCGGGAAGAGGGAGGGGGTGAGTTTTTAAGGGTAAAAAACGGTTAATCTCGATTTCCGGTAAACTGCAAGTCTGCAAAAAAAATTAAATGGCAAAGTTGTAGGTAATAAAAGATCTACAACTTTTGTATCGACCCTTTTTTTACATAACCTCAAAATTTATGTGAATAGTTCGAATAACCGAGTTTTTGGTTTTTTATTTTTACGAGTATCTTTTGCAAAAAAAAATATTTCTTCACGAATTTTTTTGAAAAGTTACCTTTGCATGTCCCAAACATACAGTAATTTTTTTGATTTCAAATATTCATTTTTTCACCTTATTTTGACTTAATATTGAAAAAGCACCCTAATTTTCAATCGAAAATTCTCACGTCAATATATCTGCTTTTTTAAAAAAGTTGGTGTGTTTTTTGTTCGTTGTAATCTCTACTTTCTGATGGTATAAAAAAAAATACATTACTATGGTAAATGTTCTCAGAAAATGCAAATAATGAAGAAAACTCGAATCCGGAAATTTAATAATTTTTTGGTCTTAAAAATTATCGACCCTGGTCTACAATGCTAGGCACAATAGAATTACGTGGACTGAATTTTATTTTTATCACGTGGACAGGCGGTTAATGACCCGGAAAGTGTTAAGAGGGAATCGAAGAGTTCAAATTTAAATTAAGAGCTAAACAAACAATTACAGAACTACTTCATACCCCGACCAAATTTTTTTTTTTTTCAATCTAATCGATCGTAAAATTTTCAAGACTAAAGCCTTTTTTCAAACAATTTTTCCCGTCCGGAAAATTATTTCACAGCCTGTACGTTAAACGTTGGCGGTGCATTGGATGGGTGCCAAACGCTGGTGATCCAATATCGATGATATACGATAAAGAAATGCTAATTTTTATTGAAAAATGGACTGGAAGAACAAGAACAAATCGATGTCTCATGGTTGGGTGCGCAAAAAATGTGATAGTAAGCTAGTTTAGAAAACACCACTAAAGTTCAAATTCAAATTCAAAGTTTTATTGCATTCCTTATGTTTTACAATAGGTATTACATTTAAATTTGTGGACAGTAACAATAAGGACCTTGATAAGGCACAGCAACATGAGAGAAGAGCATGCACTTTAATCTAAATAAATTTAAATTAATACATTACAATATTTATAACAGCTATTATATCAACTTGCGTCATTTATATATTCATTTACTGAGTAATAACATTTTCTATTTAAGTTAACTAATACCTGTGCTAATACCCTGTCTTCCCTACTGCACAGTCATATCAAAAATATGTGTACCTACTCGTCTGGTGCTACATCGAACTTAATTATCATCAAACATCGGTCTACAGCCAGACAGAAAGTGCGGAACTTAAGAGACAGTTCTATGAATAAAAATTTCTCGAAGGGACTCGAACCTACAACCTTCAGCTTATCGGGCGAGTGCTCTAACCAATGAGCAACTCAGATACTTGGTGTGTCGACGAATTTATTCAAGGCTTTAAGCTGTAAAAATGTTTTTTTGGTAATTTGGACCTTCCAGAACCGGGTAAGGTTCTGAAAGGACCAAATTACCCTGTCTTCTCTACTGCACAGTCATATCAAAAATATGTATACTCATCTGGTGCTACATCGAACTTAATTATCATCAAACATCGGTCTACAGCCAGAAAGGAAGTGTGGAACTTAAGAGACAGTTCTTTGAATAAAATTTCGAATGCGTGAGAAGGGACTTGAACCCACAACCTTCAGCTAATTGGCCGACTCTGTACCATTCAGCTACTCAGATACTTGGTGTGTCGACGAATTTATTCAAGGCTTTACGCTGTACGGCAGCGGCTTTCATGGCATTTCTTGAATCAAATCAAACCGTTTTATTGTAGTGCGGTGGTCTACCATCACAACGTATGAAAACTAAGATCTTCAAACAGTGCGTCCTACCAGTTATGACCTACGCTGCGGCAATGTGGACACTTACCAAAGGACTAGTTCACAAGTTCAAAGTCGCTCGGCGAGCTATGGAGAGGGCTATGCTCGGCATCTAGTTAAAAGTAAGGATACGAAACAAGCACGTTAGTTAGAGGACAAAATCATCGACGTAGCCCGAAGGATAAGCATGCTGCAGTGGCAGTGGGCTGGTCACAACCGACAACCGTTGGAGCAGACGAATTCTGGAGTGGAGACCGTGTTTAGGCAAGCGTAGTGTAGGACGCCCTGCGACTCGATGGACTGATGACTTTAGGAGAACTGTTAGCAGCGGCTGGATAGGGATAGGCCAGGATAGACAATTGTGGCGTGACTTGAAGAAGGCTTACGTCCACCAGTGGACGGACAATGGCTGTTGATCGAGTGCGGTGGTTCACCTACCACGCGGGGGTCGCTTAGTTGTAAGTCGAAACCTTTTAAATTATTTTGGGTTGGGCAGGTCAGGGTTATAGTAGCACTTCGGCTGGTACATGAAGCTCTTAATCCCGTCTTCATTCGCTAGGTGAAAGACGTGAAAACAATTCATCTTAAAGGCCTGTTTCAGGCGGCTAGAATAACTCTGATACAAGATTGTTGATGAAAGATAGTCTTACGGCAATAAGAAGAACACACTCTGATCTTCATCCTTACTTAAAATTATAAACGCGAAAGTTTGTATGTATGTTTGTGACTCCTTGACGCTAAAACAATTCAACGGATCTGAATACGGTCCCCGTAAGATAGATTAATTATATAGTTCTAAATTCCAAATTCCACGCGTAGGAAGTCGCGGGCAACATCTAGTATTTAATATTTTAGCCTGGCCCAGTTCGCATTAGCTCATTAAAATTACAACCATCACTGTTTTTTTAAGCACTTGAGCTTTCATAAAGTCCTCCTCTGAGCTTATAAGCCACGAGGGTACAATCAAATTATCCCAGCAAAGCTAATTAAGAAAACGATGTCCGGGCCTTATTAACTGTAAAACATCTAAAATGGCTGCCACCGGATACCCGGATAGTCCATTAAAACAGTCCGAACTAGACCTAGACTCCGTTTAATTAAGAGTAAATTAATGAATGCCTCCTAGACGGCTTTAATTGGATTTCAGACGAGGCTGACACATAACACAGAATGTTTGAGATGGTATTATGTTCATTTCATTTTAAATTAAAATTTTTAATTGTATAAACACTCTTTCAATGTACTGTGTTTTCACTTCTTGACTTTGACTTTTACGCCTTTAAAATATTAACGATCATGATCGAATATCGATTTTTAATAACTACTTTTTTACTTTGCTTGTACTTTGTCGCACCGCCCACATAACACTTCTGCTTAACTGAATGGTCGACTGACAGTGAATGCCATATAGCAGTATCTTTTGTTTTTTTACTTAAACAGCACAAAGATTAACTACATAACCATTTTTCGTAAATTCATTTCGGAGATCAAGATCTGTCACAAGATGGAAGTCAAAACAACAAGTTATTTTAGAGGCCTGCAACAGGGCCCTTGGAAAATTCTGACTGCAGATTATCTCGTAAGTCTAGCAGGTTAGAGGTCAGTAGATGCCTTGGAAACAAGGACTCAATTTAGGAAAAGTATAAGATCTCTGAAATCCATTCTGACATTTCTTTTCCCTCTTTTTTTAATTATTTTTATAATTTTTTGTCTACATATCTTACTCATGTACGAAATGAGACAAACTTCTTAGCGTTTTATGGATTCACTGTGTGGGTGCCGGGTCCATCGTGTGGCAGAAAGAGAAACTCCGAGTAGCTCCCGGGACTTGTGACACGGGTGTAGGTTTAAGGGGCCCCTTTCCGGGATACATTAGACCTCACCTTCACTACTCGTGTTTCTCTCCCTGCCCATTCAAATCTGGTACGAACCTGCTAATGCAGCTGACGCTGGTGCAATTGGTGTTTATCTGTAAATCTGTCATGCAATATTTCTAATTTCCCTAAGCATGTTTCTTCTAGGTTTAAAAATTGTAACTACAGTTGATAAAACTTATTTAAAAAATAAATGTAAAATAAAATAAACTCTGACACCACATTAGTTTAATTGATCTGCTGTCTGTATAATTACAAAGTCCAAAAAATTATGTCAAATCAAACCAACAATAAAATTATACCACAACATTTTAAAATATATTCGAAGATATTAAAAAGAAGTGTGAAACTTTCTTAGAAATATAATCACATAAAAGAAATCAATCTTTCTAAAAACAAAACAAGAACTTTATTTGATATTTTAGCAATTAAATTGCAATTATAATATCAGTATATAAACTTGAAAAATTATGTCTCAGGCGGGACTCGAACCCGCATCTCCTCGCATGCCGGGCGGGCGCTATACCATTAAGCCACCGAGACCCTGCGACTCAGCGCGAATTTTTCAAGCATATTCTTTGACGCTGTAAGCCTGCGTTGCTTCATCAAATGTTAGGAGTTTTGCACCCTTAACACCCGAAAGAAACATCTTTGCAGATGTTTGACAGTCAGTTAAGATGAAACAGCTATTTATATACTTTATTTGATACTAGCTGTTCCCCGCGACTTCGTCCGCGTCAATTTCCGTTATTATGATCGCGATTATTTTTGCAACATTTTTCACTCATGCTTCGCTCCTATTGGTCGCAGCGTGATGTTATATAGTCTAAAGCCTTCTTCGATAAACGGACTATCCAACACAAAAATAATTTTTCAAATCGGACCAGTACTTCCTGAGATTAGCGCGTTCAAACAAACAAACAAACAAACAAACAAACTCTTCAGCTTTATAATATTAGTATAGATTTTAGCAATTAAATTGCAATTATAATATCAGTATATAAACTTGAAAAATTATGTCTCAGGCGGGACTCGAACCCGCATCTTCTCGCATGTGCCATGTATCTACATATTAGATACCGCAATGTACGTAAGGAAACATATACGAGTACATCTCTTTAGTTTCGTTCAGAGTGACCGTCGTAACACTAAGTTAATTTTGCCAACACCTAGAATAGAAATGTTCAGAGATAGCCCACTTTATAGAAGCGTTCTGATTTATAATAAGCTTCCAGATTCCCTAAAACTACTAGACATAGACAAAACCTTTCAAAGCAAACTAAAAAACTTATTAATTAGAAAGATTTACTATAAGGCAGAAGAATTTTTGACAGAAAATTAAAATAACTGTATTTCTATGTTATATTCTTACATTGTGTACCCTACTAGGGTTTGTACTTTAGCTCTGTGTATGTACATAGTTCTAAGTATATATTTGCAATAAATAAATAAAAAATATTTAATTTATTTTATCAATAACACTTGTAAATCTACCTCCAGTCTGATTTACTAACAGTGAAGTGCTTTGTCCTTGTGATGTTATTAAATCATTAACCCTAGGTCGAAAGGACATCCTTGGATGACACTTATCGTTAAGACTTTGTTCAGGCTTAGTAACAAGACAACATGGGCAAGGGATCATCCCTTAAACGTAATTTATTTGGATTCTAACGCCGAAATGTTATTTGTGTTACAGTCAAAACTCGTTACTGGACAAAATTCGTTTTGGCAGTTGGCATGCAAAACTGATCATAATATCACCGTACGTCATCGCATTGATTGTCATAGGCATTGGTTGGTATTGTCGAAGCAGGTAGTAACAACTTAATAAGTACAGACGAAAGGCTAGCCACGAGCCTCTTATGTGGTTGACTTAAGTGTGTTTTTGCAATAAAAACTTATGGTCTGAAGTGCAAGCCACTGTACAACAAGACAAAACAAC
This sequence comes from Anania crocealis, assembly GCA_949315895.1. Classification (NCBI taxonomy): domain Eukaryota; kingdom Metazoa; phylum Arthropoda; class Insecta; order Lepidoptera; family Crambidae; genus Anania; species Anania crocealis. Next base: position 8,559,434 of record OX438873.1, on the reverse strand, counting down.
AAGTTTTTCGTGTAAGTAACTTGAGTCTTTGGAAAAATAAGAACTCAATCCGAAAACATAATTGTGTTTTACTATACTATGACTATAGTATAATCTAATAGACGTATTTAATATTGATTCACTCAAGAAAATGAGATCTGTGACTTGGTTTTCAATTATTTTGATGAATGAATCATTTATTTACTACCGAAGATGATAAAATGAAAATAGCCAATTTGTTTGTTCACTTGTTTTTATAATAAAGTGTATTTTTTGATGATTGTGATAGAAATTTGTATCTAAATAACTTCAGCAGTCCAGTGGTATAAATCTGCTTCAGTAGCCCAAAATGTCTTATTTTTCATAGTCCCTACAACACACCTAAATGAGAGATCAGCAAAATTTCGACCTTACTAAAACAGACATTGTCCAAATACATCACACAACTTTAATATTTGCAAGTCAATGTCTGTAGAGATAGAAAGATAAATTAAGGCCGTAAGTGACTTTAAGAGGAGCTTAATAATAAGAAAATAAAAGATCATTTAGGTGGCATGGCATGGGTTACCTGAGTGTTTTTAAGGCGACATTATCCAGGGAGGAAACAGGGGACTACGTTTGTATGGAAAAACGGCCGTAGTACTTATTTCCTCTTCATTTTATTAATATTGTTTTAAAACAAATAGTTGTATAACTTGAGCCACTCTAAAAGATTGTTTTTGAGGTTAATTTTGAATCATTAGGACAGCCTTAAGACATGTTGGTATGACTGCCTAGCTTTCGTTTTAGCTAAACACGTATTTAATGTATGTAAATAAAGTAAAAGGTGACCTGTTCGGACTATTACTGAATAGAGAGTCCGGTATGCGCACCCCATAACTGTGCAAGTCGAATTTCAAAGGCTAACTACCAGGATTAGGGTCTAGTAGTAACTGCGGACTGTGGTGTGGTACAAGTCAAAGACGCCAATGTTTCGTTTGACTATCCCTCAAGTCTAGTCTGGGTGTCATAGTTTCCAAGCCTTCTATGACAGGCCTCTGGCGTGACTCGATTGGTTTGGCTACACCGGTCAAGGCGTCCAATAAATAAATAAATAAATATTTTTCAGACATGCCACACTAGGCCACACAGAACCATCTAGTCCCAAATTAAACTACTATTATGTAGTTTGGCACTGTCCAGTCAATAAACATAAATCTTGTTGACTTAGTCTAGGTCGCTTCATGGCAGCTGACTGGCCATCGTTGCTTTAATTAACCACAGCCAGAGGCGTAACTGTAGGTGATTGACCGGGGTAACAACGCCTTGCACTAACCTCTTTGATGTAATATAAAAGCCTAGATACACAGTAGTTTCGGGTTACAGAATGGCACCCGAGAACACGGGGCAAGGCGTAGTGTATGGCTTTTGCTTATTTCAATATGACCCTACAAGGATGCGTTTTCTTACCTAAAAATAAAACATGTATGCCCTAGATTTGCCTGAAAAATTCTTCTATCACCGCTGGTTGAATGGTTACCATCCTCCAAGCTACCTCGTAGCCAGTCGTAAAATATTTTGCCCTTTGTCTTGAAAAAATAATCTAAATTTACTTTCCCAGAAACAGAATGACGGCCGACGGCGTACGGCGTCTTTACTTAGTGGCAGCACCTTAGACCCACTACTTGCTATGAAAATTTGAAAGATGTAGTAAACATATAAAAATATATTACATCGTACCTTATACTTTACAGAAACTAGTATGGTAGTATCCAAGTGTTTACCTGTAACAAGATGTAAAACTAATGTTTAATGTGTACATAAGCTTGACTAAAAACTATTATTATAAGTAAGCCTATATCTTTTTTCGCAGCCTTTCTTTATATTTGAGTTATCTACTAAATTCAAGCTATTAACAAAAGAAAAATTTGCTATTCAATTCTCTTGAATTGTACCACCGCAGTCAGTGTGTAAAACGCCAAGTCAAAATGGCGACCGACACGCGCGTACCGAACTACTTGTACACGACCGTGTATGGGAAGCTCTTTGTTTAATAAATAGTTAAAAACATGCAGTAGTTAGTGCAAGTTACCGAAACTTCGTTAGAACAGGTATAACGAAGCTTGTTCTATGCAAATGCTTTCGTATTCTGTGAACGGTATACAGAACAGAATGGAACGTTGCTTGTACGTTAAAATCTATACAGAAATGAAATAACATTTCATCAATCGTCGTCATCAAATTTTAATCACCTCGTCAGTATATTATACTGACGAAAGATTATACTGATATTTAGTACCCAACACCGATACATATATAGGAAAAACCTCCACGCATTTCGCCACTTCACGTAGCAACCTCAGGAGATGTTGTCGCCTTCGCTGTCAAGCGAGTTACTTGCTCACTCAGTGATAGTGCGGGTAGTGTGGTGAAGGTACCTAGGCCGGTGTTAAGAACCGGATATCATATGCAAAATAATTTTTAAAATCCATATTTAGTTATGGATTTCCACAAAGTAACGCCTGAGTATATTAATTCTATCCACTCTTTACCTATGAAGTGACTAAAGGAGTTCCATCAAAGAAGACGGGCAACAATTAGCAAAACTGCGGCCGTCAGCCCGTCTGGATAGAGTGGTGATTATGGCATAATCTTTTTTTTTAAAGTCTGTGTCTGTGGGCTAAATTAAATAAAATAAAAATAAAAAATAGGCAGTTTATGACGTTGCCACAAACGAGTTGCAGCTTTATAGTACCTTTATCATAATAAAACACATTTTTTTAAATTGAAATTTCAACTGTCTTTGATGGGACATGAACCTATAACCTCGTGCTTGTCGGGCGACTGCTCTAACTTATTGAGCCAAGAAGACATTGTTTGTGTCGACGAGTTTATTCGAGGCTTTACGCTGTACTTAATCCAGTATAATCTTATCAATATTTTTGATTATTACCACCAACAGTCCACCCACAATCCAAAATTTCGTTTATTAAATGAAATTGTATTTTAAATTAACACAGAAATTTTATTGGTTTAAGAGGAAACACTACGGGCGAGGGAATTGAAAAATAGGTATTTGTAAAATCTATTGCTGTCGCGCAGTGCCAAACGCATTCACCGCAGAGTGTGATAGATACAACTGCTTCTTGGGCCGAAAATACCTACTAAAAGCACACCAAATCAACGTTTCGTAGTCCCCCGATTACTTTTCCAAAACTAGACCGATTTAAATACTTTTTCATTAAAAATTAAAGAAAGGCTTTGGCCGTGTTCGTATGTTTTCCTTTTTTTCTAAAATTTATCCAAATTAGTTTTCTGGATGTTTGAACACAGCGGAAAATCTGGCGAATTTTTTCGCTTTTTGAGGACTCATATCTTTTTTATTAAGTAATTTATGAAAAAACAGAAAACATAGAAACATGCTAATAGTGGCCATAGATTTTTATAATAAAAATTATTGCTCTACTGGCATTATCCAGGGAGGAATCAGGGGACTACGTTTGTATGGAAAAACAGCCGTTGTATTTCCTCTTAACATAGTTTCTTACTAATGATCTCATAAAAAAACACACCGATAAAATGATATCATTTTAATAAAGTACCGTGCGCGCATATTTTTCACCAATAATCTCTGTTTTCCGGTACAGTGGAGTTCTATAAAATGTACTCGTTTGGTAGGCTTCGCAAAACGGGAGCGGAATCAGGATCGGCACTCGCAATCAGAGGTTGAAAGGCCGTAGCTATCTGCTACGGTTTCAGATTGGGTGAGGACATAGATGAGAGGCGATCGCGGTTGATAAAAAAAACACATGATTGGAAGATGTCAATTTATTAAACGAGTTTTGGCAACACAGAAGTAAGGAAAAAAAATTCGGTATCAGACAGAACAATTTATTTACACGTATCAATAAAAAATACATAAAAACACATTTAAAAGTAAAAAGATAAAATATGCCAAAAGGATTCCCCGCTCAGCATTTGTCGTGGCAGCTTAAGGCATGCCACGCCACGACGCAGATATTCTGCGGGAGCCTACACATTTAATCAAAATAAGAAGTAAACGTAGATTTTATGAGGGTTACGTGATATACGAAACACGAGGTTATTAACACGATAAAGCTGAAGCTATTTTGAACATGATTTAAGTCGTACAGTAAAACCCTGCTTCATTGAAACAAAGTTTCCTATACCTCTAAAGTTATCTAAAAACTTTTCCGAGGGATCAGTCAGGAAGAGATATCACTCTTAGCGATAAAACCGCCACATAAAATGTCTTATTTATATAATTAAGAAGTTTTTACTACAAGATTTACTGTGCCGCGTCTGCCATACGAAGGCGGTACTTAAAGATATTTATGAATATATTTTTTTATTTAAAATATAACAATATGAAATTTTAGGTATTTTTAAATTGATAATATGTTTCCTTAAATAAATATTTTGACTACCTTAGCTTGGACTTGAAACAACAACAATAGCTTTGGAACGATTGCTCTGCCCTCTGTGACATTTATGTACATAATTTATTCTAGGCTTTGCTCTGTAAATCAAATGGTTTTAGTCATTGCCGTTACTTCATAATAGCTATTTAACTGCTTAACAAAACAGTTTTTCTCATAGTACACGTCCAAACTAAATCTAAGATTTTAAATAAAGTAAAAAAAAAAGAAACGGCCTGTAATCATCCCACTGCAGGGCAAAGGCCTACATCATTGTAACCAAGTTACCATAGCAATAATGGGCATAGGCATAATCACCACGCTTGCCAAATGCGGGTTGGTGATTACAAACCCGAGCAATGTTCGAAAATTCAAAACTTTTTTTGCCCGACCCAGGAATCGAACCCGGGACCCCGAGATCTTGGTCCGGTATTCAAACCGCTAGAGCAACGGGCGTTTAGATTACGGGAGATTACGAGTAATTTAATTTAATCTTGTTTTTAGTCGCTCCACGCTCCGCTTATTACTATGAACACACGACACTCGATAACAAGGGCATGGCGTCCAACGCGACAATGGGATATTGAATTTAAAAAGGTAAACAAAACGTGACTTTTTTAGCGACTCTACTTCAGGGAAAAGACTTCGATTTCTTTTTATGTTTTGATTGTTTTTTTTTTATATTATTCATCTATGTAAACTACAACAGATAGATAGAAAAACACTTTATTACCCCCAATAAAGTAGGTAAGTATGTTTAAGTAGGTACTACTTGGTTTCAATTGAAATTGGGCTATCATGATCAGCCTTCATCAATTCCACAGCCGTGGACGGTGAAAAAAACGGTTATATTGGCTATGCTACTAGTTAAAAGAAAGAACATTTGTCATTTGCTTTCCGAACATTTCTGGATTCTTTGCAACGAAAATGTCTTATATTGTATTGTCATATGTTTATACTGTATAGCCGAAAATAAACTAGTCATATTATCTCACTTGTTTGTGACAAGCGACTAATGAACTTTGACTGGTGTAAGCAAAAATAAACAGTCATCATCATCATCATCATCATCATCATCAGCCTATCATAGCCCACTGCTGGACATAGGCCTCTCCAATCTCCAGCTCCTGCCAGCCACCTTGCGCAAATCATCACTCCACCTGGCCTGAGGGCGTCCTACACTACGTTTGCCGAGACGCAGTCTTCACTCAAGAACTCGTTTACCCCAGCGGTTGTCGGTTCTGCGGTTAATATGGCCAGCCCACTGCCACTTCAGCTTGCTAATCCGGTGGGCTATGTTGGTAACTTTAGTTCTCTGCCGGATTACCTCATTTCTGATTTTATCCCTAAGAGAAACTCCGAGCATAGCTCTTTCCATAGCCCGCTGAGCGACTTTGAACTTGTGGACTAGCCGTACCGTCAGTGTCCACGTTTCGGCTCCGTATGTCATGACGGGTAGGACGCACTGATTGAAGAATTTCGTCTTGAGGCATTGTGGGATTGACGATGAGAAGACTCGACGTAGTTTCCTAAATGCTACCCAACCCAACTGAATTCTTCTGTTCACCTCATCCTCAAAGTTGTTTCTACCTAACTGCAATGTCTGTCCGAGGTACACGTATTTCTGAACAACTTCGAGAAAGGTACCGTGCATCGCAATCGGTAGTACATGTTCATTGAACATAACCTTGGTTTTATCCAGGTTCATCCCCAAGCCGATGCGCACAGAAGAGTCAGCCAGGTCATTCAGCATCTGTTGTAGGTCCTGCAGGGTCTCTGCCATAATGACGATGTCGTCTGCAAATCGCAAGTGAGAGATGTATTCGCCATTGATGTTGATGCCTCGTCCTTTCTGTCTTTTCAGGTTAAATCTGACCTATATCCGAAAATATCCAAAACATGTCATGCAAAAATTTCTTCTAGGTATGTGGGTAAGGTATCTTTAATAGAAAGATACCTCTTTAAAAGGAATATTTTGTTTTAATCGTCACACTTGGCAGGCAGACCGGCAATCGTAATTCGGCCATTAGAGCAGAGAAGCTGCACGCCGACTTCTTCTGGCAGTACAGGCTGTACTACCTAGGCTACCTACTACTTTTAATAGCCTTTTACAAAGCGGGATGACGGTTATTTATTATTTATTAATTTATTTAAAAACAAGGGTTACAAAACGGTTTTAACGACATATAAGAACCAAAAAGCCGACTAGTCGGCTTGACTGCGGGTTCTTAGTGTATCAAGGAATAAAAATAAAAAATAATATAATAATGAATTAACATCTAAATAAAACTTATTAATCTACATGTTAACTAAATAAATTAAATGTATATTTAAAGACTCTCTAATATTTTTTTTATTTTTTTGAATTTATCTTGTTAGTTTCGACTCTTTATATCCTCCGGTAAGCCATTAGGTACGTAAGGTAGACGTTTCGTTTTAGAGGTAAGCGTGATAATATAAAAACCTTTATTTTGGAGTGGCTTGTATCCAGCAGTACTGAAATAGGCCGTTGCTGAAGATGACAGAGGTCAATTAAGGTCATTAAAAAATAAATCACCACAACTTAATTATCAACAATTATGGAATCGGTGCATTACAATCGTCATAGTTTCGTTTGGCAGCAATATCCGATAAAATATGTTTTTTTTTTGTATCTTATCAACCTTAATATATTTACGATAAAAGTGATTTTCTTTATTGATTGAAATAGCAAATGTACCTAGGTGTCTGCTGACAAATTTCTAATTTTTTTTAAGATTAATTATTAAAATATTAACTAAAACGATAAAGTACGAGTAATATAAATTTCATTAAGTTCATATTACCTCCATAACCCGTTATAATGTTAAATACTTGTTGCTAACAAAACCACGCGTAACTTTTCAAACTGAACTTTTGCCTTTAAATTAATTATTAATTAACTCGTTCCTTTACCTAATTAGTACGTTTATGACGTGTTAATTATTGTTTCAGGAAGGTTTGTTAAATTTTTGAATACACTTGCAAAAGCATGATTGTGTCCGAAAGTGTTGGCGAAGTTATGGGATATCCGATGTGAATAAAAAATATCCCTTCCCTGGAAAGCCTGTTAGATGCTTTCTCAGGGTATGATGTTTGATAACGGTAAAGGTATCTTTATTGGTAATACTCACTCCGGAAGGGGGAAGGGGTGCTGATTCTCAGTCATTAACTAGTCTTCGGCACTGGGTCCTGTTTCTCTGCAAGGGTTGCGAGCTCGATATCCGGTCGGATAAATTTTGGGAAATGATACTTTTATGTAAGCGTAGGGTAGGCTATAGTCGCTTCAAAAGGCACGTCAAGCCGTGGTTCTGTCTTCTATTGTAGAAAGTCGTAAAAAGAGTAACGTAAGGGTCCTGTAACAGGAGGCTTCGAAAACCCTGATACCGAATTAACTTTGAAGGACACTACAAGAGGAAATTACACCGGTAAAAAGTTTCAGATACCTTCTGGTAGGTAAAGTAAGGGACAGCTACAGATGGAAAATTCATTGTGCTAGCTTCTCGATATTAAATTTTTTGCATGACATGTCTTGGATATTTTCGGATATAGATCAGATTTTACCCGAAAAAACAGTTTATTTTTGCTTACACCAGTCAGAGTTCATTAGTCGCTTGTCACAAACAAGTGAGATAATATGACTAGTTTCTTTTCGGCTATTCAGTATAAACATAAGTCAATACAACATAAGACTATTTTCGTTGCACAGAATCCAAAAATGTTCGGATAGCAAAATGACAAATGTTTTTTAACTAGTAGCATAGCCAATATAACTTTTTTTTATTCAACCGCAAGTGTTTGCGTGCTGTAACAGTCAAATATATACGCTTAATTTATTTATCAGGTCTCAAGCTCCACTCCCTGACTGGTAAAAGTAGAAAAACAATAAGATCAAAACAATTAGTGTAATAATAAATATGCCACCGGAAAATATCAATAATCGCAAACTTATAAATTTTCTAGGAAATTTCTTCTTGCGAAGAGGATGCCACGTGTGAAATTATCCAACACTAGATCTCAGCCTGTGACTTTAATCACGTGGAAATCGGCTTTATTGCACTCCCGGTCATGATTCCAATTTAATGGCTCTTCTTAGGGACTAATAGTTTAAATTATTACAACATCCAAAAATAATAAAATATTGATTACTAATACACACTTTTGTTTAAGTGTGCATAATCAATATTTTCTTATTTTTACTTGTATCCGTAACTCCGAAACCGTATCCGATTCGAAAGTTTAAAAGTTTCGGATACGGGCGGTGTCTATAGAATAAAAAATATATGTACGTAGATACCTTATGACAGATTTTTCCGACTGAGCCGAATCGAATTTACTTGTTATTATAACTGACTGTAACATTAAAGGTAGTGTTACCTTATGTATCTGTGTAGATACAATGTCAAATGCCTTCTGTTTTTTTTTATTTTATGGTAGGTATTAGAAAAATTATCCAAAACCAACAACCATTCCAAAATTACTTCATATTATTATTAGTATCCGAATCCGAAATAATTACCGTTGGGTGATATGAATTTTATGATACGAAATTATGCATTAACAATATCCCTGTTTCATAAATGAATGTAGCCAGAACATAGAACATACGCAGTTTTCAAAATTATTTAAGCCGCAGTTGTTTTTTTTTTGTTTACAACACGTTTTCAATAACCAACAAGCATACTAGTGTAACATTTTATCGAGCAAAAGCACAAGTGCACTGGAATTGCAGGGTAGAAAGAAAAGTTGGTAGTAAATACTCTCTCTCCCGGTAACATTACTTTGAACACATCTGCAGCATCTGGCATTCACGGGAATGTTATATTATATGAGAATACTCAACCACAGATAAATGAATAGTTTGATGCACAACCAGTGACCGAAAATCCTATTGAGCGTCACTGGAACATTTCGCCGCTTTTTGTCTTAGAAGCATTCAAACTAATGTGAGTATTCAAACTACGTAAAGTTGAAACATTTTGGGGTTCTTTAAAATTAGTAGCATTCAACCTAAAGTAGATTAAGTAAAGTTGAATTTCCATTATGGCAGGTATGAAACATGACAAAACCTACGTTGATTCAATCATGGTTATTTTGAAATGAAGTGTAGCCACAGCGGAAAACACAAGTTCGTCGACACAAAAAAGGTGAAGAATATTTATTGGAACTGTGTATCGGTTTTTGGTTCAGAAATGACAAAAAAATGCAGGTAAGAGTTAGTTATTTCGAGATTTAAACCAATTTTATGTTTGCTCATAAATAGGTACAAATATTTACATCTGATAACTCACGAAATCTGATTGCGTACGGAATCATGGTTAGCAAATTAGTAATTAAAATATTTAAATGTATTCCCTTTAATAACAAAATGATATCGTATTAGAATGTCGGACATTTTGTTTTAAGGTTAAATAAGTATCTGTTTCGGGACCTTTGTCACATTTGAATAACAGATAAATCATTGTGAATGTATGGTTGGGACCTTTATCCTAAAGAAAATTAGGCTTTTTTTTTATTTTTCGGCATTAATTTATATTAGCTTATGCCAGCGGTGGTATTTGGTTTAGAAGGCGTTTCTTTACAGAGGTAATGAGATGCGCCTATCTTCCGTAAAAAATTGTACAAGGAGACAATATAAGGAGCGGATATCTGTTACAATACTTATTTATATAATATCTGTTTGTTGGACTGAGTTGAGTTATTAAAAATACCCCTTCTAATTGATTGGTTTTCTAAAATTCAGTACACACCTTGAGTTTTCATGATATGATAACCTTGTGTATTACAATATCATTGTAAATCCAAGATGGCTGACACCCCGGAACCAAATGAGATACTGTAGGTAATTAGTCAAGTACAGTTCATCACTGAAAACCAAATTCAAGATAGCCGCCACCAAATAAGGAATTTCACTAAGCATTCAAATAAACGATGATCTCTGTGCTGTGATGAAGTGGCGTACACCCCGTTTTTTCAAGGTGTGGCTTACTCCGAGGTCAAGGGTTCGATTTTGAGACCAATGTAGAAATAAGATTTTTTCCATTTTTTTTTGGTTTAGCTGTATGTAGTGCCTCTGTTCATTCTGAATTTCACAAAGCAAATGCTTATAAAATTACTTTCTCTATGGGGTCAAAATAATGTAATCATTTTAGACAAACGACGCTCATTGCTGGACAATAGCCTCCCCGAAGAATCTCCAAAACGACCGATCCAGCCCCACCCGCATCTAAGGGCTTCCCGCGGCCTTCGCCAGTTCGTCGGTTCATCTGGTGGGGTGCCTACCCACAGATCGTTGTCCGGTGCGCGGTCGCCATCCCAGTATCTTTCCGCCATAACAGCCATCGGTACTTCGTACTATGTGTCCCGCCCACTGCCACTTCAGCGCCACAATTATTGAGCAATGTCGGTCATCTTAGTTCTCCTACGGATTTCCTCATTTCCAATCATCCCGCAGGAAAATACCGAGCAATGCTCTCTCTATTGCCCGCTGTGCGACCTTGAACCTTCTTATAAGACCTATATTTAGCAACCACGTTTTAGTTCCATAGGTCAATACGCACTGCTCAAAACAATGTAAGCTATTTATTTATTTATAGATGAAAGATAGTATTTCCACATCACAATCCTGCAAATGTGATACACCCGTAATCTTTTCAAAGACATCTCAAAGTGGGGAACCATCCCAGGAGCCTCCGAGCCAAATCTCAGTCGTTAGAATACTGTTTATCCAAATTACCCTCCGGAGAATTGTTTTACCTATCCCATTTTTCGAACTGATTCGAGGAAACTGGGAAAAGTTTGGCACTTAGTTAAATTAAAGCGTAGGCCTGGATTTCGGCTTACTTCTTGTAAGGAACATCGGGTTTTACTTGTTTTTGTTTTTAAATATCAATGTTACACTTCGATCTGACGACCTCTGTGGCGGATTGGCGGTCACACCTGTTTTTAAGGTGTCTCCTGCTCCGAGGTCCCGAATACGATTACCGGACGGGTTGATGTAGAAAAAACTGCTTTTCTGGGGTCTGAGTGTTAGTGGTAAAACTCAACCCGAGAAAAGTACTTTTGAAAAAATTTAGTTTCGTTGTTTCTGATTAACACAAACCAAGTGCTATAAACTAGATACTTACCACGGGATCAGAATAATATATGTGATGTCGTCCACATTTGTTCTATAATTTGTTTTGTTTTTGTTAATTTATACAGGATGAAATTTTAACCACTTTCCAAAATTTTTATAGGCGTTCAGTATCGTATTTAGAGCCTATTTATGAAGTAAAAAATGTAAATCAAGTTGTCACCCAAAAATATTTTTCGCGATACAGTTTTCAATTTTTACGGTTTTAGACCTGTTAAGATATAAAGAGACAATCAAAAACATATGAATAGTATCGTAATTAATGAATGAGATGCGCAATGCGTAAAAAAAGTGTTGCTAGGAGGCCGTATCAATTTGATACGGCCTCCTAGTAACACTTTTTGATTTTAACTGATTTTGACATTTTTGTACTGGGCTAGGTACACCAAAAGAAAAAATACGTCATTTGTTTTTTGTCTCGTAGATTGATATATTAAAATTTGGAAGGTGGTTAAAATTTCACCCTGTATTAACAGTAAGCTTGGCGTTATTGATATCACAACAGTTCTTCATTCGGCCAGCTTTAATGACATTGTGTCGGTGTCAAACGAGTAGGTAAGTAGGTAATAACCTAAAATCGTTGTACAGTTTCAATTGTTTTTTTATTGAAATTATTTTCCTAGAAAGCTTTTTCCGTCACGCCGCCAAAAATAGACTGGTACAACCACTTCTCTTTCTGTGAATGTTGATAAAGGCAACTAAGGGAGTAGGTACCGCCAGATGAATTTCGTGGTAACATTTTATAATTCAAAACTACCCTGCAATTTTGCAGGAGTTATCCTGACATTTTGGACAATTCAGTTGTGGACAAAACAAAGATAATATTTCTAGTATTTATACATAAAACGAGTAGTTTTCAAAGGAAAGTGCTGTATTAGAACATTTTAATAGCGTTGAACTAATTTCGACCCCAGTTATTATTTCATCCCGAACACTCTGGAGTTCCCGGGAAACTATCGCTCGGATCCTACAGGAGTTATAAATAGGGATGCTAGCAAGGTATCCGAATTTCGGATATGGGGATGAAAAATCCGCAAACTCATTCTGTTTATAAAGTATTTTAACGCATTCGTTGATAAAGGGAAACATCAGCGCAAAGTTATAAATAAGTGATTAAATGACAAAATTGAATTGATTTGATGATTGAGAGTTAGATTATTGGTAGAGTCAATTTAGGAAACGATATTTTATAACTTGGCTTGACAGAACTTATTTTACAGAAAGGTACTATCGTCTTCTCCGTCACCTGGCCACCTTTAAGAGCAAAATCGCTTGCAGCTCGCGACGTATATTGTTTGAAGTAACGTCCGTTTTTGTGTAGTACTGCACGCTATTTTCGTTTGAAAGTGGTAAGGCGTCGGAGACCGCCACCGTACATGGTAGAAACCCCTTAACGGTTTAGTTTAACAGTGACCATAAACGCTTACATAAAAAAACTAAATGTTGAACGGATACCTACTTGTTGCAAAATTTTTAATATCCGAAAGAACTGTTTCGATATCCGACTCAGTTTTAGCTCAACCCTAAACATAAAACTACTATTTTAAGTCATTTTAACAGAGCAGTCGTTAAAAAGTAGAAGAATGGTTCTTTTATCCAATTTTGTCTGTACTCTGGGTAATCGAACTCTGAATCTTTAAGTTTTCTCGTTATTCTTGTTACTTATTGTGGTGGAAAGAGGTTGTGGGAGCTATTACGTATGTACGCTGCTTAAAGAACTAATGTGCTGGTATACCGTCATACAATACTGTCATTTCAGATAACGATATTTGGTGTGTTGTATGACACATATTTTTTATTCATCATCGTCAACATCAGCCTACTTGAATACAAAAAAGTTAAAATAAAGGCCTATGAGTATTAACAGTTATCGCACTGCAGGGCAAAATATGCCTTCATCAATGAGTTCAAGTAACCATAGCAATGATGGTACAGCCATAAGTACCATGTCTGCCAAATGCGGGTTGGTGATCACAAACCTGAGCAATGTTCGGAACTTTTGTTGCACGATCTGGGGATAGAGTCCAGGACCAAAAGATTTTGGCGCGGTATTTTAACCCCACTAGACTAACAAGGCGTTAGAATACAAAAGCCTCTCCAAATAGAAGCTTCTGGTCTCAATCGCCACGCTTGGCAGGCAGGTTGGCGATTCCAGTTTGGCCAATGGTAAATAGAAGACGCTGTTGCCCGTCTTCTTCTGGCAGTACTCCTTGAGTCTTCTCTTACGATTATAGCAATAACTTCCTAATGCAGGCAAGTGTTCAGCAAGAGACTTATACAGACTCACAATGATAATGCATTACGATTAGCAAGCTCTAAGAAATCGTTCAGAAATAATACTTAAGTTATATGGTTAAAAAAATTGGTACATTTGTTTTTAGTCTTACATGAAAATTGCTACGAACCATTTAACATTTAGTTCTTGAACGTTTGAACGCTTTATAAAGTAAACCTAGCAATTTAAACGCTACAACCTTGGTTTTGCCAACAAATTAGCACTTTCAAAGAGTTAGTTTGTTCATGAAAACTGAACCTAGTGATAAAGGCTACTACAAGTGGGTACAGTGCAAGGTCTATTGTAGTTCTTATGCTGTCAAACAATAAGAACTAGACATAAATAACGGCCTATAATCGTCCCAGTGCAGGGCGAAGGCCTCCATCATTGACTTCAAGTTACCCCAGCAATAATGGGTACAGGCGTGATCACCACGTCTATGAAATGCGGGATGGTGATCGTGATCACAAACCCGAGAAATGTATTATTTTAGAGTAAATTGTATTTTCAATTAGAAGATACTATGATAATTCAATCACAATTACTTGCATTTGTTGTTGTAGTTTTTTTTTCATAGCAGGCGTCTCTGATTTTGAATTCGTCAGTGAAATGTGCTCTAACCATAAATCTACCAAAAAGAATTTGCAAGGCCCTTTTTAAATATCTTGAATAGCAATCAAATTTTAACATAGAAGGTGGAAATAAATTAATTTAAAAGTTTAACTTAAATACGAGTTTTTAAGCATTTTCTCCTTTTTACATCGCCGCATTCTTTATTTTCCGCTTGAACCACAAAAACCGTTTCAATCTAAAAGTCCACTAGGAAATGCGGAAATCTGTCTTTATTTCATACCGTAGCATATAATTTAGTTTCACCAGCCCTTGACACCAGCTCGTAGCTCTTATCACATAGCATTTAAGTCCAATCTCGCCAAATTGTTAGTGCGTGATTTTTTGCCACAAACTCCTTGGGGGATACCCTTGCTAATAACATCGGAAATTGACAAGCTCCTATTGACTGGAGTTAAGGTTCACATTGGCCCATAATAAGTGAACAACAAACCCGTATATTAACTTGGTACGAAATAGCCAAGAAATTTCATAGATCAGTGAGTATGTATCAAAAGTTATGGAACCACAAGATCACAGAGCAGAGACTAGGGGTCAGTTAATATGCTGTTATTTTTAACCATTGAAACAAAGAAGTTCTTTTTAGACACGAAACCTTTCAAATATGTTTTCATGTGATATTTTGTCACTTAGGTTTGACGTCTGGTTTTTTTTGCTCGTTTAGGGCAAAAAAATAAACTGATACACTTGATTCTCAATTAGCGATCGGAAAATGCCCTTAAAAAATGAATGCCGGTAGAAAGCTTCAGTGGTCTTACAAATTAGAAGGATTTAACCTAATGTTTCGTTCGTAAGGTTCAATTTTCAATGTAATGGCTAAACATTACAACAACTGTTACGTAGACACAATCGGTGACATTTTGAACTCATTTTTGTTTTGTACTGTGTTGTATATGTTTTATCCTTGATTTGAAAACTTGGTCAGAATTGAGATAGAGAAGACGTTAATAATACTAATTCTGAAACAAAAATCCCTTAGGCTAGTGTCGTTTTCGAAATACCAAGCGTACTAGGCCGCTAACAAAGTTTCAATACGTGCGTAGATAAAAAAAACGGTATCTCGTAAGTATGTAACTTCCTCATACGCTTCACTAATAGATTCCACCAGATTCACCAATATCCAATAATGGACTTAAAAGGCTACCGAATCCAGGGTTCCTTACATTCAAGAGGTCTTTTAACACGCTGTAAGAAGAAACTTAGTGTTATTACTGACATTACAGTTAGCCTGAAAATAATACTATGATATTATTCTTAAAGCATATACGAATAAGGGTGAAAATAGGCTACAGTTTTGCTCGCGACTGTATACATTTTCAGTCTTCTTTATGATTATACGGCAGTTCTATAACTTTTTATTAGGGATGGTATGGCAATGGACTATTATGTATTAGAACGTTTTTTAAATATTTCCGTTCTTTACTGGCCAGTTATGCAAAATGGCGGCTATAGATGTTGACATTTAGTAGTGTGTACGTACACGCATAAGAGCTTGCTTGTGTGAGTCAGTATAAAGTGCCTCTATGCTATTTTTCTGTACACAAATAAAAACATTGCAGCACCGCTTCTCGTCCTATGGGTGCCGTAAGAAGCGTCTAAACGAGTTTTCCTATAATAAGACAGGCAGCAGCGTCATCTCGCTACTATTAGACAAACTGTGATCGCCAATCTGTTTGCAAAGCGAAGCGATTATGATACAATTCTCATTTTGAAGATGCTTACTTTTTTTTATATAAATTATGGGTTTGCTCTTGACTACATACTTAACTTTACGGTTAAAAAGAAGCCTAAGATGGAGCGAGCTTACCCAGAGGTACTGGTTCTCGCACACACCAGCGGAACACAGAAAAACTGTTTGGCGCTGGACTCCGGCAAGAGGGTGGTAGCATCCAGGCGGCCTCTTACGAAGCCTACCACCGCAAAGAGATCTGTTAGCCGTCATCAATGGTTAGATAACCAAAGATTCCGTTGCCCAGGGTGAACCACTAGGAGGTAGATCCCACCACCCCAAAAATCCCTACGTCCAGCAATGAACTTCTGAGGGCTGATCGATAATGACGTGCACAGAGGTAATTAAGACTTTCATAACTATCAAAGACAAATCTTTTATGAATTTAATCAGGTTTTCATTTATTCAGACCACCCAAAAAAAGGCCATTAAAACTGTAATATAAACAGGAAGAATGTTAAAAATTCTTTGCTGACCGTCGCTGAGTTTTTCACTTTGAAAGCGATTAGGCAGATATATTTCATGAATATTTTTATAACAGGCAAGAAGTTTGAAACAGTTTAATAGGGAACCTCCCAACATATTTAAAACGTTTAATTGTTTTCGAATGTTATGGTATACGAGGGGTCGAAGAATGAATTAAGAATTATTCTTAAAAAGTGATTTCATTGCCGTCGTGATTTATACGGCAAACAGCTGGGGATAGAAGCTCTTCGCAACGCAATGCATGCATTCAGGGATCTTTTTGTCTCTCTTACATACTTCCAGATATTGCTGTAAGTAATAGCATAGCCCATGCAACAGTGCCAAATTATCAGAAGAAGTTCAAAAATCATGTTATATGGTAGAAACTTAGAAGAAAAATGATATCATTTGGAAAATAAACGTCCTGCTTACACCCTAATATAACACCACCAGACGGCCCATTAATCGATCAATTTGTTAATCAACTAGAGGCTCTGATGGAAATTGTTCTAAAAGTAATAAGTTTCGGGGTGGTGGGATCTACCTCCGAGTGGTCCACCCTGGGCAACGGCATCTTTGGTTTTCTAACCAATGATGACGGCTAACAGATCCCTCTGCGGTGGTAGGCTTCGTAAGAGGCTGCCTGGATGCTACCACCCTCCTGCCGGAGTCCAGCGCTAGTTTAAGTAGGGTAGAAGTACTGTTTGTGGCCACTGTACCGTTTTTGGCCATTTATTGCTTATATAAAGATTAAAAATGAATTTATATTAATAAAGCGTTACAAATACGATTTATTTTAGTATGAATCTGCACAAATCTAACATTGTGATTTCCTATAAATTAATTCAAATGTCCACTGGCCAAAAACGGTGCTAAGGTGGCCCAAAACGGTACTTCTGCCCTACCTACTAAGCCACAATCTCGTGGTAATTAAATAAACTCGAATTTTGCTCGAGTTTGTGATCAGTGATCAATAACCCGCATTTGGCAAGCGTGGTGGCCTGTACTCAACATGGCTGTAGTAACAATACAATATAATACAATACACTTTTATTGCACCAAACAAGATACAAAGAATAATAATAATATGAAAACAGAAAATTGGTACAATAAGGCGGTCTTATCGCTGAATAGCGATCTCTACCAGACATCCTTAGGGTAACTAATATGAAGAATAGGGGTAGAGCTGTGCAAGAATAATATTACGACAAAATTTATACACAATATACATACATACATTCTGAAAATAAAAATAAATAGTACCTACTTAACTTATAAATAAATATATAAATAAAATACAACTATCTACGCAAACCTGAACCGATACACAGCATCAACGTGACAGGAATAGTGACTACACTCTATTTTTAAAGATTGAAAGGGACTCTGATTCTCTAACAGCAAGTGGTAAAGAGTTCCAAAGACGAACAGACTGAATGGTCAAAGATTGTGAATAGAACTGTGAAGAATGGGAAGGAAATGTGAGAAGTAGCTTACGAGACGACCGCAAATCACCCTGACTACCGGTGGATTGCAGAAATTGAAAACGTTCCTTGAGGTAAAGTGGAGCTTGAGGATGAAATAATACTGTAACTTAATTAAAATTATGAGCCCTTTGCCCTGTAGTGGGCTCATTATTTAAAATAGAATAACTACGCTTATTTTAGTGTATTGTTAGAAGAATACAGTCAAAGTAGTTAATTTGACATAAATGCTATGACAAAATATTACTGATGTTTGACGCCAAAAGCCATTAGTTACCAAAAACATCACTAATTATATTAACGTAGACACCGTGTCAGCGAAGCAAAACTAAAATTAAGCCATATTTAACATGGTTGGGACCTTTTAGGTGGCCGTTGGGAAACGCCCGCTATATTTTCACAAGTTAATGATAAATTAGTTAAGAAAAGTTTGGGAAACACAGGCGGTAGCGAGAGCGGGGTTTCATGATGTATGCGACTATAGTTTTTTTTTTTTTCATTAAATAACAGAAGAACAAATCTTGACAAACTAATGCAATCGCATCTAACGAAAATTGAAGTTATTTTAATTTGTATTTTTCTGTCGCTGGGTTTTGAAAATTAATTTTATCATCGCCATAAGTCGTAAGAGATGACTGAAGGGTTACATACTGCCAGAAGATGACTAGCCTAATGCCCGTCTACTTCGGCATCTTTGGTCTTTTTCCCATCATTAGCCATAAACTGCGATCGGCGACGCACATGTCGTAGTGTGGAAATTATAATAAATCCTCATTTGGTAAGTCTAAGGTTAAGCAATAGACTGATATAAGCTAGTGTCAATGATAGCATCAAACTAACGCTACCGCGGCCTCTCATATTCCACTGACTCGCGGACACCCATAACTCCCCAACTCCCTTTAGTTATAAGCATTACCCTCAATAATTATGTACCCAAAATGGTGGATAGTGGCCGGTCCCTCGGACTTAACGAGGTTAGCCAGGTGGGACCAGTGACAAATAGGATGACAAATCCATATACTCTTCACCTGAAATAACATGAAACTTTTAGGGAATCATAGTGTTTTACATTATCATCATTGACTTGCCCCGTTCACAGGTAATTTGGGGTCGGCGCAGTATGTTTTCTGCTCCCACACAATCCTGTCAGTCGTCATCAAGTGGTCTCTTCTCAATCATATCTTTTCTGACACAATCCATCCATCTCTTTTTGTCCATTTATCAGCAGTCATCTCTCTTTTAGTAAATGTGCCGAACTAGAATAGGTACTCAGCTTTCATAAGTCCATTGCTCGGTCCTAGGATTGTCCTATAGCTTTTAGTCGCCTCTTAGAATACCCATAGTACCTACCATAAGATAGGGGTAAGCTGTTCTGCTTTAGAATTACAAGGACAAAAACCAAAAAAAATTTTGTTTGATGGGTCAAAAAAGATAAGTAGTTGACAAATTTCAATTCAATTCAAAGCTGAGAGGAAATTATGAAGCGGAATCAATAAATATCAGAATATATTTCAAACCTGCTCCGCTTCTCTTTGATGGAAACCCCGCAAATAATACCTCCTTACTCCGAAAGCCATTGTCCCCAATTTCCTTTCTCATTATAAAAACAATCGCTTTTAATAAATATCGTTTTTTTTTTTCAATCAACAATCCCTTTCTCTTTAGACTTTAGCAGATTGCCACATTTTTATATTTAATGACTTATTGCAGGAAGAAACAAAGGAATTTAAACAAAGATACAGATATTTACATGCCTTTATTCCATATTTTTTACTCACTATTAAAGTTTATTGAGAGTTGACTTGATTTTTCTACAAGAATATCAAGAACCTGCCTGCCAGGAGTGGCAGTTACGGAAAAATCTTATGGAGAAGCCTAACTGGCACGAAGGACGATGGCTAAGAGTAGACAGAAGACAGTGTCCGTCTTCTTATAGTGGTATTCTTTTATCACCTTTAAGAACGCCTATAGGAAGAGAAGAGGTGGTGCCATTTTTATTCTTAGAATCTGGAAAATCTCCTAACCTATCCTAACCCATCCGCAGCGTGTGTTGCTTTTAGATAACTACAAAGGTCTACCACCACTACCAAAAACTAGTTTTAACTTTTTGGTCAATTTGTACCTACTTTAATAACGACCTCCGTGGCGGAGTCGCGTACACACCGGTTTTCAAAGTGTCGCCTGCTCCAAGGTCTCGGGTTCGATCCCGGACGGGTCAATGTAGAAAAAAGTGATTTTCTACTTTACCTTAGGTCTGGGTGTTTGTGGTACCTTCGTCGTTTCTAGTTTCCAAAATACGAGTGCTTTAAATAGTTATTCAAAATAACATCAGAATATGTGATGTTGTCAACATTTATTTAATTATTTTATTTATTTATTTGTTGCATATTATAATGTAAGCAATAAAGCTTATTTTAACCTATCTATCTCTTTTTTAAAAGTTACCTGTATTGTAGTTCCACTCAGATCATTGATCACTATTCCAAAGGCAAAGGCCCACGAATGCAAAAGTTGTTATTGATAAAAGAAGTACTTTTTGATTGGACTTATTTAACCCAATTGTCTCTATCCCTTTCACTCCCCTCAGTAAAGACAGCCCGTCCCACTCTCACCTCATCAAGATTCCGGTTACAACTCATCTAGTTTCCTTCCCTGTTTTATAAAGGAACATTTTTCTTAATGTACAGACGTCAGCACATCAGTCTTAACACTGGGGCATTTTCACGTCTTAGACATAAGGTGCGATTTTGCAACAGAACTGTAAAATTGACGTGCAGGCCACTATACAACCAGCAACACAAGTAAACCGATACTTTTTCTCTATTATAAGGTTGAAAATAGTAAGGTTTATTTGATGAAATATAGGGTGGTATTTAGTTAACACGGAAAATCATGTTAAAAGGCAAAAGGCAAATTAGCGGGCCGCTTTAGTCATTAAAACATTGGCAAAAAGGTTTTATGTTTTTATTTCTGTTTGTCGCGTAATTTACAAAGAATCGTGTTACGTTTGATATTGTTACAGCCCACAGACGTTACTTGTTGTGAGCATTTTCCTCTAATTAGGACAGCTGCAACAGTTGCTTAAATAGTTCCCTTTAAAAAGCAAAAGGCAATGGTCATATAAGAAAGAAAGAAAGAAAGAAACATTTATTTGTCGAGACCCAGAGTGCTAAGGCCGATAAAGGTGTACAGAAATAGGTAGCAAAATAAAAACAATAGGAATGAGATAAAAAAGAAAAGCACACACCCAATACAGTAACACAAATAAGTAGGACATGCCTACGAGTCTCAAGGTCCCGGCAGAAAGGCATCCACTTCAGCATAAGCTGTGCACGGGCACACAAAGTTGGTCTTCCTATGGAGCCACCGAGTGAAACATGGACAAAAAAAAAAGAAAATAAAAGTCGTGTGGCACTCGGAGACTGCCGCGGTAAAGCTATTGCATAGCATTTTTTATTAACTTATGCAATTAAAAAACTAAAAAGTATCACCCCTGTGCCGGTCGGAGTGGGGGGTGATAGGTTATTTTCGTTACGGAATTTCTGGATTTGGTCTCCACGCTCAAGGCCCGCGATAAAAGCTATGCAATAGCTTAAAAATATAAAAATATTAATAGCTTAACGAACACATGCCAACCTTAAGCCGTACATAAAAATAGTTTATTTCAAATAATGCTTCAAAATTTAAAGTTTTTCAAGTCTTACCTACCCCTTTTTTTTCCTTTTGACGAGCGTGAAAGTGCGGTATAAGTGAAAAAAGTAGAGTGGCATAGTTCAAAGTAGTTACAACTTAAGCCGTAGAATGATTTTATACCATGATGCAATTTCTAACACTTTCACATCCATATAGAATAAAACCGGCCAAGTGCGAGTCGGACTCGCGCACGAAGGGTTCCGTACCAAACGGCCAAAAAAATGGGTTTGTTGTATGGGAGCCCCCCTTAAATATTTATTTTATTTTGTTTTTAGTATTTGTTGTTATTGCGGTAGCAGAAATACATAATTTGTGAAAATTTCAACTGTCTAGCTATCGCGGCTCATGAGATACAGCCTGGTGACAGAGCGACGGACAGACGGACGGACGGACAGACGGACGGACGGACAGACGGACCGACGGACAGACGGACAGACGGACAGTAGACAGACAGCGAAGTCTTAGTAATAGGGTCCCGTTTTTTCCCTTTGGGTACGGAACCCTAATAAAAACTAGATACACTGTCCGATACAAAAATGACATCTTTAATATCCTCGATTGAATGATTGACGTTAACTTTATGTCAGTGTCAACTCCATAACCCAGCAAAATTATGTTGGCTTTCAATAGTATGAATATTGATGTCGTGTTGTAACTATTCAATTATTATGCATACATACATACCATATTCTCACGCCTCCTTCCCAACGGGGTAGGCCGAGACCAAGGGCTTCCATTTACTACGATCCTGGCATACATCTTTCATCAGCCAGACGACCATTTGGATCAGCGGTAGTAAACGCTGCTTCTGAGCCATGGGTCGCGGGTTCGATCCCCGCACAGTACAAATATTTGTGTGCATGAACATGTCTGTTTGTACTGGTCTGGGTGTTTTCTATGTATTATAAGTAAGTATTTACAAAAAAAAAGTATATAAGTAAGTTTATCGGTTGTCTAGTACCCCATACGACAGGGTACTTAATAGTACCTTAATTTGGGACTAGATGGCTCTGTGTGGCCTAGTGAGGCATGTCTTAAAAATAAAAAAAATAAAAATCTTTCGCTTCTTCCACATTCATCAATCTTTTCATGCATCGTGCAACCGTCGAGGTTTAAAGTACTCTTGACCTGACCTTGGTTCAGAACATCCCCGATTTGATCGCGATAAGTTCATCTAGGCCTTCCTCTTCCAACGTTCCCTTTCACACTCGTCTTATAGATCTGTCTAGTCATTCTTCTCTCATTCATCCTCTCTACGTGCCCAAACCATATAAACATCCCTTTCCCAATCCGTGTGACAATATCTTCTTTCACACCACACGTCCTCTTATCACACTATTTCTTATCCTGTCACTCAATTTCACTCCTAACATACTTCTTAGCGCTCTCATTTCTACTGCATTTATTCTACTTTCATGCTTTTTCTGCCATACCCAACTTTCACTTCCGTGCATGAGTGTTGGAACCAACACCCCTCTATGCACAGCCAGACGAGCTTTCGTAGAAATCTTCTGGCTATTCATAAAGGCGCGTAGCGCACCATTCACTCTGTTACCAGCATTTACTTTCCTTTCAATATCAATTACTAGCGAACCCGACAGACGTTGTCCTGTCTTAACTATGAATATTGCTTTACGAAATGGTTTAATTAAAACAAAATGTTACCCATTGGTTATTAGTATCATGCTTTATGTTATACAACATTCTGTATTTTTTTTTCTTTTGGCGGGTATATAAATAGTTTTGTTGGTATTCCGATCCGGTAACAGGCGACATATTACTGGCCATGTGCAAAAATCAGTTTTTTTTACCCTCTATTCGACGATATTAGCAGCACGCATTCTGTAAATGTTATGTCAAATGCCATACATTAAAAAAGTTTAAATTGTCAAAAGCGATAAGGTTACATAACAAATAATTTAGTATGGTTCTTAAGCTTTCTTAAATTTTCTATCTTTCCGCGCAATTTTCTCAATTTTTTCTTTCATAAGAACATTCTCCTGGTAATAACAAACAAAACAAAAAAGAATTAGCGAAATCGGTCCAGCCGTTCACGCTCATTTTAAAAGAAGCAGAGTAACATGTTTTCGCTAAGGTGATAATAGATGGCGCACCCTTACATCGCGGTAGTGTCACGACTTGTCTTAACCACTAATTGTTGGTCCGATGGCTCAATTTAACAAACTCACCTTCCAAACGATAATTATAACTAATCACGTTAAAAAGACTGAACAGACCAGAATGAAATTAGGCAGGGAGGTTAAGCTACTTTAAAACCCAGAAAAACCGTCATGTTTTTAAGCAGTGGTCGTCTAAGGGTAAAACTGACATAGTCCACTTTTTATCCTAAAAAACTGTTACAATGGGATAGAATAATTATTTTTACATCATGGGAACTAAATCGCGAGTAACAGCTAATACTCTTATAGGATTACTAAATGATTAGCGTACTAATAACAGATACATTAAAAAGAGGAGGCCTCTACAAGGATGTGTCTTAGACAAGAAACCTATGATAGTGAATAAGAAATTATAATTCAATTACCTTTACATCTACATGAGACGGAAGCACCATACTTTACATCTGAATTTTCCTAAAATTTTAATCATTTGTGTAATATCTCTAACAATGATGAATATGTTTACCTGTACTAAGTTTTTATAGTGTCATTTTTTTTATTTATCTTTCAAATTCGCAATGATCACATAATTACATTTAAATACAACATTTCTTAAAAGCATACATAAGATAGGGCTTTGTTTTTAGGCCAATAGAAACAAAATTGACATATCACACACTGTTCCACATCAAGTATCAACTAATTCAATTAATACATTAGGTACGATCTCTGCTGAATGTCACAAAATTAATCTACATACATAATAAGCAGGGAATGTATTAGGTTGTCTCACAAGGAGGCGTAATACTCTTATCCTCCCGGATTAAATTGCTTGGGCTTAAAACAGAAATACAGTTGGGTTGTATGGCGTAGTTCAATAAGAAATATAAATGACAGTATGCAGAAAGCATATGTATTTTATTAACTTTGTAAAAAGTTACGCAAGGTTTGCTTCAGATAACTGCGGATAATTGCCCGGGGAACTGCAGATGATTGCCCGGGGTAACAACGCCCGGGGCGTTAACCCGTAGTTCTGAATAACTGAATGTCTAAATGTATCTCTTTTACTTATAGTTGATTTTTTGTGTGCAATAAAGAGTATCTATCTATCTATCTATCTATCTAATGTCACGAAGTGTGGTTTACGGCCATTTCCAATAACCTATCTATCTTCAGTTTTGGCATATCGGAGATAGGAAACAGTTTCTATCTCTGTTTTTGCCGTCCAGAGAAACAAAGACAGAAGTTGTTTTCTATGTCCGGTATGCCAAAACTGAAGATAGATAGGTTATTGGAAATGGCCGTTAGTGAGTAGGGTGAAACTACAAACGAGCCTGTTGAAGTTTCTAAACATGAAACATTTTGAAATGTGACATTCGATACACTTTTGTTTCTCTTCCTATTGTTCTCTCGGATCTTGTGTTGCGATGTACGTTGTCTTAACAATATATATCTGAGTTCATCCTGTGGTATGCGTTTAATGTATCACTCCTATCAGAGCCTAACATACGTTTGTGTTGTTCCCCGCTGTAGCTTAATAGGCGTACAATCATTCCCTCTGGTCTGGTCCAAAGACTGGCAGGTTGTTAACTCCCGCACCCATGTTCTAGACCTTCAAGTGGAATTTCTTAAGTCAAGCGGCGTCTTCCTCCAAAAAGTAAGTCGTGAGACATGCGCACTAACGTGTCTACTCTCACACGTGATGAAGTGTAGGGACATCTTCGTGTGAGGATTTTCCCTTTGCGTGAAGCCGGCAGTGACAGGCTTCACTCAGTATAAACAGCCGAGGGACCCATTCGGTTTTTGGGGGGTATATATATTTATGGCATAATCACCACGCTTGCCAAATGCGGGTTGGTGATCACAAACCCGAGCAACGTTCGAAAATTCGAAACTATTTTTGCCCGACCCGGGGATCGAACCTGGGACCCCGAGATCTTGGACCGGTATTTAAACCACTAGACCAACGGGGCGTTACCACTAGACCAACGGGGCGTTACCACTAGACCAACGGGGCGTTACCACTAGACCAACGGGGCGTTACCACTAGACCAACGGGGCGTTACCACTAGACCAACGGGGCGTTCAACATCAATGCTGTGGTAACATGAATTCAATGATGGAGGCCTTTTCCCTGCAGTGGGATGATTATAGGCTGTTACTTTTTTATATTTATGGGAATAAAATAATATATTCTGTGGGGAACACATCATAAGTCTCGGCCTTCCCCCGTGACTGGCGAGCCAAAATGCTTCAAATAAAAGCGTCAGTGGGACTTACTTTTTCGTAGGTAAAAACTATGTCATATCTGCCCATGGTAACCTCATGCTGTCAGTTCCAAAATTATATATATGTGTAGAAATCTCACAATCTCACTTAGGCTGGTCCAATCCAATCAGCAAAAAGCTTTTTGGCCGTCTAAAGATATCCCATTTTGTTTCTAAAACGTTAAGGGAATTTAGGCTTGGTTAGTGGTTTAGCTAACACAGTTACTAAGTTATTCCGAAAGTATTTTGTAGTAATGTAATACAGTTACGTTTAATCTGCTTTGAGAACTCTAAAAAATCAACAGTCGACAAAAATGATGACCTAAGTAGAATACAAAATAAAATTGTTCGAGAAATAGAAAAAGATTCATTATAATCTCACTAACAATTAAGTAATGTGAAATGAATATGAATGCGAAAGGTTAGGAACCTTGTTGTTTGTTACCCAATGAATGACACAAGAACGGCTGAACATTTTAGCTGATAGTGAAATTTGGCTCGCAGATATCCTGAAAAACTGTACGGTTTCTATGGGATACTTTCAAAATCAAAATTCCACGCATACGAAGTCGAAATCAATTAATGCTTATAATCAATAAACTCACATTTCTGATTTACACGCGACAATATAATAAGATCTAGTAAATACACAGTCTGCTACAAAAAAGACACTTAAACCTGTATTCTAGAACGTCGCTCAAGCGCAGTTTGAACTCAAATCATCTAATCATTGCTTGAGTGAAGAATCAACACTCGAGTACGTTACTTATTCTACAACGCATTTCAAACTAGTATCAGTTGAATCGAGGGTCAAAGTAGATTAAGGGAGAAATTCCGATTTGTCTATGATATAAGTCTGTTTTCGTGTACGAGTTATTTTTTCCGAAAATACGATCGTAATGATCAATATATCCTCGAATATATTTAATGGATCCATTGCAAAAACAGTCAAATTTAGGTCAAATCTCTACTCAAGCGTGGTGAGAAGGTCTCTTGAGTAAACACAGATCAAATCTTTACTCAGCGCCGATGGCGCTTGAGTGACGTTTTAGAATAAGCATAATCTGTGATCAGCGAATCTGTGCTCAAGTACAATTTTAGAATAATATCTCGTCTTAAATCTAGTTTTAAGTCATGATTTATGCTAGAGCGATATTTAGAATACGGGCCTTATAACCATAAGTGTCCTCGCTTAAAGGAAACAGTTTCTATCTCTGTTTTTGCCGTCCAGAGAAACAAAGACAGAAGTTGTTTTCTATCTCCGATATGCCAAAACTGACGATAGATAGGTTATTGGAAATGGCCGTTAATGTCAGTGTCAACTTTCTAACCATCATGTGCACCATCATTATGTCAAATGGGTGTACACTTACGGCCGGTCCCAATAATCTATCTATCGCCAGTTTTGACATTTCAGAGATAGCAAACAGTTTCTATCTCTGCTTTTGCCGTCCAGAGAAACAAAGACAGAAGTTGTTTTCTATCTTCGATATGCCAAACCTGAAGATAGATAGGTTATTAGGACTGGCCGTTAGTAAGGACACTTTTTTCAAGTTGATTGTCTAGTTTTGTATCAATCAGCATCAAATCATATAATATTTAGACCACGAAATACAAAAACGAGTCATCTCAAAAAACGACATAATTATCTCCCCACACTCGCACAAAAGAAACGTATTAGCGGAAATTTAGACGCCCCTTGAGTGCGGGTACGCAAAGACCCTCAAGGATCAAAGAGCAATTTTTAGGGGACGTTTGGCAAAAACAATAACGTCTTACAACTCGCCGGTATGAGGTCGTGATCGCAATTACCTTTCAGATTTGACGAGGAATGAGGTTATTGGGTAAAACACACGTTTTGATGATAATTAGGTGGTTTTACGGTGGTTTAATTGAATCAAAGAAAAGACTAATTAGTAACTAACTCATTAAGTATTCAGAAGAACTTGTGGGCTGCTAAAATTTCCGTCTGTTAAGCCTTAACTAAACACATCAGGAGATTTTATAGACTGTAATCATTTAAAATCTGTTTTATTTCTGCAAATAGGCCCAAAGAGGTTAAAATCAGTTAAAATCAGTTTTATTTCTGCAAATAGGCCCCAGGAAGCGCTTTTACACGTCCCAATATTTAAACCTACCACTGCTTCAGGACAAGTCTGGGCTAGTGCCGTGAAGAAGCAGCGCAAGCAACTCGGTCACTATTGTCAGCCTCTTTTTAAATACATTTATACAAAAGTTTTACTCCTACAGGATCATAAGACCGCAGGTAGTCGCGATAACAATAAATTTCAATTGTGTCTGGAATAACATACAATTAAGGGGTTAAGCAAGTACGAGGTGGGACAATTTAATGCCATACATTTCTATCATTTAATAAATTGCCCTTTTTCATTAAAAATCGTTAGTATGCAACGGTCTGACCGCAAAAATAAATCATGCGATTCGCCATAATAGTAGGCGGGTTTGAACTGGTGCTTAAGATGAAGATGGTTATGCGAAAACCATGAACGCGAGTTAATTCCGTAAATTTTACTTTTATTATTTTATTATTTGTCCACTTCGAGGTTAATTCTACCGCAAACAATTAACTTAACTTATGAAGAAAATTCATTATCTCCTACAATTAAGGGAAGCGTTGAGTTATTTCGGTAAAATCAAAATAGTGTTCGCGTAAACTCAAGAAGACAGTAAGACCCGAGTTCACCAACACTTAAACAGCCGGTAAACAAAGAGTGATGATTAATTTGACACAATTCCCATACAAAATATGTCAAATAGTATTTTAAACTCTGTTTAAACGCTGTTTAAACTTAAACGTCTATTGGTGAACTCGGGCCTAAGTCAACGTTTTTTTTTTTAGTTTTGGGGTGGTGGGATCTATCTCCTAGTGGTCCACCCTCGGCAACGGCATCTTTGGTTTTCTAAACAATGATGACGGCTAACAGATCCCTCTGCGGTGGTAGGCTTCGTAAGAGGCTGCCTGGATGCTACCCTCCTGCCGGAGTCCAGCGCCAAACCGATTTTCTGTGTTCCGCTGGTGCGTAGAAGAACCAGTAGCACGCTCCATCTTAGGCTTCTTCTTAACCGTATAGTTAAGTATGTAGTCAAGAGCAAGCCCATTAATTATTTTAAAAAAACTTGTAGTGAAATTTTATCAAATATGTCTTAACTTTTTGGTGTGATTTAACAATGCCGCACGTAGGAAATACAGCGCCATTTTCTTTTAAAGCAAAATATTGGGTAGTACCCTTTTTCCACTGAACCCTGAAGGCGGCTTACGTACACAACGAGGTGTAAAACTGAATGCATAATTACACACGTCCTACTTTCTTTTGCGAATGGGGAAAAATAAAGAAAACAATATTTGTAATAACATTTATATAAAGAGGAAAATGTCTCTGGATTTATTTTGCACTGTTCGTACATCAAGACAGAAGCCGAGAATCGACCTAAGTGGAGTGCATTTGGAGAGGCCTATGTCCAGCAGTAGACTGCAATAGGCTGATGATGATGATGATGATGATGATGTTCGTACATAGCTAAAAGTTCAAATATAACGTTTAAAAAGAAAACAATTAAGAGAACTTTAAATAGTTTCCTAACATAACGAACTCTGTGGAGAAGTGGCGTAAACACTGGTTTTCCAAGGTGTAAGGTCCCGGGTTCGACACCCGGAAGCGTCAAAGTAAAAATAAAAGGTGTTTTTCCACATTTTCTCGCGTTTGGGTGTTGTGGTACCTTTTTTATTTCACGAGTGTTTTCAATAGTTACTTACTAACTTTAGGATCGGAACAACGTATGTGATGTTTTCCACATTTATTTATTTACTAGCTGTTGCCCGCGACTTCTTACGCGTAAATTTCTGTTATTATGATCGCGATTAAGAAGTTCACAATTAAATACTCTATCGGCCGGTTCCAATAACCTATCTATCTTCAGTTTTGTCATATCGGAGATAGGAAACAGTTTCTATCTCTGTTTTGCCGTCCAGAGAAACAAAGACAGAAGTTGTTTTCTATCTCCGATATGCCAAAACTGAAGATAGATAGGTTATTGGAAATGGCCGTTAATCAACAACACATTTATTTGGATAAGGATTAATATTACCTATGTTGATAAAACTCTATGGCAAATAATTGGCAATAATGTCATAAAAAAGGTTATAGTGAGTCAATCTTAAAAGATAGACATATACCGTCGGGGATATTTTTTAAAATCATTTACAGGGACCATTCTTTCAAACATATTTTTTGGGTAACTTGAACCGTTCACGCAGCGCACGCAACGAAAGCCTTCAAATATGAATCATTTTCCCCGTTTTTGAAACATTTTTTACTGGTGCTTCGCTCTTATTATTGTTATGTTATATAGCCTAAAGCCTTAACCGATAAATGGACTATTCATCACAAAAATATTTTTTCAATTCCAACCAGTACTTCCTGAGATTAGCGCGTTCAAACAAACAAACAAACAAACTCTTCAGCTTTATAATATTAGTATAGATTGTTAACTTAGTGTCGTTGTAGGGCTTAACCTACTTACGCCCGTAACTTTTACATACTTACGGGCAAGAGCGATCTGTTGGTAGGTCTTGGCTAGAGGCCACAAGGGCGCCTTTATACTCAGACCTTGGCTCAGCCCACCACCCAAGATGTGGGTAAAAGAGAAACATCTAAACATGTGATTGTGTCTACCGAAATGAAAAACACACGCAGAGGTGGCTCTCTGACGGATTTGGTGACTAAAACCTAAAACTAAATAACTCCTCGCCCGGCATGCGAGGAGATACGGGTTCGAGTACCACCTGAGACTTAATTTTTCAAGTTTAAGACGCTGACATGAGCCAAATTGAGCACAATGAAGATTGTTTTGCTTTTAGCCTATGGCTCGTATTGCTGCCAAATGCTATGTAGTTGTAATTGATCATATTTTAGACCAGGTGGCTGTTTCCAAAACACGATTCTAAAAACTTTTCTCGATAGAAAAAATCTCAAAGTAGCCTCTGAAAATACATAAATTACCATTTTTCTCAGCAGTCCGTATAACAATGATAATAAAATTTTGCTATATTGTATATTACATGTTGCTTAAGCAAATAGCTGATTTAGATTTTTAATAAAATGGCAATTTTAATATACTTTATTTGATATTTTAGCAATTAAATTGCAATTATAATATCAGTATATAAACTTGAAAAATTTTTCAAGTTTATATACTGGCAATTTTAAATTGCACAACCAATTTTGTTGCTTGGCACTTAGGCCCTTCTATTCCATGCGCTTTTTCTCTGTCACTTCTACGAGAATCGACAGTGATAGCTGTGGCGCGATCCAAAGAAATTCAAAGACGAATAAATTTGTGGGCGTGTTCATTGCTCAAGGTCATCGGCTGCAGTCAGCGTCTTAAGTACTGATATTATAATTGCAATGGGGACAACCGTTTCTTTGCTCACCAGTTGGCGCCACTGTAGACTGAGGTCCGGAGGTATAGCTGTCGAAGGCGATCGGCGCCGAAACAAAGTGTTATCTTGAATCTAATTAAGGTTATATTGTTTATAAATAACTATCTTGATATCAACAAACTAACTTCTGAAATAGTTGCTCTTCAGGCCGCCTATTTTTGCGCTTTTTCTTAATTCCGCTTTTAAAGCGTTCACATTAATCGTCAAATAATCCATATTTGCGATATTTTACGAAGGAGATCACTTTCCAGCAGGTAAATTAAAGAAATTATAATTTATGCAACAAATTCCGCTAAAACCAGTACAAAGTGAATGATATTGGACCTCACGCGACACTAGCGCCTCTAGTGGCAAATTCACTAGCGATAGCCCCCATTAAATTGCTTAAATATCCTGTAAAGTATTTTAAACTAAGTACTTTGTTGGTTTCTTAGTATACGTAACTAAGCAAAGCTTTAAATTGTAAGTAACGTTGTAGTTACTGCCTACAATCATCCGAAGGCAGGCAAAAGCCTCCATTACTCAATTCATTAATTTTATTTTTCTATTTTATTTAGAAAAAACTAACAGCTTTTACAAATTACAAAATTGTGGCGAGTAAAATCTAAAAGTAAGGCCAATAACAGGTTCTCCTTATAATAACAGATGGTAACAGTTGTGGTAACTAACATGTTACCACAACAATGATGGTACTGGTATAATCACTACGCTTACCAAATACGAGTTGGTGTTTAAACCCGAACAATGGTCGAAATTTCGAAAATTTTTGTTGCTCGAGCCGGGGCTCGAACGCGGGACCCTGAGATCTTGGCCTGGTATTCAAAACAACCAGGGCATTAATTTGTGTTCAAAGTTTCTTAACAACTGTAGCCCAATCAATAACGGTAAGTTGAACTTACTCACAATACAGTAAACTCATACAATACGTCAGAAAACAGGCACCTGTCAGGTTAGAAGGATGATAACTACCTGCCAGCATTTCTTGTCCATTTAGGATATCGACAACTTAGTGAAACATGCCTTGTGTTTTGGTACGCCTTAAAGTTTTCGCTTGCAGGTTCTAAAGTTTGGGAAAACAAGGAGTTCAGGACTGTTTTAAGGTAGCCCAGCCATTAATACGACTGTGATGGGGCAACCAGGTGACGGAATAAAGAGGACTGTTAGGTTAGGTTAGATTAGGTTGTATAGGTTTCCCGAGGGAGTTTTGGGTCTCCTACCGGGCGCGTCCCCAGGTGGCGGATAGGGGAACGCCCTCCAGACATGGAGGGTACCGGCCATTTGGCAGGCGCGGACCAAAACCCACACGGGAGGCGCTTCCAATGGGCTTGGGCAGCCCGCTGTTGAATGAGTCTCCAGACGGTGGTAGCGGGCTTCGGCCCGTGGCCTGTAGTGGCCGTTCGTACTGGAGGGCGCGACGGAGGACGCGACGACTTAAATACTAATCGAGAGCCTTGCGCGGGGTGAGGTGATATACACAAGATCGCTAAAAATAATAAAGTTATTCTTATAATAGCAACTATGAAACAAGCGTGGTGATTATGCCAGTACACCCATCATTGCAGTGGTAACTTGAATTCAATGATGGAGGCCTTTTCCCTGCAGTGGGATGATTATAGGCTCTTACTTTCCTACAACTATGAAGGTTTGAATCAGTATAATCTTGCTTCATCATCATCAACACCAGTCCACTGCTGGACATAAGCTTCTCTTAAAGGAGGACTTTTTTCTTAGTCATAATCGCTATTCTTGGCATCGCCGTAACATTCAGCGCACATGCAAGCACCTACAAATTCCGGCTAAATAAAGTCATTAATTACCCTGTCTTTTGTCTTATATGTAATATACTTATTCTTTTCATTATCTCCAGTACATTAGCAAAACAATACTATCTGTATCAAGCCTCGGGCTTTAAGCGTTATCCCGGGGCTAAAGGGGATTACCCCGGTACAAACACTAATATATTCCGAGTCGTATGCACACTTATCTGGAACAGAAACCAATTTAACTGAGTAGTATCAAATTTGCTATGGTCTAGACTAGGTTTATTCTAATTTAAGCTTAAAACATTGTACTTTAATGTTTTTTTTAGTTTGTATTGCTATTTGACCAACAATTTTATTTCTTATCATCTAAATATACAACGTGTTAATAAAATAACGCAAAACTTCTCAGGTGGTAGAGAAGCCCATGAAACAGAACAACTTTTGTTCTATAACTTTCACGATACCCATAAAAATATATTTGATTTTTCATACAAACTGATCAGCTGACCGAGTCAGTTAGTATGAAAATACAAATATATTTTTTTGCATTTTGGGAATGTTGTAGAACAAAATTTGTTCAGTTTCATTTGGCTAAGCTACCACCTCAGAGGCTTTGCGTTATTTCATTAACACGTATACAACAAAGTCTTATGTTCTAGGATTTTTTGGATGTAACATTACTGGGATATCAACATCTGTAGTATTTTTGCAGGAAAGAGTAACACATACTCATAATTATGTCATACAAAGTTTCGCGTTTCCAATATAAGTAAGGAAGTGGGTACATACTACATCTTATTACGAATATCCGAAGCCCAGCTTTGAAACGGATTCAAGTTCATTCATTTGATAAACCATATCCCACAAGATAATGGTCGGATCTTTTAGGGCAGAATCAATTCGACCCTCGCCGTCTTGAAGGTCGCGAACAATCCTTTAACAACGTGAAGCTAGTGCTGTAACTTAGTTACTAAGTGGAACTTTGGGAGTTCGGTTGGTAAACGGTAAATATACCAAAAGCTCTTTTCTCCTTTTTGAAACTTGGATAGAGAGGGAATGTATATGATAAAAATCGATTACCGAAAAGAATGTACACGCATCACTAAAGAATGGCTGCAACGTTTGGATAGTTTTTTTTTTGTTATACGTAACTTCATAAGGGTAAAAACTGTTTTATATATATCAACAATAAAAGTGTAAAAAGAGTTAATTAAGGCGACTAGAGCTAAGTGCATTGATATAATTCTATTACTTCTAAACAAAATCAATTCTCAAAAAACTACAACAGTATCATTTTAGCAACTAACCTGTAGTGTTTATTGAAGCACTGTTACCTACTTTTCATTCTGCCATTCTTTCGTATTGTACATTATTGCTAAAAGCGGTCGTTTGTGGCGTTAGCGATAAATTCGACTTTATAAACAACTAAAAGAAAACTTTACTGTGATTCAATAAATACTAGAGGTAATTTGCTAAAATGATACTCTTGTAGTTTTTTGAGAATTCATTTTACTTTATTTGATATTTTTGCAACTTAATTGCACTTATAATATCAGTATATAAACTTGAAAAATTTTGTATTGTCTCAGGCGGGAACAACATTTTTCAAGTTTATATACTGATATTATAAGTGCAATTAAGTTGCAAAAATATCAAATAAAGTATATAAATAGCTGTTTCATCTTAACTGACTGTCAAACATCTGCAAAGATGTTTCTTTCGGGTGTTAAGGGTGCAAACTCCTAACATTTGATGAAACAACGCTGGCTCACAGCGTAAGAATATGCTTGAAAAATTCGCGCCGTGTCGCAGTGTCTCGGTGTCCTAATGGTATGGCGCCCGCCCGGCATGCGAGGAGATGCGGGTTCGGGTCCCGCCTGAGACAAAACAAAATTTTTCAAGTTTAGAATTGATTTTCTTTAGAAGTAATAAAATTAAATTAATTGGGATCAGCACTTAGCTCTAGTAGTCCCCTTAACATGTTCATAAACAGAACGTTTGCTTGCAATATCTTTCTTTTTAAATCAGTGCAAATTCATTTTCTAAGCCGGAAAGGAGTAAGTTGAAGAAGGAACGATCACTTAGGTACAATTTTTTGACGTTTCGAGAGGACAGATTTGAGTTATCTTCACTTCAGCCTGGAAACCAGTTATTAATGATGCAAACTACACGAAAATTATATCAGAAAAAGGTTATATATAACAAATAGAGTTCATATATAAAAAATAACAATTTATAAAAACAATAAACTCATCAAATCCACGTCTTGAGACTGTGCTCAAGATATTTTGGTAGTTGAATCAAAGATTCGTTTCCAATTAAACTTTTTTACTTAAAATTCTTCATTATCATCATCATCAGCCTATCACAGTCCACTGCTGGACATAGGCCTTTCCAATTGCACGCCACTTAGGTCCTCGGCTTCTCGCATCCAGCTCCTGCCAGCCACCTTGCGCAAATCATCACTCCACCTGGCCCGAGGGCGTCCTACACTACGTTTGCCGAGACGCGGTCTCCACTCACTTAAAATTCTTTATAGATGGTATTTTTCTGTAATGTAAAGACGCTTTTGAACTACATTGAATTTCGGTCGTACTCTTCAACACCCTGCTAGCTATCGAAAAGATAAAGAATTCGTCGAAGTTTCTACCCATAGGAAGACCCAGTTTTTTACGGTTTGTACTGCATCATTGAACACCCTATTTATACCCAGAATTACAGCAATGTTCGCAGATCCTCAAATCGCACTTGCCGTAACTCTTTAATATAAATTATTCGAGGCGCGTTCTCCTAAGAATGCGCGGATTTATGAACCTACGTGCTTAGTCCACGGTTATGGTGCAAGATAAAAGAAAAGAGACAGTCTGTATTTGTTTTGCATTTAAAATTGTTTGTTTTCTTAAATAAACGATTTTGTTTGCTTTACATAACAATGAATAATAAATATTTTTAGCAAAGCATTATAACCTATTAAGTGAAGTTACTGAGCGTGAGAGTCAGCGTCAAATCAGAGGTTTAAGTTTTATTTTCAGATCTGCAGATACGATTTTTGTGTGTGTGTGTGTGTGTGTGTGTGTGTGTGTGTGTGTGTGTGTGTGGTGTGTGTGTGTGTGCGCGTGTGTGTGTGGTGTGTGTGTGCATGCTAATAGTGTAGAGAAGACGCTCCTAGTGAAGAGATAGTGGATTTTATTTCCGGCACCATCATTCCCACCAATATATTTTACCATAATCGCCATCTTGGCCATCGTAGTTTTCCCAACTGCTGCTCGTCTTCTTTTAGCTAAAATATACTTACGAGTAGGTACGAAACTCGACCAAAACACATTTTTTACCCAGTAAACCTTATCAAATTCCTACACACAAGATAAAATTCCACTTTCCTTTGCCTTAAACCGGGCGTTAGGTCCAGGATTACTTCAGAGCACTCCGGATTGGCCCGAAAATTGGGGCGAATTGAGAGAATGAGGCTCGAACCGAGATCCGAACGGTATTCTTTGCCAACCATTTCGTGTCTAAACCCTGTTGTCAAATGAAACTGGAAATTTACTGAGGATTGTTCTGGTGACGTGAGGATTGTGAAGTAATCGGTTTTTACAGCTAGCGATCCGCCCGCTGGTTTATCTGGTTATGTAAAGCTAAAAACAATAAAAATATATTTTGTTTTTAGCGTATTTGTTATTGATTCTCCATACAAACTTCCGCCCCCTTTTGGCTCCATCAGAAGATAATTTTTGGGGTGTAAACTAAACTGTGACCTTTCCCGGGATCAAAACTATATCTACCTATATCAAAATGGTTCCCTGGTTTCTTTAAAAATTAGTGCTACGAGTATCATATCGATTGATTTACCGGTAGATTGATTTAGATAAAATTGAGTGCAGATAAGTCTGAGTCCCGGGAAATGACAAAGCATAGTTTTTATCCCCCAAATCATCCTTTAAAGGAGTTTCCACTCTCTTGTAAAGCAATAATTTCTCAACCGATTTTGATGACCTTCGGTATAGAGTGTAAGGCCCAGAAAAGTAATACAAAAGCTTTTTTAGTAGTAGCCCTTGAAATAATTTCTTCGCGGTCCAATCCTCGTGGAAGCTTAGCTTCAAACAAAACTGCACAACTATAACAGTTCATAGTTGCATTAATCATTTCCACAGCTCATGTATGACCGATATTTACACTAGATCAAACTCTTGAGCGGCATGAAAATAAACTACCATCAATCATTCGCAACCAAACGAGTTTCCATTAAGGTTTTATCTTTGCATATTGCTTGCAAACAGTTAGGATTGTTACTCACTGGATTACTCAATCTGATACAATAGAACTTGAGGCCAAAATAAGCTTTAACTTAATACATATTTGCAACATGCATGTTTACAAATATAAAAATAAATTAACTATTGGATGGAACGAACGAGGAGTAGTTAAAAAGTGGTAAGGAAAAGAGATGTTCGCTGCAAATAATTAAAAACAGAAAAACGAAATGACACACTTTTAAGGGACAATACTAGAAAACAAAAGAAAAAAGGAAGAGGAAGACAGAGGCCGAGAAGAACCTATACACAGCGAATGACGAAAAAATGATGTATACAAAACTAAAAATTCTAGCGGAATCCCCTGGCATGAATGGAAATAGCTCTACGATAAGAGCAAAGCTCTTTTCAAGGTTGAAATTACTGAATAGGTAAACCCACAGACTGCTTTAAATCTAAGTGAATTTAGAAAAGATGGCGCCCTAAATTGACCCAAAGGCAATCGAACCTGGTCTTCTACGTATACGCGGAGCATCGCACCACAGTACCAACCACGATGTTATTAATTGTAATGTCAGGAACAAACAGAAAATGGATCGTGTATAACCAGCCTCACTTCACTGACTATAAGTCACGCACTTTGAAAATTAGCCTACAATTTGTATACGTCAACGTTATAAAACAAAGTAATTTGTGATTTCGATTGACATTCAAACATCTTGTAGATCTGCCAACTACTAACTCATGTATTTATTCAGGTGCTTGGAGTAGAAAGAACAGGTTCCATTGAAATCGTTTGATTTGTTTTCTTCGTTTTTAGGGTTCCGTACCCAAAGGGTAAAAACGGGACCCTATTACTAAGACTTCGCTGTCTGTCCGTCTGTTCGTCGCTCTGTCACCAGGCTGTATCTCAAGAGCCGCGATAGCTAGACAGTTGAAATTTTCACTAATTATGTATTTCTGTTACCGCAATACCAAAAAATATTAAAAACAAAATAAAATAAATATTTAAGGGGGGCTCCCATACAAATAAAAACGTTTTTTTTTTTTTGCCGTTTTGGTACGGAACCCTTCGTGCGCGAGTCCGACTCGCACTTGGCCGGTTTTTTGTATGATCTGGTTGATATCGTTTATTAACTTTCGTTTGACAATGTTAACGTCTACATTTTTTATTTTTTTTATAGTGAATTTCCACCCTAAGTAGATGAAAAACTAGAGCCAGACTGCTTTTCCCCCACGGCTTTTCTACGCAGCGCAGTTATAATGTGAGGAAGTGAAAGCTACCCACCCGTTTCCACCAAATGTATGCTACGTGGAATGACTGATTGGTGGATATCAAACTCATCTATAATCTTTAATAGATATCACTCACATCTACTCAGCATCGAAATCATACGTTAACCTGCAAACTGCTTTTATCCTTAATCTTAAATCTCCAAACGAGACAGCAAACCGGCATAGTGCGAATCGGACTCACGCAGGATGATTTCCGTATCTTAACTAAATAATTAAACCTATTTACATTTAAAGTTAACGTACGACTAAATACTTATCGTGAATATTTTAAGGGTCATTAAAATTGCGAAAAAATCATGTTTGTTGTATGAGAGCCATTGTATTCTGTTTTATAGCAACAGAATACATCATCTGTGTAAATTTCAACTTTCTTATTATAACGATTCATGAGATACAGTCTGGTGATAGACGGACAGCGCAGTTTCAGTACTAGAGTCCCGTTTTACCATTTGGTTACCGAACCCTAACAACTGATACTATTATTGAAAAACAAGGCACAAGCTATTTCATTCTTTCCACAATACGTCTGTCTGTCGGGGCGCCCTCTTGTCACCTCCATAATGAATTTAGGACACGTATTTATTCCCGAAGGAAGGCCCGGAATACAATTTGATGGAAAATTGGAGGTTGTGTCGCTAATTAAAAGGTGCTGACAAATTGAGCCTTTCACGCTTGCGAAGTGGAAAAATAACAGGAATTCTTGCCTTAATCTTTTGACCCAGCAACAGGACAGCAAAGATAAAAGGGTTACGATTTTTCGCGTTTTTATATTTGTTAA
Source organism: Anania crocealis (assembly GCA_949315895.1). NCBI lineage: Eukaryota > Metazoa > Arthropoda > Insecta > Lepidoptera > Crambidae > Anania > Anania crocealis. The sequence continues at coordinate 8,519,673 of OX438873.1, read as the reverse complement.
CGCCCCATTGGTCTAGTGGTTTAAATACCAGGCCATGATCTCGGGGTCCCAGGTTCGATCCCCGGGTCGGGCAATACGTTAACCTGTTTCGAATTTTCGAATTTTCGAACGTTGCTCGGGTTTGTGATCACAAACCCGCATTTGGCAAGCGTGGTGATTATGCCAGTTCCCATCATTGCAGTGCAACTTGAATTCAATGATGGAGGCCTTTTCCCTGCAGTGGGATGATTATAGGCTGTTACTTACTTACTCATATTTGTACAGACAACAGCACGTCAACCTACTACAAAACGTTAAATTTTCTCAAATGATATTGATCCCTACTTGTTGGACTTAAAGTTGAAAATCAATTCAATGACCTTTAACTTTTTGAGTCGGTTGGTTCAACTGACGTAGTCTGTACATATGCGGTATTATACAGAAATTAATAATTTATAAAATATAATGAATTTTAACCACCTTCCAAAATGTTTATAGGCGTTCAGTATCGTATTTAGTTATGAAGTAAAAAATGTAAATCAAGTTTTCACCCGAAAACTATTTTTCGCAATATAGTTTTCAATTTTTACGGTCCTAAACCTGTTAAGGTATAAAGGGAAAATCAAAAACGTATGAATAGTATCGTAATGAATAAATGACATGCGCATCGCGTAAAAAAAGTGTTGCTAGGCGGCCGTATCAAAAATTTTAGATTTTTGGCGGACATTTTCTATGCTTTATCTTGACATTTTTGTACTAGGCTATACCAAAAGAAAAAATACGTCATTTGTTTTTGTCTCGTAGATTGCTATATTAAAATTTAGAAGGTGGTTATAATTGGTTACCTATTGAAACGCATAACGTTTTTCGCCATAAACTAACAACGCATAATGATGATGGCCATCTTAATAGTCATTTGCCATAAACCATTAAAGCATAACTTTACTACGCATAATATCTTTTTGATGAAACCTTGAAAGCATAATCATAGATGGGCATAATTTTGAAAAACATAAGTAAATAAAGGCATAACTTTTATTGGCCATAATATTCTGAAGACATATTATTCAAAAAGCATATATTTGATAGGCATAACTGACAATATTTTTACCTAAACTCCTATTCAAAATTATTATAATAATTGAAACTATGTCAACAAAAATTATGCATTTCAAAGCCTCACCTAGATTATATATTTTTTGTAAATAATTTTTGAGAACAATTAAAATGATATTGTCGCGGACATGCTAGATGCTTCGAGATATCGCTAGAGGAATGTACATAACTACCTAAGTTGAACCACAAAGTAATAACAAGATGTTAGTGCAAGCGACATTGGACTTTAAGTTTACAGATTAAGGCGCAAAATGGCTTAACTCACTAGAGTTGTTTACGTTTAAACGTCCTTGTAATTTCTTCTAGAAAACGAACATTCTAGTATGTACGACCGGCGTCGATGTTGAGATATATAAATAACAGGACTTAAGACGCCACAGTCAGTTCATTCTGAGCTTTCAGTGCGATACCTGCGAAAAGTGATCTAGTGCGAAGTAACGACGACTTTAGCGATACCAACGGATATAAGGACTACTCTACGGATTGGCTAATAGTGTTTTGGAACCAACGACCTCAGCGACCCACCGGACTACGATTCTTGTGATTTGGCTTGTGTGATAGTGTTTGCGACCTGTTCATCGCCTAATAAATTCTTCTAATAAGTCAACGGTGTTTTATCCAAATCCCGAACTCCACGTTCGTAACAATATTTTAGGGTTAAGTTGAGCAAAATATGGCAGTATTCATATGAAGGGGGGGAAATGGCGCTCGGCGGCCGCTGCCGCGGTCCGCTCGCTACGCTCGCTCGCCTTCGCGCGTTTAGGGTCACTGTTCTAACCTTTTTTTTTTTTTTGGTCTCCCGGGGGGAAATGCTTTGCGCATACCCGTCACTTTGGGGGAAGGACGGGTTATGTGGGACTCTCCCACCGCCAACCATTCTCGTACAAAGAAGGGCCCGGTAGGCATACCCACTAAAATAACCCCCGGGGTGCACCCCTGCACGAAACCGCCGTTCCTGGGTCCGGGCTGGCCGAAGCAATCTACGGACCCTGGCGGTGCGCCCCGGCCTTACGCCAGGGCTTCCTCCACGCCTAGGGAGGGGCAGTCCGGTGCACGTGGATCGCCCCCCAGACGAGTCAGGTCGTTTGGTGTGACCCGGGTCCCCCGACCCGTACCACTGACTTGCTTAAGGGGGGGAGAGGACCTAACCTAGCCTACACTTTTTCAAACCTACTGGTAATTACTTAGGTAGGTATAAATAAACATGCATAGTAAAAGTAAACATTAAATTTATGGATATTTATAGATAATATGTTTTATAAAAGTATGGCTACACTGTGTTATGCTTTATAAAAGTATGTCAGACAAAATTATGAATATGGTCATTTATGTATAATTAAAATCTGCGTTTCAAAGTATGCTTTATAAAAATATAGCAAATGAAAATATAGATTTATATGATTATGGCTTTTATTACTCGTATTATGCCTTTCAAGAAATCTGCGTTATTATGTTTATGCGTAATAATAACTTTGCTAAACACTATTATGCTTATTAATTTGTATGCCATATGATGTATGTCAATTGAACTAATGACAATAAACTTTATGCGTTTCAAAGTGTCACCGTTAAAATTTAATCTTGTGTATGCTTTCGATTCATTTCAATAGTTTTGCATGGCTATTTAACAATTTAATATTTAAAAAGACATTTTTGAAATTTTGAAAATATACTTTTTTTTTGTGTTTTAGCAATGAGTGCGTGGAACACGGTAGCTTCATTAACGATTTTTCGAACATCATCATCATCAGCCCAGTGCTGTATACATCTTCTTCGAAGATAGCATTTTTCCGAAATGCTTGGTTTGGCTTGGTTTCTAAAATACTTATTTCATATTGGTGGTTGTTTCTATACTTAGCTAAGGGACTTCAAACCTGGGAGTAGGTACAGTTGTAGTAATAATGTCTACATCTTTAGATATACCTAGGTACCTACATCCGCTTATCTGTGAATCTTTGCGTCTCCATCTCAGGACACGTAGGATGTATTGGTTAAAACTTTTAAACTTCACAATGCAATGTTTAAAACTGATCATTAAGATCGCAAGTAAGTTCAAAGTGAATATATTTATTCTAGTTATCATCCACGTACAGCATCCGGCCCGATGGAATCTTATGAAATCCAAAACCGTTTCATTGGAATGTTCGCTAACACATTTTGTAGCGGAATTTTCTTGGAAACACTAACTTTGTTTTAGAAGAGGAAGCGATGATTGGGAAGAGCATGGATATGGTGCAATTTTAAAGGTTTGGTAAGCCTGGATGTTATATGTATAGGAAATCAGCTGCTAATGTAGAAGACATGGCAAGTCAAGGTGAAATATTGATGGAATTATTGATCAATGAAGTTACTACAAAAAAAAATTGTTAGGATACAAAAATATTTTTCCTTTTTATAGTAACAATAACTGACCCCGCGAACTTCGTATCGCCTTAAATAATATAATTTGATATTGACGTCTTAAATGCCATCGTTCTCAAATATGGCGTTTACCTTTCAACGCCATCTGTTAGAATCGTATTGAACCCACAGTTTGTTAATAAACAAATAATTTGAAATAAAATAATATTGCGACTATAAATTGAGATGTAAGCTATCCTATCTTTCAAGTTGGATCAAACTGCACATGGTGTGCAAATTTGATTAAAATCGCTTAAGTAGTTTAGGAGTCCATCGCGGACAAACAACGTGACACGTAATTTTTATAAATAAAGAATGTAACTGGGTTCTCCGTGCAGAGGATTCTGATAGTAGAAGAAACAACAAAGCATATTAGTAAACTGCAAAAGCGTCAGTACAAAACGACGTTATTCCTAAGGAAAACAAAGTCCTTACAAGAGGTAAGTTTACTTAAGTAAATTCGTAGTTTCATAGGTTTCTGGACAGACCTGAAGTGGATCAAATAGCGGAATCTTATTCCGTACAAAGGCCCAATTAGGAGACATCGGATTCATTTTTCAGAATATATTCCCAACAATATTAATTAATTTGTATTTCACTTAAACTCAGTGCTTACAACGTAGTACCACAAAATACAGATGGGTACAGTAGTCAGTCTACATACAAAATACACTCGAGGAACGCACACATAAACACTACCCACGGACACAATATCTCGGACCAGTTTAGACCATTGCAAGCGTGATTGTCAACATAGGTCTTGATAAAATCAATAGACTCAGGCGTTACTTCGCGGAAATCCATAACTAATTATGGATTTAGAAAATTATTTTGCTAATGATTTCCTCTAGTTAATACCGGCCTAGGTACCTTCACCTTCATAGGTCTTCATTGTCACCTGTTTAAGATACGTGTCTCTGAATTTTTGAATTATAACTTGTCAGTGGACGGTTGTATAATTTCAACATTTAATTGCGATTTGTTGTTTTTAACTCTCCATTTTTTTTAGAAAAGTAAGTAGATAAAATTGCTTGTAATTCGATACAGTTTGTTTTAACAACAGATTAGGTAAGTGTATAGGTACTGTTGACGGCTTCGCAGTTTAAAATGATAAATTGAAACTTAACCAATCGCAGTAGTACCTTTAATATACCGGCCTTAATCAAAAACATTACACGAATTACCGTTAAAATGTAGTTGAATACTTTGTAAGAAAACGTAACGTAATACCTAGATACTGTGACAGTTAAATACTAGCCCTGCTCAATATTTATGGACAATTACAAAGAATTCTTCACTCCATGTTGAGGAAGTTGTTTCCTTGAAAGCATAAGTAGTATGCCTTTCACTAAACCCTTCATTAACATTTTAGATTTTGTTTTTCAAGCTAAACTATAAACTTGTTCCTCGTATTACACTTTTAGGAATCCGTAGTCAACAAGGAATCCTTTCAGTTTCGATATGTTCGTCTATCTGCCTTTAAATCCATCTGTGATTCATCAAAGATAGCCTAAGTATTAAATATATTATTTACAACGACAAACTTATGAAATAACATTTCAAATGATATTTTAAATGAGGGATATGATGGAATGCTGTTACTTTAACAGAGTATAAAGGCGAGGGGTTTTGCGACCATTTTTTAATTTAGTCCATTTTCTCGTTATTTTTTTTTTTAGTACTGACAACAACTCATTTTATCACTGAAATGAAACATATATTTACGGATTTAGTACGCGTTTATTTTTGATTATAATTTGTTATGCAGATAGAAAAGGACACAGAAGTTATACCTAGACAATGTTCCTTCGCATCATTTTTATATTTTGTCAAAAATTAAAGAGACTTAAACTGCCAAACAAATAAATCCACGACCATATATTTCACAACCCCAAAAACCTCATATGCGGTTTCCGTTATTTACACACCATTTGTTCCACATAAAACCCCATAAAATAAATAACGCGACAATCGTATCTCAATTCCCTTCAATCGCGAACGCAATGGTACGTTTTGATCTTTCACCGACAAACCGGGTTTCATCCCTCAAATACGATAAAGCCCATATATTTACCATGGGCCAAACAAACCCGCTTAGAAGAGTTTAGGGATGCGAATGACGTGCCTCGATATTTGAGGTATTTTCACAATCAACAACAAATATTACGTTAGTTTGGTGGCTTAAGAACCAGAGGCCTTACTCCGCAACACAATGTCCGTAAATTTGAGTCCATCTGTCTCTCTCACTCATACCAATGTCTTCCAATATCTGAAAGAGACAGATATATCTGTTTTTTCGGACTTCGTGTGGCGTAGTAGTTGTTCAGGCCTAGTTCCCCGGGTAGGTTAACAGCAGTTTCGAATTTTCCAACATTGCTCTGGTTTGTGATTACTTACTCGCATTTAGCAAGCGCGGTGATTATGCCAGTACCCATCATTGCTGTGGTAACTTGAATTCAATGATGGAAGCATTTATTTGCAATGCAATCAGTAAAATCAGTTTTATTTCTGCAAATAGGCCCCAGGCAGCGCTTTTACACGTCTCAATGGGATGATTGTGCTGCGATCACAAACCCGAGCAATGTTCAGAAATTCAAATCTCTTGTTGCCCGACCTGTGGATCAAACCCAGGATTCCAAGATCTCGGTCCGGTACTTACACCACTCAACCTATGGCGTGATAGCATTAAAAGACTTTCTGCCAACCATAAAGAGCTTATTTTTATTCTATTGACGGCCGGTCCTAATAACCTATCTATCTTCATTTTTGGCATATCGGAGATAGAAAACAGGCAGAACCGGAGATAGAACGGCAAAATTAGAGATAGAAACTTTTTTCCTATCTCCGAATTGTCAAAACTAGACTTACGGCCGGTCCCAATAATCTATCTATCTTCAGTTTTGGCATATCGGAGATAGAAAACAACTTCTGTCTTTGTTTCTCTGGACGGCAAAATCAGAGACAGAAGTTGTTTTCTATCTCCGATATGCCAAAACTGAAGATAGATAGATTATTGGGACCGGTCGTAAGTAGATAGATTATTGGGACCGGCCGTAAGAGGCATTGACTTTATATATTTAGGCAGTTCATTAAATACCTTTCCATCCAAAAAAATATGTGCCTACTTATTTATAACTTGTTATCGTAGCTTATACTTAGGCTTACCATCACTTTCACCTCCCTATTCCAGGGTCTGTAATCGAAAGGGTAGCGAAATTTGACGTTTATTTGACGTTTATTTGACTGCTTGAACTTCCTGGGTGTACTGCCTTTCGAATGCTCCTATTAAAAGCTTAGGTTTACACGTACCTGAAACAAAAGTTCTTTAATTTATCAATTTAGAAAAAAATGACACTAAATAAAATAAGAACGATTTATGTGGGACGAAACCGCGCGTAAACTAGGCGACTGAGTCGACTGTTTATATTGCTATCCCAAGCCGCCTGCCATGCGTGGCGATTATGGCAAAATTCTTCCTTTAGTAAAGCTTGTGTCTAGCTAAGGACTAAATATTGTCTCGTGATAGGCCTGATATATTAAAATACAAAATAATATTTATTTTCAGACCACAAGAACTCATTCACAATAACGCAACGATTAAAATTGTTATCAATATTACTTTTTCGTCACCTAAAATTTTTGTAGCACAAGTCTCTAAATAACACCATATGATATTTATGCGAGTATTTCTGTTAACAGAATGATTTAAAAGCATTTCCTAACAACCCTATTACACTCGTAAGGTATTAAGGTTTATTTTTGTGTAACTTCAGAAGAGGCTTGCGTGATGAAAAAAGGATGAGCAAAAGTTAACGAGGCAACTCATTAAAAGATATTTCAATAATTTGTAACATTATCTACTTCGATTATATGCAAGCCAAGCTATACAGATCCATTTTAAGCTGAGCTGACATTGTGTTGGGGGCAGGCATTGATAACGTAACCAATCCATATTAAACAACGTTAAATAATAACGGTATCATCAGAAAGGTATTTACCATATCTATAAAATTTGGCAGCGTTACCTAGAACGGTGGCTTAATCATAACGATAGTGGAAAAAATTAACGATGCATAACGAATTATTATTTCATGCGAAGTTGCCAGTTTACTAAAGCTGGACTATTATTTTTGAAGAGATGTAGGTAATGATTATTTTTCTTATTTTACTTTGAGCTAACTGAATGCCCCGGTTACTAACAATTTTCACTGGTAAATTGTTATTTAATAATAAGAGCATCAAATATCTATAACGTTGGAGCTACTTTTGAGGAGAGGTCTCCTTACAGTGGCACTCAGTAGCTTGATCTTGACTTTAGCCGCGCTCGTGATTTTCCCACAGTTATGATTGTAGCATCACACATAAGGTAAATATTGGGTGCCTGTTAGTAAGAAGATGCGTACTACTTAAAAACCAGTAAAATTATAATAAGTGACACCGCCAAAATAATATTTCCTAAAGCTTAGTGCACACCGTTCAAATAAATCTGCAGGCGCGGTAGCCTAACCTTTAACTTCAAATATTATCAAAAGTATAAGGAAAGCAGTGTCTAGATTTTTACCATACAGAACCTTTGAAATGTAAAATTTGGCTAGCATAAATCTATATTTAAGCTAGCCAAATTTAACATTTCAAAGGTAAACTAATCAAACCTTACCTTTAGTTGCTATCAATTTAAGGGAAGGTTTGATTAGTTAAACTATCTTAATTTTAACATTGAAGACACTTTTTTTAAATTTTAACAGATCAATACTTAAATACAAAATTGGTATTGAATAGTGTTGTTTTTTGCTTTAGCTGCGTCTTACGCCACCTTTAGGCTGAGAAGGGGTAGTGTTAAGAGTAATTAGTGCCGGCACCACACCATGCACCATGTTTTGCGAAAAAAACATAATATTGTTTAGTAAAAACGACTTGGCAAGTTACTAAAAATGCGTCCTTTCGCTTTAACTTCCACAGCCGAAGGGTTAAACCTTTAACTACTGTTGCGAACTGTACCAGGAAGTGTCAAGACCTAAGTGTACCTTCAGGCAACGTTTTCTCGAAAAAAAGAATAAATTCACAACAGCTTATCAGACCGGGGCACCTTATCCTGTTGTTATAGGTGCGATTTTGCAATAAAAAGTACAGCTGTCAGGCCACTGTACTTTGGAATGGCAGTTATTGTTAACCTTACTGCGACGTAGAAAGGTCGAAAATGGTTTGTTAAAAAAGAGATATGTCCAAAAATATTAATTAACGGCCGTTTCCGCTAGTTAATTGGGATAATTGCTGAAACGAAGATTAATGGATTCAGTTTAATACGTATGTAGTTTGGACTAATTGATTGTCTTTACATCTTCTATCCTGTAGACTAAGTGCATTGCTACAACAACTTTGTTTTATTATTGAAAAACTTTGACATCATCGTTCTCATCACCACTTTTTTTTTCTTTTTTGAAAGGACCTATGCTGTGGCAGAAGGCCGTTACAGCTTCACTCAGCCCAAAAGCGGCCTGCTAGCGGGTACCTCGAGCGTGAGGCGAGTATTACCCCCGTATTTATAAACAAGTAAAAGTAATTACTTGACTACAAGTAATTACTTGAGAGACAATTATGCCTTAATCAAGAAATTACTAGAAGTTATAACTACCAAAAGTTAGCATTTTCAGCCAAATAATATTACTATTAATGGTAACCAATTTCTTTCACTTAAGCACTAGGTATGAACACTTTAAGTTATGACTTTCTTAAGCAATAAGTAATTACTTCTTTATAAATACGGGGGTTAGGCTTCGCGTAGCTCTCATCACCACCTCACATCCGTGGACGCAAGCCTCTTCAAACGCAAGATTATGGCGACTACAGGCTAGAGTTAAGTGCTTCAGAATCCCAAAGCCCCAGATCAATTTAATTTTATTATTTCTAAAAAAAAGATGCATACGAGTATAAGCTAGCGAAGAAGAACGCGAAGAAAGCCGTAGCCATCGCACGTGGAAAAGCCTTAGGAGCACTATATAAGTCGTTGGACAGTAAGGAAGGTGAAAAGGGCATATTTAAACTCGCATAGTCCCAAAACAAAGAGTCACAAGATCTGGTGAAGGCAAGAGTCATTAAAGACCCTAGGGGAAATCTCTTGTATAGAGAGCACGAGGTTTTGCAAGTGTGGCAAAAATACTACGACCAACTGTTAAACGCACAATCTACCGCGGTCACATTACCTGAAACCAGCCCAAACCAAGAGGTAGTGCTGTCCATTGAATCACTCGAGGTGAAGAAAGCATTGTCCATTGTCTAATAGGAAGGCCCCGGGACCCGATGGACTTCCGATAGAAGCCTGGAAATGTTTGGGGGGTAGGGGGGTACAGATCCTTACACAGCTTTACCTGAGAGTTTTTTGAGACATCGCAGATCCCTGATGCGTGGAGACTCAGCACTATAGTCCCCCTTTATAAGAACAAAGGCAGTCGGTACGAATGTAGTAACTATCGCGGAATTAAACTGATGAGCCATACGATGAAACTATATGAAAGAATCATCGACTTCCGCTTAAGATCCGAAAGCTCACTATCGGTGAACCAATACGGCTTTGTCCCTGGCTTGTCCACGGTCGACCCCATGTTTGCCATCAGTGTCATCACTCAGGAGTTTAGAGCCAAGAACAAACCCCTTTACGTTGCCTTTTTAGACATGGAAAAGGCATTTGATCGCGTACCTCGGTCGACCATTTGGTGGAGCATAAGAAAGAAAAACATTCCGGAGAGGTACGTCGAAATCGTAGCCGACATGTATAAGGACGTGAAGTCGATCATAAGAACAACAGTGGGACTTGCAAAACCAATCGCTGTAACCGAGGGGGTACACCAAGGCTCAGTCCTAAGTCCGTATCTCTTCTGCGTGGTAATGGATGCTCTTACAGAACACGCTCAAACCCTTACACCATGGGCGTTTATATATGCGGACGATGTGGCTATTTGCACAACCTCACGAACGGATCTCGAAGATGCCCTCTTGGAATGGAAACGCCAATTGTCTGTGGGTGGCTTGATGTTGAGCGTGGCGAAGACACAGTATATGGTGTTCAACAGCGCGTCGAGTTTCGCAGGGGCTCCACTTCTCATAGACGGCCAACAGGTTTCATGCTGTGAGGAGTACAAGTACCTGGGCGCTATATTGCATAATTCTGCGGATTTCGAGGAAAACATCCAACACCGAATCGCAGCCGCCTGGATGAAGTGGCGAGAGGTTACGGGGGTGACCTGTGATCCGAAAATGCCAGTTAAGCTGCCATAATAAGGCCTGTCCTTATGTACGGCAGCGAAAACTGGACCCTCACTCAGCGGCAACTACAAGCCATCCAAGTGGCCGAAATGAAGATGTTGCGGTGGATGTGCGGAGTGACGAGGCTCGACATGATACGGAACGAATACGTTCGCGGTAGCCTTGGTGTGCGCGACATCGCTGACAAGCTGCAAGAGAGCCGATTGCGGTGGTTTGGCCACATCTTGAGACGGCCGCCTGACTGCACAGCGAACAAGGCCTTATATTTCAACATCCCCGGTCCCCAACGAAGAGGTAGACCGAAAACAAGGTGGTCTGACGTGATAAAACGAGACCTCGCTGCCTGCAACGTCACTGTGAGCGACACATCCGACAGGGGGAGGTGGAGAAGGAAGACGAGAAAGGCAGACCCCACCACCATGTGGGAATAGAAAATGCCAGGAAGAGAGAGAGACTTCTAAACAAAATCAATTCTCAAAAAACTAGAACAGTATCAGTTTAGCAAATTACCTGTAGTATTTATTGAACCACTGTTAACTGGTTTTCATTCTGGCATTCTTTCGTATTGTACAGACAACGGCAGGTCAACCTACCCAAAAAGTTAAAGGTCAGTGAATTGATTTTCAACTTTAAGTCCAACAAGTAGAGATCTATATCAATGGAGAAAATTTGACGTTTTGTGGTAGGTTGACGTGCTGTTGTCTGTACATTATTACTAAAAGCGGCCAAAAGCGGCCGCTTAGCCGCGGCGTTAGCGACAAATTCGACTTTTTATATACCTAAATGAAAAGTTTACTGTAATTCAATAAATACTAGAAGTAATTTGCTAAAATTATACTGTTCTAGTTTTTTGAGAATTTTTTTTGTTAAGAAGTAATACAATTAAATCAATTGGGGGCAACACTTAGCTCTAGTAGTCCCACCCTAATCAGCACTTAGCTCTAGTAGTCCTAATCCCACCCTAATCGTCAGGTTGGCTAACACAGTTTGGCTAGAGGAGAAGACGCTGCTGCTCGTCTTCTTTTGGTAGTATGCCTTTTATCGCCTCTTACGACATTTATAGGAAGAAAAGGAGTGCTATTTATTTGCGTGTCAGCACCTCACAACTCAAGGAACTTAGAGTTTTACGGTTATTATTGCACATTTAAAGATACTTTAAAGATTGGGGTGGTGGGACTCTGGGCAACGGCATCTTTGGTTTTCTAACCAATGAATACGGCTAACAGATCCCTCTGCGGTGGTAGGCTTCGTAAGAGGCCGCCTGGATGCTACCACCCCCTGCCGGAGTCCAGCGCCAAACAGTTTTTTTGTGTTCCGCTGGTGTGTGGGAGAACCAGAACCTCTGGGTAAGCTCGCTCTATCTTAGGCTTCTTCTTAACCGTACAGTTAAGTATGAAGTCAAGAGCAAGCCCATTATTTATAAAAATAAAAAATAAACATTAAAAATCAGATGCCACTATGAACTTTAAACATCGGAAAATACAAGTATGAATAAATCCTACTCCTTATACTTACCTATATTACAAATCTGCCTGTCTATCTGTAACGCTTCCAGGCATAAATTACTAAAACGTCATTGATAAAATTTTGTACAAAGATAGAAGAGATCTTAAGAAATGACTTTGTATCCCATTGCTGGGCACAATTATCCGTCAAGCAGTATAACGTGAAGTTCACGCTGACATAACCGCAGCCGGAAATCTCATATACAAAACTATCATTTATGTTTTGTTTATAAGCAACATATACATATTCACATACTGAAAATGGCCCGAAGAAATTACAAAAATTGAGTAAAGGGCATTAGACCATAAGCTCACATAATAATTATGCCATAATCGTTTACCGTGCTTTAAAACCTTTTCTCTGATCCAAGGGGTCACCATCAACGGACACGGTTATATCAAAAGTAAATAAAATTATTATAACTTACCAGTTTCAATTCTGTTCAAAAACAGATTCTCAAATTTCTTACAACTCAAGCGGCGCCAATTAACTACCGAAACTATATTTAAGCCAGCATTAATGCCCAAAAGGCAACTGACACCCAGACAGAGTAATTTCGCGCCCATTCCGATTATGGGCTGCTAAATAATACCTATTCAAAAGGACAGACCCGTGGAAAAGTGTTGAGACCTTTTAGAAATAAGTTGACCATGTCAATATAATTGAATCCATATTTTCTAAGCTCTTGTTTCATAGCACATAGTTATAGCTTATTAAAAAAGTTACGGCAAAGCAAGCCAAAAAAGGACATGGAATAAAAAAATATTAAAAATCAAAAAACCCGACTGCAGAATGTCAACTTAAGGGATGTACTAAAAAGATAGAAACAAAATTAAAACAAACTACAAACAAAGGAACCTCTTCTTCGATTTAACATAACATTATGAGCTAATATCTTGTAAAATACACGCATTAAGTTTGTTTGCAGTCGGCACCCATCAGCTTAACACCGAAAAAAATTTCATCAATCAATAAAAGTTCCGCCTGTCCTTGGCAGTTTCGCAATTATTAAATCATTGTCATATTTCTTTAAAAATATTTAGTATAATAACTTTAATTTGTCTCTTTTATAAAAAAAAACACGTACGGTTTTGCTAGTCTCATTTTTTCATTTATCTATACACAAATAAAATATCGAGTTCTATTATTTTATTATTATACCTAAACGTTTATGCCACATATCCACGCGTCTGTACATCGTATAAAACAAAAAATAAAGACAGGCAGTTACCCAAACAAACGTGTGGAGTGTAGCCTCTAGCGGTTTGATTACAGTAATCAAAGGCGAGACATATGAAAGGATGGGATTTGGAAAAAACTGGGCACTTATTACTATTACGGGACTGCGTATGGGAATCTGCGCCATGTTTGTCAGGTGGTAGACATTTCCGTGGTCTGTCTTTTGGGTTACCTACTTATTTTTAACTTTCCCATAGATACTAAAGGAATTAGATGCACAGTAACTATACAGAATCCACGTAGCTGTTGACATGTTTCGTATCATCCACAACGGAAATTCAACCTCACGAACTATGGCATTAGGTTGAATGCTAAGGTTTAATGATTCGGGAAATTTAATGAGATCGTTTTTGGTGTCTGATTATGTTTCTAGTTTTGTCACTATAGACGTAGTTTACTTGTCAGGATGGGAAAAAAGTCTTAACCGACTAAGTCGCAACCGACTTTTTTCCCAAAATTAGGGAGTTCCAGACGTTTAAAAAAGAGATCCGAGGACCAAAGACAATTTATAGACCTGCTAGACAAATTTATCAAAAAGGGTAATCACAGATTGCCACAAGCAATGAAATATCCATATCAAACAATGATATTTCTTTGTCGATCACAGAAGCCCATATTATATTTTATTCTACGGTTAAGAATATAGTCTGTTAGGCGGAACTTGGCACACAATCTAAAACAAAAATATTATAGTGACAATTTTTTTTAGGAAAGTGTAAATTTTCTTATTCTGTTTAATGCAAGTTATAAAGTTGAGCATCAGAGCAAAACTTTTGAGTTTTGATTCAGCATTGCATATAAGAAAAATCCATATACCTAAAATAGATTCGGTCCAGTCCTTTTAAGTATATTACAAGAATACTCCATTCCCAACTAAAGAATTCTTCTAAGAAATACAGCAACCTAAACTATGCAATTTCCTTAAGCCCCACGGAATACCTTTTACCGTTATTTATGAGCTGTTAAATTATTAACGACGTAACGCGTTTAGATAGACGTTATATGGCAAACAAGGTGTTATAATAATAACGTTAACGACTATCTTAGGACTAAGTGGATGGATTACATTTGTAAGTGTAAGATAAACAAAGAATACTGCCTCGTGTGTATCGTTAAAATAATAGCACCAAGATTTCTTATCCTATTGGTGTCGTAAGAGGCAACTAAAGAGACATTGTTAGAAGAAGGTGGGTATAGCAGTGACTTTGTTTAACCTTTTTCAATCTGCGATCACCAACCTGCCTGGTAAATCGTGTTTTTATTTTTAGACACGCCACACTGGGCCACACAGAGCCATCTAGTCCCAAATTATGCTGCTACTACGAAGCTTGTCGTATTGGCTACTAGACAACCGATAAACTTACTTATAAATTTTTTCGTAAATATACATAGAAAACACCCAGACCAGTACAAACAGATATGTTCATGCACACAAATATTTGTACTGTGCGGGGATCGAACCCGCGACACATGGCTCAGAAGCAGCGTTTACTACCACTGATCCAAATGATCGATTAAGTATGGCGAAATCTTCTACAAGAAGAGGCAAGTGTTCAGCAGCGGACTGATTCTACAAGAAGAGGGCGAGTGTTCAGCAGCGGACTGATATAGGCTTGTAATAATAACGCTGATGGCTCAAATAAAAGCCTTACCAATTTCGGAAGTAGCTTTAAGAGTTACCCGATCGACACAAAAGTCATATTCTTAGTTCTTATCAATGATGTTTGTGACTTAATCATGCCAAAACGGGTTTTTGGTTCTGATTTACCTAATTTTGGGACGAAGATAGATTGTATCTAGGAATAGTATACATTGTCCATTTTGAACCACCTGATAAATGAAGCCTTGTGCCATAATGTTACCATTATGTGTAACATCTTGGCAGTGTTATTTTTATTTTTATTAAAAAAATAATCTTAGAAAAGTATAAAATATTGATTCAGAAAAAGCAAATAGGTTTATTTTTATCCCGGAAAATGTACGGTCCCCGTGGGAAATGTTAAAGTTCAAAATTCTACTCGTACTGTAATACCTTGGCTCTGTAACACAAAGAGCTGACTAAGAGACTGCTAGAACAGCAGTCTCATTGTTCCTACGGCTCGACCTGGCCCCACTACGGCGCAGCGTTAGTCTGTTCTCATCCTCCGTCGGGTACGGGGCTGCCTATGGATCCTCTCCCAAATTTGTGAATAAATAAGTGATAACCGTAAAAAGTGTTTTTTAAAACACTCTTCACGAGGGACCCCATAACAGAAGATGTAGGTAGTTTTGTATTTTATTTCACGCACAATGTAGGTAGGCAGAATTGTTGAATAAATCAGTCTTGGCTCAACTCACTAGTTTTACTCACGTGCCTTTCCTTACATAAATTGACATGGCGCAGCCGGTAGGATATAAATAATAAGCAGAATTAATAATCCATATATAATTTAAAAATAAAAAGCAACGAACACGATTCGTAAACATTTTAACTTGGAACAGTCGTGATTCCCTACAGTGAATTGAATAGAAAGTGTAAGCAAGAACATGGAAGCAGTTTTACAACCGCCACAACCGTTTATTTTTGAAAACGATTTAACAAACGTTACCTCCGGAAACTTAAGTAAGGATTGGCAGAGATGGAAAAGTTCCTTTAAAATTTACTTTGAAGCGTGCGAGTTGCAGAAAAAAGATAATAAGGTACAAATTAATATTCTACTTCATATAATTGGTGAAAAGTGCCGTGAAGTGTACGAACAATTTAAAAGCGAAAGTAAAACTGTTGCAGATCTACTTAAAGAATTTGATGCCTTTTTCTTACCAAGAAAAAACATTACGATCGAACGTCATGCATTTTTTACTCGAAATCAACGAGAACTAGAATCAATAGAACAGTACGTTTTTGAACTAAAAAAAATAGCAGACAAATGTGAATTTAAAGATTTATTAAATGATTTAGTACGAGACAGAATGATATGTGGTATAAGGGATGGATCATTGCGAGAACGATTATTGAGAGAAACCGAGTTAAATTTAGCAAAAGCGGTAGACATTTGTCGTCTGGCGGAAACATCAAGAATACAGGCTAACAGTATAAAAATGGAAAAGCAGGAACACCATGTAGATGAAATTACTGAGCACCAAGACCAGAGCCATGTTCACTTTTTAAGACGGGGCGGGCGGCGCAATTCGACACCGGCAAAACGGATTCCATGGCGCGGCGGGCGGCCATCTCAGCACGATAACATTCCAGTGGCCACCGCAGGCGCGTATCCCAGCTCCGCACAATTTACATCAACAAATGATTCGCAAAAAGTGAGACGGACAAATTCACAAACTTATGATAAGCGCAGTCTGTATACGAGTGGTCCCGGTAGCAATGTGAAGTGCGGAAAGTGTGGAATTCAACACAACAAGTTCAACTGTCCGGCGTATGGACAGCGGTGTAATGCATGCAAAAGGATGAATCATTATGCTAGGATGTGTCGAGTTTATGAGGTCCAGGATGAGTCCAGCGATCAGGTAATACATGGTATTAACAATAATACATATTCACTAGAGTGGTCGGTACTTTTAGTAATTAAGAATGTAGCGATTAATTTTAAATTGGACACTGGAGCCGATGTCAACATTTTGCCAATAAAACACTTAAATAAAATTGGTATTTTCGAGCAGAATTTAACTAAAACCAGTACAAAACTACAAGGCTATGCGGGCAGCAAAATTGAAGTGAAAGGTAAATGTTTCCTTAAAGTTAACTACAAACAGCGCGAGTACATACTGGAGTTTTTGATTGTCAATACTGATTCTCCACCTATATTAGGGAGAAGTTCTTGCGAAGAAATGAAACTCATAAAACGCGTAATGACCGTCAAGGAAATTAACAGTAGTGCTAAAATTTTAGACGAGTTTCCCGATTTGTTTGTAGGGATTGGTTGTTTGCCAGACACTTATAAAATTGAATTAAAAGACGATGTACAGCCCACTGTGCATGCTCCGAGGAAGTTACCAGTTGCTTTAAAAGATCAAGTTAAAAATAAATTATTAGAGATGCAAAAAGAAGGTATTATAGAAAAAGTTGAGGGCCCAACAGACTGGGTCAGTAATATGACAGTAGTGAAAAAACCAAACGGCGACCTTCGAATATGCCTAGACCCGCGCGATTTGAATAAAGCAATTAAACGGGAACACTTTAAGTTGCCAACTTTCGAAGAAATAGCGGCTAGTTTATCGGGCGCTAAGTACTTTAGTACATTAGATGCGAAACAAGGATTTTGGCACGTGAAGTTACATAATAGCAGTACTGACTTATGTACCTTTAGTACAGTGTTTGGTAGGTTTAAATTCTTGCGAATGCCTTACGGTATAAGTTCGGCTTCAGAAATTTTCCATAAGAAACTTTATGGGCATCTAGATGATATAGAAGGAGTTATACAGTTTGTTGATGATATTTTGGTATTTGCCAAAACAAAAGAAATGCATGATAAAATACTACGCTTAGTTTTACAGAGATGTAGGAAAATAAATATTAAATTAAATAAACAAAAATGTAAAATAGGTTTAAATGAGCTGACCTATCTCGGGCATAAAATCACAAAAAATGGCATTAAGCCAGATCAAAAACATATTGTGGCAATTAAAAATATGCCCAAACCCCGAAACGTCAAAGACTTGGAACGGTTTCTAGGTATTGTAACATATGTTAGCAATTTCATACCCAACTTTTCAGAAAAAACTGCCCCACTAAGGGAGTTGTTAAAAAAAGATATAGCATGGCATTGGGAAGATTCACATGACAGTTGTTTTAATTTAATCATAAATCAATTAAGCAGTCCTCCTGTATTAAAATATTATACTCTTAACAAACCGGTTCTGATATCTGTCGATGCTAGTAAGAATGGTTTGGGCGCGTGTCTTATGCAGGACGACTTGCCAGTTTGTTACGCCTCTAAGTCATTGACTAAAACCGAACAAAATTATGCTCAGATTGAAAAAGAACTATATGCATGCGTATTTGCATGTGAGAGGTTCTATATGTATATTTATGGCCGCCATGATGTAGTTATAGAAACAGACCACAAGCCTTTAGTAAATATTATTAACAAACCGTTAGTCAGCGCTCCCCCACGGCTACAAAGAATGTTAATGCGATTACAACCTTATTCATTCACATTAGTTTACAAACCGGGTAGGTACCTACACATAGCAGACGCACTGTCGCGGGCAGTAGCACCGGGTAGCGACAGCAAAACGATTCCTCGCGATCATCTCGACGCACAGGCTCAAGTATGCATGATATCAGCTGACAACCCGCTCACAGATTCGCACTTTGTACAGATACAAAAATATACTAAAGAAGATAAAATAATGCAAGAACTAGTTAAAATTATTAAACGAGGTTGGCCCATGCATAAAAGCGAAGTTAGTGATAGTTTAAAACCATACTGGGAGAGCAAACAAGATTTGATAGTAAACTACGGATTAGTTTGGAAAGGTAATAGAATTGTGATACCTAAATGCATGAGAAGCGCAATGTTGAAAAGCATTCATGTGGGACATTTAGGATTAGAGAAATGTAACCTAAGGGCAAGAGAAACTATGTTTTGGCCTAATATGACGTCACAAATACAAGATTATTTATCACATTGTCAGGCTTGCTTAACATATAAAAAACAAAATACAAAAGAACCACTTATATCACATGACGTTCCGAATAGGGCTTGGTACAAGATTGGGACAGATCTTTTTTATATCGGTGCAAAGTCTTTTCTAATAGTCATTGACTATTTTAGCAAATTCATAGAAATAGTTGAATTGCGATCGACCACGTCAGTGGAAATAATAAAACAACTCAAATATATATTTAGACGCCAAGGTGTTCCACAGATTATTATGTCTGATAATGGTCCCGAATACTCTTCCAAAGTTTTTAAAGAATTTGCAACGCAATGGAAATTTGAACATATTACATCTTCTCCTAGGTATCCTCAATCTAACGGCCAAGTCGAACGTGCCGTTCAAACTATTAAAATTATGATGAAAAAGACGGCATACGACAATTCCGATTTCGATTTAGCGCTATTGGAATACCTAAACACACCTATTAGTGGTGAATTAGCTTCACCCGCTGAACTGTTATACAATAGGAAGCTTCGAAGTGTTATTCCGTGTTTACCGCGCCTATTAATGCCCAAGATAAACAAAAACATAAAGAATAAACTTAAGGCTCGTCAAGCATACCAAAAGAAATATTTCGACAGGGGCGCTAAAAACCTAAAACCGTTAAAACTTGCACAAAAGGTCAAAGTTAGATTATACAATCGTTGGATTCCGGGCACAGTGACAAGTATTTTAAATAATAGGTCATATTTAATTAGATTAATCGCTGGAAATGTAATCAGGCGAAATAGAAAACATATTATTATTGACTCTGAGCACAGAATCGATAGCCCGTTGCACTATAATTACGATGACATAACTATCAACGGCCAATCAACACAGCCGCATTCCTCAGCTGTGAGTCATTGCGCGGCTGACCAGGAGACAGGTCAGCATGTAAGCACGGGCTCCAGTGCTCCACAGTCGCAAACATCGCTTATTCATAATGATGAGAACGCTAACCAATATAAAACTCGCTTTGGCAGGATAGTGAGACCACCTGATCGCTTGGAGTACTCTAATCTTGGAGGTTCGACTCCCAGGTAGCAGTGATCATTACTCAGATGCAGCAATCAGCACAAAGTTTTTTTTTTGTTCTTTTTATTTATTATATAATTTTAATTGATTATACTTTTAAGTAATTAATCTTGCATGACGTTTTCAATACAATATTGTGAAAAATTAAATTATTATTGTATGTTAGCTACATAGTACTAATAAATTAATATTGTATCGTAGAATATGGCATGTTATATTTATTTAAAATACATATTTTATAATTATATTTGTGATAATACAATCTAAATTTACTTTGCCATAACATTTAGTAAGTAAACCAATTCTGATTGAAAATGCTTATATATTATTAATATGAATTTAATTCAAATGTCTAATAACTTTTGTATCATTTTAAGTAAAAATTTATGATTCAATGAGAAGTGAGAAAAACTTATATCCAACCTAGATAAGTTTTATAATTTAATGATGTCATTACTTTTTCCCAATACAAAATTAAAAAAAAAAAATAGCAAAAAATGTCTATTTATTGTTATTAAATTTTACAGTTTGCTTCTATGTTTATACCATGTTTAATCATATGAATGTAACCTAAAGGGTATCAATATAATATTTTTGCAGCAATGTTTTAAGCTAATACATAACTGGTTATTCTGAGAGTGTATCATAATTAAAAATATTAAAGTGTGAATTCCTTTTATTTTCAGAAGGGAATTGTAGGTAGTTTTGTATTTTATTTCACGCACAATGTAGGTAGGCAGAATTGTTGAATAAATCAGTCTTGGCTCAACTCACTAGTTTTACTCACGTGCCTTTCCTTACATAAATTGACAGAAGACAAGAGCCAAAGCTATAGTGACAGATATTGTTATGTAATTACATTTTTTTTATAACAGAATCATTTTTTCAATCAACACTAGGAATAAACTTGCTAACAAAAACAATTTAAAAAACACATAAAAGCAGTTTTAAAATCTGTACTTTAAGCAAATTTATACATTGCTAGTGTCAATCCTACCTCGGGCATAGTGAATTGTATTTTTAACACGAAAACAGTTTTAACTGAATCAATACGCAAATATTTGTAAAAATATATCTTTCGGGTGTAGGAGGCAGGCAACTAAACAAAAACATTGATAAAATGCTGGCTTCCCCTTTTTTTCATTATAACGACACCCCATAGAACAAGAAGAGGCCGTGTCCATCTCTAGTGCCGGCACCAAAATATTCTACATCTAGCTAACTCATACATTAACAGCAGTGAACATATTGCCTTCAGCGCTTAATTTTCGTTATATATGGATCGTTAGGGCATAGACAATTACGAATGAATAGACACCTAGGCAATAATGAAGTCGTATTTGCGTATGTGAGAGGCTACAAAGTACTAATACTATTATATTGAGTGAATGGACAGTCAACATTTTTTAGGGAAGTACCTGGTGGGGTCATTTACTGCGTTGGATTACCTAAAGGTTAAGTTCATGAGATGATGTGTAATTTAAGAAAGTGAAAAATAAAACTCAGGCTTTGAAAGTGGAATATTAGCAACGACTCTACAGTTTTAACCTAGCAACCTTAAAAAGTTTTACACTTCCCTAACTACATACTGTAAAGGGATTGTTGTTATAAGATTGTAAGATTAGTATGATACAACACATCAGCTGATATCAAAGTTAACAGGGAATATGTAAAAACTAAAAACATATGTATAAGAGAGCATGTAGAGTTCAATCTCTCTCCGACCTCTCCCACCATGATTCGAGCAACCGAATCAAAGCCAGAAACGCAGGCTAGAAAAACGGCATTTAGAGTTTCATATAAATATAATATCATAATTTTGTTTTCGTGTCAACATTTACAAAAATTCAGGTACTCAAATGAAATCTAAATTAGAGTCAAGGTATATGCCTCACATGACCCCACTTTCAAACCAGGTCCTGCAGAATAAATTCCGAATGCAGTGCAGCCTATTTCAGCAGCAAACGAGCTTAAGGCTTCGCTGAGCGGAGCCTTACAGCCAATCGGGACACGGCTACCTTTAGTACGGCGGACCAAGGCTTACTTCCTTCAACGTTCGCAAATCTTTTTGTAGCTAAATAGGATCTGTTAAACCCAGGAATATATCAAAATCTACATAAAATTAAGTCTATACTTGACCTAATTTTATATTTACTGACCGAAAACTCAAACACCCTCCCCATCGAAACAAGGTTTATGAACAATATGGGACTAAAGAATATTGATATTACTAGCTTTTCGAGAGATTGTGTGTGTGTAAGGGTTACAAAATAGTCAATGTCCTTTTACAATAAAAAATCTTTGTACTAAAGGAGACAATTTTTTTTTGTATGGCGAATGGGCCCACTAAAAAATTGTGACGTATAGTAATGAAACATATATCAAATTGTTCCTTGAAATGTCTAGAAAACATTAGCAATATTAGTATTTCTTTATCTAACGGGAATATTCAGAAAGTAATCCAAACTTAAATGACATAACCTCAAAACTTCTTACTGGTTTTATTTGATTATTTGCATACACAATGCTATTTATATCAAAGATATACATATCTTAGCTAGGAATCAAACCCACCAGCCCTTCGCTGACTAAGGTGAAGCATATTATTTTATAAAAAAATATAGCTATACTTACGTAATATTCTAAATAGAGTTCAGAAGGATCAGTGATCAATAACAATAATATGTACCTACCTAATGGACATCACATGTGCACAACAACCGACAGTGCGTCTGCCTTCCAGACAATTGCAACAGTATCCAGCAAGTGCAGCTCTAGTGTTAGAAATTAATTGGTTAGGGTTATCTAGAATCCTAAACGAATAAACGATTTCTTATTCTTAATCCTAAATATAATAAGTTATTCGACTAGTGTCTTGTCTTGATTCTATCCTAGCACGAAGAAGATAATTATTCAGACGAATTTAATGGACAGGTTGCCGGTACACTTCAATTCTGTACTCTCCATTGGCTCTGACATGTTCTCCATAATAAGTTTAAGCACATTTTCAGTCGTTTCTGAAAGTAATTTTCTTTGCACATTCCATTGAAATCTCACAGCACAGTTAACACAACGGTTTAGTGAAATAGGAGCTGTACTTGATGCCATTTTCCTCTATTTTTCGTTAAAAATAAGGAAAAAATCATAGAACATAAATACTCAGTTCGAAACAAACAGAAAGTATGAATGACTCTCACTCCACTCACTCCTGTCTATGTCTGTGATAACTGTCAAACATCACGACGGAATTTCGTTCCGTTCCACGGCTTTATTAAATTAACATTTTAGCAAAAATCTTAAAAATTTAATTAAAACATTATTTACTGAGATTCCATTTATTTAGAATAAATAAAAGTAGATTAAATGTGGTCCAAACATTATCTTCTAATTAAAATGGTTTATTTTATTTTTATAACGATCCTTTTACACGGATTTTATAGTAAGACCTTGACACAATAAGTTATCTATGCTTTGACTCCAAAATGGATGAATGTCGTGTTTTAAAAAAAAGTCAATACAACGCATTTTTAAATTGATTTTATGATTCCGGTTTCGTTTAAAAATGATCTTTTGTCTAATTGTCTAAAAAAATAAGTTATTATTTTAGGATACAACGACATCATTATACGGTACCGTTGCTACTGGGCCCAAAAAAAATTGTCTCCTTTAAGATCGGTTTAGTATTTTAAGCGTGAAAGCGTAACAGATGGACACACAGAGTTACGTTAGTAATTGTTATGCCCAAATGATATTAGGTCTTTACCTATGAAATTGCCGTTTTGTATGAAAAAATTTTAACGAATTTTGCCAACGCAGTGGCAGTTTATTGATGCCCTTCTTAAAGAAGTCAGCTGGACGGGAGGCAACAAATTCTTCAAAGGCATTTTGTACTGCCTCTCGGGTATTGAATTTTTTTCCCGCCAAGAAGTTACCCAAATTCTGAAAAATTAGTAGTCTGTAGGCGCAAGGTCTGGTGAGTAAGGCGGATGACGGAGAGCTTCCAACCCCAGTTCTTGCAACTTGGAGACCATCTGCTGTGCAGTATGAGGTCGTGCGTTGTCGTGCAGGAGCAGCGAAGACGAGCGATCGACCAATGCTGGTTGGAGATGTGCCAGCTTCTCCATCATTGTGTTCAGTTCTTCACAGTACACATCTGCAGTAATGCTCACCCCGTTTGGTAAGAAGCTGTGATGAATCACACCGGCGCTAGACCACCAAACAGTGACTATCACTTTTCTAGGGGTAAGTTTTCGTTTAGGGCATTGTTTAGGTGCTGAACCAGGATCCAACCAACTTGCTGAGCGCTTGCGGTTATCAAACAGAATCCATTTTTCATCGCAGGTAACAATGCGGTTCAAAATTCCTTCATTTGTGTGTCTGTTAAGCAGTGCAAGGCACGTCTCGACGCGTACTTCGCGCTGGCGATCATTGAGTTCGTGGGGCACCCTTTTGTCAAGCTTTTTTACCTTGCCAATTTAACGCAAATGGACCAATATTGTTTTGACGCTAACGTCGAAAGCTGCTGCTAATTCAGCCGTAGATTGTGTATCATCAGCTTCCACAATCGCCTTTAATTCGTCATTGTCGACCAAAGTCTTCGGACGACCGCGAGGTTCAATTTTCAGGTCAAAATTTCCAGAACGGAAGCGAGCAAACCAATAACAGGTGGTGCGTTGGTTTGTAGTGCGGTAAACGTCGTTGATGTTGCGTGCCGCTTGTGCCGCGTTGCTGCCACGACGGTACTCTACATAATTAATCGATTTTTTAACGTATCCATGATGACGAAAGATTTTGAAATGCGATGAAAATGTAACACTAATCCATAAACAAATAGGAAAACGAATTACATGTCTTTAAAATAAAATAAATTTGAAATTAGAATTCTTAGTCAAACAATTTTTTTTTAAATGGCCAGTATTGCAGAACGGCAATTTCATAGGTTAAGACCTATTATTTAAAAAGTATAGATAGGTTATACGTAACTCTTTTTTTTAATATGTAATTCTTATTTTCACCACATTGCAGAGTGATGTGAAAGGGATGACATAATCTATACAATACAAACAAAAGAGAGAGTATGATAATCACTCACAGAGATGTCACACACGCTGCTTCGCTTATCGCGGACTGCGGGCAATACGTCACAATTTAGGACGTTTTAGGCTCGAGTTAACCAACAGACGTTTAAACAACGTTTAAAATATTATTTGACATATTTTGTATGGGAATTGTGTCAAATTAATCGTCACTCTTTGTTTACCGGCTGTTTAAGTGTTGGTGAACTCGGGTCTTAGGGTCACGCACAATGCACGCACGTAACATATCTCTGTTTTGTAGTATGAAATCAGATTCGAATGCGGTGTTTACAAAACTAAGTGGTCTGTTATAACTGGCGATAAATTATAGGAAACGCTGTAAATGTTTCAGTACATGCTGAGATAAGTATGATTCATGAAACATTGCGAGAATAAAGTAATATTGATGGCTAAATCTAAACGTAAACAAGTGACTATTATTTAGGACTTAATTTAAAACTCGGTCTTTTAAAAATATTTTGGTTGTTAAAAACAACACAAGATATGTATAAAAAGTGATTTTATTGACGTTCTTTACATTAATACCTTGTATTCTTGTAATTAAAATCACAGAGCAAACATACGCATGATATACTCGTAAGTCTCCGTTCTGCTGATAGTGCCTACTCTTCAGTTAAGAACTCCTTGACATATTTCTGGTTTTATGTCTGACTTATTCTTTCTGATGACTCTGGAATGGACTACCCTCCAAAATTATGTTTATATTACGTAAAGACTACTTACGACCTGCACAAAGTTCTTGTTACCTGGAAAAAATAAAATTTAATTAAAACAAACTATTCCACAAAAACTGCTTACGCAGTATAGTGTATAACATATAAATATACACACAAATATTGGTTGAGTGTGCGGTGGTGGGGGTGCGTGAAGCAATAGCTCTCCGCGCACTCACTATCGGACGGCCGAGCAAGTAGGAGTGTTGGGAGATTAATTGTGGTGTTTTATTTATTTTTATTTATTTATTTATTGAAAAGGTTAACCAACAGCATACATATAAAAACAACAATAAAAACAATACATAAAGGCCTTAATCTTACATATATGCCTATTACAGGTTAACACGGCATTCACAGTAACAGTAATAAAAATTTACGTATAATTTAACAATCAGTAAGTTTACCTAAGTGTGACAACAATAAAACAAAAGAAAAAATAAAATAAATTAACCGCTAAACAAATGACTGAACAATTTTAAATTTAAATTTATTCTGGGAATCAAAAAATACATCCATATCAGGAACGATAGCATTTAACTCGTTATATAAAGCAGAGATGCGAGGCAAGGGTGAATGCGCGATGATGTTTGTGCGGGACGAGGGAACCGAAAAAGTCTTTGTGATAGGCTTCCTGGGGACATTGTATGGAACAGATAGTGAGATCCGACTAACAATTTTTTCAGATGTTAAAGCTGCGTTAATACATTTATGGAGAAAAATCAGGTCAAGCATTTTTCGTCGGTTTCTTAATGAAATAAGATTAAAATGATCAAGTCGCTGCTGGTAAGGTGCCCTATGAGATATACCTGGAGAGATATATGCTAAATGTCTGGTGAAGCTTCTTTGAATAGATTCAATACGTTGAGAGTGGTTAGCATACGACGGATTCCAAACGACCGAGGCATATTCTAGTTGACTCCGAACTAACGAATTGAACAAAACAAGCTTTGTATGGGCCCCAAAAGACTTTGAGTTTCTTTTTATAAACCCTTGCATCTGCGATGCTTTTTTCACGACCGCATTTATATGTGAAGTGAATTTTAACTTCCTATCTAGAATCACGCCAAGGTCTCTAACTTCGTCAACCTCGAGCAGCCTCTCGCCACTAATAAGATATGAGGAAGGAACAGGGTATATCCGTCTTGTGTATCGTATAAAGGAACATTTTTTTGCGTTAAGAGTCATACTATTGGATTTGCACCAATCCTCTATAGCATCTAGATCTTGTTGGATACAGTCCACATCATGGCCAGAATCAACCGTTCTATATATTTTTAGATCATCTGCGAATAGTGCATAGTTGCAGTGTTTGATACAAGAGGTTATGTCGTTAATATACACCAAAAACAGCAATGGCCCGAGATGGGAGCCCTGTGGTACGCCAGATTGAGCGATATATGTATCAGATTCAAAACCCTTGACTACAACCGACTGTAACCTATCAACCAGATAGGATCTGAACCAAGCCAGAAGAGTTCCGTGCACACCATAGGCTTCTAGTTTACGTATTAACCGTAGGTGATTCACCCGATCGAAAGCACTACTAAAATCGGTGTAGACAGTATCGATCTGACGTCGTCTATCCATTTCACATGCCAGCTCAGAAACAAAATTAGCCAAATTAGTTTGAACTGATAGACCCTTCCTAAATCCGTGCTGTTCACAAGTGATAAAACACTCAAAGTGCCGACTAACAAGAGGGTATAGTAAAGCTTCGAAAACCTTGGACGGACACGACAAAATAGCGATAGGCCTGTAATTTTTTATATCTGCCTGGTCCCCCTTCTTAAGCACTGGTACGATTCTGCATTTTCTCCACAACACAGGAAAGAAACCCTCAGCTAGAGAAGCATTGTAAATCAGCATTAATGGACGAGCCAGCACAGATGATGATCGCTTGAAGAATACAGATGGTATCTGATCCGGACCTGCACCTTTTCCGGGATCTAAATTCCTGAGCTTGGCTAAAACCTCTTTTTCTGTGAAATTAATGTCTCCACCTAGTACGTGATGATGAGTTAGTGAAGTGAACCCAGGATCGATACATTCAGCCGAATACACAGACGAAAATTGAGATGCGAAAAGATTGGCAATATCCAATCCATTATCAGCCGCGACACCATCAAGATGCATAGTAGCCGGCAGGGAAACATTGTTATCGCGTTTTTGTTTGATATATCGGAAAAAAACTTTACTATCGGTTTTAACTGCCTCTTCAATTTTGTGTTTATATTCACGATAGCATGAGTTAGACAAAGAATTACACCTCACACGTAAAATTTCATACTCGATCTGATCTCGGGGATTTCTGAATTTTTTGAACTTTAGCCTTAGTTTTTCTTTTTCCTTGAGAATTTTGATCAGAGCTGGACTAAACCAGACGGGATAGTCAGCTCTTTTAACTTTATGTTTGGGCACGAATTTTTCTATTCTTTTTTTGAGGATTCCGTAAAAAACATTAACCATTTCCTCACAATCACTGCATTTAGAGAACTCAAAATCCCAGTCAAAGTTTTTCAATTCCCTTACAATTTCATCGTAATCTGCTTTAAAATAATTTTACTTTTATTGGTACAAGTGACCTGGTACATGCAGTATAGCACCAACTTTTTATCAAAAAACTTTTTTCTATTATTAATAGGTAACATGATAAAGCCTACAACGAATTCAGTACAGCCTTCCGTATAATATATCCATCACTTTTTACACTCGGTCTACCTACTCGGTTATCGGTTAAAAAAGTTTTATTTGATTCGATTTTAACGGGCATTTTAATCTTATTACAACGAGAAAAGTTTTTAATATATGATTCGGATTTCATGGAAAAACCTCCGATCCATTTGGCAAGCAGAATCGTACGCACATGAGTGCGAAAATAGCCCGTATTTGCTATGTGTGGGCCCGACGGAAACTTTTTCAATTTATTCGGTGAGTAGTTAAGTTTTAATTGGTAGGTCCACCATGTCAATCGGGAAACTGCTGATGTGGATAACCCACTTTCCTTTTCAGCGTTTCTCAAACCTCTAGACTCAACGGACCATGTTTGGTCTGCTAGCTAACTGATAAAATATTTTACTAAGCGCAAGAGAGAGAGAAACTTCTTAGCGTTCCATGGATTCACCGTGCGGGTGCCGGGTCCATCATGTGGCAGAAAGAGAAACTACGAGCAGATCTCGTGACTTGTGAAACAGGTGTTAGTTTATGGGGTCTCTTTTGTTGTCATCAACACTCGCCTTGACTACTCGAGTTTCTCTCCCTGCCCGGTCAAAAAAAACCTGGCAGTGGAACCGACATCAGACGTTGTCCCGCCCGAAAAAGCAGGGTCACCTACCAGGTCCAATTGTGTTTTCAAATCACCCAAGAACCAATTGAACTATACAGACTAAATTTCATTTAAGTTGGTTTTAATTTAAATAGCTGACATTTAGAAGAATAACTGACATTAATAAGAGGCGGTTAAATGGACTATGTTTGGCTGTTACGGATCACAAAAATCACAAATTTATTGACTTGGATACATATCCACTCGTTTCCACTGGTTCCCAACCCTTTAGACGTAATGGACTTTGTATGGTCGCCTATAACGCTTATTAAGTGATAGATGTATGAAACATTTTCATGAACATATCTACCTATATCAGACAATAGCTGACGAAAAAGAAATGGAAGTAGGGTCCACTTTCTTTTCTACTTTTTTTTCGGGTCAGACGTTTCGACGTAATAGGCTATGTTTGGCCTACTTCGATTTATAGTTACATCATAATTAAAATTATTAATTTATATAAGGATTTTACCAGCTTACTAGAAGTGCTGAGTGACGACGCCTCGCCGCTCCGCCCATTATTATTATTATACGCGAAGGTTTAATATTATTTACCTTTAAATTATAATTATTTCGGTTGCTGTAAGCCTCGTAAAATACTATTTTCTTGAGTTTACGCGAACACTATACATTGAAATGTAAGATATGTTTACGAATTATAGAACGCGTTTATTTAATGTTAACGTTAAGTAATAATGTACTGAGAAGTTTTTTGTAGGCGAAAAATACTAGGTACATAGGCAACAAATGTCCTAAAACTATAACATTTTTCCTTATTATAACTGACACAATATGCAGTACGTATCAAATACATATTGTTTAACGATCAACATGGGTACGGAAACAATGGCTTTGAGAAACACTGGACAGTGAGCATCGGGCGTAGTACTTCCGAAAATTCAGGCTTTTCTAACTCAACCATTTATTTTAATTAAAAAATGCTCCGCCATGAATTAATTTCTTCAAGTACACTCAACGGTTGATTCAATTTGGGCAATTGTTTTCGAATAGCTTTTTCATCAGGACTTTTGTTATTTGACGAAAATGGGTTTTTGATGCTATTGCCACTTGTAATTACGCTTTCTTTTTATTTGTTGTTTCACCGAGACGTAATGACGCTATGAATAAATTGGCAGTTATCTCGCAAAATAATTTCAATTAAATTCCTGGAAACCGCCTATATTCTGGGAGGCTTTTGAACTATGGTTTATTTTATTTCGCCCTAATGAATTCGTAAATTGCCTCATATATTTCAGGTATTTAGCTTTTATGTTTTATCCACAATAGGGGTCAACTGTTAGTGTTTAGAACCAAAGTATAATATTAATGTTTTAAATACTTTTATAATGGATTTTTCCGGAATCGCTCCGTTTAGTAGACGTAATGGAAGCCGCAGTTAGCGAACAGGGGAGAGAAGAAGCTTTATTTATTTATTTAATATTCGGAAGACCAACAGATAATGCAACATAAAAACATTAACAGATTAGTATCAGAAAACCAATAACAGGTCCTCTCAATTAACAAAAGACTAGGCGAAAATACATTAAGCGTCGTCAAACTCTCGTCGTTGACCGTCATTGTGAACAGACGTGCCGCAGATTTTTTCAAATAATTATAAATCACAGTCAAGGAATACTCATTAACCAAGTGTATGTGGTGTTAAGTGCGTAAAGACTAAAACCGAGTGCATGTAACAGTGTCGCGTATCGGCTAGTTGAGTGAAACGTTCACGAAAGGTCTGACTCCGTCTCTGTCTCGCATCGCATCTACCAGTCGTAACAGCGGGGGAACCCGATCTCACCCCTCGAGTCAAAGGACGACACATACTTTTGTCCCTGTTGCACTAGTTAGCAGTTAACTAACACAATGCCCTTGCGTAGATCGCCGCCTAGCAAATCTTCATCCGAAACAAATATACCGACATCAGTGAACTCTGAAGGTAACGCGCGTAAACGGAAACAACCCGACTGCGATTTGGTTTTACTTGAGGAGAAACTCAGCGAGCGCTTATCAGCCCTGGACTCCAAAATCACCGACTGCATCACGGCCGCCGTTAGCGTGGCACTGGCAACCGAAATGTCAAAAATTTCTAGCCTTCTTGGCGAAATCAACGCCAATGTAGCCAAATTGAACGCAGATAATGTCAATATCAATAAATCGCTGAAAGAAACTAACGACAAGCTTAGTGAGATGGAAAAAGGTCTTAACTTTTCCTCTGAGCGTCTAGACTCCTTCGAACTTCGTATAAAGACCGTGGAAACTAATTCATCAAGCACCATCGGCGTGGTCAGCCAGATCCAAGCACTTGAAGACCAGATGTCAAAAATGGAACAGCATCCTAGGCAGTGCAATGTAGAAATAGCTAACTTACCGGAACGGCGAGGTGAAAATCTAGTGAACATTATGGAACGCCTTGGTGACGTCATTAAGCAACCAATACGAGCAATGGATATTATCGCAGTCCACCGCGTACCACACGCTGACTCAAAGAACAAGCGCCCAAAAAATATCATCGTAAAGTTCACCAGCAGGATAATGCGTGATAACATCATCTCAGCCTACCGTTCTACAAAAGGGTTAGACTCAGGCAAGCTCCAGATAAGCGGTGTCCCAACCGCCGTATACATAAATGAACACCTAACTCTTAACAACAAGCAGTTGTTTCGACAATGCAGAGAAACAGCAAGAAAAGAAGGCTACAAATTTGTCTGGGTCAAACACGGCTCTGTTTTGGTGCGAAGATCGGATACATCACCCGTTCTTGCCATTCGAAGTCTCGCCGATATTGCTAAAATCAAGCAATAACAATAATGAGTGCCTAAGTAAACATACAACTAAAGAAATGTTCTTATCTTGTTATGACTCACTGTGTTCCGATGGGTACGTACTAATTGTAAACAAAGTGTTAAATAACTTATGTTTAATACACGTATCTTTTATCACTTGTAGTAATTCAGTCAAAATTGCTGTATCAACTGTAAGTAATCGCACTATTGGGGCATTGTTGTGGTGTTGGCTATTTTTAATGTTTATCTGGTTTAATTATTTAAAAACTGTAAATACTTATTGTGTAAACAAGCGTACATTGAAGCATAATAGAAGAATAATGATGGGTAATAAAACGTATATACATTACATGAGTGTTGTGATCTTATTGTTTTGCATATTCTTAGTTTTCAATAACCTTACGACAGGAATAAAGCAATTAGGAAACAAAACATGCTACACATTAATAATGTTTTTATTGCTAGGTTGTGGATTCGATTCGATTCGACATTTAATACACAAATTAATACGTAAGCAAGGTCTTAACAGAATTAATCGTTTGAAATTTCAGTTTGCACGTACTTTTCTATTCTTAATCAATAAAATTCAAACTTATTTCAACATAATATACTCGTACACACTTAAACAAAAAAATTTAAATATAAATATTTTAACTAAGCACTGGCAGCGGGGATATGAGCGAGTAAGACTAATGAACCGGTTTCTTACACTTCTTATCATTTCTTTCTTACAAAACAAGCTTATTAGATGGCTAAGCTAGTTTTATCAACCTACTATCAGAACTGCCAAGGCTTACGTACAAAGTTACATACTTTATACATGAATATTCTGTCCCACAATTATGACATCATAATCCTGACCGAAACCTGGTTACACCAGAAAATATTAAGTAATGAATTTGTTGACTCCCGCTATCGGATATTCCGGTGTGACAGGGACAATACTGCCAGCGGACTAAAGGACGGCGGAGGTGTCCTCATAGCCGTGCGCCGTGAACTTTGCACCACACAGCGCGTGCACGCGCACATTGACGGCGCGCCTGCTGCCTCGGATCTGTCACATTCCTTAGAACACGTTTTGATAGAAATACGCTCGCACAATTACTGTTGCGTGGTTAGCGCAGCGTATATCCCACCGAAAACACACTCCGACAAATACCTAGACCATCTCAATTACCTCACATACGTATTGCAGTCCACCGGCGCTAACGATTATATCATCGTGGGTGATTATAATCTACCAACTTTGCAGTGGCAGAACTGCACTACTCACATGGAGCCTATTCTGACCGAAAATAATAATCTCGCAAATAAATGTTTAATACAATTTTTATCAAATATAGACGGCGTACAGGTTAATAAATTCAGAAACGTAAATAACCGGATATTGGACTTATTTATTACTAATAACCGTAATTGCCTAGTCACACGAGCACCAATTCCACTGGTGCCACCTAACAAGAATCATCCCCCATTTTTTGGACTCCTGACTATTGATAATGGCATTGTGCCTATACAATTAAAGCCGAGAGAGAAATATATATTTAAAAAGGGAAACTATGATGCTTTAAACGTAGATCTTTCCAATACCGACTGGGACAAACTATTTTTAGATTGCCCTGTGGAAAGCGCAGTTTGCAAATTCTATGAAACGCTATATACTTTGATAAATAGGCACGTTCCTAAAAAAGTCATTAAGGCATCGCAGTATCCTGTGTGGTTCACGGGAGCGTTAGTTCATATTTTTAGGAATAAGAACAGTGCCTGGGTAAGGTGGAAGAAATTTGGTAATCAAAGCGACTACGAGCAGTTTTCTATGTTTAGGGCTAGATTCAAAAGGGAATCTAATAAATGTTTTAAGGCTTACATGAAATCGATCGAAAATGGCATCACTGACAATATACGGCACTTCTGGACATACGTAAAAGGTATAAAAGCTACGCCAGATATTCCAAATAGTGTCTCGTACAGTAATCAAATAGCTGACAATCCCGATGATGTATGTAACCTGTTTTCGTCATTCTTTAAATCAGTTTTTGAACCTTCCCACATTACAGACGACTTTGACATAAACACGCTTCAGGACACTAACCATGCGCCTAATTCAAATTTGAGTAATATCAACTTCACCCTCAACGAAATACAAAAGGAAATACAAAAACTAGATATTACTAAAGGAGCAGGTATCGATAACATCCCACCAATCTTTTTAAAATCAACTTCCAATACAATATGCTATCCTATCCAACTCATTTTTAATAGGTGTCTGAAGGAAGGCATTTTTCCATCCATATGGAAAGCCGCTCGCATCGTACCTATCTTCAAAGGCGGTGATCGATCACAGGTAGAAAACTACCGCCCTATTTCTATTTTGTGCACACTGTCAAAGGTTCTAGAGCGGTTAGTTCACAACAGCATCTACCCTGCATTACACAATATAATTATTGAACAGCAACACGGCTTTGTCAAGCGCAGAAGTACAAGTACAAATTTATTACTCTACGTCACTTACATTTTTGAAAGCATAGATGCAAACAAGCAGATTGACAGTGTATACACTGATTTTCAGAAGGCGTTTGACAGGGTGGATCACAGAATACTACTGGAAAAGTTGGCCTTTAATGGTATCCGCGGAGATCTCTTGCGATGGTTCAGGTCCTACATTTTCAATCGTACGCAGAAGGTTGTGATTAATGGACACGAGTCAGATTACGTTTCGGTGAGTTCAGGCGTGCCACAAGGCTCTATTTTAGGTCCTCTTCTATTCATTTTGTTTATAAATGATATATTTACCTGCTTTCATCACTGTAACTTTCTACTTTACGCAGACGACCTTAAAATATATCACACAATTGACAATGATGATGACTACCAAAGATTCCAGGCAGATCTTGACCGTTTTTCTTCCTACTGCAATAAAAACAAGTTAAACCTTAGTATAAATAAATGTAAAAAAATAACTTTCACTAAAAAAAAATTAATAGCACACTTTGACTACAGCTTAAATAACGTACAGCTTGAATCAGTTCAATCAATTAGAGATTTAGGAGTAACTCTGGACTCAAAATTACACCTAGACATACATATACACAACATAATAAGTAACGCTTACAAAATGTACGGATTCATAATGCGCATAAGTAAGCAATTTGTAAGACCCACTACACTCATGTGCCTATACAAGTCCTTAATACGATCGCAACTAGAATACGCGGTACCCATTTGGAATCCCTTCTATGATAAATATAACAAAGCAATTGAAAAAGTACAAAAAAAATTCTTGCGCACTATACACTACAAATGCTTCCATAGTCGCTTGTCCTATGACCTGCTTCTTGAGAAATATCAGCTTCTTAGTCTTAAGAATAGACGTGTACTACTTGAGACAAAGTTGCTTTACGACCTGTACCACAATAGATATGACTGTATGACATTAAACAATAAACTATGTTATAGGGTACCCATCAGAACTCAGAGCCGCGCTCCATGTCGATTGTTTGCAACCTCTCGATGTCGAACCAACGCTGGCAAGCGCTCACCCCTTCACAGACTTGTACACACATACAACGAGACGTTCAACTCAATTGACTTGGCAGTGACGCGACCAAGTGCATTTAAAAAAATGGTCACTACTGCACTTTGTGCTTCATCACATATTTAAAATATTTATAAATACTGTTAATAATATACTATTTAATTTCTTGATATGATATTATTATAACACTAGTTTCGCACTTCGCAATGTGTCAATAAGATCTTCCTCCTTTATATTAATATGTGGTAAACGGTGTTGGTGTCAAATAGATTAAGACTTGAAACTGCAACTATACATTGTAATTTTTATTTGTCACTGTTTGTTTATCCCAATAAATGAAAAAAAAAAAAAAAAAAAGATACATTGAGTGCCAACTTCATTTCAAATACAAAATTAACAGAATTTTAGAATAAACAACAAATCATGGATTAACAGAGGGATAAAGCTGTCCATCTTCTCCTGGCAGTACTCCTTTAGAACCGAGAAGGGGCATACTGCCTTTGAACAGCACCTGTTAAATATTAACTGGCTTTTTGATTCTGTAACTACAAGACTGTGCATAGTCAGCAAGCATCTCACCAAATTGGGAGAAATCGGGAAAATCGCTAAATGAGGACTTTTTTTTTTAAATTCCGAATTTGCTTATTCCTGGAATTAAGGCCATAACCATAGCTTACGTATCAAACAACGAAAGTGAGTCATTCTTTTATTTCTAAGTAAATTTCATAATGACATGTTTCATAAAACTACTTAGCTGAGTATTAAAATATTCATATTTCTAACCTCTGACATTAAAGCATTGGTCGTAGAAAAAATTACATAAGATCTAAAAAAGGGTTATTTGAGTGTTTTTGTTTTTATTTTCTACTAGCGGACCCGACAGACGTTGCCCTGTCTTAAAAATGAATATTGATTACGAAATGGTTTAATGAACAAAAAAGGGGACATACGAGTATTACTGGCTATGTGCAAAATTTAGTTTTATTTTTACCCCTATATGACAATATTTGCAGCACGCATTCTGTCAATGTTATGTCAAACGCCACACATTAAAAAAGGTTACATTAGAAATAATTTAATATGGTGGTTAGATATTCTTAAATTTTCTATTTTTCTGCGCAATTTTCTTAATTTTTTCTTTTATAAGATCCTTCTCCTGACAATAACAAAAAAAGCAAAAAAAAAAGAATTATCGAAATCGGTCCAGCCGTTCACGCGTGATGCGATGACCAAGTTAAATAGGGATTCATTTTTCTAATATACATATAAAAATTCTCGTGTCACAGTTTTCGTTGCCATACTCCTCCGAAACAGCTTGACCGATTTTGATGAAATTTTTTGTGCTTATCCGGTATTTATGAGAATCGGCCAAAATCTATTTTTCATCCCCCTAAATGTTAGGGGTAGTCCACCCCTAAATTTTTATTTTTATTTTTTAGACAAAATTTTTAATTTTTACCACGCTTTTATTAGCTTGGGTTGTATCTATCTATGTATCTATGTATGTAATGGAATCTTTGAGCATAAATTTGACCGATTTCCAGAAGTTTGATTAATTTGAAACTTTGCACACGTATCAAGGACCGATGACAATGCAATAATTTAATAACAGTTTTCCCAGTTTTCCTCTGTAAGAGGGAGTAAAAGTGTTAAAATATTTGTTTACTCTGTGGTAAATTGTGCGCCTTTCCGGTTTATATAGTCTATGACCTCTCTAACTACTACTCTGTGATCATCACGTTACGTTGTGTGTCTAATTCTAATATAATATAAAAGTAATCTCGAAGAATCAGTTGTTTCACTGCATATTGCAATAGGTTATGGGCCCAGGAAGCCCTGATAAATGTGAACACAGTGCAAAACGCCATAAAGATAAAACCAAAATTACGCAGTACCGAAAAGATAACCACAAAGTGCACGCCGGTTTTACATACTGTGAAAATATCATTGTTCGCCAAAATAACATTAAAAAATGTCGTCAAGCAGCTCACTAGCTTTAATCGAGAAGTTAACTGGCCGGGAAAACTATTCCACCTGGAGATTTGCGCTCAAAACGTATCTTGAGCATGAAGAATTGTGGGACTGTGTTGAACCAGTGGGGGGCAAAACTATCGATCCCAAACGTGACCTCAAGGCAAAATCAAAGATAATCTTACTAGTTGACTCTGTAAATTACGTCCATATTCAAGAGGCAAAGACTGCCAAAGAGGTATGGGACTGCTTGGCAAACGCTTTTGACGACTCAGGGCTAACACGCCGAGTGGGTCTGCTTCGAGATTTATGCACAACAACTCTCGCTGGATGTTCAAATGTAGAAGAATACGTGAGCAAGATCATGACCACGGCTCACAAACTCCGCAATATCGGTTTTAAAGTGGATGACGAGTGGCTCGGTACAATGCTTCTCTCCGGTCTACCTGAAACATATAAACCTATGATTATTGCAATAGAAAGTTCAGGCATGAAAATAAGTGCAGATTCTGTCAAATCAAAAATTCTACAAGATGTCAGAATGAGTGAAAATGACACAGCGGCTTTTGTTGCAAATTCGAAGTACAAAGGTTCTAAGAAACTATTCAAAAAGGGACCTCGATGCTACTCCTGTAATAAGTATGGCCATGTCGCTGCTGAGTGCAGGTCTAAACCTAAAAAGAAAAATCATGAAAGTTCAAGTTATGCTGCTGCGTTCATAGCTGTAACAACAAATTCTGATGAGGATCCATGGTACATAGACTCTGGCGCTTCAGTTCATATGACCAGACATAAAAGTTTATTGCAAGATGAGAAGGTGCCACTAATCAAGACAATCAAGGTAGCAAATGACAAGTCATTATCAGTTCATAGCACTGGACAACTGAGTTTAGATGTGTGTAATGATAAAGGTCAGTACAATAAAATTCTGTTTCAAAATGTACTGTATGTACCAGAATTGTCAACAAATCTACTGTCAGTCAGTCAGATAATAAAAAATGGGGGACAAGTAAAATTCAACAGTAAAGGCTGTGTGATATTAAATAGAAATAATGTGATTGTTGCAACGGCAAGTTTAGTCAATAATATGTACAGGCTGGATGTGAAAAGTGAACAGGCATACGTCATATCTGATGTTGACAAACAAGATGTTTACCTCTGGCATCAACGCATGGGCCATTTGAATTTTAAAGACCTTGAAAAATTAGTAGATAACACTGAAGGCGTTAAATTATCTAAGAAAAATGATAAATTAACTTGTATTACAGTTAAAATCAGTTAAAATCAGTTTTATTTCTGCAAATAGGCCCCAGGAGGCGCTTTTACATGCCTAGAAGGCAAACAGACACGTTTACCTCTGAAACAAAGTGACTCAAAAACATCAAAGTTACTCGAACTGGTGCACTCTGATATCTGTGGTCCGATGGAGACAAGTTCTTTTGGTGGTGCAAAATATTACATCACATTTATAGACGATTACTCGAAAAAGGTGTTCATTTATTTTTTACATAAAAAATCAGAAGCCCTGGAAAAGTTTATGGAATTCAAGGGCCTTGTGGAGAAACAATTAGAATGCTACATTAAGTGTCTCCGCACAGACAATGGCACTGAATATGTTAACTTCCATTTTACTGAGTTTTTAAAGTCCTCTGGAATAATCCATCAAACTACAACACCTTATACACCGGAACAAAATGGAGTTGCTGAACGGATGAATAGAACAGTAATTGAAAAAGCAAAGTGTTTGTTAATTAATGCCAACTTACCTAAACAATATTGGGCTGAATCCGTACACACTGCTACTTACCTAATTAACAGAACTCCAACTCGATCACTGCAATACAAGACACCAGAAGAAATGTGGTCCGGAAACAAACCAAATGTCAGTCACTTAAGAATATTTGGGTGTGATGCAATGATTTATCTTCCTAAAGAAAAGAGAAGGAAATGGGATCCAAAAGCACAGAAAGCCAAATTCATTGGTTATTGTGATCATACAAAAGCATACAGATTTTTGATTCCTGGTTCCAGAACTGTAATAAAAGATAGAAATGCTGTCTTTCTTGAATCTACAGTAAAAAGAAATTATGTTCCGGTGGATTTAATTGAAGATAGCTCAATGTGTGACTCATCATCTGATCAAATTGACAAGCACACATCTGAGAGCTTTGATGCTGAGAATACATCAAAATCCACAAACACTGTAACTGAAGACTTAACTCAGCCAGATAATAGTACAGATAGTGAATACTTACCTGGTGAATCCTTTGAAACACCACCACCATCTAATATAACTCTGAGACCTAGAAATAGAAAGATGTTTTCAAGATACTTGAATGATCAAGAAAGTGGTTACTTGTGCTACAGCGAAGATATTCCTATCCCACTGAATTACAATGATGCAGTAACATCAGCTGATTCTGAAACATGGACAAAATCAATTGAGAAAGATCTAGAATCTCATCATCAGAATGGAACATGGAAATTGGTAGTAATGCCTCACAATGCTAAGCCAATTGGATGCAAATGGGTTTTCCGGGTAAAAGATGAACCAACAGGTCCTCGTTTTAAAGCTCGACTGTGTGCAAAAGGATATGCTCAAAAAGCAGGCATTGATTATGATGAAACATTCTCACCAACGGTAAGGTATGATTCTATCCGCCTTTTATTGTCCATTGCAGCTCAAGAAAAATTAGAAATAATTCAATTTGATGTTACCACTGCATTTCTGTATGGCGAGTTGAAGGAAAACATATTTATGACACCTCCTGAGGGACTTCACTGCAAACCAAACATGGTATGTAAACTTGTTAAATCATTATATGGTTTAAAACAGGCACCCAGGTGTTGGAACAATAAATTCAATTCGGTCTTGAATAAATTTAGCTTTGAGAAAAGTAAAGCAGATCAATGTGTTTATATTGCATTAATAAATGGTTTCAAATGTTATCTGTGCCTGTATGTCGATGATGGTCTTCTGTTTTGTAAAGATAAATCAACTATTACAAAAGTAATTGATGACTTACAAGCTAACTTTGATTTGAAAACATCTCCAAGTCTAACTTATTTTGTGGGCATGCAAATTGAAAGATATGAAACCTGCATTTTTGTTCATCAGAGTAAATATATTAACCAAATGTTGAAAAAGTTCAACATGCAAGATGCCAACCCCAACAGTGTTCCTGCTGATCCGAATGTGAAGCTGCTGAAGTCTGATGATGCACTTAAGGAAAAATATCCTTACCGAGAAGCAGTAGGAGCTCTTATACATGCAGCAACAGTAAGCAGACCTGACATTATGTTTGCTGTGAGTCAGGTGAGTCGTTTCTTACATTCTTATGATGACTCTCATTGGAATGCTGTAAAGAAAATACTAAAATACCTAAAAGAGACTAAAGACTACGGATTATGCTACACATCTAACTCTGACAGTACAGTTTTGATTGGATATAGCGATTCTGATTTTGCCAATGACATAGCAACTAGACGCTCGATAACAGGCTATGTATTTCTCAAAAATGGAGCTGCTGTCACTTGGTCATCTCAGCGTCAGCAAACTGTGGCCTTATCCACAACAGAGGCCGAATTCATGGCTGCCTGTGCAGCTACCAAAGAAGCCGTGTGGTTAATACAACTACTTAGTGATTTATGTGAATTCAAGCAAAACTCTGTGTGTTTGAACATTGACAATTTAAGTGCCATTACAGTAATTAAAAATAGTGAATTTCATAAAAGATGTAAACATATAGACATAAAGTATAATTTTATTAAAGAGAAGTACTATGAAAATATTATTAGCTTAAATTATGTACACACAGACAATCAGTATGCTGATATTT
The DNA here is from genome assembly GCA_949315895.1 of Anania crocealis. NCBI lineage: Eukaryota > Metazoa > Arthropoda > Insecta > Lepidoptera > Crambidae > Anania > Anania crocealis. The sequence goes on along the minus strand of OX438873.1, from coordinate 8,478,233 downwards.
TTACAAAGGCTTTACCTAAAGATAAATTTAGATTTTTGAGACATAATATTGGAATGTTAAAGCTTCTCTCATGTGTGAGTAACTGATTGTACTTATTGTAAACATTTAAAGTATGTAAAGTAAGCGCTATTTTTTAAGAAAGGCTCTAATTTGGTAGGAGTGTTAAAATATTTGTTTACTCTGTGGTAAATTCTGCGCCTTTCCGGTTTATATAGTCTATGTCCTCTCTAACTACTACTCTGTGATCATCACGTTACGTTGTGTGTCTAATTCTAATATAATATAAAAGTAATCTCGAAGAATCAGTTGTTTCACTGCATATTGCAATAAAAAGAGATAGAGCTAGCGCGCGATCTGTATCAATTATGTTTCCTGCATAGGTTTGGACTTACAGTCGGTAAAGAAGGAATCAAATATTATAAACTAAACTAAAAAAAAAAAAAAAATATAGTTTTAGGGTAGGGGTAGGGTAGGGGTAGGGTAGGGATAGGGTAGGGGTAGGGTAGTAAAATATTAAAATTTTATAAAATATATACAACCCTAAATTTTTACCCTTTTACCACCAACCCCTATTTTTTGTTAGCCATTTTAGTAATTTAATCATTTTTATGGCAAAACAACGTTTGCCGGGTCAGCTAGTATATATATAGATATTTGACTATGGGTTCTTGAGTCTCTGATGTATATATCTAATAATGTCAAAACCAGAATTGATCCCGCACGAAGCAAGGCAAAAAAATCATTTTATGTTTTGTCAGAGACACACTAAGGATGACATAAATTAGACACTATCATGCATAGTAATTACTAATTAAAGGGAGTAGGATTTACCACGATACATACAACATTTGCAAATGTCTGGCGACATAACCAAGTTGCGTTTAATCAAATCATATCAAAATACGTCGCAGCAATCCTCTTCCTTAACGAACGACCGCAAAACACACAGAGCATTCAAACAGCCGAGAATATTACACGCTTGTCTTGAATTACGCCCAAGACTCACTTCCCTAAGAAAATATTCCTGTTTTTGCCCCAACAGAAGCGGTAATAAAGCAGGAGTTCATTTTGTTAAGTACGCCGAATATTCTAACTTCCATGGCGCGAGGAAAAATACTTATTGATTTCAAACGGGACAAGTTTCCATTGCGAATGGGAATTTTTAGAAAAGTATTCCTTATATCACTTCGTTTCTTTTTCGTTTCTTGTCCATGGCAGCAGTCGAAATTTATGAGACAACTTCACTACTGTCATTCGCAATGGTGCGAAAGTAAGTTTTAAAGTGAAACCTTATCTTTTGAATGGGCTCCAATATCGATTTCTGGGGTATAAATATTTTGTCAAAGATTTCAAATATTTTATAAAAACTATAGCATTAAAATCCAACTAATATTATAAACGTGTAAGGACACACTATGCAGGTGTGTTATACATAAACAACTCTCATATCTTACTATTTCATATTGTTAAGGATGTATTCGAGGGTGAAGAAAACCAGAGCTCTTGATCGTACCAAATATATTTTCAGACTGATTTACGAGTATAATTTTATGTCATTTTTCCAAAACATTTGTTTACCATTCCAAATTCAAAAATACTGTTAATTTAGAAGTATAAAAGCCGAAAGAGGTTGATGGTGGTTGTCGCCAACACATATTGTATAACGATATGTGACAATAGCTCGCCAGTCTCAGGACACCCTGACTGAGAGCGGGTCGCGTGCTAACCGAAATAAACGTCACGCTTGAGTTCGGTCTATACGCCTTTCATTTAGCTCCTAATAGGTACCTGAGTCTCCCAATAAACGTAAATAATTGAACGAATGTTTGTTACAAAATCCCGCCAAAACCGCTGAACAGATCCAAATGATATTTGGCAAGGAAAGATTATAGGCCGGAAAAGCATAAAGGTTACTCTTCATTTCAGAAAAAAGTACGGTTGATGGAATAGTATCATATTACTTGCGTACGAAGTCGCGGGATACAGCCACTATCATATACAGGTGTTAGGTAAATGGTATAACAGGCCGAGACCAGTCTATGATAACATGCATATAAATACTATGTCTTTTAATTATCATACAAACTAAAACGTTGAGGTTCCGATTAGTATGTTTTTTTTTTCAAAATGAAATTATCAAATTTCTGACTTTACCATAGTATTTTTATTAGAGATGGGCCGAGTACTCGGTTAATACTCGGTACTCGGCATATTCGGCGGGTATTTTGATACTCGTAATCGGCCGAATAACTCGGTTTTGATGCCGAGTATACTCGGTTTAAGCAAAGCAATAAATTTAGGTAGATATAATTAAAACAACAGTGTTAATCAAAAAGTATTTACCTACCTATTAATTAGTTGGGAAATCTTTAATAATCTCAATTATGATAATTAATGAGTAGTGATGAGACAAATTAAGAGAATGTTAATGAAAAACATCAATATTTAAAATTTAATAAAGGTAAAATGTGATGCAGGAACACAAGGCTCTCTGCACGTTCTGGGAACTAAACTAGCTCAGCATACCTTGTTTGGTGCCCTGCCCACCACTTGAAAGGACTCTTGTCTTTTGCCAACAAATTTTCTTTCAACTAGCGATCCAATTCTAAAGCAATGGGGCTTTTAGGATCATCGCGAAAACAGGTATTTGCTCAAACCGAGTTACTCGGCCGAGTAATCGGTTGGAAAAAAAAATTACCGAGTAAAACTCGGTACTCGTTACTCGGCAAAAGCGCTACTCGGCGCATCTCTAATTTTGGCTTGCTATATCGTTTACCTAACACGCTGTATATGGCGACCAACGTCTTTCTCCTCTAAATATTCGATCGATTGTAACGGAAACGCACCAAAATAAATAATCAATGGCCTCTCTCAAGGAAACTAACTCTTATTCAAATCGACCGATTCATGCCCACCGCACTAATGCTTTAGTTGCCTGCGATTTATAGACCACATTCAATGGGAAATTTCCTGGCTTTTACAAGGGCACAGATAACTCAGCCGTATAGATGCCCTTGAATAGGATACTGTGGGTCAAATCACTGGAGCTTAACTAGGTATGCACTAAAAAAAAGATTTTTAGTGATGGTAACTCAAAAGATAACGAATAAATAGGACGTTAGAATTGGCATATTCATAATTCAAGTGTTGAAATGATTACCTGCAAAGGCTGACCGCAGGTATCAAACCTTATTTTTATTTTACGGTAATAGACTGTGGGAAAACTACTAAGTGCATTTACCACCTGATAAACGAAGCCCACGTTATGTGACCATTATGTATAACATCTTGGCAGTGTTTTTTTTTTATTAATAAAATATTCTTAGAAAAATGTGAAAAATAAGATTATTTATTTGGATCATGCTGTGACGCGCACGGCCGTATTATATTGCTTCGGCTGGGTCCTAGATGAATGAACCTTACCCAGGTCCGTGTGCATCACAGCGTGTTTCAAAATGAATAGCTAAATCAATATTTTATATATTTCTAAGATATTTTTTTCATAAAAAGTTAAAAAAAAAACGCAGTGTATACAGGTTGTAAAAAAACTAACTGCAGATCCTGAAGCTACGTAATCTGAAAAGCAAACCAAGCCATATTACACAATATTATAGCTGGGAAATGATTCTTATTTTGGGGACTTTAAAAAAATGTATAATTTATAGCGTGCAATATATAGCAGCCGGAGCGTGGGCCGCTGCGCTCGAGTTGATTGCTAATTTCTTAATTCGTCCGTGCTGAGCTGTACATTGCGTATTGTAATTAATAAAGCCTTATTATGAACGAAATAATAAAAAAACACTATGTTTTTAAGAACAAAAGTTTTTAAGTAACCTTTGACAACAGTTTTTGTAATAAAATGGAAAACAAAATTGTGACTTTGCCCCTTAATATCTTCGGAACCAGCTGTTTCCCAGGTATGGTCCTAAAGAAAATAATTATTCTAATGATGGAGAAAAAACGTAGTTTTCGGATCTGCGTTCGGTTTTTTTACACCCGTTATATAATCAAAAAAGTTTTGTATGACTTACTGTAAATCGAAACGGTTATAGTCAAACCGTTACGAATAGTTCAGAACTGTCTTTGCATTAATGCATTTTTATTTAGTCATTTTTTCAGTCAAATATTCATTTTCTGAGTTAGTTATTTCGAGATTTTTACTACGTACCTTGTTTTTTATGAGTTTCCGATATTTCGGCACTGTTGCAAGCGCCTTGATCGCGGAAGATCATGTTGCGAATCATTTCTTCCGCGATCATGGCGCTTTGAACAGTGCCGAAATATCGGAAACTCATATAAAACAAGGTACATGGTAGAAATCTCAGAATAACTAACTCTTACGATAGTGACCATGAAAGTTTTAATCATTAAAATATTTATTTTATTGGTATCTCCTAAAGAGCACATTTACCATATTATGTTACTTTTATGCCCAACTTTCTATTATGTGTGTTGAACACATAATTGTAAAATGGGCTTAAAAGAGTCAACTCGGTATTGATTACTATAGGTACTCGTACTAATTAAGAGATAGGTACAGACAACGGCAGGACAGCCTACCCAAAAAGTTAAAGGTCAATGAATTGATTTTCAACTTTAAGTCCAACACGTAGAGATCAATATCAATTGAGATAATTTTACGTTTTGTGGCAGGTTCACGTGCTGTCGTCTATGCATTGTAACAATGTTAAAAACACGATCCTGAAAGCTAAATCTAAATTAAATAAATAAATAAATAAAATAAATGTGGACAACATCACATACATTGTTCTGATCCCAATTTGAATAACTATTTAAAGCATTCTTATTTTGGAAACCAGAAACAACGAACCTCGGAGCAGACGACACCTTGAAAACCGGTGTGTACGCCACTCCGCCACGGAGGTCGTCAAAACTATTACAAAACAAGTAGGGTAGGTACAAGTGAAATCACGAGTAGGTATATTGATTTTTTGTATTTCTGATTTCGTCCTTGAAGGGATGGGCGACAAAATTTTCTTGACCCAAATCATTTCTGACAAATTCACTCAACATGGCGTCTATTAACCTAACTTGTATGAGGCGATATTTCCAATCGCGAAATTTGAACTTTATTTTCATGGTATTAAGACGATGAAGACGAAGCCTGCTGAAAAAGTAATGACTGTGAATTATGCCTTTTTGAATGACTCCAAGAAATGTAACGTTTATTGATACTTAATGTTTGGAAGCTTTCTTACTTAATAGCTGCATAATTATTTAGGTATAAACTATTGGCATGATTTAGCCTTCTTTAAGGTGACGTTAAATGTGACGATTGAAGTGTCTTAAAACATTAATATATTTAAGACATGCCACACTGGGCCACACAGAGCCATCTAGTCCCAAATTAAGCTACTATTAAGTACCCTGTCGTATGGGGTACTAGACAACCGATAAACTTACTTATATACTTTTTTTTTTGTAAATACTTACTTATAATACACAGAAAACACCCAGACCAGTACAAACAGACATGTTCATGCACACAAATATTTGTACTGTGCGGGGATCGAACCCGCGACCCATGGCTTAGAAGCAGCGTTTACTACCGCTGATCCAAATGATCGTCAAAACGTCTCACTTGTATTACTAATTGTAATACTACACCTTGTATTACTAATTCTTAAAAATATTTTAGATGCTTGTTCGGATGGATGTTATAAGTCAAACCGATCAACGACAAACAAGCATAGCACAGGCTTTGATTAATCAAGAGAGTAAGGAAACAAGCGATATGACTTTTTAACTAAAGAACAAAACAAATCGTCTACGGAATCGGCAATGGAAAACTTTCCTTTTATTTGTTAGGTGTACCTCGTACAGTCGGCGATATACTGAACCAGATTTATATCTAAACTAGCTATTGCCCGCGACATCGTCCGCGTCAATTCTGTTATTGTGATCGCGATTATTTTTGCAACATTTTTTACTGATGCTTCGCTCCTATTTGTCGCAGCGTGATGTTATATAGCCTAAAGCCTTCCTCGATAAATGGACTATCCAACACAAAAATAATTATACTTTATTTGATATTTTAGCAACTTAATTGCAATCATAATATCAGTATATAAACTTGAAAAATTTTGTCTAAGGCGGGAAAAAAAATATATTTCAAGTTTATATACTGATATTACTCGTATAAGTGCAATTAAGTTGCTAAAATATCAAATAAAGTATATAAATAGCTGTTTTATCTTAACTGACTGTCAAACATCTGCAAAGATGTTTCTTTCGGGTGTTAAGGGTGCAAACTCCTAACATTTGATGAAACAACGCTGGCTCACAGCGTAAGAATATGCTTGAAAAATTCGCGCCGTGTCGCAGTGTCTCGGTGGCCTAATGGTATGGCGCCCGCCCGGCATGTGAGGAGATGCGGGTTCGTGTCCCGCCTGAGAAAACATTTTTCAAGTTTATATACTGATATTACAAAAATAATTTTTCTATTTTCCATTGGTCTAGTAGTGCTAGTATTTAAATATCGAACAAATGAAATATCATCGAACTTAGTTAACCCTGAAAGGGAATATATAAAAAAATGAAACATTATCTTTATATACAGGATGAAATTTTAACCACTTTCCAAATTTTAATATATCAATCTACGAGACAAAACACATATGAAGTATTTTTTCTTTTGGTATAGCCCAGTACAAAAATGTCAAGATAAAGCACTTAGAAAATGTCCTCCAAAAATCGAAAATTTTTGATACGGCCGTCTAGCAATACTTTTTTTACGCGATTCGCATCTCATTTATTCATTACGATACTATTCATACGTTTTTGACTACCCCTTTTTACCTTATCAGGCCTAGGACCGTAAAAATTGAAAACTATATTGCGAAATATATTTTCGGGTGACCGCTTGATTTACAGTTTTTACTTCATAAATGGGCTCTAAATACGATACCGAACGCCGCTAAAAATTTTGGAAAGTGGTTAAAATTTCACCCTGTATATAATTCTTCTGTGAGTGTGTATGTCACTGAACTTCTCTCAAACGACTGGACCGATTTTGATGAAATTTTTTGTGTGTTCAAGGGGATCTGGGAATGGTTTAGATTCACAATTTTGTCGGGGATAATGTTAGGGTAGGGGTAGGGGTAGGGTAGGGGTAGGGTAGGGGTAGGGTAGGGGTAGGGTAGGGGTAGGGTAGGGGTAGGGTAGGGGTAGGGTAGGGGTAGGGTAGGGGTAGGGTAGGGGTAGGGTAGGGGTAGGGTAGGGGTAGGGTAGTAAAATATTAAAATTTTATAATATATATACAACCCTAAATTTTTACCCTTTTACCACCAACCCCTATTTTTTGCCATTTTAGTAATTTAATCATTTTTATGGCAAAACAACGTTTGCCGGATCTGCTAGTTTTTTTATATAATTTTAATGGTTTAAAATCTTAATCGTTACCTACTTGAATTTTCTCAAACACTACACATACATTGAAATTGAATGAATCTCGCCTTTATAAGAATTTTAAAATTATAGCTTTAGTGGTCACAAAAATCTACCCGATTTCTGTAAAGTGTGTGAAATGTCAGAAAATCAGTATATTAAACGCGAGTCTTACATTTGGGACATAACATACATTGTATAAAATCGATATATAAGTACATTGTTTATTTTTCTTTAATTTTTTTTAATGAATTTAAGTTATTTTACTTTTCCACTTTATCTACCTTATGTATACATAGTCAAATATTGACTACACATTACTATTCTTTTTAATCGACTAAGTATTGTCACAATCCTATTAAAGGCAAATAAATAGTTTTTTTATTAATTTTTCTATGTAGGGTGTTGAATAATTGTTAATAATTTAATCGATTAACAAAAAACATTCATTTGCAGTTAGCTTTATATTCTTTGCACCTGTCAATATCATCTTTCACGCTGTGTCTATTCGAAGCCAGAGCTAGATTCCCTAGGCCTCAATTTATCAGTCCGTCAGACGAAACCCGTTTCCCCAAAGAGCAAAGAGTGCTCAACCGACTGTACCTCCAGTTAGTAATTCATCAGAACGAGGTCACGTCTCTCAGAGGAGGAAAGAATGTATGCCCGTCGTAAAACATAATGTGTTTCACACTTTCCAAGCGAAGCCACTGTTTCTATTTTTGTTAATTGGGAACTTTTAGCAGTTATGTTAGATAAGACGCGTTTAGGAAGCAAAGTTATCTTGTGTACGGCATTTTTTTTTAAATAGCATTTTCAACGTTTTAAAAATGCGGGAAAAAACGGGATAAGAGGTACATTTCAAGTTGGCGCTTTGCGCTAGTGGTAATAACAGATGGCTTGGCATTAACTTTACTGTATTTCATACATTCTTTAGTTACATTGTGTTTTGAACGTGAACCCAATTTATTATTCAATCATCATCATCATCATCAGCCTATCACAGTCCACTGCTGGACATAGGCCTCTCTAATTTATTATTCAATCACCGAAAAAAAGACAGAGGTTATCTTTTGTCGCTTAACTTTTTACCATGGTCAATATGTAGGCTCAAAGTTTTGTTTATACCGTTTTCGTTACTTCTCTCTATGTAAAAAAAAGTTATCTACTATCAGTAGTTGAATTTTTTAAAAAAAACCTGCACATTCAGCTAAAAAATTATGGAAAAACCTTTTGCGATTCATTATTATTTTTAAGTATAATAGAAACAATTATATATAATGCCGTATGCACTTTTTCTTCTCGTTCTATACCAATACGAGTAATAGGTGCCGTAAAAAAAGTAAGAATAGGAGTAGTATCAGAAGTATACGACAATATCTTTTCTCCACCATCAAACGTTAAGCCATTTGATGTGTTGATGATTTCTACTGGTGGCCTCTCAAACGAAGGATTCAGCCATAATAATATTTCCCTCGCTCGAAGATAAAAGACGCTGCAACCCGTCTTTTTCTGGCAGTACTCCTTAAGTCTTTTTAAGTTCCTGGTAGATATACCGCGATCGCGTACCAAGCGCTTTTCTTCTTTCTTTGTGATGCGCACCGCTAAGGAGTGGAATGCCCTGCCTGCGTCTGTTTTCCCGAAAAATTATAACTCTAAAAATTTTAAAGCAAGAGTGCTTCTGGGTAAGCTCGCTCCATCTTAGGCTTCTTCTTAACCGTATAGTTAAGTATGTAGTCAAGAGCAAGCCCATCGAATATAAAAAAAGTCTCTTACGACACCCATTGGAAGGGATGGGACTATTCCATTTAAGGCTACTGCAACGTTTATGGGTTTGGCGAGGGTGTTGGGGTGATGTAGATGATCAGGATGAGGTGGCAAATGAAGAGACGAGCATGAATTAACAGAATATATTTATTTGCTCCGGCTAAGCTTACCACCTCTAAAATTAATAACACAGAAATCTCAGGCGTGAGTCCTTTGTAAGGCTCTGAATTACACCTACTTCTGAGCGAGTTGTACCACCAAACTTATCATGTAAATTGTACTAGACGGAATAATCTAAATTTAATTATGAACGGAATACTAATAAACTGCAACCGGAATTGTAGACTGCTAACTGGATTAAGAAGATGTTTCCACTTACTTCAACAAAGATAGGGTAGGGTAACCTTATGCATCCACGTGGCGTGGTACCAACCCGAATCTCATCGAGACAAGCTTCTTGCGTCGTTCATTAGATCAGCGGAAAGTCAGCATAAAACGGAAGGTAATGTGCTAAGCCTGGTAGCCAAACCAAGCGGCCATCAAAAGATCTGAAAGAAACCACTTATGTTATAGAACTGCAATAAGCGACCCAATGAACGAAATCCTTCGAAATCAGCAAATATACTTACGGCACTTAACCGGAACAAAATAATAAATATTATACACGGCGACTATAAGCCGGTATCAAAAAGGCGAGGTAACGGCCACCGTCTTCTCCTTCGGCTTCCTGGCCGACCTCTTCAACAGCAAGAAAGAAAGTGTCTTTCTCGACATCCTTGCAAATCAAAGTCGACTCGAAACTCGAATCCAATGAAATCGAATTTGCAAATCATTGTCAAGAAGGAATTTCTGAGTGCTCAACACACCAACTCAAATCTCCCCAAAACATCGAAATAACACAAAGAACTATTTCTTTGTAAAACACATATTAAACTAACAAGAAAACGTTCAAACTTTTTAGGTTATTAACTTACATTATTTTAATATTCTAACTATAATTATAAACTACAGACTGGTCGTTGAATTAATTTGTTTTCTTTACCAACCAGTCCTTAAGACAAGTATTTTTCCCAAATAAATTCCCAATGTTTGTAAACCTGCAACACTACTATTTTTATTAACTTTTTTAAACATCTGTCTAAGGTCAAAAACGTCATTCTGCCAGGCTCATGAAAATTACTTCGGCTGCGTGAAGTTTCATTAAATAAGTTATGACTTTAACATACAAATCGTAAAAATATAGAAAACAAATATTATGATGTTTCCTGAAATAATTCATTCCCAACCTTTGTGAAATGAGTATATGGTTCCGGGCGTTTGCTAAACGTAGACAAACGAACGTAACGTTATTTTAGTAGAGTAGAGTAGACAGCTCTTTGTCATTGACAGATCAATAACCAAAACAACAAAACTCGATTATTATTGAAGTGAAATTAAATGTGTTTTAATAATGAAACAATGACTGTATTAACTAAACGTGAGTATTTAGAGCTTAGTGCGCAGCTCAGAAATCACAACGTGACACTACACCACAAAGCACAAAGGCTGATCGAGACTAATAATCGTTACACTTTTTAAACATCCATTTATTATTAAAACCCCCTAGTTCAAGAATTACCGAGTTCTGTTGGAATGGCTGTAAATGTAATTTATATCTTGTCAACCGGATTATGGTAAAGCTTACTTAGAACGAGATACATCTTCAGAAAGTAGAACAATTGGGTGTTAAGAACTTGACCAATATAACTGTCATAATAATATCCATCATCTAGCTTTACTAGGATCAGTGAAATGATTGATATGAAGGGATGTTAGCCGGGATAATAACTGTGCCTTTCAAAATTCGATGATGCTCTTAAGACACAATTACGGGTGGATTGTGCAGCATCTTGGATCAACAATCGTCAGGGTGTAACTGCGACAAATGTCATCCAGTACCAGCTCATGTAAGTTTACTGCTGGACATCTTCAAGTGGAAGGTTTTTCCATAATCTCCACGCTTGCCAGGCGGGTAGGCATTCTCAGTATTGTCGATGATGTAAAAAATATAATGCTGTGTTTTCTGATAGTACTCCTTTAGTCACCTCGACTTAGATATGTCACGGTAAATCTATTTCCTTAGAGCACCATTTGGGAATCCAATTCGAATTCTTGTCTTCTAACAGTACGAGTATGTCTTACCACTGGCATTGAATTACACTGAAACGTGATCTTTCACTGTTTGTCTCTTTAATGGACTTGGTATTAATGATTGTTGGCTTTTGAATTAAGTTTAAAGCTCGAAAAGGTGGTGTGAAGAATTAATTACGCTATAAAGTAAAAATAAAAAGTCAAACCGATTATATTTACAAAAGACCTTTACTTAATAAACTAGTACCCGATATAGGTTTATCTTAAGTATTTTGAGTCACAGTTAGCAAGCGGGGAGATTTTTACAAACAGATGGTCTATAGTAATCAAACTATCTTTCTTAAAAGGAGGCTTCTGATCTGATTAAACGAAGACTTTATAGAGATAAGGAAAGAGAATCCGATGTAAATAACCTAGTGCAGCGGTCAATTACCTCTCTACCGCCTGCTTCCAGACATGACTTGAGCTATTGTATGTTAACACTACTTGTAGCGTGACTATCCTTCAAATTCCTGAATCGTCTCTACAATTGTTTGAAGTTTTTTTGCGAATCCCAGGGTTGGTCCCTCGGTCTACACGCACATAAATCTGGTTTCAGAGTTTTCCAAAGCGCCTATGATAGGTCTCTGACGTGGCTTCTTTATACGACTTCCATTCTGTGATAATAGAAGGGTGCGGAAACGTGCATTTCGAAACACGACCATAACCCGCCCGTTCCACAAGCCAGACCCAAGTCAGTTTAGTTTTTTTCTTCCTGAAATGACCTGACCAGAAACCAAACCCTATCATGGTAGGCGGATCATAACACCACTATACCAACTGAATCGTCACGTAATCCTACTATTCGTCTGAACAACTCATCTACCACGGCTTCATTTATTCCATAGTCAGTTAGTAATTTCCCATTCCATTTGAATACCAATTAAGACACACCCTGTAATTGACTTCAAAGCACCGTTCAGTCTGACATATGATTGGACGCATTGCGATAAGGTAATGTCATTTCCATAGAAAAACGCCATCAGTTAGATCGATTAGGACCATATATACTATGTCTATGATTAGGACGATGTGAATGTGTGAGTGATTAATTCGAGACATGCGACTATGGCTTTTCACTACATAAATAAATAAATAAATAATTTAGTCACCGTAGAAGAAAAATACATAATTGTTTTACCACTGAAATGGTTTACATGCATACTTATTAAATAGGAAATTTAAAAACATAATTATAGCATCTGTTGCCAAGCCTCATAACTTCTATTATGTCCGGTATTTATCAAACAGCGACTCTAACTTCAGAAAATGTATGCTCTTACTAATGTTTTTTTTCAGATGTGAATAAAAGTTTGTTTGTTACGCTTTCACCCGAAAACTACTAAACCGATCATCATGAAACTTTGTACACATAATCTTGGCGGTATTAGAAGTAACATAAGCTATTTAATGTCCCACTGTTGGGCACAAGTTTCCGCTCGCGCGATATAAAGTGAAGTTAACGCAGGCAGAGCCGCGGGCGAAAAGCTAATAGGAAATAAGCATAATCTTTTCTAATTATATCATAGAAGATTACAAACTATAGAGAATATAAAAATATAAATATTTCAGACATGCCACACTGGGCCACACAGAGCCATCTAGTCCCAAATTAAGCTACTATTAAGTACCCTGTCGTATGGGGTACTAGACAACCGATAAACTTACTTATATACTTTTTTTTTGTAAATAAATACTTATAATACATAGAAAACACCCAGACCAGTACAAACAGACATGTTCATGCACACAAATATTTGTACTGTGCGGGGATCGAACCCGCGACCCATGGCTCAGAAGCAGTGTTTACTACCGCTGATCCAAATGGTCGTCTAAATAAAATATAGATATGACAATTAATATGATTATCCTCTCAGTGTGCTGTATGAGTAAGAGACATGGAAAAGTGGAACGCCCTTCCTTATTCTGTTTTCTCCAATTACTACAACCTCACCATTTTCAAGATAGAGTGATTAGGCTGCTTCTGGGTAAGCTAGCTCCATCGTAGGCTGTCTCTCAACTCTAGGGTTTAATTTGAAGCCAAGAGCACGCCCATCAAAAATAAACACAAAACCAATCACCACAAAAAACGCCGACAGCGTGGCAAATCTTCACAAACATTATAAAGAGGAAACATTTGATTGTTTGTTTGTATTGAATATGCTCCAAAACGAATTGACCTATTTGAAAAATTCTTTCTCCATTAGAAGCCGGCATTATCCCTGATGAACATGGGCTACTTTTTACTACGGGACCCAGGTAGTTGGGTTGAAATTTCGTATAATATTATAAAGCTGAAGAGTTTGTTTGTTTGTTTGTTTGTTTGAATGCGCTAATCTCAGGAAGTACTGGTCCGATTTTAATAATTATTTTTGTGTTAGATAGTCCATTTATTGAGGAAGGCTTTAGGTTATATAACATCACGCTGCGACCAATAGGAGCGAAGCGAAGATCATAATAACGGAAATTGACGCGGACGAAGTCGCGGGGAACAGCTAGTTTTGTATATGTACTCGTACTTCCATGGTTTCACAGACATGAATGTATTAAGCGTGCCTCATCCATCTTTCTATATGCCACCGCTAGGCACAAGTTTCCGACCGCGCGATATCGCGTGTTTCACTCGGTGGCTCCATCGGAAGACCAGCGTTGTGTGCCCGCGCACAACATATTATGCTGAGGTGGACGCCTTTCTGCCGGGATCTTGAGACTCGTAGGCCTGTCCTACTTATTTGTGTTAATGTATTGGGTGTGTGCTTTTTTTAAGCTATTGCATAGCTTCTCTCGCGGGCCTTGAGCGTGGAGACCGAATCCAGAAATTCCGTAACGCAAAAAAACCTAACACTCGGGGCGCGAGGCACGATCGAACAATTTTGAATTTCCGGAATTTAAAAGAATTTAGAAGAAAATAAGGATTTTGACAGTATGGTTGCCTATGGTAACCATATCTGCCAAAATAACGAAAAATTTAATTACAAAAGTCAAAATTAGAAAATACCTACATAAAATTATAAAATTAAGCTATTGCATAGCTTCTATCGCGGGCCTTGAGCGTGGAGACCGAATCCAGAAATTCCGTAACGAAAATAACCTAACACCCCCCACTCCGACCGGCACAGCGGTGATACTTTTTAGTTTTATAATTGCATAAGGTGATAAAAAATGCTATGCAATAGCTTTACCGCGGCAGTCTCCGAGTGCCACACGTCTTTTATTTTATCTTATTCCTATTGTTTTTATTTTGCTACCTATTTTTGTACACCTTTATCGGCCTTAGAACTCTGGGTCTCGACAAATAAATTTTTCTTTCTTTCTTTTCTTTATATAAATAAATAAATAATAAATTTTTAAGACATGCCACACTGGGCCACACAGAGCCATCTAGTCCCAAATTAAGGTACTATTAAGTACCCTGTCGTATGGGGTACTAGACAACCGATAAACTTACTTATATACTTTTTTTTTTTGTAAATACTTACTTATAATACATAGAAAACACCCAGACCAGTACAAACAGACATGTTCATGCACACAAATATTTGTACTGTGCGGGGATCGAACCCGCGACCCATGGCTCAGAAGCAGCGTTAACTACCGCTGATCCAAATAGTCGTCGTTTATATGACGTGGTGTCACGCGGGCAGAGCCACGGGTTAAGATAGGGCAATATTTTTCTTTGGGACTTGCCTATAACCTTAAAACCTTAGTCGATGATTTTAATAAAACCGAACTCACTAATAAGTGGTGTAATATGACGACCTCCGCGGCGGAGTGCGTGCGCACCGCTTTCCAAGGTGTCACTTGCTCCGTGGTTCCGGGTTCGATTCCCGGACCGGTCAATGTAGAAATAAGTTTTTTTTTATAATTCTTTGGGGATTGGTATTTGAGGCAAAACCGTTGTTTCTCATGTCCACAAAAAAGATCAAACCAACGTTGTTGTGTTGTCCATATTTATTTTATGTTTACGATCGTGATGAATAATACACGATAACAATTAAACACGCTAATGTGACAGTATCAGACCGAAATAATTTTCATAGGAAGTGTATTGTGATGGTGGTTAACGCATTCAGTGATTGGACAGCACGGCACGCTAGGTTGGATGACGTTATGCAATGAAGACATTTTTTTTAGAAATTAAAAAAAAATAAAAAAAAAAATGTCTTCATTGCATAACGTTGGATGACGTTATGCAATGAAGACATTTTTTTTAGAAATACTTGACATTTGTTATATAGCTGTAATAGAATATACTGTTGTTTTTTTTAAATTTTGATGTAAATATTGTATAAATTTTTCCTATTAGCAATTTATTTAAACTGTATAATTTGTCGAAAATAAAATTGAAAATTCCGTTTCGACCACCATTACTCCGGCAACCTATTAAAAGTGTATTTGTTTTAGCCAGTACGTCGATTCTGTAAAACTCGTTCAACAACTCGCATCTCACTTCGACGTTCACTCACACTTCGCATTAGGCAACAAATGACCTTGATTTTGTATTCTGTAAACATCACTTCGTCACTTGCGAAGTGAATTGAGCTTCGAAGCGTTCATCGATGTGCTAGTGCTTACCACACTCTATAAATTGTCAATCGAGTTTTATAGATTACTGTTTTTTGCCACAATTAATTAGTTTTCAGTATGATACATTACTTATTTTATTATTGTTAAACAAAATTTGTTTAAATTTAGTGATTAGAGTAATAAATAATGAAAAAAAGCAAAAAATTATAAA
This sequence comes from Anania crocealis, assembly GCA_949315895.1. NCBI lineage: Eukaryota > Metazoa > Arthropoda > Insecta > Lepidoptera > Crambidae > Anania > Anania crocealis. Next base: position 8,462,155 of record OX438873.1, on the reverse strand, counting down.
TCGTGACATGAATATAATCTATGCATGTAGAGAAAGAAAAAAAAAAGTGACTGAAGTTTGTTTTGTTGTGTTGCTGCTAAGAACTATTTGTGTGTTTACATTTCTTTCGGTACCGAAAACAAGAAGAGAAATTATCATGAAGTAAGTTTAAATAACATTGTGAAGTTTAAAATCGATATTACTTAAGATACGTAAGTTCTATAAGTATTTCCACAAAAATGTTACAGTTCAAATGAGATACGGTCCTCTCACCCATCGTCGGCTCAAGTGGAGACCCTGGTAGAGTTTATGGAAGGAAACCCTGGCTTGGCAAAGGGTTTCCTCAGAACACAAAACGCCAGGGAACGAAGTCGCCGTCAGTGGGAGGAGTTAGCTGTGCGCCTAAATAATATAGGTGGCACGATAAAAAATCATAAACAGTGGACTAAGGTTAGTATCGAGTTTTTTTTTCATAAATGTTCGTTAGAACCACTTAACATTCTTCAAGGCAGAACACTTGAAAATGTGTGAGGAATGTTGGTGTAAAGTGTGCTGCAAATGCATCTTTTCTTGAAATATTATACTTGTAGTTTTTTAATTTAAAAAATGACAGTAATAATTTTTATCCTTTCTTTTAATTTCATCTTATTGTAGTATTGGTCTGATAAAAAGAGCGCGATTAAAAAGAAGGCAGCTGCGCGCTCTGCTGCCAGACGTAGGACTGGTGGTGGGGTAGAGGATGTGGTAGAGCTGACAGAGCTAGAAGAGAGAATTCTTGCTTTGTGTGGTGGTGAAAGCTTTTTCACAGGAGATGTAAATTTAGGCATAGAACCTTTTCCGGTAAGAAATTGAAATATTCAGCATGCCTTTTTGCATTAAACCTAACTTAATTTAAAAAAAATTTGGACAAACTATTCATTATCAACCCTAACCAAACTGGTAATTACTAACTGTCTATAAAAAATAAATATTCTTTATTGTTTTAGGTTACCAATACTCCATCACCACCGCATCAAAGGCCACATACACAAGATGCTGGCGCTGAAAATGTATGATATTTATATTTAATTTTAACCTTTATGTACCTGAAAATGGTTGAGTAAAATGTACTCTATTTTAATTTTAGGATAGTGGCACTCAAGAATTACATCTGGCACCACCAACTGAAGAACCACTAGTTAATGTAATCTTAGTAAGTTATTTAATTTAACTAATTTTTTGTAGTAAGTCATAAGAACATTAAATATTTTTTACTTTAATCATAAACACTTATGAATATCAAAATTATGTATGTAGATTATATTTATTATTATGTTAATAAAATGCAAATACTAGGTTTTTAAACTTTCTTGATGCATTGTTACACATAAAACTTATCACTGAACCGGGATTTACAATGCAATGTTATAATTTATAGGTAAAGGTAAATACGATTTTACCTATATATTATAACATTGCATTGTAAATCCCGGTTCAGTGATAAGTTTTATGCAAATACTAATTTAACAAATGGTCAAGTTCTATTCCATATCAATTATGATATAGAGTAATAAAATGTAGAATACTTTTCAGGGCTCTGAGCAGATTGATAGCCAACAGCAACCCTCAAATTCTTTTGCCAGAAGGCTGTTCGGCACTTCATCTAGCTCATCTGTTGGAGCAAGCCAAAGCATTGTGGTATGTAGCCCAGTACATTTTTTTTACTTAGATCACAAGTTGTACTCTTGCCATGTAGCAACAAATCTAATCTTTTTTGATTACTTATGATATCTATTATTGTTTTAGGATTGCCAGTTAGAACAAACTTCTCTAGATCCTCGGACCTACCATCCTAGCCTGTCCCCACCACCCATAACCCTGACACACACCCCTACACCTTCTCCTTCCCGCCGCGGCTCCACCCAAGGATCCTCTCCTGCGGTTCGGCGTCGAGTTGCTGTTTCAACATGTAAGTGACCAGTAATATTATTACTTTTGTCACTATTATAAAAGGACTTTGCTTATTCTCAGTGATAAATTTATAATTAATACGTTAAAGTATGTGTAAATATTTATGTAAATAGGTATTTATCGTTTTAGCACAACGTCAAGCAACGCCAATCGCTTCCCCTTCCCGCCGCCCCAGAATAAGAATGGTTCGTGGTGATCGAGGCGTTGGGTCTGAATGTAAGTATACAATAAAAAATAACTGCCTACTTATCAAAACTCTTACGTTAAACAAGATTTTTCTTGATCAACACACAGGGCGCATATTTTATGACAGGCACAGTTTTTTGTCAATAGGAACTTTATTTATAGTAGATAACATGTTTGGTTCCACCTGAGCGATATAGACGTATAAAAGTTATTATTAAATAAATAAATTCATTGTTTAATAAATAAATCATTTAGAAAAGTACTTAAAATAATCTGTTTTTTTTAGCTTCACGTCAAACATCTTCATCTGCTCTTCCACCGTCTCAGCGGCGAACGGAATTTTCGACGTTTACGGAGAGATTCTTAAGGGTGGAAGAACAGCAGTTGGAGATACAAAGATCCAATGCACGAATCCTGCAGTCATTTTTGGAGAGGAGTGCGGAAAGGGAAAGGGTGTTGGCTGAAGCTGTCACTGCAGTCGGCAAGGGATTGCAAGCAGTGGCAGAAGCTTTAAATAGAGATAGGGTGTAAGAATACTAGTAGTTAGTTTAATTAAATTAGGCTTAAACAGATTTTAATTATATGTGATCATCAGGTAATTTTTTTACTCTTTAATAGATATGGCAAGATTGGCAAGTAGCCTGGAGTAATGAAATTTTAATTTTGAAGGTGATAACAATACAAACTGTTTCTTTGTCTTAGATTCCTAGATATGTAAAGAAACTTAGACAAATATCTAGGTTTAACTTGTAATAAAGTGACGAGTTTCTTGCCGGTTCTTCGCGTCACTAAACTCATAAATTCGTCTGATGCCCTTGTAAACATGGCTTAATTAAGGATATAGGATGTTAGGTATTTAGAATAAATATTTAAATAAAACACTTTTAACAGATACTAGCATGGTTTTATTGAATTTTTTTTTTTTAGGTTTTGATTTGATGGTTTTTTATGCATGCGCTTAGTTTTGTTGAAAAAGCATCTAATCAGATCAGTATTGGTTCGATTTTTTATTTATCCCGATATTATTTTAAAGAGAAAGCTACGGAGTCTACCACCATTTCACAAATTAGGAGGCTCTCCAAGAAAGAAATGGCGAAAGAAAACTTGGAGAGGATTGTTGACCTCCCTCTTTTATATTTATCTAAAAAAAAAACTAATAATTTAATTTAGATCTAGATAACTATTATTGTCATAGTAATTTAAAGTCAATCATTATTAGGTAGGTATTATTAGTATTTTTTTTATTGAGATATGGATGTTAATATTGATATCAATAATCTCGCGGTTCATTCTAGAAATAAATATTTGGTAAAAATGATTTAGATGTTGTCAATTATTTATTAATCCTATTGTTTAGGCCTCTCAAAGGTTTATCGTATCGCGCCTTTATCTCAGCTATCGACGATCCCAGCTACATTTTTTGTCACGCACCACAGGTGCCTGTGGGTTCAATTATCATCCAGACATAGGAATTACTTTAATTATTCTATTCTAATTTAAAGTAGGTACAATCGTGGAGCTTCCCATCGTCCCATAGTTTATATGGAGCATTGAAAATGAATAAGGTGAAAGTTAACAATATTTTTTAATCAGATTTAGGTACTGTAGACTATTATGTAAGTTATAATAGAAAATATAAATTTAGTTTTGAAAGTATGCTCCATAAAAAAACTACTTATTGGGATGCCAGGTAATTTCACAATTGTAAGTAGGTAGTATTTAAGCATAAGCAGGACAAGGTTGAACGTTCGATTCCTACACAAGATAAAAGTGTATATTTTGTAGTCTTAGTGTTTTCTAATATTTAGGTACATAATAAGTCATTATCACATTTACCTTGGGCGAAATTATTGGTGTGATTATATTGTAAGAATTCCATTTAAGTAACTTATTTGATTAGGAACATGCACATTTAAATGATTTAAAATTTTCGCGATTTGAAGACATACATATTATCACGCCTCCTTCTCAACGGGGTAGGCAGAGACCAAGGCCTTCGACTTACTACAATCCTGGCATACATCTTTCGCTTCTTCCACATTCATCAATCTTTTCATGCATGCTCGTTAGTTTAGAGTACTCTTGACCTGACCTTTCTTCAGAACATCCCCAATTTGATCGTGATAAGTTCGTCTAGGCCTTCCTCTTCCAACATTCCCTATCACACTCGTCTTATAGATCTGTCTAGTCATTCTTCTCTCATATATATATAATAAACACACATATAAAAAATAGGTATTACCTTCATAATATTTAACGCGATAACGACCCGTTAGTGTACTATAAATAATACATGCACATTTATTCCAACAATATTTGTCGGATCTTAATAACCCGCCCCACATTGTTTGTTACCGAGACAAGTTAATTATTGCGTGATCGCCATAGTCTATTTACTAAGTTTCGCCTATGTAATTGTCCAAGAGCTAAATCGGTATTGGAAGGCAAATCCCTAGTTTGCCTCCTTTGAACTGCAGCAATTGTTTGTGCCTCTATTTGTCTTTCTTCTTCTGATATCGTGAATGCCGGCATTCCTGCGCGATTGCACATATTGTGCAAAACACAACATGCAATAACAATTTTTGCAACTATGTCTGGATGATAATTGAGTACTCTGTGGACTAACAAACACCTAAACCGTCCTTTAAGGAGACCAATTGTTCTTTCGACTGAATTGCGGGCAGTTGAATGACGGTCATTGTAGAATGCTTCTGGGGAATTATCTTCGGCATTACTAATTGGCGTCATAAGGTAGGCGCGCTGAGGATATCCTGAATCACCTGAAAAAATAAATAAGCACTAAATAATAATGTTATTTTTATACCTAAAGATAGTAGGCCCGGACTGCATTCAACTCGTGCACTATTTGTAATTTACATTCCGAACTAAGCCCAGGGGAAGTAACTTACCAAGCAAAAGAACTTCTTCTCCGGCATTGGTTAATGCTTCTAAGTGTGCTTTGATAACACTATAATTAAAAATAAAGCTATCATGCGTAGCTCCACCATAAGTCGGATCCACATTTAATATATTTAAATCTGCATCTGTTATCTGAAAAAATAAAAACATAGCAAATAAATAAAAACAAAACTAATGTAATAGTAATTACAAAGTTAGATAACAATGTTGAAATCCATTTTACCAATTGCACATTTCTTGCATGGTAGCCTTTGCGGCAATAAAAACGTTCTTCATTCTCCACTGGTTTTTTTAAAGCCACTAAAGTGCCATCAACGCATCCTATTACACATGGAATGCCAAACTTTCTGTAAAATCTAAATGAAAGTAAGAAACCAGAATTTATTATAAATACTATTAACAACTATCACAAAAATCTATTAAGGTAGACAAATACACTTACTTTTCTTTTAAGACTTGTCTCTCTTGCATATTTTGTGGAAATCTTATATATTTTCTTACTATGGCTGGATTATTTAGAGCTTCAACTACTTCATTAATGCAACGAGATGCTGATGGTTGTGATACATAGGTTCTTACATTTTCTTTTATTATTTTTTGGTAACTACCATTTGCCAAAAATGATAAAGTGCATAATATCTGTGTAACAATAATTCAACAATTAATTTGATTATACAGCTGTATTGTGTTCAATTTGAACAATTGAACAATTACAGGACAAATTTATTGAGTAACTTGGTATAGTATACAATATGGTTACTTAATCATATTGTAACTATCAATGTTTCAAGCTTCATAAACAATAACAAGAGTACTAGAGCATTTTACAGTATGAAGTGACAGTTTTTTATGAATCAAAGTAATAAATTATGCATGTTGTTGTGCGCTTGGTTAAAATCTAATCACAGCACAGAAATTTAAAAATTAAGAGCTTTAGGTATACTTAATAGAATAAAATAGTTACCTTAACGCGAGTTGAAAGTCCTTTTCCACGACGTTTTGTGGTCTTTATTAAGGGCACTAAGTCATGCTCTAGTTGATCAATGAGTTCCTTAGAGAGTCTATAAACGTTTACATAATCGGTATCTCGGGTAAGTAGTGATAAACTTCGAATTTGGCAAGATTGGCGACGCATTTCTAGTTGATCCAAAGCATGAGCTTCTTCTAATAAAGAATTCAATAAAAACATTCTTGCCATCTTAAACAGACTTAAATATTCTCATAACACAAACACTGTGACTTTTAAAAGTAATTTTAACACTATTTAGAACGGATTTCTTCTATTCTCACTTACAAATTATTAACTTTTTATTTGACACTTCAATTCGTGTTCGAGGGCGAAGGGAGCGTCGAAGTGATGGCGGAAATACCTTACAGAATGCCACTTCACACGTCATCTCATACATCATCTGTCAGAAACTCACGTATAAGTTAGTTCAACTCGCCGCCACGCTCGCAAGTGTAGCGCTAGTGAGTCATGCGAGTTTTTAGAATGCCAATCAAAGAACTCACGGCGGATTCAGATGTGAAATGCAGAGTGAAGTCTTACAGAATCGCACGGCAGATGTCGCACCAATCTTGGTAGGAATTCACCTTTGAACAGATTATGTGGGACCTATAATTATTTGAACACGAAGAATTTTAACAGTTTAGACATATTTTGCGATAAAACAGCACAATTCAAGACCAATTTACACAAATATATATTTGAATAAACCACGTAAGTTATAAGTACATATATAAGTAAAACAAAAATAATTAGAGTTCTATTAGTAATTACATGTATTAGTTATAGATTAAAGTTTCTTTGATGTTATTTTGTAAGTTAAGCATGTATTGTATTTATTATCTTTGGCTAGTGTTGTGGACACATATTATTTGTGTATGTACTAGAACTAAACAAAATGTTAATAGATATTAAGCAAAGATTGTACATTGCACTGTTTGTGTTTCTTAAATAAATAAAATAAAAATAAATAAAAAATAAAAATAAAACATAATCATTTGCCTAAGTTTATAAAGGCCGGAGTTGAAGAAAATATTAATGTCGAAAGCGTACTATAATTTAACTGAATATTTTAATGACAAATTTTAATTATTCTATACCATTGACATTATTATAATTATTATTCAAATTACTGATTTTTATTCGACTTTAGATTTTGCCATAGTAGCTTAGTTGAAACTTACATTTTATTGAATACTTAAAAAAAAACTTTTTATTTGTAACTCTGTAATACACCCATATCTTTGCGACTTATACTATAAGTAAAAATATCCTTATTCACATAATAATATTTTTTTATCACAAACTTAGCTCAATGCAAAACGTTTTTATCTTTTAATAATAATACCCACGTCTAGACAGCGTATATCTGCTTATATTAAAATTAATTAAACCGAATGCAGATCGCAATATATTCTGCCAAGTAATTTCTTAGATAAATTCAAGACAGAAATGTATGAAAATGTTTTACGATGGAAATAAAAGATCTTTTGACGGAATAAAACCACAATTGGAATGCTTATAGAAGACCCAACCACAACAGGAGCCATTTTGATAATACGCATTAGTTATCTTTCAAAACAATGTGTTGCTGAAGATAATAGTATCATCATATGTATTTCTAAAATTACTATAACATTAGCCGTATGAATGAATTCCACCGCTTAGAGAAACTGTTGGCACCTGCTCACCAATTGATGGCTCAATTTTTTCAAGATGGCATAGACGTTCGTCATTTTGGTTTACGAGTGGGATTGACGCATATTTTTTTATAATAAAATTTAACCTGGCTCAATTTTTTCAAGATGGCATAGACGTTCGTCATTTTGGTTTACGAGTGGGATTGACGCATATTTTTTTATAATAAAATTTAACCTAAGATTTTGACTGAATCTTTGTTGTAGTTCGAGCCTAAAACAGGATATCCCTATATCTATGGATCCCCAAAAAAGAAACCATTGGCTAAACTGAGATCGCCAACCCCAAGCTTTATGCTAACATTTAGATTCTGGAGATGCCTATGTTCAGACAACAGCACGTCAACTTACCACAAAACGTCAAATTTTCTCAATTGATATTGATCTCTACTTGTTATACTTAAAGTTGAATATCAATTTAATGACCTTTAACTTTTTGGGTAGGCTGTCCTACGGTGTGCTGGAGGGTGCGACGGCGGTGTTGCCGTTGGGGCGCCAGCCCCGCGGCGGACGGAAGTCGCTCGCTTCCCAGTATGGTTTGAGCTATGCTGGGCAGCGAGTGGGCGTGAGACGTTGGCGGCCCCTTGCAACGACATGCAATGTCATTGTAAAGGGTGGCCACGGATCGGGTCGGCGAGGTTGCTTGCGGACCCGACCCGAAGGAGAACGAGAAGGCATACGCCGAACTCAACTTCCCCCCTCTAGCAGGCTAGTGGGCGTTGGGCCGGGGGGCCGGGGGGCTCAACACTCGCATTGCACAGCTTGCCAGACTGGGGGTGGTTCCTGGTGTACAGGATCACCCATATTTTAATGCCTGAGGCCCGGCATAGGCCGTACGTAGGCGGTGCATGGAGGGCATCCTAAGGGAAACCCATACACTGCCAACATACGTTGCAAGGTACACCGCAGGTCTTTTTAGTGGGTATGCTTGTCGGGCACCGACAAGAGAGTCCCACATACCCTACTGCTGCCCCTGAAGCAGTAGGTATGCGTAATGCATTTTTTCCTGCGAAAACAAAAAAAAAAGGCCTGACCTGCCGTTTTCTGTACAGCAATGAACTAATGAGTGGGCTGATGAAGCGTGGATTCTTAAGTGTATGCCTTGCTATGAACGTACTGAATGAGTCTACTGTCTCCACTTAATTTTGTTGTAACCATTACTTTACTACCATTTTATTTGCACCATAATTTTATGTTCCTTGTTGATAGTTCCACGACAACGATCTCCAATTGTCAATTAGACTGCCGCGCCGCCATTTCGTAAATATTATTTTCGAACGGTTATCAATAAAAGTAAATCACGACATTCCCTAGTGAGAGCTCTATTAAAACGGATGACTAGGTTTTCCCGGTGACGTCGCCGTGGAGTTATGCAAGAATCATCCCACGGGAGCATGTTTCCTCGGTTCCTTGTTTACCGTCAGAGCTGGTAACGGCGGAAATTTGATGTTTTATAAATTTTAACGGGTATTTTAATCAATAAAGTAGATATTTTGTGTACTTTTTGCTGTTTATAAATTTTAACGGGTATTTTAATCAATAAAGTAGATATTTTGTGTACTTTTTGGTGACTGTAGTTAGAATGTTATTAGGAAAAATATACTGGGTGTTAGGGACACGGTATTACAAGCAAGTTTTGGTAATATAGAGAAAGTAAAATTATTATTTCGAAAATAATATCTAAATTGAAAACAGGAGTCCATAATTCTGTTTACTATAGAAATGACATATCAGAAACAGGAACTTACGGCTTTACCATTTACCTATTCATAGATACGTCACCTAACTAATATATATGTTAATTATATGAAAAAAAAACTGTTTAGAAATATCTACCTACTGGGAAAGTGGGGCAAGGGTGATCAAACAGACGATTTGCTTGCATTATCTTTATCGGTAAACCCGTGCAAAGCCAGAACGGACAACTGGTTTGTCATAAATATGTCTTTAGTTAGATACACATGTTATTAGGTCATAGGGAGGGTAATAAAAGAAAATACAGCAATGATGAAGGTACAATTGCAAAGATTATCCAAACAAAGTAATCGCTAATTCAAATGTATATTCACAAAACAAAAGGGCGATAACATCGCTAAGTTACGGCAGGGTAATGAGCATTATAAATATCCCTGTTTTCAAGGTCCTTTGGGAAAGATAATGTCCTTATCGAGGACAGAATACGAAATACAAGGACAAAGTAATATTAAAAAAAAACAGAAGTTGTTTTAAAAATAGTTTTTTGTTTTGAACTGTGAATGCTAAAAAAAGGGGATTTATTGTTTAAAATAGCAACACCGCATCTTGTTTTAAATGTTGTAGTAAAAGACCAGTAAGTTATACATATACCTACTGTCAATGCAAAATAAATAAGAGACATCAATAATATACGAGGAGAAGCGGGTTCGAGTCCCGCCTGAGACATAATTTTTCAAGTTTATATACTGATATTATAATTGCAATTTAATTGCTAAAATATCAAATAAAGTATATCCATAAAACTGATTTAGAACACTTGTAATAGTTTTGATTATGTCTAATAATTACAAACCATGTAATCATCAAAAAGAGAAGAAAATTCGAAACTCTTGTTGCCTCACCTGGCGATCGAACCCACTACACCAACGGGGCCTAATAAACAGTAAATTAATTAACCTCAAATTATAGTGACAATCGTTCATTTTCGTTCAACTAATTAATAATTCGGTTAGTTCATTACAGCATAAAGCGGCCCATGGCGTAGCGATAGCAGAACGGTCTCAAATGAGATGTACGCACGCAAATCGAACATTCGATAGGAGTAATGTTCTACTATAGCTAATTTGCTTACCGTACTGTTTTAATTTATAGTTGTTTAGGCAATATCGAGTTTTTGTTAAATTAACATTTTATACATTCCACGGTCGTGTAAACTGTGGAATGTATAAAATGTTAATTTGATTACTTTAGATAGCACAGTTTTTAGTGGAACATTTATAATTTTGTGCTTAATTCATTAGACGGTAGAGCTCACATTATGTCTTTCCCTAACTCAACATCATCATCATCATCTCAGCCAAACTAAGCCACGAAGCCCACAGCTGGACATAGACCTCCCGTAATAATCTCTGCCCCGCGCCACCAACATGTTTCCCTTCCCTGGCTTCCCGCGATCTTCAGCAGATCGTCGGTTCAGATCTGATTGCAGACTACCTACCTACAGATCGTCGTCCGATGGGCTTTCGCCTCAAACCCTCCTACGAAACATGACGATGGCAAGCCCACTGTTGGAGAGACGCTAGTTGAGGAAGAAATTTAGGACTGTGACGGTCGAATTCCGTGCTATAGAGCGAATCAGGTAGTCCACAGTCAGACAACTTCATACGCGTAGAATTTAGGACTTGATAAAATATGTATTAAAATTATCCCTCGTAAACCGTACTTTTCCCCGGGTTAAAAAGTAGCTTATATATTCGAGCCAATAAACTAACACCGTGTCAATTTTATTCAGATCCGTTCGATCCGAAGAGTTACAAACATACATACCATGCATACTTAAAAACTTTTGCTTTTATAAACAGTTGGATACTCTATACACCAAAGTTTGCATTGATGGAACTGAGTCTTCAGGGTCGGCCCTTATCATGAGTGTCCCTCAGGGATCAGTATTAGGACCCTTGCTATTTTTAATATACATTAACGACCTTCCATATTATATGTATAATCTTTGTGAGATGGTATTGTTTGCAGATGACACTTCAATAATTTTTTAAATTAAGATGGGCGAATTATCGTTTGACGATGTTAACAATACCCTCTCTAAATTATTGCATTGGTTTGCTACGAATAATCTTTTGCTTAATGCAAGAAAAACAAAATGTGTTAAATTTACTTTGCCTAATGTAAGGTTTTCCGCCACAAATGTTATTGTAAAAGATGAGCCATTAGACACAGTAGACTCCTCTACCTTTTTAGGTATAACTGTAGACTCTCGACTGCAATGGGGTGCTCATATCAGGTCTCTGTCTGGAAGACTTAGTTCCGCTGCTTATGCTGTGCGAAAGATAAGACAATTGACTGATGTTGGAACGGCAAGATTAGTATATTTTAGCTACTTTCACAGTATAATGTCATACGGAATTCTGTTATGGGGCTCAGCGGCAGATATTGAGTCTATTTTTATATTGCAAAAACGTGCTGTGCGGGCTACTTACGGCCTTAGACCCCGTGACTCTCTAAGAGAGCTATTCAAAGAGATCAACTTACTAACAGTTGCAACTGAATACATTTTCGAAAACATTATGTACGTCCGTAAAAACCTAGAATTTTTTGTCAAAGATAGTGACGTACACAATTTCAATACCCGAAATAAAGATAAACTTGCCGTTCCAGGATTTAGACTGCGAAAAGTGGGTAATTCGTTCATGGGAAATTGTATTCGTATTTTCACAAATTACCACTGTCAATTGCTGACCTCCCTGTACATAAATTCAAATCATATATCAAAGTTGTTTTAATGAAAAAGGGCTAATATACTATTAATGATTATATAAATGATAGGAACGTTTGGCTTTAAATTGTATCAGCTCGCACTGGCATATACCTTATGTAAACATGTTTATTTAAAAAGAGGCTGACAATAGTGACCGAGTTTCTTGCGCTGCTTCTTCTCGGCACTAGCCCACATTTGTCCCGAAGCAGTGGTAGGTTAAATATTGGGACGTGTAAAAGCGCCTCCAGGGGCCTATTTGCAGAAATAAAACTGATTTTAACTGATGATTTTAACTATACGATGTTTAGTTAAATTCAAATACGTCTATATAACAGCTGAATTACAGTTCCATTACAGAGTTATAAAAGTCGCGCACCACATTAATTGTTACATAATTTGTTTACGAATTGCCCATTAAAATCAAGTGGTATGAAAATGCAATTACAGTTTGTGATCTCAGTGTTTTAACCCTTAAGGCTTCAAAGTGATCACTTTGCAAATTGATTGCTTTGACTAGCTCTACTCGACATAGTAATAAACAAGCAAGTATGGAATCACTTATAGAGCGTCATTTTTATTTTGTAATGAGACTTTACAAGCTAGGTAAGTATCATAATAATATTAAATGCTTAAATGTGCAATTTCGAGTCGAGCTGCCAACTGCAATTGCAGACAGCACGCAGCAACTACATGAAGTCAGCCGCAGATGCGCTGCTGTTTTGTATGTATTTATATGAAATGGCTTCACGTACTGCTGCAGACACACGGCGCTGCCGACTGCAGACCAGTAGCGCAGCCAATGTCAAACAATACGGACGTGTCAATTACAAAAAAATGACTCACTCAGAAGTTGAAGAGGACCAATTAATCAATCTCGTTATCAAATATCCTGCTCTGTACGATGCAAGCCACGAAAAATATCTGAATATTTTAGCTAAAGACCACATCTGGAAGATAATAGGAAAAGATCATCGTCATCTTCTTCCTCTTCTAATAACAGATATAACAGCAGGTTCTGTTGACTAAATGAATAAATGACTGGCTACCTTCTAGTGTTGGTTGTGCAGTCTGCAAGTGCTGTAACTGCCGACAGCCGCTGCACGTGCTGTCTGCAGATGCAGTTGGCAGCTCGGTTCGAAATTGCACCTTAAGTATGCCGACCAAAAATGTTCGTGTCTGTCTGTATACCTCATCTTGTTTAAACCGCTGAACGTATTATATCAATTAATATACTGATTTAAACTTTCATGGTCACTATCAAGGGAGAACTGTCAGTTCTTCCGTGATCGTGGCGCTTGCAACAGTGCCGAAATATCGGAAACTCATAATAAATAAGGTACATGGTATAAATCTCGAATCAAATGTTTCAATTAAACTGGCATAGATAATAGCTTGTGTCCTAGAAAAGGTTTATTTTATAGGGTGTCAATGGAAATAACGAAGGATTCCGTACCAAAAAGTAAAAAAAAAACGGGTTTGTTGTATCGAAGCCCCCCTTAAATATTTATTTTATTATGTTTTTAGTATTTGTTGCTATTGCGTTAACAGAAATACATAATTTGTGTAAATTTCAACTGTCTAGCTATCGCGGCTCTTGAGATACAGCCTGGTGACAGAGCGACGGACAGACGGACAGACAGACAGGCAGCGAAGTCTTAGTAATAGGGTCCCGTTTTTACTCTTTGGGTACGGAACCCTAATAAAAAAAAGACTCTGCTACCCGTTTTATCTTGGCAGCACTCTTATTGTCGCTTTTTACGACACCCATAGAAAGAAATGGGATGGTGCTATTCCTATGATGGCCGGTACTACTTTTTGTGTAATAGTTAATTGTAGACATACCTGTAGGGTTAAAGGAAAACAATTTTCCCAGTTGCACAATTTTCTTACGTCTTCGTCTTTTCACAACTTCAAAATCAAACTGACTCCGACATCTTTCTAGAACGTGTATTATTCAAAATTCAAAAACCATTAATCTCTCTCATTTCGTCTTCCTTCCCTTTCATATCTTGCGTTCCATTCCTCATATCGGGCATACCTTTGTATACGGATTTACTGCACTCTTTTTTCATTTCATTTAAGAATCTGAAACATGAATGTCCACGGAAAACCCCACTGACCATTCCAATGGTTAACTCAAATTCACAATAGGTCAGGAAGTCACGGTCTTCACTGAACCCTCACAAATCGTATTACACTTAAAGGTGTGGCTCATTTCACAATGTGACGATAACGCCCATTGAGCAAGTCCAGTTATGCGTTGAAATTTCTGAAGGGCTATTTTTAAGGTCGATGATCGGTTGTTTTTTTGTACTCGTACTTTTAGTGAGCACTTAGGATATAACTCGTGGTTCATTCTTCATAGCATCGGTGCGTTGACTGTAGGTCTGTGACTAAATTTTTTTTATATCCTCATTTTTAGGGTTCCGTACCCTAAGGGTAAAAACGGGACCCTATTACTAAGACTTCGCTGTCTGTCCGTCTGTCCGTCGCTCTGTCACCAGGCTGTATCTCAAGAGCCGCGATAGCTAGACTGTTGAAATTTTCACAAATTATGTATTTCTGTTGCCGCAATAACAACATATACTAAAAACAAAATAAAATAAATATTTAAGGGGAGCTCCCATACAACAAACCCGTTTTTTGGCCTTTTTGGTACGGAACCCTTCGTGCAAGAGTCCGACTCGCACTTGGCCGGTTATTAGTTATTGGTCTAGTGGTTTAAATACCGGACCAAGATCTCCAGAAATTTTCGAACATTGCTCGGGTTTGTGATCACCAACCCGCATTTGGCAAGCGTGGTGATTATGCCAGTACCCATGATTGCTGTGGTAACTTGAATACAAAAGTGGTAGCCTTTTCCCTTTTAGCAGTGGGATAGTTATAGGCTGTTACTACTTACTTTACTTTGTTAGGTAGGTATATCAGTCCACTGGCCTCCCCAAAAGTAGGACTTTGTCTGTCTGTCTCATTATCCTATGATCTCTTATGATCAAGTTGATCGCAGTTTGGCTATAGGCAGAAAAAGGACACTGTTACCAGTCTTTCCTTTCGCAGTACCTACTCATTTAGTCGCCTCTTATTACACCTTTTTTTATTAAACTTTTTTTAAGAAGTGTTTTTTTTCAGAAAGAATATGGCACCCTAATAGTGCTTATATTAGTTAACCTAAATTATAAAATTTCTACGATTTACAGCTATTTGTACTAAAGAATACAGTTTTTTTGCGATTTTAGAAGATGGATCAGACAGAACACTGTTGCAAATTCCTACATACATCATTTGTAAAATTTATCAATTAAAAAAAAGTGTTGCCTCTCAGCCTCGTTCCTGACACATTCCATCATGATGTGGTACGCATCCTCTACAACGCCGCTTTCTGTAGGTACAGTAAGTTGATGTGATCTTTTTCATTAACTTACTACTCCTATACAAAGAGACGGATGGTGCTTGTAATATGCCGACACTACACATCAATACCCGTAGGTAAATACAAATACCTACCTAGTACCTAGTCTCACCATTAATAGGCCATGACAGATTGAAATCCCGACGGTTTGCAGTCATACAAAGGAATGCCAATTTCAAGCAACACACATCGTGATGCTGGAAGGAAACGCAATCAATTCCTTTAGTTCCACGAAATCGATTAGGAGTTGGGGTGTTAAGCAACAAATCACATAAAACAAGTCATGTACAAGTCACTTTTGACTAATTTTGACTCTTAATGGAACGACATAAGGTTGGTAAAACAAAGAAGTGTTTGCATACTTCTGCAGCTACCTAAACGGAACCAATATTTACATGTTTAATATCATTACTAAACTGATATCGTCAGTTTTGTTTGGCTGATGATATTGACACTGAAAAAAAAAGATTTCCTAGTATTTATCACAAAATTTACTAAACTGAGATCGTCAGTTTTGTCTGGTTGATAATAAAACACTGAAAAAAAAAGTTTGGAACTCATCAAAAAAAATTTTAATTACTTTATACGGTAAAAGTGACTTGCAAACAGAGTGGTACCATAACCAAACTAAACCGTTTGAAAAGTACTATTTATTTTATTTATATACAAAATTTTATTTCTCAAAACCAATTTTAAGTTACTTTAAAACTACAAAAACAGTTCCGCTAAGCTTTTTTTAGTGTATATTGTATGTGTATACTCAGATCATATAATTATGGATTGAGAAAATTATTTTGCTAATGATTTCCGCTTCTTAACACCGGCCTAGATACCTTCACCACACTACCCGCACTGACACTGATTTGAAGAAGCACCTGCACCACACTACCCGCACTAACACTGATTGAGCAAGCACTATTTCATGCAGGAAACCCGCCCGCCCTCCCTCAAAAATGCATGCAGTACAGTTAATGCAATTATTAGTACCCAACACCGATACAATAAAAACCTCGACGCGTTTCGCCATTGTATCGGTGTTGGGTACTAATAATTGCATTAACTGTACTGCATGCATTTTTGAGGGAGGGCGGGCGGGTTTCCTGCATGAAATAGTGCTTGCTCAATCAGTGTTAGTGCGGGTAGTGTGGTGTAGATGCTTCCTCAAATCAGTGTCAGTGCGGGTAGTGTGGTGAAGGTATCTAGGCCGGTGTTAAGAAGCGGAAATCATTAGCAAAATAATTTTCTTAATTCATAATTAGTTATGGATTTAAGCAAAGTAACGCCTGAGTCTATTAATTTTATCAGATCATAAAATATAATCAAAGATGTCTTTAAATACCTTCAATAGCAATGATATATGTTATAATCTCATGATTGTTTGCCTAGAACACAAATTATCGGTATTAAAATAAATAAATCAACTTAAATGTCTACAAAAATTACACATTGTACTTATCCCAAATAAAATGTTTAGTGGAAATCGTAGGTATATAATAACGAAGGCACCACAAACAACCAGACTAGAGAAAATACAGTCCTTCCGCCCGGAGAATGAACCCGAGCTCTCGAACCTACAGAAACTTTGAAAACCGTGTATTCGCCACTCCACCACTGAGATCGTAGTTTATATTAGAAACAGTTTAGTTCATAAAATCGATTTAGTTCTTAGTGCGTACGGTTCGCCTACAAGAAAACTTCATCAACAGCCAGCCCCAGTAAAACATCTTTAACAAGATCCCTCAAAGTGCGGGGGTGAAATATCACTCCCATTACAATATCCGTTACTAGTTGAGACGTCTCTGAAACAAAAACTTAGGAACTCCACCGCGATCGACCAATGAACTAGAGATGCTTTGTGTTTTATCGATACTATTTATTTATTTTATTTATTGCAAAAATATACAGAGCTAAAGTACAAACCCTATTAGAGTACAGCAATGTAAGAATATAACAGAAATGCAAAGTTATTTTACCTACTTACTATCTATTGAGTTGATTTTTGCCCCATATTTAACATAAATTATCGATATTTTTGTAGTGTCTTACCGAAAAGAAAACTTGACATAAACGAAAAATTTTTCCTCTTATAGTATAAACATATTATGTAATAGAAAAAAATCTGGTGTTAAAATATTCTAAACGCCTATTTATTATGTGACTTATTTTTACGGCTTCCATCTTGCGATAGATGTTATGAAGAACGGCTTAACGTGCATTTCAAAGTACAACTACAATAAAAGATTTTTTTACAAATTCAACTCCAGAATATTTTAATTTATGTTCCTTGACGTTAGTCGTCCGAACAATAAGAAAAGTCATATCCAGTTCACCTCGTGATTCTTTCTTAAATTATTAGCCAGACTAGACATTATTGATACTGTCAGTATATAAACTTGAAAAACTATGTCTCAGGCAAGACTCGAACCAGCATCTCCTCGCATAATCGGTGGCTAAATGGTTAAACGCCGCGCCCGGTATGCGAGGAGATGCGGGTTCGAGTCCCGCCTGAGACATAATTTTTAAAGTTTATATAATGATATTATAATTTCAATTATATTTCTAAAATATTATAATAAAGAAAATTATACTGATTTTGATTTGACCGTATATTGATACTCTATGATAACAGCTGAATATATAGGTGTAATTGTTTTCCGCGGTCAAAGTCCTAATGATTTACAAATGTATAATTTCTTATTCACGACTTTTTTCTTGTTCACATGAGATACCCTATCCACCTTTTGCTAAAATTTCGTGAGTTCAAATAAGTAAAGTTCTAAGAGAGTCGAAATTACTTTAACAATAATATTAAAAAAACTCCGTTAATTATCGATATTTTTTCACCAATATTGATTGTCCCTACCCTGTTGTGGGCAGAGCTCCGGGAACGAACCCGCAAAAAGATCTGTGAAACTTGTTAACGTTAAGTACAAAACAGTATCAGAAATATAGTGTTTCTCTCGTAAAGTATAGATTGTTTTGGGAAACAGACAATTAAGGAAGCTCCTATCCTAATTATTTGTAACTCGCCAAGTGGTTTTTTCACCTTTATCATTGAACTAGCTGTTGCCCGCAACTTCGTCAGCGTATTGGTGTTTTATAGCCTAAAGCCTACCTCGATAAATGGACTATCCAACAGGAAAAGATTTTTTTAATTCGAACCATTACTTCCTGAGATTAGCGCGTTCAAACAAACAAATAAACAAACTCTTCAGCTTTATAATATCAGTATAGATTCAAATTGTCAGAGCAATTATGGGTACAGGCATAATCAGATGGCGCTTGCCAAATGCGGGTTGGTGATCAGTGATTATTACAAACTCTAGCAATGTTCGGAAATTCGAAAATTATGTTGCCCGACGCGGAGATTGAAACCTGAGGCCTTACTCCGCAACACGAGTTATTCCCATCTGATCCCCTGCAACCGATCTCCAGGTGGATCGGTTTTTTATTTTTATTATTTTCTATTCCCATCTGATTCCCTCTGTAGGGTATTAGATGGGAACAGCTAATAAATATTAATATTTTATTCCCATCTGATCCCCTAATACTTATATAACCTGTTTTGGTTTCTAACGTCGTACATTCAATAATAAAGTACGTTAAAGTGTTTACCTGTACTCTATTTAGTTTAGTTTTATTTTGTTACTAATAATATAAATCAACGCCCCGTTGGTCTAGTGGTTTAAATGGGTGCCCTTCGGTTCGCCTAAAATTTAAAGTCCTAATTTCATTTGGCCGAACCGTATTGGCCTAAACTTATAACGTATAATTATTGTCTAGTCTAACAGTTGTTTTCGCACTATTATAGATTGGTCTAAAAATTGAAAACCCTAATTTCAGTATGTCTAATATCGAAAGCACTAAAATGTATTAGCATCTTTTTTTGACATTACGCTCTTTTTTAAACAGAAAAGTTTAAGAAACGAATCGCTCACAAACCGACCCCAAGCAGTCTTGTCTGCCCTACCCCTAGAGTGTAATTCAAAAGCGCGTAGGCGCGGAGGGGCGAGGCGGCCCGCGGGCTGAGGAGCAGGAGGCTGTAAGCGAGGCGCCGCGGCTGAGGCTGGCCGGCGCAGCCGGCCAGAAAGCCGAAGCTGCGGTGGTGAGCGTAAGCCATCTGCGACAATAAGCACGCGTGGAACCGCCGGAGCCCCGCAGCGCCGAAGCCGTCACGGAAGTCTGATTGTTTGGATGCATGCATGATTGCTTGTTTGCATGCATGTCTGCTTGATTGCATGCATGATTGCTTGTTTGCATACATGCTTGCTTGCTTGCTTGCATGCATGCTTAATTCTTTGCATGCATGCATGCTTGTTTGCATGCATTCATGCTTGCTTGCTTGCTTGCATGCATGCTTACTTCTTTGCAAGCATGAATTGCATGCTGATAAAGTTTTTAACTTTCTGCGAATAAAAATTTGGAACTGCAAAAGGGTAGGTGTTATGATATATTCGGCGAAATTATAATACGGCGATATAAAGTTAAGCGTAGTAAAAATAGGCTAAACACGTTTAGGAATAGTAAAAATGTGCGAAAAAATTTAAGGCTAATAGTTTGTGCGCCAATGACAATTAGGAGTACAAATAATTAGGCATCCCGATATATACCCGGTTTAAATACCGGGCCAAGATCTCGGGGTCCCAGGTTCGAATCCCGGGTCGGGCAACAAAAAGTTTCGAATTTTCGAACGTTGCTCGGGTTTGTGATCACCAACCCGCATTTGGCCAGCGTGGTGATTATGCCAGTACACCAATCATTGCTGTGGTAACTTGAATTCAATGATGGAGGCCTTTTCCCTGCAGTGGGATGATTATAGGCCGTTACGTTTTTTTACTAATATAAATCGTCAAAAATATTTAATTTTGTATTAAATATAAGAAAGTTATTTCGATTATCGTATGTGATTGTAGAAGTATGTATTTTGTAAAATATTTAATGTACACATATTTTTTAATGTTATTCTCACTCAAATCAAAATGTATGCAGTGGTCTTCAAGAATAACTTTTTTGCTTTGATCATAAAAAATATCATTAAGAGATCGTATGCATCATTGTTTATATTATTAGTGACATTAACCCTCGTATTTATAAACAAGGAAAAGTAATTACTTGACTACAAGTAATTACTTGAGAGACAATTTGTATGCCTTAATCAAGAAATTACTAGAAGTTATAACTACCAAAAGTTAGCATTTTCAGCCAAATAATATGACAATAAATGGTGACCAATTTCATTCACTTAAGAGCTAGGTATGAACACTTTAAGTTATGACTTTCTTAAGCAATAAGTAATTACTTCTTTATAAATACGGGGTTTAGTAATGTTAAAAATATGATTATACTATTTTTTTTTACATTGCTGATAATTTTTATTAGGGTTCCGTACCCAAAGGGTAAAAACGGGACCCTATTACTAAGACTTCGCTGTCTGTCCGTCTGTCTGTCTGTCCGTCGCTCTGTCACCAGGCTGTATCTCAAGAGCTGCGATAACTAGAATGTTGAAGTTTTCACAAATTATGTATTTCTGTTGCCGCAATAACAACAAATACTAAAAACAAAATAAAGTAAATATTTAAGGTCGGCTCCCATACAACAACCTCGTTTTTTAGGGCCTTTTTGGTACGGAACCCTTCGTGCGCGAGTCCGACTCGCACTTGGACGGTTATTTAGGTTGCCAAGATAAGAGGCCATAAATAATAAGTATGATTTTAAAAACATTTACTGTTAGTTTTTTTTTATGGTTTGATAACTTATGTTTACAAGAACAATTTGTTCCCAGGTATTTATAAAAAATTGGGCATCACTGGCTAATTGCAGATGCAATTTGTTTTTATATCTATTATGAAATACGGTAAATTACCAATTGCAAACAAACGCAATTTTATTTGATTAGGTACTGTTTAAGTTTATCCCCATAAACGGTCATCTCATACTTTCAAGATGTCAGATTTCTTATAAGAAGTCATCAATTTGCTAAATTGATGACTTCTTATAAGAAATCTGATAAAATAAAAAAATATTTGAAAACAAATGCTCAATAAATGAATATGTGACTGCAAAACTTCTTTTCCTCCTGATTGTACTTCCTACCTTCCTTACCCACTTATCTTAGAAATACAATAAGGGAATCCGTTGGCAGCATAAACATGTTAGGGGGTCGGTTAGGAATTTAAATTGACGGTGGATCAGATGCAGGGGATCAGATAGGAATAACTCCGCAACACTATGTCCGTATATTCGAATCCATCTGTACCTATCACTCATATCGATATCCTGAAGTATCTGAAAGAGACAGATATATCCGAAAATACGAGCTTCGTGTTGCAGAGTAAGGCATCAGGATCCCGTGATCCGGTATTATCACTAGATCTACGCCGTTCATTTGAAATCTACTCAATTTAATAACGTAAGTATCTAAATATCTCTGTTTTTTCTCTCTTTTACAAAGTCAAGGCACCTAACAATTAAACCTGATTTAGTGGCGCTTGGGAAATTAAATTACTCCCAATTTAGGATCTGTTAAATGTAACGGTGCAGGTGGTCAGTAGGCTCGATCAGCACGGTTCAAGCTAGACGAGTATTTCATTCGAAAGCCGAGTAACGTCAGCTTGATGTAAGTTTGCGAGTGTTACAATTTAAGGAATAGTATAGAATTAAATAAAATTTATCATCATGATAATCGATGTCTAACGACGCCCACGGCTGGACATCTCTACTAAGGTTAACCACGACGATCGGTTTCTCAGATCATATAAAGAAGGAGATATGAAATTACTCGTAAATCCTTAGCGAACCCGTGTCTCCTAATTATTTATGTGTGCAACGCAACTACAATAACACTGTTGTAAGCATAAGGATCACACTATATCAATTTACAAGGCTCATTAGTGCGCACACAAACATGGACCCAATCACAGCGGCTACCACTTACTCGCTTACACAATGCGTCATTTGGTGTGTTCAAATAAATGTGTCGCTACAAAGTGTGGCCGCGACGCACACGTCGGGCAGTGAACGCTTTGATTAAACCTCGATACATTGCGCAGTCGCATAGTACTCACAACACAGATAATTAGTAGTAAGCCTTCAATGTATATTGTGCCGATACAAATATCGTTACATGGATTTTTTCATTAAATAATTCGCCGCGGTGGGAATAGTTCTGCTTGCCCATATTGGATTCGCACGCGCCACGCCCCCATTTCATATCTATTTCTTTAAATGATCTGAGATCGGTTTAATAAAACGGCAATACGCGACTTCACATATAGCAAACTAACTGTTGCCTGCGTAATAAAAAACTATTATCTCCCCTACCAAATGAAAAGGTTATAGAATAGATAATATTTACTTAAATATGAGATTTAAACAAATTTAATTGCAATTATATCTCCTGCTATGAGATGCGGGTTCGAATTCAAACTGAGACATAATTTTTTAAGCTTAAGTACAGATAATATTTGTCAATACATGCGTTTTTTAAAAGCTAGAAAGAATAGGCAGCTTCTGAATAAGTTTTTTCGCAACTCTAGAGTTCAATGTGAGCTCTAGAGTTCAATGTGAGTCAAAAGTAAGCCCGTAAGCCCATCACTTTTTTTTAAAGTTAGATAGTAAATTTGGTATGTTTTCTGCGGAAGGAAAATAGTGATTCTACTTAACATGCTGCGATTGTGTTAAGAATGTGTTAGAACTTTCCCAGGTCTGATTAAACGGACTCTTTTGGCTTTAAGTCTATTTGGGGGTTCGAATTCATTCAACATTTAACTTTGACCTAATACCTATTGCGGGTGGATTACAACTTTTTCTTTAATAAATAGCTCAGTTTATCCGTAGTGGTTTCGAGTGTTTATATTCAATGTGGAAGTTTGATTGATACTTCAGAGCCATTCAGAGGTAATAAAATAACTATTATGGTAGTTTTCAACTGCCTTTAAAAAAAAGAAGGAGTTCTCAATTTTATTAATTTATTTAAAACTTTATTGCACAAAATAAACAAATAAACAAAAGGTGCGCTTCAACTCCGAGCATACATATTATTTTTACCAGATGGACCGATTCCTAAGATTTTTATATAGGTAGTTCAATTTGAAAAAAAAAAGCATGCCGAAGGTTAGTTAGATAAAGGTTAACAGTTACAACCATGAAAAAAAGAAAAACACACATAAAAATTCTTCATTCTCGAGTAAAATTCGAATCAAACGTCTCTTTACTAAACCGGCGACTGATATTACATCATCATCATCATCATCATATCAGCCGAACGACGCCCACTGCTGGGCATAGGCCTCCCCCAAGGATCTCCACAACGATCGGTTCTGTGCTGTCCGCATCCAGCGGCTTCCCGCGACCTTGACCAGATCGTCGGTCCACCTTGTAGGGGACCTGCCCACGGAACGTCGTCCGGTACGCGGTCGCCATTCGAGAACCTTTCCGCCCCAACGGCCATCGGTTCTCCGCGCTATGTGTCCCGCCCACTGCCACTTCAACGATGCAATCCTTCGAGCGATGTCGGTTGTTTTAGTTCTCCTGCGGATCTCATCATTTCTGATTCGATCGAGTAGGGAAATACCAAGCATCGCTCTCTCCATTGCTCGCTGGGTGATCTTGAGTCTTCTTATGAGACCCATAGTAAACGACCACGTCTCACTCCCATATGTCATTACTGGCAACACACACTGGTCAAAGACTTTCGTCTTGAGACACTGAGGTATTTCGGACGCGAATATATGCCGGAGCTTCCCGAACGCTGCCCATCCGAGCTGGATTCGACGAGAGATCTCTTCGTCTTGTCCATGTTCATCCTAAGACCCTCTTTGAGAAGCATTACCGAGATCTTCGAGCATAATGATCAGGTCTTCCAAGGTCTCAGCCATAAGAACTACATCATCGGAAAATCGCAGGTGTGTTAGGTATTCGCCATTGATGTTGATGCCGTGTCCTTTTCAGTCCAGAAGCTTGAAAATATCCTCCAACGCAGCTGTGAACAGTTTCGGAGAAATAACGTCTCCCTGTCTCACGCCTCGCTGTAGTTGGATCGGATTAGAGCTCTGGTTCTGTAATCGGACCGACATGGTGGCGTTTTGGTATAAGTACTTTAGCACCTCGATGTACCTGTAGTCTATTTAGCACCTTTGCACCCAGGTCTCAATCGAATCAAAGGCTTTCTCATAGTCCACGAACGCTAAGCAAAGCAAGATATTACAACATAAGGTAGGTATTTATTTTAGTTGATATTTTAGCAATTAAATTGCAATTATAATATCAGTATAATATAAACTTGAAAAATAATGTCTCAGGTGGGACTCGAACCCGCATCTCCTCGCATGTCCCGCCCGGCAATAAGAAAAATGATAAAAAAAATGCCCCGCCCGGCATGCGAGGAGATGCGGGTTCGAGTCCCGCCTGAGACATAATTTTTCAAGTTTATATACTGATAAGGTAGGTATGTAATTTGGCATAGCGAAACCACCAAGTAATTTAACTCTGTGTGTGAACCTTCAAATTTTTTCGTCGGTTACAAAGCAATTTTAATCTCGTCCTGTCAATTCTTATTTGTTAATCCACACTTTCTCAGGCTGCGTCAACATCGAACAGCTCTACAAGCCATAGTCCTAATCTAATCCACAGAGTACATACCAGCAATGTCAATTTTATTAGCTATCCATCTATCATGAACTAAGATATGCCATTAAAAGTTTTATTGCAACTGCAATAAAGACTATCCTTCGATGTCAATTTCCTTAAGACAACGTTTTTATCGCACTGACACAGTATGCAAGTTTAGCTTTTATTATCTTCGCAATAGATAGCTTTTTACCGTATCAAAGCTGCTGATAAGTACAGGAAACTCGAGCAGATGTTTTGATAAGAAACCTGTCTGTTTGTTTGGTAGTATGTTAAACATTTACAAGGGCCCAAGGATACGTTTTTGCTGCTTAGAATTAGTAAGGAGATTAAATGTAGGCGCCATTTTATCTTGTTCCTTTTCCTTGTATTGTGATTTCTTTAAACGTCTTTTTTTGTTTGCAGAAATTACTTTGGGTATGCTTTATTTGATTACGAACCTATTTTTTTAACAGCCGAACAAAATACATATTTATGTGTACCTAAGGTTAACATGTGCATATAAGTAAATAATATGGTTAAGTCAGAAATTTGATATTATCATATTTTTTTTATAATTATTGGGCTTGCTCTTGACTACATAGTACTTAACTCTTCGGTTAATAAGAAGCCTAAGACGGAGCGAGCTTACCCAGAAAGTGGCACTGGTTCTCCCACACACCAGCGGAACGCAGAAAAAGTGTTTGGCGCTGGACTCCGGCAGGGTGGTAGCATCCAGGCGGCCTCTTACGAAGCCTACCACCGCAGAGGGATCTGTTAGCCGTCATCATTGGTAAGAAAACCAAAGATGCTGTTGCCCACGGTGGACCACTAGGATGTAGATCCCACCTCCCCAAATTTTTGAGATTCCGATATTTACAAAAAAATTTTTTCTAAAATGATGGTAATACTTCTCAAATCTCAAAAATTTTGGAAAGATCGTTTCCTACAATGACCTGACCCAGAATCGAACCGGGGACCCTTGCGTAGTAGGCGGATGAAGTATAAATTAACAGCAAAAACGATTAAAGTGAAAAAAAGTACCAAAAAGCTCCACAATGGCTTCTAATTTCATTAATTTAATCAATGAAAAGATCTTCAAAGGAATCAAGTCTTTGTCGCTGACATCCTTAGATCACTTCTAAATGGAATGCTAATTCGTTACCTTCATTCACCAGAATACCAATTAGATATTGGAATGGTCTATTGAATGAATGTAATTTGTTTTGGTTGATTGAATATCGATATTTAAAGTAACGCAACGTGTTTTACAGTAGGGGAGATCGGGCTAGTTGACCATAGTGGTAAGTTGACTAAGGTTACAAAGTTTGTGGTATTAATAAGGTTATAAAGATAGTATGCGAGTTCACGTTCCCACAAACATTTAGAGAGAGAAAAGGGGAAAACCGACCTAATTTTCATACCTAGTTTTTCATCACTCAACACTCTAAATCAGGTCAAATAATTGACAGATAGTCAACCTACTACCATAGTCAACTATCCCCAGTCTCGCCTAAAACTTATCACAACTAACTGGGTAATTTATTCATACCTAAATAACGATTATTCACTAGAATAAAAGATCGTTAATACATACGTAAGTACTGACAGGCAAATCGATCCGTTAATGTATTGGATACGTAGAGCACTGTCCATGCGTAAAACTTAATGTCTTGTTAACTTACCAATAAAAAAATAATACTGACAGAAAATTTAGACCATGTCCCATTGATAGGGCACACTAATGGGTCATTAACTTTTACAGCGATGTCTTCCATTTTTGCCGAAACAACACAAAGTGATTCAGATCCATCTAACAACATCTAATTGTCGTTCATTTTGTCTACCATCCACCGTCAAACCGTTATGGGACAACACGAATTGTCACGGAATTAAGCTCTGTCATTTCAGGCTCAAGGAATGGTTGTCAGGTTGTTATTGCTAGCTTTAATTAACAGCTGAATGCTAAGATATGTCTTGTAAACCGTTTTCTCTCTAATTCTTTGTAGAGAGTAGTGATGTGCGCTGTCAAGCTGACTCGAGTCCGAAATCTGGTTAAATCATCCGATAACTACCTGATAGCAACCAAAAAATCCTATCGAAGTTTTCCTTATCTAATATGTAAAATTATTTTTTTGCATTATTTGTACTGCATGTCAACACGCCTACTGCCTAAGTGGCGTGCAACTGGAGAGGCCTATGTGCAGCTCAGTGGACTGCGATAGGCTGATGATGATGATGATGATGATTGTACTGCATGCATTTTTGAGGGAAAGCAGTCGGTTTTCTGACATGAACTAGTACTTGCTCACTCGGTGTCGGTGCGGGAGTGTGGTCATGGTACTTAATCCCGCAACCCCCAGGAGGCACGCGCGTGCCGCGATAACAATTGATTTCAATTGTGTCTGGAATAAGTCACGATCGAGGGATTAAACGGTGTTAACGAGCGGAAACTATTAACTAAATAATTTTTGAAATTCATATTTTAAATAAAGTAATTAAACATGATCAAGCATGTTTCTGGGCACGGTTTAGCTTGTTCCATCTTTCAGCTCGAGTTTAATAATAATATTCTTACAACTCGAGTTCTACTTGTTTAGTTTTACGAGAACCTACTTGAGTACTCGAAACAGCACATCACTATTTGAGAACCCCAGAATGACTGTCATTTAAGGTCCAGGAATTTGTCTATCTTGTTTTTCGTGCCAAAAATGACCTGAGGGATATTTTCTTGAATATAAAATAAACAGGGCGTTAAGGAACATTTACAGATTACGGTAGGTTGAAGCAATCTAAGTTATATTTTACTTCTTTCTTATAAACCATACTACCTAATTTAATACTATAAAACAGCTCCAACAATATTCATTAAATTTGTATTTAAAACGTATTGGGGGCGATAAATTGATCTAGCAAGGTTACATTTTTAGAAAAGTTGTTTATCCGTTTTTTTATTTATTAAAACGAGTTATTTTACTCTTAATTGATAATGTTATAAACTAGCTGATCCCACAAAGTTTGTACCGACTTAGAAAAAATTAGGGCATTGAATTTGATTTGATGTACCAAAATGTCATCGTCAACAATGTTGTGGTAAGGAAAAAAATATGAGGAATACGTTTTCTGACTTTATTTTTGTAGTTACCTTTTCCGATGTTTGAATGGATACTCTGATTCGGGGCACAGACAAATCCATCAAATCTCGGACCTAATAAAAAGGTTTAACCATTCTTCCCTCAAAAGGGGCGTTTATAGATGCAAAGTTTGGATTTAATTTTAAAACCTAATCATGCCAGAACATTTGGAAAGATCTAAATGAAATATGGTATAGACATACTATTTAATGGAATAGCATACGAGTATAGGCTTTTTTATATCCCGAAAACATTTACTTTTCACAACCCATAAGAGGAAAAGAGGCCGGTTCACTACGGCGCATTTTTACACAGCAAATTCTTATAAGAAAAGTAAAAATAAGTTATCATGCCGTATGAGTTGCGCTAAAGAATGAAACAAACAATCGAATACAACCTTTAAATAATTCACACACACGCACGCAACGGGAAGCGGTGCGAGGTAAGCGGGAGCGCGAATTAAGGTGACAACACATAGGTAGTACTACTTTCTTGTCTACCAGTGATCACGAACGCAGTAGTATTGGAATCGTCGGGAATTATAATATAACTAGCAGACACGTCAGACGATGACCTGTCTTAACTATGAATATGAATTTAGAATTGGTAGATTTATTAAAAAAAAACAGATCAAATTATTTATTATTTTAATGCTTGGTATTGCGACATAATTATAACTAACCATTTAAAAAATCAAGGTTTTTGGACGAATTATGTCAAGCACCATAAGCCTAAATTGTCAGAAACGCTAAGGTTACATTAGAAATAATTTAAAGTAGTGATTAAGAATTTTTAAATTTTCTGATTCTCCGCGAAATTTTCTTATTTTTTCTTTCATAAGAACAATAACAAACAACACAAAAAAAATAACTAGCGAAATCGGTCCAGCCGTTCACGCGTGATGCCGTGACCAAGGGAAATAGGATTCATTTTTATATATCAAATGTGAAACGATGAAAGCGATTTATATCCGAAATTTTTATTTCACCACCTCTACCTTAAGCTTGTCTATTCCATTTCTTCTCGTGTTACATGAATTTTGTATAATTGCAATAAAGGGTATCGATACACCTACAAACGTAAGCTCCAAATGCATTAATCTACAACGCTAACGAGATAGCGCTCTAACGAGCCGAAGTTTCAAGTTAGCCGATTGTCTCTTTTCAAAGTTCGATGTGCAATATTTACCGCCGGGTACTGTACAGGACCTACGTACGCAGCGAACGTTATAAAAAAACTTTTACGATTCTTCATTTACTTAGTAAATAGAATTATGCAAATTATGATTAGTGCACCTATCTGATTAATAAAAATATACGAACATCAGTAATTAAACTTGAAAAAATATGTCTCAGGCGGGACTCGAACCCTAGCTAAATGGTAAAGCACTGCGCCCGGCATGCGAACGAGATGCGGGTTCGAGTCCCGCCTGAGACATAATTTTTCAAGCTTAAATACTGATATTATAATTGTAATTAAATTGCATAAATATTATAATAATTATTTAAAAATATACATATTCTTAACCAAATCTGAGACTGTGTGAGCATTTGCATTCCAAAGTATTAAATTTCAAAATTCGATTCTTGCGTAACATTCGAGGCGTTCGAACATATGTCTTGTCACCTTAAGAAGGCTCCAGTGTTTGTGGCGGGTTCCGAGTGGGGGTGGCATTTCGATTGCTTATTACGATTTGGCTTGTGTACGCGAAATTTACTGATACAAGGTACTATTAATTGCAAAAAATCGATTCTTCGATGCCATTTAATTGATGCGACAATGCACACTGCTAGTAACTTTTCCATATATTCTTTTAAAGTTTGATCCTATCAAATTTGGATAAAATCAACGTCAATTATTTAGTCGACAGTTTTAGGTTTAATTTTTGGTGGGTAGTTTATTTATTTATTTTAAGGACAACCAAAAAAGCCTACACATAAAATATTCAGATTTTAACAATAATTGGTGAAACATTATATGGTGCTGCCTTACTTAAGGCTGCCACAGCATGCACAACAATAATAATGTAGATAGCATATTACAAGAATCAATAAAATGTTGAGTAACAAAATAAATATTTTAGTCTATTTAGCTGAGACAACGTGTAAACTGGTGACGCAATGTAGTATATGTAGATTTGAATTTTCTTAACGAATATGACAGATCAAACTAACCGGAGATAATTGCGAAAGGCTAAATTGTGACTGAATTCGGTTTATTGCTAAAAAATGGCCCAATTTAGTTCTAAAAGTCCTTTTCCGAAAAGCCAAGTGGTAGTTCCTTTTATATTGATGACGGAACCCCACCTATTCACACTTAACCGTTTTTGTTACCATCATTCAACGTGTGTGTTGCCATGATTTACCACTATGGTGTGTTTAACACATAAATAAAACTTTAAAACTGGAGTCAAAAGCTAAAACTGAAGTCGGATTAACGACTTCCAACTTCTAAATCCACGTCAAAGGAAATCTTCGAGTTCTAATTAGGGATTTTGTTTTGTTTGATAGCAAGTTTCGTTAATTATTTTAAAGTTTGAACCCAATTTACCAAGCTCCGGTAATTTATTAAAAAGTAGGTATTAAATTAACTGTAGTACGGTCTGCATCGGAAATATTTGGACACTTGAGTACCATATTAAATTGACAATTGTTCATTCCATTTAGAAATCTCTTGCAAACATACAAACACATTACTTTGACATAGTATTAAAAACTTTCATGTATGGTTACAACCAGGGAAGGAGAAATACTTACTTGATCATGGCGCTTGCAACAGTGCCGAAATATTGAAAACTTATCTTAAACCAAGGTACAGGCAACGGCAGGTCAACCTACCCAAAAAGTTTAAAGGTCATTGAATTAAATAATAATAAAATAAACATTGTTTATTTCTTTAACTTTTTTACATAATCCTGGATACAAATGTTATGTTTAAAGATGATTAAAGAGTAGGTAGGTAACAGGCAAATTAATTATTTTATACAAGACAAAAACAGTAAACTGTAGGTATTACTAAAATAAAACAAAATATGAATTATTAGTGTATGTGTATGTGTGTGTGTGTGTGTGTGTGTGTGTGTGTGTGTGTGTGTGTGTGTGTGTGTGTGTGTGTGTGTGTGTGTGTGTGTGCGTGCGCGTGTGTGTGCGTGCGCGTGTGCGTGTGCGTGGTTTGCGTGTGTATGTGAGTGTTTTGATTTTCAACTTTAAGCCCAACAAGTAGAGATCAATATTAATTGAGAAAATTTGACGTTTTGTGGTAGGTTGACGTGCTGTTGTCTGTATATGGTAATAACAGCAATGACGGATACAGGCATAATCACCACGCTTGCCAAATGCAGGAAAATAAGCACGAGCAATGTTCGAAGTCAAACCCAGGCCAACGAAAACTTGCATTGGTACTAACACCACTTGACCAACGGGAACCCGAAGTGGTACTAACAGGTTCAGCAATATCCGATGCTGACTTTACTTAAAACATGATCATGATACTTCAAAACAAGATCCTCATAAGCAGCTTGTCTTATGGTGTCGGCACAAAAACTAGAACTACCCCATCTTCTTAAGATATCTTAAGAAAAGACTAAAGGGATCCTATCAAAGGAAGACAAAAAGCAATGTCACTTTTATGCCATTGACCAAACTGGTGTCAACGTGCCTGATAAACTTGGCCATTATGGCAATATCATCCTCATGGACCTTTCCAAGTACAAAACTATACTATAGGCGGATGATAATCTAACACATTAATGCAATAAACAACAACCGGCCAAATGCGAGTCGGACTCGCGCACAAAGGGTTACCATTGACTAGGTAAACAACAGTAGGTAGGTACACAGGCCCCCTTTAAATTCTAATTTTATTTCAATTTATTATTATAGTGATAGTATTTCGTGAATATTTGGAGTACAAGGAGGAAAAGGCAAAAAAATCGCGTTTGATGTATGGGAGCCCCCCTCAAATATTTATTTTATTTTGTTTATAGTATTTAGTGTTATAGCGGCAACAAAAATAATAGGGGTTAAAGTAAGAAAATGCCGATTATTTTCCCACTTTTTATTTTGTTTATAGCTCTTAAGTATAGTCATATTATTGCGTAATTCTTTTTGTATTGTATCTAAAACTAAATAAAGTAACTTTTGACTAAAAAAAATGCAATACTAGCGCCTATTACTTCAAAGGAAGTCGTTGAAAAGACCCCTTACAATGTGTCAGCTGACCTTCTTGCTTCAATCAAGTATATTTGTATTATATACTTTGATTTTCAGAAATTTAAATACTATAATGCGTAGCTTTATAACCATCTAACTTCCACCTTTAATTGCATCGAAAACGGTTCAAGCGTTTTTAAAAAAACTAAAAAAATGACTTTTCTCGATTTCGTCCATAAAAAACGGCAATTTCATACTTTACATACGAGTAATTTGAGAAAATTTCAACTATCTAGGTAGTTATCGCGGTTCTTGAGATACAACCTGGTGGCAGACAGACGGAAAGACGGACAGACAGCAGTCTTAGTAATAGGGTCCCGATGTTACCCTTAGGGTACGGAACCTTAAAAAGGCGGCCATGTTTGTTCAATAAAACCCTAGGGTTGTACAAAATATTTTTCGGCAAACGTTCGTACAATAAAGTTTTTTACACAATGTAATTTTATTAAATCCACAGCATTAACTCGGAAGCCAGTTTTTCGGTACTTTCAGAGTTCTCGTCCGGGATTTTAACATTGTTTATGTATTATCACAAAGAAGATCTTTGTTTTGCTTTTTCATTCCGTGATATTATCTTTTAATTTTTTATTTTCCTTTCTTTATCCGTTGCGGGCTCGGATTAAAAAGTTATTTAGGTGGTAAATGGTTTAGGAACATTTTAGGGATGTACAGTAGGAAAATATACGTAAGTATACTTACACCACCACTTACACCTGTAATGGTGTATGTAGGAATAAAAAAGTGTTCGGCCTATAGGTAATCATCCCACTGCAGGGCAAAGGCCTCCATTATTGAATTCAAGTTACCACAGCAATGACGGGAACAGGCGTAATCACCACGCTTGCCAAATGCGGGTTGGTGATCACAAACCTGAGGGATGTTAGAAAATTCGTAACTTTTGTAACCCGACCGGGGATGGAACTCAGGATCCCGAGGTCTTGATCCGGTTTTTAAACCACTAGACCAACGGGGCGTTAAATATTTTTTACTCACCTTTGATAATTACTTACGTACCCACCAAAATATTATTTTTAGTCATTAAAAAAATAGAATATTTTTTACTACACAAAACATTTCAAACAAACCATTATAAAACTCAATCAATAAAATGTTCTATCAACAATTCAAAATTGCTTTCGCCGCAAAAGATTAACAATATACATAAATATGAGAACAGGAAATTAAACATTCCAACCCGTAAATGCCTTTAATCGGTTCAACGGTTAGAACAGGCACATAAAATCAATCCGGACCGATGTGCGGTCCTTTCTACCTAAAAAGTGTTATCACTCACAAACACACAGGGTTGAGATGAAAAATTGCCACCTTAGATGCTCGGGACGTTTTTGCACTGGTCCGGTTTAGGGATGTGCGATTCTTTCGAATTTAACAATTCACGAAATGTTTCGTGAAAATTTTTGGTAATAAATGATTTGAAAACAATATCTAGCTAAAATATATTTTATTTACTCTACTTGAATAATAATAGCTATTAAAACATGCCGATTGCCTTTACTTCACAACTACACATAAAATACTGTTTTTACATGCCTGAGGTACGCAATTTTCAATTACGTAGGTATTTTCTTGTATTCAATTATAATAAAATTACAAAAAAATATATGTATACCTATAATGTAAAAAGTAATAAATTTTTACTGACTTGCGTAAGACAAAGGGCGGAACGCCCACGACTCTGTAAACGTGAGATGCGGTTACATAACACTCCCAATTAGATAGGTAGTATATATGGCGTTTCCGATTATATCTC
Organism: Anania crocealis; assembly: GCA_949315895.1. Taxonomy (NCBI): domain Eukaryota; kingdom Metazoa; phylum Arthropoda; class Insecta; order Lepidoptera; family Crambidae; genus Anania; species Anania crocealis. Next base: position 8,427,819 of record OX438873.1, on the reverse strand, counting down.
TCTTCTGTTTTCGCCGACTTATGAAAAAGAAAATCGCTATCTGTTATTTTTTTATAACGAAATAAAATTATAATTCTCCAATGCACACTTGAGCCTTATTACTCGAATAATTGCTAATTTCAATGACAAAAATAGTTAGTAATTATTTTTGTCTTAAATTAATAACATATTACATCACAATCGGGTAGGATTGAATCCAATAAAAAAGTCATTTTTTTTATTATTATTGTATTTTCATTACACAACAGCAATTTGGTTTAAAAAGCAGTCTCAAAACCTCAATTTTTTTATGTAATATCTTGTGATTTCACAAAAGTCACAAATCTTGTTAGCACTAAGCCGGGGTCGGCCCTACCCCGTCGTCACCTTTTGTTTCAGACGGCCGGTTTTTGCGGGTTAACGCAGAGCTGCGTTTAATAAGGATGGATTGTCGAGTCCACAGTTGACCCTCGATGTTTTGTGGGTCACAAAATGTGTAGAATGTATGAATCGTATTTAATTTAACATGTATTTTATTAGTTCTTGTTCTACGGTTCTAAAGTACCTATATTACACTTTGCTAACTAAGGTACGAGATATATCATATGACAGTCAGTCAAAGTCAAGGATATATCCGGATACATGTAGGACAAATAGTTGGGAAGAAAGAGAGATATCAGTAAAAAAAAACGTTTTGCGTTGAGAGTCTTTCATATCTTTATCGTTGAAAATCTGGGCCCTCAAGTTTTTCTTAAAAGTTTTGATAGGAAAATAGTCTTTCATGAAGCCTAACGCGCGCACTATAACATTGAAATGAAGGATAAATATACGGATTTAACTCGGGGTTTCTTATATTTTAGTTTCAAAAACCGTTCGTAGGTAAAGTCAGACAGTCAGACTGTCAAGTGTTGGGAGGGACGCACAATCAAACACACAGCTAGGCAGTGACTGCTCGTTTATTCTTGACATGCGGGTGACAATACAAAACATAACATTATCTTATTTTGAACTACCTGAAATCATCCTTCCAACAAAACAAAAAACAAAAAGTTAAGTCGGATATAGGTAATGTAAAAAAAAAAGTTGTGCGTGTACTAGTGTACACACGTAAGAAGTGAAACTTCTTTATGGCCTTATTTTTCGAAAAATGATCTACATGCAACTTTCCAGAAATTGGTTAAATTAGTTAAATTGGTTAAATTGGTTAAATTGGTTAAATTGGTTACATTGGTTAAATTGGTTAAATTGGTTACATTGGTTAAATTGGTTAAATTGGTTAAATTGGTTAAATTAGTTAAATTAGTTAAATTGGTTAAATTGGTTAAATTGGTTAAGTTGGTTAAGTTGGTTAAGTTGGTTAAGTTGGTTAAGTTGGTTAAGTTGGTTAAGTTGGTTAAGTTGGTTAAGTTGGTTAAATTGGTTAAGTTGGTTAAATTGGTTAAATTGGTTAAATTGGTTAAATTGGTTACATTGGTTAAATTGGTTAAATTGGTTAAATTGGTTAAATTGATTACATTGGTTAAGTTGGTTAAGTTGGTTAAGTTGGTTAAGTTGGTTAAGTTGGTTAAGTTGGTTAAGTTGGTTAAGTTGGTTAAGTTGGTTAAATTGGTTAAATTGGTTAAATTGGTTAAATATTATTTCACATTACCTTTTTGCTATCGTCTAAACCAACCGTGGTAGGGGCAAGAAAAAGATGGCGCGTAACCGAAAAATGTGACGAAAATTTGACGCAAAACGTGACGGTAAATTTTTTCCAACGCCGATAAAGAAGTTTCACTTCAAAAATAATAGAAAACAGCACACTCAGGCACGGTAGAAAGAGTGGGAGATACTAGTTCCTCTCCCTTCCCCTCGATCTTACGCTTTTTCGATCAGCATCACGTGACCCTGACGCGAGTTTGGAAGTTTATACCCATCCAACAAAAAAGTGCTCAGCGCCGCTTAAGAAGTTTTCACTTCAAAAACCTGATAAACACAACTTAATTCGTAAAATATTTTATTTCATGGAATAATCACCGCTTGTTTAACTAGCATGTGATTAGTTCCTTTCGTTATGTTTTTAATTATTTCGACGAACCCCATTTAAAAAAGGCTTCATTTTACGAGAGGAAAACCATTTCATCCTGTTTTAAATTTAACACGACCGGATCTCGCGTTACTTAATAGACTTAATGCTAAATTAACAGAGCTCAAGGAAAATAGACTGCTTGATCCTTAATTCCATGCATACCAAGTCATGGGCGAAAGCTAACTAGTTTTATTTACTAATCTTCTACATATATAAAAATTAATCCCTATTTCCCTTGGTCATCGCATCACGCGTGAAGGGCTGGATAGATTTCGCTAAATCTTTTTTTGTTTTGTTTGCTTTTGTCAGAAGAATCTTCTCATGAAAGAAAAAATTAAGAAAATAGCGCGGAAAATTAGAAAATTTAAAAAAACTTAATCACCATACTAAATTATCTGTTATGTAACATTATCGCTTTTGACATAACATAACATTGACAGAATGCGTGCTGCGAATATCATCCAATAGGGGGTAAAAAACTAAATTTTGCACATGGCCAGTAATATTATGTCGCCTGTTACCGTCTCGGAATACCAACAAAACTATTTATATATCCGCCAGAAAAAAAAAACAATGAATGTTGTATATCATAGAATGATAATAATAAACAATGGGTAACATATTTTTTTTATTCAACCATTTCGTAATCAATATTCATAGTTAAGACAGGGCAACGTCTGTCGGGTTCGCTAGTCTAATAATATTAAAAAGTAAAGTAACAACCTTTAATCATCCCACATCAAGGAACAGGCCTCCACAATGGGGACTACCGTTTCTTTGCTCACCAGTTGGCGCCACTGTAGACTGAGGTCCGGAGGTATAGCTGTCAAAGGCGATTGGCGCCGAAACAAAGTGATATATCTTGAATCTAATTAAGGTTATATTGTTTATAAATAACTATCTTGATATCAACAAACTAACTTCTGAAATAGTTACTTTATTTGATATTTTAGCAACTTAATTGCACTTATAATATCAGTATATAAACTTGAAAAATTTTGTCTCAGGCGGGACTCGAACCCGCATCTCCTCCTGCGAGGAGATGCGGGTTCAAAATTTTTCAAGTTTATATACTGATATTCTGAAATAGTTGCTCTTGAGGCCGTCTATTTTTGCGCTTTTTCTTAATTCCGCTTTTAAAGCGTTCACATTAATCGCCAAATAATCCATATTTGCGATATTTTACGAAGGTGATCACTTTCCAGCAGGTAAATTAAAGAAATTATAATTTATGCAACAAATTCCGCTAAAACCAGTACAAAGTGAATGATATTGGACCTCACGCGACACTAGCGCCTCTAGTGGCAAATTCACTAGCGATAGCCCCCATTGAATTTAAGTTACTTACCACAGAATAATGGGTACTTGTATTATCACGACGCTTGCGAAATGCCGATTGGTGATCACAAACCCGAGCAATGTTTGAAAATCCGAAACTATTTGGTTGGGGATCGAACCCGGGACTCTGATTTGCCCGGTATCTGAACCAATAGACCATACAGGTTTGAACGTACGTTTGTTACTCTATTAAGCCAGAAAGAAGGATCTAGACGACATTTCAACAACCCATATAAGTCTATGTCTATTGCTCGACAAAGGCCTCTTCAAACGGAGGATTGTGTTATTTAATCGCCACCCTTGGCAAGTGGGTTGGCGATCGCAGTGTGATCAATCATCAAGAAAATCGACATCGCTCAAAGACTTGCATAGCTGAAGTAGCAGTGGGCGAGGAATATAGTAAGATGAACAGCGGCCTTAGACAAGATGCTTTCTATTAACGTATCTAATAACAAATGTATCAAAACGACATTAGTTTACGATGGTTCAATCGTTTGTTGATGTCGTTCTCATACATTGTTATGATCTATTCGTCGAGCGTAAACGATAATAGAAAGCAACTTAGGTATTTAACTATAACATTAAATTTGAAATCTCATAGTTACCTATATCCTTACTAACATTAAAAACGCGAAAGTAACTCTGTATGTATGTCAGTCGTATAAACATTCGCACTTAAACTACTGAACAGATTTTAATGATTATTTTTCAAATATATGTATAGGTATTAGACCTTCAGATACAGGGAGAGCCGCAAGCATAAAGCTAGTTGGTTTATTTTCTTTCTATTTTATTCTAGATTATAAATCAAAGAACTAGATACGAGTGCCACTACCATCATAGTTGGCATGAGCCAAAGTTTGTCAATGACCTTAGCGCGGCCGTCGATTGTAGGTATTAAAAGTGAACTACTCGTATGTATGTACACATAAGATTGGCTTCTGTACTATATTATGCCATTTGTGCATAAGTCCTTTAACTAGATTAAAGTATACTGTAAAGGGGACAAAGCTATACTAAGTAGGCAAGTACTTTCCTACTTCGTACCTTCCAGTATTAAACAAGGTGCTTACAAATTAATAGCGTTCGGGTTCAGACAGTGATTACCGAAGTTAGGCCGATTTGCAGTTTGAGACGCGTGATCGCTCAGGCCAATCATTAGCCTGCATGAGTCCCAGAGACAAGGTACCCAGTTAGGACTCTGATAGGAGGAACTAGAAATACCTACGCGTGATCGCTCAGACTAATCATCAGCCTGCCATGAGTCCACAGCTGGACATAGAAGTTAGGACTCTGATAGAAGGACCTTATAATAATCGCACGTCAGGCAGGCGGGTCGACAATCGAAATTCTGGATTGTAGGTTAATTGCAAATAGCTTTAGAAACCCTGTTTTAGACGGTCGTATCGATAGAAGCGATCTCTTCCGGACAACCTTAAATGTGGACAGTTGAATGGAATCTAGAGGAATACGCGTCGAAGGGGTTTAGAAAGCGAATGTTATATAATATTATGAAATGTGAGTTACTAATTATCAAAATTATTTATCGACAGTAAATCTTCTAAATTACTGAGGATATTATTTTGATTCGATAAAATAAGTGCAAATAGGTAGGTAGGTAGGTACCTACTTGCTGACCCCGCGAACTCCGTCTCGCCTCAGAACAATTAGGCTAATTGTTTTTTACGTCTTATATGTCATATACCTAGGTAAAGGTTTTGCGAGACCTTACCTATAATATATAATAAAGATATTTGTTAATATAAATAAAATAAATAAATAAATATAGGTACCTAGGTACCATACCATAGTCATCAAACTGGCAGGGTTGGAAAAATCGGTGAAGAAATACTACAATTTCTTAGTTAGTTAGTTTAGGACGATGATATTTAAAGAGTAATAGATAATATGTTACATGCGCTCTCAATATGCGTCCCTAAAACGTCACAATTGTGACGTCTTTTCATGAAAGAGAAAGTAGGTACCTAATTGTTTTTTTCACGAGTATGACAAGGACAAAATAAGAATTACGCATGTGTGCAATTGTTCGCAAGCGGCACATATATTTCGATAGTTTTGTAAGGGCATAACCTATCTATACTTTTTAAATATCATTGGTTTAGGAAATAACTTTGCAATGTTTTAATACCTACTTACTATCCTATTCCGGCGAAGACAAAACCATAGCCACAATCGATAATCACAAAAATCGGTTCAGCCTTTCTCGAGCTACACCTACCCAAGTGTCGTAATTAACACGACTTTCTTTTATAATGAATAAACTTTTCATGTGGAAAACACAGTTTATTTCCATACAATTATAGCAGATTTTCTTCCATACAAATCTTCGCTTTTAATTAGAAACAATTTTTTTTTATTTTTTCAATTTGATGCAATCAATCGAATGGCGCGATGGCGTAGGTCCTACCACCTACAAAACATTTATAGCATTTTTTTTTTAAGTAGAAGAGCTAATAAAGTTTAGAATCTGTCTTGGTAGGTTACCTTTAAGGCTGTATTGATGTTGTCCGCCTCTTTTTATTTACTATTAATATTACTATTATTTGTTTTTTCAAATTACCAGGTCACCGAGTTATCAAAAACCGTTATTATTCGTTTTGTACCTACGTAGGTACCTACCTACCTTGAGTACATCTAGCAATCAAGGACATTAGGGAACTAAACTTCGAGATATTGCTATTGACACCCATAACTTTAGCATTTATTTTTATCAGACATGATGCATAATCATGGTCTAGCTTAAAATACCGCGTTCGGGTTAACAAGATTACAAGCTGGAAATTAACCAACCTGTTAATAAAACTGTATCCTGGGATCCAAAGATACACAAATAGTAGTTATCCACATAAAACACAACACCACACAATAAATTCCTGTTTCACACCCTGCAATCACACATAGGCTTTAAAATCCGAAAACAAACGTGTTTTAAATCTCACTGTACACTGAAATCCGTGTTCAGAACCATTAAAGACGATGTTCTGGTTAACATCACTGATCTACATATTTTTACGAACGTGCGTAAAGTCGATAACGGGAGCGAGCGACGTAAGCCCACATCCACACACCATGAGCGGCAGAGCTCGACTAACGTCAAACGTGCGCGTCGTCCTCGTCGCAAAATCGTAAGCTCAAGCTACAAGAGATAGAGCATTCGAATTTCAAAATTCCTAATAACCGTCTAAAGTACTTTTTCATTCGTTTTTTATTGACTGCCAATATTTTAAAATGGCGGCATGTGAACAAAATCACGGAAATAATGAAATCTTGAAATAACGAGGTCTGTAGGGAGGTGTTGGCAACTATTTGGATAACAGCCGGTTTAATTTCCTCCCGCCGACGAACGAGCCTGGGTCAATTTAACGAATCGGAAGGCGGGAATTCTGTATTTTTGTAATTAGAATTCCCGGTATTCCGTTGATCCGTTGTGAAGTTATACTAAACTCCTTTTAGATTAGTCTGTGTGTTAATGGATGTTTAATAAACAAAGGGGTATGTGTTTAAAAGTTGTTATCATTTTTACAACTCAATCTAGTGGTCGTAAATGTAAATAAACGCTAATGGACTTTTGAATGAAGCAGTAATTATGGATATAACTTTTGCTTTAGTTGGCGTTTGATTTTTATTTCGGTTACCTACTAGGATAGTTAAATAGGGTTTATTTTTTACTTTTCCGTCATACCTAGTTGCGTGCGTCGTACCTAGTTGTAATACCCACTAAGTCACTAGCTACTTATTTATTCAATGGCAATGGTGTGTCCATAAACTTTTCCTGGTTAAAAAAACATATAAAAGTGTCAATTTCTTTGTAAATCTTTAATTTATGATTATAACTACGAGTATTAAAGATGTACCTAATAAGTATGTAATGGGTCCCAGTTAGTTTTCTTTGGTGAAAATGTCACATCTTTATATAAAACGCCAAATTCATGAGTGTTAGAAAAAAACTTATTAGATAGGTAGGTATACCTACCTACATCAGCCCAGATTTTGTCATGTATGGCAATGCGCTGCGCTTGGCAGGCAGGTTGGCGATTGCCAGTGTAAATCTGCTGCCTGTATTTTTCAATTTTTTAATTAAAAAAACTTTTTTACTTAGGTACTTATTTTGTATCGGTTTAAAAAAAGTTGCTCTATCAGTGAACTTTATCTAAATATAATACTCACTACATACACATAGGCTCTGCCAGTCTAAGCTATCGACAGTGTCTACAAAACTCTACACGACTGTATCTGTCTCTCTTACTCATGCCAATACTTAAAGTAGGCGACAGAGACAGATAGACCCGTATTTACTGGCTTCACGTTACATAGTAAGACTTCTGTACTAACTATCATCATTCGATGGAAAACCCGATAGCCTATTTAATTTCAATTCAATTCAATTCTAGAGGATGTTAACCAATATCTTGCGTATCACTCAAATGTCAATTAACTTAAATCGATTAAAGTAATCTTGGGAAAATTGAATCTGTGCGATCTCCACGACCTGATAGTGAGGTGAACTCTAATAAAATAGAGTAAATCCCGATCTGTCTGTATGTCAAAGATTAGGCACTCTACAGACAGGCCAACTGAAATACCAAGTGCCAAAATGTTCATCTACTGCTAAATAAGGCACTAATCAGTGTCAGTACTTTATGTTGTAACTGGCCAGACAAAAAAAAAGTAATCGGACAAGTATGCCTAGAGAATTGGATATGCGTAGTAATCGCATCGCATTGATTGAGAGAAAATATTTTGCAACTTTGATTAAGTGTTTAATTCATCATCTTAGCAAAACGACGCCCACTGCTGGACATGGACCTCCCCCAAAGTTTGTAAAAGTGTTTATTTAATTCAATGTTAATACTTTTTTATTGAATTATTTAAAATTGGCATACATCTAGCAAAGTTATCTATCTATTTAGCAAATAGGTATTAAAATGTTAGCTTCAGTATGTGGCAAATTGTTGTGCCCTCTTAGCATAACTATTCTATGATGTTCAACGTATTCTAAGACATTAGTAGGCATCATTTGCAGTTTTGCTATCTAGGTTTAAGAGTTTCTTTACGTACTTTGCAATGCACGATACGATTACGATCCGACTACGATTTGTATTAAGGCTTCTTTTGATTCTATGTTCATTGGCTTCTCCTAAAACAAAAACATAGGTCTGTGGCGAGCATAAGGCGTATATCAACTTATGATTGATTTGGGTTCATCATGATAACCGTCATTGTAAAGTTGTGAGATCTGAACAACAAATCAACGCGCGAGATTATAAACTGACGGTGGGTTAGGTTAGGTTAGTGAATAAATTTCCTAAAAATTTATAAATTTGCGGTTCTTGTTATAGTTTGGCCAACGAAAGCTGAACCTAGCAAAAGGCGGGAATTACATAAAATCTAAATATGGCATCACCTACCATATTTGGAATAAACAATTTTGATACTTTTCCTGTTTTTTGTTTTTGGTAAATGTTAACTAATGTCAATATTAAGTCTTTGACTTTTTATAGTATAGAGTCGGTTGACTTTTAATTCTTTTACACGCACACTTACACGGTTAAATTAGGATAAGTCTAGACGACTATTATGACAATGTCATACAAACAACATTTTGATAGACATTGTCATAGTGTCATTATACCTAGTTAATGTTGCTATTTCAAAAAACCCTGGGTTCAGCTTTCGTTAGCCAGACTCTATTTTCGGGTGACACAAACATACTTGTTAGTATGTAAGGGAGAAAAATAAATGAAATTAATAACGAATATCTTTTTTATCGTCATCAGCCTATATTAGTCCACTGCTGAAGATAGACACCCACAAGAATAGGATTTTGCCATATACACATTTATTTGGTGGGTTAGCGATCGCAAAATGACTATTAGGTAGAAAGAAATCGCTGCTGTCCGTCTTTTTCTAGCGGTACTGCTGAATAGGAAATACAAGGGCCGTTTTTCCATACAAACGTAGGCCCCTGTTTCCTCCCTGGATAAAGCCAGTAGAGCAATAGTTTTTATAAAAAAAATCTATGGCCACTATTAGCATGTTTCTGTTTTCTGTTTTTTTATAAATTAATTAATAAAAAAGATATGAGCCCTAAAAAAAATCGAAAAAATTCGCCAGATTTCCGCTGTGTTCAAACATCCAGAAAATAAATTTGGCAAAATTTTTGAAAAAATTAAAACAAACGAACACGGCCTAGTTTTGGAAAAGTAATCGGGGGACTACGAAACGTTAATTTGGTGTGCTTTTAGTAGGTATTTTCGGTCCAAGAAGCAGTTGTCTCTATCACATTCTGCGGTAAAGGCGTTTGGCACTGCGCGACAGCAATAGATTTTACAAATACCTATTTTTCAATTCTCTCTCCCGTAGTGTTTCCTCTTAAGACGTCTCTTACGAAACCCACAGAAGGGAAATGTATGGTGCTATTCCTATAAGTGCCGACACCACACGGTAAATATAATAGGTTGTGATGGATTTCTACAAAATTATACATACCATTACCAACGTATTGTAAGCGTTTACATTTTTTGACTGTCGTAGCGATCAACTCAGTTTGGGATATGACTCCTCATTCGAGTCAAATTGAAGAAAAAAAAATGTATTTAACAACTACGATAGTCATTCTCGGACTTATAGTAGCATCTAGTTTTTTTTACCACATCAATTCATCATCATCATTAGGTAGTCAAATGACGCCCTCTGCTGGAGTCACTCTAAAAAAGCAAGAAGTTTGGCCAGAAAGATAGCGCGTCCGGATAAGAATAAGAATAAGAATAATTTATTTGCTCTTGAATGAGGTACACCAGGATGACAGATAACATATCACATTAGAATCACTCATCCAGCCATATGAAGCAGCATGCAAATACATAATTACAAATTTTATCAATATAAATGTCATTAATAAAACAAATTAAATATTAAATTAGATTAAAAGCACAGATGTATAAAGTATGTCAAACCAATAATAATAAACTTTATTTGATATTTTAGCAACTTAATTGCACTTATAATATCAGTATATAAACTTGAAAAAATTTTTGTCTCAGGCGGGACTCGAACCCGCATCTCCTCGCAGGAGAAGAGATGCGGGTTCGAGTCCCACCTGAGACAAAAAAAAATTCAAGTTTATATACTGATATAATAATAATAAAATTCAAATTTATAGCGGTCTCTATTTCCACCTTAACATCGTAGGAAATGTCTGTGTAAAAATACAATACTTTCGTATTGTAAACGGTCATAGTACCTACTTGTATAAAACGTAGTTTATAAATGCTATCATTTAATTTAATGTCCAGTATCGTCGATTTATTAAAAACTAATCACATAAATTAACGTTTATAATTAGAACAGTCGGCAATAAATGCTGTAATTTGTAATAATAGCAAAACAATTATGAGAATACAATATTTACTATCGATAAAACAGTCTTCTTGATGTCACAGTTCAAAGTATCGTTTAATATAAGGACTAACGGGCAATCATAAAACAGGCTAGATTATTTTCAAGCTTAACCATTTTGCAAGGAAAGTCTGAGAGAGGTTGTAAAATAGAACTAGTATTGGTAAAGCAAAAACCGTAGATTGTTAGACTGCAACTTCAGTTGATTGAAATATAAAATATAGATATGAGACAAAACTAAACGAACTTTCTTAATGACAAATACTTATTTAGCAGGACTACCAATGATGTAATTTAAAAAACTGGACACAAAGAGCGTACAAAATGTTTTTTTTTTCTTTTTCATAAATATTTAACGGCTTCGGACGAGTCTATACAGTCTAGTCTTTAGTTAAAATGTCAATTTATAATAAATACAATATCATAAATACTTACATAAACATAATAGCCTAACCTAACCTAAACCTAAACTAACCTAACTCATTGAAATGTATGGGTGGTTTATACATTTCAATGGTTACAGGAGTTTTACGCAAGAACTTGGATCCGAGTCAAATAGGAGCGCCTTTTCTGGTTTCTCATTTTACTGACATATTATTATAACAAGCCACCACTTTATCACAATATAAATGCCGCTTAGGATAATTTCACAAAATTACGAAACAAAGTACATCTTTCTCTTTCCGTTTCCCGCGCAAAACATATATCAATCGAATTGATACAACGTTACATAAATATCCTTAATATTGCATGTCGACGTAATTTGACCCGGGTTATAAATTGACACTAACATAAAATCAACTTCAATAAATTAATCGAGTACATTTTTAGGTGTATTTTTTATCGTACTGTGTATTAAGAGGAAACACTACGGGCGAGAGAATTGAAAAATAGGTATTTGTAAAATCTATTGCTGTCGCGCAGTGCCAAACGCCTTTACCGCAGAGTGTGATAGAGACAACTGCTTCTTGGACCGAAAATACCTACTAAAAGCACACCAAATCAACGTTTCGTAGTCCCCCGATTACTTTTACAAAACTATACTGATTTAAATACTTTTTTCATTAAAAATTAAAAAAAGGCTTTAGCCATGTTCGTATGTTTTCCTTTATTTCTAAAATTTATCCAAATTTATATTCTGGATGTTTGAACACAGCGGAAAATCAGGCGATTTTTTTCAATTTTTGAGGGCTCATATCTTTCTTATTAATAAATTCCTCTTAAGTTCTTTTATTAGACTACGTAGACATGTACTAGTAAAAGAGGAAGACACACGTCTAACCATTTAATAATTTATTCGCTGAGTGAAGCAACACAAGAACATTGTAGGTACTTGAAGCTATGTATATTTTTGTGTATCCTAACATCCATGGATTCACCGTGGAGTTAAGCTAAGATTTTAGATATTTGGTTAATAATACGTATGCTTACTTTTCACCTAAAATCATTGGATTTATTGTAGAATTAAGCCAAGATTTTAGGTTAAGGAAAGCTCTCCTTTGGACTCCATGATTTGTATAAAACGGGTCATCTAAAGCCAACTGTTTCTGTGCTTTTGTTTGTAGTTTAGTCTGTTTATGAATACTCCTATTAACATGATACTTGATGGGAATCATACTGGGAAAGATCGTTTACACGCTACGACTAGTAATAATATGAAATTGCCGTTTTGTATGGACAAAATCGAGAAAAGTCATTTTTCCATACTAACAATTTTTTAGTTTTTTTAAAAACGCCTGAACCGTTTTCGATGCAATTAAAGGTGAAAGTTAGATGGTTATAAAGCTACGCATTATAGTATTTAAATTTCTGAAAATCAAAGTATATTATAATACAAATATACTTAATTGAAGCAAGAAGGTCAGCTGACACATTGTAAGGGGTCTTTTCAACGACTTCCTTTGAAGTAATAGGCACTAGTATTGCATTTTTTTTTAGTCAAAAGTTATTTTATTTAGTTTTTGATAAAATACAAAAAGAATTACGCAATAATATGACTATACTTAAGAACTATAAACAAAATAAAAAGTGGGAAAATAATCGGCAATTTCATAATTTAACCCCTATTATATACACCTTTACATAGAATTCAATTGGAAAGTGAATGCCTGTATAGTTTTCCCTAAACTTGATTTCCATGGGCAAAACTATAGTAAAGTATTTAAACTTGAAAAATTATGGTTCAAGCGGGAATCGAACCCGCATCCTCTCCTCTCCTCTCCTCCTCGGTTTGAATCCCGTCTGAGACATAATTTTTCAAGTTTTAATACTGATATTATAAATGCAATTATTTTGCTTATAGGTATATCATATAAAGTATATAGTTCGTAAAGTTTAAAATAATCAGATTTTTTAGTTATGAGTAAATGCGTATGAAATGGTCATAGTACCTACGTAACTCTATATTATTCACGTTGTATCCTAATATAGCTTTATGTAGTACACTATTTTATTATAATGCCGAACTAAGCTGAAATACGGCAAAGCATATACTATAACGATAATACCTCTCTTGATGTCTTAATAGAATATGATTTTAAGACAACGGATTCATTTCTTCATTCTTAAGCGGCGCGTCTCCTCATTGACGGTAATTATTTTTAGGTAGCGTCCTTCTAAGGCGAAATTATATTACTACTAAATAAACAAGAGTTTATTGATTTATTGTTTATACTAGGTATATTGCTTACTAAGAGCTTCCAATATTTTGGAGCTTGCATCCCATAAATAACAAGATATCTCCTAATGGTATAAATCTAATCAATTAAATCTTGTGATAGTGACCTTGAAAGTTTAAATCAGTAGATTTTGATGGATCAGCCTTAAAAACCGACCTCTGAATTGGCCGCTTATTTTTTGGTCCATTTTTTAAATTTTATCAGGAACAGCCCTCACCGTTTGAAGGACAATACATCTCAAAATATTAAAACATTGTTATGTTACGGTGAAATGGTATGATATAGAATGATAGGCATTATATTTGAGCCGGCGGGATTCATTTAAACGTGTTATACAGGATGAAATTTTAACCACTTTCCAAAATTTTTATAGGCGTACAGTATCGTATTTAGAGCCCATTTATGAAGTAAAAAATGTAAATCAAGTTGTCACCCGAAAATATTTTTCACGATATAGATTTCAATTTTTACGTTCCTAGACCTGTTAAGGTATAAGAATCAAAAACTTATGAATAGTATCGTATTTAATGAATAAGATACGCAATGCGTAAAAAAAGTGTTGCTAGGCGGCCGTATCAAAAATTTTAGATCTTTGGCGGACATTTTCTAAGTGCTTTATCTTGACATTTTTGTACTGGTCTATACCAAAAGAAAAAATATGTCATTTGGTTTTTGTCTCGTAGATTAATATATTAAAATTTGGAAAGTGGTTAAAATTTCATCCTGTATACATATAGATGCCTGTCGCGCGGCTCAATTGCACGGACTAGGTACTATAACTTGTATGGACTAGGTGTAGTTTTTAAGTAAGTAAGTAAAGTAAGTAACAGCCTTTGATCCCTCGATCGTGAGTTATTCCAGACACAATTGAAATGAATTATTATCGTGGCACGCGAGTGCCTCCTGGGGGTTGAGGGATTAATCATCCCACTGCAGGGAAAAAGCCTCCATCATTGAATTCATGTTACCATAGCAATGATGGGTGTACAGGCATAATCACCACGCTTGCCAAGTGCGGGTTGGTGATCACAAACCCGAGCAACGTTCGAAAATTCGAAACTTTTTGTTGCCCGACCCGGGGATCGAACCTGGGACCCCGAGATCTTGGGCCGGTATTTAAACCACTAGACCAACGGGGCGTTGTCCGTGGCCGTGATCGCCTAGTGGTTAGGACCCTACGTTGTGTATTTTTTAAATAATATAATATTCGCTAACATTAGTCCATAGCTTGCGATAAAGCCTCATTTGAAAAAATGTTTTCAGAATGTAACTGCAAACGACCTATCCGGCTATTGCAGCTTGCTTAATGATGGAGAGATAATACTGCTGCCCGATTTCTTCTGACAGAACTTACTCCTTTGACCTATGACTTTATTCATACGATGAGAAGAAGCAGTGCTTTTCTACTTAGGCTTTAGAGCTCATGCTAACTAAAGGACTCGATCACCTGTTCAATCAAAATCATAACCATAGTTTAAAAACCCCAAACAACGAAGATATTTTTATCTTAGAAAAAAATCTACTTACGCTTAAGGTGATTTCATTGCTAGTACAATCAATATGGTAAATAAAAAAAAAAACTATCTTTTACTCAAAGCTCATTTTCAAGTCATAGTAAGTCATAGCTTGTAGTCATAAAAGTATAAATTATGTAATTTCTCCATATTTGACTTCTGCTTAATGTTAGTCTTTGACAATTGTCAAACTACGCAACGTGTGTTCCTTTGTCTGAGTTGATGGCGTTTTCTGATATATTTCGCTAATGTCGAGTGAATGTATTAAAATTGGCGTTATAAAGCAGGCTTTTTTTGTTATCCCTTGTACGGATATTTTGTAAAATGTCAATCGACAAACTAGACATGTATTTGAAGTGTCGTGACTCGTGTGTGATAAAAATGGCAAATTAAAACCGCTTGTAAATTTTTCCGAAAATCGAGGTTAATTTTTGACTTTAAATACTTTCATGCAGTCAATAGCAATAGCGATTTTGAACTTAAAGCCAAACGAGAAGAGTTCAATATTACTACTGTTTAGTTCTACAGTTGTCCCATTCGCAGAGGTAGTTAAAATATTGGGACGTGTAAAAGCGCCTCTCGGGATCTATTTGCAGAAATAAAACGGATTTCACTGATTTCACTGGACGCTACATTCATGGCTTTAGTGGTAGAAAAATAATTTAACTAATATGGAACGACACGAAAGAACTAAGTGAATATATTTTGCACGAAATTTAATACAATTATTTAAACATAAAATAGTATTTACAGTCGTGTTTACTCCCTTGCACGGATCATGGTCGCGGTCAAACCGCAAAGTGATTTTTTTTTAATGAAACCATCACTGATGTAAATTGATAAAAGATACACAATCAGAATCAGAAAAACGGCCTCCCCAAATGAGTACTTAATAGACATTTGGGTGCTCTTTTTATCGTAGTTGCATGATCCTTTCAGTAGCTATTAATGCTATATAAATGATAAGAACGTGTGGCTTTACATTGTCCTAGCTCGCACTGGCATAAATCAATACTAATAATAGGGGTTAAAGTATGAAATTGCCGATTATTTTCCCACTTTTTATTTTGTTTATAGCTCTTAAGTTTAGTCGTATTATTGCGTAATTCTTTTTCTATTGTTTAAAAAACTAAATAAAGTAACTTTTGACTGAAAAAAAATTCAATTTTAGTGCCTATTACTTCAAAGGAAGTCGTTGAAAAGACCCCTTACAATGTGTCAGCTTACCTTCTTGCTTCAATTAAGTATATTTGTATTAAATACTTTGATTTTCAGAAATTTAAATACTATAATGCGTAGCTTTATAACCATCTAACTTTCACCTTTAATTGCATCGAAAACGGTTCAGGCTAAAAAAACTAAAAAATTGTTAGTATGTAAAAATGACTTTTCTCGATTTCGTCCATACAAAACGGCAATTTCATACTTTAACCCCTAATATTATAAAGCTGAAGAGTTTGTTTGTTTGTTTGTTTGAACGCGCTAATCTCCAGAAGTACTGGTTTGAATTGAAAAAATATTTTTGTATTGGATAGTCCATTTATCGAGGAAGGTTTTTGGCTTCACGCTGCAACCAATAGGAGCGAAGCATTAGTGAAAAATGTTGCAAAAACGGGAAAAAATATTGATATTAATCGCGATCGTAATAACAGAAATTGACGCGGACGAAGTCACGGGCAACAGCTAGTCTTATACAGGGTGAAATTTTAACCCCTTTCCAAATTTTAATATATCAATCTACGAGACAAAAAACAAATGACGTATTTTTTCTTTTGGTATAGCCCAGTACAAAAATGTCAAGAAAAAGCACCTAGAAAAAGTCCGCGAAAAATCTAAAATGTTGGTTATGGCCTCCTCGCAACACACTTTTTACACCGTGCGCATCTCATTCATTCATTCATTCATGCATTCATTAATTCATTACGAAACTATTCTTGTTGTTGACTTTTGAGAGGCTTAGGATCGTAAAAAGCAAAAGGCTCCAATCAGCTAATGAATGTTCATTGAACAAACTAAAACTAACTTAACTTTATAAGAAACCACAACAAAAACAATTACAAATACAGTATGGAACAGTATGAAAAACAAAAACATTACCATAACCTACAAGTGTTCATTTTAAAACGAAGACTTGAGTTACTTATTTCTCTTACATCTTTTAATCCTCTCCTAGCTCCATAGGTAATACATTCCTATGTAGTTTACCTTTTACCGAATTCACAATACATTGAACAACACAATACATCGAAAACACGCACATTTGGGTTCACAACATGAAGAAATCACCAAAATTGAATTTAACGAGTTACCCTGTTGGCTTGGTATTTGCACATAAACTCACATTAAATGTTTTTCACATTCACGATACCATAATAATTAAAACTATGAATAAACTAAAATAATTATGCACTTGCAATAAATTAGTTTATTGCTCCTTTCAGAACCAGGCAGCTAAGGTCTGAGACCGCATGCTGCCATGGCATTAGTGCGAATTCGATCATTCTTAACAAATACATAAAATATCATAAACACTTACTTACACTTAATAACTTAACCTAACCTAACCCTAAACTAACCTAACTTATCGAAATTTATGGGTGATTTATACGATACTTTGACTCAGTGAGTACTTTTTGAAAGGTATTGTATCGAATAAATTAAAAAAAACACACTTTAAATTTAGCACATTGCTCTTTTTTATGGCATTGCAAATTGACATTGAATTATAAACAGTGCAAAATCGTACATTCACTTCGACCGTCTTATTCTTTCCTTCTTCACTAGTAATCAATCACATCTTGTGTCATTTTTTCAATATTTTTTCATTAAGCGTTTCGCATCTTGGACTTCTTGCATTTATGCGATTAATGTTATTTGTGCTTGGCTATTTCAGTTTTTTTTTTTAAATACTTCAAACCGGTCAGACGTCATTAGTAACGTGCAGACAATAATACATAAACATACCTTCCAAATTTTGCATGCGTAAAATTCGTAAGATTATTTTTGTTATACTTACTTTAGAATCGTACTTACTAAAGCAAGACTAAAGTTTCGATCCTTTCACGTATCGAGTACTTTTCTTAGGGTCTTATTTGCTGTACGATCGATTACTAAAAAAGTACTTAATCACATTGTAGTAACGTCATTTCAGTTTGATATGACTTTGGTCATTTCATTATTTACTAAATCAATCGATCGAGGTTCGATTGGGGCCGTATTTCATCGAGGGTAGACTGACCGGTGGTACCTATCTGGATATGTTGACTAATGTTGTGGCGAACTTTATGGACGATGTGCCTTTATTGAACTATCGTGATTTTTATTACCAACATGATGGTGCACCGCCGCATTACGCCGCCTCCGTACGAGACTATTTAAGTTCTGAATACGGTGACCGCTGGATCGGTCGCGGGGGTCCCGTCGCGTGGCCACCGCGATCACCTGATCTGACACCCTGCGACTTCTTTTTGTGGGGTGAGATAAAGCGACGCGTGTATGTAGAAGAAGCCCAAAGCCTCGAGGCATTAAAAGCTCAGATAGTGTTAGCTTTTAATGAAGTGAAAAATGAAAATGTAGTTCTCAACAAACTTAAAGAAAATATTCAAAAACGTGCAAGATTATGTTTGGAGAGAAACGGTCTGCATTTCGAACAGTTTTTAAAATACTGTTAATGTTTCTTTTCTTTTAATTAAATTATAGTTTCAACCAGTAACCAACCAAACCAGTTTAAGTAAGTGTTTATGATATTTTATAATTAAGAATGATTAAATTCACACTAATGACATGGCAGCATAGTCTCAGACCTTAGCCGGTTCCGAAAGGATCGAAAAACAACAAGGACTGTAAAGAATTGACAGGTCAGATGGCTGCATTTTGTGATATTAAGTTCTTGCATCATTGTTGTTCTGAATACAAAATAATTAATGTGGGTTTTAATCATAGTTTTAATAGTGAATACGTGAAAAACATTAAATGAGAGTTTGAGAAAGCTTATGGGCAAATACCAAGCCAAGAGTGTAACTCGAAAGACAAGTTTGGTGATTCCTACATGTTGTTAACCTAAAATGAGCGTGTTTCAATTTTATTATGAATTCGGCAAAAGTTTTACTACATAAGTAGGAATGGATTACTTAAGGGAGCTAGGAGAGGATTAAAAGAGGTAAGATAAATAAAGTACTTAAGTGTTTAAAACGAATTCGTTTTACAATGCAATGTTTACGTTCAAGGTTGTAGGACGACCACTTTTAATTAGAAATTTTTTTGCGAAAATATTTCAAGGTCAAAACTTGACCTACATTTTTTATTTCGGAAATGGGCTCTAAACACGATATTTAACTCCTATAAAAAATTCCGAAAGTACATAAAATTTCATCCTGTATAAACATATTTATTTAAAAAGAGGCTGACAATAGTGACCGAGTTTCTTGCGCTGCTTCTACTTGGCACTAGCCCTCAATTGTCCCGAAGCAGTGGTATTAAATATTGGGACGTGTAAAAGCGCAAGGGGCCTATTTGCAGAAATAAAACTGATTTACTGATTTGCTGCTAACGTATAAATTTGGACAGTTTGAAGTGACATAAAATTTTGTGTATAGGATTATGTGAACAAGGAACCTAAAACTCAAAACCTTATAAAATATAATAAAATACCTAAAATATATTATTAAAAGGAGTCCCTTTAAGCAAGGATCCGAAGATACTGGCAGCGTTCCCCCTTTGAATAGCTAAACTAATTCTTTGTCCGAGGTAGCTGCCAGCTCTTCGGTCTCCTGTGATGTCGACTAACCTTTTTGCTATTTCCTTGAAAAGCCTTTTAGCGCTAGGACCCCACGGTCCAAGGGTCTCGACATCAAATGGGACAAAATCATGGATTATGTTAATATGGGTATTGACTATTGGGGCGTTTCACACTACGATTTATTCGAACCGCTCGTCTCTTTCCGAATAGGCATATTCGCACCGCAAGGGGTTCAGTTGTCCGAATGGTCCAAGGTATCTTTTGAAATGGGTCGATTCGGACTATGGAAAAAAATATCCAGTGCTGATTTTGTTTCAAATTAGTAAAAGTACAGGTGAGTAGAAAAGTGTTCTGTGAAAAAAAATTGGAAATACATATAATATTTACAAAAGACTTAAACATGATTGTCATAATAACTGATCTAGTTTTTAATTTTTTGTTAACAAGGCAACATGAAACTTTAATACCATTTATCGATAACTTACACACATGCCTATCAGAGGATATTAATTACAAACTAGCAGTATCAGGTCAGTTTCACGGTTGTACCAATTTTACACTGTTTAAGACAATAAAGCCGCCACGATTTATGATCAAAGTCGGGATAGTCGAGGAAGCCCCGTGGTCAGCCTGGCTTACCGCCGCCTAGTGACGGGACATATTTTTGTAGTATCGAAAATCTGTGTGGTTATAAATTCATTTATGTAGAGGCATGTGAAACATAATGTAACAATAGCAATGAAAGTTTCTAGGTACTTTTCTTAAATTATAGTTAGAGACTGGTGCGTCTGGAAGAAATTTGTTTAAAATCTTAATTATTTTATTTAGTTTTAAACAGAAGTAATTTACAGGCAAACTGACATTTTCGTTGCTGCATTTAAGATACGATAGAGGTTGCGTAATATGCAGGGGTGCTTGTCAGATGATTTGTTTTTTATCAATTATTTCTAAATAAAATTGAACACATAGTCAACAAAAAAAACCTCATAAATACTTATAAATTCCATACAATAAACAGTTTTGTATGCTCCTAAAACTTAAAGTTTTATCGAACTAGCGGCATTGAGGACAGGTAACAATAGTTAGATAAAAAAAATTGTAGCTAGTTGATGATTAAATACAATCTTACATATAATATCAGTATATAAACTTGAAAATTTTTGTCTCAGGCGGGACTTGAACCCGCATCTCCTCGCCTGAGACAAAATTTTTCAAGTTTATATACTGATATTATATGTGCAATTAAGTTGCTAAAATATCAAATAAAGTATACAATCTTACAGTTTAATAGACTACATTTGAATGTAAGTAGTGTTCATTGTAAGTATTTTGTTTGTTGAGTAAACAATGATGAAATACAAAACATATTCTATTCATACTCAACACCATTTTATCGTAGCGTACGAAAGATAAATATAAAAACTACAACCTAAACTTTATGATGTGCAAAAACTAGTTAATTTTGCAAGCACAACATATTCAGCTCGTCTTTATAATCGTGTGTTCCGGACTGCCCTAGTTTTGAGTGTTTTACGCACGAACTACAGCTTCATGTTTTGCGTTACGCCGCGCTTTGATGCGCTGCGATGCGTAAAGCCTGGCAATCGCCAGTCGTGCGCGGATTATATCGATAACATGATGTCGATACACGGTAATCACTAGTGAGGTCAAACGAAATAGGTTGTTTGAATTGGTACTTTAAGCTTCTAAAATTAATTGTAATATTTTTTGTTTTAGGGAGACGTCGTTTTTGTACTTTTTTAGTCCATATAAAACTTGTAGGTTCCTAATAAACCTTGAGTACATTGTGCCTAATCGAAAATATCCAAAACTAAAACAAAAAAAAAGACTATAGTAAACTTTCCAAATTGGTTAAACAACTTGAACAAAAAACCATTTTTAATAAATTAAATTATTAAAAAACTATATGTTCACAAAAGCTATAAAATAAAACACCCGTCTCACAACTTATTAACTAGCTGTTGCCCGCGACTTCGTACGCGTCAATTTCTGTTATTATGTTCGCGATTATTTTTGCAATATTTTTCACTGATGCTTCGCTCCTATTGGTCGCAGTGTATATGTACCATTATATAGCCTAAAATCTTCATCAATAAACGGACTATGCAACACAAAAATATTTTTTTCTATTCGAACCAGTACTTCCTGAGATTAGCGCGTTCAAACAAACAAACAAACAAACAATCTCTTCATATTTATAATATTAGTACCTATAGATAGCTTTTAAAATAAAATATGTCAGTCTACAATTCTTTGCGCTTTGATCTTTTTGTAAAAACCATTATTTTCTGTAGTGAACACAGGACAGACTGTCAATCCTATTTTCAAACAGAACCAATGATCACCATCACAGCTAGACCTTGCCCCACTCTGTATCATCCTCTCATGCATGTCAGCCATATTGTCACTATGACCTACTGGTCATTTGATGCATACACGTATAACTACATCGTTTTGTGTTTAATCAAGTACAGACGAGCACAAAACATACAAGTTTTATTATATTTTTTTTCTGGAGATACTATCAACTATTTTTATAATGTCAATGTCTTAAATGTTAGTAGATTTCCCTGTTGTTGTGAGGTGGTTATCCTGGGTCCTGGGTTTGATTCCCGGTTGACCCGGTTTTTTACCCGCGGCTCATTAAATTTTTGCGGTCCGTTGGTCTAGTGGTTTCGATACCGGACCAAGATCTCGGGGTCCCAGGTTAGATCCCCGGGTTAGGCAACCAAGAAGTATAGAATTTTCAAACATTGCTCGGGTTTGTGATCACCAACCCGCATTTGGCATGCGTGGTCATTATGCCTGTACCTACCCATCATTGCTATGGTAACTGGAATTCAATAATGTGGGCCTTTTCCCTGCTGTTGGATGATTATAGGCTGTTACTTTACTTTTACTTGACTAGTAAATTAGCATGCCATAGCATTTTTTACATTCTACTCAGAACATAGAACCACTGAGAGTGCTTCTCTTAACCACTTTAGTTCTCGACAGTACCGCTTCAAATTGTACAATGTACTTATATACAGGGTGCAGCAGACCGCGAAATGGTATTATTCGGTCACCATACAACACATGACGCATCAGTTCGCATTACATATCGAACAAGTTCAAAAATAGTGTATTAATTGACAAATTCAATTACCATTACTTTGTGTTGGATGGGTTTTGTTATGTTGAATAGGTCTTGATATGAGAAATCAATTTACGAAAACCTATAGGATTCAATTTTAAGGGAACTGGCGTATTGCGCTTTTAATTATAAGTTTTAATTTATAAGTGCACGTTTGTCTTTGTTAGGAAATTTAATTTATTTAATAAAATGTACAATTCAACCCTTGAAACATAATATGTATTAGTTAATTACACAATCAACATTGTCATCCACAAATATTATATGTTTGTGTTTTTATGTTGGAATGTATTTATTGTTGTGTGACCTAGTGTTAGCAAATATTTTTATTATTATTGTTTTGAATGCTCAGAACGCGTCATGGCTTTTCTTCATTGCCACAACGCGTTGAGATCTAATAGCATGTAAGCCACGACACGAATTTCGCTATTTGGTCTTTCTTTGATTGCCACAACGCGTCGTACGCGCACGACATTCATTAGAGCCATAACACGAATTTCGCTATGTGGATGTTCAACTGTGACCACAACGCGTGGTGAGCTATTTTTCCGCTCAATGAGCGTTTTCGATCTTTGAGCGTAACATATATATTATCAAATAAATTAAAGATAAAATAAGGCACGTATCAGTGTGAGTGCATGTCGAACCATCTCTTACGACACCCGTAGAAAGGGGTGGTGCTAATAAATATTATCCTTAGACCAGCATCATTTGTTTTTTTAACTATTAGTGTGTTAATTCTGATAAATATAATTAATTGAGGACACTTAATTGACCGAATAGACGAGGGCTTTTATAATTAGTGATACTTACCATACAGGAACTAATATTGCTTGATATGCGGGTCGGCTTTGTTTTTTCTGTTAATCGTTTTTTGAAAACAGAAAATAGTTTTTTAGGATACCGCAGGATATATTGATCAGCAGGATATAATGACGACCATTTGGATCAGCGGTAGTTAACGCTGCTTCTGAGCCATGGGTCGCGGGTTCGATCCCCGCACAGTACAAATATTTGTGTGCATGAACATGTATGTTTGTACTGGTCTGGGTGTTTTCTATGTATTATAAGTATGTATTTACAAAAAAAAAAGTATATAAGTAAGATTATCGGTTGTCTAGTACCCCATACGACAGGGTGCTTAATACTACTTTAATTTGGGACTAGATGGTTCTGTGTGGCCCAGTGAGGCATGTCTTAAAATAATATATATATATATATATATATACATTTATCCTGCGGTATCCTAAAAAACTATTTTCTGTATATATATATTAATTTTATAAATAATGGGCTTGCTCCTGACTACATACTTAACTATACGGTTCAGAAAAAGCCTAAGATGGAGCGAGCTTACCCAGAGGCACTGGTTCTCCCCACACCAGCAGAACACAGAAAAACTATTTGGCGCTGGACTCCGGCAGGCGGGTGGTAGCATCCGTGGCCTCTTACGAAGCCTACCACCGCAGAGGGATCTGTTAGCCGTCATCATTGGTTAGAAAACCAAAGATGCCGTTGCCCAGGGTGGATCACTAGGAGGTAGATCCCACCACCCCAAACTAAACCACACTTTATAACCCAAACCAAATTAAGACGGCATGTAATTATTATTGTCATGTTGTATAATCGATTGATATAGTTTCTAGTTTTTTTATATCATTTCAATGGTGAGACTCTAACCATTAATCTACCACAGTTTAACCAAACACAGAAACAAAACTAATTAACCTTTCTAAACAAAACTGAAATCATAATGGGCTTCTACGAATGGTTATATAAAAGATATCGGATGAAGTAGCAATAGATTCGATAAAAACTTCTCGATTGAGCCGATGTTTAAGAAAGGCAATGAAGTTTGATTTTGAAGTTTGATTTCTTATTCAGAAGCTTTCGCTTACGATTCACTAATGAAGTTATTGAAAGACGAAAGTCCAACATTCATCATGTTACGTTAAAGATTGAATTTTATTTATATACGAGTAAAATTGTAAACTTCGTCAGTTCATAGTTGAACGTCGATGGATTACAATCTAACCTAACCTAACCCACCGTTAGTTTATAATCTCACGCGTTGTTTTATAAACTGACAGACCTCACAAATTTACTGTGACATATACTTTTTCATCACCTTCAAAAATGCTTAAGGGTGTTACGTATCGTATTGAGAGCCCATTAATGAAGTAAAAAATGTAGTTCTAGTTTTCACCCGAAAATATTTTTCGCAACATAGTTTTCAATTTTTACGGTCCTGTGAAGGTATAAAGGGAAAATTAACAACTTATGAATAGTATTCTAATTAATGAATGAGATGCGAATCGCGTAAAAAAAATGTTGCAAGGAGGCCGTATCAAAAATTTTAGTTTTTGGCAGACATTTTCTAAGTGCTTTATCTTGACATTTTTGTACAGGGCTATACCAGAAGAAAAATACGTCATTTGTTTTTTGTCTCGTGGATTGTTGTATTAAAATTTGGAAGGTGGCTAAAATTCGAACTGTGATAACTCAAATGGCACATCATCATCATCATCATCATCGTCATCATCACTAACTTATATCAGTTTATTGCTAAACACAGGCCATTTTAAACGCAGGGTTTCGCCATAATAGCCACGCTTGGCAGACGGGTCGGCGATCGCAGTATGGCATGATGGAGAGAGTACGCCGCTATCCGCCTTCTTTTGGCGGTACCTACTCCTTTAGTTGTCTCTAACGACACCGATAAGAGAAGAAGAGGTTATCTTTCAATGTGCCAGGACCATGCTTTTTATGTAACGTAAATTTCAGTTTCCGAAGCTGAAATTTACGCAGCAAAGATTTGTAAATAATAAAGCTAGATATAATTAAGAGACTCAAGACTTTTAAGTTAAGAGGAAACACTGCGGGCGAGAGAATTGAAAAAAAGGTATTTGTAAAATCTATTGCTGTCGCGCAGTGCCAAACGCCTTCACCGCAGAGTGTGATAGAGACAACTGCTTTTGGACCGAAAATACCTACTAAAAGCACACCAAATCTGCGTTTCGTAGTCCCCCAATTACTTTTTCAAAACTAGAACGATTTAATACTATTTTCATTAAAAAAAAAATACAGTCGAATTGAAAACCTCCTCCTTTTTTGGAAGTCGGTTAAAAAAAAGGTATTTGTAAAATCTATTGCTGTCGCGCAGTGCCAAACGCCTTCACCGCAGAGTGTGATAGAGACAACTGCTTCTTGGACCGAAAATACCTACTAAAAGCACACCAAATCTACGTTTCGTAGTCCCCCAATTACTTTTCCAAAACTAGACCGATTTAAATACTTTTTTCATTAAAAATAAAAAAAAGGCTTTGTTCGTATGTTCTCCTTTTTTTCTAAAATTTTGTTTTCTGGATGTTTGAACACAGCGGAAAATCTAGCGATTTTTTTCGATTTTTGAGGGCTCATATCTTTTTATCAATTAATTTATGAAAAAACAGAAAACATAGAAACATGCTGATAGTGGCCATAGATTTTTGTAATAAAAATTATTCCTCTACTGGCTTTATCCAGGGAGGAAACAGGGGACTACGTTTGTATGGAAAAACGGCCCTTGTGTTTCCTCTTAACATACTACTGATATCCCAAAAAATAAACTTAGGAATATCAAAGAGGGTTCCACTTTCAAGCGTGCTCAACCTTCATAACAGCAAATAAATGTTTTTGAGAAATCATCAGATCAAATTTTTACAATTGCTGTCTGTTTACCAAGTTAAGTTATTATTTTTCCATACGAGTACAAACTTCTACCCCTTTTGATATAACTATTTTATATTCTTATTTTGCACCAATTTTTATTCCAATATGTTCCGTGGTCTAAAAGTGAAATAGTACCAGCCAAAGTTACATTTAGAGTAATAATAATAATAATATGTATGATGGATTTATTTTTATTCATCAGTAAAATTTTTAAGTAAAATTTTTTTTATTTACTTCAAAATTTGAAAACAATTGTCAAACACTTCAACTTCCAAATTATGTAATAAATCGTTAAGTGCTTTCGTTTGCGT
Source organism: Anania crocealis (assembly GCA_949315895.1). NCBI lineage: Eukaryota > Metazoa > Arthropoda > Insecta > Lepidoptera > Crambidae > Anania > Anania crocealis. The sequence goes on along the minus strand of OX438873.1, from coordinate 8,400,906 downwards.
TCAAACCTTTCCCCGAATACTTCGGATAACTTACAAAGAAATGTCAATTGATTAGAAATGAGAATTGAAATTGTGAAGTTAATATTCTGAAAATTCCTTTTCAGCGAATGCAAATGGAAATTTTACTAACGATATTGCGTAAACGTTTTTAAAACGAAACTTAAGTTATCTGTATACCTCTGACGTATTTTTGTTATAAGTTTTAGTAATCTATTCCTTTCTAATACCACCAAAAACGAATACCAATGGGATTTGTTTATGTCGTAATTAATTTACTATAAGTTGTTAAAACGCCCCGTTGGTCTAGTGGTTTAAATACCGGGCCAAGATCTCGGGGTCCCAGGTTCGATCCCCGGGTCGGGCAACAAAAAGTTTCGAATTTTCGAACGTTGCTCGGGTTTGTGATCACCAACCCGCATTTGGCAAGCGTGGTGATTATGCCAGTTCCCATCATTGCAGTGGTAACTTGAATTCAATGATGAAGGCCTTTTCCCTGCAGTGGAATGATTATAGGCTGTTACTTTAAGTTGTTAAAAGGAAAAGAGACCATGAATCTGACCAATACTTTAATCGTGCAATATGCTTTTGTCAGTCATATTAATTAATAGTTTTGAAGGTCTAACTGATAACCGTGTGCCGCCTAATAAATAGCATACTCGTATAATAATTATCCTATGGTGACAGACAGTTCACAGTGCTTATTTTGTCACCTCTTACGACACCCGATAGAGCGAGAAGGGGCAGTGCTGTCCCAGTTTAGGCTGGCAACACACGGTTCTTTTAACCATAAACTTTGTATGGATGTTTGTTTCATAATCACTAAAAAACAGCGCAATGAATCTAGATAAAAAATTTCCTTGGAGATAAACCATAGGCTCAAATAGTACTCGCAAATAGGCTACTACTAGAAATTCGGATTCTTTTCAGGTTATATGTATACCTAGGGATATTTTTAATTCAAAATACTACTCGTACAAAGTCGCGGGTAACGGCTAGTATGATTCAACTACCTGAACCTTAATGTCAAACTGTAGAACTTTGAATTATGTGAAGCTTACCGCTTTATTGTATCGAAGAAAACAGATTGATAATGCTTTTGAAAACGGTTCCGTACCAAAGTCACTTCCTCTGACCATAAAGTAGAAAGAAACAGAAGGCACTTTAAGCAGAATAGATGTAAAGTAACGGCCTATAATCATCCTACTGCAAGGCAAAGACCTCCATCATTGAATTCAAGTTACCGTAGCAATGATGGGTACAGGCATAATCAACACGCTTGCCAAATGCGGGTTCGTGATCAGCAGATAGATGAGTTTCTAGATAATACCGTAGTTTTTTCTCGACATCTATGCATTTGACCAGTCGGATTTTAGATTTCTGCGTCGTATTATTATAACTGTTGAATTTTAAAACATAGCCTGAAGAAGATATAGCTGTATAGATATTATATCTACGTACGTTATGTCACTGGTACTCTACAACTTATTTAATTGGCCATATAATGGGCCTCTGACGTGATTTGTTCTTATGACTTACATTTTCCGATAAGAAATTGGCGCCAACGGCTTAAGGTGCCTTCCGAAGCAACAAGCAACTATTAAGCCTCCCCTTCCAATAGTGACCTTATAAAGGCTCATGATAGTGAAGGGCTGTCCTTATTACTAGTCTAGTACTAGTGTAGACTAGTCCACTGCTTAACACAGGGCTTCCATATTAGGCAGGTAAGGCAGGTTTTGACCATTGCAACGCTAGCATACGGGTTGGCGGTCACATTTCGACCAATAGTGGATGCAGATGCCGCTGCTTGCCTTTGTCTAGAAATACTCCTAGGAAGAGAGGGGTGGTAGTGTTCTACTTTAATGCAAGCACCACACCCTGCCTACTGCCTAGTTTTCTGTTGGGCCACAAAGGTTTAATCGATTTAATAATTCAGACTAGGCTTCTGTACATTGATAAATAGTAGCGGTCACAGGTGAGATCCCTGGGGTACCCCGGGCCAGTTATAATAGAATCTAATTTGTTAGAGCCGACTGTATTGAGAGCTTGTTTCAGCCCGAAATATGGAGGTCGACTATTCATTTATTATGTTGCTAATTGGACGAAGCTAATTTCATTTTGTAGTTAATGTCCATATTTTATTGGTTTAATTTCTTTTACGGTTGACAGATAATTACCTTTTTAATGGACTTTTATAAACAAGAAACACTTTTCTACTACTACAAAATGAGTGATTCTGTATAAAGTACTCGAACTAAGAATAGAAAGATACTATTCACTTACAAGAGAATATATATCAGTACATCAAGTTACTCTTTAATGCCTGTCTCTCAAATTTAAATGTACTTTTATCTGTTAAAATACGCAACAAGTCTGCGTATCATCATTAGGTAAACAAAAAAGGTTTCACGTATACTTTAATATTGTTAACAGCAATTCGTTGAATGCCTATTCTTCCTGTCTTATGATTATCATTCAATAACGATCCGGTAGAAGAGGGGTGCCCTTCGGTTCGCCTAAAATTTGAAGTCCTAATTTCATTTGGTCGAACCGTATTGGCTTAAACTTATAACGTATAATTATTATCTAGCCTAACATTTGTTTTCGCACTATCATAGTTGGGTCTAAAAATTTAAAAACCTAATTTTAGTATGTCTAATATCGAATGCACTAAAATATATTCGCATCTTTCTTTTGGCATAACGCTAATTAATGAAAACCTAAGCCATCTGCGACGATTAGCACGCGTGGGATCGCCGGAGCCCCGCAGCACCGAAGCCGTCACGGAAGTCTGATTGTTTGCATGCATGATTGCTTGTGTGCATGCATGTTTGCTTGATTGCATGCACGCCTGCTTGCTTGCATGCACGCTTGTTTGTTTGCAAGCATGCTTGCTTGCTTGCTTGCATGCATGCATGCTTACTTCTTTAAAATATTGATAAAGTTTTAACTTTTTGCGAATAAAAATTTTGAACTGTAAATGGTAGGTAGGAGTTAGGATATTCGTATATTCGGCTAAATGTCGCATTTGGCAAATAATAATACGGCGATATACAGTGAGGCGTAGTAAATATAGGCTAAGCACGTTAAGGAAGAGTGAAAATCTGCGAAAAAATTTTAGGCTTAAAGTTTGTGTGCCAGTGACAATTCGGAGTACAAATAATTCGGCAATCCGATATATACCCGTAGAAGAGTTATCCAAGTCGCCTTTGACAAGCTTCTTACTTGGTTGACAATGTCAATGTCCATATAGCGTTCGTACGAAGCCTGGGGGAGTCGCTAGTATAATACTAAATTGAGGTGAAGGCAAGCAAACCAAAAAACTTATTATCCAAACTAAAGTTATGAATCAAAGCAAACATACGAACACTATAAACATGACAAGCTTAGTCTGGCTCAACAGATTACACTAAGTTATCAAAATATCTCTGATAAGGCGATTTTTCTAAGAGAATCAACGTCCGAAGAAAAAAAATCAGCTGGTATTTTGCCAAACACGCGTTATGTTAATACTGTACTCAAACATACAGATATAATACGGGTTGGTGTAAGTGATAAGAACGAGAATTTTTTGAATCTCACGAAAATTACAACCTAAATAAAATAAACACAACACAAAGGCTTGGTAGCAAATGGCTTTAAATTTGTTACAACATTGTTGTATTTTGATTTGGCCATAGGTAATTCTTTTTAAATTTTTAATGATTGTGTGTATTTTTATATTGTAGGCACAAAATCTTTATCAATTGACGAAAAAAGATAAATATGACATAAAAAAAATCTCATTAAGTTAAACTGGCGAAAGACGCCAATTAAAAAATCACTCAAAATTGATGATTTTGAACACCGTTTTTGGTAGGTTCAATTTGGGTGAAAAAAACGTTTTTTGAGGTAATCGCGTTTTCCTACGTTATAGGTCGCAGATAAAAACGAAGGAAGTGGTTCATCTTAGAGATCCAGATTAATTCATCGTGATATACAAGACTTAACGTAACATGAGATAGAGTAAAGGATACTACACATACGAGGCGTCGGATTGTCTCAATACTAGAGATCGCCCGCGGCTTTTGTTTGTCTTTGTTTTTACATAATGTTATTATGATTGTATCATCATTATCTCAGGAAAACGAAGTCCACTGTTGGACACAAGCCTTCTCTAAGGATCTCCACGACGATGATTTTAAATTGTCCTAGCCTACACTGGCATTTAACTTATGTATACATATTTATTTAAAAAGATGCTGACAATAAATAATACTGATCGAGTTTCTTGCGCTACTTTTTCTCGACACTAGCCCACATTTGTCCCGAAGCAGTGGTAGGTTTAAATATTGGGACATGTAAAAGCGCCTCCAGGGACCTATTAAAAATTGCAGAAATAAAATGATTTCGATTTTGATCGGTCTCGCGCCAGCTGCATCACGCGGCTTCGGCGATCTTCGCCAGATCGTTGCAGTGGAGATCCTACCTACAGATACAGATCTTCGTCCGGTGTGCTGTAATTTTTAGCATCCTTCAATCCTTCAATTGCTAGTGTAAATACAATTCCTTGAATAAAAACTTCGGCTGCCTGATGGGACTGGAACCTACAATTTTTTTTTTTTATAAATAATGGGCTTGCTCTTGACTCCATACTGAACTATACGGTCTTAATAATCTTCCGTTTACCGGCGACTGCACTAACCATTGATGTTGGTATCCAAATATTGTGTGTGGACGAATTTATATAAGGCTTTACGCTTTAAAGTATCGGAGTTTCATCAATCCTTTTGAAATCATTATTTTAAAAACATTAAAAAGCCGTTACATCTTAACCGATTGTTGAACTTGTAAAAATATTTATTTCAAATGTTCGAAGCACATCTCCTTTTTTGAAATCGATGAGTTTTGAGAATCTCCGATTATTACTGATGGTTTAAAATCCCACTCATCTTCACCAAAACCTTAAACATAAGTTATGTGAATGGTTGTCCGAAGCAAAATTAATTTGCAAGATAATTTAAATTGTTTGAAGGCCAAAAGCTAGGCAGACTTATTCTTGCTCGAAGCGCGTAGTCACGCTTCCGAAAGCTTAGAGGCTTGGTAGCAAATGTTGACTTAAATAAGACTTTAGTCATACAAGGCTATTCCAATTAATGAAGCACAAATAACTACTATCTACTTATGCAGTTAAAAAAACTTGTTATAAATAAGTTGAACCGATGTTCTTCGTGAAATTAAAATGTCGAAAAAAGACAAAAAGAGTTGAAAAAAGCCTTTTTTTTAAACCTTTTTGTCTATTTCGATTTTTTCAACCCTATGAGTTTGAGGGAGGATATTAAAGATATATAATAGTCTGAAAAGCACATAATCTACTTTATATCCCGAATAAATACACTGTTTCATGGGTCAAACACGTTTGTTTTTCATGTATTATAGCAAAATGGTCAGGGTAAAACTTAAGCTAAATTTTGTTCTCGAACAAAGTCGCACGAAACAGTTAGTAATCTTATAAATTATGATCATTTTAATTGGAAATATTGTACAAGTTTTAACAGCCAAATCCATTTTTACATGTCCCTGAAAGGAAGAAAAACCTTGCACTCCCTTTACACTCTACATACCAACACCTTCTGTACTTCCTCACTTCTGGCGTTTGTAATTACGATAGCTTATTTAACTATTGCCTAGTTATGGGTTAACCAAACAAATATGCTATTTAAAAAAATAGCTATAAAATTCACACTATTTTAAATCTTATCCACTTGTCTTACAGTCTAAAACCATCATATTATGCCCTAGCCTTGTGAAGGTTAAAATATTAGTGAGCAGTGCTTCAGACACAATATATGTTTTATCGTTACGTCATCTTTAGGCGCATATTGTCCACTTATGAAGTATTATAAAGTTGGTCAAGTATTGTGTATGAGGTCCCTAAGAATCCGAAGTAGATCTTCGTTGACAGGCGTGTAGGCTTCCCTCGGGCTCTTTATTAGAAGCACGCATTATTTACGCGGAGGTTAGAAAAATTCTGGTGCCTGAAGGGTAAAAAATAAGGGCGAGTGATTTAAAAAAAATATAATTCCGACGAAAGGCTTGAAATGATCCACCAATTTTGAGTCTGTGCCAAACAAATATTTGACAGTCATCGTGCACACAATTTATTCTGATTCTAAAGTAATTCAACTATCTAATTAGGTACCTTTTAGCACGTTTTGCTGAAATCATACACAACCCAACTACCACTAGTCTTTGCCGCAATATAAAACAAGAGAGTAGGAAAAAGTATTGCGTATGTAGGGTACAATGTACACAGTTTGAGCAATAAAATTATGATCTACACTGAAAAAATATTACTCTAGCAAAGTACGTTTTTGGCTCGGTTACAGTCATATTGGTAAAATTTAACTAAGACTTAACTTAAAATTTCTAAGTGAACTTGGCATAGAATAGACTATGTATATTGTCAAATAATCTTGGCTAATAATAGACTTGGGCGTTTTTGGTTGTGAACGCAAACGGATATATATCCGATTTCAGATCGATTTCAAAATCCGTTTCGAGAAATCCGATTTCAGATGTGCCTACAACAAACCGAAATGGGACTTCCGAAATTCGCGCCATCTTTTTTACTCCGCTTTGTTACGATTGGTTAGAAAGAGACAAAGCGAATTTCTTCACAATTTCAAGCATCAGTAAAATTCGCTTTGTCTCTTTCCTAACCAATCGCAAAATAGCGGAGTAAAAGAGATAGTGCGAATTTCAAATCCGATTTACGTTTTGGATACGCACACACAGTACGTTTGGTGGTATTAGATCTCGCTAGCGTTTGGTTTGGTTAGATTTCTGAGATCGGATTTTCTTGTTGAGAAATCGATTCGAATGGATTTCTGTTTGAAATCGGATTTTGGATTCGTTTTGATATATCGGACGCATACCTAGCTGATAACAAATCATAGGGAAAGAAATATACTATAGTATATTTCTTTCCCTATGTAACAAATAAAACATTAATAATTTTCAAATAACTTAATGGGTTTTAAACACTTTCAACCTTGATTCGAAACTATTAAGTGATTTTGTCAACACATAATAACCATCCTGTTGTTTTTAAACAAGTATTTTAATCGGTTAATTTCTACCAACCTTCTTATTTAGTATCTAATAGCTAAGTTAAACCCATTTGATTCTAAACTGAGTGTTTATTGATTTTAATCGAGTAATTATAAATTGGCTAATGACGGCTTTAATCTGTTTGTTACTAATGAAGGCTACTGTGTTATTAATTAAGAAGTATTTAAAAAAAATCGTAACGGTAAATTTTTAACAAGTAATGATAGCATAATCGACGTACCTATTTGTTTTCAACTACTCGTACAAACTTTGCAGGCGCTATATTGACAAACAAACTGGGTTATTCTCAACAGTATTTTATTTATTTTTACCCCTTACGTTTTTTCAGTGTATTCTACCTATTCTATTCTATTCATGCTTCGATCTTAAAGGTTCCGTGCCTCAAAAGTAAGAAACGGATACTTTAGGATTGTTTGTCTGTCCACGTTCGAGTTAAAATTAAAACTATTTACTTAGTCAGATGTAGGTACAGTCCCTTGAAGCTGTGAAAAATAACTTCTTAGTTTCAACACTCTCAAGGGAATCAATGTTGTGTCGACCTAAAACTATGATATTTGGTAAATAATACCGTCTTATAATACAAGTATAAGGAAACATTTGAAATTTGTAATAATCCGAAAAAAAATCGGAAAAACTCGAAAAAAAAACTTCTAGACGTTTATTTTTAATATTTCCGCGCTTTCTCTTACTGCTAATCCTGTAATACACAGTAATCGCACTAAACAGTTTAGTCACAGCCTGTTGTGTTTTATTCTCGAGATGAAACAGCTATTTTCAACCTTTTGCCTAGATGATATGGTTCAATATTCAAGTGGAGTACCGTTGGCTAAATACACAGACTTTAGCCCATTAGAGAGAACAGCTTGATTAATATTATTAAGCTATAGCACTGAATTCATACGCTGAGCCTAAATGAGATTAGGTTCTGTTGCAAATGTAAGCGGTAAAAACATTTTCAGAAAAAGTTATGACGAAAAATACAGAACAAGCCAGCAATTTTGAGTCGATAGTTTCTCTCTTTTCATTGGTTCCATTATTGTTTAAACAGTTTTTTTTCATCGGCCTTTTATAATAGAACAAAGCCTTTGACATGACAACTTCATAATTAGTTTCTTTGATTTTATTTTCTAAAATATTTAATAAATTTGCACTTCAATAACAACCGAACACAACATTCAATTGTAAGAAACCAACTTATCCAAAATAGTTAAAGTTATTAATAAATCTTTAGAAAAATCAATACAATGCTTTCCGAGCTCTCAACACTCTTTAAAAATGATTTTACATTATGATGATCTACACATTCTTATAAATGGGCTATTATGTGATACCTTATTTTTAGCCATAGGAATAAAAAAAGATGTTGTTTTCGGTTGGACCTAGATGAAAATTTTAGTGATCGGTGTTATCCGTGGTTTGTCTCTATCTCCCTCTCTTCTGTGTGTGTGTTTGTGTTTGTGAGAGCTACAAAAGAGGTGACTATCAGCTATAATACTCTTAAGGACCTTATTGTCAGCCCCAACGGGCATCAACTCTTCTACTATGTGCGTTCTAACAGCTTACGAAACGATCGATCTTGAGCTAATGTCATTTTGCATAAAAAAAAAATATTCGTCATGCGTAAACACCATTAATTAGACAGTAACTTGTCTAAGAGTATTGTATTATCTGTGTCTGAGGCTTCTGGAATCAGGTATTCGCATCGCTCCGCCCATGACAGTGCAATCAGCACAAATGGAAAACGATCTAGCGCGCATTTGCCCAAAATCCTATTTCCTGATAGAATTTAGATTTTATTGGCCGAGATATGGCCTTTAATGGGCCATTCCGATGGCAAGTTTCATAATCTGGACATCCGTGCCATAATACGTTGATGGAATATATCGGGCGTATAAGTTTGTTTCTGAGATGAAGTAAATTGAGCATAATGTTATCGACTTGATAGATATTTGAGGCACATTATGTAAAGTTGCTTCTCAAACGCCCTACTTGTGCAGTATTTAAGTATCGGATCTTGGCCAGTGCCAAGATTTCGAAGTCCTAAGTTTGATCCCCGAAGCAACAAGAGTTACGAATTTTTCGAACATTGCTCGGGTTTGTAAACCTGCATTTGGCAAGTGCGATGATATGCTTGTACCCACCCATCATCTCCACACTGAAAACCAGCGCCGTGGCCTACTTGGGGTCTTGCTGAGGTCCTTGTGGACGTCACGGACACGTAGTGGCACTACTCGATGTTTGAGGATCAATTTTTTATGTTGTTACATTATGTATTTATTTATTTTATTTTTATTTTATTTATTCGGAAGACCAACAGCTAATGCAACATAAAAAAACAATAAAAGATAGGTATCAGAAAGCCAATAACAGGTCCTCGCAATTAACAATAGACTAGTCGAAAATACATTAAGCAGTATGTATTGTTGTTTAATTCTTAATTTTTATAGTGTTCGTTTTCACTGACTTTAGCAAAAGGAGGAGGTTCCATGTTCGTCTATTTTTTTAATCATTATATTGTTTGTTCTATTATGCTATTGTTTACTGTAAACCTTATGTGCTATGACCAAATTAAATAAATGTATTTTATTTTCTTTACTTTTCTGGAAACTTGAATTAAATGATGGAGGGCCTTACCTTGCAGTGGGATGATAATTTATAATCATGGCTGTTACTTTTACTTTACTATAGCTAAGTTGTTGTAGTTGATTTTTTGCCTATAATTTGACGTAGATGGATATTGGGTTTTTGTAAACCTATTGGATAATTGAAAATAGAGAGATTCATTTAAAGTAATAAGAGAGCAATAGTTTGAATGAATGAACGATGAAAGTTTTTAAGTGTTCTTGAAGTCTTGAAGCCTATAGAAAGTCAAATCGGTATTTGTGCTTATAATAACAAAACAATTAACTGACTGTCAAACATCTGCAAAGATGTTTCTTTCGGGTGTTGGGGGTGCAAACTCCTAACATTTGATGAAACAACGCTGGCTCACAGCGTAAGAATATGCTTGAAAAATTCGCGCCGTATCGCAGTGTCTCGGTGGCCTAATGGTATGGCGCCCGCCCGGCATGCAAGGAGATGCGGGTTCGAGTCCCGCCTGAGACAAAAATTTTTCAAGTTTATATACTGACATTGTAAGTGCAATTAAGTTGCTAAAATACCAAATAAAGTAAATAAATGTTAAATTTCATTTTAAGGGTTCTGTACCCAAAGGGTAAAACGGGACCCTATTACTAAGACTTTGCTGTCCGCCTGTCTGTCTGACCGTCCGTCTGTCACGAGGCTGTATCTCATAAACCGTGATATTTAGACTTTTGACATAACAACAAATACTAAACAACAGAATAGTGCGATTTAAATGAAAGCGCCCTAAAGAACGCTTTCCAAGATATTACCAATGTACACTTTGAGAAAATTGTGTGCATAAATTGAAAATATTTACCTCCTTATTTTATACCGACAGAGACCAAATTTAATCCTTCGGAAGCCCGACCTGATTCCGTGATGCGGAAATTCAATTATTTCCACAAAATAACGAGAAACGACACTTTCTGATTAATTACGATTTAACACGTTGTGACGTTCTTGATTTTTGGTCATACGGGTTATTTATTTTGATAATGCAATTGGTTGAATTTCAGTCGTCCGGTCAGCGGAAGGTTGTGGGTTCAAGTCCTATCAAAGGCCCAAAAAATGTTTAAGAAGTTTGGGGTGATCGGCTTAACGTGAAGAATATAACAGAAAATTGAGTAAGTTAAATGTAAAACTCATTTTAAAAATGTTAGAAAAGAAGAAAATAAAATTTTTGTCTCAAAAAATTTAAACAATAAAAAGACAGACAGACGGACGCAAAACAAATTGCCAAACGATTTGAAGGATTCTGATAGTGTAAATGTTTTAAAAAACAAACTTAAGTTATATAAACTATTTTATATCTATGTATCTCATTATAAGTAATATGTAATTTTCTTATGAGAATAAGGCTCATTAAACCTAAAACAAAATAAATAAATAAATATATAAAACTTTATTATTTTTCTCAACAGCATAAACAATTAGGTAACTTAAGCTAAGCCGCAATAAAACACAAATAAGCTAATAGCCAATGAGACAAAAGGGTCTACGACTCAGCAAGTGACGCCAGGAATAAATTATCGTCGCTGATATTCTGTCTACATTCAAAGTAAAAAACATTTTTCAAATACCGAACCCTAATTCTCTAATGATAATCATATAAAAATTTTCAACCGGCGCTAAATAAACAAATATGCCAAATGATACTTACAATAACACCTAACCTCTTTGGGAGTTGGACTAGAAGGAGAAATAGGATTACTACCCACTCGTAAGCATGTAGACATGTGTCCATACTGGTCCATACTTACGAGAGACTTGTATTAAGATTTTTGCTATAAAAATCTAGCCTATATTTCAATAGAACTATCTTCCGACGTATATACGGCAAAGTTATGCTTTAATGAAGAATGTTCGCCGAGCGTCATCTCAGTGCTCTACACACACGCCTGGGGCGGCAGATTATGTTTAGAGTAGAGTGAAGATAAATTCAATGCAGTAGGTTCGACTCAATAGTGTGACATTACGACGACCAGTTTGGTGTAGTTGCAGTAAACGCTGCTTCTGAGTCATGGGTCCCTAGTACAAATATTTGTGCGCATGAACGAAAATATTAGTTTGTGCTAACCTGGGTGTTTTCTGTATAATGTGTAAGTATAAATTACGAATAAAAAAAAAAAAGTAATTCTATCGATTGTCTAGTACTGTCGGTACGTAATATCAGTATATAAACTTGAAAAAATATGGCTCAGGTGGGACTCGAACCTGCAACTCCGGATTGCGAGGAGATGTGGGTTCGAGTTCCGCCTGATTTATAACAGCTATTTATGTACTTTTTTGATATTTTAGCAACTTAATTGCAATTATAATATCAGTATATAAACTTGAAAAATTATGTCTCAGGCGGGACTCGAACCTGCAACTCCGGATTGCGAGGAGACTGTCAAACATCTGCAAAGTTGTTTCTTTCGGGTGTTAAGGTTGCAAACTCCTAACTTAAGATAAAACAACGCTGGCTTAGTAAAATATCAGTATGATTTTAGTGTTAAATTAATTTTGTTTCTGAAAATCGCCAAAACAAAAGTGGCCATGTAGGTCAAGAGACCGTACCCAAAACACGTCACGGATAATAACGTGCCTACTGCTACAGTTTCTGTTTGTGATATGTGAGAACGACAGTTGAGGTTATTATGTAAATTATAATTAAACAGAAATTATGACGCTTCATTACACTCTCTGATACTGAAGCGAGCGTCTACTGTTTCGGGGGTATTATTATACGAAGCAAGAATAATGGAATAGTCAAACACTTTTTACCCGACTCCATAAAAGCAAAAGGAGTGTATTCTACCATCTTTAGAGGATCTAAAATCTGTAGAGTAACGAGCTGAATTGGCATTGGACTTGACACAATAAAGTAAGAAGAACCGATGGCGATTGGGAGGAAAGGTTCTTTAATGGAGACGATCAGTGGGTAGACCTTCCAATTGGTGTACTGATGATCACGTTAACGTCATGAGAAGCCGCTTGATGCAGCTGGTGCAAAACCGATCCCTACGCGAAAGAATCTGGAGGAAATCTGGAGAACAAATAACTGACATCGCTCGAAGATTTACTGAGCTGAAGTGTCAGTGGGTGGGTGGGTGGCGATAAGGCGCCTAGGTCCTTGAAGGTTGCGGGAAGCCACTGAAAATCTGCGTCGTGATATCTACGGCTGTCACGACTAATACTAAACGGTTTCTTTTCATTTAAATAAGATAAAGTCAAAAAACTTTTTTAAACCGACCCCATTTTGAAGCACTTCGTCCCCTAAACTACGTTCGAAATTTATACCAGTTAGACGTCGATACCAGACTTGTACACCGTAAATTCTGACCGTACATCGCAAATATCCGGCCGGACATTTTTGCTAACTTTACACCTCGTTTCGTATGAAATGCTTTTTTGGCAGAAGTCCGAAATGTACGGTATTTTATTGGTTGTAGAAAACAGTTCTGAGGGAATGCTTTTGTTGGGCGTTATAGATAAAACGTTATATGTTGGCTATATTTTATTTATTTATTAATGTAGTTAACTTAAACTTAAGAAAAGTGTTTTACGTCCTAATATTTTAACGTACCACTGCTTCGGGACAAGAGTGGGCTAGTGCCGAGAAGAAAAAGCGCAAGAAACTCGTTCACTATTGTTTAGAAAAATTATGGTAACCAACCGGCAGCGCCACATTTTCTAAGTCCTTTATCTTGACATTTTGTACTGGGCTATACCAAAAGAAAAAATACGTCCTTTGTTTTTTGTCTCTTAGATTATTGTATTAAAATTTGGAAGATAATCAAAATTTCATTCTGTATTTTATATAATTTATATGTATAAGCTACATTATTGGAAATATTAATCGAATTCCGGTCAGAATTTTGGTTTGTAACGCCCCGTTGATATAGTGGTTTAAATGCCGTACCAAGATCTCGGGGTCCCGGGTTCAATCCCCGGGTCGGGCAAAAAGAGTTATGCATTTTCGAACATCGCTCGGGTTTGTGGTAACCAACCCGCATTTTGGCAAGCGTGGTGTTTAAGCCTGTACCCATAATTTATGTGGTAACTTGAAATCAATGCCCTGCAGTGGGATAGACCGTTAGATACTTTACTTTTTTTTTAGTTTACATACATACAAACTTACGAATTTATAATATTAGTAAAGATAAGATGCTCCCAGTGTTATCTATACTAATACGAGTATTATAAAGCTGAAGAGTTTGTTTGTTTGTTTGTTTGAACGCGCTAATATCTGGAAGTACTGGTTCGAATTGAAAAAATCTTTTTGTGTTGGATAGTCAATGTATCGAGGAAGGCTTTAAGCTATATAACATCAAACTGCGACTAATAGGAGCGAAGCATCAGTGAAAAATGTTGCAAAAATAATCGCGATCATAAAAACAGAAATTGACGCATACGAAGTCGCGGGCAACAGCTAGTAAAGAATACATGTGGAGTTTTCCTTTAGAATAATTACGTAACGCATTGCAGCCTGCAAGCAATGTTTTGAGTCATTAATAAATTTACACAAAGGTTTGATTAAAACTTTTTATTGCGCACACTCATTCCGATGTTGAAATTAATAAACTGGTCATACTCGTATTTGAACGTCTAGTTATGTTTGGGTTCCGTACGAAGTAAAAATCTATAGTAATATTTTAATGCTGAAGAGTTTGTTTGTTTGTTTGAACGCGCTAATCTCAAATAGTGCTGGTTCGAATTTAAAAATTATTTTTGTGTTGGATATCCATTTATCGAGGAAAGCTTTAGGCTATAGGCCAATAGGAGCGAAGCAGCAGTGAAAATTATTGCAAAAATATTCGCGATCTTATTAACAGAAATTGACGCGAACGAAGTCTCGGGCAACAGCTAGTTAACAATAAAACGGGATGGGTAGTCTGTCCGAGACTATTCGTGCTATCAATTCAAAACGTAGCACTATGCAACACTATTTACCTTTTAATATTAGTACCACAACAACAATTTTAACTGATTTTAACTAACTGATTTTCTTAGACACATAATGAACGGGTTTTAACTACAAAACTATCTATTTGTAACTTTTATATCTTATTTTACAATATAAAAATGAATCGCTAAATGTGTTGCTAAGCGCAAATCTCGAGAACAGCTGAACCGATTTCGCTAATTCTTTTCTTAGAATATTCCTTGAAGTACGAGGACGGTTCTTACGCAGTAAAAAAAAAAAAAAAAATTGCCTAAAAAGTGAAAATACTACACTTGAGTTATTTAATTCGGGGTTTATACTCGTACCATGTTATCATTATGTACCTTATTTATTATGAGTTTGGCACTGTTGCCATGATCACGGGAGAAATGATGACACGGGGGAATCAGTAATACTATATTATTTAACAGTTATGATATGCCTCTGATTTTGTGATGGTGTCAATAAAATAATAATAATATTCCCATACAGAGACTTCTAGTCGTGAATGGAATTACTAATAATCTACTTTATTTGATATTTTAGAAACTTAATTGCACTTATAATATCAGTATATAAACTTGAAATACACTTTTCTATACTCCCATGCAAACATTTTTTTTTCAACTTCGCCATATTTGATGACAATGACATTTAAGACGTCAAAATAAAGACCGTTTTGGCACCCTATACTAAGTATTATTTAGTTCTAAGTTTTGTCTTTTTTTATTATTATTTTCAATTTTTTTTTGTATCTTTTAAATTATTGAGTGGTCCCAAATAAACGTTTTTTTTTCTTTCTTTCAAAATCGATACGAAGTCTGGGGGGTCCGCTAGTTTCCTAATACTTAATTATGTTTCTTCCAATGTCCAACTCCTGAGTCCTAGAGGCCTTGCTCCGCCACCCAATGTCCGTAAATTCGACTCCATCTGTCTTTCTCACTCTGACATACTTCGTGTCGCCTAATAGGGCTTTAGATCGGGAACCCATCACTTAATCGCAATTTTCTTCAACGATTTTCATTCCCCATAAAACAATTCGCAGATGTTTCTAAACGATATTCAACATATTCTAGAATCATGTTACATCACAATTTCATTTGATCGAATGCTTATTATCTACAAACTTACTTCATCGTTACTTCTTTTCATATATTATGTATTTTATCGAAGTAATGTTAGTTTACTATTTTGTTACCCATAATTTTATTTCCACGTAAGTTTCATTATGCAGAATTGTTGAAACATCCAATTATACTTCACCAAAGTCCGTATTGCCAAACGATTTTTGTTCCTAATATTATATTGCATACATTTTAATAGACAATTTAAAGCATAACTGATATAAATATATAATAAATATTGATATAATAAATAAACTGAGTTAATCCCGACTCGCCGTGGTCTCCTCGCCGTGGTACTAGTCTGCCCGATACTAGAGTGTAATGCAAAAGCCGGAGGCGCGGAGGGAAAGCAGCCTCCGCCCGCCTTGTTACGCAAGGGCGACGAGGCTGCTGTTCCCGCAGCGCCGGAGACGAGGAAATCGTAATGCATGCTGCTTGTTTGCATGCCTGCTTGCTTGCTTGCATGCATTAATGCATGCATGCATGCCTTCTTACTTGCATGCGTCTGCATGCATGTGCTTACTTGCATGCATGAATGCATGCGTACCTGCTGCATGCCTGCTTGCTTTCATGCATGCTGCATGCATGCATTAATGCATGCCTGCTTGCTTGCTTGCATGCATTAATGCATGCATCCATGCCTTCATACTTGCTAATATGTGCTTACTTGCATGCATGAATGCATGCGTACCTGTTGCATGCCTGCTTGCTTTCATGCATGCATTAATAATTATTAATGCATGCATTAATTCATGCTATGGGAACCGTTACACATTGAAATGTTTTTATGAATGGTTTTATCGATAACTTAATAATTCTATGAAACATTAGTTTGATATTTCGTTATTCTGCTTAACAAAACAATTGCGAATCATTTTTTTTGTGAAATGTTGTTCGATGTTATAAAACGGCGATTATTAACTATTCGATAAATCAAGAAAAAAAGATATTAACATTCATAGAATAGTTTTCTGTGAAATGAAATTCGGTATCAAAAAAGTATGTGTTTTGATAGATACCCCTTTAGATCATCATCGAATAATCACATATTATAAAAAAGCTAAGGAACCCTAAATCCAGTTTACATGTGATATATCACGTTAATTTATAAGCACCTTAAGGTGGGTAAT
Organism: Anania crocealis; assembly: GCA_949315895.1. Classification (NCBI taxonomy): domain Eukaryota; kingdom Metazoa; phylum Arthropoda; class Insecta; order Lepidoptera; family Crambidae; genus Anania; species Anania crocealis. The sequence goes on along the minus strand of OX438873.1, from coordinate 8,383,990 downwards.
AATTGAATGTCTTAATGGCGGGGAGTATTAAAATGCTATTACTTTTGTACCCGGGGCTTTACGTCGGGAGAGTGATTTAGTGCGAAATTAGCCTTATGTGTTGCTTTGTGGAGTTGGGGTAAAGTACCTACCAAAAATGGGTTTTTAAGTAATGAACAAGAAACCTTTTTTGGTTTCGTATTAGGAATGCCACGAATATTCGGATACTATTAATGTTTGGTAAGCTTATCAGTTGTCTAGTATAGTAGGTACATATAAATTAAAAGTGGCTCGAGGCAAAGAATATTATATTCTTTGCTCGAGGTGGCTCTGTGTGGCCTAGTTTGGGATGTCATAATATTATTTTTAATTGACGAAGATATTTTTCAGCTGCTGAATATGTATCTGGTCATTTTAAACTATTATTTATAAAAGGGATGCTTAGATGGTTTGGGCATGTAGAGAGGATGAATGAGAGAAGAATGACTAGACAGATCTATAAGACGAGTGTGAAAGGCATAGGCCTAGACGAAATTATCACGATCAAATCGGGGATGTTCTGAAGAAAGGTCAGGTCAAGAGTACTCTAAACCGACGAGCATGCATGAAAAGATTGATGAATGTGGAAGAAGCGAAAGATGTGTGCCAGGATCGTAGTAAGTGGAAACCCTTGGTCTCTGCCTACCCCGTTGGGAAGGAGGCGTGATAATATGTATGAATGTATGTATGTATTTATAAAAATAAATTGATGTTCGTTTGTCTCGCTAAAACTCGAGAACGGCTAGCAACAATTTCATTTTCCTATATAGTCTGTTCAAAATTTGCCTTCATTTAACGAAGGGAGAGGTTTATGTCCTTAGGATAGGTGATACGAAGTACACCAAGTCGATGATGATGATGATGATGATGATTCCAATTGATTTAAAGCTCTTCTTTTAAAATCATCACCATCCCTACATGCCATCCAATAGTTAGTTAGAGCATAACTTCATTTTTAGAGTTCCATAGCCGAATTGAAAAAAACGGAACCATTATAGATTCATCAAGTCTGTCTGTCTGTCTGTCCGTCCGTATGTCACAGCTACTTTATTCTGAAAGTATTAGCATAAGACAGTTGAAACTTGGTATGTAGGTGTATCCTGTTGACCGCTTTACGATTCTTATACAAAAAATAAAAAATAATAATATTTAAGGGGGTTTCCTATACATAGAACTAAGACAAAAAAATTTTTTTTACTTATATCTATGCGTACGGGGTATCTATAGATAGGTCTTTTAAAATGTCATAGAGATTTCTAGAACCATTTTTTTCCAAAGTCTAACACTTGGAAGATAGACGCTTCCAAAGTGGTAAAATGGGTTAATCCCTCTAACTTTTAAACTAATCAAGTGAAAATTTTGAAAAAAATACGTAATGTAGATCTTAACAAATACTTTCAAAGAAAATTAGTTTGAACGATATCAAACCGGTAGTTTTTGAGAAATAGCACGTTTTTACCAAACGCAAATATAACTTTGTCCTTCATACAAACACTATCAAAAACAAAGTTATTTTTGCAGACAATTAAATATTGTGGTATTTTGGTTAAGTGAAAGTAAGTGGACCGCTAATTCAGTTAAAGTTGGATCGGAACCCTCAGTGCGCGAGTCCGACTCGCGCTTGGCCGGTTTTTATACATAGCAACAGTTTTAGATGTTTCAACGAATCTTTTTACTGCGATTTGTGGTTCAGTTCCTATTCTCGGGTCCATCGAGACTGTAACAAGCTTACATTGTATTAGCGAGTTTACTTAGGAACTGGGTTTCTTTGTTTTTTCCTAATTTTCCACAATTTAAAGTAGAATAGAGTTTAGCCAGTGAAGTTGAAGAAACAAGACCGTTTGCTTAGTTTAAGATTGCTATTTTCTTGTTTCTGGGTTAATGTAATTAGAATTTTAACTTTGTGGATTTATAAAAAAACCCGTTTTAACGTAGCCGTACATTTATCATCCTCATTAGTTCTATTTAGTAATTTCATATTTATGTAGTAATTTCACCCTCAGAAACAAGCATGTCTTAATTTATTGTAGTAGGTACTAGGTACTTATCTCTCTGTTTTGTGTGTGTGTGTGTGTGTGTGTGTGTGTGTGTGTGTTTAGTTCATTAAATTTTCTGTTTCGTTGTAATTTAAGTTTTTTTTTTTTTTTTTTTTTTTTATTTAGACCAACCAACAACAGTTTACATAGATGCAGTACATAAAAATAAAATAACAATTAAAATAGCTTAATGTAACTGTTAATTATAGGTTAGTTCCACTTGCAAAAAGGGTTTTAGTACAGAAGCTTATGTATGTAATACAAGTAATCCTAAATTATTGATCCTACTACTTAATACTTAATTAACCAATATAATAATATAACCAATAACTAAGCTTTTACTTTATGAAACTAATAACTTTCGAGTAAAATTTACTATATGAATCAAAGTGAATATCAACGTAATGGCTAAGGGAATTAAAAGTTTTACACATCCTCGGTACAGGCGAGTTTGAACCTAAGACTGTTCTACGTAACGGTGGGCACAACGGCGTTATAACATTCCGTGGCATTCTTGCTGGAGCACGAAACTGAAAGGCTTGAAGCAGTAAGGGATTGTCTATTTTACCTCTTATCAAATTAAATAAAAACAGCATATCTATTAGCTCCCTTCGTTTAGTTAGTGGGCTTATTTTAAAGTGCTGCAACCTAGACCTGTATGAAGGTAACTGTTTGGCTTTACCTGTCGAGAATGAGAGGTGCCACAGAAAACGTTTTTGTACACGCTCGAGGCGTAAAGAATGTGCAGCATAATGCGGTCTCCAGACCACACTACAGTAGTCTAATATACTGCGCACAAGGCTATTGTAAACCAGTATTTTAGACTGAGGTTGGCGAAAATCCCTCATGCCTCTGATCACAAAACCTAACATTTTAGATGCTTTATTGACTACATACTCAATGTGCGGTATAAAAGTAACTTTTTTATCAAACAAAACACCCAAATCCCACATTTGATCAACCTCTTGCACTTCATTATCATTTATGTTATAAAATGAGCCGATTAATTTTAATTTTCTAGAAAATTTTACATGACAACATTTTTTTGAATTAAGCGTCATTTCATTATTCTTACACCATTCAACGAGATTATCCAAATCTATCTGGAGAAGTTGTGCGTCATATAAATTCTCAATAGTACGTGCAAATTTTAAATCGTCCGCATACATAAATACTTCTGAGTATTTAAAACTACTAGGAGCATCGTTTACAAATAGATTAAATAGTACGGGCCCTAAATGTGATCCTTGAGGAACACCTGATGTTATTAAATGACTGGAAGATTGAGAGCCATTGATGACTACACAAAAACTTCGATTTTTTAAGTAGGAACTAAACCATGCAAGCAAAGCACCACTGACACCGTAAACCTGCAATTTATAAAGAAGAATGTTGTGAGAGACTCTATCAAACGCTTTGCTAAAGTCCGTGTAGATGACGTCATATTGTTTGCCTGAGTCTATAGCTTGAACTAAAGGTTCTGTGAAGTTTAAAAGATTTGTACAGGTAGATCTTGACTTTACAAAGCCATGCTGTTGCTCGGCAATATAAAGTTTGAGATATTGTTGGACGTAGGGACAAATACACGATTCAAATATTTTTGCGAATGATGACAGGATAGAGATAGGCCGATAGTTGGCGACAGCATCTTTTCTTCCCGATTTATATACCGGAACTACCCTAGCTTTTTTCCACTCGCTTGGAAATACCCCTGATGATAGAGACTTATTATAAATAATTAATAGTGGAGCCACAAGAACTTTTGCACATGACGCTATAAATATAGGTGGGATCCCATCAGGACCACCACCTTTTCTACGATCAATGCTCTCTAGTTTTTTTGTGAGTGTGTCTTTATCGATCGAGGGTATAATAAGGTGTTGCCCATTACTATTTATAGCTTGTAGAAAGCTGTTACTCACTTTATTGTCAAAATCATTTTCATGATAATGAGAGACAGTGTAGACTGATGAGAAATAGTCCGCAAATAAGTCTGATATTTCCAAGCTATTTGATGAAGCAACTAATCCATCGGTCATAGTTAATGGGTAATTACTGGTGCCACCACGTCTCTTTTTTAGATAAGTCCAAAATGATTTAGGGTTGTCTTTAATGTCGTCTTCTATTTTCCCTATGTAATTATTATATAATTTAGTAGAAAGTTTTTCACAACGCTTACTAATTAGTTTTAATTGTATGACATCCATTGGATTCTTATACACTTTATAACGGCGTCTCAAACTATTTTTCTCCTTTAGTAAGTTTATTAATTTAACATCAAACCAAGATGGATAACATTTATTTTTATTTTTATGTAAAGGTACATAATTTTCAATAGTTGTTTGTAAGCAATTATAAAATTGACTTACCATTTCATCAACATGGTCTAAATTGCCTATGATGTGGTTCCAGTCCTGTCCTTCTAAAAATCCCACCACCCTATCATAATCCGCTTTGTAAAAGTTTGGTTTACTTATAGAGGTTTCGTATGGAAGACAGCAATTTTTTTCAAACCTAAGAACAAATTCCAAAGGTGGATGCAATTTATCAATTTTACTTAAGGGGCTAAGAGATTCAGTTACGTCACAAGAAGTGATCGAAGACAGAATCAGGTCAAGAATCCTACCTGAACTATTCTTCACAGTATTTAATTGACTAAGTCTGCCTACATCAACAAAATCAAGAAGACTTCTACATGTAGCAGGCAAACTTACATGATTGTTATCTCCATCCCAATTTATTTTCGCTAAATTAAAATCACCTACAATAAGAACATCTCTATTATAATTGCAGTTTTCTAATACGACATTAGCACAGCGTAAAAAGTGTTCAAGAGTAGAGAATAGCACTGGCGGGGGGAGATAAGTCGCACAAAGAACTATTTGACGTTTGCTTCGTGAGTTCCCTAAGTCAATAAGTATCCACAAATCTTCACATTTACTTTCCCATTCAAAAACCCTCCTAGCGTTATTTTTTTTTGATACTGCTGCCACCACCCCTCCCCCTTCCTTTCCAATGCAAAATCCTGATGTATCCCTATCCCTCCTATATACCACATATCGGTCATCGAACAATTCGCTGTCTAAAACACTTTGATTTAGCCATGTCTCCGTTAACACTATCACATCATAATTATTACAACATAAGTTATTATAGAAACACTTAGTTTTTGTTCGTAAGCCACGCGTATTTTGGTAATAAATATTTAAATACACTTTAAAAGAACATGATTATCAGAACAGCATGCAATAAAAGTTTTACAAAAGACGAAGAAAGTACAACATTTTAACCTATACAATTTTGTTCAATGACTCCATATCTCTTATTAATATATAAGTCGATTCCTCATTCTTCCGCATAAAGACGCGGCCATTCCGGATCCAAACAAACTTATAGTTCTTCTCCATCGCCTTCAGCCTCGTAGCGGCGTGTAGAGCTTTGTTTGTTGGGGAGAGATGCTCGACTACGTATATTGGCGTCACTTCACAAGTTATACCAACATGAGTGGAATTCAATTTATCCTTATTGGGTTTAGATTTATTATAATTTATAGCAGATGCCAAAAAAGTATCTCGAACCCTTTGCGCGTTAAATTGAACAACAATAGAACGTGGGCGCTTGCTAGAAGCATTAGCTTTTGCAATACGTGTACAATGTAAAATATTCTCGCTGCTTATATCGCAATCGATCACCTTGCTTATATTCTTTACAATATCAATAACATTTTCTTGTTTCTTCTCTGGAACACATTGAATTTCAAGATTGCTGGATCTGGAGTGTTGTTCTATTTGGTTGATTCGGTTCCCTAAGTCTTGGTTTATGCGTCTAAGATTGTCATTTTCTGCTTCTAGATTTTTCATGGCAATCTTCAAGTCCTTTTGGTTTTGCATCACCTCATCATACTGTTCACTAAGGTACGATAAGGATGCCTGTATATCTTTTACCTCATTTCCGATCGGTGTCAGCTCGCTAGCAATGACACTTTTTACATTTTCAGTAATCCTAGAATATAAATTGTCCATTTCAAATTTAAAAATCTCCTGTACAATATCTCGAACATCATCGCGGGATAAGTTAGATATAGTGGGATTCAGTTCAGGCGGAGATTTCAAAGCCGGCCTTTTTTGAGGACGAGACGTAATTTTCGAGCTCGAACGAACCACAGTATCATCGTTGTTCCCACCTTTAGCTTTCTTGCTGTTACACAAAGAACATATCCAGTCAGAGTAGTCCTGCGCTGAGACTGTAGCAATACATGCCAAGTGAAAAGAGCTCTGACACTTCTTACAGGTCAAATAACCACCATCAGTAGATCTAGAGTTGCAGCATCCCCATTTCAAGTTTGATCCCGCCATGATAAACAAGGCAAAAAAAAAAAAAGTTCAGTTGTGGTGAATATTGTAACTTGCTTCGGCTTATTTACTACAGACGTCAATGTCAATTTAATGCCAAAGTTTTTCTTTTGTTAAACACACAAGCACAATAATTTAATAATTTTAATGGCGGTAGTTCACTCACAACAAACGATTCAGTGAATTGTCATTTGAATGTTTAAGTATTATTTGGAGCACCTTTCACAGATTTTTCTTCATAATTTTGATCACTCAGTACTTAGGTAAGTTTTAACTGTTTTTTGTCACTTTAAATACGCTTTTAAACTAACTTTTTCCTAAATTAACTAACGGAGCTTAGGAAGTACGTCTACCCATTTTAGATTTTTTTTTTTTTTTTGAGTGTTGTAGAGAAGTTGGACAACCATTTAGTAACTTTCGTTTTGCATTCGTTTGTTGAACATGAATGTATATTTAAGTGTTTATTTATAGTGTTGTAAAGTTTGCTGCCCCTGTGACAAAAGTGTCTTTTGGAAAATACCGTTTTGAATCTTTCGCGGCTACAAACATTATAATGCCTTCTAGTATTGGCGCAGTTTTTCACATTATCAGTATGAGCATGTTGTCGTAGGATACAAAGAAGGATAAATAGTTAAAGAAGGATAAATACGTATCAAAAATTTTAGATTTTTGGCGGACATTTTCTAAGTGCTTTATCTTGACATTTTTGTACTGGGCTATACCAAAAGAAAAAATACGTCACTTGTTTATTGTATCGTAGATTGATATATTAAAATTTGGAAGGTGGTTAAAATTTCACCCTGTATGTATACAGGGCGTTAGGTAAAAGGTATAATAAGCCGAAAACAACCTATATTAACATATGCATATACACTTAGAATAATTATTCTAAGCATATACATACTATGGGGAAGTCAGAAAGGACATTGCTCACTTACTATAATGGCTTTGGCCTAGCGTGGACAAGCAATTGAGCGTTTTTGTTGTAGTTGTATCGTTTGTTTATAATAAGAAGATACAAAATATAAACTTTATTTTGTATCAGAATCATTAAAAACTGTTTTTTTAACATGTGCTAAAAGAAGGTTACTTACAACAACAAAGGTGAGCCTCGGTCAACGTTTTAGCGAGATTTGTTAACAAAATGCGAGTTCAATATCTGAAAGTGCGTCAGAGTCGTTGGAAGTAGAAATATCAGAGCCCGTACTGAGAAAACGGAGTCTTCGATACAGAATTTACAAAAACAACACACACTCACGATATAGAAATACAAAGCGAATGACAGTTTGACATTTAACTTTTTGCTGTCCACACACATATTCATAAAACAGAGAATGAACGATGAAGAATCGATTGCATAATCATATTTTTAATATTTTTTAGCAAAATGCTAGTTTATAAATTTAAAACCATATTTTTATATCATTAAAACGAATAAATATTGAGTAATACTCTTCATTCGCGCGGGACACACAATGTGTCGATTCAAATCGATATGTCATATCGATTTGAATCGATTTTATGGAATGAACTGTTGGTAAACTATGTTTTGGCAGCACTAAATCTTGAATTAGGTACAAACCGGATGCTGGGATAGTCAACGTCTTTACTATAATTATTTGTAGACAAGAAGACGGTTGTGATGACGAAGGTTTTATAAAGGTGGAAAGGAAGAAGAAGCCCGCCCGCCGAAACCTTTGTGGCACCGCCCCGACTGGACAGAACCACCTGCTGCGTCCGGCTATCCCGACAACGCAGTTGTACGTGTCCCGCCTGCATTACTCTACGAAATCAGAAGATATTGTGGAGTACATCAGACTGAAAGCCAAATTTACTCTGAGGGTCGAGCGGCAGGTTTCCCGCCATAATGTGAATTTTAATTCATTTGTGGTGAGAGTACCAACCGAACATCTGTCGACCTTCGTGAAAGAAGATTTTTGCCCTAGAGGTGTTTTGTTTCGACGATTCCGCGGTCGGATACCTGACACTGCATTGCGCAACACGTCGCCGCCTTCTCTACGTGTATAAGACAGTAAATAGTTATAGTTTTTTTGTTGTGTATATTATGTATGTTAGACTTTAAGGTATATATTGTATGGGCCTTTTGTTGCCTGATTTAAAAAAAAAAACAATTAAATTTGATTTTCTTTAAGGATGATTGACACAAAAATAAAAAGAAGAAATGCCTTTTTAATTATAAAATAATAATTGGTTAAATTATTTTTTTGGTAGCGACATGTTCATGCTAGGCCAAATATGAGCATTGACCTTGATATCATCATTTTAGTGGCTCCTCCAATGCCTCCAAATTAGCTATGACGAAACTGAGCTTTTGTTAAGCAATCCTTAGTGACACAATAACGACTGCTTTCGCCCAGCAGTTTGTACAACTGATCCCAAGTAAGCCACTTACGCAGGGCTGGGCGGGGTGTTGAGACACACAACACACACACACACACACACACAAACACACACACACACACAAACAAAAAGCCGCTGTTCAATTACTTTGTCAAGTAGTTTGCAAAAGACAGGATTACCTAGTTTGGGGACTACAGTTAAATAATTGTTATTTAGCACTTCTTCTAGAAATACATTTTTAATTTTTTTTTCATATATATATTTTTATTTTCATACAAACTAGAATTTTAGCTTTTATGGTCACTATCACTAGAGTTATTTGGTTCGGGGTTTATACCATGTACCTGCCTTATTTATTATAAGTTTCCGATATTTCGGCACTGTTGCAAGCGCCATGATCACGGGAGAACTCATAATAAATAAGGTACATGGTATGGTATAAAACCCTTATCAAATAAATCTAGTAGAATTTTGAGGTTCATATTTGGTTTTTTTTTAAAGATATAAAATTTTTGTCTTCGCTATACTATTTATATGTATTTATGTTAACATAGACTAGTTTACCTAACATCCTGTACAAATGGACTGGTAAAATCATAACCCATCCTATGGCTTTGCGTTAGTTGGGTAAAAAATGATTCTCTCCACTGATTCGCATAAAAACTTGCAACACAGACTTGCAGGCCCATTAACAATTAAGTTTACATGGAATATTAAATACCGTACATCGTATTTCTTCCTTTTACGACCGTTTTTGACGGTAAAGTAATTATTTCGCATGTCCCGAGCAATGGGAATAATAAAATCTTTACATACCTGTCATGACGAGTCAAGATACATTTCAATAGTAAGTTTACGATAGTATATTAAAAGGGCTTTGGCCTTACCACAAGAGAAACAAATGCAGTGTTTTTTTAAGCTATTGCATAGCTTCTATCGCTGGCCTTGAGCGTGGAGAGCGAATCCAGAAATTCGAGGCGAGGCACGATCGAACAATTTTGAATTTCCGAAATTTAAAAGAATTTAGAAGAAAATAAGGAATTTGACAGTATGGTTGCCTATGGTAACCATATCTGCCAAAATAACAGAAAAATTTAATTACAAAAGTCAAAATTAGAAAATACATAAAATTATAAAATTAAGCTATTGCATAGCTTCTATCGCGGGCCTTGAGCGTGGAGACCGAATCCAGAAATTCCGTAACGAAAATAACCTAACACCCCCCACTCCGACCGGCACAGCGGCGATACTTTTTAGTTTTATAATTGCATAAGTTGATAAAAAATGCTATGCAATAGCTTTACCGCGGCAGTCTCCGAGTGCCACACGTCTTTTTTTTATAAGTTATGGGCTTGCTTTTGACTACATACCTAACTATACGGTTAAGAAGAAGCCTAAGATGGAGCGAGCTTACCCAGAGGTACTGGTTCTCCCACACACCAGCGGAACACAGAAAAACTGTTTGGCGCTAGACTCCGGCAGGAGGGTAGCAGCATCCAGGCAGCCTCTTACGAAGCCTACCACCGCAAAGGGATCTGTTAGCCGTCATCATTGATTAGAAAACCAAAGATGCCGTTGCCCAGCGTGGACCACTAGAAGGTAGATCCTACCAAAGGCAGTGTGAGTTACATGTGTGAGTACAAGTATTTTGCCGTTTGAAAAAACAAAGCAATTGTTGAACTGTACCTACTACTGGTTTTGACGAATGCGAGTCTTAAAAAGAAGGTCAAATTTATTTTCTTCGTAAAATCTTTAAAATTTTAAATACGGAAAACAGGATCAAAGGAACATTGAAAGTTTTATGAATCAGTTGTCCAATAATTTAATTGGAGGAGGAGGAGTTGCTGCATGTTAATGGGGACTATCGCTAGTGAATTTGCTACTAGAGGCGCTTGTGTCGCGTGAGGTCCAATATTATTCACTTTTCACTGGTTTTAGCGGGCTTTGTTACATAAATTATAATTTCTTTAATTTACCTGCTGGAAAGTGATCTCCTTCGTAAAATTTTCGCAAATATGGATTATCCAAATAATCCGCTTAATAATAATCTTAATTCCGCTTTCAAAGCGTTCACATTAATCGCCAACGATTAATGTGAACGCTTTGAAAGCGGAATTAAGATAAAGCGCATAAATAGGCGTCCACAAAGAGCAACTATTTCAGAAGTTTGTGTTGATATCAAGATAGTTATTTATATAATAAACTTTAATTAGATTCAAGATTAACACTTTGTTTCGGCGCCGATCGCCTTTGAAAGCTATACCTCCGGACCTCAGTCTACAGTGGCGCCAACTGGAGAGCAAAGAAACGGTAGTCCCCATTGTCAAACAACGATTGCTAACCATCGTGATGCGATAAAAAAGCTTATAATACAGAATCAGCTCCGCGTCAGTTTAAAATTTATTACTAATTTCAATTTGAATTTTTAATGTGGTAAAAGATTTTTTACCAAAATATTTTACTTTATTTCGACGTTTCGAACGCTTACAGCATTCGTGGTCACATGTTAAGTGTTCAAAACGTCGAAAAACTAAATTAAAATGTAAAAATATACGCAAGTTCAAATCAGTAAACCTATCTTTCATTTTAACAAAATTTTAAGTTAAACCCAAATCAACGAGTATTTTCTGTTTAAATAGTGAGCGCGTAAATTAACAATACATTAAAAGCGAGTATTTCATACATTTCGTGATAGTATCCTGTCATCATTGACATCTCCTTTTATCAAGTCCAATAGAATCACAAACAACCAAATAACAATATCCGAAAATGATACAAAAGGTTTATGCACAGAAATATCGGATTCCGGAACGTTCATTCAAAGAGCAATACGAATACCGGGCTTGCAGATAAATACCCTTTCCTCATTCGGATCGAATAAAAGGAAAAACTGTCTTCTTGTGTCGGTACGGAGAAAAATAAATGTGCTGAAATCATTGATTCAGCGTCAAAGTGTTCCAACTAAATGTGCATTAATTTGACTTAAGGCTGCGTAGTTCTAAGAGGCAGCGTATTTTTAATTTTAAAACCCATCTGAGAACTAGAAAACAGCGTTTTGAAGTCTGAAAAAAAAGTATGAGTTCAGAATCTAGTCTAGTCACAGAGTCACAGTCGATATGGGTTACACGATTTGATTAACTTGACTCAATAGAAAAATATCACAAACCTTAGATATAGGTTCGAAATATTTTTTCAATTTGACAACTAAACTACGGACATTTTAAATAAAATGTTTATGCTACTTTAAAACTACTAAATATTTATAGACATATTCACTGAGTTTTAATTCATTAAATGATATACTTAATAAATATGTTGAAATAACTACAAAATACGTGAGCGCGGCGGTTCGTCAGGCCCGTACTGTCGCGTGCTGGCGCTTACGGTGCGTATAGGCGCTCCGTAATAGGCGATCAATGGATATCGATCCATAAATCCCGAACTACTGGGCCTTAAGGGTGCACTTTCAATACAACCAGAATCAATCGAATAGATATATTATGACATAAGTTTTTATTTTTTATTTTATTTTATTTTTTCAACTCTTGCAACTATTTTTACAGGACTCAGCCTAATACAATAGTGTAACTTATTCTATTGTTGGTAACTAATTACAAAAAGTCCGAGTCTTGTAAATTCATTCAGAGAACAAGAAAACAAGTCAATTTTCTCCGCTATTTGGTTGAGAGTGTTCAATGCGCGCGTCACCGGCGCCTTACCAAGCAGACCCGTGCGGGCGCGCGGCACGGCCAGTAGCGGCGGCCGGCGGCGGCGCCACACATATCTGTCCGGGACACACAGGTTAAGACGCTGACTGCAGCCGATGACCTTGAGCAATGAACACGCCCACAAATTTATTCGTCTTTGAATTTCTTTGGAACGCGCCACAGCTATCACTGTCGATTCTCGTAGGAGTGACAGAGAAAAAGCGCATGGAATGGAAGGGCCTAAGTGCCAAACAACAAAATTCATTGTGCAATTTAAAATTGCCATTTTATTAAAAATCTAAATCAGCCATTTGCTTAAGCAACATGTAATATACAATATAGCAAAATTTTATTATCATTGTTACTCGGACTGCTGAGATAAATGGTAATTTATGTATTTTCAGAAGCTACTTTGAGATTTTTTTCTATCGAGAAAAGTTTTTAGAATCGTGTTTTGGAAACAGCCACCTGGTCGAAAATATGATCAATTACAACTAAATAGGATTTGGCAACAATACGAGCCATAGGCTTAAAGCAAAACAATCTTCATTGAGCTCAATTTGGCTCATGTCAGCGTCTTAACAACTCTCAACAACTGAATGTTGTCTACCTTACCTCTAATCAATCTGAACAAATATGATACCAGAAACAACTCTCTCCGCACTCGTAGCTCGTTATACCCCACCATACCCAATACGAACAAATTAGGATACATGAGAGGATAAAACGGATATACCCTATACTTGCTCAAATACACATACCTCGTATATTTGTTTTGAATTCGCTCCAACATAAGACTATATTTAGTGTGGTGCTCATGTGGAGCCCAGACGACTGCATTGCATTATATGTATTGTATGTCGACATAATTTGGCCGGGATATAAATAATAATAATAATAATAATAATCATTTATTTGCCAGAATATGGATATAAAAAGTTCGTAGTAGTTATAGGTTTTCCAGCATATTCTATCGCAATGCGACGTGCAAATATTAAGTCAATCTATTATCACACATACAATCAAATTAAAATTATGTCAAATTATACAAATGTCAAAGGTGACACTGACGTAAAATCAACGTTAATCATTTAATCAAGGACAGTATTAGGTTTCTTTTTTGTATCGAACTGTATCTTATGTGAGATCTTATGTATGACTAGCTGTTGCCCGCGACTTCGTCTACGTCAATTTCTGTTATTATGTTCGCTATTAATATCAATAAATTTTCCCGTTTTTGCAACATTTTTCACTGATGCTTCGCTCCTATTAGTTGCAGAGTGATGTTATATAGCCTAAAGCTTTCCTCGATAAATGGACTATCCAACACAAAAAGAATTTTTCAATTCGAACCAGTATTTCCGGAGATTAGCGCGTTCAAACAATCAAACAAACTCTTCAGCTTTATAATATTAGTATAGATATACAGGGTGAAATTTTAACCACCTTCCAAATTGTAATATATCAATCTACGAGACAAAAAACAAATGACGTATTTTTTCTTTTGGTATAGACTAGTACAAAAATGTCAAGATAAAGCACTTAGAAAATGTCCGCCAAATATCTAAAATTTTTGATACGGCCGCCTAGCAACACTTTTTTACGCAATGCACATCACATTCATTTAATACGATACTAATCATAAGTTTTTGATTCTCCCTTTACCTTAACAGGCCTACAACTGTAAAAATTTAAAACTATATTTCGAAAAATAATTTCGGGTGAAAAACTTTATTTACATTTTTTACTTCATAAATGGGCTCTAAATACGATACTGAAAGCCTACAAAAATTTTTGGAAAGTGGTTAAAATTTCACCCTGTATTGATGAAATAAATAAAAGCTATTTGACTTTAACAACTCGGTTTATTAATTAAAGAAATACTTAGGACAGAAAAAACGCACTGTAATCGCTGATAGAACGACCGCGAAGAAGGTGGCGCCGCCTGGAGAGAGAAATAGGAAGTTGTCTATTTTTTTAATTAAGGCTGTGGCCTGTTGTTGTCTATATTTCCAACATCCTCCCTTAGACAAATTCCCATCATGGACGAGCAAAACTGCAGCTTGTGGTGCGACGTGGCCTTTGTCAGTGTATCAGCAACCATTAGATCAGTAGGAACATAACATACTTGAATGGACCCACCAAGTATTTTGTCACGCACAAAGTGGTGCCTCACATCTATGTGCTTGGTCCTGGAATGATATGCGTCATTACCTGAAAGTTTAATTGAACTTTGATTATCACTATAAATTATCAGGGGATTTCCCTTTAAATGCTGCCAAATATCTTCTTGAAATTGTTTAAGCCATAAAGCTTCTTGTACACATGCCGATAGAGACATGTATTCTGCTTCAGTTGTGGAAAGAGCTACAGTAGGCTGACGTCTGGAGTTCCAGGAAATTGATCCTCCCTGAAACAGAAATATGTAGCCCGTGCATGATCGTCTATCATTCTCTGAATTGGCCCAATCAGCATCACAGTAACCAGAAGTCAATACTTCATCTGAATTTTGTTTAAAAGTAAGTCTATAATCCTGTGTACCCTTAAGGTACCTCATGACTCGCTTAAGTGCTAGCCAGTGCTGCATTTCAGGTTTATTGTTGTACCTGCTCAACAAATTAATAACATAGCATATGTCTGGTCGTGTTATTTGTGAAATGTAAAGAAGACATCCAATTGCCTCTTGATAAGGAATATCTTGTAGGATTTTACTTTCTTCTGTATTTCCTTGTAATTTTGTATTCAAATCTATAGGTGTTTTTGCAGGTTTGCATTCAGACATTCCAAATTTATTCAAAACTTCCTGAATGTATTTCTTTTGGTCTAAATAAATTATTCCCTTGTCTCTATCTCTTTCCACATGAATTCCTATGCAGTAACATAACTCTCCCAGATCTTTTATTTTAAATTTTTTATTTAGTTCATTTCTTACACTATCTCTTGAATTTTTATTGTTACTAAATAGGATTAAATCATCAACATATGTAGCAACAAACAATATATCTTTCTCGTCCACAATCTTATAATAAACACATGGATCTAAGTTTGATCGTTTGAGCCCCATACCTCTCAATATAGAATCTAGTTTTTTGTTCCATTGGCGACTCGCTTGTTTTAGGCCATATAGGGATTTTCGTAGTAAACATACGCGCTCTCCATCTTCATAATGAGGGGGTTGTAACATGTATATCTCTTCCTCGATATCCCCTTGAAGGAATGCTGAGACGGCGTCCATCTGTATAGTGTCTAAGTTGTATTTTGCTGCAAGTGCCATTAAATATCGTAGAGAGGAAAATCGTACCACAGGTGAGAAAACTTCATTGTAGTCAATACCCCTTCTTTGTGAACATCCTTTTACAACCAACCGTGCTTTGTATTTTACTACTTCACCCTTTTGGTTTGTTTTGACTTTGAAAACCCACTTACTTGGAATGGCATGCTTATTAGGTGGAAGAGTAGTCAGTTCCCATGTATTATTTTCCAGCAATGATTTGTACTCTTCATCCATAGCATCCTTCCATTTCTGAGCTTCATTGCTAGACAGAGCTTCTTCTACTGTTTGAGGATCTGTAATCTGTGCAACACACAAGAAATTGTTATTATTTCCACAGTTTTTCTTCTGGTGCGATCTCAATGTTATATTTCTTGAGAAAATCTCATCACTGTCGAACTCATCACTAGTATTAGGGTGATAAGTCTCATCATTATCATCTCTGTTCATGACACAACTGTCAAATGAATGATCATCAGAACTGCTCGGAGACATGATGCCACTAGTTGTCTCTTCATTCTCCTCATCATTATTGCTTAACTCTGAGTTAATATTTTGTGAACTTATAGGTATTGTAATGAGCTGAGGCGATGGAGTATGTACCTGGGACTCAGTTGCATAATTTTCAATAAAAACTACATCTCGGCTAATTACAGTCTGTTTTCTACAAGGATCATATAGTCGGTACCCTTTTGTATTCTCACAATAACCAGTAAATATGAGTTCCCTTGATTTTTTATCCCATTTCAAACGACTTTGTTTAGGTACGTGCACCATGGCCTTAGAGCCAAAAATCTTTAAATGAGCTATATTTGGTTTCTTACCGGACCATTTTTCATAAGGTGTTACCTCCTCAAGGACTCTTGTTGGAGACCGGTTGACTAAATAAGCCGCGGTAGCCACAGCCTCAGCCCAATAACTCTTGTCAAGTTTTGCATCAAACAGCATTGCTTTGGCTTTTTCCACAAGTGTTCTATTTCTTCGTTCAGCCAGACCATTTTGCTGTGGGGTGTATGGTGTAGTAGTTTGGTGCTTGATACCGGAACTTGCTAGAAATTTTAAGAATGTATTATTGCAATATTCTTTTCCATTGTCTGTTCTAAGTGTTTTGATTTTCATATTAGTTTCATTTTCGACTTCATTTTTAAATGTCTCAAATATAGTCTTTATATCCAACTTATTCTTCAGGAAGTATACAAATGTTTTTCGTGAATAATCATCTATAAAAGTTATGAAGTATCTTGCCCCACCAGCGGACAAGGTCTCCATCGGACCACATAGATCAGAATGTATCACTTCTAGCAAAGATTTTGCTCTAGAACCTGAGTGTGGAAATGGAAGTCGAGTCTGTTTTGCTTCACAGCATGGAATGCATACATTATTCTCAGAGCCTTTTGTTATTTTTATGCCTTCAGTACAAATCTCTAACTTTTTTACATCAGTCAAATTTAAATGAGCCATTCTCCTATGCCATGTACTAATGTCAGTATTGCTTTCATGAGTAAAAAGTGCACATGTATTGTCAGTACTAGTATTTAGTTTATACATGTTGTTAGACAATCTTGCCGTTGCAACAAGTTTGTTATTTGTATTGTATATAAAACAACCTGTATCAGTGAACTGCACTTTACAACCATTTTTTGTCAACTGACTGACTGACAATAGATTTGCACTCAGATCAGGAATAAGTAAAACGTCTATTACCTGTATTTGATGTACATCATTTCCTGTAACAGTTTGAATATCTACTTTACCTATCTGCTTCACAGAGACGGAGTCACTATTAGCCACCATTATCTCTTTGATCGGAGGTGGTTTACAGTCATATATCCACTTTGAGCATCTCGTCATGTGCATTGTTGCGCCTGAATCTATGTACCAGTCATCCCGACTCAATTTGCTATAGGCTGAAAAAATAGCTGAAAAAACATTATTTGTATTTTTCTTTGCAGTGCACTGAGATTTGTAGTGACCGTATTTGTTACAATTAAAACATCTAGGTCCTTTTCCTTTTGGCTTAGGCTGGCTATTCTGATTTTGATTGTTGTACTTATGTTTTGTATAGAACACTGATGACTCTGACACTTTTACTTCTTGTAAAAGTTTTGTTTTTATAAAATCCGATGATATATGAACTCCTGAGCTCTCAATTCCCATAATCATGGGTTTGTAGTGATCTGGTAGACCCGCAAGCATTAGAGTTCCTAACCACTCATCTTCTACAGTGAACCCAATGTTTCTCAACTTGTGCGCTGTGCTTATGATTTTATTAACATAATCCTCCACATTTGCACAACTATCCAGGGAAGTGTTTATAAGATCTCTGAGCAGGCCAACTTTTCTTGATAAGCCGGAGTCTTCGAATACTCTCTGTAGCTTTTCCCATACTTCTCGAGCCGTTTTGGCATTTTCAATATGAACATAATTTATGGGCTCAACTAACAAGATTATTTTTGACTTTGCCTTTAAATCCTTCTTGGCATCTATTGTAACGGTGCTTGGATCAACACACTCCCATAGTTCTTCGTGTTCTAAATAAGTTTTCACGGCAAACTTCCAAGTATTGTAATTGTCTCTTCCTAATAATTTTTCAATTTGGAGGTTATTCGAAGCCATGACGCGTGCCGGTTTTTTAAACTTTATTCTCGGTAATTAACAAATAGCTGCTAAAACTATACAGGTTGGTCTGGGCCCATAACCTGATGAAATAAATAAAAGCTATTTGACTTTAACAACTCGGTTTATTAATTAAAGAAATACTTAGGACAGAAAAAACGCACTGTAATCGCTGATAGAACGACCGCGAAGAAGGTGGCGCCGCCTGGAGAGAGAAATAGGAAGTTGTCTATTTTTTTAATTAAGGCTGTGGCCTGTTGTTGTCTATATTTCCAACATGTATATATAAAAATAATTGCACCATGTTTTTATCTGGTTGTTAACCCCGTTGGTCTAGTGGTTTGAATACCGGGCCAAGATCTCGGGGTCCCAGGTTCGATCTCCGGGTCGGGCAACAAAAAGTTTCCAATTTTCGAACGTTGCTCGGGTTTGTGATCACTGACCCGCATTTGGCAAGCGTGGTGATTATGCCAATTTCCATCATTGCAGTGGTAACTTGAATTTAATGAGGAGGAGGCCTTTTCCCTGCAGTGGGATGATTATAGGCCGTTACGTACGTATATTTTTATCTATTAATAGGTATTTGTTTCCTTTTTCACGTTATTTTTATTTATAAGATGTAAATAATTTTTAATTTTTTTGAAAGAAAAAAAATTCGCGCCTTTCCGCAGTGTCTCGGTGGCCTAATGGTATGGCGCCCGCCCGGCATGCGAGGAGATGCGGGTTCGAGTCCCGCCTGAGACAAAATTTTTAAGTTTATATACTGATATTATAAGTGCAATTAAGTTGCTAAAATATCAAATAAAGTATGTAAATATTGTATTTTTTTTTATGTTTATGTTAATTATTTTTGATTTAAATTAGTTAAGTAATCATACTACATTATTACATTTCATTGTCTTCTTTCTTATGGGTGCAAATAAAGGAGTCTGGTCAGAAGATAGGTGGCGCTGGTGTGCCGTTATTGTAAGACGTGATACAGATCGCTCGTCAAATTTTAATTGTAAAGCGTCAAAAGGCGGCAGTTATTGGATGCGAAGTTGCTTCAGTGTATTCCTCTGGAACGGAGCTGTTCAATAATAGAAGAATCGTAAAGTGAATATTTGTGTTGGTGCAATAAATGTGCAAAAAAGTGCTGTTTCGGTCGTCTCAGTGACCTAGATATTTGAATTGTGATTGTGCGCGGTAACGTTAAGGTATTTTTCAACTTGCAAATTAAGTCACCTGTGAATAAGACGCACAATTTCATAACTTACGTACTCGACCGGCCAGCTCATCGGCGCGCGAATCCACTTTTGCATCGAGCTAGCCCCAAACAAAGTGGGTTCGAATCCATAACTTTCAAACCAGTTTTTTACCTTTTTTTACGATCTACTATTTTATTATCTACATTCGCTTAGTAAAAAAAAAAAAGTTACACTCTAAAAAAAAAAATTTTTTTTTTTAATACATTTTACATTTTATTTTTCGGAATGTCGCCTGCAAAGTGCGGCGGTTGCCTAGAAAACATTATCGATCGACGTTTTTTAACTTGTAACAAGTGTGGGCTGAAATATGACTTGATTTGTGCGAACGTATCAGTGGAATGCTTCAGCAGCAGCATGAGCCTGGAGCAAAGAGCTGCTTGGATGTGTGTGGTATGTGTCAGTAGCCAGCCGAAGCGCGACAACACCAACACACCAGTGCGATGTGCTAGTTTGGTGTCTGGCGGCGAAAACATCACTTTGCGTCGTGAGGGTGGGCCCGGTCTGACTGAGCGGCTTGGTGAGGCTTCTTTTGCCCTGGAGGGTCTTAATACCACGGCCCTCAACGACACATTGGATCTCACAGATCAGCATGCCCTCTTCCTCGAATTGCGCCTCTTCAGGGAGGAGATGAGTTCTACTCGACGCCAAATTCAGATACTCAATGAAACTTTGTGTGGGTTGACTTTGAGGATTGTTAAGTGTGAAGAACATATTGCTCAGCTGACTACACGAACAGAAGTCCTTGAGAGGAAGGTGGAGCAGTCGATGGGTGGTGAGCATGCTGAAGAAAGTCTCCTTAAGTCCATAGAGCTGCTGAAAGCTGAACTTAATGATCGAGACCAGGAACTCCTGTCGAACGATATTGAGATTTCCTGTGTGCCTGAGGGCAAGAGCGAGAATCCGACCCACGTAGCAATCACACTGGCATCCAAACTTGGTGTGAAGCTAGCTGAGGAGGATGTGGTGAGTTGCACTCGTATTGGCATTCCACCTGTGCAACTGGAGGATGGCCCCGCTGCAGGGTCGCGACCCCGTATACTCGTCGTACGTCTGGCGCGTAGATCACTTCGGGACCAGCTGCTTCGGGCGGCCCGGGTGCGCTGGGGTGCCACTACCGATGGGACTGGCTTGCCCGGGCATTATAAATTTCTCTATTCTTTCCGGGCGCTTCCCAGCGCAGTGGAAAGAAGCGATTATTTCACCTCTTCCCAAGGTACGGAATCCTGAGGAACTTAGGGACCTGAGGCCTATAAGTATTTTGCCATTCTTGTCAAAACTACTGAAAAAGGCGGTGCATGGTCAGCTTAGTCGATACGTGGAGGATAATAACATCTTGCCTGCACACCAGTCTGGTTTCCGAAAGGGTCGAGGGACGACCACGGCCTTGCTTGATGTGGTCGATAATATTCTCGCTGAGCAAGATCTTGGTCGAGGCACTGTCCTGTCACTGCTTGATTTCTCCCGCGCATTCGACTGCATAAATTTGGATTTGCTCTTGGCTAAACTTAGATACTATGGTTTGGATGATTTTTCGGTGGGATGGTTTGCCTCATACCTTAGCAACCGTATGCAAACGGTAAGGTTGGTTAGTAGCAATGGCAGATATAGTTATTCAAGTAGATAACTTGTGTCTCGTGGTGTTCCACAGGGATCAGTTCTCGGACCGCTTCTGTTTATTCTTTACAGCGCTGACTTAATTCGGGTTATAAAGCACTGTAAGTACCATCTTTATGCTGATGACGTACAAATATATATATCGGATACCCCGGATAAGATACAGTTTGCAGCAGGGAGGATGAACGAAGATCTGGACAGGATCGCGAGGTGGTCCGGTAACAATGCCCTGGTCCTTAATCCAGCCAAGTCCAAGTTTCTGATTATTGGATCGGTGGTTCAGGTACAAAAAATGCTGCAAGTGAACCCAGTCATTCGTGTCTCAGGTAAAGCTGTGGAGCGTGTAGATGAAGCGAGAAATCTCGGTCTGGTCTTCGATAGCCACTTGAGATTCGAGTCTCACATACTGGGTTTAGTACGGAGTTGCATGTACCGCCTGAGCGTATTATACAAGATACGTAACCTTTTTTCTGTGGGGTCGCGTATCACGCTTTGTGAGAACTTAATACTTTCGAGGCTAAATTATGGTGACATCGTTTTTGGCTCTCGGCTGTTGTTAAGAACGCGGAGACTGTTGCAGCGTGTGCAGAATGGCTGCTGTAGATTTTGCTTCGATATTCCAGCTCGAAGTCACATTACACCCTACCTATCCGAAGCATCTATGCTCAACATCAAGGCGAGAACGCGTCTTCACTTGGCCTGTCTTTTATTTGACGTCCTAAAATATAAGGAGCCGGACTATCTTTTTCAAAAGTTTAAAACCACACCATTTCATGAACGTTACGGAACCAGGAGCGTTCGCACCCAGTTGACGGCGGGTAGACACCGCACGGTGGCCTTCAGGGGCAGCTTCCGCTTCAGTGCAACGAAATGCTGGAATGATTTACCACCTCCCTTCAGGAAAATAAAAACAAAAATTACATTTAAAAAGAAGTTAAAAGCATACCTACTAGAATTACAAAAGTTATGTATTCCGGATGCGTTCTCTGAATGGCGGTTGCTCTCCCTTACCGATTGAGTGTTGATCGCTGCCGTTATATCACTTCTCTTCGATCCTTGCCGTTTTTCTATGTTTGTATGTATACTTGTTACTTTCACAACAATATCTCGCAAATAATCGTATTTATGTATGTATTTCATTCTTGTTCATATATATAAATATTTTTAATATTACATTCCTTTAACACATACCTTACACACACATTACACATACTTCTGTTTTTGGTGTTTGCAATTTTAATTTGATGTTTTTCTTAATTATTTTTTTTAATGTATCAGCGCAACCTCTGGGTGACGGCTGAAAATCAGTGTTTCCGCCTTGGGGTGGAAACTTATGCTGAGCCTTGACCCATGTTTGCTGCAGCAAACACTGTTGACAAATGTCTGTTTTAATTATTGTGTTTGTACTGTTTTGTTTGTTGTTACAATATTTTGGTGTACTTACCTGTGCTTTATGTTAATTGTGTTTACTGTGGCAAAATAAATAAACGATTTCTTATCTTATCTTATCTTAAGATGTGCAGTACCGTCTTTTCTTCACTGTCAAATGCAATTGAGAAATCTTCCTCTTGTAGCCTGATTATATACACGGTGCATTTTCAACCGTCTGTAAAACGAAACCCACGTTATATGACCATTATATATAACATCATGGCAGTGTTATTTAATTTATTAATAAAAAATAATTTAGGTAAAAAATTTAGTATTGATTCAGACTTTTAATTTTGTAACACGCTGTGACGCGCACAGACATACTATTTTGCTGCGGCGGAATCCCTGATGAATGAACCATACAAAGCCATCCGTTCGCGTCGCAGCGGGCTTCAAAATAAATAGCTTAACCAATTTTTTACATTCTACAAAAATAAACATAAAAAAAATTTAAAGAACACTGTCAAGATGTTATACAAAATGGTTACATACAGTTTTCGGGTTTCGTTTTACAGGTTGAAAATACACCGTGTATAAGCTAGCGAAGGTGATGAAACGTTTTATTAAGAAAAAATATACTGGACTGCACCAAAACATTTTAATATCCGAAAATTTTGAATGATCTCTGCAGCATAATCGGAAACGTGTTCTAAGCATTAAAAGTCTGCTAACGCTGTAAACTTTTTTTTTTCAAATACTTATTTTCCCTTTCGAAGCTGGGGCAGGCTGCCAGTTTAAAAATATACTTGGGACCTTAATTTATTGCTTCACATACCATTTTTTCATTGTACGTTGTATTTTCATGGCGGAACGGAAATGAATTCTTTCGTGTAGGTTGCAATAATGAATGGAGATATTAAATGGAAGGGAAAAGGTCGGAAATAATATACTAAGATTTATAAATCACAATAACGTGTTAGCTGCTATATTTCTGGCTAAGTACTATACTGGTGTGAAAGAAGCGTGGATCAGGGTGGTATGCAAAGCCGTATTGTTGGAGAAAAATACTTTTTAACAAGTTAAGCAAAAAACACATCATCATCATCATTATCATCATCATCATCAGCCTATCGCAGTTCCCTGCTGGACATAGGCCTCTCCAGTTGCACGCCACTTAGGTCGATCATCGGCGTCTCGAATCCAGATCCTGCCAGTCATCTTGCCAAGCAAAAAATACAATTGCACGTAAAGGTAGCGGCCTTAATCACCCCACTGCAGTTACCCTGCAGGGTAAAGGCCTCCATCATTAATGGATAGAGGCATAATCACCACGCTTGCCAAATGCGGGTTGGTGATTACAAACCCAAGCAATGTATGAAAATTCAAAACTTTTTGTTGCCCGAACCGGGGATCGTATCCGGAGCATCCCGATACATGGCACACTTTTTGTAAACATTTGAAAAAGAAGCTAACAAAGTGACCGATTCTTGCGCTGCTTTTTCTCGGCACAAGCCCAAACTGGCTCCGAAGCAGTAGCTTAGTAAGTTTAAATATTGGGCCGTGTAAAAGCGCCTCCTGGGGACTGATTGCAGAAGTCAAACTGATTTTACTGATGTTAATTTAGGTTTAAATTGGGTGCGAAATTTTTTTCAGTAGTCCACTGGAGGTTGGCATCTTCTCAAGTTTTTTCACAAACCTCTTTGCCTCGTACAAGAATGATAAATCAAAAGGGAATCCCGTTTCCCCCCTAAAAATACTTTCGCGACAGATAAAAGCCATAAGGGCTAATCTTGCAACACAAATAAAAACGTCGCGCAATTTCATATCGGAAAATACAGGGTTACTATGATAAATATCGACACGTGAAAATGTCGTCGTAAAACTAGAAAATAGTGAATTCCAGAGTGTTTTTGGCAGTAACATATCTTTACGATCGGTGGCGGTCAGGTTCTATAACATTGGACGTTATGTAGATGTAAATATAAAGTTTACGGTATGTCTGTGTGTATTTAGGTCTACGTTGTTTATGGGTTTGGTTTTTGGTGTGACATAGTGGAAGGTTTAGATGTTATATTAGGGGTTAAAGTATGAAATTGCCGTTTTGTATGGACGAAATCGAGAAGTCATTTTTCCATACTAACAATTTTTTAGTTTTTTTAAAAACGCCTGAACCGTTTTCGATGCAATTAAAGGTGAAAGTTAGGTGGTTATAAAGCTACGCATTATAGTAATTTAAATTTCTGAAAATCAAAATATATAATACAAATATACTTAATTGAAGCAAGAAGGTCAGCTGACACATTGTAAGGGGTCTTTTCAACGACTTCCTTTAAAGTAATAGGCACTAGTATTGCATTTTTTTTTAGTCAAACGTTACTTTATTAGTTTTTGGTACAATACAAAAAGAATTACGAAATAATACGATTATACTTAAGAGCTATAAACAAAATAAAAAGTGGGAAAATAATCGGCAATTTCATACTTTAACCCCTAATACACCGTGAAATTTTAGTGGTTGTTTTCCCGCAACAGAACGATTTACCTTTAGTAGCACAATCGAATCGTGCGAGTTATGTTTTGAAAATAAAGATATCGTTGTTCTCAACTAATCAAAAAAAAAACATTAACTCAAAAGCGTGAGATACGATAGTATCTTTACAAAATGTGACGTGTTTGGGTACGGCTTGCCGCGCGAAATCAATGTTCAAAGCAAAAGAAGCTCTACGCACTAAGTAATACAGCATAAACTGCACCGCGCGAGGGGCAATGACCCCGGCCGGTGATCGGCTGCGGCGCGGCTGGTACCATTGGTTCGAGGTTGCTTTCGAGTTTCGTTTATCACAATCGTGAAACTGCAATTTTTTATTTAAATAAAATAAACTGCACAAATCTATTGTACTACTAAGACAGAATCATTTTACTGCGGGAAAACAACCACTAAAATTTCACGGTGTATACTGATTTATACTATTTAATGTTATATTTCCAAAATGGTTGCGTTAAGGCTGGATCTTGGCTTTTGAAATAGTTTAGTGCAACGTAAACCGAATAGGTTAGATATTTTATCCATTTGGATTTGATATTTGGTATACTGACTTCATAATCATCATGATAGATGGACAAATTATATACCTCATTGCACTAAGCACAAGGAATGAAAACATTACAAAAATACAATAAGTTGGTAACGAGTATCTCCAAAACGATTTTGCTATGATAGCTTAACCTGGTATATGGATTAGAATAGAATAGAATACGTTTATTTGGCAATTCGAAATTGGATTAAATTTACAAAAAATAATAAAAATGTGCCAAAAAGGCCACAACAGCCGAAAGCATACTGCGACGCTGATTTTCAGTGGTTGACGATGAGAGTCTGAAAATCTTTTTCTAGCAGTACTCTTTTGGTGTACCCGACAAGAAAGGGTGGTGTTACTATTTTAACCATCCAAAGCTATCATCATCATCATCAGCCTATTGCAGTCCACTGCTGGACATAGGCCTCTCCAAATGCACGCCACTTAGATCGATCCTCGGCTTCTCGCATCCAGCTCCTGCCAGCCACCCTGCGCAAATCATCACTCCACCTGGCCTGAGGGCGTCCTACATTACGTTACCAAAGCTATGGTTTACCTATAAATATTGCTAGCCATTACAGGTAGCCATAATGGCAAAGCACGCGCCGGACATCCATTGCGGTGGTCGTAACAACCAAATGCCCCATTTACATTGAACTACAAACTTTGTCAAAGTGTTGTGCTTTTATCGATTTTTTATCGAAAATTATTCAATTATTCAATAGAACTAAATAACTGTGTTTCTACTTTGGTTCCTTGAAATAACAGAAACAGTATAGAGTTAGTTATTTCGAGATTTCTACCATGTACCTTGTTTTTTATGAGTTTCCGATATTTCGGCACTGTTGCAAGCGCCATGATCGCGGAAGAACTAACTCTTACGATAGTGACCATGAAAGTTTAAAACAGTATAGAAACAGTATACATTGAAATGAAAGATAATTTAACTTTAACTTTAACCAACAAACGCGAGTTAAATTTAAGTTACGCGAGTTACGCGAGTAGTTTGAAAAAATTTGTAAATTTACATTTTACTTTAATGAACTAACCCCTTTTAAAATGGTAGGAGAATGAAGGCGACTTCGTACGTGTGGATCAGCAGCATAAAATTATAAACTACTTATGTTTGTGAAAAAATTATTTTAGCCGGACGCCGTGATTAAGTGAAAAACATGGAACTAAACTTTTGCATTTATAATAATTATTATTAGTAACCGATTACTTGTTCTGTGATAACAACCAAGAAGATGAAGAAATTGCTTTATTTTAAGATGATAATTTAATCGATTTAAATCAAAATCTAACCCATCCCCGAAACTTGCGACCTATTTTTACTTGCTAAATTGTCTGTTATTAAATTAAGACTAAAAATCTAATAATTTTTTTAAGTGTAATTGTCTATTGATTCACTAAATCGGATATTACGGTATTCTGAGTAACAGAAAATCAGAAATAAATTAAATAATTATCCCCAGATTTCCTCGCCCAGCTTTGCTAATATGTAAAACTCTCTGCCACTATATCAAATTATTATTTTCACTTCTCACTGCGTTCAATATTGCCTTCCACTTCTATTTTGTGATACAGCTTGAATTTCCTGTGACACTTCGCAATTGCGTCATGAAATGTAATGTGGCATTTAAAAGCGAAAAGTAAGAGATACTAAAGTGAATTCCTGGGTTCTAGTATGACAATTACAGGTAGTGGGTGTGTGTGCATAACGGATATTCTCAGTAATTTGAAATAATATCTGTTTTAGTTTTCCTGGCTCACAATAGAATCTTCTTCGTGAATGGTTATATTACTTTATGAAATAACATTTTAATTCGATTGCTATGCGCTGTTCTTAAAGTCAGAGTATAGCAAAGTAAAGTAACTGCCTAATAATCATCATACTGCAGAGCAAAGGCTTCCATCATTGAATTCAAGTTACCACAGCATTGTTGGGTACTGGTTTAATTACCACGCTTGCCAAATGCGGGTTGTTGATCACAAACCCGAGCAAAGTTCGAATATTCGAAATTCTAATTGCCCGACCCGGGGTTATTCAGTCAGAATATGCGTGACCATAACTCTAGAATCCTCTAGTATCTAGTCAAACGTTTTTATAAGATATTTGTTTTATGATAATAATATTACATTTTACAGCTTTGGGTGAGAACGAACCAAAGTCCTTTTATGCGGATGTTTAATTTAATTGATGAATATAAATGACATAATTATGATAAAAACTCGGAAAGATGTTGTTCGTATTCACACATAAAATAAGATCTGTTTATCATTCAGAGACTTTTTGTTTTTCCATAAATCAACTGCTATTGTGACACAATGCATACATAAAATATTCGTTTAAAATAAAACAAAGTTACAAAACTAAATTCGCGCCAACGGAAAGTCACAAATATCATTTTTTTGCGGCGAACACTTTAAAAAGCGTGTTCAAGTTGCACCGCGACATAGGCACAAAAGAAGGAAATAAAAGAAAACTCGACCGTCCTGCGAGGCAAGATAACGTCAATTAGGCAAGACGTATGGCCTTTTCGTAGTTTTACCGCAACATACGCGGGCGTAGCGCATTTACAAAACACATACACAAGAATGCATTCTGAGCGATTGGGGCAAGAAACTTTCTAGCAGTTTTCTGCAACCGAATCTAAGTAGGCCAACGCTCTGCTTTTAAACTTTATTTTCGACTAACAATAAAAAGGAGAAAATCTTAATTTAACACGTTATTTTGAGGACAACGTTTAGGCACAGTACAGGAAAGTGTATAAAGCAATCTATCGACTTTATTTGCCCAAAAATTTAAACAATCTTTTGGCGCAGTACCGATCTACGATCCTTAGGAGAGGCCTAAGGCCAGTGGGTCTAGCACAAAGAACTATCGAATTCGAATCGTTTGCGTGTTCGTATCGCCATCGAAATATTTAGAATGAAAACTTAAACAGCGCTCGCGCGGTCAAAACAAGAACTACAAAACAAAGCACGAACTTTGTGTCGTTTGCTTTCGATACGCAAACGATTCGAAGTCGATAGTTTTTTGTGCTAGAGGCACAGGTGTGGGTGTTTTGTCGCTTTGATGATGATGGTGGTAGTTTGAATAAGGTTAAATTGATTTGTTACGCAGCGCCAAGCTGCACTTATGCATTTTTGTTAGTTTTTCATGTGCTAGCAATCGTTTTTGTGCTTTTTCTGGATCCCAAAGTCAAAGCCGCTTTAAGCAATTGCTTACGAGTAATTTGCTCGTCTAACATTTTTGGGTAGGTTCAGTAATTTTGCAGCTGTATTCGTTTATAAGCCAATAGGAAAACAAGCGGTAATGCTAATGAGAAAAGCATGAAAAAATATTTTCAATGACAACACCAAACTCTCATCGACATGCAACGCCATCTCTTATCGGTTTTAGGAACTAGAAACTTGCTTTAACAGGGCTGAGCGTAAACATTATGTGTTTAGCAAATCCGCAATCGGATTCGGTTATATAGATCGTCGGATTTGTGGGCATTATATTGGGATCTCGTTAACCCGGTTTTATGGGGTCTCGGTCGCTGGGAGCTGGACAACGACCTTGATGCCATCTTGTGTTGTATCAACAGTCTTATGAGATATAACGATTGTGTAAATATTTACGATTACCAACTGACGAAAGAAGTAACCAATTATTGTTTGTTTGGCCGATGACAAAAGTCGATAGGGATCAGGGCCTATTGCAAAAATGATTCAGTTTTCAAGTTATTTAACGATACTTGCCCATTTTAATAATAAGTTGAAAATCTAACGACTGATGAATTATAAAATAATAATTGAAAAAAAAATGTAAAAGCCTATAATCATCCCACTGCAGGGAAAAGGCCTCCATCATTGAATTCAAGTTACCACTGCAATAAAGGGAACTGGCATAATCACCACGCTTGCCTTATGCCGGTTGGTGATCACAAACCCGAGCAACGTTCGAAAATTCGAAACATTTTTTGCCCAACCCAGGGATCGAACCTGGGACCCCGAGATCTTGGCCCGGTATTTAAATCATTAGCTAGACCAACGGGGCGTACAATAGTAAAAGTACCTGAAAAGTCAGAAAAATAAGTTTTCTGCAGCAAGCGCTTTTACACGTCTCAATATTTTATTTCAACACTGCTTCAGGGCAAATTCTGGGCTAATATTAATGCCTAGAAGAAGCAGCGCAAGAAGGCGCCAAAAGGAGATATTTTCCATAATTGCCATGTTTGGCAGGCGGGTTGGCCACATTGTAAAGAAATGACGCTGCTTCCTATCATCTTCTTTCGGTACTCCTTTAGTTGCCTTTTACGACGGGGTAGGTATTCTTTTACAAACTCTTACGAAACGTCAGATTATTTGTTTCATTATGCATTTATCAGTTAGCTTAGCATTAATTACTTTCTTCACCTATTGTCTTTTTTTTTTGTTGTGTATTATATTTGTATTATTTTTTATTCTATTCTCTATTCTGTTCCACGAAAGAGGCGAATCCTGTCTATACTTCTAACGTATTCAAGTGTCTACCATATTTGCACTCCGAACACAAAAGGCCGTTATATAAGAGGGAGGCCTCTTTGGCTGACCCTCCACGTAGTTTGGAGATCGGTCAACTTTGGTCTGTCCCCTACCATCAAAACCTATTTAGCTGACGAAAAAAAAGGCAGTTTTTGTTTCGTGCGTCCGACGAACAAAAAGAAACTAGTCTCCACTCGATACGTATATTCTTTTATATGACTGCGCATGCATTTTTACCAGGTGAATTGATTTCGATGATTTATCCAATAGAGTGTAACTCAATGTTAGTCCCAAGATTATTTTATCCCAAAGGGTGAGAAAATAGGGTTCACAAGTTACAAAAATTTTAATAAAATCATCTTATAATAATGTTCCCAACGAAAAAGTGAGATAAGCCATAAATTTAGTTCGGTGCCAAACAAGAACTTACACTGACAATGAATTATTAAGTTAGTAATTATTTTGCAAAAAGGATTTGTAGTTTCATCTCTTTTAAGGATACTTTATTTGATATTTTAGCAACTTAATTGCACTTATAATATCAGTATATAAAACTTGAAAAATTTAAAAAAAAAAAAAAAAAAAGTCGAGTCCCGCCTGAGACAAAAAAAATTTTTCAAGTTTATATACTGATCTTTTAGGGATTCCTTTGCTTAATCTCAACCCTGTATGTCCGTAGTAGGGGCTTTCTCAAATTTTCTCTCAAGAACATGTTGACCGAGCTCAGACCATGTGATCCCATCTTCAGGGTTGAAGTAGTGCCTATAATATTGTTAACACAGGATAGCCTTTAAGTAAAACAATGCCGTAGCAGAAATTACTTGCATTATGGCGTTTACAAACAACAACAACAAAAAACTTTTTATCTACTTTTAATTACTTTTATAAGCTCCGTCGATTTAGTTTTAGGTTTCCTACCCTAAAAGGAAGAAACAGAACCCTTGTAAGATCACATTGTTGTTCTTTTATCCGCCCGTCCATCTGTCTGTCAATCTGGAAAACGCGTTAGGTATTTCGATCGAGTTGAAATTAAAACCATTATTAACTTAAATGTACAGTCTCTTACGGCCGGTTCCAATAACCTATCTATCTTCAGTTTGGCATATCGGAGATAGGAAACAGTTTCTATCTCTGTTTTTGCCGTCCAGAGAAACAAAGACAGAAGTTGTTTTCTATCTCCGATATGCCAAAACTGAAGATAGATGGGTTATTGGAAATGGCCGTTAGTTAACGAAAAAACGATAAGGCTATTTATAATCTGTAAACTATTCACTTGTACAGACAACAGCACGTCAACCTACGATAAAACGTCAAATTTTCTCAATTGTTGGACTTAAAGTTGAAAATCAATTCAATGACCTTTAACTTTTTGGGTAGGTTGACCTTCCGTTGCTGTACAAAAATCTTAGAAAATAACATTATTTAAACAACCAACTTTAAATAAATATTAAAGATTAGTCAATCATTGAGGTTAAGTACGTCGGTACTATTCGCATAATAATAATAATATTGTTTATTTAATAATTAAAAAAATAAGTAAAAGTAAAATACATTAAAAAAAGAAAGAAAGAAAGAAATAAAACAAAATTAATTAATTAAAAAATAACAAATAAATAAAAGAAAATAAAAAATCAAATAATAATAAAATACATTAAAATAATAAGTAAATATTAAATAAAATTAAAAAAAATTAAAAAACCTATTAATAAATAGCAAATTAATAGACTAAAATAATCAAAATGACTTGAATAGTTATTGCTAAGATAGAATGAACAGGCGCCTTTTTACAAAAGTTTTAATAAAATTGCAATTCCTAGCCAAAATATGCAAAATTGATATTAGTGACTTATGTTATTATGTTAAATACTTATTATACATTTGTTTAATATGCTAATAAAGTACGTGCTGTAATGGTAAAGTGAAATTGGTCTGCTGGAAAGCGTCACACCATAATTTGTACCTACAAAGTACCGAACCCCCGGTAGGTAAGCCTGACTTACAATTGTATGTTTTTTATTGTTTAAGTAACAATACCAGTAGCTACTATGTACACAACATCCTTCAGAAAAAGTCTCAAAGACACATCCATTAAGAGTGATGACATTCCCGCATTTCCGCAAAGCTGTACGTACGGCTTCCGTCACCGAGTGTCCTGGGACCCTGCGGCTTCCGGTAGGCTTTTAGCAATCTTTCTACGAGTTGTCTATGCCACAGCGCGTACATAACCAGCCAGTATTTAACACTTCAGTTATTGTTAATGTCAAATGTCAACTCATTTATGTTGCATGACACAAAATTATTTTTTCTCATATTTTTTGGTAAACATAACATAAAAGGGGCTGACACTAGCCCACTCTTGTACCGAAGCAGTGATAGGTTAAAATATTGGGACGTGTAAAAGTGCGTCTAGGGGCCTATTTGCAGAAAAAAAACTGATTTTACTTATCCGTACCTATAGATTAGTACCATAGTATCCCACGGGAGCAAAAGGGGAGGATTTATAAGGATTTAAGATTGTTAGTTTATCCAGACGTTTTTGTAAAAGTACAAAGATACATTTACGGAATAACCCGCGTTTATTAGGACTTTAGATGTATTTTTTATCAACACTTAACAGTGTTCGTGGTCATGGGTGCAGACAAAGACGCCGCACCCCAGTTGCTTATAGGAACGGTCGCCATTGGCCAAGAAAGTGAGTTCATTTATTTATTTAAACCTTAAGTCTAATTTGTAAAATTTACAAATACAAAGTATTCAAAGGGCCTGAACTAGGATTCCCTGTATTTCAGGCATAGTCTAAAAGTTTTTTAATAAGTAAATCAAATGAATTATATAATTAAATAAGTACATGGCGTGTCAGTAAAATAGCGATAAGGCATGCACTCATGGACTCGTTACCTTTTTAACAATGAAAGAGATGCACAGCTATGACTTATATAAAGTAAGTATTAGTGGATGTCAAAATATTTTTTTAAAGTGAAAATCAACCCTTTTTTTATATGAGGTATGAATGATTTACAACCTTAGGGACCACCTTTTTGGCTGACCATATTATTTTTTATATTCTGTCAAGCTTGTATAAAATATGACACATTGTAGAGATGTTGTTGCTTATTATTCTGAGCTATGTCGTTAGTACGAACAAGAGACGGATATCCGGTCTTCACGGCGCCTTCAGTAACCGCTGATGATACGCTGAGGGAAATATATATATGAATGAATATATTAAAACAGTCATATTTATTGCATTGTGGTGCATTTGTTTCGTGTTGTGCCTACAATAGAGTCACCCCTAGTTGACCTACGTAATTTGTTAGAGGTGTCCAAAGGAGAACAACTTGTTGTTAGCAAAGTTTTATTGCTATTCATTATATTTTAAACGCCCCGTTGGTCTAGTGGTTTAAATACCGGGCCAAGATCTCGGGGTCCCAGGTTCGATCCCCGGGTCGGGCAACAAAAAGTTTCGAATTTTCGAACGTTGCTCGGGTATGTGATCACCAACCCGCATTAGGTAAGCGTGGTGATTATGCCAGTTCCTATCATTGCTGTGGTAACTTGAATTCAATGATGGAGGCCTTTTCCCTGCAGTTGGATGATTATAGGCTGTTAATTTTACTTTACATTACTTTTAAGTTACAATAATACTTAGTGTAGTTGATAATGGAAGTAGTTCTAACATTAAGTGGTTCTGACCAATGTCATCAACATACGAAGGGTGTCCACCGTTTACCATCCTTTACCAGAAATTGATAACTATTGCTACTAACCTGGACAAGTTAGTAATTGTTACCAACTTATGTACCAGGGATGTTTTAGTGCTTCGTAACCGTAGGTAACCGAAATTATGGGATATCCGAAATAAAACAATAAAACCGAATCCAATGTATGGGCTTCGAATGGGGGCGGAGTTATATGATACGTTAGGACAGATTTTTCCGGAGAAGCAGACAACAAATTACTTGTTATTGTGACTGATTGATGTAGTGTGCTGCCAGTACATTAGAAAAATACCACCCCTTCTGTACGTATGGGTGTCATAACACTCCCCCCCTTCCCCCCACACTCACACATCTTATCATTTATCTATAATTATTGTTCAATTTGGCTTAACGGATGTTCTCAAAATAAAACTTTTTAATAAAATGTAAATCCAATGTTGGCTCTTTGTAAATACTAAACAATTTTTTTGTTACTTTATTTTTTAAGAGCTGTGGATTTTTAGCCAAATAAATAAAAATAATTATAAGAGGCAACTAAAGGAGTCTGCCAGCAACTGCATCTTCGCGTCTTTTCTCTCCGCTATTGACTAATATAGAGCTGACAGATGAAGGTGGGCATCAGTATCATCTCTCCAGACTATTACGGTCTGGACCCAGCCTGCCTGTCAAGCGTGGATTGTGGTTAAATCCTCTGTTGGGAGAGTCCCGTGTCCAGAAGTAGACTGATATAAGGTGATGATGATGATGACTTTAAAAGTAAAGTAACAGCCTATAATTGTCCCACTGCAGGGAACAGGCCTCCATCATCAAATTCAAGTTACCGCAGCAATAATGGGTGATGATTATAAATAATGCAGTGTTAAATAGTTTCGAAGATATTAAGTCAGAATAGGTATTTGTGTTTTAAATTTTAAAGCTTCCTTAATATTCGAATATTCTTAACCGATGATTGTTTTTTTTTGTTAATTCGTATCTGTAAACAAAACCGTAAAAAAGACCCGCATTTGGCAAGCGTGGTGATTATACCAGTACCCATCATTGCTGTGGCAACTTGAATTTAATGATGAAGGCCTTTTCCCTGTAGTGGGATGATTATAGGCTGTTACTTACCATATCCGAAATCATACATCCATCACATCCCTAGTATACATCTGCCGAAACGAGACGCGATCTTGTCACATGTAAACATAATACAAACCACCGTAAATATCATTAACGTAGTAATTGACAGCCATTCTAGAACTTAGGCACGAACCCAGGCTCAAATTTGAGTCTATAGACAAACGGATTTGATTGTTTGTCATGAAAATCATGTCTGACGCTTGAGACTGTAACGAAGTTTAGAGGGTTTAATTATGATGTGCTAGTCAGATGATTTTGGTTGTTTGGTGGTTTGCCAAAAATTGCCACTGGTGTCATAGATAGCCCAGAACTGTTATCGAAAATATCATAAAACACCAACATGCTCAGGTTCCGATCACGCCCAATACTTCATGTACCCCTAGCCCATTCAAACTACAGACAGAATGCATTTCTGATCCGTAGTTTTAGAAGTTTTTCCGAAGTAACTAACGACATTGACCTGTTCTTTACAAGCACTACTTCTATCAAGCGCTTAATGACTAAATCATATTTTGAGATTCTCAAGCTTCGTAGATAGATTGGACTAATATTCCTTAGATATTTTGTTATTTTTTGTATTGTGAGATTATTTTTTCTATCTTTTGGATTGTAGTTGCCTCAATCGGACCTTATCTTGTTATCTGTCTACTCATATGTGGAGATTTATTATTAGTATCGATGTTAAGTATTATGTTATTTGGATATAGTGATTATTAAAACTGTAAATCTTCCAAAGAATAAATAAATAAATAAATAAATAAATAATTTTAACATTTCGAAAAACAAAGACAGAATAATAACTATAGTTCTCAATTTAATCACCAACGAGTTTATTAATTGTGGGTTAGAACATAAATGTTTAATAAACTTAAAGAGATAAAACAATAAATTTTGCGACTTTTTTTTTATTACTTTACAAAAATCCACAGCTCTTAAAAAATAATGTTACATAAACTTTGTTTAGTTGTTACAAATAGGCAACATTGGATTTACATTTTATTAAAAAGTAATATTTAGAGAACGTCCGTTAAGCCTACCTACGAGTAGTACATTACTTACAGATAAATGACAAGGTGTGTGTGTGTGTGTGTGTGTGTGTGTGTGTGTGTGTGTGTGTGTGTGTGTGTGTGTGTGTGTGTGTGTGTGTGCACGTACACCACCATGTGTGCTTAGTGCGCGTCTCATGCTTCTATCTCACTAAAAATACCCAAAATGCCCCTCTTAAACGAATGTTTACTTAAGTAGAAAGGGTCCACTGAACAAAAGCGTTTATTATATGATCTCAGTGTGCGACATACAATTGAATTATGTGCATAATTAGTTTTGGTATTAGGGACATGGAATAAGGTGCATGCCGTGTGTCTGGTGCGATATGAAGGAGTATTAAAGTTTAAGAACAGTGATACAAGGTCAGTCGAGTCTATAGATCCACAACATACATCATACAGAAATGACATGTCCAAAAGTGTACGTCTATTCTCAAGAGACACCAATCCGTGATAGTTACATGAATCCTTGTAGTCATTGATGTATTTATTTGTTCTGTAGTTTAAGAGTTTAGTAAATTTTTTTTGTATTGTTTCTATATTTTGTATATATGTTACATATTGGGGATTCCAAACAACACTGCAGTACTCGAGTACACTTCGCACATATGCATAGTAAAGCATCTTTAAACATCGTGTGTCTGAGAAGGGTTTGCTGGTACGAAGAATAAACCCTAGATTTCTAAAAGCTTTATTAACAGCAGCGGTTATGTGATCTGAAAAAGGTAATTTAGAGTCAAGAATAATTCCAAGGTCCCTCGTCATATTTTCACGCTTTAGTATATCATGATTGAGATTATTACTAAGACACACACGAAACCGGTTTTATTATTTCATCTCTTTTACTAACGAAGAACACAAGATTTAGGTCCCTAAAGTCCGATCCTTTTTGGGGTTCCGCACCTCCAGGGAAAAACGGAACCCATATAAAATCACTTTGCTGTCTGTGTAGTCAGGTCAGCGTCCGGTTTCCTGAATGTATAATACTAAGCGTATTTTCATGATCATACCACATTAGTCAAATACTGGACATGTGCCGTTTCAAAATTGGGATTTCGGCACTATCGCCACGCTTGGCAGGCTACTTGGCGATCGCAGCCTGGATAGAAGATGGTCTTCTTTTGTCAGCTTTATACTACGTCCAAAGAAGCAGTACTTGCTACACGGCCAGGGGCCTAATTCGCGTAACCGAATCGCAGTTTGATCGTGATTGAATTGGACGATTTTGACATTTAGCCCATACTAGAACTGTCAAAAACCGGTCGTTCAATTACGATTGTGATACGATTTGGTTACGCGAATTAGGGGCCTGGCCATTTATAATGACTCTGTCAAGTTTCATATTAGTAATGTTTGTATTTAACTTTTTGCAGCAATCATCCCTAATGTTCGTACCGTAAAAGGTAGAATTTCCTATCCATGTTCCATGGGACCCAAACTTTGAGTTATATCAAACGGATCAAACAACTCATTAAAAAGTTATACGTGGTAAACAGTACACTGACTTGTAAAAGCTTAATTTTTTTTTATCGAATGAAACTTATGGTGTTAATTAAATATAGATTAGCACCACCTGTGAAAGTAGTAATAGGCGACTGAATAAGTACCTACTGCCAAAGAAGACTGGTAGCAGCAAATTCTTTACACTATTGACCATGTTTAGATCGCCAAACCCGCCAAGCGTGGCAATTTTGGCGAAATCCTTCTTCTGAAGAAGCCTATGTCCTGCAGTAGACTGGTTTTAATTTTAAACACTTTATTTGATACTAGCTGATGCCCGCGACTTCGTTTGTTTGGAGTTTTAAATTAAAAACTATGAATTAAAATTATCCCAAGGGAACCGTACCTTTTCCCGGGATAAAAAGTAGCCTACATATTTTTCCAGTCAGTAAACTTACACCGTGCCAAATTTCACTCTGATCCGTTAAGTCGTTTTAGCGTGAAAGAGTAACGAACATCCATAAATTCTCACAAGCTTTCCCGTGTATAATATTAGTAGGATTTACCTAAGCAACTTCATTGCAATTATACCTTGAAAAATTATGTATCAGGCGGGACTCGAACCAGTATCTCTGCGCCCGGTATGCATGGAGATGCCGGTTCGAGTCCCACCTAAGACATTATATTTCAAGTTTAAATACTAATGTTAAACATTTTGTAGACGTTGCACGGCTGTTGCTTTGATACGAGTACTTCTATTCTCTCTTGATAACATACTGTCAGTACAAACCGTCTTCTTCAGGGATAATAAAAGTAAAGTAACAGCCTATAACCATCCCACTGCAGGGAAAAGGCCTCCATCATTGAATTCATGTTACCACAATGCAATGATGGGTACTGGCATAATCATAAAAAGTTTTGAATTTTCGAACATTGCCCAAGATTGTGATCACCAACCCGCATTTGGCAACCGTGGTG
Organism: Anania crocealis; assembly: GCA_949315895.1. Lineage (NCBI taxonomy): Eukaryota > Metazoa > Arthropoda > Insecta > Lepidoptera > Crambidae > Anania > Anania crocealis. The sequence goes on along the minus strand of OX438873.1, from coordinate 8,345,500 downwards.
ATTATGCCAGTAACCAGGGATAATAATATATGCTGTCAATGTTTTCTAAGTAGCCTATAACAGGTCTTCATGACTTGTTCTTACGTTTTCCACCCAGACAAACGTTTAAAGTGCCTTCCGAAGTACCACACATCCAGACCTGAGCTAATTTAAAAAAAGATCTATTCCTAATTTGACACGTCCGGGAATCGAACATAAAACCCTAGCGTAGTATGCGGGGCGCCACTACTCCGACCGGATCGCTTAGGAAAGTATACGATATAAGATGCCACATTATCACTGTAGCAGAGCGTTTTGAATACCAAAAAAAGAAATATACCAAGAAATATATCTCTTCAACAGATGCTATTCCTTCAATAGTCGAAAACGTTACACCCTTAAACAATCGCTCAAAATAAATCCGATTACTCGAGTCCGAACCATCTTACAAGACCAACCCTATGTGGGGTTCGGGAATAGCGAGTGTTAAATGAGACGAGAGTTTATGTTAAAATAATTAAAGATGTATTAAAATGTTCCACAAAATGTTATAATGTTAATGTTAATGTTCTGAGCACACCCGGTCGCGATAGGTCCGTACAATGCACTAATTAGATGTTTTAGGTAAAATCGACGCATCGCAAACGGTTGCGTCAGAGTTCACGTGTTCGGTCCTATTACACCGAACATCTTGCCGAGGGCCAAAAGATGAAATAAGTAAATGTAAAACAATCAAAAATTATAGAAAACTTAAAAGTCAATTAAAATGTTCGTTACAAGTCATCACTAAATGCAATTTTTCGTAACACTGGGGTTGTACCCTTTTCTTTATAATCGCGCACATTCACTGATACACTCTCACTACACTTTTCACTTGACGTATTGCGAGGGTTTGCCGTTGGGCCTGCGCTAGGCCCGGCTGCGCCCGCGCCTGCGCCCACGCCCGCCTCTTCTGTTGTCGCTGCTGCTGGCTCTGTTGGCGCCGACTGGCGCTGCCGAGGGCAACAATAGCCTCGGCGTCGACACACTACTACTATGGCTACGATAGCTAGTATCACCCATAGTCCCCATATTGAAGAATAGTGGTGAATATCATGAGTGGATATTTTGTTCAATAGCGGTTCATTTTCTTTCATAATCTTTATGCTCTGTTCTATATCTCGATGTTGTTGATCTGTGGTTGTTACTTCAGTTACAGTTGGTTCTTCGTCATTTTTTATTGTTATGTTCAAAACATAGTTCAGTGGAGCGATTACAGGGACATCGATATCGGAAGATAACTCCAACCGGTTGCTTTGTTGTTTATGAGTGTAAATAGTGAAGTTTTCTGTTTTCACTATACAGTTGTTCTCTATATTTATCACGCTGGCTCGGGTTAGCTTGTGTGCTGTAACTTGATCGTTACAAATCGTTCGCAACTGACAGATATCGCAGCAAAAATACAGGTATTGGTTAACTTTAGTCAAACTTATCCATTTATTTTGACAAACAGTGGTGATGGTTCTACAGTGGTCAGTTTCATCCTTAACACAAAAATCCTTATCCGTTCTCATCTTGTAAACTGGTGTCTTCAATTGACATAAGTATGTTGTTACGTCACGTCGCACGCAATGCTCTAGTTCGAATGACGTAACAGGTAGGTATGAGTCTTTTTGTAAATTCATGGCTACGTACTTTTCAATAGGGATTAGGGTAACCATATTTTTTCTTACTTGATGTGGGACACTTTGAATGTTATACAACTCGTAATTGTCTCTGCTGGTTAAAGGTATTCTTATCTCCAATATTAAGTATTGATTTGTCACTTTGGCTTTTACTTGCAGCAACTGGTAAATACTATGCAAATTTGTTTGTATGTTATCGATCGGTAAAGTGAGATCCTTCAACTGACTTGAAATAATGCTCAGCTGATTTTGTAATTGCTGCGGATCGATCAGGTGGATATTGATTTTGCCGTGGAACACACTTGTTACTGTATCCAATAACGTATCTTGAATGTCTTTTATGTGTCTAAGCAAGTTGTTAGCCGCCATAGCGGATAATGTGAATTCGATCATATATTCGACTCCGTCCACTTTCTTTTCCAAAATGTTGGTGGTACTATCTAAGGTTATCAAATGTTGATTAATGATTTTGTGTTGTTTTTGCATCATATTCTCAGTCCTTTTCAACAAATTGTATTCAGCCTCTACTACCGATGTCTGATTTTTCCATAGTAGCGCCAGGTGTTTCTCATTATCTTTAATAGCCTCAATGTCCATTTGATACTGTTCGGCGAATCGGTCATCTAATACTCCGAATAGGTTGTTGGCCAGATACCCGACACCGTTAAAGAAACCGCGGCGCCTACGGGTACGCGCGCTTATCTGTTGATTCAGTAGCATGCGATTGTTATGTTTTATTTCACTGTAGGCATGATCTAATTGCAGTAACAGAATATTACAATGAGTAGTTTTATTTACAAGTTTACAAATTGAACTAACATGTTGATAATATTTTTCGTAGGCCAATGTTCCTTCCCAATAAGGGTTCATGTCGTAATAAGCCACTATCTTCCACTCATCCCTGACTAATTGCATGTTTCCAATCTTATCAAAATACAGACCCTGTCTGTCATTCAATGACGTCACTTGTAGGCATAGGCCCGACACAAACATGTTTAGAATAGCTATAAACGTAAATATTATAGTAGCTAGGTTCGATTTAAAACAACGTCGTTTTTTAATATCTGCAGTGCGATTCTGTAAGACTTCACTCTGCATTTCACATCTGAATCCGCCGTGAGTTCTTTGATTGGCATTCTAAAAACTCGCATGACTCACTAGCGCTACACTAGCGAGCGTGGCGGCGAGTTGAACTAACTTATACGTGAGTTTCTGACAGATAATGTATGAGATGACGTGTGAAGTGGCATTCTGTAAGGTATTTCCGCCATCACTTCGACGCTCCCTTCGCCCTCGAACACGAATTGAAATGTCAAATAAAAAGTTAATAATTTGTGAGTGAGAATAGAAGAAATCCTTTCTAAATAGTGTTAAAATTACTTTTAAAAGTCACAGTGTTTGTGTTATGAGAATATTTAAGTCTGTTTAAGATGGCAAGAATGTTTTTATTGAATTCTTTATTAGAAGAAGCTCATGCTTTGGATCAACTAGAAATGCGTCGCCAATCTTGCCAAATTCGAAGTTTATCACTACTTTCCCGAGATACCGATTATGTAAACGTTTATAGACTCTCTAAGGAACTCATTGATCAACTAGAGCATGACTAATGCCCTTAATAAAGACCACAAAACGTCGTGGAAAAGGACTTTCAATTCGCGTTAAGCTAACTATTTTATTCTATTATGTATACCTAAAGCTCTTAGTTTGTAAATTTCTTTGCTGTGATTAGATTTTAACCAAGCACACAACATGCATAATTTATTACTTAGATTCTTAAAACTGTCACTTCATACTGTAAAATGCTCTACTCTTGTTATTGTTTATGAAGCTTGAAACATTGATAATTACAATATGATTAAGTTACCATATTGTATACCATACGAAGTTGCTCAATAAATTTGTCCTGTACGAACACAATACAGCTGTATAATCAAATTAATTGTTGAATTATTGTTACACATATATTATGCACTTTATCATTTTTGGCAAATGGTAGTTGAAGTTGAAGCTCTAAATAATCCAGCCCTAGTAAGAAAATATATAAGATTTCCACAAAATATGCAAGAGAGACAAGTCTTAAAAGAAAAATAAGTGTATTGGTCTACCTTATTAGATTTTTGTGATAGTTGTTAATAGTATTTATGATAAATTGTGGTTGCTTACTTCCATTTACAGATTTTACAGAAAGTTTGGCATTCCATGTGTAATAGGATGCGTTGATGGCACTTTAGTGGCTTTAAAAAAACCAGTGGAGAATGAAGAACGTTTTTATTGCAGCAAAGGCTACCATGCAAGAAATGTGCAATTGGTAAAATGGATTTCATCATTGTTGTCTAACATTGTAATTACTATCACATTAGTTTTGATTTTATTTATTTGCCATGTTTTTATTTTTTCAGATAACAGATGCAGATTTAAATATATTAATTGTGGATCCGACTTATGATGTAGCTAAGCATGATAGCTTTATTTTTAATTATAGTGTTATCAAAGCACACTTAGAAGCATTAACCAATGCCGGAGAAGAAATTCTTTTGCTTGGTAAGTTAATTCCCCTGGGCTAAGTTCAGAATGTAAATTACAAATAGTGCACGAGTTGAATGCAGTTCGGGCCTTCTATCTTTAGGTATAAAAATAACATTATTATTTAGTGCTTCTTTATTTTTTCAGGTGATTCAGGATATCCTCAGCGGGCCTACCTTATGACTACGCGAAACAAAACTATGTGAATGCATAAAAAACCACCAAATCAAAACCTAAAAAACACATTCAATAAAACCACGCTAGTATCTGTTAAAAGTGTTTTATTTCAATATTTATTCTAAGTAATCCTATATCCTTAATTAAGTCATGTTTACAAGGGCATTCAGACAAATGGGAGACTTTGTGACGAGAAGAACCGGCAAGAAACAGCTCGACGAAAAGGTGTAGGAGTGTGTGCCTGGGTTATGGGTGGTGGGGACAGGCAGGATGATAGGTTCGAGGATTTGGAGGAGTTTGTTCTAACTGGAAATCCTAAAACAATAAAAGATATAATAAGTAAACATTGCCACTTTCAAGGAAAATGATACCATTATGATCACTAATAAATGTCCTGGATTAAAAATACATTTTATAACTGTTATGTCATGTAATCAAAAAAGACTAGATTTGTTGCTACATGGCAAAAGTACAACTGGTGATCTGATTTTAAAAAAATCTACACTAGGCTTACATACCACAATGCTTTGGCTTGCTCCAACAGATGAGCTGGATGAAGTGCCGAACAGCCTTCTGGCAAAAGAATTTGTAGGTTGCTGTTGGCTTTCAATCTGCTCAGAGCCCTGAAAAGTATTGTACATTTTATTACTCTATATCATTGATATGGAATAGAACTAGAACATTTGTTAAATTAGCATTTGCATTATAATTACATAGTAATAAATATAATCTACATACATTATTTTGATATTCATAAGTGTTTATAACTAAAGTAAAAAACATTTAATAGTCTTATGACATTACTGAAAAATTAGTTGAATAAAGATTCTTAAGATTTTTATAAGTAGATTAAATAACTTGCTAAGATTACATTAGCTAATAGTGGTTCTCCGGTATATGTAGGTACATAAAGGTTAAAATGAAATATAAATATCATACATTTTCAGCTCCAGCATCTTGTGTATGTGGCCTTCGATGTGGTGGTGATGGAGTATTATTAACCTAAAACAATAAATAATATTTATTTTTTATAGACAGATAGTACTTTATTACCAGGTTGGTTAGGGTTAATAATAAATAGTTAATACAGATTTTTTTGAAGTAAAGATAGGATTAATGCGAAAAGGCATGCTGAATGTTTCAATTTCTTACCGGAAAAGGTTCTATGCCTAAATTAACATCTCCTGTGAAAGCTTTCACCACCACACAAAGCAAGAATTCTTTCTTCTAGCTCTGTCAGCTCTACCAAATCCTCCACCCCACCACCAGTCCTACGTTTAGCAGCAGAGCACGCAGCTGCCTTCTTTTTAATCGCGCTCTTTTTATCAGACCAATACTACAATAAGAAAAAATAAAGGATAATAATCATTATTGCCATTTTTTAAACTATAAAACTACAAGTAGTATACATATTTCAACAAAAGATGCATTTGTAGCACACTTTACACCAACCAACATTTCTCATACATTTTCAAGTAGTCTGCCTTGAAGAATGTTAAGTGGTTCTAATGAACATTCATGAATAAAACTCGATACTAACCTTAGTCCACTGTTTATAGTTTTTTACAGTGCCACCTATATTATTTAGGCGCACAGCTAACTCCTCCCCCTGACGACGGCGACTTCGTTCCCTGGCGTTCTAAGTTCTGAAGAAACCCTTTGCCAAGTCAGGGTTTCCTTCCATAAACTCTTCCAGGGTCTCCACTTGAGCCGACGATGAGTGAGAGGACCGTATCTCATTTGAACTGTAACATTTTTGTGGAATTACTTATAGAACTTACGTATCTTAAGTAATATCGATTTAAACTTCACAATGTTATTTAATACTTACATCATGATAATTTATCTTCTCGTTTTCGGTACCGAAAGAAATGTAAACACACAACAAAACAAACGTCAAAACAAAGTTCAGTCACTTTTTTTTCTTTCTCAACACGCATAGATTATATTCATGTCACGATTTAGAATTTTTTGTTTTTTTTAATAATTTATTACTCAAATCACTAAATTTAAAGAAGTTTTGTTTAAAAATTATAAAATAAGTAATGTACCATGCTGAAAACTCATTAATTGGGGCAAAAAACAATAATCTATAAAACTCGATTGACGATTTGTAGAGTGTGGTACGCACTAGCACATCGATGAACGCTTCGAAGCTCAATTCACTTCGCAAGTGACGAAGTGATGTTTACAGAATACAAAATCAAGGTCATTTGTTGCCTAATGCGAAGTGAGAGTGAACATCGAAGTGAGATGCGAGTTGTTGAACGAATTTTACAGAATCGACGTACTGTTTTGTTTTCTTGGGTTTCAAGTTTGGATGTTTCCGGCTGATGTTTTAAAGGAAGTAGTGATAATTTTACTATCGGTCTTTTAAGGGTTCCATTCTTAGTTTTTACAGTCACTACTCTGACATAACCATCTGCCCCGGGGTGGACTTCTACCACTCTTCCCATAGCCCATTTTCCCACTGGCAGGTTATCTTCGTGTATGACTACCATGTCTCCAACTTCCATGTTTTGTTGAGGTTCTTGCCACTTTCGCCTTGCTGATAGTTGACTCAGGTATTCGGTTTTCCACCTCTTCCAGATATCCTGAGTCAGTTTTTGTGTTAAATTCCATCGTGTTCGCGCATCTTCGTCTGTTTCCATTATTGTTACACCTGGTCTTCCTGTTAAAAAGTGTGCTGGTGTTAGAAAATCTAAGTCTTCAATATTCTCTGTTAGAGGACAGAGTGGCCTCGAATTGAGACAAGCTTCAATCTGTGTTAGAATGGTACTGTACTCCTCGAAAGTCAGCTTCTGTTCTCCTACTACCCTTCTCAAATGCTGTTTTAGACTGCGGACGTTCCTCTCCCAAAGTCCTCCAGCACTTGCCCAGGTTGGAGCATTGAAGTGCCAGACTATTTTCATTTCCGATACTTCTGTCAGGAAACTGTCATTGAAGATCTGTTGTAGTTGTTGCCATTGGTCTTGTAGGATTCTGTTAGCACCAACAAAGTTAGTACCGTTGTCACTATAAATGTGACACGGGGCTCCTCTGCGGGCTGCCATACGACGTAATGCTGCCAGGAACGCTGAAGTACTCAGTTCTGTTACCAGCTCCAAGTGGACAGCCTTTGTGACCATACAGATGAAAATAGCCACATAACCCTTTGATGTTCTCGCCGCTCTTCCCTTATTGATCTTCACATCTACAAAACCAGTATAATCTATGCCAGTGTGGTAGAATGGTTTCGCGATGTTAACTCGAGCAGCGGGTAAATCGCCCATCAATTGTTCTTGTTTCTTTCCATCTTGTTTTCGACAAGTTATACATTTCCTTAAATGCTTCTTAACTGTATTGTTCCCACCAGTAATCCAGTACTCTTGCCTCAACGTAGCTAAGGTAAGCCTTGGACCACCATGGAATGTTAATTTGTGTGCCTGATCAATCAATAGACAGGCCAGTCGTGATTCACTCGGTATAATTGCTGGATGTTTCATCTCGTAGCTGATAGATGCTTGTGATAGACGACCACCGACACGTAAGATGTTGTTGTGATCAATGAACGGATTCAATGATAAGAATTTACTTTTCGCCTCAACTTTGCCGTGTTTGCGTATATAATTTATTTCCGCTGAATATTCCGTTGCTTGTATATTTTTAATAATTGTTAATTTTGCATTTCGCAGTTCTTGTAATGTAATATAGCTTGGCTTGTATTTTTGTTTACGAGTGAATGCCCTCTGTATCCATGCCACAATACGAGTTATTTTGTTGAACGAGCTATGTTTTATTAATAAATTATTAATAACGTTTTCTTTTTCCAGATGTTGTATAATGTGAGCTTTACCTACTTTCTGTTCTTCGTTTGTTTCGAACGACTGTTTTACATGTTTTTGAGGTTCAAAGCTCGAAAGCCAGGCGGGAGCTGTCCACCATAATGTATGACTTTTAAGTTGATTTGGAAAAAGACCTCGACTAGCCGAATCTGCCGGGTTTTCTTCTGATTTTACATAACTCCAATTTTGTTCGGGCATTACATTTGTTATTTTTTGTACTCTGTTTGCCACGAAGGGTTTCCATCTGTTTGGTTCCCCTCTTAACCAACCTAAAACGACTTGGGAATCAGTCCATCCGTAGGTTTCAATGTTATGTTGTCGTAAAGCCTCTTTTACTTTAAGTATTAATTTGACTAATAAATGAGCGCCGCACAACTCTAGTTTCGGCAATGTTAATGTCTTTTTGATTGGCACAACCTTTGCTTTAGCAGCAACTAGGATAACTTGGTTTCGATTTTTCATGTGAGCGTAAATAACACACCCATATGCTTCCATCGAGGCGTCACAGAACCCATGCAATTCTATGACGTCACCTTCGCTACTTTGTATCCATCGTGGAATTTTAAAGTCTTTTAACACTTCGTTTAACTCTCCGCGTAATTTGGACCATTCTTTGTTTATATCTTGTGACACTTCTTGATCCCAACTAGTGCTTGTTTTCCAGACCTTTTGGAATAATAATTTTATCTTTGTTGTGATAGGTACAAGCCAACCCAATGGGTCAAAAATCTTTGAAATTTCAGAAAGAAGTAAACGCTTAGTCATCTTTGTTTTTTGTTGAGGTAATGCATATTTGAATGTAAATTGATCTTCTATAGGATTCCAGCACAAACCAAGCGTCTTGGCCGTGTTTTCCGATTTAAAGTTAAAAATAAAGTTATTGTTGTCACTGTTTTGTTTATCAGACATACTTGCCAAAATTTCAGGATTGTTTGTAGCCCACTTCCTCAAGTTAAAACCACCTGTTTTAAGAAGTTTATCGAGATCGTCAACTACTTTTTGACCGGCTTTTATGGAGTGAGTCCCGTGCACAAGGTCATCCATGTAAAACGACTCTTCTAGGACCTGTGAAGCCTCAGGGAACCGGTCACGTTCATCTGCTGCTAATTGTCTTAACGTCATCATGGCCAAAAACGGAGCTGCTTTGGTGCCATATGTCACTGTTGTCAATCGAAAACTTTGTACTGGTAATTCTGACGAATCTCTCCAGACAATTTTTTGTAGATGTTGGTCATCGTCATGAATCAATATTTGGCGGTACATTTTTTCGATATCCGCCGTAAATACATACTGATATCTTCTCCATTTTAATAGCAAAGATTGTAGATCTTGCTGTAAGTTGGGTCCTTTATACATAAGATCGTTTAAAGAACTTCCTGATGAATTTTTTGAAGATGCATTGAATACGACTCTGTACTTCGTCGTTGTGGATTCAGCACGTTCTATGCCGTGATGAGGCAAATAGCATTCGACTGATGTTCTATTGTTGTCAAGTTTCATGTGATTTAATTCGTGATATTCCTTCATAAATGTTTTGTAAGCTATGGCTAATTTTTCTTGTCGTTTGAATTTATTTTCCAAGTTATGAAATTGAGCTAGAGCTTTTTGTTTAGAGGCACCTAGTTGTTCTTCGAAAGTTGGTTTCATCGGTATACGCACCACATAATTGCCTTGTTTGTTTCGTGTTGTTGTTTTTTGAAAGTAATCCATGCAGAAAATGTCTTCTGATGACATATCTACATCCTCTGTTATCTCTTCCATCTCCCAAAACTGTTGTATATCTTCTATGTTGTTAATTATGACGTTGCATTGGAATGTTTGGGCGCTACCGCATAGAAGCCAACCTAATAATGTTTGTTGAGCCATCGGTTGTTTTCTGTCTGTTCCTTTAATGATTCCTCCTAAAAGTATGTTGGTATAGATGTCTGCCCCCAGAAGAAGATCAACCGGGCGACTTTGAAAAAATTGAGGATCAGCCAAATCAAGATTCTCGATGTTCGACCAGGACGGTTTCGCAAATGACTTGTTAGGTAGATTTTTTATGAGGTTGTTCATAATAAACACGTCGGTGTTAAATGTGTAATTATTGTAAAATGATGCGCATGTTATGTTAATCTTGCCTTTGCAGTTACTTTCTCTTCGACCTACTCCGAAGACCACACCCTTACACTTCATTCGTTTAAGGCCTAAGGTTTGGGCGGCGTTCTCAGTTATGATGGATATTTGAGACCCTTGGTCGATCAACGCCCTCATGTTATAGTATGTTCCGTCAGCTTTCTGTACTTTAATTTGAGCCGTTGCTAATAAAACTTCCGAATAGTCATCCTGAGAAGGATTTGAGCTGGAAGTAATGTTGTTAGATGTTGTTGCTGCTGACCCCGATTTAGATTGTTCGATTGCATCATGTATCAGAGTATTGTGTTTATCGGGACATTTGCGACATGTTTTCATCGAATTACATTTTTTGCCGTTGTGCGAAAATAAACAATTTACGCAAATACCTAGCTTGTTTATCGTCGTAAGCTTCTTTTCGTTCGACATTTGCAGAAATGACCTACAATTATAAATGCCGTGTTCATTTTTGCACAGCGGACACGTGAAACCCGAAACATGAAATGATTTCGCAACTGGGTTTCCGCTGTTTGTTCGATAGGTATTGAAATGTTGTTTTTTCGTGTTGGATGACGTAAAATGTTGAGAATTAGATTGTAGATTGTTTAATTTTTGAGTAGATATTTCTTGTTTACGCCGAGATGATGTTTCGAGTATAGTGAATTTACTCTCTAGAAAGTCTAGTAGTTCTTGTAAGACAGGCAAAACTCGAGGATTTTTAACCGACTCTATGTAATCAGCATAAGTTTCTGTATCAAGTTTTTGGGTCAAAATATGGACTATTATTGGATCCCATGTAGTTGTATCCACACCGAGGTTTTTGATGGCATGCAACGTTTCGATTGTAACATCGTGAATCTTCTTCGTTTGAGCTAATGATGATTGTTGCATCGTCGGAAGGTTAAATAAAACATTGATGTGTGACGTAAAAATAACTCGTTCGTTATTATAACGATGGTTTAAAATATTCCAAGATGTTAGGTAGTTGTCTGAAGATATTGACAAGTGTTGAATTAACCTCTCGGCCTCACCTCGTAGTTTACTTTTTAAAAACTGCATTTTTTGAGCTTGCGAAAGTGTTGGATTTTCGTGAATAGCTTCTTTGAAAAGATCCTTGAAAGACACCCACTGCGTGTAACTGCCACTGAACACGGGAATATCTAAAGTTGGGGTTGATTTTTCTCTGTGAGATACGGACCACATCTTTTTATTAATTTCCTTCTTCATCATGTTATACTGTTTCTCATTCTTGGTAAACTTGGCTTCGTAGTCTAAGTCTTTACCATCTAACTCACTGTCTATTTCCCAATGTAAACTGTCTATTGCTGCCCAGCGTATTTCTAACAATTTTAGTGCGTCCTCAAACTCCCATTTATCTGTTAATTGCTCTATGTTTATGTTAGATACTGTTCTAGAAAATGCTTTAAAGTTTCCGATCTGCTTGCGTAATGTTTCGTCTAACTTACTGTATGACCCTTGGTCACCCTTTTGTTGTAATGACCCAGAATTATCCTTCATTTCCACCGTCTTAATGCTAGATGGTTGAAGTTTTTGATAATCACTATTTATGTGATTTTTAAATTGCGTATAAACCGCCATTGTAGCTTCATAATGCTTCTGTTCGAAATATGGGTCTGATTGACTAATATTCTCTCGTAGTTGATCGTGGTTGAATTGATATTCATTCCACAATTCCTCCAGTTTATTCCACCGCCTCTTCAATAACTCTGGGCTGCTTTTTCTTTCAGCGCCATCCTTTTTATAATTTTGGTAGTCGCGTTTGATGTCGTCAGAAAGTTGGTACTGTGCCTCGACAGTCACCATGTTTGATGTTGTTGATCAGAGTAAAGAGTAAAGAAATAAAATGGAAAGATCTTACAGTTGTTGTTTCAGCTTACGGGCTAGCCAGCCGCTGATGTTGCTCCAATCCTGATGTTCTTGTAAATTAACACTGCAATCCTGAACTCAATGTTCTGCTAGTTCGTTGTCACCTCACTTTATCGTCACTAAAACTTTTATTTTATTACCGATACGCGAGATCCGGCTCGAAGGACCAAAATGTGGGGTTCGGGAATAGCGAGTGTTAAATGAGACGAGAGTTTATGTTAAAATAATTAAAGATGTATTAAAATGTTCCACAAAATGTTATAATGTTAATGTTAATGTTCTGAGCACACCCGGTCGCGATAGGTCCGTACAATGCACTAATTAGATGTTTTAGGTAAAATCGACGCATCGCAAACGGTTGCGTCAGAGTTCACGTGTTCGGTCCTATTACACCGAACACCCTATATCATAAAACATTGTAACTACTACTGCGCAATTGTGAACTCTATTACGCAGACATATAGCATAAGCCGTCTCAAGTCGTTCTGCGGCTGAATATACCACGAATCGATTGTGGCCCTCGAAGTTATTAGTAGCTTACTGCCGAATTATACATGGACTTGATTTTATTCCGGTTTTTCAACCCTATTGTCGGTCGCAGACTAGAATCTGCCATACAGTTTAAGGTAAAGTATATTGGCATACTGTTGAAAATGCTTAGGAAGTTGATTACACTGTGGTCAGTCGTAAAATTAGGGTTGGCAATGTACATAACTTCTGTCAATACCGAAGTTACATTTCGTGTTTTACAGCGAACATAAATTAAACATTCGATCACTGATATCGGTTTTGTACGCCAAATGTAAGTAGGCCTCCCTGTCTTTCCGTGTCTGAACAGTATTGTGTGGCTTAGCAAAGCTTTGTAGTGAAGTGGGGGTCTTGGTAATTTGATCGTGTTTGTATTATCTAATGAGTGGCATACCCTGATGTTCAATTGAGCATTTGCATAAAGGGTGGAATGGAAATTATTCAAGAATAAGTACTAGAACTTACGTGTCGTTAGTTACTTGTGTCGGTAAATCATACTCGTAATAGCTCAAAATTTTTGCAGAATAAAAAAAATTGCGTGAAGGCATAGCGGGAAGTGTCATTCACTTTATTTTTCCTTTTCTGAATGTCCAGTTAACATTGATATTAAAACCAGCTAGATACAAACTGAACAAAAAAATCCTTCAATTTCATACAGTCACTACAAGACTAGCGCCCCGTTAGTTTAGTGGTTTAAATACCGGGCCAAGATCTCGGGGACCCAGGTTCGATCCCCGGGTCGGGCAACAAAAAAAAAGTTTTGAATTTTCGAACGTTGCTCGGGTTTGTGATCACCAACCCGCATTTGGAAAGCGTGGTGATTATGCCAGTTCTCATCATTGCAGTGGTAACTTGAATTCAATGATGGAGGCCTTTAATCTAATCTTTAATAATGATGGAAGTAGATCTCGGGATCCTTCGATTCCCGGGGAGGGCAACAAGGGTTTCTAATTTACGAGCTTTGCTCGGGTTGATGATTACCAACTCGCATTCGACAAGCGTTGTGTTTATGTACTGTACCCACAGAACATGGAATAAGGTTAGAAAGCGCTATCATGCGCCATTTGTATGACAACCGATGTCTATTAAGATGAGACAAGATTAAGAAGATTAAGACTAAGAAGAAGAAGAAGATATTTTGTACAGCAAAAAATTACAATGAAAATAATAATAAAATAAAAATCATAATTAAGGCTGTACCAAATAAGTCCCCGCTCAGCATATGTCGAGGCACAGAGAGCCACAACGCTGGTATTCTGCGGTCACCATAAGACACAACTAAAACATTGAGAAAATATATGAAAATAAGGTAAGTCGTAACGAATAACAATATGAATAAAAATCTAAACGATTTCAAAGAATCAAGCGAATTCTTTAGACGTCAACAGAAACCAATCACAGCGCTCACTTATAAGCATTTGCTCATAGTCTCTGTGGCGCGCCACTGTTCCATGTGCCTGTACCCGCCATGGTAACCATGATTGGTGGGATGATGATAAGTTACTTTAAAATATGTAGGTACACAATAGAGTCATAGGAATTATTGGTTTGTATTCGTTTATGTAGGTACTTTCACTGTTAATTTAAAAGGGAATTCGAAGCATTATATTTTCATTGCAAACACAAGAAATGAGTTTATTACCAAACTTCACAAATTGCTTTTGAAGATTATTTACGTTTATGACTGTAGGTACGGTAGAAATAACAAGGACATTATTAAAGTTCGTATACGCTGGGTTTTGCGTTTTATTTGTAATTTTGTAATGCCTCAATTGGTTTTATTTATTTAAACTTACTTTAACTTAGTTATGTAAAAGTAATAGCCTGTAAACTTTATTTGATATTTTGGCAACTTAATTGCACTTATAATATCAGTACTCGTATATAAACTTGAAAAATTTTGTCTCAGGCGGGACTCAGACCCGCATCTCCCGCATCTCTCAGCAATTAAGTGGCTAAAATATCAAATAAAGTATATATATAGCTGTTTCATCTTAACCGACTGTCAAACATATGCAAAGAGATGTTTATTTCGGGTGTTAAGGGTGCAAACTCCTAACATTTGATGAAACAAAACAAACGCTGGCTTACAGCGTAAGAATATGCTTGAAAAATTCGCGCCGTGTCGCAGTGTCTCGGTGGCCTAATGGTATGGCGCCCGCCCGGCATGCGAGGAGATGCGGGTTCGATATAAAAGCCTATAATCATCCTACTGCAGGGCAAAGGCCTCCATCATTGAATTCAAGTGATGACCAAAGCAATGATGGGTTCAGATATAATCACCAAACTTGCTAAATGCTCGTTGGTGATCACAAACCCGAGCAATGGTCGAAACTTCGAAACTGTCGTTGCCCGCCCCGGGGTTCGAACTCAGCTCTCCGAGATCTTGGTTCGGTATATAAACTTTTAGACTAACAGGGCGTTGTACGGCGTTAAGAAAGACGGACAACGAAGTCATATGAGGTTTCCATTTTTCTTTTAGAGGTACAAACCAAAAAAATAAACCAGATCAACCGTGAGAAATGATCTTTTAAAAAACATTTATTTAAGGCAACATTAAAAGGATTTTATTGCGCTTTACCTTTTTATTGGGGAAAATACCTTTCTGACGACAAGGCAATCCGTAAAAATAATGTACTTTTTTTAAATCGTTCAGTTAAATTAACAGCCACGATTCGTGCGTTTTACGCTATTTTTTCATTACAACTGAGACATCGTTGAATAATTCATTCGTTAAATTTATTCCCGAATACATTCATACAAAAACGCTCATTGACTCGCTCACAATGTGTTGACTAGGAGACTGCAGTTCAAGTTTTAACTTTACGTAATAATTATAACTGGAATGAAAAACTCCATGCTTGTTGGAAATATTATTTTTTGTTCCGCAAATTTTTGTGCAATGCGTGATTTTTGATTATGCTTTATTTTAAATACCAATTATTGCTGTGGTAACTTGAATTCAATGATTAACTCCTTTGCCCTGCAGTACACACTAATAGGCCGTTACTTAACTGTATTTAAAATGTCACCAATAATTAACTTCAATTTGATCTGAAGATAAAAAAAAAACATAGTTATATCGAAGGTAATGGAAAACACTTATATTAGCCCATTCTCATACAGATATATTACTTCACCTGTAAACATGCGTTAGGTAATAAAAATTGTCTTTGTTTTGAAAATATAATTCCCTAATATCAGTATATAAACTTGAAAAATTATGTCTCAGGCGGGACTCGAAACCGCATCTCCTCGCATGCGGGGCGGGCCCACCCTCCTGCCGGAGCCCAGCGCCAAACAGTTTTTCTGTGTTCCGCTGACACCAGCGGAACACAGAAAAACTGGGAGAATGGGAATGGGAATGGGAGAACCAGTGCCACTTTCTGGGTAAGCTCGCTCCATCTTAGGCTTCTTCTTAACCGTAGAGTTAAGTGTGTATTCAAGAGCAAGTTCATTTATTATATAAAAAAACAGAGGCCTATAACAGACAGAGACCTCTGACATCATACTTGAGGAATTATCATACACTAAGAAGATAAACTTTTGTATTTACTGTGACAATTATGTTGGCTATCTCCTGCATTAAAGGCGAGAATAAAACTCGCCGCGTTTCATAATTCATCAGACGTCTGAGGAAGCGGTAATAAGGGCGACTTCAGTAATAGAATTGTGCAGCTGAGTAGGTACACTGACAGAAGCCAGAAAAATCTGAACTAATGCTTGGTTTACCTAATTAGTAAACTATTTTATGAAGGAATTGTAAGCTTACTTATACTTAGACAAGGTGGAGTAACTGAAGCGTTTCTACCACTACTACTCTTTCCACAGAACATGGAAAGAGGTAAGAAAGACTGTCTTGCGCCATTTGTATGAGAACCGATGTCACCGTTAACACACATAAACAGTTCAAAAAACGCCAATCTAGTGAATTCTTTTGAAGTTAGCCAGCCAATGGGGTTGCGCGACGTCTGGTACTTAATCTACCAGACCAACGGAACCACAGAAGGGTATATTAGCCATCTTTTTTATATTTTTAAAATATTAATAATCCCACTAAGACCGTTTTCCCAACTACATAGAAGTCAGAGGCGTTATTATCCATGTCATCAATAGAAATGGATGCGTCTTAATCGTCAGCGCTGACGCCGAAAATGGATCTTTCACATAGGAATATTCTCGTGCTAGAGAGGGCAAGTCTACGTACGATCTGCAACGTTCAAGATGGACACACACCGCACTCGCCGACGCTTTGCGGTCTATCATACGGCCGGTGGGACACTGAGTGTTACCTTTATACGGGCAACGGTAAGTGTAAATTCGTCGTATGATGAATGTAATTAAACCGTCGCGTCGTTTTGTTTCATTGAGGGCATCATAACTACATAGTATCTAAAATTCAGGGTGCTGCTGGGATCTACCTCCTAGTGGTCCACCCTAGGCCACGACATCTTTGGTTTTCTAACCAATGATGACGGCTAACAGATCCCTCTGCGGTGGTAGGCTTCGTGAGAGGCTGCCTGGATTCTACCACCCTCCTGTCGGAGTCTAGCGCCTACCTTGAGTTGTCACTTAAAATTCCTACTTATTAGACTATAAGGTATCTTTTCACTCTATTTTTGGACGATACCGAACCAATAATGATTTCATTGATGAACATCAGCTTTAATCCTTCGTAACAGCTGAAGCCCCATCTTAGCAAGATGCTAAAGAATTATATCAAAACTTTGTGAAAGAACAAAGCTCCTTGTCTGTTTATCGCTAATCTTATTTTATTGAAGTGAAACTTCTTTATCGGCGTTGGAAAAAATTTACCGTCACGTTTTGCGTCACATTTTCAGCGTCACATTTTTCGGTTACGCGCCATCTTTTTCTTGCCCCTACCACGGTTGGTTCAGACGATAGCAAAAAGGTAAAGTGAAATAATATTTAACCAATTTAACCAATTTAACCAATTTAACCAATTTAACCAATTGAACCAATTTAACCAATTTAACCAATTTAACCAATTTAACAGTTTTAACCAATTTAACTAATTTAACAAATTTAACCAATTTAACCAATTTCTGGAAAGTTGCATGTAGATCATTTATCGAAAAATAAGGCCATAAAGAAGTTTCACTTCTTACGTGTGTACACTAGTACACGCACAACTTTTTTTGTTTATTTATCAGTTTTATTACTAAGCTACCATAATCTATACTAACTTATATAATACAGCTGAAGAGTTTGTTTGTTTATTTGTTTGTTTGAATGCGCTAATCTCAGGAATTACTGGTTGGAATTGTTTTTTTTTTAATGTGTTGTATAGTCCCTTTATTGAGGAAGGCTTTAGGCCAGCGTTTCCCATTTGCCGGGTCGCGACCCGGTACCGGGCCATCAAAATAATATAATACCTACTATCGATCGATGGTATAGATGGTATAGCATGATACATATTATTCTAACACTTTAGTCATTTTCAGGGTACTTGAATTCTTTAGTAAAATATAGGCAGAGTTAAAATTTTGTGACTAAATAGTAGTATTAAAAAACATATTACTAAAAGTATCAAGTGGGTCGCAAAGATGTTTGGGAAACACTGCTTTAAGCTATATTCTTTTAAAAACTTCTTAATCGCGATCATACACATTTCATGACATTTTTCATGTTACCTAGATATATGTTATATAGTAAGTCTCTGTGAGAGAAGAAATAAATAATTAATTTAATATATATATATTTTATTTAACAGACGAAGTCGCGGGCAACAACTAGTTAATATAATATTAACGGAGAGTTTTTACACATACAATAGAGAGATCTACAACAAAGCCTCCTCGAAACCTAACAGTAAACGTCAAGAAAAGCTAATTAATTTTACGAAAAACAGATTATAAAAAAGTTTATCTTCGTTTAACGTGATCGTGTGTAGGATGCATTGAGCTAATTTCAATGTTAGGTTTTAGCCGTCTGCATGGCTAAGAAATTTTCAAACTTGAAAAAATTTTGTCTCAGGCGGGACTCGAACCCGCATCACCTCGCATGCCGGGCGGGATTCGCGCCGTGTCGCAGTGTCTCGGTGGCCTAATGGTATGGCGCCCGCCCGGCATGCGAGGAGATGCGGGTTCGAGTCCCGCCTGAGACAAAAATTTTCAAGTTTATATACTGATATTATAAGTGCAATTAAGTTGCTAAAATATCAAATAAACTATATATACATATAATTTAGTCATTATATCTCGCTCAGTGTACCCGAATCCCAATATAAGTTCGGATGCGTCAGCATTGCCGAACGCGGGCTCACCAAGTGTAACTGAGTGAGATGCCTGGAGTTCGTCTTCGAACTGTCACAAGTACTTTGATTAGTTGTAGGCGGCTATCAATCGAAGAAACTATTTCTAATCTAGTTTAATCGATGTTTTCATACCAATAAATCGAGTAGGTGAAATAATTTTCATACCAATAAATCGAGTAGGTATGATATAAATAATGATGCATTTTAGAAATCTATAAACGGTGCATCTTCAACCACCAGTAAAACGAAGCCCACATTAAGTAACCATTATGTATGACATCTTGGCAGTGTTATTAAAAAAAAATATATTTTTTTTATAAAAATATAAAATATTGGTTCAGTTATTTATTTTGAAACACGCTGTGACAAAGTTAAGGAGATGTACCTTTCATCATCAGCTCATCAACATAAAATGATGAGTACCAGACGCAAATAAAATGTAAATGGTTTTGTAGGACTTTGTTTATAAAAAATGTTCCATGTTGTTTTCATAATAAATAAATAATAATAATAATAACCCAGGGCAGGGCAGCTTGTGGCGAGCTGTTGGGCAGTAGCGACCCCACGGACCTGATTGCTCCCGGGAGTATCCCTGTTCCTCACCTCTGGCTTGCCTTCATTGGTTGGCCGGAGTGAACACTGACGAGGAACATATCTCCCACCTCTTGCTTGCCTTCATTGGCCGGCTTGAGTGGAGAGTCGCTAGAGCAGAAATGCTCGGAGGAAGGAAGTATTGCTGTAAGATGCTTGTAGGGATCTTGAACGGATTACCGGGATTGTCCTGAGAGCCGTGTAATACCTCTCCACTCCTCAAGCACCTCAGGCTATGTTGCCCCCTTGTCGCTACGTCACTATGTGCTAGCGGTCGTTTCCGGGGGCCCATTAAACGAGTGTGCGAGTCATCTCCTGCCATTTTATCCGTGTGAGTAACATAGGTCAGGCAGGGGACATAGTCCTTCCATAGTCCCAGTTACCCAGTCCACTAGTACTCAAACCCATAGCCCAGTATCCTTTGTTGTATCCACATTCTACAATAGTCCTGCATTGACCGGGGGTTGTCCTTGGACGCATTTATATGTATAGTGCGCACAGGAATAATCGCCGGTCGGTGTCACACCACATCGTAAAGATAAATGTTGTCTAACGGGCCTCTGCGAGTTGGCTTCGGCCCCTCGTACGCCGTCCAAATGTCCGGGACTCCATAGTCTCGTGATCGGAAACAGACCAACACAATAATAATAATACTGAAAAGCCTTAAGAAAGATATGCAAAAACGTAATACGTGCTTATAAAATTTGAGGGTTTCCCTCGATTTCCCCGGATACCACCATCAGATCATGATTTCGTAAAAATGGGACCACATGGGAAGAACCTACTTTCAAACAAAAAAATAATTTTTATAATTCGTTCAACCAGTAGAAAGTTCTGAGGTAACAAACTTAAAAAAAAATACAGTCGAATTGAGTACCTTCTCCTTTTTTGGAAGTCGGTTAAAAATGCACCGTATAGTATAGTTAAAACACTATTTTAATCGATATTGTTTTCATACCGCCGCGCTGAATGGAGTTGGTGATCCGATTTTTCATTTCTTGTATCGTTTGTCTTATTGTTTTAATGTGATAGATAGTTTCTAGATAACACTTGTTTACAACCCTTATGCCTAATGTTCGTATTAATTTTATATACATATTAGGGGTTAAAGTATGAAATTGCCGTTTTATATGGACGAAATCGAGAAAATTCATTTTTACATACTAACGCCTGAACCGTTTTCGATGCAATTAAAGGTGAAAGTTAGATGGTTATAAAGCTACGCATTATAGTATTTAAATTTCTAAAAATCAAAGTATATGATACAAATATACTTAATTGAAGCAAGAAGGTCAGCTGACACATTGTAAGGGGTCTTTTCAACGACTTCCTTTGAAGTAATAGGCACTAGTATTGCATTTTGTTTTAGTCAAAAGTTACTTTATTTAGTTTTTGATACAATACAAAAAGAATTACGCAATAATATGACTATACTTAAAAGCTATAAACAAAATAAAAAGTGGGCAAATAATCATACTTTAACCCCTATTATTATAACCTACCTTACGTTATCGAATATGTTCAAACTCGTGAACTAATGAGAAAAGATCTAGTCTTTATGAAGGATTTTCCTCTTTTTAGGTTTTTTTTTTTAATAAATGTGGACAACATCACATACATTGTTCTGACCCCAATTTGAATAACTATTTAAAGCATTCGTATTTTGGAAACCAGAGACAACGAAGGTACCACAAACACCCAGACCCGGGAAAATGTAGAAAAACTCATTTTTTCTACATTGACCCGTCCGGGAATCGAACCCGTGACCTCGGAGCAGGTGACACCTTGAATACCGGTGAGTACGCTACTCCGCCACGGAGGTCGTCAGGTATTAGTAAATCAATTAAAAGAACGGTCAGCAGCCTCTTTTGTCTACCATCGAACATAGCAATACCACAGTCTATGAAACCATGGTTTTATAGACTGTGGCAATACTGCGATTGCCTACTCGTTTGTTAAGCAGTGCAATTATGGTAAATCCTCCTTTTGGTGAGACCTTTGTTCACCTATGGATTGTTTTGAGTAGTGATGAGGATATTTTAACTTATTGCAATGAATAATTGACTATTTTATCGGACTTGAGAATGAACAGTGTTACAATTTAAGGTTAAAATGCTCATCGCGTATTGTATTCGTCCAATCTGTACAGACCTAATGATCAACAATTCCAGTGTCTAGAGTCTAGACCAGGGCTTCCCAAACTATGTGCCGCGATACTGGTGGGTCACAAGCTAATTTTGATTGTGGCCCTGCCTGTAGGAAGACTGACTTCCTAAACTATGTACCGCGACACTGGTGGGTCACAAGCCAATATTTATTGATGGTGGCCCTGCCTGTAAGAAGACTCAGTTTGTTCGTAATTTGAAAAGACAATAACTGTTAAGCCGCCTACTCACTAGGGGACATTCGTCGACCGACTTGTGTTCAGAGACATTGGGTGACATCGCGGAACATAGCAATACATCGCTCGATATTTTATCGCAGTTAAGTTGATAGAGTGACTTTACTCATTCAAATGTGTGATAAGATACAAGTTGCGCGATGTCGCGGTAGATCAGGCAAAGTGTGGCATCGTCGCGTGAAGTCGCCCGACGTCTTCTGGGATCAGAGTTGCGCGACATTTATCTCCTAATGGGTACGCGGCTTCAAATTACGAGTAACTACAGGTGGGTCCCAAGTTTGTAAACTTGTATTAGATGGGTTGTAGCCAATGATTTTTTAAGTATAGATATGTTACCTTCACAGTATTCATATTCATATTCATTTAATCACATTAAATTTGTAACAAAAGATACCGTAATGTCAGTACTTTGAGGTCAATAAATTGGTTACAAATTTACCTTTTCTAGGCATTGTGAATTTTGATGTCAAATGTAAGCATGTAAATGAAAGCATGCAACTAGTATTAAATATGTCAATACCTATTACTAAATACAATAATATAGTCATTTACAATAAATATTATACAGAAAACATAGTAATTCGCGCATTGTTCCGAGCAATCCAAAACTGCACACATTGACAAGTTTCACTGATAAGCAGAGAGCAATTGAAAGAGATGGCTACAATTTTTAATGAATACCGCTCGTGACTGCACTCGACGTAGACGTTGTACAAAACACTCTAATTAGGGCGTATTTGAGTCTTCAAAACGCCCGCCTTTTATAACATATCTGCTTCGTTTTATTATTATATTATTTGCTGTAGCCCAGACAACTTTGGGTATCACTGGTCTAGACAATTTGGTAAATAACCAAATATCTCTACGAATACCATTTCAAATTGTTTTCGAAGTCATCGAACTTTACTGTTCCAAAGTCTCTCCGAAAGATTCATATTGTTTATTTTACTTCTGTTTTGTGGTCCAACTTTCAGCTATTCCACAATTTTATTGATATTGCAACGAAATATTGAGTAAACTTAGAAACTCGTGCTGTTATACGCTCAAGCTGAAATGGCTGCTAATTAAATTCTAGGCGTTAAAAATTATTTCTAGAATTTAAATCGACTGTACATGCAACCTTATTAATGAGTTATTGAGGAAAATTAAAGGAAGACAACATCACATACAATGTTCGAATCCCAAAATAAGTAGGTTTTTAAAGCACTCATGTTGTGGAAATCAGAAACCACAAACACCGAGACCCAAGAAAATGTAGAAAAACACTTTTTTTCTACACTGGAAATCGCACCCGGGATCTCGGAGCAGGCGATATCTTGAAAACCGGTGAGTACACAATAGCGTACTATAGTACTAAACAAATTTCTTAGCGTTCCATGGATTCACCGTGCAGGTCCATCGTGTTTCAGAGAGAGAAACACAGAGTTTAGAACTAGAGAGACTTTAGAATTTAGAATTTAGGAAACTGTCAGGAAGTGAAAACGTTTCAAGTGGAAGTTTAATAAAGATTTATCTGAATTGAGTTCAACGAACTCATCATTACGCCTGTTGGAAGACCGGTCGCCTGGAATACCAGATAAACATGGGATCGATTTCCACCTGAGCAGACTAATTAAATATTTGCTACATAGGGTGCCTCAAAACGAGCGTGACGAATTTGAGGCGATGAAAGAGTGAGCGGTACTTAACCAGACAAAAAATAACTTGGTTAAAGTATCATAATTTCTGAGATAGTGTTTTTCTTTCTTTCTTAGTTAATGTATTTGTAATGTTTCTGTGTAACTGTTTATCAATGTGACGTGTTAAAAATGTGTGTCAAATAAAAATCTTTCTTTCTTTCTTTCTATTTAATTTGTACTTAAAACCTTCGATTAACTGTATTTTATTATTTTGTGCTTATAAAGTGTACCTAATGCAGATAATTTCAAATAAAAAAGATAATAAGATACATATTTTCGCATACAGAAGCTAAAAAAAGTTCTAAACGTTTTTTTTTGTAATAAAAAAAAGAACGAAAATTATGATACAATTAACTGTATCATAATTTTCGTTTTTTTGTGCCACGTGGCATAGACACCAGATAGTGGGGCTCGGAGGTTACCAAACTATTTTTTTGAGCTTACACTACACTGTTTTGATGCACGTTGGTCTAGTTGTTCAAATACCGGGCCAGATCGAGTCCCAAGTTCGAGCCCCGGATCGGGCAACAAAAAGATTCGAATTGTCGGTCATTGCTCGGGTTTGTGATCATCAACTCGCATTTGGGAAGCGTGGTAATTATGCCAGTACAGTATCAATGCTGTGTTCACTTAAATTCAATGATAGAAGCCGTTTCCCTGTAGTAGAATGATTATAAGCCTTTACTTTATACAAAACGATATTGCACTTCGATGGGAGCATACAACAACGTGCGAGCTTTCAGCGGAAGCTCGTAGAGACCTCTTATTTGTACATGAGAGACATGGAATCCCGAAAAAATGCACTAATCTAGTCAGCATAGTGCAATTCTTAGAGATATATTTTATTGTATGGAGCAGTCACTCCACTAATCAATCCTGAAATAAAAGCTGCCATGTCTGACACGTCGATAGGCAAAGATAAAAGAATGCATAAGCAATAAAATCAATCGGCGTCTACCATTAACTTGAATCAAAGCGCTTATATTTGATATTTTGATATTTCAATATTTCAATAATGATATTTTGATATTGATTTGTCGGGAATTGAACTTGTGATCTCGAAGCTGAGTACATTTTGAAACTGGTGCTCGATACCCCAAAGGAAATAACGTTTAACCGTTTAACGTTAATCCTATACCAAACCAAGAAAACCAATTTAGAAAAGCTATTAAAATTTCAATTCAGGATAATTAACCCTAATCGCTATTCAAATAGGTCCAATACATACATACATCAGCACACAGTAGCTATAAACGACTATCAAAAATAATCAAATAAATTATATAATTACCCTTTCGAAGATCCCTATTAAAACTACTATGCAATGAACAACTGATCAACAATTAAAAAGTTTTCTTAATCGATACTAGACCCTATCGTTCAGACTTAAAGGTGAAAACCGCTATCAATTTTGTTATAACCTTGCGATTGACTGTACCTCTCTTTCAATGGCTTCCATTATCAAAGAGTAACGACAAGGCAGATTAGAAAATCGATGAATTAATTACATAATAAGGTCATACCTTTGAATATTTTAATTAAAACACCACACACGCAGGCCACACATGTCGAGAAGGTGATGCTGGGAATAATGATGGGACTGTATCGATGTTTTGTAGATAAACGTTTGTCGCAATTGCAAACTGAGTTCGGTTTTGTTTTAGAATTACTGAGGCCTAATTCGCGTAACCGAATCGCAGTTCGATCGTGATTGAATTGGACGATTTTGACATTTAGCCCATACTAGAACTGTCAAAAACCTGTCGTTCTATTACGATTGTGATACGATTCGGTTACGCGAAATAGGGCCCCGCATGTTAAAAGGTTGGTCATGTATATCTATATACAAGGTGCATTTTCAACTACTTGTAAAACGAAGGCCACGTTAAGCTATCATTGTGTATAACGTCTTGGCAGTGTTATTTTAATTTTTTTACCAAAAATTTTTATTTATGAAATTTTTAATTAAAATATAATATAAATTTTGGTTTTACTATTTATTTTGAAACACGCTGTGACGCGCACAGATACAGCTTTGTAAAGTCCATTCAACCGAGACCCCGCCGCAGCAAAATGATTCGTCTGTGCGCGTCATAGCGTGTTACAAAATTAAAAGTCTGAATCAAAATTTATTATTTTTAAAAAAAAAATTGTCAAATAAAATTATAACATTGCCATGATGTTATACATAACGGTCCAATATCGGCTTCGTTTTCCAGGTGGTTAAAAAAGCACGGTGTATAACGGGTGTAAAAAAATCAAACGCAGATCCAAAAACCACGTATTGTCCCCATCACTAGATGTTTTTTTTCTTCAGGACCATTTTTGGGAAACAGCTTGTTTCGAAGATATTGAGGGTTAAAGTCACAATTTTGTTTTCCATATTATTACAAAAACTGTTGTCAAAGGTTACTTAAAAACTTTTCTTCCTACAAACATAGTGTTTTTTTATTATTTCGTTCATAATAAGGCTTTTTTAATTACAATACGTAATGTACGGCTCAGCGGACGACTGAAATTTGCAACTTTGATCCTAAGTCCGCCATTTTAAAAATCCGGACCACTGTGCGCCGCGCCGCTCATTCGCGCGACTTGTCCATACATTTGCAGCGCCGCGCCGCTCCCGCCCCGCTGCCCGCGAAATTCGAGTATGCCCCAAATATTATTTTTAAATCTTTACAGTAGAGTATCTAGGATTATGAAAAAATATCCGCAAAAGGCAATACTACCCAACACAAAAATACTTTTTCAATTCGAACCAGAACTTCCTAAGATAAGCGCCTTCAAACAAACAAACAAAGAAACAAACAAACTCTTCAGCTTTATAATATTAAGTATAGAGGTAATGAAAGTATTATTACTTTATAGAGCAGACTTTATTAATATCGTATGCATAATGAGTAGTTTTATCGATAAGAGTTTTAAAGATGGCTAACGTTACATTAGCAACTTCGATAAACAATCCACTTCAGTTTAATCGCGTCTCTATTCATAAAATTATTTACTAATTAAACAATCTAATTAGAACAAGTTTTTAACAAGATGATTAAAGCGTTATCGTGATTTACAAAGGGAATATTATGATCGTAACTTAAATCTTAATAAAATATCTTATCTTAAATATCTTAAATAATTTACGAGTATTCATCCAATAATTTTCTACTAAGCTGTTTCTCACGACTTTGTTTGCGATGTGTTGAGGTGTATGCAGAACAAAAAATAACGTCCTGATCAGTATGCATGATGAAAGCCCATAGAAATACATACTATTATCTTAATCTAAACTACTGCTATGCACAAAAAAAATCTTGGTCAATCCTTTGGTCTGAAAAATTTAATTGTCTTTTTTTCTATAAATGTTGTTGTATTACCTATGTTTATTTCGCATTGTTTGTTATCCCAGACGAATATTAAAATTAAAATTAATTTATCCACTTCTATTTTTAGGAACTAAAGTTGAATCTTTATCCTAATGCAGATTACAATTATCTCTTTACCAAATATTATCATTGATTTAAACTTTCGCAAATAGAATGCTAGCTGTTGCCCGCGTCTTCCTTGGCGGATATAATATATAGCCTATTGTATAAACTGTTACCTACTTAGTATGAAAAAAAACTTGTTAATCAGATTCATATTAAATGAAATTTACAGGTTTATTTAGTTAATATACCTAGTTAATATTTAGTGTAACTATTTTTAAATGATTAAAAGAGACGAACTTCTTAGCGTTCCATAAATTCACAGTAGCTCCCGGGACTTGTGACACGGGTGTAGGTTAGGGGCCGCTTTCCGACGTACATCAACACTCACCTTCACTACTCGTGTTTCTCTCCCTGCCCAGCCAAATCTGGTACGAACCTGCCAATGCAGTTTTAGACACTCGCTCTAGTATAGAACTTACTGCAGTGCTGGCCAAACCAAGGTCATTCAAAAGGTTATAGAGAGATTTTGCTGGTATACCTCTCGCCCCTACTTCTACAGCATACAGACTAACTATATAACCGTTTTTCGTTAATTCATTTAGGAGAACATAATATTTGTTTTATTTTATTGCGTGGTATTTAGGTTTTTTTTTTTTTTTAATAAATGTGGACAACATCACATACATTGTTCTGATCCCAATTTGAATAACTATTTAAAGCATTCGTATTTTGGAAACCAGAAACAACGAAGGTACCACAAACACCCAGATCCGAGAAAATGTAGAAAAACTCATTTTTTCTACATTGACCCGTCCGGGAATCGAACCCGGGACCTCGGAGCAGGCGACACCTTGAAAACCGGTGTGTACGCCACTCCGCCACTCTGTCTTTAGGTATGTTAGTTTCCCAAGGCACGGTAAGCTCTACAAGTACTAAATTAAATAAATTGTATTGTTTATTACTATTGCATAAGTGCTACTCCTCAATAAGATCACCTTACTGTAGAGATTTGTCAAATTGTTATTCATGTCACCTGATTTGTAACAAAAGTATTATTTATCATTCTTAGTACGCTTTTACTAACTATAATAAACAACGTTTAATACACCTGTCCACTTATACTTTATGTTCGCTGTAAACTGTTATGTTTTAATCTACATAAACTACGCATTTGTTCAATGATCTTGTCACACAGACCACTTTATAGTGTGGACACCTCATGAACTAACGGCAACAGCATAAGGCTGCCCGCCCACGTCCGATAATCGGTGACCGATTTTTTGTAGGAGAAAAATAGAACGTACTGATAGCAATGGAGCAACGCACACGTTGTACAAAAAATCGGTCATGATTGTGTATGCTGCTGCCTACTATAGTAAAATCGGTCCGATTATCGGTCCTACAAAAAGTCGGACGTGGGCGGGCAGCCTAATATTGTGTATATTTTACACCTAATAACAGGGTGTTAGGTCAATGGTAGAACAAGCCCTCTTCTCTTTTCATCCCTCTTCTCTTTTCAATTTTCATTAACGACATTCCCAGGTCACCGCAAGTAGAGCTAGTTCTATTTGCGGACGACACAGCCCTCTATCACTCTGGCTACCATGCCGGTTACATCATTAAGGCACTACAACGTGCAGCCCAATCCCTAGGTGACTGGTTTAGGATGTGGCGAATAGAGGTACACCCCGAGAAAAGTGCAGCAGTGTACTTTACTCGAGGTTTCTTCGCTTCAAAACATCCTAAACGTTGTCTCACACCTATCACCCTATACGACCGTCCGATCCCTTGGGAGAAGACAGTCAAATACCTAGGTGTCACCTTAGACCGTAGAATGAGCTTTAAACCTCACATAAAACGCGTCCGTCAGACTGCAGCCTTTTACTTTTCAAGGCTCTACTACTATATCGGCAGGAAGAGTAAAATGTCACTTAGAAATAAGTTGACAATTTACAAAGCCTGTATTCGACCCGTGATGACTTACGCTAGTCAAGTGTTCGCTCATGCCAGCCCCTCAGAACTAGAAAGACTCCAAATCCTCCAAAACAAATTCTTACGCTCTGCCTCGGACGCCCCGTGGTATGTGCGTAACGACAATTTGCATCGTTACGCACATACCACCTTCGCGTCGCGACCTTAACATTCCGTCGATTGCCAGCTTTATGAAAGAAGCGTCTCAACACTTCTTTGATAAAGCCGTCAATCATACGAATCCTCTCATAGTCAAAGCCGCTACCTACTTGTGCCAAAAAGATGTCGAAGCCCGTTTCCGCCGACCGAGGAGCGTTCTCGAAGATCCCGACGACAAAATCACATCGTTCGTAAAACAATTCAGCACTCACAACAGTACACACCTGACAAGCACTAGATCGAATCAGCGCACTCGCCGGCGAGTGCGAGGACCCTTGCATCATTTTGGCAGGTACAGACATGTACCTGGCCGCTTCTCACCAGTCCGCCCTTCGGACGACGGCCCAAGCCGAGGTCCGAGCCTACAGAGGCGCCCTTGAGGCCTAGTCTGCCCCCCTCGATCGGGCCCACTAGAACGGGGCTCGCGTAGATCGGTCTGTATGCACAGACCAGTCTGTGTTGCAGCGCCGAGCTACGCGATGCAACCACTAGTCGGGTTGACCTCTTGGCCGGGTGCCTTCAGCACCCGACACGGTCCGATCGCGCCGCTAGTACGGGGCCCCTGCGCGGGCGAGGTACGCTAGCAGGCCGCTTTTGGGCTGAGTGCCTTCCGCACTCGCCTAAAACCCGCCCGGTGAAGCTGTAACGGCCTTCTGCCACAGCATACTAGGCATACTAGCATAATAAGCCAGCTCACAGAAAACTAGTGTTTTCGTATTCTAAGTAATTTCACTCAAGATAACCTCAAAACAAAGACAAAATCGTTAAGAACTCGGCAATAATATATAGTAAGCCGGCAATACTTTACATGATCATGTGAATATATAATAGGTATCACTAGGCACTAACGCGAAGTCCTTGGTCTTATTCGTTCGAGAGACAGAGCATTTTCCCATTTTTTAGGAAATAAAAGAATAGATCCTCAACCATGCTAGTCATGTTAATGAAAATTGCGGCACAAAATGCACAAATTTACTGTATCTGTATACAAAAAATCATGAGTGTGCGTCCAACCGTTTCCGATTATTACCGAAACGTTCGCCCAGCAAAAAACTAAATACTCGTAAGTCTGAAATCTGAAGAGGCACAAATTTGGCTTTTACGGAACATTTACACTCGTACCTAAGCTACCTTTTTGCATATTTAATATTCAGCTGGACCCATCAATTAAAAAAAATATTGCTGGGCGAACGTTCGTGCAGCAGAATCCATTTTTCATAAATAACTCTGAAGCTGTTGGACGCACAAATATAAAATTTCGGGCACATTTACACGTTATAAGGCACTAATTATCTGCATCATCCAATTTTCGAATAGGCGATACTTTTTGCTGGGCGAACGCACACTAAATATGTAGTACCTATAATGAAGTCAGAAATTTTATATCATATTTTTTTTCATACTAGCAAAAAATTTTAGATACCTATTTGTAATAGGGGTTAAAGTATGAAATTGCCGATTATTTTCCCACTTTTTATTTTGTTTATAGCTTTTAAGTATAGTCATATTATTGCGTAATTCTTTTTGTATTGTATCAAAAACTAAATAAAGTAACTTTTGACTAAAAAAGGAAGTCATTGAAAAGACCCCTTACAATGTGTCAGCTAACCTTCTTGCTTCAATTAAGTATATTTGTATTATATACTTTGATTTTCAGAAATTTTAATACTATAATGCGTAGCTTTATAACCATCTAACTTTTACCTTTAATTGTATCGAAAACGGTTCAGGCGTTTTTAAAAAAACTAAAAAAATGTTAGTATGGAAAAATGACTTTTCTCGATTTTGTCCATACAAAACGGCAATTTGATACTTTAACCCCTAATTTAAAAATTATTTTTTTCTAAAATGATAATATCAAATTTTTGACTTCACCGTAGTATTCATATGCATATTTTATGTTAAATAGGCTGATTTCTACCACTAGTAACGACTTTTATCATTTACCTAAAACTCTATAGAAATTATTTATAAGAGTTTGTTTAAATTTGATCACACTATAAAGTTATTGAAAATATAATCCATGGATCAAACATTTTCGACTGTATCAACTTTGAACGACGCAAGACGTAAGCCTCCTTCAAGTCACGCCACAATTGTTTATCCTGGGCTTTCCGCATCCAGCCGCTGCGAACAGTTCTACTTAGGTCATCACTCCATCATCGAGCCGCAGGGCGTCCTACACTACGCTCTCTTGAACGCGGTCTCCACTCCAGAATTCGTCTGCTCCAACGGTTGTCAGTTCTACAGCAGACGTGCCCCACTGCCACTTCAGCGTGCTTATTTTTCGCGTAAAACCTAAGTAAAATCACACTAGCGAGGCAGGTTAAAATTGTTTTTCAGATTATGTACTCGTAATTATAGTCTGTTCTTGTGCAATATAGAACTAAACAGTTAGCTATGTTTTTTATAAACATCATTTTCTACATTAGGCTCGAGATCGTACAGGAGGCAATGTAGAGAGCGATGCTTTAAATGCTTGGTGCTTGGTATTACGACTGGTTTGGAATTAGAAATGAGGGAATCCGTTGGAGAACTAAGATAACCGACTTAGCTTGAAGATTTTCTGAGCTGAAGTGGCAGTGGCCTAAGGCTAATGAGGCAAAAAGGTTCTGGATTGGCAAAAGCATATCGGAATATTGTAGTGACTGTGAGTAGGCACTCCACCATATAGACCAATGATCTGGTGAAGAATGCGGATACGGATCGTCATGAAGAACCCCAGAGGAGACAATCGCTCATCAGTGGGCCTCGTTTTTTTTTAAATGATGATGATAAATATCATAATGTGTGCAGCTTCTAAAGAATCAGTCGTCTGTTACTTGTCATCAAGTTAACGAGCAAACTTGAAAACTTATCGAGTTAAAAATCTGTTGTCCGACAAGATTACTTATAAAACGTGATTGTAAGTAAGTTTTCTACATAATTAACAATTTTACTGTCATTATCAAAGGCCTTATACTTTGTGTAGAGTCTGTATTAATTTTTCACGTTACATTTCTGATTGATTTAGATAGATTTCAAAGGATGAACATCATCTTTGAAGGTCGTAGTTAACAAAAAGATACCGGAGGGATCGCAACAAAAACACAGTCATCATATTTTGTGATTAATAATTTTTTTACACCTTCCATTTATTTATTTTTTTATAAAATTATTAATAACTTATATTTTATTTCTACTAGATAAAGACAATCATTATCTCTTCCACAACATAGAAATAACAAAGGAAATTCACTTACCCATTAATAAACCAAAGCTTTTGTTATACGTTTACATTCCAGTTATGTCTTTAGACAAAACAATCAAAATTAAATGGTAATTCCATAAAAGGTAAGGTTTCGCCAACATGAAAGCGTTTGACTCACTTTATTAATACGGAATGCTCAACTATCTTACTGTCAAAACGATAATTCCATTACCCATACAAAGCGAGTCATTTACTCCCAATATAAACGACCGTCACCATAACAGTACATTAGTAGGCGAAAGTATAGGAAACAGACAATACCACCCCGGTTTGGGCAAAACATGTAGAACAATGACAGAGGTTTCCTTAAGTATAGTCGGGCCGGCGAGTTGTGTCGCTGGAAGAATGTTACTATTTAATAACTGTTAGATCACTAAAAAAATAAAAGATAAAAAATAAAAAATAAATCGCTGAAGTGTATCGATTTGATCGAATGTGCCAAATTAGATAATTATTTCTTGTTATGCTTGTAAGAGGTTTGTGTAGAAGAAAATGTTTGATAATTGTATGAAAAAAAGTGTTATAGTAAATATCTACATGAAAAGTGTGACAAACATGGTAAACATGGTTATAAACAGACCATTGCTGGATGCATTATTACAGCTAGTTAAAAATAAAAATAAATACCGTAATGAGTGTTTATTCATTTTTATTTTTCGGTCCTACCTATCATTGAATGATCTATAGATATATATAGGAAGGTTTTGATTAGTTAAACAGGGCATTGGCGAGCGCTAAGGCCCGAGATCACCAACAGACGTTTAAATTTAAACAGCGTTCAAACAGCGTTTAAAATATAATTTGACATATTTTGTATGGGAATTGTGTCAAATTAATCGTCAATCTATGTGTACCGGCTGTTTAAATATTGGTAAACTCGGGTCAGTGCTTTGAGTAATATTAACGTTACTATGAATAAGCTGATTTGGCTATCGGAATATAGAAAACGATTAAGTACACAAGAGAGACCCCGAACCAACTTTCCCGAATCAATTGTGAACTTGACGTCAATATTTATTCTACAAACAACAACACTTTTCGGCCCGACTATACTAGTTGCACGTGTTTCAAATTAATTGGTAGATTTGCTCCTGGAACCAATTAAATATAACTTATAAGGTCAAATGGGTTGCTCCAATGACTAATCTATTATTTACTGTAAAATAATAAACTGATAAATTATCTTGAACTCGTATTGTGCGATTATAAAGTAAATACAAACTTATACATTGACGAGTATTATTTTTATTTGAAAATAGGCTTGAGTTATATACATATTAAACAACACATTTTTACTAATGAAACCATATTTGCTAGTTAGACACCACTTAATTGCCTATATGCGTGGCGCAGATCATATTAATTACCTAATTAGTGATTACTTGGTAGTTTTGGATTTAGTACTAATAAGACAACGCAAATAATTATTAAGTGTAAGAAGGTTTATATTATAAGCTCGTAATTGAAAATACGTAGATAATTTGAGATTGTAAAATAGGAAAAGAATACTTTTTATTTGATAACTTTTTACGTGCCTATTACTAAAAAAACATTAAATAGTTTTTTTTAAATGTTTTTATGGAGGTTTTAAGTACCGAGGGCAATGATATTTAAAAATTAATAGATATGTTAGCGCTCTCAATATGCGTCCCTAAAACGTCACAATTGTGCGTCTTTTTAAATCAATCATACAATATGGATGCCAATGCGAAAGAGAAAGTAATTGTTCTTTTCACGAGTATGACAAGGACAAAATAAGAATTACGCATGTGTGCAGTTGTTCGCAAGCGGCACAGATATTTCGATAGTTTTGTAACCTATCTATACTTTTTAAATATCATTGACCGAGGGCCAAATCTCGAGATCCTTCAATCGAGATTTTCGATCCCCGGGTCAGGCAACAAGGTTTTTTTAAATATTTTCAATGGGCATGCTCTTGATTACATGCTTAACTTTACGGTTTGGAAGCCTAAGATGGAGCGAGCTTACCCAGAAAGTGGCACTGGTATCTAATATTAGGGGTTAAAGTATGAAATTGCCGTTTTGTATGGACGAAATCGAGAAAAGTCATTTTTCCATACTAACAATTTTTTAGTTTTTTTAAAAACGCCTGAACCGTTTCGATGCAATTAAAGGTAAAAGTTAGATGGTTATAAAGCTACGCATTATAGTATTTAAATTTCTGAAAATCAAAGTATATAATACAAATATACTTAATTGAAGCAAGAAGGTCAGCTAACACATTGTAAGGGGTCTTTTCAACGACTTCCTTTGAAGTAATAGGCACTAGTATTACATTTTTTTTTAGTCAATAGTTACTTTATTTAGTTTTTGATACAATACAAAAAGAATTACGCAATAATATGACTATATTTAAGAGCTATAAACAAAATAAAAAGTGGGAAAATAATCGGCAATTTCATACTTTAACCCCTATTATTATCAACCAACCAACCCGCATTTAGTAAGCGTGGTGGGTGACTGCCTGTACCTGCCTATTCTTGCCGTGGTAACTTGAATTCAACGATGGAGACATTTGCCCTGCAGTGGGATGATTATAGCTAGAACTTTACCTTATTTTTTAACTCTCGAATTAAAAGATG
Source organism: Anania crocealis (assembly GCA_949315895.1). Classification (NCBI taxonomy): domain Eukaryota; kingdom Metazoa; phylum Arthropoda; class Insecta; order Lepidoptera; family Crambidae; genus Anania; species Anania crocealis. Next base: position 8,310,450 of record OX438873.1, on the reverse strand, counting down.
CCTCGAAGAATTCCGGAGTTGAAGTGGGGTATTATTGTAACAAGGACCATTGTCCGTTAGGGTGGGAAGTTTCTGGAATGGCTACCGCCCAGAGGACGACAATCTGTAGGTAACAATCCAGGTTAACAAACCTCAAAGTTGAGTTACCCCAAATAATATTGTTTCTATTGTGTCACTTGCTTGGCAGTTCAAGTCTTAAATGTATTATGTAATCAAAACAATCACCGATTAATTGATTAAGTAGTTGGAATTCTCCAAATCCAATAGAAATCCGTTGTTATGGCGGTAACGGCTGTCGCGCGGGATTTAAAAAGATTGAAGGATAAGTAGTAAGTTTTTTTTCCTATTTATTTTTATTGATCTAGGTTCTAGCCCTTCTTCTTCTTCTTCTTCGAGTCGACAGGAAATTCAAATTTTATGAGACCAAAACTCAATTCTAGCCCTTTAAAGCCTGTAGGTACTTAGTTACAATTGATTTTGACAGTAAAATTGTTACCTAGCACGAACATAAGTTTTCAAGCCTGTTTTAATCCTCTAAGTACTAAGATTCACGCGTCCGCGTCAATTTTTGTGATTATGATCGCGATTATTCTTGCAACATTTTTCACTGATGCTTCGCTCCTATTGGTCACAGCGTGATGTTATATAGCCTAAAGCCTTCCTCAATAAATAGACTATCTAAGACCAAAATATTTTTTCAATTCGAACAAATACTTCCTGAGATTAGCGCGTTCAAACAAATAAACAAACTCTTCAGCTTCATGTTTGTTTTTATAGATAATTTCTCCTAAAATTGTTTATTAATTACATATGATATTCTTCGAATCTAATGCCTCCAACATAAGCTGTCTACAGAACATTTCAAGGTCGTAACAGCTCCCCAGAACAGGCACCGCCCTAATAAGTATTAGTTTGGCTACACAATAGGAAAAATAATACTACGGTGTTGCCAGTTGTGCTATTAATTACAGAACATGTTGATAAACAGCCTTGTTTCCATTGTCAAAATGAAATAAATGTGAGACAAAAGTAGATTCTAATTAAAAAACGTTTTACGAATGGTCAACTGGTACATAAACTTAAGACATTTCGCTTTCAAGATGTCTGCCCTATCGACTGAGCTGCCGAGATGATAAAGCAGAGTGTTTAAATCTCTTATGGTATGGTTTTATTTATTTATCTCGAGAACACGTTAAGGTATGGCTTGTCACGCGTGGCGAATGGCAAAATCCTCTTAGACAGAAAATGCTTTAAAGAGTGTCTTGTCCATCTGTGGACTGAAAAAAGCTAGAGGTGATGATTGTCTTTTGTTTAAAAAAAAGGTAAAGGTAACTGCTTATAATCATCCCACTGCAGGGCAAATCCATCATTGAATTCAAGTTACCACAACAATGATGGGTACAGGCATAATTACCACGCTCGCCAAATGAGGGTTGATCATCACATATCCAAGCAATGTTCGAGCCCAGGCCCCAAAACCTTGGTTACGCTAAACCACTACACCAATGGGGCTCACCGAAGTAGCTAATCCAATATGAAAAATAATTGAAAAGTGTTTTTGAGCAGCATATTTTGCTGGTGTACAAAGGTCTTTGTCCAAACAAAAAGTCGTAGAAAAAAAACAAATAAGGAAAAAATTAAATGAAAGTGGAAATAGACATGTCTACTTCTATTTTCAAATTGAAGCACAGTCCAAATTTTAGCCAGCATAGAGAATCAGGAGAGTATTGGGATCCAGACTACGTATTTATTCTCATTTGAATCGTCTTCAACGGGTAGGCTAACATTTCCTTTGTTTTTAGTGGGACACAGGCACACAGCACAGTTTGTTGCACAGACGGAATACAGCACTTAAATATTCAAGCATTTTAATATATCTTCGAAATTTTGCAGAGAGATTTCAAAAACGCAACGGGAACAGCGGAAAGTAGCGGACGGGACGGCGATGTAGGCAGGAAATCCGTTTTCAATTGTTTTTTTCACCTATTCGAAGTTTGAACTGGGCGCGTTTGGTGCTTCCATATTCAAACGGTCGCCTTAATTTTAAAAGTATTTAATAAAAGATTAGAATAGGCCGTAACAATTTCTTTAATTAATTAATAAGTATTTAGATGATTAAGTTTTTCTTATTTGAACGACATCAGATTTAATTAAACAATAATTATATTTTTATTACTTTTCCCTTTGAACTTATCTCAACGTTATATTTTCTTTATGATTTCTGTTCAGAAAATTTCCGCTCTCATTCGAGGTTAATTCTATTTCAAATCCTTTAATTTTAAGGGATTTTGCTAAAGCGTTTTAAGTGAACCGATAAATTAATTTATTGGACATACAATTCAAAAGCAGAAGTTTCCGAGTATTGTAGGTGTATTTTGAATTTGGAATGGTTTTCAAAGGAAATGTATTTTAAGAAACGGTTCGTCTCATTGATTCGATTCCAAACTGCCAGAAATTTTTTGTCTGTATTTTTTTATTAGAAATCGAATTAATGTTGGTGGCAAACATCATCATTTCCCAAGGGATATGATGATTATTAGGGGTTAAAGTATGAAATTGCCGTTTTATATGGACGAAATCGAGAAAAGTCATTTTTCCATACTAAAATTTTTTTTAGTTTTTTTAAAAACGCCTGTACCGTTTTCGATGCAATTAAAGGTGAAAGTTAGATGGTTATAAAGCTACTTACTAGCTACTACTACTAGCTACTAATTATATTATTTAAATTTCTGAAAATCAAAGTATATAATACAAATATACTTAATTGAAGCAAGAAGGTCAGCTGACACATTGTAAGGGGTCTTTTCAACGACTTCCTTTGAAGTAATAGGCACTAGTATTGAATTGCATTTAGTCAAAAGTTACTTTATTTAGTTTTTAATACAATACAAAAAGAATTACGCAATAATATGACTACACTTAAGAGCTATAAACAAAATAAAAAATGGGAAAATAATCGGCAATTTCATACTTTAACCCCTATTATTTTCCTATAAGCTCGGTGTTTTATGTTGCTGGCATATTAAAATATGGGTTCTTCCTAAGTTCCTATGGGTTTTGTAACAGGCGAACGAAGGATTCCTGCCTGAAAAAAACGGGTAGTAGCACCTTTTGAACACTTTTGGCCAAACTGCGATCGTTAATCCGTCTGCCAAGCGTGGCAAATTCAAATTCAAATTCTTTATTGCGTGTCACATAACTTACTAGGTATAAGGTGGTAAATTAATATAAAAGTATTTCACATGTGACGCCCCGCCCAGGGCATAGCAACATAATATGTTGCTTGTTTTGAGAAAAACCACATAACTTTAATAACAAAATTTTGTATTATTTTCTCAACATAGATTAAAGTTACAAAAAAACATATATATGGAAAAAAACTATTAAAAATAGACGCACCAAATGACATATAACACAAACATATAATCTTTAAAAAAATTAAAAAAAATCGTCTTTCAAATTTTGTTTTGGACGTCCTGTAAAAATATGATATTTAGGATTGCGTCTATTTTGCATTTAATGAGCGATATAACACATAATAATAGGTGCAATATACTCGTAACATATTATAAGAGGCGTGGAAGTATATTTTTCATATTTTTATTATCTTATGACTATTGCTCATATATTTTTGTTATTAAAAAACTCTTGGCAAAATCCTCCTTTTGGAGAGGGCTGTGTCCATCAGTGGGTTAGAATAGGCTGGTGATGGTGACGGTGATAATGATTCTATCACGCAGGAAAATACCAAGCATTGCTACATCTATTACCAACTGTGCAACCTTTAGCCTTCCTATGAGACCCATACTAAGCAACCATGGCATGTATAGTTTACCTTTTTAATGGGTATTTCACAATCACCTCTCTATGAGGAATGTGGTGTATTAGAAGACGTCTACCACGTTCTGATGGAGTGTGTACGGAGTGATCGTTGTAGCGAAAAATTGCATGGTATGAAAGGAGAAGTCGGTAAACACCTACATGCAACAGCATACTAGCCGAACTCATGTCAGACAAGGCTTTAGCATTGTATAGACTTTATTCGATTAAATAGGAATTTAAATATGTAGATTAATCTTAATTGTAAAGTAAGAATAAAACCGCAAAGTATGGTTACTACGGAGTGGCGTTGTCAATTATGACAAAGCTCCTTAAATTGAGAAGAAAAAAACACTTATAATTCCCTAAGTCATCACTGCCCTATTTAGTCTTCCTCATAAGGCTGGCACAATATAGCACGAGAATAAAAAATATTCCATGAATTTGCAATGGAAACACACAGTCCCGACAACATCTGAAAGCATTCACATTAGTGCAGATTTGTCGCCCTACGTTTCGCACAAATTGCCACGCAGTTATCCCTTTTTTGCAATTACTGAATTGAAGGGATGAAATAAATACTGCTGAGGAGATACCTACTTAGTTCTGTTTTCTTAGTGTTATTGTTTCTTTTGTAGTGACAGCATTCAAGTTACCACAGCTCAATGCTGGGTACAAGCATAATCACCACGATTGCCAAATGCAAGTTAGTAATCGAAAGCCCGAGCAGTGATAATAATGATGAGCAGTGCCGGATTTACCATAGAAGGTGAAAATGCTGAAGCTTAGGGCGGCACAATTAGAGGGGGCACAATGGGCCCAAAAAACAAATTAGATTTAGAGCAGTAAAAAGCAAGCTTTGTTTTTCTTAGCTTTAAAATGTACCGAAAAAGTTGTAAAGAAGAAGGAAATAACGTTATTGTGAACAGTGTATCTAATTTCAGAGGTCAGTAGGGGCGGCAAATGTGTGAATCCTGCACTGATGATTAGTCCTTTTTATTTAGCAATAAAACTTAATACTTATGTGTGAAGAAACTGCCCCATGAGAACTGTACTTTATTCTGAAGTCTTTTTGATATTCCTATCTTTAATAAGAGCAGAGAGCAGACGAACCCGTGGACGGTCTCCAGCTAGATGGAGCGATCAAGTGAAAGGCTCATCCTCAACCAAGTTCTTTTCAGTTGTCAAAGATGCAATGGACAGGCGCCGGTGGAGGCAGATAGTACAAACTAGATGTAGAACATCCAAATCTATCGATGACCATGATAGGGAGGCATGAGGGAGCGACCACAGAGAGAGAATCTTTAATAAATTTCATCCAATTTTGAATAAGTAACAAAAATCCATGCGAATATCCGTATTTATTAATTAGACCTCCTAGTGGTCCACCCTGGGCAACGGCATCTTTGGTTTTTTAACCAATGATGATCCCTGTGCGGTGGTAAGCTTCGTAAGAGGCTGACTGAATGCTACCACCCTTCTGCCGTAGTCCAGCGCCAAACAGTTTTTCTGTGTTCCGCTGGTGTGTGGGTGAACCAGTGCCACTTTCTGGGTAAGCTCGCTCCATCTTAGGCTTCTTATTAACCGTAGAGTTAAGTATGTAGTCAAGAACAAGCCCATTTTTAAAAAAATATTGAATAGTAAGATTGTGGCCAATTCATATATTTTTTTAATGTGGACAACATATCACATACATTGTTCTGATCCCAATTTAAATATCTATTTAAAGCACTCATATTTTGAAAACCATAAGCAACGAAGGTACCACAAAAACCCAGACCCGAGAAAAAGTAGAAAAACTCATTTTTCCTACATTGACCCGTGCGGCAATCGAACCCGGGACCTCGTAGCAGGCGACACCTTGAAAACCACTGTGTACGCCACTCCGCCACGGAGGTCGTCGTTAATATAAATATGAAGACCCCAGTACACCCCAAAGTAACTTTCTGGACTGTAGGGCAAACCATGTTGCATCCCATTTGTTTACCTAATTCAACAAGCTTTACGTATTCGAAGGAAGGAAGACCTTTATAGTCTAAGGGTCATACATCAATTTCTGGAGCAAGATATAACTGTACATCTTTCTGTAATTTTTATTGTAAGTACTTGGCCAATGAGAGTATTTTTTGTATACCGATGAAAAATTGAGTTTATTAGTTCGTTTCTTTTGGTTTCTTATGTATCAATCATAAATTTTTGCGGACTTGACCAATTTCAATGATTTTATCTTCGATAGGTTAAAGCCTAAATTTTATTTTATTGAAACTTGAGAATAAATATTCCAACACTGAGGGTAGAAAACAGATCTAGGAGGAGAAAAAGAAGTCTTCAAAAATTATAAATAAATAAAAAAAAATATAAAAATTGAAATGGCTAAAACAAGAGATAAGTTGTGATGGAGAGTAGACGTTTCTACCCGTGCTGTTCTGGAGGTACTTTTTAGAGCAATTACGATACCCATAGGAAGGTGTAGAAATTTTTTTTTCAGACTGACAACTCACAGCCATGTTAAAACATGCAAATATTTATGATACACACAAGCAAACATGATCATTTCAATATTTATTTTCATTAAATTAATCTCTATTAGCATAAAGTTAAATAAGTCATTCATAGAATTATGATTACTTATAACAAGAACGATGTCTCTTCAGATATAATATTAAAATGTACATCTAAACGTCTCCAAAAATGGATGCCGAAATGAAATTATACAGATTCTAATGATAAGAAATTGTCCAGTCGAAAATTTCAGAATTAATAATAATACCTTATCGGGAGAGATACCAGATGTTGAATAATGACTCCAATTTATTTAAGCCGTCATCAAAGTAATAGAATTTCTAAATTTCTGTGACTAGCAAAAGGGAAAGTTTATTTGGCTGGATTTTCATTTTAATTTTTGCTATAAAGAGTTATAGCTTCATCCCAATGAATATATTTGCTTATGTATAGCAAAACGCCTACTTTTTTGGGTTAAATGCATTTTTTTAAGTATGTGTGTGCATGTTTAATGTTTATGGTTATTTTTTTAATCCTGAAAGGTAGAAAGATAAGGTTGTCAATCTTTGAAAGTTGTAAAAAAGGCTTTTTTTTAATCAAAATTGCACTGATGGAAAGCTTAAAACAAATATTTTGATTAAATGCCGTACAAGAAATTACAGACAAGTATTTAACACCGACACATAACTGGTGAATTTTTTGACCGTTCTTTTAGTTCGATTTTTGTTTTATACCTGCCTTAGTTTCAATCAACCCATTTTGGGGGATAGGATAACAATTGGAAAATGGCGGAAAAGTGTTTTTCCCTTTTAATATATTTTTCTTGATGTCCTATCTTTATTGATATTAAAACCAGCCAGATTCAAAGAATAAACATTAAATAAACCTTCGTATGAATTTAAAAAAACTCATAGACCAGAAGTCTTACCCCCGTATTTATAAAGAAGTAATTACTTATTGCTTAAGAAAGTCATAACTTAAAGTGTTTATACCTAGTGCTTAAGTGAAAGAAATTGGTCACCATTAATAATCATATTATTTGGCTAAAAATGCAAACTTTTGGTAGTTATAACTTCTTGTAATTTCTTGATTAAGGCATCCAAATTGTCTCTCAAGTAATTACTTGTAGTCAAGTAATTACTTTACTTGTTTATAAATACGGGGGTTAGTACCCGACCTATTTGTACCAAACGATGCCGGTGTACTCTATGACATCGCAGTATTTTAGTTATTATTTTTGGTAGTAATCAAACTTAAATCCTGATTTTTGTTTACACAAATCGTGAGTATGTCAGTGCACAGAACACAAGACAGTACACAAGATATTAATAGTAGATAGTATTAGTAATTTTTTTTTTTCGCTGGCAATGAAAGCTTTTACCCATACCTTTATGTACCGTTAATTATTACCCTTATTACAGTCAGGGACAGGATATGTCTGTCTGGACCTCAACGAAAGAATATTTCTCTCCACCAGACCAAGTACCAGCAGTACCAATTCCTTCGGTGCCTTATGACTGTATGCACTCTAGCCCCTGTTCTAGCTTTCTTAAATATGATCTCCTATATCCTACCTTGTTTGGGCTGATTATGATAAATGACTTTTCTCGCATACACCTAATCCGCGATCCTAAAATATGGTATGTTGTTTCAGAAGATTTCTCCAATCTTTGTATCAGCTTAAAATAATGTATTTTCACGAACTCAAGAATTAATTATAACAAAATTTTTGTTTGTTAAGTCCGAGCCGTACTATCGTGCGAGCGATTATAAGTCACTGAGCACTTTAGTACCATGTCAAAGTAACAAGAGTGTATGCAATAGATTTCTAAGAGGATGGTCGAATGTAGTTAATAAATGACGCAACTTCTAAACCGACGGAAAACCGCCCTTGATACTTTACTGTTTTATAGTAAGGTCCTTTTATTTAATTTTTTTTAACTTGATCGTCTTTTATCACTATTTCTGACGTTGTAGTCAACTATAGCTATAAGGTATAACATTCTGGAATGCACATTTCCAAAGACAGAGAAAAAAAACCACATTTAGGTTGTAGTTGGATAGAGGTAAATAAACACAAAAATTATGTTTCAAAGATTCAAAGGACTTTAATAAACTTAGAAATTGGTCGGGTTAGCAAATGTAAAAAAAAAGTTTTTCTTAATACTTAGGTGATTTTTCCTCGACTTTGGCGTTTAAGATAACATAGGAATGCGCAATGAAAATAATTGTTCCATTTAATGCCCAACTTTAGAAAGGTTTTCTATAAGAGACGTATTTCACTATACCTACTATCTCAGGCACAAGTTTTTTAAAAGTGTCAATAGTCTACCAATATCCTCTTAAAAGATCTCATTAATCGTTCATTAACGGATATGTCTAGTGAGTTCGCTTCAACCTATAATAAAAAGGAATCTAGATTGGAAATATACCACTAAGGTACTGTCGTATAAGTACTCGTAAGTGGTAGCACGTCTCTCCTCCACAAAGAAACCACTCAATCGCAGGCCGCGTCTAACGAAAGATTCAAGGCTACTGTATAATGTTAGTCGCCCACACACTAATACAGTTTACTGGCTGATGCCCGCGACATGGTACTAATGGAATTTTTGATTTTAAATCAGACTACGAACTATTAGACCCATTTAAACACCAAACTAATCATAGTAATCGGTCATGACTCATGATCCTTGCGTTTGAGTTAAATTAAGCCCTTAGGCCTCTTGAGTCCAGCCCTGATGCAATCTGTATTTGCAGATGTCAATACTATAAACTACTTATACTTGCCAAATTCCACCTTTGTACCTACATCAAGAGAATTTTGTTATTCTGTGATGAATTACTTGATGAAAAAATACTTAAATTGAGTCACTCATCATAAAATATAAGCGTAGTTAAAAAACATATCTTCAAGTCGGTCAGATTTTCTTCTTCTTCTGGTCAATAATAACCTTTTTTATTTGGTTTCTGAAGTGACTGCTTTTTAAGTCTTCCATCAGGAATAGGAAATGAGTCCAACGCTTCAGCGTGCCTTCTAAATAACAACTAAAACCAATTGCTGTCTAAATTGATTCGATCAGGAATCGAACTCGGGCCTCTTGCACATCGGGTCGTTAGTGAATTGTCGCTCTGACGACAAATTAATTTCATCATCATCATCATCATCATCAGCCTATCGCAGTCCACTGCTGGACATAGGTCTCTCCAGTTGTACGCTACTTAGGTCGATCCTCGGCTTCTCGCATCTCCTCAAATTAATTTCAGTTGAACACAAAACAACCTTTTTCTTTTCTTTTTAAAACATCCCAATGGATGCTGCGCTATCCCAATCCACGTGTGTAACGGACACGCGCCAGAGTTTTTGCTTGTTAAAATGCCCGATGCGACGACCGAACGAACGGCAGTGAGTGAATAGACCGAATTAATGGCAGCCGCAATTACGTTGTTCTGAATGGGGTTTCTTATGGTTGCTTCGGCTAATCAGAGGTTTCGTGATTGGTGAGAGGATTAATATTTAGAAGGAATAGTTTTTTGCGTATGAAAATGCCTAATAATTTTTAAAGCTTTATCTTACAGATCAATCGGTACTCAGAGATCGGTATGAATATCAAAATCACTAAGCTTGGCAGGTGGGTTGGCGATCGCCGTTTAGCCAGTAGTATCGAATCAACAACGACATCACAAACCAGAGCAATGCAATCGAAAATTCGAACTACTAGACCAACGGGGCATTACTAGACCAATGCAACGGGGTATTACTAGACCAACAGCGCGTTACTAGACCAACCAGGCGTTACAGACCAACCAGGCGTTACTAGACCAACGGAGCATTACTAGAACAACGGCCGGGCGTTACTAGACCAACTAGGCGTTACTAGACCAACGGGCTAATGTTAAATCAGTATATTGAATTTTCAATGTAATTTCAACTGTGACCAAAGAAATATTTTTTTAAATTAAAAATCAATCAGTTATTTATGGAACGTTTAAGCTAAAACTTTTATTTTGCAGCCGAAAGGAGCAGGTGTACGAAACAAGTCCGGACAGATCTTAACGATGATCAGCGAAAGTAAATCGTTAAAATCGTTAAAAAAAGCCCGTCTGGATGTCTGTTCGTTTATCGATCTACAGCAGAGATTCATTGTTAAGTTATTTTTGTATCTGTTGAAAGAATACAATGTATACTTCTTTGTTAAAGAATTTCATTGATGGGATTTATTAGTGTTTAATACCCGTCAAATAACCCTCTTATTATTAGATAGTTTAAGATCTGTTATTTTTGTCTTTGTTGAAATAAATCTATGTAAAAAAATATTTAAATAATTCATCGGTTCACTTTGTTTTTGTTGTGTTTAATACCCGTCAATCAACCTTTTTTTAAAACTGCTTTTAGAGTTCCGTACCTGAAAATGAAAATATGGAACACCTATAGGTACAATACCTCTTTGTAGTCCATCCATCTGTCTGTCAAGATTCAAGACCGTTTCATAGGAGAAGTCCTTGTGAAGAATTGAAATAAAAACTTCAGGTCCTTTGTGGGTGTCATAATAACAAACTTCAAAGTAACGTGAAATAATATACGCCCATTTATACCGCAAAATTTTGACACAGAACTATTAAATTTCGCAAATAATACTGTCTTATAATACAAGTATAGGAAAAAATCAGAAAACTGGAATAAAATATTACGAATAAATACACTTGTAATTCAATCATCTATAAATTTGAGTGTATTTGTAATTTTCAGGGTCTTAAACAAACTCTATACCAAACTTTATTTGATATTTTAGCAACTTAATTGCACTTATAATATCAGTATATAAACATGAAAAATTTTGTCAAATTTTGTTTCAAGTTTATATACCATATTGACACATTAATCAATAAAATTGACAGATTTGTTTATGCACTAAACAGAGTGAGGCAAGTGGCTTCTAAAGAAGCAGCGCTCATGGCATATCATGGATATGTTTCGTCCGCGTTACGATATGGTCTCATATTGTGGGGAAACTCGGTCGACATGCCTAGAGCTTTTAAGGTTCAAAAAAAGTGTATTCGATCGATTTGTGGGGCTCATTATTTGGACAGCTGCAAACCCTTGTTCAAAGATTTAAACATTTTACCACTTCCCTGCTTGTATATTTTCGAAGTAGGGATTTTTGTAAAAAGGTATATACATTTATTTGAAAAAAACAAAGACTTTAGTGGATACAGAGGCAGGAAAGGAGAAAATTTAAAGATTCCACCCCAAAAGTTGGTACTGTACTCACGAAACGTTTACTGTATGACTATAAAAGTATTTAATAAATTTCCTGATGATTTAAAAATAATGACATTTATGAAATTTAAATATAATTTGCTTATTTTTTTAAAAGAAAAGATGTATTATTCAATTAATGAATTCTTGAATGATAAAATTTAAAATTTGACATTTGTATACCTCATATTTTCACATAATTTTGATTTAATTGTATGTTTGAAATGTTGCTGTCCTAATAAATGTTGCGTAATATTTTTTGACATTTAATGTAGTAATTGTAATACTTATTTGACATTTGTATAATTTGACATAATTTTAATTTGATTGTATGTGTGATAATAGATTGACTTAATATTTGCACGTCGCATTGCGATAGAATATGCTGGAAAACCTATAACTACTACGAACTTTTTATATCCATATTCTGGCAAATAAATGATTATTATTATTATTATTATTATACTGACTCTATACCAAATTTAATTTAAATCAGTTAATATCATTGTTACCTTTAAATAAGTTTATATCATTCATACAAACTTCTATCTTCTTTTTTACTTACTTAAAGAATGATTTCTGGGATCAAAACTATACTCTGTCCTTTCCCGGGGCGTACGTTATCCAATAACAAAAATGATTTTAAAACCATTCAGTACTTTTACAGTATATTTGTTGCAAACGAATGCAAAACTCATCAAATCTTAAGTCTTTAAATATTAGTTTACGACTGGATAGTAAAGAGTCGATGACCTGTCTTAAATACTGTATATTTATCTTAGGAGCTGATACCTCAAAGTGAATCAACCTTGGTCTCAACGGTTCCAATAAGGGATCCCTTTGGGTCCTGTTCTGCATTCTTCAGAAGCCGAAATTGGATATGCCGTAGTATGTTCTACGGGCTCTTAGCTTTGTGTCACATTGCAAGCTAAGCTATTGCTCGCTAAACGAGGAAATCAAGCAACTTATACAGATACTAGTTTTGTACGCGCTTATTATTGCCACACCATAAACACAGAACAACATCGTCATGCCTATATTAGTCCACTGATTGATAGAGATCACACCAGAAAGCCATTTTGCCATAAACGCCACTGTTAGGAAGCGGGTATGCGATCGCACTTTAGCCAATAGGTACTTAGTTAAATAAAGACGCTGCATGCCCGTGATCTTACGATATCCATAAGAAGAAATGGCAACGCAAAACTTAAACAGGCAGATCAACAGGCAAGTGAGTAAAAAACTGAGTTATGACATAAATACTGTATGTGACGGTAAACATGGATCAGCGTAGCAGATGTAAATACTGACTTCAAAGTACATAAAAAAATAGCAAACAAGAAGGCTTTCTTGTCCTTAGGACGTCGTGAGAGGTGGCTAAAGGAGTACAGCCAGAGAGAAACAGACAACGGCGTCTTTTTGCGACCATCAGACAAACTGCGAGAGCCGGGGCCTGCTAAGAGTGAAGAATTAGACAAAATCCTTCTAGAAAGATCTGTGTCCAGCAGTTTTTATAATAAAATATTATTTTAAATATTATACTGTTCTTTAGGTAGGTGTATGTATCAGTATATAAACTTGAAAAATTTTGTCTCAGGCGGGACTCGAACCCGCATCTCCTCGCATGCCGGGCGGGCGCCATACCATTAGGCCACCGAGACACTGCGACACGGCGCGAATTTTTCAAGCATATTCTTACGCTGTGAGCCAGCGTTGCTTCATCAAATGTTAGGAGTTTGCACCCTTAACACCCGAAAGAAACATCTTTGCAGATGTTTGACAGTCAGTTAAGATGAAACAGCTATTTATATACTTTATTTGATATTTTAGCAACTTAATTGCACTTATAATATCAGTATATAAACTTGAAAAATTTTGTATCTTTCAAGTTTATATACTGATATTATGTATCAAAATTTTTCAAGTTTATATACTGATATTATAAGTGCAATTAAGTTGCTAAAATATCAAATAAAGTATATAAATAGCTGTTTCATCTTAACTGACTGTCAAACATCTGCAAAGATGTTTCTTTCGGGTGTTAAATTTGATGAAGCAACGCTGGCTCACAGCGTAAGAATATGCTTGAAAAATTCGCGCCGTGTCGCAGTGTCTCGGTGGCCTAATGGTATGGCGCCCGCCCGGCATGCGAGGAGATGCGGGTTCGAGTCCCGCCTGAGACAAAATTTTTCAAGTTTATATACTGATATTATAAGTGCAATTAAGTTGCTAAAATATCAAATAAAGTATAGGTGTATGTATTTTAAGTAGCTGTATTATTTTGTATTATGTGTATTGTATATTAGACATTGGTATGTAGGTATATGTGTATTGTATTTTAGTAACATATGTTATTGTATCTGATAAACATCGCTTGTCTTGCACAGTGCTACCCCTACTCTACTAAAACTTAATTTCCTCTACCCAAAGGTTGTCTCGTAGAGATCGCTTAAAGCGATAAGGCCGCCTATTTGTACATTTTCTCTTCTTTGTAATTTATTTGTTTTCTTGTATTTTGTGCAATAAAGTGTTATCTATCTATCTATCTATCTATACCTGAACATTTTCCCATCCTCTTACATTTTACCTACTGATTTAACTCTGTATTATAGATACGGTAATCTTACATTTTGCTGTGTTAGGTAAGTAAGAGTACCTGAAATTATCGCAACCTCAAGTTATACCCTTAACAAATCTAAAGCCTTCACTTAAACTTAATGAAAATTATGCTTACTCTAATACCAGACCGGGATTACATAATAGAAAGCTCTCTCAGGTCTAAATTACGATTTAATCCAAACTGAAAGCATCTAGAAGTCAAGTCAATATTACAAGTATATTTAAGACTACTTTTTATCTGCATAAAATTAACTCATATAACCACAAAGCCTTGTTTAGAGACTAATTGTGATTACGAAAAGAGACATATCAGAGAGTCCTACATGCAAAGAAAGTGTCACTTCATCAAAAAAGTCAAAAGACATATTTATTACCTACTAGCGGACCCGACAGACGTTGTCCTGTCTTAACTATGAGAATTGATTTCGAAATAGTTTAATTTAAAAAAAATTACCCATTGTGTATTATTATTCTGCTTTATGATATACAATATTCTTTGTTGTTTTAAGCTATTGCATAGCTTCTATCGCGGGCCTTGAGCGTGGAGACCGAATCCAGAAATTCCGTAACGAAAATAACCTAACACCCCCCACTCCGACCGGCACAGCGGTGATACTTTTTAGTTTTATAATTGCATAAGTTGATAAAAAATGCTATGCAATAGCTTTACCGCGGCAGTCTCCGAGGGCCACACGTCTTTTTTTTCTGGCGGGTATATAAACAGTTTTGTTGGTATTCCGACACGGTAACAGGCGACATATTACTGGCCATGTGCATAATTCAGTTTTTTTACCCCCTATTTGACGATAGTAGCAGCACGCATTCTGTCAATGTTATGACAAACGCCATACATTAAAAAAAGTTTAAATTGTCAATAGCGATAAGGTTACATAACAAATAATTTAGTATGGTAATTAAGTTTTCTTAAATTTTCAGATTTTTCGAGCAATTTTTTTTATTTTTTCTTTCATAAAAACATTCTCCTGACAATAATAAACAAAACATAAAAAGAATTAGCGAAATCGATCCAGCCGTTCACGCGTGATGCGATGACCAAGGGAAATAGGGATTAATTTTTATATATATAGATTCCAAATTTTGCAGTGATATTCAAAACACATAATGGGATAGGACAGCGGTAGCGGGACGGCGTAGGTACACACAACGGCAGGTCAACCTACCCAAAAAGTTAAATGCCATTGAATTGATTTTCAACTATAAGTCCATCAGGTATAGATCAATATTGCGTTGTCTGTACACAATCTATGTTTATGTAGGATTTTAAATGATCATTTGTTTTTTTATCAGTTACTTTGTTTTTTTTTTGCAAATTCGCAAAAAATGTTTGGAATCGCGGGCATTCGATGCTCTCATATTCCAATGGTCGCAATTTTAAAGATGTAAAGGTTCAGCTGAGTTTCCAACAGGACTCCCTTGCCCCTAGTCATTTAATTTGAATTACGGAGCTGAAGTGGCGGTGGTGAGGAACTGATGGCCGGAATGGTTCTGGAATGGCGACTGCGCACGAGATGACGAACTATGGGTAGGCACCCCACTTCGACCCACGATCTGGTGAAGGTCACGGACAGCCGTTGGATGCGGGTGGTGCGGGAGACCGACCGTCATGGAGATCCTTAGGGGAGGCCTATGTCCAGCAGTAGGCATCATTTGGTTGATTGTGAAGTTTTACAAATTAAGTATTATGTACTTACCAAATCCAACGGTGTCAATTCATCAATGTGCTCATTAGCAAACGAATTAATATACTACACAGAGCATCTTGATTAAATGGCATTTGGGATCATTAAAACATAAAATACACCGCCGACCCAACAAAACATCAGTTAAAGAAAACAGATAAAAAGTATTGTAACTGGTAGAGCGCGAATTGGGTTATGTTTTGGAGGGTTCTTTGTATTTTAAAACGGCTGGGAATTGCATAGGCCATTTTATAGGCAGGTATTCGAACTAAGAAGACTTGACTAATGACTATGACATCGTTGATATTTGATATGTAGTTTTTTATTTTATTGATAAAGCTTTAACTTTGTGCCTAACTTAGCCATTTTGTAGAAGTGAAACTAAGTCAATAAAATGAATCCTCTTATAGAATCTGTTGAGTGGGTCTAGCACAAAGAACTATCGACTTCGAAACGTTTGCGTATCGAAAGCAAACGACACAAAGTTCGTGCTTTGCTTTGTAGTTCTCGTTTTGACCGCGCGAGCGCTGTTTAAGTTTTCATACTAAATATTTCGATGGCGATCCGAACACGCAAACGATTCGAATTCGATAGTTTTTCGTGCTAGACCCACTGGTGAAAATATATGTTTTTTTATTTTAAATAAATTTTTCCTTTTTTTTTTAAATAATGCGTTAGAAATGATTAAATTTAAAAAACTCAATACAATGTTCACACATATTGTCACATCCAAAAATCTAAAGGGCTTTAATGTCTTAAAAAGCTCACTTATTTCAATTTTATGGTTGGGACCGCAATTACTTAGTCGAAGGCATGACCTTCAAATAATCACGGATTTTTTCAATTTGAATAAGAGAACCCCGTTCAAGGAACTCTAAATACAAAAAAACAAAAGTAAACGCCACTGCACAAACAGGTTGACGGCGCCTGCTCATTCAAGAAACATCGAAATGAAAAAATACTCAATGGGACCCCTTATCTTCAAAGGAAAAACTTATTTATCTGCTTAGTTTTAAGGTTCAAAATCTATAAACAAAAAATATGGTACTTAGGCCTTAACGTTGATGATACAATATTGCAAGCACGGCGTCAAAAATTCCGAAACACTAAGAAACAAGTGCATTCGATTTTCGTCTTTTTTGCGTTTCGTTCTTAACCGCAATAAGGTTCATTTTCGAATCTTTTTGTTCGCTTTTTTCTTTTAATTTTCGAGAATTTATGGGTGGTACCGTTTTATACAATGCTATTGGCTTCTGGTTTGTTTTTATTTTTTATCTTTGATGAGGTGTTTATTAAAACTCAGAATATCTTACGGTAGTAAAATCAAGTTTATGGTAAATTAATTGGGGATTATTACCTTGAGGAGGATTTCGCATATTTTACGTAAATTATGAGAGGGCTTAGGTATATTATTAAATTCTCAATATCATAGGTACTTGCTGTGTCCGTGACTCCGTTAGCGACGACTATTTTCGTATTACTCTGTTCTTTTTAAATTGAATATAATAATATTATTAAAATAAATGTAAGTTACTTCTTATAACATTGGCTATCTGTGAGTGAAAGTCCTGTCAAAAGCGGTCTACAGACAGATAGACAAAACATATTAATATATTTAATTATAGTTGTATAGTTAAAATACATATAAAAATGTAAAGTCAAGTCAGAGAAAATGATTACGGTCAAGTCAAGTGCAAATCACAAGTAACAAGTAGCATGGCAAGTGACATGCAATTGGTAAATAAAAATAAAAAAGGCATAACTGTAGACCGGAGTGGCATAGAAGTATTAGTATGAACTTCCCTCAATATACTACTTCATCATCTTTAGACCTTACCGGCGCCTCCAAAATTGCCACGCATGGCAGGCGGATTGGCGATCAAAGTTTGGTCTATAAATGTCCGTTCACTACTACTTCCAGCTCCGCATTTCTTCGAAAGATGACGGTTTTCTTAGTTCTCCTTAACTCCTTCTTTCTGATTCTATGACGCAGGGCTGACCTTGAGCGTATATGAGACCCATATCACCAGATAAGATAGGATAATCTCATATTAAATTATATAGATAGATATATACTCTTCATTTCACAACAAACTACATAATTAAAAATAAGATAAATGGAAAAGATTTAGAAATGACTATTTCTCTTAGGTCTTATCGCTTGGAGCGATCTCTACCAGACAACGTTCCCCTTTCAACTTTCATTCAACTACCTTTTTGTTGTTGAAAAGGGAAAGCGGCGGAGACTTTTCAAATGTTAACATTACAAAATACATAAAAAATATAATTAAATTTAATTACATAAAATGAATAACATATTATTATGCATAATACCACTACTCAGTTCCAAGATAGCACGTTTCAGATCCCATTAGGAACTAGCAACACGCACTGGACAAAGACTTTTGTTTTAAATAAAAAAGTACTTTGGTCCTTGTCGGTTAAAATTACTTGACTGACCTAATTCGGCCACCTGGCTATTGTATGTTTAAGGCAGTAATACTAAATTATTTGGGTTGTTAAATGTATTTAAGAAAACTCATTTTCCATGTGTATACTAAGTAATTAACTTCATTAACAGTACAGAGGGAACATTCTGACGACCATTTGGATCAGCGGTAGTTAACGCTGCTTCTGAGCCATGGGTCGCGGGTTCGATCCCCGCGCAGTACAAATATTTGTGTGCATGAACATGTCTGTTTGTACTGGTCTGGGTGTTTGCTATGTATTATAAGAATGTATTTACAAAAAAAAAGTATATAAGTAAGTTTATCGGTTGTCTAGTACCCCATACGACAGGGTACTTAATAGTACCTTAATTTGGGACTAGATGGCTCAGTGTGACCCAGTGAGGCATGTCTTAAATATTTATTTATTATTTATTTATTCTGAGGTCTTACTTTAAAACACAGTTTCCGAAAATTCGAGTCTGTCTGTCTCCTTCACTCATACCAATGATAAATCCGTATATTCGGAATTCATGTTCCGTAGTTGTGCTTGTGCTTCAGGCAATACACTGGGGCATCTTAAGGCCCATCAACACATAGTATCCGTTTTATTGGATACGTTCTCATTAATTAATCAGTATTCTGTTTACAGTAAAAAATATCGATCCGCTGGATTATGACATTTTGTTTTGTCATCGAATGCAAGAACCATAGACTTAGCATGAACGGAATACTTAAGTATCCGTACAACTTTACCGGATATATTTAAGTCAGCCGGTGGAACTCCATCGAAACGTTAGGCAAATAAAATAAGGTAAATGTTCGAGTTTAAATCCCGTTATACCTTTTTAAATAGTTAAGCAACGCGATAGTTAAAAATAACTTATCACCGGATATACAACATGTTAATGAAAAAGCTCACACCCCCACGTTTACCTAATATTAAATTTTCGCGGATTATTTACGAAGATAACAAGATTTTTGTTTTCTTCTGTTTGTTGTAGATTCAAAAGTCTATGATAATGATGCGCAATCAGGTGCGACGTTGCCGCTTGGCGCCGTACGTAGGTAATCAAACAGGGCCCCAAATCTGCTAATATACAAATGGTTCAATAGAATCGCAATTGCATCTCAATTGTATATTTTGACACATTTATTATGGTACTAATGTCAAAATATACGATTGCGATGAAATTGCGATTCTATTGAGCCATTTATAAATTTAATAGTAGGTAAACGTTGGAGTGTGAGCTTTTTCATTAACATGTTGTATATCCGGTAATAAGTTTTTTTAACTTTCGCGTTGCATAATTATTTAAAAAAGTATGACGGAATTTGAACGCGAACATAACTTGCACATGCAATTTGATACTTTCACTATTATCACAACGGAACAGAGTTGCTTTTTTCACGGGCTGATTGAAATAATCCAAAGTAGGCATGGATAGTTCAGACGCCTCTGATATTAGAGATGAATAATTATTAAACACGGCGTAATAATAATATTTATTGGGTAAAATTTAATCCCTATTTTTTTATTTGTGGAATCGATTCTACTCTCGATTCTGAACAAACTAGTTTCAGGTTTTGCGCTTTTTCATTAACACGTTATGCGTGGGGTGAGATAGACAAGGACATGTTAATTTGTTTAGTGGAAGTCTTTCCACCAACGTGCTGCCAATAAAACGTTGATTCTCCCTTCCCCGCTAGCGATAGTACCTTTTACAAATACAACAGGACATCCATACTGGTAGAGAAGCGATGGTATATTGCGAATTTACTTGTACAATGTATCCATAGAAATCGTATACGTTGAACGATAAACGGTGCCTATGTATGACCATCATCAGATTGACGTAAGAAAGGAGAAAAACAAAACAGTGGACAATGTGGACATCAGTTTTAAAACCGTATAAAATATTGAGCTACTACATTACAATATATGCTACTAGGACCTAACACAGATTTATGTCTTATTTCACTTCGTTTTGATCTTTGTCGTGGTAAGTTATTATCTGCCAAATGTAATTTATGCAGTTGGAATTAGAATTTTGGATTAAGACACACATACCGTACTATCTGAATATGTAACATGAACAAAGCATAATTTTATGTCGTATACCGTTAATAAAACGGGTACCGTGAATACGGAGAATATGTGTGGACGGGCCCTTATACAGTTGTACTATTATTTTATTTCGCAAAAAAAATGTGTTACTTGATATACTCTACATAAAGCCGTCAGTATAAATTCACATATTTAAAGCAACATTTGCGTGTCACAACTGTTCACAATGGGCTTTATTTGCTTTACTTGAAAATCATTTTAACAACAACGCTGAAAACAGTAAATTTTATTGCTTGTGGCAACATTCATTGGGTCACGCACGCAAAAGGAAATGTTTATTATTAACTTTTAAGCTTTTTAACTGGTGCTTGTTTCATTTATTTACTGAATAGTTTTCGCGAAAGATTTATTAACGTATTTTAGTTGCTTTTATAAGAATTTAATTATGATTTATACCGACGTTTGCAGCAATTAACATCGTACGTGGTCACGGGTTACCAAGCTGTTACTTTATTTCTTTAACTTAACTAATACTTGTGTGTCTATTTCGAGTGAGTAAGCCTTAAATTTTTAAATAAGTTTCATAAGGTAATAAGTATGAATAAATTACGAGTAAAAATACACTGTAAATGTTGTGGAAACTGTTCGATTGCTTGCTAGATTAAACTATAATTCATTGAATTAAAACTTAGGTTTTAGCCTAAATCAGCTACTTATACCAGTTCTGTAGCAGTAGTATCACAATGATATTCCGGGTCTTATCAATCATATTAATACCCAACACGTTCCTTTGCATAGCTCTCTGGCAAACCTAGAGTCTGAATTTTTGACTTTCCGTCAAGTGTCAAAGAGATTGCGTTTCAGTGACATTGGAGGATCTCCCTTCATATACGCTTTTATAAAGTATATTAAATCTATGCTTTTATAGATCAGAAGCTCTTCCAGGCGTTATCGATACGACCACCTATCTCTTGGTCCTGCCTGTTTTCGAAGCAGACTAATACTTATTGAAATATGGTATTCATCAATAATAAAAAAAACTCTTCGATGAGGGTGACTTGTTCTATGAGTGAATAAACCCTTTTTATAAAAATAAAAATTATAAGAAAATATACTCTTCTACAACCAGCCTTAAATTGAAAATGGTAAAACAACGTGCCGGGTCAGCTTGTATTGGTCAAAAATAAGTTGACCCAGACAGACGATTTCTTACTTCAGACTCTATACCTATTAAATTAATGTAGTAAAACTTCAATAGTAGCAAAAGCAATAAAAAATCAATTAGTCACTATTAATAAACAAACTTACGAAAGTTTATTAGTTTTCAACGTCACCTAAAAGTAAATAATAGTGTCATTAAAACCGATAATTATCGTTTTACGACTTTCACGGATCTGGTAGTAAATTATCCTTAAACTTATTGTCGCATATAACGTGGATGGCTATCAGAAGGTTCACTGCATTCTATGTTTGAATGATATTCTATGCGTCTAAGTTCCTCCCAGAACTCCGCCTGGCTCAGAACACTTCTACGCAACACGTGAAAAATCATAATCAGTAAAATCAGTTTTATTTCTGCAAATAGGCCCCTGGAGGCGCTTTTACACGTCCCAATATTTAAACCTACCACTGCTTCGGGACAGTGCCGAGAAGAAGCAGCGCAAGAAACTCGGTCACTATTGTCAGCCTCTTTTTAAATAAATATGTTCCGCCGTATCAACGCCCCGTTGGTCTAGTGGTTTAAATACCGGGCCAAGATCTCGGGGTCCCAGGTTCGATCCCCGGGTCGGGCAACAAAAAGTTTCGAATTTTCGAACGTTGCTCGGGTTTGTGATCACCAACCCGCATTTGGCAAGCGTGGTGATTATGCCAGTTCCCATCATTGCAGTGGTAACTTGAATTTAATGATGGAGGCCTTTTCCCTGCAGTGGGATGATTATAGGCTGTTACTACTTTTTTTACTTTTAAGATATATGCCAGTGCGAGCTGGGGCAATTTGAAGCCACACGTACCTATCATTTATATAATATTTATAACACGAAGTTGGAATATATGGATCTATCTGTCTCTTTCAGATACTCGAAGACATTGGTGTGGGTGAGAGAGACAGTAAGGTCTCAGCCTTACACACAACACGATATAGACCATGCATTGAAAGGTAAGTAATTTTTTTCGAACATTTGTTTTCTCAGCTCCACCCGCAAAACCAATTTTCGTAAAACACGCATTAAAATCTTTACGTCCATCTCAAACTTCAAATTTTCAATGTGTTTTTGAATGTATTTTATTTTTACTATCTCACGCCTAGCCAGTATGTGTCTCGTTTTTGTGAGGTTGACAAGTAGTCGTGCAACTGCAGATGCTACTGAATCTTTACCGATTATGTTCTAACCGTCTGACTTGGGGTTTTATGAAGTCAACTTTATAATAGTTCTTACACATGGTGGATTGCGAAACAAAAAGTGGGACAATCCTTACTAATATTTTACTCTACTAATAACTCTGTCTTCTATAAACCTAGACCCGAGCAATAACAGATAATTGTATTTTTTTTCAAAATTGATTTCCGTAATCGAACTCGGAACCTCGGAGCAAGCGACACCTTAGTAACCGGAGTCTACGCTACTTTACCATGGAATTCATCAACCTATGAAATTGACATGGATATTTTATGCTACCTGTTGAAGAATCGAATCCGGGACCTCGGAGCTAACGACACCAAACCAATACGCTAGTTTACCGTCGAGTTCGTCAACTTATGAAGGTGACATAAGTGATTTAGCAACAAAAATGTAGGTATAGTCTGATGTGAAGACTGTAAATGTTCCTACAAAATCAAATATATTAGGGTGGGTGGGATCCGTCTCCTAGTGGTCCACTCCTGGCAACGTCTCCACAGTCTGTACCTGTCTGTGGTGACGCCTGAGTGATCCCTCAAATGGCGGTAGCTCTGCAAGGGGCCACCTGACTGCGACCACCATCCTGCCGGAGTCCGACGCCACAGCACCCGATGGGTTCCGTTGTTGTACGGGATTAAGTGTCCAGTCTGTACCGGTCTGTGGTGAGGCTGAGTGATCCCTCCAGCGGTGGTAGCTCCGCAAGGGGC
The DNA here is from genome assembly GCA_949315895.1 of Anania crocealis. Taxonomy (NCBI): domain Eukaryota; kingdom Metazoa; phylum Arthropoda; class Insecta; order Lepidoptera; family Crambidae; genus Anania; species Anania crocealis. Next base: position 8,286,932 of record OX438873.1, on the reverse strand, counting down.
CACCTGGCTCGCGACCACCATCCTGCTGGTGTCCGACGCCACAGCACTCGCTGGGTTCCGTTGTTGTACGGGATTAACGTCTCCACCGTCTGTACCGGTCTGTGGTGAGGCTGAGTGATCCCTCCAGCGGTGGTAGCTCTGCAAGGGGCCGCCTGGCAGCGACCACCATCCTGCCGGAGTCCGACGCCACAGCACTCACTGTGTTCCGTTGTTGTACGGGATTAACGTCTCCACTGTCTGTACCGGTCTGAGGTGAAGGCTGAGTGATCCTTCCAGCGGTGGTAGCTCTGCAAGGGGCCGCCTGGCTCGCGACCACCATCCTGCTGGTGTCCGACGCCACAGCACTCACTGTGTTCCGTTGTTGTACGGGATTAACGTCTCCACTGTCTGTACCGGTCTGAGGTGAAGGCTGAGTGATCCCTCCAGCGGTGGTAGCTCTGCAAGGGGCCGCCTGGCAGCGACCACCATCCTGCCGGAGTCCGACGCCACAGCACTCACTGTGTTCCGTTGTTGTACGGGATTAACGTCTCCACTGTCTGTACCGGTCTGAGGTGAAGGCTGAGTGATCCTTCCAGCGGTGGTAGCTCTGCAAGGGGCCGCCTGGCTCGCGACCACCACCCTGCCGGAGTCCGACATTACAGCACTCGCTGTGTTCCGTCCTTGTGCGGTATTTCACAGCGCTTATGGGTAAGCTCGCTACATCGTAGACTTCCCCTTAACTCTCGGGTTCAGTGTGAAGCCAAAAACAATTGCCCATCATCAATAAAAAAACTCTTGTCAAGAGTGCAAAACTCCTAACATTTGACGAAACTAACTACGCTGGCTTACCGCGATAAGAATATGCTTGAAAAATTAACGCTATGACGTAGTGTCTCGGTGACTAAATTGGTAAAGCGCTGCACCCTGTGTGCATGGAGATACGGGTTCGAGACCTGTCTGAGACATGTTTTTCAAGTTTAAAAATGAGTGTTATAATTGCAATTAAGTTGCCAGAAATATGATATAAAAAAAACCACTTTTCTTAGATTACTACAGATTGCAGTCATAACTATTTCCAAACGACCCAATAAATATTGGTTTTTATTTCGTTGACAAAAATATAGTCAAGACTTTTAGTATTAAAATATCTGACCTGATTAGGTCAGAAGTCAGCACTAGTTAAATTGATCTCCAAAACCTTGCAATTAAAGTTCAAAATGTCTTGACAAAATGTGACTTGCACACTGGCACACATCCAAAAGGCATATCGCTTTGTTTCCTGATCCAATAATAATATGTAAATTAGTCTGAGTTTAAAAAACAGGAAAGGGTGAGTGGGTTTCTTGAATTAGTGTTCAGTATACCTATTTTATTATCGACCAACAAAATAAAGAGAGAGAAATAATGCGTAAAATATTATTTCGCATGTAAAAGTAGCTCTGTCTGACTGTTTGTTTGTCAGTTTATTCATGAAAATCATAAAAGTGACAAAGAGTTGCAGTTTGTATGGGAAATACATTTTTCAAGTCGCTGTAAAGATACCAAATTGCCAATTTTGAATCAGAGCACAGATAGACCATGCTTCCTTCAAAAAGAGCAACCAGTTTTAGTTACTTCGGCGCCATTTTGTATTGCCCGCCATTCCATGTCAGCGGCTGCAATAATCAAAGGCGGCTGCAGATCCGCCATTTTGAAGAGTGCGTTATATCGAGTTTTAACCGAAATCTTTGCAACAAGTGTGTATGAAAACACACTGATTTGATTTTAACAACGCATAACGTGAACCACTAGACAGATGGAACAGATTTTTTGTATACCATCATCCATCATCATCTCATCAAAACATAGACATAGGTCCAGCAATGCATAGCCTCTTAAGATCTCCACAACGGTACCTATGTCCCGCGCCACCCGAACCCTTCGCCTGATCGTCGGTCCACCTGGCGGGTTGCCTACCCACAGATCGTCGTTCGGTGCGCAGTCAACATTCAATTCAAGATTCATTGTTGCTCGACTCAAATATAAAGAAATGTGTATGTAACCTCAGATGTAACAGTTTTTTTTATTATTTTCCACATGCATATATTAATACTTATATGTATTCGGGAAATGATTGCACAAAATAGTTTACTTCAAAAAGAGTTTTAATAATTCTGCGGATCCTTAAAAAAGGAAACGTTAACATTGGGAGGGTGAAACGGGCGTAAGCTCAGGTTAAACACAATGTATATTTGCATTACGTTTGATGATTTAAATTATGAGTAATGGGATGAAAATACACCCGGTTCATTTTTAATTGCTGTTGTTTTATGTGACGTCAATAGATGGCGCTGGCTGTACATTACAACGCGGTGGGGAACAGGGCTAATATAAAATAAGAAAACGTCACCAATCGATCTGAGCACACTTATAAAAATTGTAAGCTAAGGGTATTTGTATTTGTATTATCATTTATTAATTACTTTTGATTATAGTACAAAATTGCTTAATTGTTGAGTTATAAAAAGTGACTAACATACGCTAGGCCCGATGCGAATGAATCTGAGGCAAACTCAACGTAATGCGATACAAATTCGATTGTGTTTGTTTCTGTCACAATACATAAAAACATTGTCATGACTGACATTGTATTCTGAAGTCAGGGAGACCTAGTAGGGTCTATTTATTTTGAATCGGGGATTTTTCACGATTCATAAAGAGCAACATTCAACAAGGAGTATTATACAAAATCATAATCACATCATGCTATCCGCTGGGGCATCTTAATATTGTTGCCATATGTGCGAGTTTGCAACAAAAATGAATAGCCTAATACCTGCGCCGGCCACTGTACTAAGTCGCGATGGTAGGCTATTATATCATAACTTTAAAGTACCTACTTCGCAACATCGATTGCGAGGAATTCAGAAGTTGAAACTATCCACGATAACGTAAATTTTTTTCGGGATAAAAAGTCCTATGTGCTTTTCCAGCCTTTATCGATATCTTTGTAACTCTTTTTTAGTTAAAATCAGTTTCATTTCTGCAAAAGGCCGTAGGAGGCGTTTTTACACTGTCTCAATATTTAAACCTACCACTGCTTCGGGACAAGTTTGAGCTAGTGTCGAAAAGAGGCAGCGCAAGAAACTCGATCACTATTGTCAGCAATCATTTAATAAATGTTACAAAAAGTTTCAGCAAGTACGAGCTAGGACAATTTAATAGCAGTGTAATAGCCCTTTTTCATTAAAATTACTTTGACATACGATTCAAGTTTATGTACAGGAAGTTCAGCAATACCTGTTTTGCAGTTCTAGCGTTATTGAGTAATAAACATCCATAGTAGGTATGATACTAGCGGCACATATTTACTAGCTATTCCCCGCGACTTCGTCCGCGTCAATTTCCGTTATTATGATCGCGATTATTTTTGCAACATTTTTCACTCATGCTTCGCTCCTACTGGTTGCAGCGTAAAGTTTTATAGCCTAAAGCCTTTGTCGATAAATGGACTATCCAACACAAAAAGATTTTTTCAAATCGGACCAGCACTTCCTGGGATTAGCGCGTTCAAATAAACAAACAAACTCTTCAGCTTTATAATATTAGTATAGATGAGCTAGCGGCACCCGCGAACTTCGTATCGCCTCATATTAGTGTAAATTTTGACGTCTTAAATGTCATTGTCATCAAGTATGTCGTGGTTGGAAAAAAATTATTAGGAAATATATTATCTTAATTTTGATGTTTTCAACATTTTTAATACTTATTATCCTATTCCTGACGAAGACAAATCCAAAAACACAAAAAACATAAAAATCGGTCTAGCCTTTCTCGAGTTATAACTTAATTGCAATAAACATCCATCCAAACTTGAAAATAATAATAATAGGGGTTAAAGTATGAAATTGCCGTTTTGTATGGACGAAATAGAGAAAAGTCATTTTTCCATACTAGCAATTTTTTATTATTTTTAAAAACGCCTGAACCGTTTTCGATGCAATTAAAGGTGAAAGTTAGATGGTTATAAAGCTACGCATTATAGTATTTAAATTTCTGAAAATCAAAGTATATAATACAAATATACTTAATTGAAGCAAGAAGGTCAGCTGACACATTGTTAGGGGTCTTTACAACGATTTCCTTTGAAGTAATAGGCACTAGTATTGCATTTTTTTTTAGTCAAAAATTACTTTATTTAGTTTTTGATACAATACAAAAAGAATTACGCAATAATATGACTTTAGTTAAGAGCTATAAACAAAATAAAAAGTGGGAAAATAACCGGCAATTTCATACTTTAACCCCTATTATTAGTAAGATACTGTCTACGACTGTTACTCTTCAAATCACGTCTTAATAAGGCTGATTTTTTATTTCTGAAGGCGCCTACAAATCGAAACATTGGATATTGATTATTTGTAGGTATCGAATATCGATTTCAAATTACATCTGGGTTAATGGTATGCTTTGCTTATAGATGTTTGTTGTATGACAAATCCAGCGAAATATATTGCGTGTTTGGTATTACGGGGCGGAGTTATCGTTAAATCTAAAGGTATTTTCATAATAATAGTCATGCAATTTGGTTGTCCAATTTGCGTATCGGAATACGGAAGTAAAGTCTAAAGGTTCTGAATTTGATGAGAAATAATCTATCTATATATATAAAAATGAAAACTGATTTAATGACTGACTGACTGACATATCAACGCACAGCCCAAACTACTGGGATTTAAAATCTGAAAATTTTCACCGTGCTTCCTTTTATAGTGTAGGTGAGCACTAAGAAAGGAATTTTGGAAATTCCGCCTCTAAGGGGGTTAAAAGGGCCCCATAAGTTTGTATGAAACTCCCTCAGTTTTGAAGCTATGTCGATGAAAATTGGTAACCAGCTACATGATTAGAAATTAAGAATGACGTCTTTCAGGATTTTTGAAAATTTAATCTTTAAGGGGATTAAAAATGGGGGCAAAGGTTGTTCGGTTCCGCGTCATATCCATACTCTTTACATATTTGTACTCTCAGACTTTACTTAGTTTGTTATGACATTCAATGTGTCAATCAGAAAATAAATAGGTAATTTCTAACAAACAGAATGGTATTATTTTAGAATTTAATAATTGGCGCCGAAATGAATGAATTAACTAAATTAAAACGTGTGGAACTTTAATAAAAGGCTGCATTACAAAATTCTGCATCCAGATACAAACCCAACGAGAAATTTCTGATTATGAATTGAAATAAGTGAGTGACCAGTTGGTGACCAGTAACAAATGAACAAAATTACCAAGAATAATTTGGAAGAGATACGACTACAAATAATATTACTGATGACCCACAGTTGGAATCTGAGATTGAAGAAAAAAATAACCTTCAGGATATTACAACACAGCTTAAACTAAAACTGCAGCGTTTCAATTCGATAGCACGCAACAATTCCATGTATGCAGAAGGTACTGAGGAGCAAAGGTCGGTCACAAACAAATCTAAGGACATCTAAATTGAACTCAGTACCATTAGACAAGGACGAAACATTCAAAAACATCATTAAACGGTTGTATACTAACTTAAAACTGAACAGATGTGATGATATTATCGATACAAGGAAATACACGTTTCTGACATCTTTGAGCCCAGAATTACATCATAAAACGTATTATATTATATTTATGTACTCCACGGGATCCTTGTGAGTTAGAATTTGAGGAGTTAGTTAAATTTCAGTTAGTAAATTATCAACAACTCAAAATTGGACAGATTATGAAGATTTAACAATGGTGTTTGACGGAAATCTTGTTTGCATATCAAACTATAAAGCTCAATTAGTGCTTCAAGAAAATGTGACACCAATTTTCATTTAGCCGCGACGTATTCCATACACTTTTAAAACATGAAAATAAAACGCTGAGAAAAAAATCACCTCACTTCATAATTCCGTGTTGTTTAACTTAGGATTAGCTACCACCACCCACCCACTAATGACCAAGCAGCAGTAATTAATGATGTTTTGCTGACATCATTTGAACAAGAAATATAACAATGTATAGACACAGTGGTCAGTACAGACGAATCAGTTCTCTATCCTGTCAAGTTTCTGAACACTATTTATCCTACTGATCATCCTTTACCATTCATGCCTCGAACCCACATCCCACATGAAAGTTTTGTGAAACTACGTCAGCTTTTTGGTATAAATTTTGTGAAGTTATAAGGATTTTTTAATAATTTAATATTGGAGGGGGTGAAAGCGGTGGAAAATTGTGTGGTTAATTATTTGTGTTTAACATCATATTGAGGTACATGAAACTTCGTCTATCGATCATGAAGGGAGAATGACATAGGACTGCCTTTTCCAGAGCTCTACATCGATGCTGGTACTACACCGTCTAGCGGCTGGTCCTAATAACCTATCTATCTTCAGTTTTGGTATATCGGAGATAGAAAACAACTTCTGTCTTTATTTCTCTGGACGGAAAAATCAGAGATAGAAACTGTTTCCTATCTCCGAAATGTCAAAACTGGCGATAGATGGATTATTGGGACCGGCCGTAAGTCGTCGTTTACCTAGATGTCCGATCTAGGTCTTTTATCCAAACGTAGTATCCAAGCAAATTGTCTTTGTAAAATCGCCTTTTTAACGCTTATGGATCGAGAAAAATGGATTTACCTACTTGTTTGGAAATTAATAATGTGGTATTTTACACATGACCACTTCTTCCAGGGCTCTACGCCAGTGTTGACCATATTCGAATAAAGCCTTGCAAGCTGCTTTGAATGTTTTGATGTACTACAGAACTACAGTATTGACAGTTTTTAAATTTTCAAATGATATTGTACTTTAGATTTCATGTAAATGAAAAAACAGATGTGGTGTGAGCTCGCTTGAACCACGGTACGCTAGGAGAACCAACACCGGATCCCTAAAACGATAGTTTAAATCGGCCCCTTTCAATCCAACTATTGTATCAACCGGCCCCGAACGACGTATCGGCTCCCGCTAAGTGCCCACCACCACCTCGCCCGAGATGGGCACCCTCGGCACCGTAGGCAAAGGAAGTGGAGGAAAAGAGTGGAGGAGAGGGGGGAGAGTCGTGACGAAAATTTTGTAACAGATAAAAACACACGCGCGCGAAGCCGCGGGCATCAGCTAGTTTTAATGTAAAATACAAGTTCGACTGGTATTCCTTTTTTTAGAAAAAGTTTATGTATTTTAATTTAAAAGTAAAAAATCTTTACCTACTTTAAAAAAGAACAGGGTTGACAGAAAACAAAAGAATTGAACACATTAGCGATTAAATAATAAAATTATTTCTTTTGAGTTTTTATCACAATTTAAAAGTCGTGTCGTTTTTAATTGCTGTTGGAAAATTTAATTTTTAATAAAAACGGTAAAAGAGAACGCCCAAACAAAAGTATACATTAGTAATAAACAGAGAAGAATACCACAAAGCCAAGAATAGAGATATTGATAAAATATAAAAACAGGAGATACATAAATAAATTTACAAAAATAAAGGAATGAACAATTTAAAAATAAGCATTTATAAAAAGTACGAGTATTTACCAAAAATCTGGTCCGATGACACTATCTTCTCTTTTCTATCTTGAAGGATTGTAAACCATTGAAAGAATAATGATTTGAAATCGCACCGGAAATACCACAGTATTCTGCGGGCACATAAAATGCGAATTAAACTGCTTGTTTTGATAAGCCCATTGTGGAACCGATTTAAAATAAATCTCGGCCTCCCGTAGCTTGTTTGTATAAATTCTTTTTGGACTTGACTCTTAAATAAATGGATGGGGGTCATAAATGTGCCCGCGACGTTAACACGGTTGCGTTCGTATAGCGAAAGTGTGTTTCCCTGCAGGTTGCAAAATACAAAAAAAAAACAGTAGACCTTTTTAATCTGGTTACTATTTCTGTACCCGACGTGACGACGAATGATTTTTCCTTTAAGAATATAAGTAGCTATACGTAGGTACCTATTCTTATTTAAAAAAAAACAATTCGAAATACCGACACAATAGTTATATATTACTTATATTGATTCAGTCGGAAATGTATTGTGTTTTAGTCATCGATTTACAGTGTGTTTAGGTAAATGGTTTAGCACGGCGAAACCAGCCTAAAACTATAGTGAAGTCAGAAGTTTGAAATCATAATTAAAAAAAGAAACGAAATCTTAAAATTTTTGTTTGTATGAAAATAAAAAAAAATTAATGATATCGAATTTCTGTAAAATGTATCTATTTTTTTTTATTACATCAATGGTCTTAAAGATTCAATATGAATATTTAGCATTTTGTTCATTCAAAGATAATACTATAATGTTAACAGTAAATAAATCAGATTGCAAGTTAGTAAGTCGTCGGTCCGATTGGAGCCCTAACTAGATCAGAGGAGCAGCGGGACCCTTGGGAGCGCTCCGGTGAACGGAAGATTTGTTTCCGATTTATCTTTTTTTTCCTTAAATAAAGAATATTTGCTTCATTGAGGCCACAATTCTTCCAATGAGAATCGTTTTATTTTAAGCAGCTAGCATTTGAAAAATTGTAACAGGGATCTTAAGGTTGTATAAAATTATAATTTATATTGTAAGATTGCATATTATTCAGTCCGTATTTTTTTGTGTTGTGTGTCACATACTTACTTCACTTTCACACCTTTTTAAAAGGCAAAAATCAGCCGTTGACTAAGTCATATATTTGATTTTTTTAATGTATATTCTTGTGACGAAATTACAGAGCCTAGTTGACCTCGTAAGACCGGGAGCATAATTGCTTAGAGTTATAAGTAAGACCGAATGTGCATTCTGAGGAACTAACTTTTTATAGTCAGTCACGCCGAGCACTTCAATTAACAATTTCGCCAAGTTAGAGATATTGCATCAAAGTCATATTAACAGGAGCATTAAATAAACTAGTATAGAAGCTATTCTAATAATTAAAAAAAAATTTTTTTTTTGTTCTTTTAAAAGGCAATCGGCGTTACTGACTATATTTAGTGAAAAGTTAAAATACTGATAAAGCACGACAAATTGAAATACTGCCGTTAATACTATCATAATTCAGTAAAACTGGTTTGTGTATTTGTACAGGAGTATAATAATTTATTTCAGTGTAGCAGTTCCTTTTTAATTTGATATTGAAATTTGGTGCATTGAGAGGAACAGTCGGCTTTTATTATTAAAATGATCTACTATGATGTAGAAGTTGTACTTTTAAAAATTGGATAAATTATTAAAATAATAACATTAAAAAATCGAGAAATCTCTATTTTTATAAAAAAAAACGAAACTAATGTATTTCTTCGTAATCTTTACTCATGATTGGCAAATATGCGGGTTGAAGAAATAAAATAATATTAATTTTAAAAATATTAAATTAATTAAAACCGAATGCTCTTTGTAAGGAACGGTAATTTTTCAACCGATTAAAATTATCACAAAGTTGAGAAAAATCTGTGAAATCAACATTTCATTACATTCTCCAGTATTTTAACTAACACTATTGTAACTGTTTACGCAATTGTGCAAATGTTTACTAATTGAAATTAAATAATTAATTTACCCCGTCATCTCGTGCGCAACCATCCTACCGCCGGAAATGTAAATTTTTCATGCGACATTTTTTTTTTACTAGCAAAACGTTCAACAACTACAAAACTTGAACATCCGTCGCCAGACAATATAACAATACTTTTTCACTAAGCGCGAATTTTCGAACTCAAATTTGACCATGATTTTTTTGTTCCTTCACATCCACGTCCGGCGTTACTTGTAATTTGCTATTTTATTAGCCCCGGTTTTACTGACTCTAAAATTTTTGTTCCTACATATGACCATTAGGTCTTTCGAGGTTAAAGCGTAGGTCTATACAAATTTACCGAAAAAAATATTAAGTCATCAACAATGACGTCTTAAAAAGTAATTTACAAAAAGTTATTTTAAAAGTTTTGTCGGTATTTTCTTTACTTTAAATAACACACGCGTCAACAGTGATTTGTGACCACTTCAGCCTAAAGATAGTATTTACATATTTCATTACCAATATTAATAAAAACCAGATGTTTTCAAAAGGAGCCCATTTCGCCAGTAAAAGCAATCGTATAATTGAAAAGCTAGTTCTCGACGCAAAAAACAACGAAACAACGGCAATAAAATCATAAGACCGCCATTTTTATATTCGGAACGTCAAGTTTCCCGCGCTTAATTTATTTTTAATTGTGTCTGGTAGGTAGTGGGCAGCCGTAAAAATACCAGATTGAAGTTGTACCGTTTTAAAAAAGTTACTCAAGCAAGAAGTACCTATTACGTCTCTATTAAAATATGAGAATAGAATTTTAAAATGCTTTTTATGAGTAACCAACATAATATGCAAACATGTAGATGGATGCTATAATAAGTGTAAAATATTAGTGTAGGTACGTTATTTCAAACATAATAAGCTACAAAGATAATGGGTTAATTAGTAGTTATTGTTTTAAAATCATTTAAATGTAAGTACATATATGTACATGTACCCAATGTCTATGGGCTTAAACAGGATAAGTATATATTTGATATAATATTTTTTTAGTGGTGGTATTTTAAGGTACAAACGACCATTAAAAAACAAAAATATATAACGTAAAATGTAACGAAGAACTTGTAAAGTATCGATTGCAAAAAACGTAACACCCAAATAATGACCTCAAAAATCGGCTCATGCAAAATAAATACCAGCTAACAACTTTCAAGAATGCCCTTTTACATATATGCAAATACCGAAAATTGAGTTATAAAAAGAATAAATTGGAGACAGATCGGCGAAAAAATATGGGACGAATAAATAAAAAATTACACGCATTTTAGTAATCAGCCTCGATTTATAGTCGGTAGTTAAGTCCTGGCGCGCTTTTGCATACCGCCGTATTTTTCGGATGTGGGTGGGTTTATGCAATTTATTTTTGATCCAAGTGGATTAATCATTTCGGTTGTTATGTTACGTGATTAGCATTTATGCTTTGAGTCATTCGGTACTACTGAAATGTATATTTTTGATTTAAGTGGATAAATATTAAATTGCGGCTTCATTAGGTACTAGAATTCATTAGGCTGTAAATTTCTGAATAATGAATAAGCTTAAAGAATTCAAAATATTTTGATTTGATAGGAGCGAGCGAAGGTCGCGAGAAGCCGTTAAATGCTGGTGGCGCGGGACGCTGTGGAGATCCTTAGGAGAGTTATATGTCCAGCTGTAAACGTAGTTTAGTTGAGGTGAAGATGATGAAATATCAAAAGTAAAGAAACAGCCTATAATCATCCCACTGCAGGTAAAAGGCCTCCATCATTGAATTCAAGTTACTGGAACTGGCATGATCGCCACGCTTGCCAAATGCGGGTTGGTGATCATAAACCCTTTGTTGCCCGACTAAAACTTTTTGTTGCCCGACCCGGGATCGAACCTGGGACCCCGAGATCTTGGCCCGGTATTTAAACCACTAGAACAACGAGGCGATGAAATATTACTATTGTTTTAAATAAAGTTTACACATCTATCCATAACCTAATTAAACGCATAAAAGAAATAAAACTGTTCTTTTATGCAAAGTACTTTTTTTATTCCTTTATGACGTAACGAAAACGTAGCTCCATTATGCATGAACCCGTCCCGGAGCTAATAACAAAATGACCACCTGTCGAATTAACTTTGCAAGCGAGCCGCCGACTTTAACAAGTTGAAAAGAGAAATAAAAAGAACAAATACGAGTAATCACTGTTAGAAAGTTGATTTAGTATCTTTTATTTAATGTAAATCTAATATGTTTACTTGAAGAAGGTTTTATTAATGGGAAATAGAAACATAATTATCGTATACACTGTTTTATAAAATTAAAAATATTATTGTAATTATTATAATATGTTTAGCCTCTACTACTTCCAGGGCTCGGAAACGTTATTTAAAATAACGTTTTTGAAACGGTTAAGACAGTTTCTTGTTCAACATATTGTTCGGAACAAAAACGAAATGAGAACGTAATGTGAGAACGTAATAAAACGGTTTAATCCGTAGAGAGCTGAACCGAAACAGCGCGTGCCGCGTGTTCGTTCGTATTGCAGGGCTAACATAGGCAAAAACGGTTTAAAATGGTTAAAAACGTTTTATTGAGCAAGAACGATTTAAAATTACGTTTCCGGTCACGTTTTTACGTTACGTTTTTTTTGTGATTCCGTTCGAAAACAAACTTACGTTTTTAGGTACTTTAATTATAGCGAAAACGTTTCGAAAAATATATCGTTTTCCGAGCCCTGACTACTTCTGCTCGAAATAACATATTATGATGTCACTAAGTTTAAATTTTACTTTTAAAAAAAGTTGACAACATCAAATACAGGTACCCACTTTTTTATGGAAATCAGAAACAGCAAAAATACAAAAAATACTCAGACCAGAGAAAAAAGTGATCTCCAACATTTTCTCGTCCGGGAATCCTGTTTCGAAGACCCAAAACATTCAACAAGCATGATTAAGCTAGAATGTAGTTCCATACCGAATAAATATCACTATACGTTTACTATAAAATCGCAAGTTGCTAATTAAAACTAAAGTAAATAGTTCACTCCTTGCAAATGCAAGTCTACATAATAACAGTAACTTATGTTCGAACCGAATCATTTGATAATTTTTACTGACTTTGAAATTTTATTTTATTTGTTTAGCAATATTTATGCTAACTATTTTTTTAAACAAGTGTAAATCGACTGCTATCCTGATTAAGGGAGGCGAAATAAAAAATGCAATACTTTAAAAAACCCAGAATCTTTCATAATAAAATCATTGAAGCGTATTTTTAGCACTTACTTACTTACTTACTTCGCTGGCTCAGCGACCCGAAGTGGATCTTGGCCTCCGACATTAAAGTGCGCAATTCTTCTCTATTCTGTGCCAAATCTGACCAGTCGGACACTTCTAGCTCTTTCAGGTCTTTGGCGACTTCATCCTTCCAGCGATATCTTGGGCGTCCCACCGGCCGGCGTCCGGAAGGTTGACCAAGATAAGCTCTCTTTGCGGCTCGATCCTCTCCCATCCTCTCCACATGTCCTAGCCAGCGAAGTCGGGAAGATTTTATTTCTCCGATGATGTTCGGCTCGGACACTAGCATTTTTAGCACTACTAAGTTTATTCCCAGCACAGCTATCTATCTATTGTCAACTAACGGCCGGTCCCAATAATCGGTTTTGGCATATCGGATATAGAAAACATCTTCTGTCTCTGATTTTGCCGTCCAGAGAAACAAGACAGAAGTTCTTTTCTATCTTCGATATGCTAAAACTGAAGATAGATAGGTTATTGGGACCGGCCGTTATAAGCAGTTTGATTACATGTATCATGTTGGTTGATTTTAAGCAAATGTCTTTTTTTATTCATTTTCTAAACAAGTCTAGTTACCGTTAAGTAGCTACTGTTTAACAGTTACTCAGAAAAATTCTGCGATTTCCCGGTTGTATTCATTAATATACATTTTCAAAATTAGGATAAAGATCTAACAATTGGTTAAGAAAAAATAACATACGGTAAATATTCAAAGTTGAGAGGATGAATGAAAGCAGGTTGACTAAAAAGATATATATGGCGAGTATGAATGGAAATGTTGGAAAGGGAAGGCCTCGACGAACTTATCTTGATCAAATCGGGGAAGTTCTAAAGAAAGGTCAGGTCAAGATTACCCTAAACCGGCGAATGTGTATGAAAAGATTAATGAATGTGGATGAAGCGAAAGTAGTCTGTAAGGATCGTAGCAAGTGGAAAGATTTGGTCTCTGCCTACCCCTCCGGGAAAAAGGCGTGAGTGTATGTATGTATGTATGTAATATTCAAAACTCTAAAACTTTGTAATACAGTAACGGCCTATAGGTAATCATACCACTACTAAGCAAAGGGATCATTGAAATCAATTTACCAAAGCGATAATAGGTACAGGGAAAGTCATCACGCTTGCTGATAGCGTGTTTTTTTTATTATTATTAATAATGGGCTTGCTCTTGACTACATACTTAACTATACGGTTAAGAAGAAGCCTAAGATGGAGCGACCTTCCTAGAGGCACTGGTTCTCCCACACACCAGTGGAACACAGAAAAAACTGTTCGGCGCTGGAATCCGGTAGGAGGGTGGTAGCTTCCAGGTGGCCTCTTACGAAGCCTACCACCGCAGAGGGATCTGATAGCCGTCATCGTTGGTTAGAAACCCAAGATGCCGTTGCCCAAGGTGGACCACTAGGAGGTAGATCCCACCACCCCAAATTGTGTTGTGTGTGCGTGAAAATTCTAAACTCTTTGCTGCCCAACTCGGGGTTCAAACACAGGACCCCGAGACCTTGACCCGGTATTGCGTTATTCATAACATACTCAAAAAAAACCTCAAAATCATTGACTACTCTTAATTTTTCAAGTTTATATCCTGATACTGCTCTTTAGTTCTATACTGTGGCCTTAATTTAATACAATTTGCATTTTAAATTGATTAACAAAATACACTGGAATAATGTTTTTAATGCTCGTTAATTTGTTAAGAACAAGATTTGTTTTCAGCTATTCCTTATTCTGAACAGCGGAAGGGTTTTAATTCTATGGCAAGGTTGGCTTGCATTTGTCTGAATAGGAAATTAAGGAAACCATTGCTGTTTACACTTTGGTGGAGACAAACGACTTATTATTTGTTTAATTTGGTGGTATTATCTACTAAATTGACAATAAACGAATATAAGGTTACTAGCTTATCGCCCGCGACTCAGCCTGTGTGAACTACACTTTATATCGCGCGCGTGGAAACTTGTGCTCCCACTGGGATACCAAATAGCCTATGTTACTTCTAATACCTCCAAAAATATGTGTACCTACAAAGTTTCATGATAATCGGTTAAGTAGCTTTTGCGTGAAAGCGTAACAAACAAACTTACATTCACAATCTAGTAAAGATTATGTTTAAATTGTACACAAAATTTATTACAACAATCAACAATAGAGCATTGTCAAATAATTATTTGAACGTTTCGTAAATGGAAAATTATTATTATTCAAATAACCTAATTTGTTTTAGCAATGTATGGATGTTCTTCTAGAATATTTATTTTTATTGCAACCACCATTTCGAATAAAAAAAGGGCTTTTAAGCTTTAATCTCGTGTATGGCATACATTACTATTGTATGATAAATATGATTCCACTTTATTGAGGGCTCCAATGTCAGTCTAAAATTGGTGACATAATTATTGTACAAGTTCAATTTGATGTGGTATTGGTAATTTAAATTTAGATCTCTGACTTGATATGAAATTACATCTAGCTACTATTCAAAGATCAGACACAACATAGTTATACAAAATAACCAGTAATACTTCTTGGCAGCATTCTTTTATAAACTATTCCTACTATGTACTATATACTTTTAAATGTGGACAACATTACATATGTCGCAGGGAAATGAGGATATTAGGGATTTCATGAAATCCCTAGGGATATGACAAAATCCCGGTAAATGTCGAATATTCTTGTTTACTACGTCTTTTTACTTAAATTATCTAGTGATATGACAAAATACTATAAAATAAAGTCAGAGATATGTCATTTCATTAAACTAAATGTTGTGAAATAAAGAATATTGTTGTAGACACAGGCTGATTACAATTTTGACATGTATGGGATTATTCATGTTAAAATGCCATCGGATTCATTGTTATATACCTGGAACGGTTACCACCTGGCATATTAACTTTTCTACAACATTAAAATGTACAAGTGATTTGTTACTGAGCAATCGTATTTTTAGTTGAAATTGAATTTTACTAAACCACTCGAAAAATCCATTAAAAGCAATATTTCGCCACTAAATGGGGTGTTAAAACCACCAGTTTTAGAAGAATATCCACTTTAAGTTGGCAGCACTGCACACGAGCCGCGCCAGCTCGAGCGACGCATTTGTTTCGCTGCCACTAGTGTCTCTGTGGGTACTAGACTACTAGAGCGCGCAAGAGAAATACATGGCTCGATTTTTATTCGGCAGGTAACAATTTAAAGCGCTCGTATCTTGGAAATCAGAAACAACGAAGGTACCACAAACACACAGACCCGAGCAAATGTAGAAAAACTCATTTTTCTACATTGAATCGTCCGGGAATCAAACCCGGGACCTCGGAGCAGGTGATACCTTGAATTAATAACCGGTGTGTACGCCACTCCACCACGGAGGTTGCTCAAAGAATGGGTAAGCTGAAATGGCAGTAGACGAGACATGTAAGAATACTTGATGTCCATTGTGGCTTTAAGGTGCACCGGACGACGCTGCATAGGTACTCCTCATCCACCTGGAGTAAGAGTACGCAGCGTCGTCCGGTGCCGGAAAATCGCTGGATGTGGATGGATGGACCAATCATTATAGAGTTCCTCTAGGGAAGCTTATACTCTTAAGATGATTATAATGACAAATAAAATGTGTTAATCTAACTTTGCTAAGCTAATAATAAAAAAAAACGATGGGGAATAGACAATCTGCACCAAAATACGTTCATTATATGATATTCATTCATCTTTAGTCCATGAAATTCTTAATTACAGTGCGCTTCAAACTTATAATTACTAAGATACGCTTAGGTTTCAAAGCACGCAGATTTAGCACGTCTGTTTGTACGAAAATGGTCTACCGTTCCTTTTGCTTGTACTGTGCTGTAGATATGTCACTAATTGTTTCATGTGAACTAGGAAACTAATTTGATGAAAATTGGCATTGTCAGCCGACTTAATTCCAACACAACTGAGAAGCTTATTATAGGTATAAACTAATTTGATCATTCCATGCCAGGCAGATCAAATAGTATGAAGGGAATCATAATGCATCTAAAATTATTGAAGCTTTATAATTTACTAATATATCTTCATCTTTATAAATATAACAAAGTCGTGATAGTCACACCGTTTAACTCAAGAATGACTGGTCCGATTTCAATGATTTTTGAGTTTATGGATCCGGAATAGGATAAGAAATATAAAAAAAAGTTACATTAATCAATACCAAAAATCGCCAAAAGCGGCCGCTTTTAGCAATAACGTACAATACTAATGAATGCCAGAATAAATAATAAAATAAATAAATAAATAAATATTTTAAGACATGCCTCACTGGGCCACACAGAGCCATCTAGTCCCAAATTAAGGTAGTATTAAGTACCCTGTCGTATGGGGTACTAGACAACCGATAATCTTACTTAAATTTTTTTTTTTTGTAAATACATACTTATAATACATAGAAAACACCCAGACCAGTACAAACAGACATGTTCATGCACATAAATATTTGTACTGTGCGGGGATCGAACCCGCGACCCATGGCTCAGAAGCAGCGTTAACTACCGCTGATCCAAATGGTCGTCAAATGAAAAGAATGAAAAGCAGTTAAAAGTGATTCAATAAATACTAGAGGTAATTTGCTAAAATGATACGTTCTAGTTTTTTTTTTATTGATTTGGTTTAGTAGTAATAAAATTAAATCAATTGGGGGCAGCACTTAGCTCTAGTAGTCCCCTTAACCCTTTGATTGATATAGTCAATTTTAAAATTCATTGGTTTTGGACTGTATCGTAAGAATAGAATAAAATAATTTGTTTCATTATCACAGGTATAGAAAAAGAAGATGTTACACATAGGAAGAATTACTATGATTCACCGTGTAGGCATACGAAAATTAAGGCATAAGGTTTAAATTATGGTGGCAATATACTTGCCACTAC
Organism: Anania crocealis; assembly: GCA_949315895.1. NCBI lineage: Eukaryota > Metazoa > Arthropoda > Insecta > Lepidoptera > Crambidae > Anania > Anania crocealis. Next base: position 8,269,206 of record OX438873.1, on the reverse strand, counting down.
CTTATAAAGGGTTAAATAATACAAAATACGTGAGCGCGGCTCGTCAGGCCCGTAGTGTCGCGCGCTGGCGCTTACCGCATAGGAGCTGGCGATCGATTGATATCGATCCGTAAAGACCTTAAGGGCCTGTTTCACAATCGCTGAGTAAAGTTCTGGGTAAGCTACTTCGACCCTATCTGCTCGGTAAACTATTTCTCACGTTTCACAAGCCCTGAGTAGGGTTAATCACCACTTTATGTGCTCGTTAAGTTAATCACCGGATGCACGGCCAAGTAGCCTTTTACTTGACAAGTAAATTTTAAAAAATAACCTCAAATACGTCATTTCCAAATTTTCATCAACAATAAGTTATTTTATTATTTAAATGGACCGTTTTGCAGTCATTGTAAAATAACACAATGTTCGTAATGGTAAATTCAATGCAAACAAAATCACCACACAAAAAGTACCAAACGTCGGCAAATTTGACATTTGTCATTTACTGACTAACTGACGTTGCCTCGACATAGACTTTTTGTTGAAACCTCGTTGCGTTCCATTCTTACAGAAACATTGATTTTAGAAAAGTTGAAATGACTCATTTACATTACAGTGTAAACATTTTTTGTACGAATTTATTGTTTTTATTACTTATAATCATAACAAAAAATATTTTTAATGATAATTCAGTGATTACTATATTTTATGGAAACACATAATTATTATTACCTTGAAACGAAACGTAACTTGTAAGTACGAGTAAGTATTAATTATATAATCTTCACTTTAATTTACTGATTGGATGATTGTGAAATTCAAAGAAAGTTAACGAAAGGATTTAACCTCTATGTAATTAACTTGTTGAGTAACTACTTAAGCCTTTACTTAATGATTGTGAAACAGACCCTTAGACTTGGTAACTCAATTGTGAGAACAGTCGCACGATAAACAGAAGGTTCCACGTATAGCATCGATTTTTTCAAGTAAATAATTTTATTATTTTCTATTACTATATCCTAATGTAAGGATAATATCACCTAAATAGTAACTTAATTATAAACGATACGTAACTTTTTAATAAATTATTAAGATGTATCATGACTAACGGAAACTTCGTCAAATTCGTTCATTCATTCACTCACGTTGACGCGCTCGATCGCCAGGCGGGCAGTCTTTACTTAGCTCTCGTGCCGAGCAGGCGTCCAAATAAAGTCAGTGCTAAAATTTGTGTCTATTAAAGGTGACATTCTGCTGGAGAAGTACAGGTCAGTAATTATTTTCAAATGTTATTTCTTAGTGAAGTATGTGTAATAAAACGGCTAAGTGGCTTAAAGGCAGTGTGTTCAATCAGTAAATGTTTGTTAAAATGATAATAGTCGTTTCATTTGTTAAAATAACCCTGGACTCCTACAGTTCAGAAGTGGGATAGGTGAGCAGTTTTAATATTTGCTTGCTTATCCCGCCCACACGATTTAAACACTGTTTTTAAGCATTTTTTTTTAAAAAAATAATGTGAGTAATGCCTGTAAAGAGTTCAATCGATATAAATTATGCTGTTTTGTTGGATAAAATAAGTATTAAACGAGATTTAAATGGAACCACGATTCTAAACCTCGCGTAAAGCGTGGAGTAAAAGTAAGTAATTTTTACTAAGGGTTCAGTGTTTCCATAAAGCATGTCGTTTTAATTTTCATTTTGACAACTAGGCCTCCATATATGCTTATTTGGAATTACCCTCGTAAGACATCCATTTTTATATCTGTGAACACGAAGTTTTTTTACAATATATATCAGCATTGGTTATAGCATCGATGACCAACATGTATTTTAAAGTTCCTTGACCTTTCCTATTAGTGATACTGTATTTTGATAAATTATTCTTTATAAAATAAAATCATTTACGAGGGTTCGTAAACAATCTCCTTTTATCCTCGCAATCTTAAAATATTTTGGAAACGTGGTCAGCAATACGTGTTGGTATCGATCATAGTATCAATGTAGAGTTTATATTTTGACGTTATTTGAATTACCAGGTTACTTTAAATAAATCAAATATTTTTTTCAAAATAACTTTCGAAAAGCCATCTCTTTTTATCGTTGCAATCATAATGTATATTTGAAATCTTATTAGCAATGCATATTGGCACTGGTCATAACGTTAAGGAGCAGCGTGTATTTTAGAACCCCTCCGCAGCAAACCATTATTGGTGATATTAATTTATTTATTTTATTTTATTTTATTTATTTGGACAACCAACAAAACAAACACTAATACAAGAGCAATGAGCTAGATCATAAATGGACGTAAAGCTTAGTGCCGTCTCAATTACAGGCTGCCACGGCCCACGGTTTGCAATGTGGACTACAATTATATTACCTAAGACAACTATTAGGCTGGATTAATTATATTTTTCCGCATTAATTAGACTACATGTAGTCAAGCATCATGCACGTTTTCTGCCTCTGTAGTAGCTTAGTCTGTGCTTACATAATTCATCTAGCGCATTTTATCCTAAGTGGAACCATGATAGTTCCCGTAGCGCAGTATGAGAGCAACTAACCATGTTTTGTGTACAAGTTTCAGTAATGGAGCGTTCAAATGAAGAGTTATCTACTGCGGGCCAAGTCGGAGTCAGCGGTAACGAAGCTGATGATGGCGTCGACAGTGATAACTCAGGCGACAATCATGAGCGAACGTCGCTGCAGTCAGCCCGTGTACCAAGTAAGGGAGCGGAAGGGAGCCTTAAAGGTAGGCAAAGCCGCAATTACTTTAACGATTGCCCTCAGGAATATCCTAATTCAGGGCAATCGCGTGTAAGGGCATGTAAATCACGAAGTCCGAGCGGGGAGTCGTCGAGGCAACGCCATAATGGCGGGGAGTCTCGGCGGCAACGCTCGATGAGTAACCATTTAAGGCAAAACCGCCGATCATCATCATGTAAGCAAATGCCGCGTAATCGTAGTCGATCTCGTGTCAATGCCAAGGAGCGTAAGCACCGGAGGATGTACGAAAGTTCAAGACGCGAGCGTCGTACCGGCAGCGATTCGGAGGATTCTGACGTATACTTTAAGTTGCATGTCGATTCAAAGCGTAAACGTTATGGGCGCGAGGGTAACAAGAAACGTCTCTATAGTAGCGATTCAGATGACGATTACCGCCATGTTAATAAAAGGAATAGGTTGTTTTCTCGTTCCCCTCGCGTCAGTGAAATCAGGCGCCAAGTCAAAGCAGCCCAAAGTAATAATAAACCTGATGAGGCAACACATAGCATGTTAGATAAGTTTTTGGACATTTTAAAAGATATGAAACAACAATCTTCACCCAAGCTTTCTTTGAATAATGTGATTCCCGAATTTGACCCTATGTCCAAAGACCAGACTATCTTAACATGGCTCACTAAAGTGGAGGAGTGTGCTGAGATCTATGGTTGGAACGAAAAAGAAATCATTCACTTTGCTCTCCCTAAGCTCACTGGTATTGCGAAATCTTGGTACCAAGGCCTCAGTACAGTCCTCTACTCATGGAACGAATGGAAAAGGAAGTTAGTTGAATCATTTCCTTGCCGCGAAGATTACGCAGAATTGTTAACGATTATGTTGGCTAAAAGGGTGCGCTATGGTGAACCGTTAGAAAGTTACTATTACGAGAAAATGAATTTACTAAATAGATGCGGGATAAAGGGTCGAAAAGCAGTCGATTGTATACTAAATGGAATAGACGATCGTGCCGTGCGAGTAGGTGCGCAGGCTGCGCAATTTCGCGAACCTGAAGAGGCATTAATGTATCTTAAAACTGTTAAAGCCGGTCCTAGTAGGGATAATAATGATAGACCGAGACGGGATAAAAGGGTAGTTAGTGCGCAACCTTCTACTAGTACTCGCTCTGATAATTTTTGGAAGATTATTTGCCATAATTGTAACGAACCGGGACACAAAAGTTTTCGATGTCAGAAGCCCCCAAATAAATGTACTAACTGTGGCAAACTAGGACATATGAGTACTGTCTGTAGAAGCGGTAAATCTAGTGTACAGGATGGGAATCAAAAGGTTTCGAATCAGAAAGACGAAAAACAGGTCTCCGAGCTAGACTGCTCTTCGCGGTCTAATGAAAAGTATGTTTTTGAGATTCTGGTTAATGATAGTAAGTTACTTTGTCATGTAGATTTAGGCAGTCAGTGCACACTGATTAGATATGATGAAGCCAAAGCATTGAATTTACTCATAGATTCGGATAATTTACCTTTGATGAGAGCCGTAGGGGGATATCATGTGAAGCCAGTAGGTAAGTCTAGAGTCGATGTCACTGTGCAGGGAATTAGAGAAAATATTGAAGTATTGATAGTTGAAAATCATGTCTTAAAACACCCGGTACTTCTTGGGCATACCTTTACAGAGTTACCTAAAATTACTATTATTAAAACTCCTGGCCAATTAATTTTCGAGAAGAATGACTGTAGTAAACTATTTCTTAGAGTTCAAGAAAATGTAACTATTGCACCGCGCGAAATAAAAGCTATTCCTGTGGCTTCAGGTGATGACTTTGAGGGTAATGCGTATATCGGCGGATCAATAAGAGGCCCCGCTAATCATGAATATTATTTACTCCCGGGGGAATATACGTTTAAAGCTGGTTCTGGTAGGATTGTCGCCCTAAATGCTAGTGAACGGGACTTGATCTTCAACAAAACTATGCTACTAACTCGAGCTTTTCCTACAAGTATTGGTACAAGTTATTCTTTTGCTGTCGCTTTTGAAAATACGCAATTAGATGACCGGATTAATTGTGGACCTGACGTAACGGACGGACAAAGACGACAATTACAAGATGTTTTATCTAAATATACTGATTGTTTTTCATCTGGTCTAAAAGATTTGGGACTCACTACTTCGGGGGAGATGGTGATTGAACTGGAAAACGCCGACCCTGTTGTCTACAGGCCATACCGTATGTCTCTTCCAGAGAGAAATCTTGTTCGTGATATGGTTGATGAAATGCTGGATGCGGGTATTGTGCGAGAGTCTTCTTCGCCTTTTGCAAGCCCTATTGTCTTGGTCAAGAAAAAGACCGGAGAAAAGAGGCTGTGTGTGGATTATCGCGCTTTAAATAAGCGGACTAAGAAAGACCACTACCCACTTCCCCGCGTCGAGGACCAGTTAGACCAACTTGCAGGCAATAATTTATTCATCTCTCTCGACCTAGCATCTGGTTATTATCAGATCCCAATATCACCGTCTTCTCAAGATAAAACTGCGTTTATAACACCCGATGGGCAGTATGAGTACTTGCGGATGCCTTTCGGATTAGTCAACGCCCCATCGGTCTTCCAGAGGACGATGAATAAAATCCTTTCCGAAGCGAAAATAAAATATGCCCTAATTTATATGGACGATATCTTAATACCAGCTCGTACGTTTGAAGAAGGGCTCGATAGGCTCCAAGAAGTTTTAGCACTTCTCAGAAAAGGAGGCTTGACTTTGAAGCTCTCTAAGTGTAATTTCTTCTTTAAAGAGATAGACTTTCTGGGGTTTGAGGTTAGTTCTCATGGCATTAAGCCTGGCATGCGAAAGACCGAAGCTGTAGCCAAATTTCCGACGCCGAAGAACCAACATGAACTGAGACAGTTCATTGGGTTGGCTAGTTTCTTCAGACGGTTCGTTCGTGGTTTTGCAGTAATTTGTAGGCCGCTAACGGATCTTTTGAAAAAAGATTCTACGTGGAGGTGGTCGACTGAGCAGGTAGGTGCATTTGAGTTCATTAAGCAGACGCTAATCTCAAGACCTATATTGGCTCTATACGATCCAAAACGCGAAACGCAGCTCCACACTGATGCATCAAAACACGGTGTTGCGGGTATTCTGCTTCAAAGGAGTGACGAAGGCTTGCTCAAACCGGTTTCGTACTTTAGTCGCAAAACTACACCGGAGGAGCAACGGCTACACTCTTTTGAATTGGAAACCCTCGCCGTGGTAGCCTCTTTAAATCGGTTTCGAGTATATCTTCTCGGAATACCATTTAAAATCCTAACGGACTGTAACGCCCTTCGCACGACGTTGACAAAGCGTGACTTAATACCGCGCATTGCGCGTTGGTGGGTCCAGCTTACTGAATTTGACTGCGAGATAGAATATCGTCCGGGGTCTAGTATGGCACACGCAGATGCGTTAAGTAGAAACCCAGTAGGTGATGCTGCATCTGAAGATCACATACTAGACGTCTTTTAGAATGAAACTGAAGACTGGATTGCAACGGTTCAATCTAGTGATGAGGAAATCGCGCGGATTAAAGAGATCCTAAGCGATCCGAGCTCAGAGCGGGTGATGGACATCGTCAAAAATTATCAAATTAAAAATGGTAAAGTTTACCGATTGATAGGAGGAGACGGAGATAAAAGTATGCGTTGGGTTGTGCCTAAGGGTGTCCGATGGCAAGTGGCAAAGATGAACCACGATGACATAGGTCATTTTGGATTCGAAAAAACCCTTCAACGCATACAGCAATCGTTTTGGTTTCCCAAAATGAGGCGCTTCGTGAAAAAATACGTCAGATCTTGCCTGGAATGTGCCCACCATAAAGGTACGTCAGGTAAACAGCCCGGTGAGCTACACCCTATACATAAAACAGAAATCCCTTTCCATACGGTCCATGCTGATCACTTAGGTCCTTTTGTGCGCAGTAAGAAGGGAAATGTTTATCTACTTGTAATTATAGACGCATTCACCAAATTTATTAACATCACTCCCGTTAAAAACACAAAATCGTCTACGACCATAAGAGTAATAAGAGAGCACATAAGCTACTTTGGGACTCCCGTTAGACTGATAACTGACCAAGGAACTTCATTCACTAGCAACAGTTTCCGCTCTTTTGTCAAATCGTTAGGAATAAAGCATATCCTCAATGCCGTAGCCACTCCGCGTGCTAATGGCCAAGTGGAACGGTTTAACAGAACCATCTTGGATTCTTTATCCACCAAATGCCATGGTCAGGACGATAAAGGTTGGGATGAATATGTTCCGGATGTACAAATTGGCTTAAACGCCACGGTACATAAAACAACCGGAAAGTGTCCATCCGAACTTTTATTTGGTATAAGACTTAAAAGTAATTCCGAAAATGTTCTTAGTGAAGTTATCGATGAAACTTCAAATACTCTTACGCCCGAAAACCTTAGCGAAATTAGACACGAAGCTGGAACCCGAATAGTTAACCAACAGATGAAGGACAAGCTTAATTATGATAGGAAACATCTAAATAATATATCTTTTTCAGTAGGGGACTTAGTTAGCGTTAAAAGGGAAACACCTAGCGATGGTAAATCTAAAAAACTAGTTGTCAAATATCAGGGCCATTACAGGATTACCAAGGTCTTACCTAACGATCACTATTTAATTGAAGATACGCCTCTCTCGCGTAAAAAGGGCCGTCGCTATGAAAATATCATTTCCGTGGATAAGCTAAAACCGTGGCTTAGTTACGATAAAAACTTTATAAGTTCCGAGTCAGATAACGTAGACAGTGGTCAAGAGGAGTTATAATCGTTACAGTTTGTGTACCTATTATGTATTATTATATTCCAAAGTATCTTTAGAATCGTTCTTAACAATTAACGATTTGTAGGAAAGACGTAATTATATTCTTACAAAATTAGGATCAAATGCGATTAGTATAATAGGTACCTATATAAGTAAATAGTACAAATTTAAAATGTATAAATAAATTTGGCACATATGTATAAAAAGTAGAAAAATAATATACCTTCATTATAGGTACACATTTAAGCCAAACTAATTTTAGTTTTAAGTAATGCTATTTGTAATTAATTTGCATGTAAGACTATCGTTTTGTAATGAAATGATATTGGTTCATAAAATTGTCTATTAAGAGTTATAATATAATTGGGTATTAATAATCTTATATGCAAAAGATAACAAATATTAATTGTATCATTTATTGGTAACTTTATTTTGATAACTCTATACACTATATAATTATAATTTTATATTCTGCGCAAAGGGACTTGCTCTAGCAGGATGGCCGAGCTGTAAGGATAATATCACCTAAATAGTAACTTAATTATAAACGATACGTAACTTTTTAATAAATTATTAAGATGTATCATGACTAACGGAAACTTCGTCAAATTCGTTCATTCATTCACTCACGTTGACGCGCTCGATCGCCAGGCGGGCAGTCTTTACTTAGCTCTCGTGCCGAGCAGGCGTCCAAATAAAGTCAGTGCTAAAATTTGTGTCTATTAAAGGTGACATTCTGCTGGAGAAGTACAGGTCAGTAATTATTTTCAAATGTTATTTCTTAGTGAAGTATGTGTAATAAAACGGCTAAGTGGCTTAAAGGCAGTGTGTTCAATCAGTAAATGTTTGTTAAAATGATAATAGTCGTTTCATTTGTTAAAATAACCCTGGACTCCTACACTAAATATAACCGAAGACGCGACCGAGTGCTAGTTTTCCACAAAATAAGTAGTTGTTCTTATTCCGCCGTCGTACGCCGATTTTAATACAAAGATCACATCTGTAGATACGAGCAGCATCTTATTATCTCTGGTAGGCTCATCATACTATAATGTTATGTCGCAGTTCATGTTTGTTTATGGGAACTTTTAGAAACGTCTTATTTAAGATGTCTATTAAAAAAATTTGACAGCCATAATATGTTTATTGCATTTATTATCAATGAAATTAGTTTAATCAACGATATACTAACTTACGACGTTAAAAATTGAAAAGTTAGCAAGTTACAGCCAATAATCAATCCACAGCAGGGACCAACTGAATAACTAATTATTTTTTATCTTAACCATCTTATTTTAAACCATATGATATTCCTTTTTATTTTTGTTAAACATAGTCCTATCCAGACACCCCATTTGTCTGGTGGTTTTAGTACCGGGACAAGATCTCGGGGTCCTAGGTTCGATCCCCGGGTCAGTTTCGAATTTTCGAATATTGCTCAGGTTTGTGACCCGCATTTGGCAAGTGTGGGTATTTTGCTTGTACCCATCATTTCTGTGGTAACTTGAATTAATGATGGAGGATGACCGTTTCTTTACTCATTAATTGTCAAGCGACCAAATTTTTGTATCACACTGGCTTGCAACCGTTGCAAATTTAAAAGACGTATCTTGCTCTCGTATTTTCAATTCGTTTACTTAAATAATTGTACAGCTTTTAAAACTAGGGAAGGCCACTATAAATTCGCTTTACGCTTAGAATATGTACTTTATGTATCATAATTAATTGGCACTACATAAACAAGCCGGAGTCTGTATGCAGACATTATTATGCGTTATTTATTACTCGTTGAAAATGCGAATTGTGTTTTTTGTTGTGTCTAGTGTAATTCTAAGCTCTTAATACTTAATCTTATTAAAAGAATAAAATGTGCAAAAAAAAAGTTATTAGTATAGTAGAACACGGTATGATTTTCGACAGTGAATTTAACCAACAAAAAGCTTAAAATTAAGCACCAATTTAAAAAATGAAATCGGTGCATGATGACTGTTTGTTAGTGATTTTCTGCTTTGCACAGAACTGGCGGATTGATAGGGATTGGAACCAAATTGGTGGTTTATTTTACGGTTTACCGTGGATAAACCAATATGTTTTTTTTTTGTATGTATATTTTACTAATCGCCGGCGCGGCAAGGAGGCATAATTACAGTTTTTTTTTATTTTTTTTTTATTATATAATGCAATCTGTCTCCCTATGGTCATTCAGCAACATCTTTATTATTTTTACATAAATTTTTTGTGGTCCAGATCCAGTGACATGGCCACTTCAATGAAGAGAACTGTTTCTTTTGTAAATGTCTTTGTCTTATTTACTATATTACTGACATAAGTCTAAAGGTGTTTTTCTTTTGAGTCTTGAGAATACGAATCTTGGTTTCATGAGGTCTACAGAATACGGTCCCCGTATTTAGGCATTGTTTTTATGATCTCTTCCTTGATTGCAGAGAGTCCTAAATCGTGGTGCAACCTATCATTGGTTATATACCAAGGTGAATCTATACTTATAATATTATAAAGCTGAAGAGTTTGTTTGTTTGAACGCGCTAATCTCTGGAAGTACTGGTTCGAATTAAAAAATTCTTTTAGTGTTGGATAGTCCATGCCTCGAGGAAGGCTTTAGGCTATATACCATCACGCTGCGACCAGTAGGAGCGAAGCATCAGTGAAATATGTTGAAAAAATAATCGCGATCTTAAAAACTGAAATTGACGCGTACGAAGTCGCGGGGAACAGCTAGTCGTTTCGATTTACAGAATATAACCACAATAACTATCCCTTCTTATCTTATGAGTACCGTAAAATGTACGTCTGTGGTTCGATTGTAAAATAAATATTATTTTTCTATATTGGCTCTGTGTATTTATGACACCATCTTTGTTCTGATTTTTACATAATTTTAAATACACAGTTATTCATTTTTTATAAGTGCAGCTCAAATCAGTTACTTATCCTGGGATAGGCAGCATTATTGTTGAGGGGAGCAGTTTATACTTACTCTTAAAAGTGTTATAAAACATAATTTTATCATTGTGCATAAGACATGCAAATTCGACGTTAAACATTTTACCAATTTCAGCTTAAAACACTGCAAGGTTTAAAAAATGTTTTAGTTATTTCTCATAAGCCGATTTTCTCATTTTCACTACGGCCCGCGTTCACAGTAGGGTCGCCCCGAGGCTGCACGGTTAATGAATATTTGCTTCGTCGTTTTTATGCGGGTGAACCGGTGTTTTCTTTAGAAAAATTAACCACGGTTAATTCTGGAACTCGTACATTTTTAAAAACAGTATTTTTTTTTTGAGATCCAATCAACTTTCTATTTTTCGTTTTAGTTATGTTTGGATTTTTGAAGACCGATTAGAATTAGAATAATCGTACTTGTTAATCTAATTTTACTTAATTTTAATTTTAATAATGAATGCAAAATTTTCGATGGATGCTTGTTACTTAATCACGACTGAGCGGCTGAATGGTTTCTTATGTTTATTATGGCATAGCGACAGATAAAAATCTGTAATAGCAAAAGAGTACTTTTCTCCAAGGGATAGATTTTCAAAGAATTTATGTTTATGTTTTCAAAGAACAAGGGTTCGAAATGATTTTGAATTTTATCAGTCATTTACTTATCTCACACTATCCACACATCACACACAAATTTCTACGCGAAAAATGTCGCGGGCAGACGGCTAGTGAGGAAATAAACTTAACAATTTTTAAGTAGTACCTAGTTGCTGAAAAATAGTACCTACTATTATTCTGGGAGTACAGCTTTTGAAACCATTTTAGACCGTTTCAATTGGGAATCGAAGGAGTTCTCGCTTACTAGGCGACCGCAAGCCACTGTGTCAAGAAGGGCGTTAAAATAGTTACATCGTTATAAACATGATTAATATTGGGTTAAATAGAAATATTTTGAGCGTGATGCGACTTCAAAACAAAAACTAAATTAGAAAAAAATATATATCTGGATCAGTAAATCCGATAAAAAAGATAGTACTAAAAACAATACATAAAATAAACTACATTATTATTAAACAGGAACGTGCCGGCAAAACAACAGACATAAAAACTTTTTATTGAAACTGGCAGTTGATATTTTTGCGAAACATTCCTTTAAAAAACTACAAACAAAAAAAGGTTATTGTTCCATTTTAACTAATTCCACATTCGAATCGAAAGTAGGTTGAACAATATTGTGTACATTCTTGTAGGAGGGATAAAAGTATTACAAGTGTCACCGCCCGAGTCCTCACCTCAAGTCGGGATAAGTACCCTCCACGCGACAATTGTCAAACAACATGTCATAGGAAATGCCCGATATCAATGAGGGATGGAATCGTAGGGCTGTCAACCGTTAACATATCTGTATGTATGTAGCATACACGATTACCTCTATGTATGGCAGCAAAATAAAGTTATTAAAGTAAAGGCCTTCATCATTGATTTTAAGTTACCAAAGCCATGATGAGTTGGTGATCACAAAACCGAGCAATTTTCGATGATCCAGGACCTCGTGATCTTGCTCTAGTATTCAAACCACTAGACCAACTGGGGGTTAAACAGTGTCAATTCGGGGTCCTTACTACAATGTAGCTTGTTTTTCTTTCTTTTGAACCGATGAAAAAAATGCTAGAGATAACTAAACTCGACGCGTATTTATTTTTACCACGCTTTTTATTAGCTTGGGTTGTATCTATATATGTGACAGAATCTTTGAGCATATTTTTTACCAATTTCTAGAAGTTTGATTAATTTGAAACTTTGCACACGTATCAAGGACCGATGACAATGCAATAATTTAATAACAGTTTCCCAGTTTTCCTCTGTAAGAGGGAGTAAAAGAGATAGAGATCCTGCATAGCTTTGGACTTACAGTCGATAAAGAAGGAATCAAATATTATAAACTAAACCAAAAAGTAAAAAATAAATTATAGTTTAATAAAATTAAAAACCACGCTTTTAAAACAGATTGAACTAAAAAATTAAAAATAAAATCAGTATATAAACTTGAAAAATTTTGTCTCAGGCGGGACAAATTTTTCAAGTTTATATACTGATATTATAAGTGCAATTAAGTTGCTAAAATATCAAATAAAGTATTTAAAAATAAAACTGTAGTAATCAATTGAAAAATTCATATTATTGTACAAAAAGCGTGGGAGGCTTGATTTAGATTTTTGTAAATATTTTATCAATAATTTACTGTATCTGTGGATATCATAACAAGCCTCCCACGCTTTTTGTACAATAATATGAATTTTTCAATTGATTACTACAGTTTTATTTTTAATTTTTTAGTTCAATCTGTTTTAGAAGCGTGGTTTTTTAGTTTTTTAAACTATAATTTATTTATGTATTAACTTTTTATCAGGTTGACGGATTTCGATGATTATTTTGTTCGATATCCCTTTACTTCGAAACAAGCAAATTAAATATGCTATACATTGAAAATACTTCCTTTAATATATTTTTTAAGGAGAATAACTACTTAAATAGTTTTAGTCTTAAAAATAATAAATGCTATTTCATCTTAAAGCGACTACTAGAGCTAATTGCTGCCCCAATTAATTTAATTTATTTACTTCTAAACAAAATCTATTCTCAAAAAACTAGGTAAAATCAGTTAAAATCAGTTTTATTTCTGCAAATAGGCCCCTGGAGGCGCTTTTACACGTCCCAATATTTAACCTACCACTGCTTCGGTACAAATGTGGGCCAGGACGTACCATTTTAGCAAATCACCTCAAGTATTTATTGAATCACTGTTAACTGACGACCATTTGGATCAGCGGTAGTTAACGCTGCTTCTGAGCCATGGGTCGCGGGTTCGATCCCCGCACAGTACAAATATTTGTGTGCATGAACATGTCTGTTTGTACTGGTCTGGGTGTTTTTCATGTATTATAAGTATGTATTTACAAAAAAAAAAAAAAGTATATAAGTAAGTTTATCGGTTGTCTAGTACCCCATACGACAGGGTACTTAATAGTACCTTAATTTGGGACTAGATGGCTCTGTGTGGCCCAGTGTGGCATGTCTTAAATATTTATTTTTTTTATTTTTTATTTAACTGTTTTTCATTCTGGCATTCTTTCGTTTTGCTAAAAACGGCCGCTTTTGGCGTTAGCAACAAATTCGACTTTATAAACAACTAAATGAAAAGTTTACTGTGATTCAATAAATACTAGAGGTTATTTGCTAAAATGATACTGTTCTAGTTTCTTGAGAATTGTTTTTTTATTGAAGTAATAAAATTAAATGAGGCAGCACTTAGCTCCAGTAGTCCACTTAACCGATCGTAAAATATGTGTAAAAATATTTTCTCTCGGGTGTTTACTAACCTGTAGAGGTCGATCACCAACCCGATGGACAGATACCATCAAATCTGTTACCAAGATTCCTGTGGCAGAGTGCGCTCGCCGGGCAGCCAATAGAGACCGGTGGAGAAGGATTGCGAAGGCGGCGACCGCAGTGGGGAGCGACCCCTCATGACCACGACCACTCTGTCAAGAGTGAACGACTTAGAAGTTTACTAACCGAAAACAGTGATGAGGATCCGCTGGCTTACAGCGTAAAGACTTGGATAAATGCGTCAACACTGCTAGCTGTAACTGTAGCTTCATGGTTAGAGCCGTCGCTCGGCAATCGGAAGATCGTTGGTTCGATTCTCTCCTCAGGCAGTCGTTTTTTTTTTCAAGGAATTATATTTTCAATGTCAGTAACTTTATTTTAACTAATCAGCGTCCATATACAAAAGTTTTGCAAATGACCTGTACCCCTTTACCTCTAACCCCTTCTAAAATTATGTTCTAATTCCAAAAATATAATATGGGTAAATGGACCTTGGCTCTTACTTTGAGAGTAATGTTTTTGATGTAATAATTCCTCTTTTCTCAACTGGTGAATCATATAATTATCGTCAAAAATAATACTAATGTATTTTTTGTCGTTTGACATCCCTATCGCCCTCGACCTTGTTTCGTAGCCATTATAAGGGTTGAGAGCACACGGACTTGGAGGCTCAGAGGACTTGACATTCTCTTACATGGTCGCGAAACCATACAAAAATCTTCGTACAACTCCGAACTCAAGTGACGAATCACTTCAGAATTCTGAGACTCACACATTCAATGTTTTAGTGTGTGTACAGAATAAAGATACGCTGCGAATGTCTCAAACTGCAAGCGTCATCATTATCACCAGCTTATACAGAGTTTTTTGGTAAATGGTATGATGACGACCATTTGGATCGGTGGTAGTAAACGCTGCTTCTGAGCCATGTCGCGAGTTCGATCCCCGCACGGTACAAATATTTGTGTGCATGAACATGTCTGTTTGTACTGGTCTGGGTGTTTTCTATGTATTATAAGTACCTATATTCTACAAACAAAAAATATACAGGGTGAAATTTTAACTACTTTCCAAATTTTAATATAGCAATCTACGAGGCAAAAATCAAATGACGTATTTTTTCTTTTGGTATAGCCCAGTACAAAAATGTCAAGATAAAGCACTTAGAACATGTCCGCCAAAAATCTAAAATTTTTGATATGGCTTCCTAGTAACACTTTTTTTACGCGATGTGTAATCGCATTCATTCATTACAATACTATTCATAAGTTTTTGATTTTCCCTTTATACCTTAACAGGTCTGGGACCGTAAAAATTGAAAACTATAACGCGAGAAATATTTTCGGGTGACAACTTGATTTACATTTTTTACTTCATTTATAGGCTCTAAATACGATACTGAACACATAAAATTTTTAGAAAGTGGTTAAAATTTCATTCTGTATAATATTTAAGTAAGTTTATCGGTTGTCTAGTACCCTACCCAATACAACAAGCTTCTTAGTAGTAGCTTAGTTTGGGACTAGATGGCTCTGTGTGGCCCAGTGAGGCATGTCTGAAAATATTTATTTATTTATGACAAGCCGAAACCAGCTTAGGGTAACAAATGCATTTAAATAATATGGTGCACAGAGAAAAAGGTCTAAGTTTTACTAACCAGAATTTTGAGGAAGTTAACTAGCATGCATAGTGCTATACGTGACAACTATACATTTTGTAAATGATATTTTAAAAATCTAGTTTTTAGTACGTGATATTTCTGGTACATTGAACACATTTTTCGGTACACTTTACCATCAAATTTGTACTGCTAGCAATACTTAAACATAGTTGTGCCCATTACTAACTCATTATTTTGATCTTCACAAAGAAAATAGTAACTGATACTATTTGACAAGTTTCGTACACTTTACTTATTTACCAGATTTTTTTAGTATTT
This sequence comes from Anania crocealis, assembly GCA_949315895.1. Lineage (NCBI taxonomy): Eukaryota > Metazoa > Arthropoda > Insecta > Lepidoptera > Crambidae > Anania > Anania crocealis. Next base: position 8,253,404 of record OX438873.1, on the reverse strand, counting down.
GCAATTAAGCGACTATTTATCCTTAAAACTAATTCTGATAGTATCCGCAGTTTTTTGTTAACTTTTAATAGATTTGTTTTTACAAGTCGTTCTGGTAGTATTGTAAAATATTTTTTTCTCCGTGTGAGTTTTGAAATAAATATATTGTCATACAAAACAGGAATTCCTATTTTGATTTGTATTAAAATAATAAATAAATATGATATCAAACTTCTTAATTCACTATGCTATTTGTATGCATATTAACATAGACTAGTTTTGGCATATTATAGCATTTACCTAACATTCTGTATAAGACTACTGCTCGACCAAGGCCTCTCCAAAAGCAGGCGATCGCAGTTTGATCAATGGTGAAGGAAGAGGCTGCTGCCCGTCTCCTTCTGGCATTACCCAAGTCACAAATCACTTTAGAATTCTGTGATTTATACATTCAATGTTTTAGAGTGTGCAGATTTTATGTGTATGCTGCAAATATTTCGAGCTGCAAGCATGCAGAATGTTAATTCACAAAATTCAAAAATAAACTTCGACTAATACCAAGGGAATGCTATTACGATTTATATGGGACTACGATTTCTTTTATGACCTAGATTATAATTCAACAGTTTTTTAAAACTGGACTTACTGGCGATTGAACTGAAGAATTCTTTATTTTAGTGAACCAGCACACTGCTCTCTCATAAAATATTAAAGGAATACCAAAAGACAACAGAAAGAAAACCAAAAAAGCACACGGTATAAAAAGTCAACTAGAAACTCTACAAATTAAATATTAAAATTATCTTCCATCAAGTGTACTCAACATAAATCTCTAGGAATAAATAAAACGTTAAAAGTTAAGGTAAACCTTCGGAATGTAATTAAAGCAATCATTTTATCAGCTTCGCTGTCTTTTTAATTCATCTCGATTGCCATAATTAACAAACTTGAACTGCAGAAATTTAAACAAATAGTATAATTAATGCTGTAGAAATATTATCTGTACAAAACTTTTGTTATACTCGTATGTTTATGCTAAGTGTATTTTTTTAGTAAATGTTACGTTAGGATTATAAGAAAATGTCATCTATCCTTCTTCTAGCTTGGTAATGTGCTTAAACGCAGTTAATACTCTGGCACCTTTGACTTTAATCTAAGGAAGACATGTCTAGCCTATTGCCACTTTAGTTTTCTTGCTCTAGTGAGCTACGTCAGTCACGTTCTCTAGTGGATATTGAGAAATCATTCCTCGATTTGCCGTAATCAGAGACGGGAAAATGCCATTTTTGAACCATTACTGCACTTTTATACGTCAAAATTTTACGTGGCATTACGATTTTGTCAGTAAAGTGTAAGACTATCATAACCATTAGCCTAAAGCTTCTCGCTAATTTTCTTCCCGTAGCGGTAAACATTTTCTTAAAGCCAGCCTAAAATAGTATTGCAACATCCCTTCTCTACTGAACGGATGAATGAAATGGAATACGGAATGGACGAGGTGTCGTAAGCGGCGATTAACTGAGCATTGCCACAAGAAGATAGACAGCTTTTTCCTATCCTTAAAGGCCAGTCATACAAGAATGGAACAAGAAAAAGAAGCGTCTTTTTAAAACTGGCAAACTGGGATCGCCAGTCAAACTTGGTAATTACGGAAAATCCTTTTTTTGGGAAGACTCTTGTCCAGTACTGAACTAACGTGGACAGATAACAGATGGCAGATAACATTCAGATTTTCAGATCACAAAAAAAAACGATGTAAGACTTTTAGTAAAATAACCAAAGATACCATTCAATTTTGGAATATGAGTCGTTTGGAAAATACATTACAACCAGTCATATAGGGAAGTTTAAAAATTTATACTACGTAGTTTAATTCGTTCAGCGAATCGCTCGATACGCAGTCACTCAAACCTGATACAGTTTTATTTATTTTTAGATACTGCTAACGATGTAGATGGTTCAAGAGTCAGTCTTATCTGCGTAATAGTGACGTGGCATAACCATGCCATTACATGGCTTGTTTCAATTTATATCTAAAAATAAAACACTTGAAAAATGAAACTGACATTATTATTAATTCTCGAAAAACCGATAACCTGCTTTTTATAATGCATCACAACCATTTACGGGTAATCCAAATGTTAATTCAAATTTCCTTTTTTGTTTTATAACATATTTACACCCTTTTTAAGTAAACTTGTACTAGGAGGGTCCCGCTCTTTCAACGAATCGAATTTTATGAAAAGCATTGAAATAAATAGGTAATACATAGAATATACTTAAATCTGGTGAAGGTATTTGTGTATGCGCTCCTTTATACGTGTCGTGCTTGTGCCTAACTACTTTGTTTAATTAACTACAAATGACGTTAATAACCCTTCTAATTTCTTGATTTACTATGCTGTTAAAGTCAACGTCGTCTCATCAATATTTCCGTTGTGTAGAAGCAGACAAAACATTGCTGTTTTTTCGAAAAATCACACTTAAGTCAAATAAGTATGGTGCCCCAGTATTTCGCCTAATTTGCTGTCGTCCGTAAGTACACGTATACAGTACTAGCTTTTCCCTCGCTCTGCTCGCGAGATCTAAACTTATATCAAATGGGTGGAAACCTGTTCCCAGCAGTGGTATGCAAAAGGCAAGTTAAGTCCATCCCAACACTTTTCAGAATATGTGTCCAAAGTTAAAAATGTTCGGTTGAGTAATTTCTGCGTGGAAGCGTAACAAAACAAACTCAAATTCACATTTTTGTAATATAAAGAAGGAGATGTGATGCCGTCAACTTTGTTAGAAACATTGGAAAGAACTATCAGATGAAATGAAACTGCTAAAGTCTTATTTCCGACGGTGCTATGAGCGATTAGCATTCATGAAACAAACTCAAAAACGTGCTCGCAATATCTGGATAGTCTGGGTCTTAGAGTTCAGACCCGTCTGATGAATTTATGTCTATTCCTAAGAGTGATTGTTTAGCTATTGTATAATTTGCATTCCAATTAATTTTTATTCGAAAGAAAGAATAAAGAAAGTAAGAAAAAAACTGCTATACGCGGTAAGAACAAGTTTAAAAAAATACGAATAAGACAGAACAATAATATAAAATAATTAAATACTACACTGTATGGCACACAAAATACCAAATAATGTGCTTTCACGGATAATTTGTTACTGATAATGACTTTTAAATGTCGCTGCTTCCAGCCTTCTTTGACTGACATATTTTGGTAGTTAGAATTAAAAAAAACCGGTCGACACGACAAAGAGGAGAAGGCAGTTACATTAATATCACCGAGCTGGTTATTGGATGAAAAGTATTCTAAATGCAATTAAATATGCCAATAAATATATTGTAAATGGGTTGACTAAAAAATTTCAGTCCTGAGTAAAATTTTTAAAATTTGACGACCGAATTTTAAGTCTGGTTTTTCGCATTCAACCCTATACCACCGTGTTCATAATTAAATAATATTTATTTGCATTTAACTTTATTTATTTAACCAGACCGGTGCAAGTTACTAGTATCGATTTACCTGTTTATACCTGCCTACTTAAGGGTTGTGACTGGAAAAAAATAGTCAACCTAACGTTTACATATTCTATGGGCTTCATACTTTCGATTGTTATGGAATTTGTCTATTAACGAAACCAGAGAAAAGTTTAAAAATTAAAAAATAATAATTAATCATACTCTGGACAGTTTTTTTTAAGCAACCCATTTGTAATATATTTGTTGACATATTTAATTGAGTAGAAAATACTTTTCATCCAATAACCAGTGTGGTGAAGGTCGTTGTATGGTGGGATCTTAGACTATAATATTGTAAACTAGCTGACCCGTCAGACGTTGTCCTGTCTTAACTATGAATATGGATTTAGAATTGGAATAATTAATAAAAAAAACAGATACAAATTTATTATTTTAATGATTGGTATTGCAACACATAACTGAACTGACCTTGTGAAAAATTCAGTTTTTTTACTATTTGACTTTGCAGCTCGCATTCTGTCAATGTTATGTCAAGCACCATAAGCTTAAATTCTCAAAAGCGCTAAGGTTACGTTACAAACAATTTATTATGGTGATGAAGTTTTCTTACATTTTCTAATTTTACGCGCAAATTTCTTAATTTTTCCTTATATAAGAACATTCTCCTGACAATAACAAACAAAACAAAAAAGAATTAGCGAAATCGGTCCAGCCGTTCACGCGTGATGATAGGAATGTGACGTGACGTGTCGTGACCAAGGGGAATAGGGATTCATTTTTATATATATAGATGGCGTTTAAACTACTTAATTGATAAATAAGTCATACAAGAAACATTATCTACATACAATTCAATGTACCTTCATAAAACCTAGGTACCATAATTAAAGTGTCGTACTTGTGCTAAACAATTTAATATCATGAAATATTAACTTTATTTGTTTGTAGGACCCAAAAAAACATGGCGTACACTCGGGGAAATAAAAACAAAAGAAAGGTCAACGGCGATTGTTTCATTATTCAAAGTTGTCACTTACTTAAGTTAATATCATTCTAGTTAAAATTCGTGACACAAAAGTTTAATTTTAAGGCTGATAAGGCATTCATTTTACAGGACTTAGATGAAGGCCTGAAATTAAGATTAAAAATCATTACAAGTTTTACGCGTGACTTCCTTCACTTGCGTTATGTTTAATTTTAATGCATGTGATGATGTATTCCTACTTCTAAATAATCTATAAACCAACTTTCAAAAGCAGGATGGCAGGCGGATTTTTCGTTCGCAATCTAGACTGTTGTGGAGAGGATTGTTTATCTTCTTCAAGCAAATTTGGAAATGGGAAGGACAATGGACGGACGGACCGGACGGTTAAAGTATTTTATTTTTTATTTTTTTGTGTATTTCCGGCACAGAATGAAAAGAAAATTATTCCTATTTTGTGCCGGTAACACATGACGCATTTAAAAGTAATGTATTATTTTTAAAACAGAACTTTTGGATCAGCTCACAGAACAAGATAGTAAAGATAACTTTTTCTCGAAACAGAATTAAAGTTAAATGACATCTATGAATATTGCTAACAATTATGAAGGTTTGATAGGGATCGTTCCATACAAATGTTTAATAAAAATAAACACTTGATAACTCAATAAATTTATGATGGACACACCTTAATCGATGTCATAAATACTCAACCTCCTCCTCTGTCACTTTGCATTAAATAAGGTATAAATTACAAGAACACTATGAGCAAAAAAATTCTCGCTCGCAAATCGAGCTGGCCTTGTCAATTACGGCGCATTGAACGAGTTAAAAAGTAAAAAGCAACATGGCGACGCTTCCCGCCAAAACAAAATGGACGACCGCGCAACCGTCGAATGTCAATAAGCATTTTACGATCAAATGTGCACATTTAGTAAAGCATTCCGGTTTTTAAGATTATATTTTTGGAGTTAAGAAATTTGTGAATACGTGTAGGAAGACTTTAATTTATTCAATTGTATAAAAGATAAAGCACAGGGTATTGGAATACTTTAAGTTCTAATAACAAAACTTAAAGTAGGCAATTCATTTGTAATAAAAGAGTGCGTTACGTTATGAAATGAAAATTCCACTACTAATCATAAAAAAGGTTTAACAGGATAACTGAAAACGTGTAACAAAAAATTGTAACTGACCAAAAATACAAAAGGTTTACAAACAACTAATTTCACGTCAAGAATTTTCTTTTTACTCAAAGTAGGTCGAGGTCTCAGCGGTGTTAGGTCTATGGGTCTAATCAACATCAGCCCTGATTCAATGAGTCTCGCCCGTTTATCTACTTTGTTAAATCGCCAAACCTTTAATATTTGTGAAATAATTATATTGATAAAGAACATATTTTTTTTACTATGGAGCTTGGTACTAAAACTAAACTTGGCACTGATTTAAACTAGGTGAAAAAATAAAAATATGTTTTAGGCTCATTTATAGCAACATTATTAGAGATAACAGCTATTTAATCCCTCGATCGTGAGTTATTCCAGACACAATTGAAATCAACTGTTATCGTGGCACCCGAGTGCCTCCTGGGGTTTTTTTTTATTAAGTTTAACGGCCTCGGATACTTGTCCATACAGCCAATTCTTTAGTAATATTGTCTTTATTTTTGCATTAAAACGTTGATGTTAGACGTTTTAATGCTTCGATGGAGTTTTTGAAGACAGTCGAAAGATTGAAGGAATGTAGAGAAGTCCCCAAGAAAGAGGTGAACTGTTCGCGTTCCCGCGCAAAATTCACGGTCCACTTTTCTTGGTTACGACCCATACACCATGTTATTTCACCGAACTGTATATTGTTCACTCGCACGACACTTTGTTTCGCAAAATGACACCACTTTTACGACCCAAAAATCACTAAAAACAATAAAAATTCGATAAAATATACGGACTCCAAACGTATCTCACGAACTCCCGCCAAAAACTCCCCTCCTGGGGGTTGAGGGATTAAAAAAAAACCTGACAGTTGTCTGTCGTCAAGTACTCTGTGGTCAAATCTATCAGTCATTAATTATAATTCGTACTTATTTTGATAATATTATTTTATTGTATTAATTGTGTACTTACCTATATTTTTGTTGTTGTTTACATATCGATACCTTCAGGTTCAATTGGCGTATAAACCATTTTGGCCAAATCGAGTTAAATATACCATTTTGATCAGATTTTTTTTCTCTATCGATCTGTATATCCGAAATGTTTAAATTCGCTAAAAAAATGTTTATACGACCTAAAAAATCATTGCCGAAAAGTTAAACCAATTCCATAAAAACAGTGTAAAAGCCGAGTGGTTGTTTTTGGTAATTCTGTTAAGATGTAATGACCATACATTTTTTTAAGCCCGAGCGTAAAACTCTATGATAATTGCAAATGGTTTTTACGTTAAGAGTGTTAAGACGCGTTCAAAGATTTCAATGTCGTAAGTCCATGGTTATGGTGCAAAATATAGGGACTTAAAACGTCTCTGCGATAATGGAGTAATACCAAAGAGATTTCGTACTGACTTTTACAATTATCACACGGAAGTAATGTACCTGATACTCTAACGCTAACTGATGAAGAAGATGAGGAAGAGCGGATTGACTAGTATTTTGTTACACATATTCTATATAGGCCTAGGCTTATTTTGTTATTAATATGTTATTTTATTAGCCACTAAAAACGAATCTTGTTTGGTGGTCTAGGAACTTTTATTTTTTGAGTTTAACAAAGTTGATTAGTTATTTCTACTTTGAATTATTTTCATAACATGCCCAACTATAAGGCTGTTTTTCAGGTCCAGTGCCTCTGCCTATCGACTTCGACTAAATGTGATAAATTCATAAAACGAGCCACAGTGTACTCAAGAAAGCAATTTATAACTTTTTGAGATGCTCTCTAATGAATTTCTTTCTTTAAAAGTACCCAAACTTTTAATTATTGCCATAAATGGTCACTTTTAGCAATAATGAAAGTTGTAAAAAGATAAATTCACCATTGAACTTCTCAAAAAACTACAAATTCCTCTCCCGAGCACACCATGGCTCTACTCCTTGTTCAAAAGTCTCAAATTCATCACAAGCAATCGAAATCAATTTTATTGGCGGCAGCCCTGAACCGGGAAAGAAGTCTTAATTTTTTGCCATAATTGCATAAAAGAAGTGAATATTAGTTTCGTCTTTTAAGTTGCAATATGTTGATTTTTTCTACTTAGAGTTATTAAAAATTCTTAATGTTGTGCCATAATTTTGCTACAAAATTGTAACATAAAAACAATAAAAGAAAGTTATTTTCGTACTTTGGCAATTTCATTTTATCTACATCAACCAAATACAGATAAAACACTAAAAATATATTTCTATACATTCTCGAAACAATAAAAGTGTGCTTATAGTCAATATTGCATTACTTTTATACAATGTTTTATTAATTCATTTAAATAAATCACTATAATCAATGGTTGTAAAAACCAAAAAATCTACATCTATCGGTCTTTACGTCAGCAATTGCAATCTCATGTTTACTAAAAATTCAAATACGACGTAAAGAGATATTTTTAGATCCATTATAGGACGTCGTATAAACCACCGAGTGTGTTTTTTAAAGACATAAATCCAAGCTAACTTTAAAACTAACGAAGATGGGCATGTTTTGAATATTTAGATTTTTCCATCGCAAAATTTTAAGAATGTTATCTCTTGGTAATTTTTTAGTAACTTCTGAAATAAAAAAGTTATGATTTTTTTAATAAATAAAAAAACGTTTTTTGGCTCTCCTGAAAAGTATGGTTTTGGTTTATACGACAATTGAACCTGAAGGTATCGATATCGATCGAGGCAGAATACAATCAATAAACGCAACGGCGTGCTCCTTAAGTAGATGTTTGCCAAATCTTCACTTCGCTGTTACTACGTTAGGCGATTTATCAAAAATGCATTTTAAACCTTTAAAAACTGCAAGAAATATATTCAAGACCGTAAAATGTGTGCGGGAACCGTACCTACTTCAATAACTGTTTCTAAACTAATATTCAAAAAGCTATAGAAAACCGTAACAAATAAAAACTGTATGTACTCGTATGTACCTAATCTACAGCTTTGTCTTATTTTGCATTTATATACCAAAACATGTGAAATGATTGTCGTGTAGTTGTCTGGCAGTGGACTAATATTGTAAAATAAAACACATATCTTAAAACAATGTATTATAATCAACATAGTTTTATAATTTTGTTGAACATAAAATATCTCATTTAATGCACTAGGTATTTTGGGATGCGAATCTAACACTATCTACTACAATTTGATTTTTACTATTTGTACTCGTACATACATACAAGCGATGATATTAGACGCAGTATTTTGGAGCAAATTATTGCAATAAATCAAAGCTCAACACTAATAATATTTGCATTAAAACAATTAATTTATTGTTTTTTTGGCTGTCATAAAAATATTTGTTTTTACTTTCTGTTTATTTCGGAACAGGCTAAGGTCTAAGTACATGCTGCCTAGTTATTAGTGAATTCAGTCATTCTACAATGTCATGAAACTCAAAAAAAGGATAACTTTTTTTCTTTTCCCGCGCACAAAACCTTAGAAAAATACATGTTTGACAGCTGAATTGTCATAGGCCAACTAAAACTCGTAACTTTGGTTCGGAAACGCATTAACTTAGGTTAATACATTATTATTTTTTACTAAAACATAGGTCTTTAAAAATCTTAAAGTTATGCAGCATGATAGCTTTTAGTCTCTAGATTATAGTTGTATATAAACTGTGTCAGTTCATTTTAAGTACCAAAAAAAATTATGTCCTTTACAAAATATGAAAAAAATATTATGATTCAAAGATGAGTTGCATTAATTAACGAAAACAAAATCAGAAAGACAATACTTTTTCATAACTAATATTGATGTGAAACATCTATAGGCGCACGTGAGACCGATTTCTGGCGTGGCGACGCGTCGCCACGCGCAATCGACTGTGCGTTTCTCTCTCACTCGATCCGGCGTTAAGCCATCTCTTTCGCTCCACTGAGCTCGCAACTTAACCAACTTAACCAACTTAACCAACTTAACCAACTTAACCAACTTAACCAACTTAACCAACTTAACCAACTTAACCAATTTAACCAATTTAACCAATTTAACCAATTTAACCAACTTAACCAATTTAACCAATTTAACCAACTTAACCAACTTAACCAACTTAACCAACTTAACCAACTTAACCAACTTAACCAATTGAACCAATTTAACCAATTTAACCAATTTAACCAATTTAACCAATTTAACCAATTTAACCAACTTAACCAATTTAACCAACTTAACCAACTTAACCAACGTAACCAATTTAACCAACTTAACCAACTTAACCAACTTAACCAACTTAACCAACTTAACCAATTTAACCAATTTAACCAATTTAACCAATTTAACCAACTTAACCAATTTAACCAATTTAACCAACTTAACCAACTTAACCAACTTAACCAACTTAACCAACTTAACCAATTGAACCAATTTAACCAATTTAACCAACTTAACCAACTTAACCAACTTAACCAACTTAACCAACTTAACCAACTTAACCAACTTAACCAATTTAACCAATTTAACCCATTTAACCAACTTAACCAACTTAACCAACTTAACCAACTTAACCAACTTAACCAATTTAACCAATTTAACCAATTTAACCAATTTAACCAACTTAACCAACTTAACCAACTTAACCAACTTAACCAACTTAACCAATTGAACCAATTTAACCAATTTAACCAATTTAACCAATTTAACCAATTTAACCAATTTAACCAATTTAACCAACTTAACCAACTTAACCAACTTAACCAACTTAACCAACTTAACCAACTTAACCAACGTAACCAATTTAACCAATTTAACCAACTTAACCAACTTAACCAACTTAACCAACTTAACCAATTTAACCAATTTAACCAATTTAACTAATTTAACCAATTTTACCAATTTAACCAATTTAACTAATTTAACCAATTTCTGGAAAGTTGCATGTAGATCATTTTTCGAAAAATAAGGCCATAAAGAAGTTTCACTTCTTACGTGTGTACACTAGTACACGCACAACTTTTTTTTTTTAATTATAGAAGTGTGAATCTCTTATTTAATATCGTTTGTAAGAAAAAAAAAAATGGAGCCGTCACGGGACGCCTGGTAGATGTGAAACATCGACGTTATTTCGTAAAAGTAGTATGCAGAAAAGAACAGATTGTGGTAGGAACTAAAAATGTCAATAAAATAAAATAATAATATTAAGTTTTTAAAATATTAAGTTAAATATTAAGTTATTAAAATATGCAGAAAAAAATTTTAAATGGCTTCAATATATTAGTGAACTCAAGAATCTTAGCTAGTTATTTCAATATACTACTAAAGATCGTAAATTATAAATATAAATAATGAATGTTTCACTATAAACTCCATTATGATTAGAAAAATTAATTAATTTTTTAAAGTTTAAATTAATAACAAATAAGAAAAAGATTCGTGCGCTGCACGCCATCAGCTGATTTTAAAATAAAGTTCTGTCAGTCTTAATAAATTTATTCTCTAAGCAATTGTTTTAATGCATTAATTTCAATAAGAATGAAATTAAAATTAATAATTAATTTAAAAACATGATATGCAATGAAATTTATGTGAATTTTAATCTACCTAGAGAGTAGATTTTACATTTACTGGCGCTCAATACACACCAAATATACGCGTGCTAAATGCACAGATAAATGCATACTTTAATTAAAAAAATATAATTAACTTACTGATGACTTGATAATGTGTCATAGTGTGATTTTGCTTTCTTTGCAGGAGGCTGATCACTTCCACTCTCTAAATTATCACGGTCAGACATTTTATTATCAGAACAGAAAAATGATTTATTTACCAGAAAAACACAGGTTATGAGTACTGTAATAAACAGAGTATACATTATAGGTATCCGAGCTCAGTGGAGCGAAAGAGATGGCTTAACGCCGGATCGAGTGAGAGAGAAACGCACAGTCGATTGCGCGTGGCGACGCGTCGCCACGCCAGAAATCGGTCTCACGTGCGCCTATAGATGTTTCACATCAATAAACATTTAAGAAAAGCTTCTACTTCTTAAAAAAAAACTAAATACACTCTTATTTTATTACAGGAATAGCAAAATAAAATCAGTTAAATAATGAATTCTTGAACCTAATAAACAAAATATATCTACATTATGTCAGTCTCGTATAGGTTCTATTTATTAGTTATTATTACGGAAGTTCTGTAGTAAGTAAAGTGAACTTACAAAAAATATATCAACACCGCTCGTTGTGAGGGAAACTTTTCTCAATTTGTATCGGTTTTTCTTTCAAAGAAAACTAAGTCTAACGTTCCGGTTGGGACACACTGATAAAAAGATTGATGAGCAATTATGTACTTAGACAAGAATTTAAATTAAACAACGTTTTTGTGCTTCTACCTTGCACTAGGTAATCACATTTTAAGATTCTAGTGTTTTGAGAGTTTCTTTTTCGGATTAATACCATGTTAAAATTATAAAAAAACACCGAGACTCAAAATATCAGGAATTGAACCTGGGACATCGAAGCTGTTAATCGTTTGAGAACCAACCAACAAAAGTTGTTGTAAAAAATATATATTTTTAAATGGCAAAACTTGTGCATTTCTAAAACACAATGCACAAGTACACAAAATATTCCTTCCAAGTTTCGTTACTTAAAATCACGACAAAAAAGCTGAACAGATTATTATTGGCAAAAAAAGATATAAGTAGGTGTTATAAATTGTAGTTAATTTGTAAGACGGTTAAAAAAGCACGGGTTAAAATGAAAGAAGTATCCAATTTAGTCAAGTCGATCGGAAGAGCGCGTACAGTGATTCATTTGTATTTATATTATGTAGGTATACAAAAATAAGATTACGTTTACGAATAAGATTTGACAAACTTGCCAGCTGTACCTGTTATAGACAGGTCTAAAGAAACGGAAAAAACATAACCGCAAGTGATACCTGACATTTAACAGTTAGTGGGATTTCAGCCTTCTATTAACCTGGTTTAGGGCTCAGTATCCCTTGCTATACCGCCATAAAAAGGTACAACATGGAAATATAGGGTTCAAAGGAAAGTTAGTCTCGGAAACCGCGGTTTTACTGTCAAAACTTGTACAGTCAGAAAGTTAGACGTGTGCGGTGATATGAAAACAATATTAGGACAAGAACTTGTATTAATTTCTTATTGAAAACTATAAATACTTTCACAAAGTGTTAAAGTTGAAGGCTTACCTTGTTTACTTTCGTAGTATCGCTAACAAATTACAATGTTGAAAAATACACAACTTCTTGCTCTATGTGTGTCCTAAGAGGAGGCTAAAGGAGTAATGCTTTAAGGAGACTGGCGTAGCATCTACCCTCCACAACCAAAAATCTCCTGTCGAAAGACTTCAGCCCTTAATCGTACACTGTTATTAAAATCAATACAATCATTGTTACTGTCATAAATTACGCCATTAACTTGAGTGGCCTATTGCAAGGGTCGTTAATTGATTGTATGGCATCGACTGAAAATATCAGAATCACTTTATGTACGCATGCTATATTTAAAAGGTATCTAAACCCTTATGGATCCTACTGAATTTGCTAGTTTTGTTCACGAGTTCCTTGTTTCTCTTCCAAAAACATGATATAAATAATACTTAACTTCTACTTAAATTTTATAAAGTTATTTTAAAATTTTAACGGTTTATCTCCGCCAAACTTCGACTGTCTAATTAAGAGTATCTTATAATATCAGTATATAAACTTGAAAAAATTTTTTTTTTTTTTTGCAATTCTGTTGCTAAAATATCAAATAAAGTATATAAATAGCTGTTTCATCTTAACTGACTGTCAAACATCTGCAAAGATGTTTCTTTCGGGTGTTAAGGGTGCAAACTCCTAACATTTGATGAAGCAACGCTGGCTCACAGCGTAAGAATATGCTTGAAAAATTCGCGCCGTGTCGCAGTGTCTCGGTGGCCTAATAGTATGGCGCCCGCCCGGCATGCGAGGAGATGCGGGTTCGAGTCCCGCCTGAGACAAAATTTTTCAAGTTTATATACTGATTTTATAAGTGCAATTAAGTTGCTAAAATATCAAATAAAGTATATAAATAGCTGTTTCATCTTAACTGACTGTCAAACATCTGCAAAGATGTTTCTTTCGGGTGTTAAGGGTGCAAACTCCTAACATTTGATGAAGCAACGCTGGCTCACAGCGTAAGAATATGCTTGAAAAATTCGCGCCGTGTCGCAGTGTCTCGGTAGCCTAATGGTATGGCGCCCGCCCGGCATGCGAGGAGATGCGGGTTCGAGTCCCGCCTGACACAAAATTTTTCAAGTTTATATACTGATATTATAAGCGCAATTAAGTTGCTAAAATATCAAATAAAGTATATAAGAGTATCTTATATAACGGACAGACAGAAACAGTAACAGTATAAGAGTTTCTTGTAGATTACAGGTCCCTAAAAGATATCTTGCTTAATTCTTTAAGTTTGATTATATCATAGCAAACACAAAACAATTTCTCGCAATAACTGTGTTGTGAATTAACAAATCGTCGCTGCGCGTGCAACACCGCGGTGGAGCAGTTTGTAAATACCGCGTATCTGCTTTTATAAAATTTTACAAGAGGTTAAGAAAACTGGAATTTTCAGTCATTTTACGGGGCGAACTAACTAGTAACTTTCTTATAAAGTAAGTCACAAAAAAGTAACGAGGTTGCAGGGTGTAAGTCTACAGGTGATAAGAAGATAGTAGATAAGATGTCAGAGATGATAGAAAATGTCGTGATATAGGGGAAAGGGCAAGGTTCAAGTAAACGACCGATTCCGCCGAGTGGCTTGTTTGCACTAATTTATTAACGTCATTGCCTAACAAATATCGAAACATGATACGATGACTCGTACAAGGTACTTGGTTTGGTTCGTAAAATATAGCCAAATGACTAAAATTTCCAGTTTTCTTAACCTTTGACATACAAATTGTGAACCTCCTTCTGTTATTGAAGTTTCTTTTTATAACAAGCTATATGGACTTGCCGCAGTAAGCTAAAAAGGATTTACAACCGAAGCGATATCAGCGCCTCCTGTATGCAAATGTAAGCTAACGTTAACATAGATATACGAGAATGGTCGGAACGAGTATGAAGACAAACATAGACATTCTTTTGCGTTTGAGTACCTACATAGTTTCTTTTAACCTGTTCCAATACCCGTTTTCTGCTAACTTGATTAATCAGTCTCAGAAAACAACCTTTTCTAAATTTTAACTAGAAATTTTAATCTATACTAATATTATAAAGCTGAAGAGGTAGTTTGTTTGAACGCCCTAATCTCAGGAAGTACTGGTTAGAATTGAAAAATTCTTTTTGTGTTGGATTGTCCATTTATCGAGAAAGGCTTTAGGCTATAAAACATCACGCTGCGACCAATAGGAGCGAAGCATGAGTGAAAAATGTTGCAAAAATAATCGCGATCATAATACCAGCAATTGACGCGGACGAAGTCGCGGGCGACAGCTAGTATTATATAAAAAACAAGATACACAATTAGCAATATAAAATTGTCCCAACTAAATGTGCACCCATTTGGCATAAGAGTGCACTTAGTACGACCTAGATATCAATCTAATAAACACTACATTACATAAATGGTCATATCACAGTGTATGAAACCATACAGTCGTCCGACTAAGGGTGAATTTCGAGATGTTGGACGTAATTTTTTTTAATATTTTAAATAAATAGTTGTCAATGTTAAGACTGATTACCAAAATGCTATCCTTTTTAAAATCCAATATGACGGACGTAATTTTTTTATAATTTGATATGGGTGTCAATTTTGAGGTTTATTGGGGTGCTGATTACGTAAATGCCATCCTGTTTAAAATCAAAGACGGCGGACGTATTTTTTTATATTTTGATATGTGTGTCAATTTTGAGGTTCAATGGGGTGCTGATTACGAGTGTTTATCTGCAATAAATAAATATTTTTATATACCTAGTCAGGTCATAAGTTCTGTCACATGTATAGTATGAAATAATTTAGAGGTGGACCTTGCTTTGTCCAACTGATGACCGCCCAGAAAACCTTGTGGTTCAGAAGGAATGGGACGACATCCTATGTAAACTATCATATTCTCGTTTGCTGAGTGGTGCCGAGGGAGCTGATTTGACGCGTTTGTAGGCCAACGTAAGGCCTGAATCTGGTGCGTGGTTACATGCTTTTCCTTCTCCTCAATTGGGCACACTGCTCGATAACGATTCTTTAAGAATAGCAGTGGCTCTAAGATTGGGGGGCAAGGTGTGTGAAGCTGTATTGCTGTATTTGTGGTTTAATGGTGGAGAAGAATGGACACCATGGTTTAAGCTGTCAGAGATATGCGGGTTGCTTTCCGAGGCACCATTCAATTAATAAGATTATTCGTAGGGCCATGACATCACTAAATATTCCGTGTCTTTTAGAACTTCCGGGACTATCTCGGAATATCCGGGATTATTTGAAATACTCTAATGATATCGAAAAACTTCAAAAGAAATTCCTACGATGCATCCAGTTTAAAGGTTACCGCAACCGTTTATCTTATCCGGATCTTTTAGAAAAATATAAATTAACCACCCTTAAAGACAGAAGACTTCAACTGCAGGCAATGCTATTACACGATTTTTGTCACAATAAATATGACTGTAATGAGATAACAAATCAGATAAGTTTGAATGTGCCGCTCAGGCCAAAACATGCGTACGTGCCGCGTCACAAAAACATTCAACTTAAAAAAAACCGAAATAATGCGGGCAAACGTTCACCCATGTTTCGCCTGACCAATAACTATAACAGATATTTTAATAACATAGACATATTCGCAACTACTATCTCAGCCTTTAAAAAAGCCGCATTAAGCAAGCTACGAGTAAAGGAGATTAATAAAAACATTAACGTTTTGTAACTACACATTCATGTTCCTTGCCAGTAATAAGCTAGATATAGTAACTATGTTAGGTTTTAGAAACTTTTTATTTTTTTCATTGTCTTCGTACGTAAGCAAAAATAATAATAATAATAATAATAATTATAACTATTGTATAACGCCACTTGTCAACTAGTACATGTATAATATATGTGGTTAACGAAGTTGGTTTCACAATCACCAACCCTAGTAGTCTAAGCCTGTTATAATTATGTATTGTGAAATTGTTTGTTTATCCAATAAAAGAAAAAAAAAAAATAATGGTAAGAGGCCGGATGGACTTACATTGGTTCCATGGCGGAGGGGTCGGTGTCTCTTGTAGGATGCTACGTGTGTTAGCACTTTTGCTGCGTCTCATTTGAAATAAACCATCGTTTCTGCAGGCGAGGCGGCGGAAAACGGTGCGAGGTTGAAACACTCTAAATATTCAGAATTAGAGTCACTTAATGATTTCGGACCGTTCGCAGTTGAGACGGCGGGACCATGGGGTGGTAAGGCTCGAGACCTTTTTAAGGAGTTAGGGCGACGGTTGCGAGAGAAAGGTAATGATCCCTGCTCTGGGTTTTGGTTGGTTCAGCAGGTCTCCATTGCCATTCAACGTGGCAATGCAGCCAGCGTAATGGGAACCTTTGGATCAGCCGGTGAGCGGGGAGAGACTGGAATTACTTCTTGCTAGTAATAACTTATAAGCAAAATATATTCCTTATTTCTATAAAAAATTTTTGTTGCAGTTTTCGTTTTGTATAACCTTTTGTTTAGCTGAGATTCTGATGATGAACACTGCTATGTTTTAATATGTTATAATGTTGTGTGATATTTTCTTGTTTTTTTTTAAATAAATATAAAAGTATATACCCCTATTTAGACATGTTTATTATTTATGTAACCATTTATATAGCAAAATGAACTAAATAAAACATAGATTCATCTATACTAATATTATAAAGCTAAAGAGTTTGTTTGTTTGTTTGTTTGAACGCGCTAATCTCAGGAAGCACTGTTTCGAATTGAAAAAATATTTTTGTGTTGCATAGTCCATTTATCGAGGAAGGCTTTAGGCTATATAACATCACGCTGCGACTAATAGGAGCGAAGCATTGGTGAAAAATATTGCAAAAATAGTTGCAATCATAATAACAGAAATTGACGCGGACGAAGTCGCGGGCAACAGCTAGTATGGTAATAAAGTTTATTCAAATGACCCCGCGATTTTGAATACAGGCCTTCAATCTGCGCGGCCAGTCGTCTATCGCAGCACGAACGAGGTCCATGTCTATATAGGCGGTTGCCTTAATCAAGGATGCCTTGAGTAACTCCAAATCAGGATGAGGCTTTGAGCAGGCCTTTTCCCCCAAGTGTTGCCATATCTTGTAATCTAACGGACTCAAATCTGGACTGGAGGCGGGCCAGTCTTCGTGCCGGATGAAGTCGATTTCACGCGCTGCCAGCCAGTCTTGTGTACTTTTCGCTCTATGAGCTGGCGCAGAATCTTGTTGGAAAACCCAGTGCCTGTTATTAAACATGGTATGAGAAACAGGTTCTACAAGTTTCCTGAGGACTGTATTTTGATACACAACTGCATTCGTTTTTACGCCTTTCTCACAAAAATGTACCTCAGTTAAGCCCCAAGAAGAGACTCCCAACCAAACCATGAGCGAGGATGGAATATGACCTCGTTGGACACGCTGAATACGGTTGCTCGCTTCTTCACTGCTGTGTGCGTACACCTTATCATTTTGTATGTTGTAGCTCTCTTCAAAGGTGAAAATTTTTTCATCCGAAAAAAGAATTTTCCGATGCTTTTTTCCCGCGTACCGCTTCAACAAAGCGCGGCATTTCTTCAGTCTCAGGTTCATTAAACGAGCGTCCAAACGATGTCCTGTTTTTCTTCGATATGCCCTAAGCCCTAAGTCTTCATTTAACACCCTTTCACCGTGGTCCTGCTTAACCCCATCTGAAGGGCTGGCCCTAACAGTTTCTGCTTACGTATGGGATTTCTTTGAATTCACGCCTTCACAGCTTTTATCACTGCTGGAGTCCTAACAGAGCGAGGGCAACCACTTCTTGACCTGTCATCTACACTAGAGTCTTCATTGTATCGTTTTATGGTACGATAGACGAATCTTTTGGTTATATATTTAAATTTTTCAGTAAGTCGAAAATCTGAACCGCAACGATGCAACGCAATAACCGCGACACGGTCTTCTTTAAGTGTCCACTCCATATTTAAAAATAAGGAAAATTCTAAAAAGTACCTACAAATTTTTATTTTCATGAAAAATTCGAAATTCGAATTCAATACACTTTTTTGTGGCCAGCATTCTAAATTCAAAAGTTTTTATTGTGTGACAGAACTTATGTCCTGACTATGTATTGTTTACTTGTGACAACCCTGGCCGTCGCGATACTGTCTAGAAGTTGTCAGCATTTTCCATGAGATCAAAGGCGTTGGACGACTGTATGGTTTTATAGACTTTGGTCATACTATAGCATGTCTACATAATTTCGCCGGGTTGTAAAGTTGACTATGACATAAAATTAACTTCAATCATTCAATCGAGGGCAGTTTTAGGTGTTTTATATCAGACTGTGCAACTAGTTTTTATCATAGTGATGTTTTTTTTTTCTTTATTTAAGGAGCTCTATCAAAATGACAATGTCACTCCGTAGTGTTCACAATACTAATAATAATAGGGGTTAAAGTATGAAATTGCCGATTATTTTCCCACTTTTTATTTTGTTTATAGCTCTTAAGTATAGTCATATTATGGCGTAATTCTTTTTGTATTGTATCAAAAACTTAATAGAGTAACTTTTGACTAAAAAAAAATGCAATACTAGTGCCTATTACTTCAAAGGAAGTCGTTGAAAATACCCATTACAATGTGTCAGCTGACCTTCTTGCTTCAATTAAGTATATTTGTTGTATTATATACTTTCATTTTCGGAAATTTAAATACTATAATGCGTAGCTTTATAACCATCTAACTTTCACCTTTAATTGCATCGAAAACGGTTCAGGCGTTTTTAAAAAAATGTTAGTATGGAAAAATGACTTTTCTCGATTTCGTCCATACAAAACGGCAATTTCATACTTTAACCCCTAATATAAATGTTTACGCTATACACAATAATTGATTTTATACAATACTAGGTATATTAATATTGATGGTTATTACTTACAAATTTTTACGGGACCATTATTGATCAAATTCAACTCGCACTTGACCTTTTCTTAATTTAACACTATCCCTGATTGCTACTTTTCGTGCCTATTTGTGCAAAGAGATAAAAAATTTTTCTACATTTAAAATAAAACAAGCCTCATTAGACCCCAAATAAAAATTATTGCATAATTTCACAAATAAAAGTAATTAGCACAAAAATATTTTCAGCTTTTACAGAATCCACAAATTGGTCAAATCGCAATTAAAGCAAACCGCAAACGAAATTAAATTCACATTGCGAACCGAATGGAACGTGAGAATGGCGATTAGTAGACAATTGCTGTGACGTGTGGACCGGCCTACAATAGAATCGCACCAACTCTTCTCGTCATATTATTATGAGAGTCAAAAAAGCTTTTTTTTACTTTATAAATAATGGTCTTGCTCTTGACAACATACTTAACTATACGGTTAAGAAGAAGCCTAAGAAGGAGCGAGCTAACCCAGAGGAACTGGTTCTCCCACACACCAGCGGAACACAGAATAATTGGCGCTGGACTCCGGCAGGAGGATGGTACTCGTAGCATCCAGGCGGACTCTTACGAAGCCTACCACCGCAGAGGGATCTGTTAGCCGTCATCATTGGTTAGAAAACGTTGCCCAGGGTGGACCACTAGGAGGTAGATCCCACCAGCTCCACCCCTTTTTATTCTATGGGTGTTAAAAGAAACAACTGGCCAAATGGTGGCTATCGCTAGTGAATTTGCCACTAGAGGCGCCTCTGTCGCGTGAGGTCCAATATCATTCACTTTTCACTGGTTTTAGCGGAATTTTTTGCATAAATTATAATTTCTTTAATTTACCTGCTGGAAAGTGATCGTAAAATATCGCAAATATGGATTATTTGGCGATTAATGTGAACGCTTTAAAAGCGGAATTAAAAAAAAGCGCAAAAATAGGCGGCCTCAAGAGCAACTATTTCAGAAGTTAGTTTGTTGATAACAAGATAGTTATTTATAAACAATATAACCTTAATTAGGTTCAAGATATAACACTTTGTTTCGGCGCCGATCGCCTTTGACAGCTATACCTCCGGACCTCAGTCTACAGTGGCGCCAACTGGTGAGCAAAGAAACGGTAGTCCCCATTGCCATTTTCAACCTGCAAGCGACTTGGGCCCGAGTTCACTGTTGGTGAACTCGGGCCAACAGTTAACTTAACGATAGTAATCTTTTACCCGCTTCTTACAAGAAGAGGTGGTGTTTTTCTATACACCGTGCATTTTGAAACTCCTGAGAAACGAAGGTCACGTTATGAAACCACTATGTATAACATATTCGCAGTGTTATTTTTTTTAAATTTCAACAATCAAAAAAATTACTTCTAAAAATACGAAACATTGATTCAGCTATTAATTTCGAAACATGCTATGACGTACACGGACGTATCTGTGTAAGGTTTATTTATCCAGGAGTTCCAGGACCCGGCCGAAGCGAAATAGTACGTCCGTGCGCGTCCCAGCATGATTTAGAAGTCTTATTTTTTTACATTTTTCTAAGACTATTTTAATTAATAATAATATAAAAATAGCACTGCCAAGATGTTACACATAATAGTTACATAAAGTCGGGTTCGTTTGTCAGGTGGCCTATATTGCAATACAGGGTGAAATTTTAACCACTTTCCAAATTTTAATATATTAATCTACGAGGCAAAAAACAAATGACGTATTTTTTCTTTTGGTACCTATAGCCCAGTACAAAAATGTCAAGATAAAGCACTTAGAAAATGTCCGCCAAAAATCAAAAATATTTGATACGGCATCCTAGTAACACTTTTTTTACGCGATGTGCATCTTATTCATTTATTACAATACTATTCATAAGTTGTTGATTTTCCCTTTATACCTCAACAGGTCGTCGTCGCCGTCATACTCAACGTCATATACAGGTGAAGTTTTAACCACTTTCCAAAATTTGTATAGGCGTTTAGTATCGTATTTAGAGCCTATTTATGAAGTAAAAAATGTAAATCAAGTGGTCACCCAAAAATATTATTCACGATATAGTTTTCAATTTTTACGGTCCTAGGCCTGATAAGGTATAAAGGGAAAATTAAAAACTTATGAATAGTATCAAAATGAATGAATAAGATGCGAATCAAGTAAAAAAAGGGTTGCTAGGAGGCCGTATCAAAAATTTTAGATTTTTTGCGGACATTTTCTAAGTGCTTTATCTTGACATTTTTGTACTGGGCTATACCAAAACAAAAAAACGTCATTCGTTTTTTGTCTCGCAGATTGATATATTAAAATTTGGAAGGTGGTTAAAATTTCACCCTGTATAATCTCATAAAAATCCCTAATAATATAAGAATATATGTAGATGTATCAATAATATTTTATGATTTACTATTTCTTTGTTAATAAAGCATCACAACCAATCACACCAAATTCAAAGATCTCAAAATACCTGTAGATTTTATACTCAGAATGGCAAATGAGGCAAAGTATTTTAATTTTTTGCTTATTTCAGATACATATAAACATTTAAATGAAAAATGGAGCCGTCACGGGACGCCTGGTAGATGTGAAACATCGACGTTATTTCGTAAAAGTAGTATGCAGAAAAGAACAGATTGTGGTAGGAACTAAAAATGTCAATAAAATAAAATAAAAAAGTTGTGCGTGTACTAGTGTACACACGTAAGAAGTGAAACTTCTTTATGGCCTTATTTTTCGAAAAATGATCTACATGCAACTTTCCAGAAATTGGTTAAATTAGTTAAATTGGTTAAATTGGTAAAATTGGTTAAATTAGTTAAATTGGTTAAATTGGTTAAATTGGTTAAGTTGGTTAAGTTGGTTAAGTTGGTTAAGTTGGTTAAATTGGTTAAATTGGTTACGTTGGTTAAGTTGGTTAAGTTGGTTAAGTTGGTTAAGTTGGTTAAGTTGGTTAAGTTGGTTAAGTTGGTTAAGTTGGTTAAATTGGTTAAATTGGTTAAATTGGTTAAATTGGTTAAATTGGTTCAATTGGTTAAGTTGGTTAAGTTGGTTAAGTTGGTTAAGTTGGTTAAGTTGGTTAAATTGGTTAAATTGGTTAAATTGGTTAAATTGGTTAAGTTGGTTAAGTTGGTTAAGTTGGTTAAGTTGGTTAAGTTGGTTAAATTGGTTAAATTGGTTAAATTGGTTAAGTTGGTTAAGTTGGTTAAGTTGGTTAAGTTGGTTAAATTGGTTACGTTGGTTAAGTTGGTTAAGTTGGTTAAATTGGTTAAGTTGGTTAAATTGGTTAAGTTGGTTAAATTGGTTAAATTGGTTAAATTGGTTAAATTGGTTAAGTTGGTTAAATTGGTTACGTTGGTTAAGTTGGTTAAGTTGGTTAAATTGGTTAAGTTGGTTAAATTGGTTAAATTGGTTAAATTGGTTAAATTGGTTAAATTGGTTCAATTGGTTAAGTTGGTTAAGTTGGTTAAGTTGGTTAAGTTGGTTAAGTTGGTTAAGTTGGTTAAATTGGTTAAATTGGTTAAGTTGGTTAAATTGGTTAAATTGGTTAAGTTGGTTAAGTTGGTTAAGTTGGTTAAGTTGGTTAAGTTGGTTAAGTTGGTTAAGTTGGTTAAATTGGTTAAATTGGTTAAATTGGTTAAATTGGTTAAATTGGTTAAGTTGGTTAAGTTGGTTAAGTTGGTTAAGTTGGTTAAGTTGGTTAAGTTGGTTAAGTTGCGAGCTCAGTGGAGCGAAAGAGATGGCTTAACGCCGGATCGAGTGAGAGAGAAACGCACAGTCGATTGCGCGTGGCGACGCGTCGCCACGCCAGAAATCGGTCTCACGTGCGCCTATAGATGTTTCACATCAAAAATACAGAGCAAATACGTATTTTACGTTTATTATAATATACAATATGAATATTTTCATGTCCATATCCATGCAAGTTTTATTTGATTTATACCCCCGTGGGAAACTTGCGCTATCGCCATAAATCTTGGGGTAAGTAGTTTACAAGTTGTGTAAACTTACAAAGTATACATTATGTGGATATAACATTGTTGGGATTAGTGTGACTCATATTTGTTCTTCTTTATAATTTTGAAAAAAAATAGAAAATTAAATAATTTTGTTCATTACCGGATATTTATTAGTTTTGTGTCATTTGTGAACACTAAAATAATAGCACCACCTCTTCTCTTCCTATGGGTGTCGTAAAAGGTGGTTAAAAGGGAACTGCCAGAAAAACTGCGATCGCCAACCTGTCTGCCAAGCGTGGCTTTTATGGCCAAATCATCGTTTTGGAGAAGCCAGTGAACTGATATAGTCTGATAATAATGATATTTATTTAGAATCACGTTATTACAAAATTGAACATTCAAAGTAGATTAAGTCATATTGAATAACACCAACCTTTTCTGTACAACTCGATCGAACCATAAATAGATAGATAGATAAAATCTTTATTTGCAGTCCAATAAGGCACACATCAAGAAAATAAAAGCACACATGCAGTAAATTACAAATAATAACAATACTCATCAAATAAAAAAATAAAAAATAACAATTACTTATTTTCAGTTATGTGTGCCGCAGCGATCTAAAAAGGCAGTAAGCCCAGTGTTTTCACTGCTCATAGAGCAGAACACTGGTTTTCAGCTTTTGCCATGTTTGGAGGTAGGCGTGGACAATCACAGCAATCCGAATGAATATAAGTACATCATAAAATAATCTTCAGTATCCATCTCACTCATTAATATTAATTTTCGACGACTGTTTAACCTACGACAAAGGGATCTTTGTGGTTATGTTGTTAGACTTAACAGCTTTCGACATTCGTTAACGTTACGCTTAGTTTTTAGAAAAAAATAAGTATGTTTAGCCCAATCTGTCTGTCAATAAATAATAGATATACTCCAGTTCTAATAACCTATCTATCTTCAGTTTTGGCATATCGGAGATAGAAAACAACTCCTGTCTTTGTTTCTCTGGACGGCAAAAACAGAGACAGAAGTTATTTTCTATCTCCGATATGCAAAAACTGAAGATAGATAGATTATTGGGACCGGCCGTTAGTGTAGACCTTTCACGTGAAGTTTTTCAATTTTAACGCTTCTGGATTTCATACAATTAAAGTCAATATTTTATTTACTTTAATCTAGGTATGTGATCCAGGCTACTTAATACTGTCATATTAGCACTGATATCAAACAGAAGCCGCTTCGTAAACAAAGCCTCCGTGCCACCTACAACAATCCATAAGCTCATACACAAGAGGATGTGCATTAATATGCAGCGTAGGTACTCCTAAGGTAGAGTTAGTGTAGTGTCTGAGCCATCTTAGATCACATTGTATGAGTACCTACGTAAGTTAGTATAATATAAGCTTACCTGGAGCTCATTATAATAGTGATGTTTAACGCATTTTCCGTATCCAATTTATTAAATAACAATATGTCGACTTTCCTAACTCACAATCTTCCTTTTACCAAGCGACTGCCCAAAGCATTGAACAAGACAATAATTTAGTTAACGATTCGTATTTCAATTACTCTAGTTATATATTAGGTGTTAAAATATGAAATTGCCGTTTTGTACGGACGAAATCGAGAAAAGTCATTTTTCCATACTAACAGTTTTTTTAAAAACGCCTGAACCGTTTTCGATGCAATTAAAGGTGAAAGTTAGATGGTTATAAAGCTACGCATTATAGTATTTAAATTTCTGAAAATCAAAGTATATAATACAAATATACTTAATTGAAGCAAGAAGGTCAGCTGACACATTGTAAGGGGTCTTTTCAACGACTTCCTTTAAAGTAATAGGCACTAGTATTGCATTTTTTTTAGTCAAAAGTTACTTTATTTAGTTTTTGATACAATAAAAAAAGAATTACGCAATAATATGACTATACTTAAGAGCTATAAACAAAATAAAAAGTGGTAAAATAATCGGCAATTTCATACTTTAACCCCTATCATTAGCATTTAATGCAAATCTTAAATTTCTATATATCGAAAGTCAATTAGACAGTCATAGTAGTTAATAACTGTTTCATCCGTGTTTTTTATTTCATTTATTAAATGGGACCGACTGGACAATCACTACATATTTAAAAAAAACACATATCAAAGTAACATCCCAATTAAAGGTTGTAACGACATGTACAAAATATTGTAAATCTAAAATTTTTTTTAAGTCATAGTGACAATCACAGTGAGAAATTCTTAGTAATAGTCAGTCATGGTAACTGCGTATCCCTAACAAAAATCTTGGGGTCATGGTAAACTTCCTGATGCAGTTGCGATGGTTTAGTTAGAATATACTTATAATGTTACTAATTTTGCTAATGCGGAAGCTTAAACGTTTTTTTGATACTCAATCCCCCCACAACAGCTGAACGAATTTGGCGTTTTACTACTTGGCAGTCTATTTCGTAAATTGTCTTATATATATGCGTTAAGAATGAAAGATTATAGAAAAGAAACGCCTAGCTTTCGGTACGATTCGGTATAGCTAATGGGAGTGTTTGATCGATGTGACAATATCGTATAGTCTAGGCTGATCAAACACTGCGGTACGATAGTGATATTAAGGACATTGTGACACGAGCAATCAATGAACCGAGTAATCTATTCCTAAGTAGAACTATCATATTTTATGTCAATCTAGGTATTTCGTAGATATATATTAATCAAATATTTTGTAAAGGTTCTGGATGACGATATTTGGGTAGGCCCCTTTAGGTTAACGGATCTGGTGAATGTTGAAGGACGCCGCTGGTGCTAGACATTGGCCACTCCTAAGAATCTAGAAAAAAAACTCCACCGATCGTTGATCCTCCGCACAGAACATGGACGGCATAAGACTCTTACGGGGTGGCCTATGTCGGGTATGTGATCAAGTCAATAGACAGCCAACGCCATCTATGATTTAAATTTTCAACTATCTTGTAGACACAACGCTACCAAAAAAAGAAAGAGCAACAAACATCCAGACATCCATACTCACAAACTTTCACGTTCTTAATATGTTATTAGTAAGAGTTGGATTTCATTCTAAATCCTTAGCGGCTTAACCTTAACAAAATAAGAGACAGACAGTATAACATACCTACTTACTTAATACTAGTTTTCCAACTCGGCCTTGCACGGGTTTGCCAATGAAAATATGCAAACCTACGTGTAAAATATGGTATTTTAATTATATGGCTATGTTCAACCTTTGCAAACATAACAAAATAAGAATTATCGAATTCAATACAGTCGATCGAAAGTTATGCGCGTACAAACATTTCGGTTATTCATTTTAATTTACCTACTTACTTAGAATAATAGTATGGATAAAAAAATAATATAAAAACATAGGCTGTTAACAATTTGAAATATCATTTTACTCTACAACGAAGCACAGACTGTACATCCGGTATATCTGACGCGAAACACAATTTGACTTGTAGGCTTTTATTTATTTACTAAGTTTTATTGCTTTTTCTTGTTATTTCGTGACAGTTATGCGAGAAGAGTAATACAAAGTACACAAGTACACAACAATTATGTATGAATGCAAAAAATACTCCAATCTGACCTCCTAGTGGTTCACCCTGGGCAACGGCATCTTTAGTTTTCCAACCAATGATCAAGGCTAACTCTGCGGTGGTAGACTTCGTAAGAGGCCACCTGGATGCTACCACCCTCCTGCCACAGTAGAGCGCCAAACAGTTTTTTTGTGTTCCGCTGGTGTGTGTGCGGAGAACCAGTGCCTCTGGGTAAGCTCGCTCCATCTTAGGCTTCTTCTTAACCGTATAGTTAAGTATGTAGTAGTCAAGAGCAAGCCCATTATTTATTTAAATAAAGTCTTGCATTTTGCATCAGATCCAAAGACGAGAAACAGTGTAACATTTTAAGAGGTTTATTTGCTCAGCTATAGTAACTTTTTGCATAAAATACAGGATGAAATTTTAACCACTTTTCAAAATTTTTATATGTGGTCAGTACCGTATTTAGAGCCTATTTATGAAGTAAAAAATGTAAATCAAGTTTTCACCCGATAATATTTTTCGCGATATACGAGTAGTTTTCAATTTTTACGGTCCTAGACCTGTTGGGGTATAAAAGGAAAATCAAAAACTTATGAATAGTATTGTAATGAATGAATGAGATGCACATCGCTTAAAAAAGTTTTACTAGGATGCCGTATCAAAAATTTTAGATTTTTGGTGGACATTTTCTAAGTGCTTTATCTTGACATTTTTGTACTGGGCTATACCAGAAGAAAAATACGTCATTTGTTTTTTGCCTTGATTGCTATATTAAAATTTGGAAAGTGGTTAAAATTTCAATCTGTATATAGCGCCTCGCCCGGTATGCATAGAGATGCGGGTTCGAGTCCCGCCTGAGACATCATTTTTCAAGTTTAAATACTGACATTATAATTGCGATTAAGTTGCTAAAATATCATATTAAGTAAGTATTACATATTGTAGTTTCAATCTTGAAAACAACATACTTACATTTAAATTCAAATGTATAAGTATGTTGTATTGTTGGTATACAATGCAATTGTATTCACATTTATAAATAAATAATAAATGTGAATACGGCTGGAATCTTGTACCTCTTTCTTTTTTCGTCAGCTAAAATTTAAGTTCCACTCATGCGAGTTAGATGTTGCGCAATCAAAATAACTTAATAACAAAAATAAATATGGAACAATTACAGGAAAACATTAGTTCAAATGGAATAGTGTTGCGACGGGTATCGATAAAGAATAGACTTTAGTCTGTAAGATACCTTGGTGGAAAAACAGCTCATGAGAGAAATTATGTATATAATTTTGAAATTAAAGATAATTTTCGAACACTTTGTGGTAATAGGTAGACTCCACGATCGCTCTAGTGTTCAAGTAGGTAACAGTGTTCGAAAC
Organism: Anania crocealis; assembly: GCA_949315895.1. Taxonomy (NCBI): domain Eukaryota; kingdom Metazoa; phylum Arthropoda; class Insecta; order Lepidoptera; family Crambidae; genus Anania; species Anania crocealis. The sequence continues at coordinate 8,224,812 of OX438873.1, read as the reverse complement.
GTCAGGATAAACCCAAGTATAACATAAAATCCTAATAAACGCGAGTTAAATCTGTATAAATTCGTATTCTAATATTTTTGTGTACCGTTATTTACCATGTGTGCAAAATAAATATGTTTTCTGATTTTCTTTCTTTCTAAAAAAGTAATTGTATTATCATTTTAAGTCCATAAATTTATCTTTCATTGCAATATATATGGCTCATGAAATTCAAAAAAACAATATTTAATTTTGAGTAATATTATAACTAAATATTTGATTGCTTCGCTAAGTGTGAATAAAACAAAACAAAGGTTTCATTGTCTAAAATTACGTTGAAATATCCGTATTTTGAAGCTACGGCTGCATATTTCATTGAGTACCTACTGTTCAAAGACTTAGATATTGGAAGTTGTAAAGAAGACCGACGGGCGAACCTACGAGAAAAGAGTTCATCATTGCGTTACTACCTCCACTTAACAGACGGACAAAATAATAAAAAATACTAGCTTTGCCTTCTAAAGATTTGAAAGTAAATATTTATTTATTTTATTTATATGACCAATAACTAATACAACATAACAATTTAAAAAGATAAGTTTAAGCAAAGGCAGGTCCTCGCAACCAAATATCGATACTTCAAACCGTCCGGTACACACCACTATAGGGACAACTCTTCTCCATCATGGCGCCCGTAACCGGGTCTTATTTATGCCCGAACCACCCTCTTACCCTAATTAGCAGACCCAACCGTGTGGGCAAGAATTGCCCGGAATGGTCGCCATGGGCAAACCCAACAATCTTTTACCTTAATACATGAGGTGTTAGGTTCTTTCCCGGCGTTTTATTTGGCACTAGCTATCTTTTCAAGGAATGTTTTTTTTTACAATGTTTACATGGTTATTTAAGTGAACAGAGAGTCAAAAAATGTCAACGTAGCTGCAGAAGATAAGCAATTTTGTCGAATTAGTAATATTTTCGTTTAGTCCGTTTAAACATATAGATAGAGTATATAAATTTGAAAAATTATGTCTCAGGCGGGACTCGAACCCGCATCTCCTCGCATGCCGGGATCCCGCCTGAGACATAATTTTTCAAGTTTATATACTGATATTATAATTGCAATTAAGTTGCTAAAATATCAAATAAAGTAATAGAGCTTACAAAAACATGAGACTGTTGTTCTTCTGAGTAATACTTCGAAAAAATAACATATTTTTATGATATGTTTTTAGCTCTTATTTCATTAATCACCGTAATGTACTCGTATGTACGCGCAAAATTTCCAAACGACTGCATCAAAATGTTTTTAAGCTATTGCATAGCTTCTATCGCGGGCCTTGAGCGTGGAAACCGAATCCAGAAATTCCGTAACGAAAATAACCTAACCTAACACTCGGGGCGAGGCACGATCGAACAATTTTGAATTTCCGATATTTAAAAGAATTTAGAAGAAAATAAGGATTTTGACAGTATGGTTGCCTATGGTAACCATATCTGCCAAAATAACAGAAAAATTTAATTACAAAAGTCAAAATTAGGAAATACATAAAATTATAAAATTAAGCTATTGCATAGCTTCTATCGCGGGCCTTGAGCGTGAAGACCGAATCCAGAAATTCCGTAACGAAAATAACCTATCACCCCCCACTCCGACCGGCACAGCGGTGATACTTTTTAGTTTATAATTGCATAAGTTGATAAAAAATGCTATGCAATAGCTTTACCGCGGCAGTCTCCGAGTGCCACACGTCTTTTTTTTGTTATGTTTGTAATGGTCAGGAGAATGCGTGTATTATAGAAAATATTTGAAAATTGTATGAATTAAAACTGATTGATAACAATAGTAACAGATGTATAAATATGGTCAATTATCTTCATTAGTAAGCCAATTCAAAGCCAGGAAGGACAGCTGCTAGTTAGGGAAAAAATTAAAATCCAAAAAAAAAACCTTAACTTTTGTTTACAGTATGATACTTGTGCATGTGGATTTAATTTGTCAGACAACTGATACCACATTTTTTTTCAATTTTATATGTGAACGTTATACCTATACCTATGTCGCAGGGATTTTGTCAAAGACGTGATATTATAATTTCACTAGTGAATAATTTATTCGCACGATTTCGCAGAAATTATTATTAATATAATTATTTCTGCGAAATCGTGATCACCCAGAAAGAAGCAGCGGAAAGGGAGCGAGAGGCCTCGGCTAACGCTCCTATAAACCTCCGACGCCGCCTTGGGTGCCGCTGGAGGCTTTACGCCCTACTATGCCCCTGATCAATGAACCTCGGACAACTAACACGGGGTTGTCGGTTGTCCGCTAGCGAGCCACAACCAGAGGTGGAGCTGCGGACGATTGCTTGGATTTAACTCCAGGGCGTTAACCCGTAGCTCCGACTTACGGAATGGCACCGGAGGCCACGGAGGGTGGTTTTAGTGAGTAGGGTCTGCTTATCCCGGACGAGTCCCACATAATTCTGCGACGGCCCCCGCTGTAGCAGAATATGAGTTAAAGCAGTCCACCGCCTTAAAAAAAAGGTTAGGTTAGAGATCGCTCTGATATCTTAATCCCTCGATCGTGAGTTATTCCAGACACAATTGAAATCAATTGTTATCGTGGCACCCGAGTGCCTCCTGGGGTTTAACTCCAGGGCGTTAACCCGTAGCTCCGACTCACGGAATGACACCGGGGACACGGAGGTTGGTTTTAGTAGGTAGAGTCCGCTAATCCCGAAAGAGTCCCACATAATTCTGCGACGGCCCCCGCTGTAGCAGAATATGAGTTAAAGCAGTCCACCGCCTTAAAAAAAAAGTTTAGGTTAGAGATCGCTCTGATATCTTAATCCCTCGATCGTGAGTTATTCCAGACACAATTGAAATCAATTGTTATCGTGGCACCCGAGTGCCTCCTGGGGTTTAACTCCAGGGCGTTAACCCGTAGCTCCGACTCACGGAATGACACCGGGGACACGGAGGTTGGTTTTAGTAGGTAGAGTCCGCTAATCCCGGACGAGTCCCACATAATTCTGCGACGGCCCCCGCTGTAGCAGAATATGAGTTAAAGCAGTCCACCGCCTTAAAAAAAAAGGTTAGGTTGGAGATCGCTCTGATATCTTAATCCCTCGATCGTGAGTTATTCCAGACACAATTGAAATCAATTGTTATCGTGGCACCCGAGTGCCTCCTGGGGTTTAACTCCAGGGCGTTAACCCGTAGCTCCGACTCACGGAATGACACTGGGGACACGGAAGTTGGTTTTAGTAGGTAGAATCCGCTAATCCCGGACGAGTCCACATAATTCTGCGATGACACCGCTGTAGCAGAATATGCGTTAAGCAGTCCAATGCCTTAAAAAAAAAGATTAGGTTAGAGATCGCTCTGATATCTTAAACCAGTGTTATTGTCAAAATATCACTGCCTTACAATTTCACTGTATCGCTCTAGTAAAGTTATAATGGCACTGAAACTAGTCCGTTAAATTGTAAGTAATGCAAACGATTGACAATAATCAGTGTAATTAGGTAAAATGCCACTAGTGAAATTATAAAATGACGGTTTTAATAATATCCCTGCAACATGCACCCAATAGTTTAGTATTACGCTTATAGTTTATTTTTCCACATAAACAGCACGATACTTCGAAGCTAGTTTCGGGGGATCCCCAACGAAACGTCGTCGACGGACGTCATGTCATGATCCACCCGCGACGGCAAGCACTTAGCAAATCTTGGTACAGCACGTGTAGATATTTTAGTATTATATTGTATGTATATCTTGTTTAATTGTGTTTTATTATCTTGTGTTTTCTATCTATTATTAAGTAGGTATTTACAAAAAAAAAGTATATAAGTAAGTTTATCGGTTGTCTAGTACCCCATACGACAGGGTTCTTAATAGTAGCTTAATTTGGGACTAGATGGCTCTGTGTAGCCCAGTGAGGCATGTCTTAAGATATTTATTTATTTTATATATTTATTTTATTTTATTCTTTCTGTAATTGCTAAAGATTTTAATTATTTTTATTTATTCATCATTATGTCTTTAACTGCCAAGACACTAAACACAATAGAATATTGTTTGGGTATCACCGATGTCCTACATGGTTTTCCGAGTTTTATGGATATAAATATTATATATAAAAGTATTGATAAGATAAGATAATCTATTTGTTTAATTTTATCATCATCATCAGCAAGTCAACAACGACGTCCACTGCTGATGCTGAATTAGTTCGATTTCGTAGAGAAGTACCTTGAGCATCGATCTCTCCGTTGCCCGCTGTGCTACCATATTTAAGCTTTCTTGTAAAACCAATTTTGAGTGGCCATGTTTCAGTTCTTTAAATTATCACTGGCGACAAAATTTAGTTAGTCTTGACTAAAGTAATTATGGCATGTTTTTTTGTAACTTCGCATCTGAGATGATGAATTCTACAAGATATCTCTTTGTCGAATTGTGAATGACTAGCTCGACTATACTGTTCTACCTAGGTATATATCTAATGGTCAAGAACTTCGACTCAAACTTTTATTTAATTCATTTTAACGTATTTAAGCTACTAGTTCAGCGAAAACACTGTGTAATTTGTTTATAAATATTCCATTCCAATTTGCCTTAAACTAACTTCCTACATTATGCAGGAAAATTTACGGTTATCCAATACATAAGAGATCGTTTGCCAGGTTAGTGCGGCACTTGTTTATTGCAAATAGAAAAACATTCATTATAATGTCAACATAGAATTCTTTTTTTTTTCAGTCATGGGTGCAGTCATATTTATTATCATTTATATATATGATATACATTACACAGTAACAGTGTGAATTTTTTACCACTTTCCAAATTAATATAGCAATCTACGAGACACAAAACAAATGACGTATTTTTTCTTTTGGTATAGCCCAGTACAAAAATGTCAAGATAAAGCACTTCGAAAATGTCCGCAAAAATCTAAAAAAATTGATACGGCCTCCTCCTCCTAGCAACACTTTTTTTACGCGATGTGCATCTCATTCATTCATTACAATACTATTCATAAGTTTTTGATTTTCCTTTTATACCTCAACAGGTCTAGGACTGTAAAAATTTAAAGCAACCTATGTTGCGAAAAATATTTTCGGGTGAAAACTTGATTTACATTTTTTAATTCATAATGGGCTCTAAATACGATAACACGCCTATAAAAAAAAATTAAGATGATGATAAAGTCATCCTGTATATAAATATAAAATATAAATAATATATAAATCTTTGATCTTTAATAATTCTGTAAAAGGAAGGTTGTGGTGCAAGGACCAGCACAGGCCGTCAAAATTTTATAAGTACAAGATTTGTATTTTTAATCAAATATGTCGCCATAGAGTTTCGAATGTTTGACCACTGATCGGAGTAGTGTTCCCAAACTCGCATTTGGCAAGCGTAGTATTTAAGCTTGAACCCATCATTTCTGTGGTATCTTGATTTCAATGACGGAGTCATTTACCCAGCAGCGGAATGATGCCGTTACTTTACTTCTGTTGCTATATCCACCTCCCACTGAAAATCAGCGTTGCAGTATGCCTTCGGGTGTTGCGACTAATGCAGAGTTTTCTGGCACATTAATTATTATTGTTTTTTGTAAATTTCATCCAATTTCTCAATGCCAAATAAACGTATTCTATTCTATATCAAAGTATTCCTGATATTCGCCGAAACTCGAAAGCTTACGAGATTAAAACCTACTTAGCTCAGGTGTTTGTTTTAGAGATGACGTATGCATATTCATATGTGTTTCCGCAACGCATAATTAATGCGAACTCTGCGGTAAGGCTTGCGATAGAACACAATTTGGTTAAGCAACGCTGGGCTTTGATATTATGATATCATCAGCGACATCAGCCCACCGCTGGACTTAACTATACAAAGTAAAGTAATTGCCTTATGTATAGATAATATACACTGCAGGGCAAAGGCCTCGAGCATTGAATTCAAGTCATCACAGCAATGATGGGTGCCGGCATAATCAACACGCTTTCCAAATGAGGGTTAGTGATCACAAACCCGAGCTATGTTCGAAAATTTGAAACTCTTGTTGCCCGACGCGGGCTTCAAACCCAGGACTCCGAGAACTTGAGCCTATATTTAAACCACTAGACCAATAACTGTGTATACATATATAAAAATGTATACAAATAAATAACATTTTAGTATCTGTTTGTAATTTCAAATTAACAAGCTTTTTACTAAATGCGAACTTACTGAAAAATACCTTTTTAAAATTTTTGTCTGGTTGTCTATTTGTTTGTTTGTTCCGGCTAATCTTTGAAACTGCTGTATCGATTTTAACACGCTTAGAAGGCGGGTTGGCGATCACAGTTTGGCTAACAGTTTATAGAAGGCGCTTCTGCCCGTCTTCTGGCAGTACCCCTTTAGTCGCCTCTTACGACACTCATAGGAAGAGAAGAGATGATGCTCTCCTTAAATGCCACCATACGACACAGTGAGAATTTTAAAGATAGATCTTTCTAATAAGTATCATCAATTTAGATTTTAATTAAAAACAAAATCCTCTTAATGGACATTTTTCAACCATCAAAAAATATTTGAATTCCACATTTGTGTTTTATTTTCCGATTTCAGCTATACTTAACTTCGTACATCGTTAAAAGTGCTAGATCCTTGAAAACGCAAAAAACTCCCCAATACACTTGTAATAAGTGGCTATTTCCTGTAAGGAACCCGAATAACGGAAATGTAGGTCGAGGACTGCATACGAACAAAGGGTAGAAACATCAACCCACCATCAAAAAGAAAGATATAGAAATATGGATTTAACAAGCGTTTATTAGGATTTTATGGTTTTATAGTTTTAGATATTTTATATTCCCTTAAGAATTACATATTCACTTACAGAGAAAATACATGAACTTATAAGTAATATTACTTCATCAACAAACGAAAGCTTTTAGCGATTAAATAAATGGTACAAACTACAAAGCAAAACAGCAACGAACAGAAAGTATTTGGAGGGTAGGTAAATAACAAAATTGTAAGGACAACGTCTAAGGTTGCAACTGAGTGCTACAGATTAAGCGATTAGGGACATATACTTCAAAATGTGTTTTTCTAGGAATTTTTTGAACGATATAAGCTACTTTGCTTCTTTTATCTAATAAACTAAAGAGTTTATTCCACCAGTCACGTACGCAAATTGATATTTTTTTTGCTTCCAAAATCTCGTGTGTCACAACATATGAATATGAAACTACGATTGAGGAGTGGCTTACACACCGGTTTCCAAGGTGTCACCTGCTTCGAGGTCCCGGGTTCGATTCCCGGACGGGTCAATTGTAGAAAAGTGTTTTTCTACATTGACTCTGGGTGTTTGTGGTACCTTCGTTGTTTCTGGTTTCCAAAATACGTGTGCTTTAAATAGTTATTCAAATTAGGATCAAAACGATGTATGTGATGTTGTCGACATTTATAATGTGAATAAAATGTGTGTCGTAAGAGGTGACTAAAAGAGTTACTGCCTGTAGAAACCGGACAGTTTCCACTATTTCCACACCATTGACGTCCAGTCAATGATGAAAAAAGCGTATAACGATTTTGGGAAGCTCCTCTTTTTGGAGTGGCCAGTAAAATCAGTTTTATTTCTGCAAATAGCCCCGAGAGGCGCTTTTACACGTCCTTATATTTAAACCTACAGTTCGGGACAAGTCTAGGCTAGTGCCGGAAAAAGGTGCAAGAAACTCGGTCACTATTGTCAGCCTCTTTTTAAATAAATGTAAACAAAGGGTTTAATTAAGTACTGGGATAAGACAGTTTAATTCCATACCTTCCTATAATTTAAATAATCATCAATAGTTTTTATTAAATTTACTTTGACATACAATTTAAGTTAATGTACCGGAAGTTGAGCAATGCCCTGTTGTAATTTGTTGGCAATACGAATACAACAGTGTCCAGGAGTGGACTGATAATATGTGGTGATGATTTGAATTACTGAGGTTCTTTCTCATTATACAGGATGAAATTTTAACCACCTTCCAAATTTTAATATACGAGTATCAATCTACGAGACAAAAAACAAATGACGTATTTTTCTTTTGGTATAGCCCAGTACAAATTTGTCAAGATAAAGCACTTAGAAAATGTGCGCAAAAAATCTAAATTTTTTGATATGGCCGCACAGCAACACTTTTTTTACGCGATTCGCATCTCATTTATTCATTACGATACTATTCATACGTTTTTGATTTTCCCTTTAAACCTTATCAAGCCTAGGACCGTAATAATTGAAAAATATTTTCGGGTGAAAGCTTGATTCTAATTTTTTACTTCATAAATGGGCTCTAAATACGATACCGAATGCCTATAAAAATTTTGGAAAGTGTTTAAAATCTCACCCTGTATACAGTGATCATAGGATGATCATAGGCCGCTACTTCACTTTTGCAAACTTGTATAAAGATTCTATGCATTTTCCGTTCATTACCTATTTGAGGACTCTTCGAACCTCCGTCACGTCATTTCCGTGTCCATTGTACAGTCGGACCCATAATGCATATTGTATGACAGATATTGGTTCCAACTCTGAGTGGGATCTATTCTACATAATTTGCGGTCGAGTGATATGGGGTGAACATGGGTTTTTATTGTATATATTTGCACTTATTATAACAAATGGAATGCTTTTTACTTGGAATGGCGTATTTCTTTTGACGACTTGTTGTGTTTTATGCGATACTACAAAATAATAAATAAAGGTATATCGAAGTAAATAAACATAATTGAATAAGTATGCGAATTCATTACCACTTAATATCTAGTTTAAATAAATGGGCTTAATCTTTAAATATTTGTACTCGTATTACACTAAAATTAAATCATTAGAGACATTATTGAATCATAAGATTTCAGTAATTTTTAAGAACAAAAACAGTATTTAAATATCAGATTTTAACCGCAACATTTTTTGTCCTACTACATTAGACGCGAATCGTTGGTGAGGAAAAAGACAGAAGTAAACTATAAAACAGTTGGGTACAGTAAGTGTGTCCCACCCGGTGATTTTTTTAATTTGCCATTCCTGTGGTTACAAACAGACAATTACTTTCAAAATAAATAAATAAATCCTTTATTCTTTCACTTCAAACAGTTACAATAAGGTTTGTAATTATTGTAAGGATAATTTTCAAGTAACATCATTAATAATAATTAATAAATAAATATTTTTCAGACATGCCACTCTGCGCCACACAGAGCTATCTAGTCCCAAATTAAGCTACTATTAAGTAGCGTATGGGGTACTTATAGACAACCGATAAACTTACTTAAATACTTTTTTTAATATATTTTTTTTATATAAGTTAAGTTACTTATATTAATTAAAACTAAGTTTAGGACAAAAGCATTCTAACAAATAATTTAAGAATGTTTGTATTTAAGAAAAGCATAAAGTAACCATGGTCTTCAACTTTTTTTTATTAAATACTGACGTATAACAGCTAGTTGTTTTATAACTTGTATCCCTATTAACTGTCAGGGTTGGAAGGCCTCGACATCACAAAAAAGTTCTAAATCGTCCAAATCTTAGGTCCTTCTTTTGTCACAAAAACTAATAACTGATGAAATAAATAAAATAAGCATTCAATGTCAGATCAAACGTCGAATGCGAATGTCGAATTTGACGACTTATGTGGCGGAGTGGCGTACACACCGGCTTTTAAGGTGTCACCTGCTCCAGGGTTTCGGTTTCAATTTTCGGTCAGGTCAAAGTAGGTAAAAAATGTTTTTTTCTACATTTTCTCGGGTGATCTTGGTACCTTCGTTGTTTCTGATTTCCACGAATAGTGCTTGAAAATCAAAAGGGACTTCACATTTATGTCGGTGAGTATAAGTGAGCCTATTGCATCTAAACTCAATTGTGTCTAAAGCTAGCCAGTATAGATTTAGATCTCATTTCGCTATTCTTCGCGGTTATCATTAAGTAATAAATAAAAACGAGTGTACTTCGCAATTTTGCGTTTACTTGCCCCGAGCGAGAGTGATTGCAGTCTGAAGTACTGTTAGTAAGATAAAACTGTGTTTGTTTGTCCATCCACTTTTAAGACCAACGAAAAAAATTATGGTCCTTTTGACGGGTTTTTTTTGTGAAATTACCACTTATTTCGGAATTAATTTTTTTAAGGGTACAATAATTATATTTTGGTAAAGTGTTCAAAACGTTGAAATATACCAAAATATAATGTAAAATTTGAAAATAAAATAAAAAAGAATACTATTATTTTTGAATAACCTTATTTAATGAAACTAAAATAACTCAATTTTCTTCAAACAAACAAACAACGATTAACATGGACAAATCCGAAATATATGGATAACTTGATTTGATTTAAATTTAAAGTAATAATGCATGCTAAATTTTGATGCAGACTGTATTAAAGAAATGTTAACGTACAATCAGATGGTTTGATAAAATGCAAGTTATTGCTTTGTCCAGCACAATCGGACCAAGTATAATTAAATGTTTATTAAATTACTACTTTTGCTCGCATTCCATTACTGCAGAGAACAATTCATGAAAGCCTTTCATATAATAAAAATAGTTGGAAAGCAAATTAATGGGCAGAGAGTTTAAATCCTTTGCAACATCGTTTTTATTATGAAAGATTTCAACAACTTTTAAAGTTGTAAGTGAAGGACAAAGGCTTTTTTGTATCCGTTTACGATGAATTTCAATGTAATACCTCTACGCATTCATGAGGAAAGGGGAATAGTATGAAATATCTTTATTTTAAGATGTCACTAAAAATTTACAGATTTCGCAAGTTTTCCTTTATTTGTGCTATAAGACGTTGCTTCGTACCAAATTTTAAAAACTGGAGTTCATGGGAAGTACCCAGTAGGAAATTTGCGGCATAAACAGCTGTATCTTTTGATTGCGTTGGTTTAGAAGTTTGATATTTTCACAGTTTTAAGGGACAGAAGACCTGAGTATTTGATATAAATTTCAGCTTGATACCTCCACGTGTTCCTGAGAAAAAGGGTCTTGACAGACAGACAGACGGACGGACGGACCACAAAGTGATCCTATAAACCCTTATAACATAAAAAAGACAAAAATACGCAACGATGAACACTCTGTGTTTTTTTGCCTTATTTCATGGAGTTGTCTTCTTTATGTGTTTTTTCGGTTGCTCCCAAGACATAATGCCCTAAGCTATGCCTTTTTTCTGATATGCTAATCCAGCACTAGCTTGTATTTACTACTTTAAAGTAGCCACAGATTAGTTGGACTGTGCCAACTAGACAAGTGACTTGGCAGAGTCGTTAGTGTCTGATACGCATCTAATATCAATATGATAAAGTGTATAATTACATTAATACTCCTCAAGTCATAAAAAACTTGCTAGTATAGAAAATATAATACGAGTAGTTTTAACTTTAAGAAGGTAGGTTTTAATATTTTTATTATTATTAATTTCAACCACCTTTTAAACAAAGCCTACGTTATGTTACCATTATGTATAACATCTAGGCAGTGTTACCTCCGTGGCAGAGTACACACCGGTTTTCAAGGTGTCGCCTGCTCCGAGGTCCCGGGTTCGATTCCCGGACGGGTCAATGTAGAAAAAATGTGTTTTTTCAAAATTTTCTCAGGTCTGGGTGTTTGTGGTACCTTCGTTGTTTTTGGTTTCCAAAATACGAATGCTTTAAATAGTTATTCAAATTGGGATCAGAACAATGTATGTGATGTTGTCCACATTTGTTATTATTTATTTATTTTAACCGGTCGGCTACATTAATATAATCCTTACTAATATTAAAAATGTGATAGTATCTCTTTCTGTCTTTCTGCCCACCTTATACGATGTTACATCTAAACTGGTACTGAATCGATTTTGATGAAGTTTGGTACAAATATAATTGAGACCTTGAGGAAGGACAAAGGCTTTTTGTATCCTGCTATTGGGCACAGATTATTGCCCGCGCGTTTAAAAATATAGTTCACGCAGGTGAAGTCGAGCATAAAGCTAGTGTTATTATAATTTAATTTAATATCAGTATATAAACTTGAAAAATTTTGTCTCAGACGGGACTCGAACCCGCATCTCCTCGCATGCCGGACGGGCGCCATACCATTAGGCCACCGAGACACTGCGACACGTCGCGAATTTTTCAAGCATATTCTTACGCTGTAAGCCAGCGTTGTTTCATCAAATGTTAGGAGTTTGCACCCTTAACACCCGAAAGAAACATCTTTGCAGATGTTTGACAGTCAGTTAAGATGAAACAGCTATTTATATACTTTATTTGATATTTTAGCAACTTAATTGCACTTATAATATCAGTATACAAACTTGAAAATATTTTTCAAGTTTGTATACTGATATTATAAGTGCAATTAAGTTGCTAAAATATCAAATAAAGTATATAATTTAACTTACTTTAATTAAAAAAAGATAAATCATACCCGCTCATCGCTTGTACATTTCATTCAATTTGACAGTCATGAGACTTGACTTGAGTTTAATGCTAACTGACGGGTACACTGAGCGTCAAAAGTGTTACTTTATTATTTAAACTCTAAACGATACTCAGTATATATATAAACTTATAACTTATAAACTTAAGTTGGGAACGACCTTCAGCAATGTAGAGGACGACTGTGTGATGATGATGCTGAGATTTTAGCAACTTAATTGCAATTATAATGTCAGTGTATCAGCAATTATAATAAAACTTGAAAAATTATGTCTAGGCGGGACTAAATTGGTAAAGCGCAGCGGCCGGTATCATGGAAATGCGGGTTCGACATTATTTTTCAAGTATAAAAACGGACGCTACATAACATCACATATTAATGTTTTTAACAATTGCATGACATAAACTTTATAATTATGTCATACATTTAGGATCTTCTTTTATGATACTATCCTTCGAGAATGATCTGGCGTCAGAGTTTCAACCAACGGTCCTGATGGGCTTCTGTCACGCAAGCAACAAGTACTTGCATGATTCATGTTATTTGAACCAGTCCAGCCAAGCAGTAATTAAAAAAAACTAAAGTAACAACCCATTTTAGCTCACTGTTGAGCACGGGTCTCTCTCCTTTTTAAGGAGAGGGGTTAAGGCCCTAGTACCACCACGCTGGCCAAGTGCGGGTTTTTAGACGGCGAGGTCGCCCTCGCCGTCTAATGCTATATATGCTAATAAATGCTATGGCAACATCACCCCGCTGTTGGACGTTTTTCAAACCGCCCGAAGGCCTCCAACAGGGCTTACTTAACGACTGTTATCTTATGACAACAGCCGTGACCGACGGCTTAACGTGCCCTCCGAAGCACGGAAGCGCTCAAGATATGATGCCAAAAACGGTCACCCATCCAATTAGTGACAACTCCCATCGTTACTTAACAATTGTGACAGAAACTGATCACGAAAAAGCATTGGGGTGTGAGCGCTTCAGCAGTAATTTTAATCTTTTACACCCGGTAAGCGAAAGACTCCCCAACTAATGCAGTAGATATTTTTTTATTTATTTCCACCAATAGATTAAAACAATTTCAAAACAGTAGAACATTCTTCAGAAATCTCCGAAACCAATACGCTCATTCAATATCGTCGATATTACTGATCCAATAAATACTTGTTGTTTTAAATAATAAATTCCAGTTCGACTGGCAATATTTACGATTGCTCTTAGTTTTAGATGCCACAGCCTCTATTTGGAGCAAATATTTATGTGGGCGAGATAAAAAGCGTGGTTCCAATAAATTTCATTACACTGTATTTAGCGAAAGGAGATAGGCCACTTCAACCCTCAAATCTCACTCTAGTCATATGTACGTTGCTATTGTATTAAACTTTAATGATCTCCATCAATACACTGATTTTAAAACAAATTTTATTTAAATGGAAGTTCTTTTACGATTTTGAAATGTATTTTTTTTGCCTCACTGTATATCTGAATCACAGTAAACTTTTCATTTAGTTGTTTATAAAGTCGAATTTGTCGCTAACGCCAAAAGCGGCCGCTTTCAGCAATAATGTACAATACGAAAGAATGCCAGAATGAAAAGCAGTTAACAGTGATTCAATAAATACTAGAGGTAATTTGCTAAAATGATACTGTTCTAGTTTTTTGAGAATTAATTTTGTTTACAAGTAATAAAATTAAATCAATTGGGGGCAGCACTTAGCTCTAGTAGTCGCCTTAACGCTGACATGAGTCAAATTCAGCTCAATGAAGATTGTTTTACTTTAAGCCTATGGCTCGTATTGTTGCCAAATTCTATGTAGTTGTAATTGATCATATTTTCGACCAGGTGGCTGTTTCCAAAACACGATTCTAAAAACTTTTCTCGATAGAAAAAAATCTCAAAGTAGCCTCTGAAAATACAGAAATTACCATTTTTCTCAGCAGTCCGTATAACAATGATAATAAAATTTTGCTATTTGGTATATTACATGTTGCTTAAGCAAATGGCTGATTTAGATTTTTAATAAAATGGCAATTTTAAATTGCACAACGAATTTTGTTGTTTGGCACTTAGGCCCTTCTATTCCATGCGCTTTTTCTCTGTCACTTCTACGAGAATCGACAGTGATAGCTGTGGCGCGTTCCAAAGAAATTCGTGTTCATTGCTCAAGGTCATCGACTGCAGTCAGCGTCTTAAGCATTTTGATAAACCAATTAGCGGTCAGCAGCTAGTGAGTGTGCAGTGTGAAGAGGCTGTTCAGGCGCAGCTACAATAGTAACGCCATCGATATTTCACGCTCAGCGCCATCGCTGTTTTTGTGAAACTAACTTTTACTTCGGATTTGTTTTCGACGTGTGGAAAGGATTTGTTTTATTTATGACACGTGTTTGCTTTTTGGTTTGTCGTAAAATGAAGCAAAATGCATTATAGCTACCGGTTGGTGTAGTGTTGCGATGGTCCGCTTACTTCACAAGGGAACTGGGTTCGATTTCCGGTACGATCAGTTTGATGAATGGAGTTAATGGGTACAAGATCATTAGGAGGCTTGTAATATAGTTGGCTTGGAAAACTCTGACACCAACTACTCAAGGTTATAAAATAATAATAAAAACAATTAATAGAAAACAGACAATAATCTCTAACCGCTGACAGGGATAAGTTGATATTGAGTATGTACTAGACTTATTTGATTCGGCACTGTTGCAAGCGCCATGATCACGGGAGAACGGCAAGTTCTCTCGTGATCATGGCGCTTGCAACAGTGCCGAAATATCGGAAACTCATAATAAATAAGGTACATGGTATAAACCCCGAATCAAATAACTCTAGTGATAGTGATTATGAAAGTTTAAATCAGTATATTGAGTATGTATTTTCCCAGCTATGGGACAGCGTACAGTGGTATAGCTTCGAATCAATAGCTGCTCGTCGACCTTTCAAAAAATATTTTCTTAGGCAATCTATATAAAAATGTAATTATTAAATCTAAATTGACATTTATTTTAATCCAAATTTTTAAATTGTATTTTGATCAATTGTAATCGCACTTTATTTGTGGAGTCATAAGGTGTTTATTAGTTAAACAACCATTGTTTACCTAACCTTTATATTAACAAATATATTTATTTAATCATGTGAGCGTTGCCTCCAGCGAGGACTAACCTGGGACGTCATGCTTCGCCCCCCAGATGTTGCGCCCAGTACTAACATCTTCCACGACTCGTTGACTAAATTCTAAGCGACAACTAGCTGATCCGATGCGTATTGAGAAGAATTAGAACATAGCCGATATGGTCTAGAGTGGTTTTTGTTTGTTTGTTTTGTTTCATTGTGATTGCATTTATTTACATAGTTAACTGTTGTTATTAATTTTTACGTACCTATCTATGAATGTTGTGTACGCCTATAAGAGGTAGGTATATGTTTAAGAATTTGTTTAACATATTTATCTTTTTAATGTTGTTTACATGTAGGTACTGTTGGTTTACCTTTTGTAATAAATAAATAAATAAATGAGTATTTTATTATTGGTTTTTACAAAAAAATATCGGTTTTGTTGTTGCCTTAAATTTTAAATTCATCAATTAATACTTACATCGCAAATTTCTTAAGCTGAAGATATCTATAATTTTGTTTATAACTACGTTTTACGCTAAGATTCTCCTTAATTTCTCTTAAGTAAAATTACTTGGTTTCAGGGAAAAAAATTAAATACTTATATTGTAAATATTTTATATATACGCTTCTAAGCTCTTAAAAGCAGGAAGCTAATAATTGTTTCTAATATTATAAATGTGACAGTTTAGGTAACTGTTTTAACAAACAATGTTTGATTGATGAAGATGAATGTTTTTTTTAAATGGCTACTCTTCTCTAACTTCATCGCCGTATCATCTGTTGAAAAATTGTACTTATATGGTATGTCTCTTCAATATACTTATAAAATAAGGAGATATTACGAAAACGGAATAAATATTTTCAGTTAATTAATAATAGACTTTATTTGATATTTTGGCAACTTAATTGCACTTATAATATCAGTATATAAACTTGAAAAATTTTGTCTCAGGCGGGACTCGAACCCGCATCTCCTCGCATGCCGGGCGGGTGCCATACCATTAGGCAACCGAGACACTGCGACACGGCGCGAATTTTTCAAGCATATTCTTACGCTGTGAGCCAGCGTTGTTTCATCAAATGTTAGGAGTTTGCACCCTTAACACCCGAAAAAAACATCTTTGCAGATGTTTGACAGTCAGTTAAGATGAAACAGCTATTTATATACTTTATTTGATATTTTAGCAACTTAATTGCACTAATGGTATGGCACCCGCCCGGCATGCGAGGAGATGCGGGTTCGAGTCTGAGACAAAATTTTTCAAGTTTATATACTGATAATTAATAATAACTGTAAATAAAAAATAAAAAAAGTCTTATGGCGTAAGTAAGATCATAATAAGTTAATCCGTGAACATGATATTTGCAACATAATAACTGTCTCATGGCGTAAGAAGATCATATTAATTTAATCCGTAAACTTAAGTAGGTAGTTCATACAACAGTGCCGAAATATTGGAAACTCAAAGAACTCATTGATTCATTTTTTAACACATTAATTTGTCAAAAAAAACATTAATCTTTTAACACCATTGCACTCGACGGTACTCGTTAAGGCGCCATCGCGGTACAGTGATAAGCAAATTGTAAAATCAATTATCTCAGTTCAGAATCGATTTAAATTGTCGATATCCCGCCAAGTCTAGAGAACCAGTAAAACGTGATCAATAATGAGATACCTAAACTTAGGTTTTGCATGTTATACTTTGCTTTTTGAGCGACTAATAGGGGGACGTTATAGATTTGACGCGTATTTTTATATAAATATATGACGTATAACTACAATATTGGACAATATCTATGTTTTTTTTTGTTTGAATCAAACGAACCTTCATCAAAATTGGTTAATTTTATTTGATGAGTATAACCATCTCAAGGAATTTATACATTCCTTGTAAAACGAAGGCAGTGTTATTTTCACTTTTTCATAAAAAAAAATAATAGGAGTTAAAGTATGAAATTGCCGTTTTGTATGGACGAAATCGAGAAAAGTAATTTTTCCATACTAACAATTTTTTAGTTTTTTTATAAACGCCTGAACCGTTTTCAATGCAATTAAAGGTGAAAGTTAGATGGTTATAAAGCTACGCATTATAGTATTTAAATTTCTGTAAATCAAAGTATATAATAAAAATATACTTAATTGAAGCAAGAAGGTCAGCTGGCACATTGTAAGGGGTCTTTTCAACGACTTCCTTTGAAGTAATAGGCACTAGTATTGCATTTTTTTTTAGTCAAAAGTTGCTTTATTTAGTTTTTGATACAATACAAAAAGAATTACGCAATAATATGACTATGCTTAAGAGCTATAAACAAAATAAAAAGTGGGAAAATAATCGGCAATTTCATACTTTAACCCCTAATATTAAGTATTGGTTCAGCTATTATAAATAATACGTATGTGCGCGTTAAAGCGAGTTATAAAATTAAAGGTCCATATAAATATTAAATATTTTCAAAAAATGATTTTATTGACTGATTAAGTAACACTGCCATGATGTTATACATAATGGTCGTCATATAACGTGGGTTTCGTTGTACAGGTGGTTTAAAATGCACCGTGTATATTGAAGGTTCTAGGAATGTATTATTTCCTTGCGATGCAGGATGGTTATATCTACTCATCAAATAAAATTGTGTCAAGTGCTTCGCAACTTGCCAGCACCAAATGCAGTAAAACGGGAAGCGCTAACAGTTATCACGTACCTAAAAAAATAACGTTATAAAAACCGTTATGTTTATACCATCCTAAAACTTCGGACCGCAAACTTTCCCCCAAACTATGTCAGAGATGTTTTCTTATAATATCGCCATACATTATCTTCGTCGTAACTTCGCCTGAAAAAAGGTTATTCGTGTTTCAAAACTCTTTGTGTTTTACGGCGACGCGTTGTATCCATTCTTGTTGTTTCGCGTGTCAGGTCTCGGGGGTTTAGAAGGGATTTGTAGAAATGTGGGGTAGCGGTTTCTGGTTTTAAAGAAATGTAGGGATTAGTCCACTGTAACGGTTACCAAAGCCATACATCTCTGAAACAAATAAAATATAAACTTTGTTGAATTAAATGAAATTAGAATTGCGGAGCAGAAGTGGCAGTAAGTGGGACCCAAAGTAATAAGAACCGATGGCCGTTGGGGTGGAATAGTTATGGAATGGAGGTATATTATGATCGGTCATACGTCATGAAACTCTTTGACGCAAATTTGGATCGCAACGGAAATCGCTTTAAAAAAAAATTAAAGTCATCAAAAAATTTCGTAATTACGTGTTGAATTGGCAAATTCCAATTTTTTTGCCAGTTAATAAACAAAGTTAGGTTCGGATCGAAAACAATCTTCGAGCTTTCTTCAATTCAATCTTTTCTTTGTTTAAAAACTTTTGACTGTGTCGACCATAAAATCTTGTTGGAAAAAATAGCCTTCAATGGTATTCGAGGTAATCTTGGAGATGGTTCAAGTCTTATATATCGAACAGAAACCAAAAAGTAGTACCTAATCAAAGGTCATGAATCAGATGTTGTGCCAGTAACATCAGGCATCTCTCAAGGCTCCATTATTGGACCTTTGCTATTTATAATTTTTATCAACGATATCAGCAGTTGTTTCAAAAAAAGCAATTTCTTACTTTATGCGGATGACCTTAAAGTATACCGTACAATTGAAAATATTACTGACCATTTAAATCTCCAAGAAGACTTGAACCGATTGACAGTATATTGCGACCATAATAAGTTGACACTTAGTACAGATAAATGTAAATGTATAATTTTTACCAAGAAAAAAAACATCAGTTATTTCAATTATTCTTTGTGCGGTATTGGTCTTGATAGAGTGCACAGCATTTGTGATTTAGGAGTTACATTGGACACAAAACTAACACTAGATACACACATTGAAAATATTTGTAATAAGGCATACAAAATGTATGGATTCGTAATCCGGGCTAGTAACGATTTTAGACAGCCAAGCACATATTTGTATTTATACAAATCCTTATTCGATCACAATGGGGGCTATCGCTAGTGAATTTGCCACTAGAGGCGCTAGTGTAGCGTGAGGTCCAATATCATTCACTTTGTACTGGTTTTTGCGGAATTTGTCGCATAAATTATAATTTCTTTAATTTACCTGCTGGAAAGTGATCTTTTCGTAAAAATATCGCAAATATGGATTATTTGGCGATTAATGTGAACGCTTTGAAAGCGGAATTAAGAAAAAGCGCAAAAATAGGCGGCTTCAAAGAGCAATTATTTTAGAAGTTAGTTTGTTGATATCAAGAAGTTATTTATAAATAATAAACTTTAATTAGATTCAAGATTTACACTTTGTTTCGGCGCCGATCGCCTTTTACAGCTTTAACTCCGGACCTCAGTCTACAGTGGCGCCAACTGGTGAGCAAAGAAACGGTAGTCCCCATTGGAAAGTGCCATTCCAGTGTAGCCCTTTCTACAATAAATATTCCGATCGCTTAGAAAAAGTGCAAAAGAAATTCTTACGCTGCATGCATTTCAAATGTTTTCATAGTAAACTATCTTACTCTAAATTATTGCAAAAATATAAATTGTTAAATTTAAAAAATAGAAGATTACAACTGCAGGTAAAGCTGTTGTATGATTTCTGTTATAATAAGTATGATTGTAGTTATATAATAAATAAAATATGTTATAAAGTGCCCGTCAGGCCTCTCTCTCGAGCATGCCGTAAGCCGCAACTATTTGCTACACAAAAATATAGAACTAATGCTGGGAAACGCTTACCATTGAGTCGACTGACTGACACTTATAACAAATACTTTACTGGTACCTATAGATATATTTACAAACAACATTAATTCATTTAAAAAAGCAATTGCGAATCTGTTACATGATATTAACACCACCCAAGAACCCACAGTTCATTTTACATAATTAATTTAAGTCAATTTTACTAATTGACAATTAAATAAAAATAGCAAGTACACTCTATTAAAGTAATTTGTGGTTAACGGTGTTGGTTTCACGATTATTTTATTGTAACATGTACCTACAATAATTAAGTTATCCTTATTGTGAAACTGTTAGTTGACCCAAAAAAAAAAAAAAACAGCTACAGGAACTTTGAAGTTTCTTAGACAAATTGCAGTGACGAAAGCAACGCATCTAACTTACAACTCGTGGTTGTGTATGAGTAAGTACTTATGTAGCTTCTCGATGAATGTTTCAAAGCCGTCGGCAACAAATTTGACCCGTCGCGTTGAAGTGTAATATCGTGGCACACTCGGCGAGTGCTGCAATAAAAATAGTTACAATTCCACTGCCGCATGTTGCGGTGGCCATACTGTAGATTATATTACGGATTTTTGAGGAATTTTAAAATATTCAATTAAATTAAACTATACTCATAAAAAAATCAAGACCTACCGTTTTGATACTGTACTATTATACTGGCAACTACTGATAGTTTCCAAATACTTATTGTATTATTATACTTGCGTTATTTAAATAAAAATAAAATTTTGCTTATGTATCAGTATTTTCATCATATTATAAAATTCAAATTTATGATGTTTCGTTTTTTGACAAGAGTTTTAAGAAATTTTTAGTTTTTTGACGATTTTCACTGAATGCTTATCAATTTTGGTATAAAAAATCTCAACAGTAGACGCGGGTTTTTAAAAACACACCTAAATGAAAATCTGTTTTTTTGGAAATATGTATAAAAAAAACGTTAATAAATATAATCATCATAATCATCATAATCATAATCTTTATTTGCTTAAAACATGGTATTTGAAGGTGTTACAATTTTAGGAGACCACATGTCTTGCTATTACAAAAGCATGCAAAATAAATTTAATTATCCAACATAACACTACAATAATTTGGGTAAGTATTATTTATAAATTAATGGTAAGTATGTCAAATAAATTATACTAATATGTCTCTATATAAAAAATATGTTGTATGAAGTCAAACAATAAATTTAACATGGATACCTACTGGATATTATTCGATGATAATTAATAATTATAGTCAAAGAAATCTTTTATGTCATATATTTTATGTTCAATAAGTAAATTAAGTAGCTTTAATTTAAATAAGTTAAAATTTTGGTTTTTAATGTCATTTGGAATTTTATTATATGCACGTATACACATCTTTAGGCAGCTTTTATTATACTTAGCAGACCTAGGAATAACATTTAATACAAGTCTATTTGGGTTTCTTTTTAGTCTAGAGTTTATTTCAGCTGCTATCACAAAGTGATTGATGTGTTGTTTCACGAAACAGACAATTTTATAAATATACAGTGCCGGTAGCGGTATATTTTTATGTTTTCTAACCCCTTTAGCACTCTTTTGTGTTTTCCTAAAATATTTAGTTTTTACCTTTGCACTCCATCATTTGGCTTGTACTATTTATTATCATCAAACTACATCAGTCTACTTTTCATCATCTGTCCAGCAGTTGGCTTTGTCACAGTTGTCTCATTTGGTAAATGGGACGAAAATACAATGGACGGTAGATGTTTCCCGTTTCTTGCAGTTATCTTTTAGGCGCTTCTTAAAGCACAAATCGGTGAGAAAGGGTGGTGCTGTTCCAATTTAGGCAGTCACCATGAGGCCCGCATTATAGGCATAATTAACCATATCAACTGGAAAGTGTGGTCACCCTGCTCACACCTAGGAAATGTGAATTATTTCTACTTTTACACTTTTGTAAATAGCGCTTGCGATGTAATTTATTAATTTTACATAACTTAAGTTTTATACCGGAATTTCAAAGCTACTTTCCATAACGTGCTACTTAGAGGAATTTAAATTCCTGCTAATGAGAATTGTTGTAAGTCTATACATATTTACTTCATCGTGACATTTATAAATCGACGGCCTTAATGGTCCAGTGGTTTAGACATCGGTATTCGGTCGCCAGCTCTCCGGTTAGCCTGGTTCAATGTAGAAATCGACTTTTCTCTATTTTTTTTCTGAGGGATCAGGGTGTTTGTGGAGAAGTAACGCTGTTGCAAGTCAAGTGAGCCATAGCCTGAAGTGGAACTAGAACTAGAAAACCACTTCTGTCTTTGTTTCTCTGGACGGCAAAATCAGAGACAGAAGATGTTTTCTATCTCCAATAAGCCAAAACTGAAGATAGATAGATTATTGGGACCGGTCGTTAGTGGGTAGAGTTCGCTGATACCGGTCGAGTCCCACATAACTCTGCGGTACCTACGCAAAAGCATTCCCCCGCCACAAAAAAAAAACAAGTAAGCAGTTAGGCCGTATACAGAAAGAAAGCGCTTCAAAGTTTCCAAACTTATAAGCGCTTACCGGCGCTTGACAGCGCTGGTCCGTTCTACACAAAGGAAGCAGGTTGAAGCAGACTAAGCAAAATGTCGGACTCATCGGACGATGATTTGGTTTTGTTTAGTCGCAGTTGTTTATTAATTTTAAATGGCACGCCCAGCGCTGACCAGCGCGTGTTAAAGCTTGTCGAAACTTGTCGGCACCGTTCAGTGTTTAGCGGCGCGCGTTCATATATTTTCCTGTGCGGGTTACCAGCGCTGTCAAGCGCCGGTAAGCGCTTATAAGTTTCCAGCTTTCTTTCTGTATACGGCCTTAAACATTACTAAGTAAATTAAAAACCAATACTCGTAGAAGTCCCACAAGTATTGTTCTAGTCCAGGATTCTAATTCAAATAATAACAACCGAACAACGAAGCTAATCGCGCGGGTAGGGAAGAGCGGGGATAATTTGCTATGGTAGTAGGTTGGCTAACTGCACATAAGTTGAATTGTCGGAATGAAGTGAGTCATTTAGCAAGGCACGGTAAATTGCGATGTTTCCATGATATGGGAGGGGGGGAAACAGTTTTTTGCGCCTAGTTTAATCACGCAGCACTTTTTAGTAGATAGAGGATTAAACTTTCGTGTGAAAGATGAGTCTGCCACTAACCATGATTTGTACAATGAAATCAAAACATCGGGAAGGTAAAGTTCAGTAAGCCCCGTAAAGTGTCAAACTTTTTAGTAGGTCTAATCATTGCCAGTTAACCTATCGCTATAGTCAACTATACCCAGTCTCCCCTACTATACAGTCATATGAGAAATATATATACACTCGTCTGGTGCTACATCAACTTTCATTATCAACAACCATAAGGCATTTAGTTTATTCGCCACGCTAGGCAGAGGCCGTATTTTTCCGATCTGTATAGAAAAGACGCTGCTGTCCATGTTTTTTTGGCAGTAAGCGGTGTTTTCGTTAGTAAAATCAGTATTATTTCTTCAAACAGGCCCAAGGAGGCGTATTCTTTGAGTATTAGTTGGTTTAATACTCAAAGGGCGCATTACAATAAAACATTTTATTATTATCTTCTTATACCTTACAATGTTTTAGCCTATAATATTAGGGGTTAAAGTATGAAATTGCCGTTTTGTATGGACGAAATCGAGAAAAGTCATTTTTCCATATTAACAATTTTTTAGTTTTTTAAAAACGCCTGAACCGTTTTCGATGCAATTAAAGGTGAAAGTTAGATGGTTATAAAGCTACGCATTATAGTATTTAAATTTCTGAAAATCAAAGTATATAATACAAATATACTTAATTGAAGCAAGAAGGTCAGCTGACACATTATAAGGGGTCTTTTTAACGACTTCCTTTGAAGTAATAGGCACTAGTATTGCATTTTTTTTTAGTCAAAAGTTACTTTATTTAGTTTTTGATACAATACAAAAAGAATTACGCAATAATATGACTATACTTAAGAGCTATAAACAAAATAAAAAGTGGGAAAATAATTGGCAATTTCATACTTTAACCCCTATTATATTGCTTCGGGACTGTGTGTGGACAAATGCTAAGAAGAAGCAGCTCAAGAAACTCTGTTGCTATCGTCAGTCACCTCGCACGAGACTGAATTTTTTTCATCCTAAAAATGTAAAAAAAAGAAACGGTCTATACTTAATTACCCCACGACAGAGCGTCTATTAATTCAGGCCTCCATCGTTGAATTTAAGTTGCCACAGCAATGATAGATGCTTAATCACCACGCATGCCAAACGTGGGTTGGTGATCGCAAGCCCGAGGAATGTTCGCAAAATTTGACCCTCATCGCCCGACTCGGAGATCGATCCCGGGATCATGAAATCTTGGCCCGGTAGTAAGACCATGAGACCAAAGGTGCGTTACCATTGGTTACCATCTCTCTCAAAGTCAAAGCCAAACTTTTTTTAAGCAATACGCATAAATCTACGGTACGTACATATTTTTCCAAGACGCATCTTCCATGAGCCAACGTTATGAGTATTATCCCTAATACTCTAGTAAATTGAAACAGTTCATTTATTGGCGTTTCTTCTAAACAACAGTTGCGAAACAGGCAAGCACTCGATCTCAAACTTAATACAACTTCGCGCATTACCATCGAGCGTAAACCAAGAGCTAAACAATTCTTAAATTCAGACGTTATTTTTTGGATACTCATCATAAAACGATAAAATTAAGGCGACGGCCTATAAACATTTCACTGTAGGGCAAAAGCATCATTGAATTCAAATTACCATAGAAATTATGGGTACAGGCATAATAACTACGCTTGCCAAATGCGAGTTGATGATCATCAAGCCTAATCCCAATGCGTACTGGGCGCGGTGCTTAGTCCATTTAAACTACCGAGACATTAAGTCACGTCGTCAATTTTGTATGTTTTTATCGCTGTAAGCCAGCGTAGTTAATACATGTTAGGAGTTTGCACTCTAAAGGCCCGAGTTCACTAACAGACGTTTAAGTTTAAACAGCGTTTAAAATATTATTTGACATATTTTATATGGGAATTGTGTCAAATTAATCGTCAATCTATGTTTACCGGCTGTTTAAATATTGGTGAACTCGGGTCTTAGACGATTAATTTGACACAATTCCCATACAAAATATGTCAAATAATATTTTAAACGATGTTTAAATTTTAACCGTCTATTGGTGAACTCTACCCTAAACAGCAGAAAGAAACATCTTAACAGATTTTTAACAATTTGTTAAAATAAAACAGCTGTTTAAATACTTTACATGATAAGATGTTTCTTTTGGGTGTTAAGAGTGCAAACTCCAAACATTGATGAAACTACGCTGGCTTACAGTGATAGTACAATAAGTATACTTTGGAATAATCTTGCTTTAGTGAGAATCAAAACTCTCTGCGTCGAGAATTTTTAAGCTATTGTATAGCTTCTATCGCGGGCCTTGAGCGTGGAGACCGAATTCAGAAATTCCGTAACGGAAATAACCTAACCTGACACTCGGGGCGAGGCACGATCGAACAAATTTGAATTTCTGAAATTTAAAAGAATTTAGAAGAAAATAAGGATTTTGACAGTATGGTTGCCTTATCTAATTGGTAATATGGTAATTCAGGTAACCATATCTTCCAAAATAACGGAAAAATGTAATTACAAAAGTCAAAATTAGAAAATACATAAAATTATAAAATTAAGCTATTGCATAGCTTCTATCGCGGGCCTTGAGCCTGGAGACCGAATCCAGAAATTCCGTACCGAAAATAACCTAACACCCCCCACTCCGACCGGCACAGCGGTGATACTTTTTAGTTTTATAATGCTATGCAATAGCTTTACCGCGGCAGTCTCCGAGTGCCACACGTCTTTTTATTTTTTTCGGACGGAGTTAATACTGAAACCTTACATGGACGGCTTTATTCAGTTAAACCGGGCAGAATTTGGCAAGCGCTGAGGGCACTCAGCCTAGGTCCGACGCGCTAGCGGTCTCTCGGTGCGGCCCATACTAGCGGGCGTGATCGGGCCAGTGTGTGGGGTGCAAAAGGCACCACCCTACCAAATAGCGAACCCACTAGTGGTGGCGCCGCCGAAACCGGAGATGTGGAGGCATGCCGGATCACGGTCGGGCTCCATTCTGGCGGGCCCGATCTGGGAGGGGGGATCAGACAGTGTCGTAAAACTGGGTGTCCCTAGCCGCAGGCCTAGAGGAGAAAATTCAATTTTTCCATTACCATCACTAGTATCGCAAGGCTTTCTTCACTCCGCTGTGAACATTTTGGTAGCCTGCAAGGATAAATGCTAAAGCTTGATAACGTTACTTACGCAAACTAAAATAACGTGAAGTAACGGTAATTTCGTAATAATGCACCATAACGGTCGTCTCACAGTGCTTGTTATAGAATTCCTTTGAAACGGCTTGACAGAGTTTTATGAAATTTTATATATGCAATGGTAGGTCAGATAATTTTATGTATATAAGTTTTCCTACGGATTTCTTCATTTCTGATTTTATCACGCAGGGAAATACCAAGCATCGTTCTCCCCATTACTCGTTGTGTGGGCTTGAGCCTTGTTATGAGACCTATATTAAATGACCACGTTTCTAGTTCATAGTCATTAATAGCTATTATAGTCAACAGTCTTTTAATGAGACCCATATAAAGCGAATACGTTTCAGTTCCATAAGCCAGAAAAACCAGTTGTGAACAATATTTGAGCTACGAGAATTTAACCTGACGTCATAAACAGAATGAGAAGTTGCTTAAACAATAAACTTAGAAGAAAACATAAAACGGAACATCAGATTACGTGTTAGCTAATTGCGCTGACATCTTGTCATAACTTAGGTTAATACAGTTGATTCCCATCAATAACGCTATCTTAACGCAGAAATCAATACAAGTCATTGAACCGTTGCTAGCTTAAAAAAATCATTATGTATTGTAAATCTACACTAATATCTTACTTATAGAGGAAAGATTTGTATTTTTGTGTGTGTGTATGTTTGTAATGAATAAATTCAAAAACTATTGAACCGATTTCAAAAATTCTTTCACCATTTTAAAGCTACATTTACCTTGAGTGACATAGGCTATATTTATTGCTAGAAAACATTAGGGATCCTTAGAATAACAATCTTATGTCCACCTGTGCGAAGCCGGGACGAGCCGCTAGTGTGTAATATTTTTATGTTTCTCAAACTAAACTACGGTTCTTCACGAACCTATGATATTAATCTGCAGCTGGATATAGGTATAAAAGAACTATATGCCATAATTGTCATGTTTGACTTGGACTTGGCTAGTGGGGGAGAGTCAATGCTGCTGCCCGCCTACTTCTAGCAGTACATCATTAGTCGTCACATGTGGTGGTGCTAATTTTTTTTTATGTGTTTGCACGACAGGAGACGATCAATTTACGTGATAGTGTATAAGAGAGAAAGAAAAAAAGTGAACAAATCGTTTTTGAATTATAAGAAAATTCAAATTACGTTATGCCTTTAAATTATGTTGTTGTGTACGGGTCACAGCTAGTGATGGCCCGGCGGCAATATTCCCAATCACAGCTAATTGCATAGCATCTGTAGTATAGTATCCAATTGACATTGCAACACATTCTATTTTCTTTAAATACGTATGGGCATTTTAAAATATTTCAATGCATCATCCAGGCGTGATAGTAATCCCTCTGCATATTATCCTACTGTAGCGCTAAATCCCCTCCTCAGATATTAATTCATTAGGGGCTCGCAAGCCACAATAACCCGAGTCGCGTGTCAAATAAAACACGCCGTATAGGGGTGCAATGAGTCTAAACACGATTACGAATAGCTTTAATGATTGTTAGAAGTATAATTAAGTAAATCAGTATCTTAGCAACCGAGATTCTCTCACATTACTAGAACTAATAGACTACGACGTTACTTAACGGAAATCCATAACTAAATATGGATTTTGCAAATTATTTTGCTAATGATTCCCGCTCGCTAACACCGGCCTAGGTGCCGCTACAAGAAAACGAAATACCCGGCAAGAAATCACACACACAAAAATAAGTAGTTTAGAAAAAACGTGAGGAAAATTATTGATAGAGCAGTGCCTGATTTAAAGAAGAAAGAAGAAGATAGAAGCTGAAAAAGCTGAAGCTTAGGGCGGCATAATTAGGGGGTGGCAAAATGGGCCCAAAAAGATTATAAGTAGTGCAGTAAAAACAAAGCTTTGTTTTTCTTAGCTTAAAAATATACCGAAAAAGTTGTTAAAAAGGAATTAACGGTATTATGTATTAATTTTACAGGTCAGCAGGGGCGGCAAAAAATTTATAGCTTTGGGGCGGCAAATGTGTAAATTCAGCACTGGACAGTAGTATTAAAAACTTAAGTTTTTTACCAATTCTGATCTGTGAATCATCAGCAACATAAGCAGATTATACAGGCCACGGCTGGACCCTGAAATACTTTCAGTAACCATTGCCCTTGCATCATGTCGTACCAACCCAAGGCTGGCAAGCTGACTTTAGGTTGAAAAGGGTTCCCTGATTAGGACAGGGATCTATTCTGGAGATATATAGCCTTATTTCCTTTTTTTATTATTCCGTCTGGCGTTTATTGCTGTTCAATTATTTCTTAAGACGCTTCCCAGATGGATTGTCGGACAGACCATATATCAACGCCTTTGCTTTTTTTGGATTCCGCATCCAAAGGGTAAAACGGGACCCTTTTACTTATACTCCACTGTCCGTCTATCACCAGGCTGTATCTCATGAACCCTGTTAGTTAGATTGTTAAAATTTTCGCAGATGATGTATTAATGTTGCAGCTATAACAACAATTACTAAAAAATAAGTAAAATCAATTATCTAAGGGGGCTCCCATACAACAGATTTTTTTTGCCGTTTTTATGGATAATGGTACGGAACCATTCGTGTGCGGGTCTGACTCGCATTTGACCGGTTTCTTATCCTCATGTAGATAATGCGGGGAGCAAGATGACTTACTCTGGGATTCTGAAGCTCGCTTTCTTCTAAGGATAGATATATAGGATACGAAACTAAGCTAATTTAAATTAATGTAAATAAATGTGGACAACATCACATGCATTGTTTGATGCCAGAGTGAGTTACTATTTAAGGCACTCGTATTGTAGAAATAGAAACAACGAAGGTACCACTCCAACCCAGACCCGAGAAAATGTAGAAAAACTTCATTTCCACATTGTCCCGTCCGGGATACGAGCCTGGGACCACCCAATGGCGAGCACACCATACATGCCATAAGCACTGCATACCCTGCCTACTACGTCTACCTGAACAAAATACCGATCCCTGCCTTTCTTTTGCCGGCACATAAAAAGAGAATCCTCTTCCTATAGATGTCTTTTTTTTTATTCTATTTTAATTTAGGGACTTTAACTACAAGTTATGTCAGTCCCATCATACCCTAACCTAGAAATTCACATAAAAACATTTAAGTCAGTCCAACAGACATCAGTCAGTGATAGAAAACACCATTTCACATACTAATTGGGCCTTTTTTGATATGGGTTTAGCAAGAATTGATTGAAAGAGATGTCATAATTAAAGGCAACTATTATATTCAGAAGAAGACGGGCAGCAGTGTCTGCTCTCCATCATACGATCACCAACTCGCCTGCCAAACGCGCTTGCGGTGTCTTCATTACATTACACAGCAAAGTATTCAGTGTATTCGCATTATTAATTAACTAGCTGTTACGCGACTTCGTCCGCGTCAATTTCTGTTATTATGATCGCGATTAAGAAGTTTTTAAAAGAATATAGCCTTAAGCCTTCCTCGATAAATGAACTATCCAACACAAATATAATTTTTCAATTCGAACCAGTAGTTCCAAAGATTTGCGCGTTCAAACAAACAAACTCTTCAGCTTTATAATATTATATAGATTATAAAACGGTACGGAACATAATAAATGATAAATGATAAACAAAAGTGGGTCCAAAATTGATCCCTGCGGTACTCCCCTGTGTATCGCCTTGGCCCTTGACATTTGTGTAAGGTGACGGGCAGCAGTGTCTGCTCTCCATCATTGGACAAACTTCGAAGACCCTGCCAAGCCTTCTTTAATTTCTATTACATCTATATCATGTACCGTGTTTTATGCAATTTAATAAATATAATCTAATCTAAGCATGGGGATTATAACAAAGTTATTTTTTTGGATAAGCCCTTATCCAACAGTGGACTTATTTGCTTATTTATTAGTAATGATGTGATAATGAAAAGAAATAGACTGTCGTAATTTAGAGCAGAAACAAACATTCAAGTTTTCAGCAAACTATGCTTTGAAAAATCAAAAAAATATTTATGATAATCCTGATCGTATAAAGTCATTTAACAAAGTCAGCTTAATTGAAAAAAGGAACCGTGTTTTGAATTCATTTTACATTAGACTCGTTACAAGACCGACGATCCACTTTAAAACATACTGTAAGGGAAAGAGAAAACGACAAAATAAAGCCGAAAATTGTTGAGTTACTCCGAGAAAAGCAAATACAAGTTAAGGAAGCACACAGGTGAAACTTTGCTTACTTTCCGGCTAGGCGGCTACACGTTAGATAGGGTGAGCGTACACTGAGGACTTTGATGCGTTAAGTTTTTTTTCCTTTTTTTTGTTAGACTTATCATTAAAGCGTGTTTTAATTTTTTTTTTACTTTTTTTTTCGTCTTTTTATTTCGATTTATTTTATAAATTAAAAATGTTCACACTAGCTCTTTTTCTCTTCTTCTCATACAGAAATTCCCTAAAGAAATTTATTCAATACATTTCAATTTATTGCGATAAAACTATGTACTAATTTTGCAGGTTACATTGCAGATAAATCCTGACGATCGTAATCAGGATAGTGGGATATTATTATTGAATTATTGTTATGTACCCTAATAATTCTGCAAAGTTTAATAAAATCTGACAGTTTAAAATGCTTTATTCAGTGTTATTGTTTTGTTTTTGGATTTTAAATGTTCAGTTGGTTAATGGTTCTGAACTTTGTTGATTTCAATAGAAAAACCAGCGTCTTGTCTACCTTACCCATGACAAAATAGTCGGCAACAAACATATGCTTTATTTATATGCATATTTTCTTTATTTTTCTTTTCTTTTCTCTATGCTTTTAATTTGTGACATACCAAATCACTATTTTTCCTTTCATTAACTTTAGATTATAGTAACATCAATCAGTGTACTGTACGTCTTTCCTTACATACCATCTGCCAAGTTTGGTGTTTGGAATTGAAATACAATGCCGCAGAGTTTCGACTCCAAAAAGTTCTGCTCATTTTGCTTGTTTATTAATTAGTTTGGAGACAGAGAAGTTTATGTGTTGTGAATCTGTGTAGGAAAAACATAAAATGTTTAGTAATTATGTAGAAATGAAGACGACAGAGCATCAGTTCAAATAGTGAGGCATCTTAAGGTTCAAATAGGTGCGATATTGCTACAAAAACATATGGTCTGATGTGCAGGTCATGTATTAGGTATTAATAAAAATTTGTTTGTATTATCATACAATTTTATATCGAAAAAAACATAAAGCGATATAAATTATGTAACTACTGTTTTAAAACTTTTATGGTAAAATATAAAACTTAATTATTTCATAGCCCATAGCATATTTTATATTAAATAAAGGTACTATGTTTATATAATGTTTTCGTTTCTTATAATTTAGTACTGCTTTAAGCCAGTTCTTACGTGATCACGGCGCTAGCAACAGTTCTGAAACATGTGACGATGATCATTCATGTGACGTCACACTTTCGTCGGCCCTTAGGACACCCATAAGAAGGTATACCTAATAATTGTAGTTAAAGGATAAAAAGAAAGTTTAACTATTTTGTCTTACATATTATATTTTATACCACTGTGAAAACAAAAACTTATTTATTTTAGATTTTGTTAAAAAAAAACCGCTATTTTTCCGTGATTGATTTAGAATGTAAAATATTTTTCATTAAACCATTTTCTCCTTAAATATTGCTAACGATAAACCAACACTGTATCCCTTTTAACTTGTTTTTCTGTCCCAATTAAAACTAACAAGGTTTTTAATTTCTTACAAATTGCTTTACCGCTTGCTTGTTTTAGTATAATGTAGGAAATTTGTATTTCGATTAGAGTTAATACAGTTTCTGGCTAGTTGTTATAAGGTTTTTTTATACCGCGGTATTGATCGTTTGGTGCCAGGGACATAGATGATAAATAAGAAATAGAAATATAGTCCGATACAAGGTAAGATCCGTAAGGTTTAATTTCCATAACTTATTTCAGGTATAAAACATAACAACAGCAAGTACGTTGATTCAAACGCGGACATTTTTGAGTGTCATTTTTGTATGGGTCTGTGAATCCAATTCCTGCTAACAACACAAATGAAAGAAAGAAAGTCAGAAATTTAAACAAGCACCCCAACGCTTAAGTAGATAGAAGGGGTGGTGGGATCTACCTCCTAGTGGTCCACCCTGGGCAGCGGCATCTTTGGTTTTCTAACCAATGATGACAGCTAACAGATCCCTCTGCGGTGGTAGGCTTCGTCAGAGGCCGCCTGGATGCTACCACCCTCCTGCCGGAGTTCAGCGCCAAACAGTTTTTCTGTGTTCCGCTGGTGTGTGGGAGAACCAGTACCTCTGGGTAAGCTCACTCCATCTTAGGCTTCTTCTTCTTCTTCTTCTTTCGTGTCGGCAAGAACACGGGCTAGATCTTACTTGCCCAGAAGGCGGCTACCGTGGTAGCCCTCTGGTTACTGACAAGTAAGTCCTCACGCGAGCAGGCGGTCGGGCACGCGGGACAGTTAGTGAGGTGAGCCATGGTTTGCAGGGATTCTCCACATTCACAGCTGGCGTCTGCGCTGCTTGAGTACCCGTGGGGGTACTCAAGCAGCGCAGACGCCAGCTGTGAAAGAAGTAAGTTGGTCGAAGTAAAGATAGCCTGTGTCGGTGGCGACACAGGCTATCTTTACTTCGACCAACCTGGGTCCTCAGCTTATTTAGACTTCTCCAGGTTGGCCAAGGTTCCTTATAGCCTGGAGGCAGATTTTCATCGGGGGGGTACAGTGAATGTGGATACTCGCTTGCCCAAAGCCTGCACCTCATGTCAGTAGGGGTTTCGTCGGTAGGCTGCGTAGATCGCAGGAAGCTTTTGCGGCTTTGCAACCGACCTCTGGCGGGGGACAACCCGTAGAGTGGATGTCTCGGGTCGCTTTCCTGTTTTTGTTTTTCAAGCGAACATGTCACTTCTCTGCGGACTCTGGGTGGAACTATTCCCGCAAGAGGAAACAGCATACCGACCGGGGTTGGCTTAAGACAGCCAGTCACTATGCGGCAGGTGTCGTTCAGCTCTGCGTCCACGTCTCTTGTATGTGCTGACCTAGCCCACACTGGACACGCGTATTCTCCTGCTGAGAAACACAAAGCTAGTCCCGTAGTGCGCATAACCGTTGGGTTTGCTCCCCAGTTAGTAGAGGAGAGACGGCGCAGTAGGTTATTGCGGAAACTAACTTTTTGTTTTGTGTTTCTACGGTGGGTCTTGTAAGTCAGAGAGCGGTCCAGTGTCACTCCCAGGTATCTAGGGAAGTTACAGTATTGGAAGGCGACGCCTTTCCAGGAAATGCTCAGCTCCTTGTTTGCCTCGCGGTTACGTAGGTGGAAAGCGCACGATTGGGTTTTGCTTAGATTGGGCCTTAGAGCGTTGTGCTCGTAATATTCATGAAGGTTTTTCAAGGCAAGATTCAGTGTATTTTCCACGGTTTCGAAGGTCTTATCTTGGCAAGTTAGTGCAAGATCATCGGCATAGATATATCGCTGAGTGTTAGGGTGGTGGGGCTGATCATTCGTGTAGACGTTAAATAGAAGTGGTGCCAGGACGTTTTTCTGGCATCGCCATCTGCTCTTCTTTCCATGTAAAATGGACGCAGAAGCGGCGGTTACGAAGGAGCTCACTTAACAGTGACACGAAAGTGGGATCGTTTGTGGCACTCGATACTTTAGACAGCAATTTTTTTATGTTCACTGTGTCATACGCCAGCCTAGCCACTCCGTTACGGTGACTAGCTGTTTCCAGGGTGCGCCGCGGGAGGCTCTTTTTATGCACCCTAGGCTTCTTCTTAACCGTACAGTTAAGTATGTAGTCAAAAGCAAGCCCATAATTAATTTTAAAAAAATATTCAGTAAGGTAACTTTTCTCTATCTGGTAAATATCTGCTATGTGGAATCTTCACCATCCCAAATATTGCTATGTCAAATATTTCTTGAAGTGTAATACTTTAGAGAGAGTAGATATATTTTCTTGAAATTGACAGAATGGATCAAATAAAAGCAGCTACTCAGACTCAACATTACTCATTCCCTTAGGTACTGCACTTAGACGCTAAAAAAGGGTGAAAATTGCATTTGAGCACAACTCAACTTGAAGAGCTGATATTGACAGTGTATTTACTAAAAAAATTGGTTAAATTACAAAATTAAAATTTACTCATATTTTTGGTCCAAAAACATTTAGTTGTAACGGCTTTAAGTCGGATTATGTTAAGTTCAAGATAATACGAAGCAGATTAGAGCTGGTAAAAAATAAACCTAGAAATTAAATATTAATTATTTGATAAGTAGCTAATTTATAATTAGCTCACAGCAACAGATAGACGTGTTTATTATATATGTTACAAATACTTATATTGCAGAGTTTAGCTTTTCATTTGATGTCTATGTGGTAGCCCTTGTTCTGCGGTGTAAGGTAGCGCTCTAGTCTTTTTAACACTATACCGTAAGAAAGAGAAAGTTGCTTTTAAAAGTATGTTGTCCTTGTCCCCGCTGAAAATCAGCGTCGTGATACGCCTCTAGTTGTCACGACTAATGCTGAGCGGGAGCGAGTTGAATTGTGCTTTTTTGTTATCGCCCCATTGGTCTAGTGGTTTAAATACCTGGTCAAGATCTCGGGGTCCCAGGTTCGAATCCCGGGTCGGGCAACAAAAAGTTGCGTATTTTCAAACGTTGCTCGGGTTTGTGATCATCAACCCGCATTTGGCAAGCGTGGTGATTATGCCAGTACACCCATCATTGCTGTGGTAACTTGAATAATGTTACTTTACTTATTTTTTTGTGTTTTTGTTGTTATGTCAAATAAATATTTCTTTCTTTCTTTCAAATAATAAATAATGGTATTTTGTTAGTAATAGCAACCCTGACAACTTTCTAGTATCTAACTGTATGGATAGACGGCAGATCAGACGCAGATCTTTGGAATTGGAGCGATTGTTACTAAAACTTAAGTAGGACAGACCTTTACTTATGAATGGCATCAAGTAAGTAAACTAAATAAGTCAATAGTCGTCAAGTAAGTAAACTAAATAAGTCAATAGTCGTCAAGTAAGTAAACTAGATAAGTCAATAGTCGTCAAGTAAGTAAACTAGATAAGTCAATAGTCGTCAAGTAAGTAAACTAGATAAGTCAATAGTCGTCAAGTAAGTAAACTAAATAAGTCAATAGTCGTCAAGTAAGTAAACTAAATAAGTCAATAGTCGTCAAGTAAGTAAACTAGATAAGTCAATAGCAAAGACAAGATGCTCTATTATACAGAACTAACTAGCACAGGGCTTCCCAAACTATGGGTCTTAACTCTTAACCCACCTAATAGTGGATACTATGGGTGACGACCTACTGGGTCACGAGCGAATATTGACGGAGCCTTGCCGGTAGAACAACTCAAGGTAAAACAAAAAAAAACATGTTTTTTACTCTCTTCTTCCTAGTATTTTAATAGAAAGAAAGAAAGAAAGAAAGAAAGAAACGTTTAATTGGCCACAAGCACATTACAGTAGGCATAGACGGAATTACAGCTAGACAATAGAGCATAAGAGACAAAACAATATATAAAAAACAAATTGACAAGAGAATATGGCCAATAGGTACTTCAATGGCAAAGATTGTATTATTCAGGTGATAGATACATAAAAAGCAATTTGTGAATACAAGTATCTATGTTAAATACACATACCATCAAACTGAAAAATTTAAAGAAATCCGTCTGAATCAATCTCAATATTAGTATTTTTTATTGTAAAATATAATGTAGAGTTTCATTTCTAATCCAAATTGAATTCCAATTGAAGTTAAAAGAGGTTGTAGCTACCATTTTTGTCAAAACATTTGTTTTGAGACAAATAATGTGTACTTAACTATGCTTACATATGTTTCCAAATCTCGCATTTAAGTAAAACAAACGTGAAATTACACGAACAACGCAATCACAGAACGTCCCTCATTAGATTAGAGGACAACATCACAACAAAAGTGTCGCGACACTCCTGTAGAGTGGGTACAGTCAATAGAATAAATAAATAAATATTTTTTAGATAGGTGTGGCATACCACAGCATACTGGGCCACACAGAGCCATCTAGTCTAGTAGCTTACTACGACGTAGCTTGTCGTATGGGGTACTAGACAACCGAAAATATTTTTCGCAACATATTACAGTTTTTACGGTCCTAAGCCTGTTATGAATGAAAGTGTGCATCGCGTAAAAGAAGTGTTGCGCGTCGCCGTATCAAAAAATTTTGGCTAACATTTTCTAGGTGCTACCTACCAACAGAAAAAATACTTCTTTGTTTTTGTCTCTTAAATTGTTGCATTAAAATTAGAAAGGTAATTAAAACTTCACCTGTATATCATTTTAAAATGAATACTGATTCTGCGCTGCTTCTTCTCGGCACTAGCCCACATTTTTCTCGAAGCAGAGGTGGGTTTAAATAAATATTGGGACGTTTAAAAGCGCCTCCAGTGGCCTATTTGCAGAAATAAAACAAATTTTGCTGACTGTACCGCCAGCTTTTGGCACGGACGCGCGGTTCAGTCTACTTCATGAAGTTCAAGTCAGAATGAAGCACTGTTGTAAAAAATCGTTGAAAACATAACGGGAGCATTAACTCTTTACGGTTTTACTTATAAGAAAAGAATAAATCTGGATTCATAGTTTCATACCAAAATGTCAACACTGAGCAAGTAATTACTACGTTTTAATGACACTTCGAAATATCCACGATTATATCGTAGCCAATGTCATGTATCTTAAGGGTCCTTCGAGTTGCATAAATAAAAGAGTCATAATTTAAGCTGCATAACGTATTTTGGCCTAATTTTATACGGAATAAATCATTTGGGAAACTTTGCCATAACGCCTTTTTACTATAATGATGAACTACGTTTTGATTAAACAAGTTGTGATACCATTACCGCACCCGTGACATACCTACTTTATTGGAAATTCCAACCTTACTTACATGATATAAAGTTGAAGGCTACTTAGTTGAAAGAGCACCCAAATTTTCCCCTGTAACGATTGCGCATCGACTCAAAACTAGTGGATTATTTTTCACGCTATTTTTAGTTCAATTTTTTAAAGGAGATATCCCAAATTGTATGGAGGCCAGGCCCAGAACCTGTACACCCCACCAAAAGATAGACTAATACACCTACAAGGTTTTGTTATTATCCAATTATTTTAAAATGGCTTCTTTAAGTGGTTCAAATAAAGAGATAAGTAAGAAAATAGCAATACAAAACAACAAAACCATCATGGCGGAAGATGACATTTTGATAACATCTGTCAGTTTTGGCAGTTTCAAAATCGCGCATCTAGGAGTCGAGTGCCTTCGCTTGCTTGTAGTAATAATAAATATTATGAAAGTTTTGTGTCGATCAATACTAAATTCAGAAAACGAAAAAGAGGTCGTTATAAAGAACTCAAAATACATAAACGCGACAAGCAGAACAAAACCTTGGAGTGAATGATTATGCCAAAGTGACAAGGGATATTTGACAGCTTCTGACATTTAAAGCTTTTTTAGATTGACGCCATCTTGGAATGCCTAATTGAGTTTGATAAATTATTCGATCTTATTTATTTTTGACCCCTAAATTATACGTGAAATAAATTTTTATGTATTTTTCCCAGAAACAGTAATTTTTTCTAGATTTTTGAAAATGGTGTACTATGTCTGGGCCTATTATGGGACATCTCCTTTCTATTGATAAACCCCATTAAAGAGACAAATTTTCAGAACAAAAACTAATATAAATTCAGTTAACTAAATTAGGTAGATATTTATTCCTAATACACACTTCAACCCAACTCTAACGGGAGTTGGGTTGAAGTTAACACTATTCAAGGAATGATTTTAAAATAAAGCCATTAAAAAAAATAAACAAATGAAGTAGCTGATTCCCACATGCATGAAGGTTGTCGCGGACGTCAGTTATATAATCATAACTAGGCACCAGGAAACCTTAATTTCCCTCAGACGCGGATTTTTAAAGAACCTTCATTTGTTCCGCAAAAAAACCTCTTTTGAGACACTCGAGTGGAGGAGCGACAACAAAAACGCAGTGACATAAACATAAATATGCAAAGAAATACATTAGCTACATGTCAAGAGCGCTGAATAGTTCGTACACACCACTCAGATAGTCTAGCCTGCTCTCGGTCTTGGCGCAAGGCAAGAGCTGCTAGCGGAAACCTAATTTGTCTTTTTGATTTTATTTATCAACTAGCTCCGACGTCACTTATGTTCTTATGTTCAAAGATATAACCTGTTCCGTCGTTTGCGTTTACAGTTTTACGTTTCTAGAGCAATTGGTACTTTGGCACTGTTGCAAATGCCATGCTCACGTTCTTCCGTAACAGTGCCAAAATATCGGAAACTCATAAAAACTAAGGTACATGGTATAAACCCCGTATCGATTATTTAAAAAGCTTTTCCTAATTGTGCAATCTTAGCAACACATATACTACATCTTTAGTTTTGGCATATCGGAGATAGAAAACAACTTCTGTCTTTGTTTCTCTAAACGGAAAAATCAGAGATAGAAACTGTTTCCTATCTCCGAAATGTCAAAACTGGCGATAGATAGATTATTGGGACCGGCCGTTAGAGATTAAATTACTGCAACTCAGACTCACGGTAATTGCTTGTCCTACTACCCAACACTACACTACTATTCGAATCGGAGCGCAATTTGCATAGAAAGTGTTACAAAACACATAATGAACGTCGCGTACTACGGACTACACGTGGTAACTACGACGTAGCCTTAAGATTTCGTAGCAAGATTTCGTCAATCAATATAGTTAGCTCTACGATATGATGAGTGTATTCGATTTTTCCAAACGACACGATATTTATAACATAAAGTGCTAGTCATGCGATAAATAACCTGTCAAAATTAATTTTGTCGCTGTTTGACAATTTGATGTTGTCCACATTTTATCTTCATCATCAGACAATTCATTTACTTGCATAAAGTTGGTAAACCCGTTGGAAGCCGGGACAATCAGCTATTCTATACTAATAATAGTTGTAGCGCCCCGTTAGTCTAGTGTAGTCTAGTTTAAATACCGGGCCATGATCTCGGGGTCCCAGGTTAGATTCCCGGGTCGGGCAACAAACAAAAAAAGTTTCGAATTTTCGAACGTTGCTCGGGTTTGTGATCACCAACCCGCATTTGGCAATCGTAGTGATTAAACCAGTACCCATCATTGCTGTGGTAACTTGAATTCAATGATGGAGGCCTTTTCCCTGCAGTGGGATGATTATAGGCTGTTACTAATAGTTGTAGCGTGGTTTGAGGCTAGGCGTAAGGTGACTCCGCTTGTCGCTTGTCGCTCGCGCCTACCGCCGCAGCGCTATGTAGCGACACGTCCGTCTAGCGCGCCGCCTGAGTGAGCCTCAAACACTCCGACGCGTTGCGAGTGTGTTTTTACGTATTTTTCTCCTACGTTCCGCCGTGCTTTTCCATATGACCGTCTGATTTTCAGTACAGGATAAAAATTATAGTTTAAAAAACTAAAAAACCACGCTTTTAAAACAGATTGAACTAAAAATTAAAAATAAAACTGTAGTAATCAATTGAAAAATTCATATTATTGTACAAAAAGCGTGGGGGGCTTGTTATGATATCCACAGATATAGTAAATTATTAATAAAATATTTACAACAATCTAAATCAAGCCCCCCACGCTTTTTGTACAATAATATGAATTTTTCAATTGATTACTACAGTTTTATTTTTAATTTTTTAGTTCAATCTGTTTTAAAAGCGTGGTTTTTTAGTTTTTTAAACTATAATTTATTTTTTACTTTTTAGTTTAGTTTATAAGATTTGATTCCTTCTTTACCGACTGTAAGTCCAAACCTATGCAGGAAACATAATTGATACAGATCGCGCGCTAGCTCTATCTCTTTTACTCCCTCTTACAGAGGAAAACTGGGAAAACTGTTATTAAATTATTGCATTGTCATCGGTCCTTGATACGTGTGCAAAGTTTCAAATTAATCAAACTTCTGGAAATCGGTCAAATTTATGCTCAAAGATTCCATTACATACATAGATACATAGATAGATACTCGTACAACCCAAGCTAATAAAAGCGTGATAATAAAGAGAGATATTTTATCCTGTTTGTACTTCGTATTTGAAATGTTATACATATGAACGCTAACTGTTGCCCACGACTTTGAACGCGTAGAATTTTACATTCGAAACTGTCCCGGCACCGTACGAAACAAGAAGACGAACGAATACGATGAAGAAGTGAGTGAAGATGTATGTTTCTTATTTCATTCAACTAAAATCTATTCTATTTCTGCTATTTATCGTGAAATTTGTGTTGACTGACGCCATTATTTGAAAACGCAACGCCCCGTTGGTCTAGTGGTTAGTCTAGATCTTAGGGTCCTAGGTATTACAATTATGGATTTTGAAAATTATTTTGCTAATGATTTCCGCTTGTTAACACCGGCCTATGTACCTTCACCACACTACCCGCACTAACATTGATTGAGCAAGCACTATTTCATGCCGGAAACCCTCCCTCAAAAATGCGCTTACTTACTGCATGCATACATGCAGGGAGGGCGGGCAGTTTTCCTGCATGAAATAGTGCTTGCTTAATTAGTGTTAGTGCGGGTAGCGTGGTGAAGGTACCTAGGCCGGTGTTAGCGGAAATCATTAGCAAAATAATTTTCAAAATCCTTAATTATTTATGGATTTCCGCAGAGTAACGCCTGAGTCTATTATTTTACCTAGATACTAGCTGTTTCCCGCGACGTCGTCCGCGTCAATTTCTGTTAATAAGAATTCGATTATTTTTGCAACATTTTTCACTGATGCTTCGCTCCTATTGGTCGCAGCGTAATGTTATATTGCCTAAAGCCTTCCTCGATAAATAGACCATCCAACACATAAAGAATTTTAATTCGGATCAGTACTTCCTGAGATTAGCGCGTTCAAACAAAGAAACAAACTCTTCAGCTTTATAATAATAGTATATAGATTTTATTTTTTTGGGTTTTTAATCACCAACCCGCATTTAGTAGCGTCGTTATTATGTCTATACCCATCATAGCTAGTAACTTGAATTTAATAATGTAGGTTTTGGCCTGCAGAGGGATGTTTATAAGCCGTTACCATTGGAAAAGCACCACATCTGCAATTAGACCCGCCATGGCGTCCCGTAGGGTCGTTACACCGCAAGAGAGGACTGTTGTCGGTCGCTGTTCAAACATCCTCCACGCATCTTGCTTGGGGCAGCCCTGATGATACATCGTTAAGGATCATAATGAGCCTGT
The DNA here is from genome assembly GCA_949315895.1 of Anania crocealis. Taxonomy (NCBI): domain Eukaryota; kingdom Metazoa; phylum Arthropoda; class Insecta; order Lepidoptera; family Crambidae; genus Anania; species Anania crocealis. The sequence goes on along the minus strand of OX438873.1, from coordinate 8,182,824 downwards.
TGGTAGAAGCTAGGTCCTTCGCCTTGCCATCAGGAAATCATGGGTCCAAAGCACAATGACATATCGTTTAAGGATCTTTTGACGACCATTTGGATCAGCGGTAGTAAACGCTGCTTCTGAGCCATGGGTCGCGGGTTCGATCCCCGCACAGTATAAATATTTGTGTGCATGAACATGTCTGTTTGTACTGGTCTGGGTGTTTTCTATGTATAATAAGTTTGTATTAACAAAAAAAAAGTATATAAGTAAGTTTATCGGTTGTCTAGTACCCCATACGACAGGGTACTTAAAAGTAAAGTAAAGTAACAGCCTATAATCATCCCACTGCAGGGAAAAGGCCTCCATCATTGAACTCAAGTTATCACTGCAATGATGGGAACTGGCATAATCACCACGCTTGCCAAATGCGGGTTGGTGATCACAAACCCGAGCAACGTTCGAAAATTCGAAAATTTTTGTTGCCCGACCCGGGGATCGAACCTGGGACCCCGAGATCTTGGCCCGGTATTTAAACCACTGGACCAACGGGGCGTTCTAATAGTAGCTTAATTTGGGACTAGATGGCTCTGTGTGGCCCAGTGAGGCATGTCTTAAAAAATATTTATTTATTTATAATATATTTATTTATTTATCTAATTGTAAATTTAGGCGATTTACTAATATTTTTCTGGCTTTGATTCCTACCTCTGGCAGGCCTGCCATTTTATGTTTAAGGGGATTACTAGAGATATGGCCACCCCCAATTGATTAAATTTTATTACTTTTAAACAAAATAAATACTCAAATAATAAATAATAAATAAAATAAATGTGGACAACATCACATACATTGTTCTGATCCCAATTTCAATAACTATTGAAAGCATTCGTATTTTGGAAACCAGAAACAACGAAGGTACCACAAACACCCAGACCCGAGAAAATGTAGAAAAACACTTTTTTTTTTCTACATTGACCCGTCCGGGAATCGAACCCGGGGCCTCGGAGCATGCGACACCTTGAAAACCGGTCTGTACGCCACTCCGCCACGGAGGTCGTCAAAAAAAACTAGAACAGTATCTTTTTAGCAAATTATTTGTAGTGTTTCTTGTTAAGGAATTAATTCTTTTTTAATTTACACAAGGAATGTATTTAAGTACATAATGTTAATTGCTTACTTAATAAGCTGTTTCATATTAACCGATTGCTAAATATTTATCTTAGTTGGGGGTACCAACTGATCATTTGTAGGTATCTCAATGGTTACAACAGACGCCCGGAAAACGGAAGGTTTTGAGATCGAGTCCCACCTCAGGCTGTAGAAATTTGTATTTAAGATGTTGTAATTTTGACTTAAATCTGTTGAACATCATCATCATCAGCCTATCACAGTCCGCTGCTGGACATAGGCCTCTCCGGTTGCACGCCACTTAGATCGATCCTCGGCTTCTCGCATCCAGCTCCTGCCAGCCATCTTGCGGAAATCATCACTCCACCTGGCCTGAGGGAGTCCTACACTACGTTTGCCATTACTAATCTGTTGAACAGTTGAACAATTCTTCGACTGTATATCACATTATCAGCCCACATAATCCCACTGCTGGACATAGGCCTGTTTGAAACGATGCTTACTATAACAATCACTATTGGTGGGCGGGTTGGTGATCCCACTTTGGACAATTGCGGGGACAAGACGCTGCTTTCTTCATCATACAGTCCTAAAGTCGTGTCTTACGACACCCATAGAACTGGAAGGGTGGTGCTATTCTATTTCAGAAACCACCACACGGCAAACAAGAAACGTAGATCTCAGTAATTAAGGACTAGACGCATCTGGCTTAGTGTAAGCTTTGTCTGAACTAGCGCTAGACGGAGAGACAACACGGATGTAGAGATGTAAAATGTGGCCTATTATGCAAATAAGCATTAACAATCATCACCATTTGCACATATTAGTCCGCTGGTGGATACAGGACTCTTCAAAAAGTTTTTTTTGAAGAGTCCTGTGGATGGATGCCTACCAGAGGATGGTCATAATAATATTATGACCATCCTCTGGTAGGCGGGCGGGGGATAACAATTTAGCCAATACTGAAGAGGAGACGCTGCTTCTTCTTCTGGAAGTACTTTTTATTTACCTTTTAAGATACCCATTTGAAGAATATGGTTGTCAATACATAACACAAACACATAACCGCTATAGTTAACAATATGTTAATTAATTGAACAATATTTACCATGACTGAAACAAAAAAGTATGAGGTTTAATTAAGCTTTATAAAGCAAAAAGCAAATTTTCTTGATCCACTAATTAACTAAATTTTACTTTATCTAAGAGGTTTTGAAGCAAAAACTCAAATCAGTAGCAGAAATATACTATGACTAGTCAAAGTAATTTTAATGAAAAAGGGCTATTGCCTATAACACTATTCATTAATAGTGTAATAGGCAATTTATTATTTAAATGATAGAAATTTATGGCAATAAATGGTCCAAGCTCGTACTTGTTTAAACCTTTTGTAAACATTTATTTAAAAAGAGGCTGACAATAGTGACCGAGTTTCTTGCGTTGCTTCTTCTCGGGACTCAGACTTGTCCCGAAGCAGTGGTAGGTTTAAATATTGGAACCTGTAAAAGCGCCTCCAGGGGCTTATTTGCAGAAATAAAACTGATTTCACTGCTACCCTTTTTAAAGGTAGCAACTATTAAGTATAAGAGTAGTATTTCCATTTACTCCACATCTATGTCCGACGCCGTCTACTAAAGACAAGTAAGCAACCTTTAGTTTCTGCCATTGTGTACGCAGCCTTTGTCAATTCCCATTTTTGTCTGCGTAGTTTCCTCGCCAGGACTTGTAAATACCCCTCCATTGGAGCTTGAAACGACTGGCTGGAGCTTGAAGCAACAAAAGCTTCTTATCTGTAGGCAAAAAACCTGTGGAAAACTGGAAAATAAATGCCTTGAAACAAAACTTGTTGGTACTGTTTTGTAGAACAGGAGTTTGTTTGTATATTGTTATATCATGTGTGATTAAGGTAGTACAGTGTTATTTCAGTTCAACCGAAAATAGCCAATAAAAAGAGTATGACATTTTATTGATATAACCTGATGGAGACATGAATTTTGAACAATTGATTAAAAGTAAAAACTGCTTATTTTTATTAAAATAGTTATTGTTCAAACCTTTCCCTTACTTTACATTAATTCTAATGCATGTAATTTTGTTTAGAATGAACTATACTACGCCTTGAACATAAAAGGATTCCAGGTTCGATTTTCAGTTCGATTAATTTAGGAAACGATTTTCCTGAGTAAGTTGACGTGTTGTTGATCAGTTTAACATGTTGATGTCCAACCCCAATGGCTCTACTTTCTATTGATTCTATTGACACTATTTTTACTGATAACATAATATCCTCATGGCAAGTATGAAATATTGCTCGCACTTTATTCGAAAATCAATGTTCAAATGCGCGAATATAGGTATTGAATATTCGTTTAATGTGAGAAATCAAACATTAGTACAGTCGCCGTCAGATATATTGGAGCAGACAAAGTGACCAAATACTTCTGAACAGTTGAAAATGTCAATAAGTTCCATACACTACAAGTTACCATTAATATCTGAACATTCATTACTTCATTAATGTCTGAGCAGACGCAAGTCAATAACTTCTATACACAAAACTAACCAATGATATCTGAACACTCATAACGTCAAGTATATTTAAAAAAAATAGTATACAAAATAGTATTTATAGTAAAGTTGGAAGCACTCCTTCTGCAATTTTTCTCAATTAAGACCATCTGCGTAGATACACTTGACGTTATAAGTGTTCAGATGTTTATTGGTTAGTTGTGTGTATAGAAGTTATTGACTAGCATCTGCTCAGACATTAATGAAGTAAAGAATGTTCAGATATTAATGGTAACTTGTAGTGTATGGAACTTATTGACATTTTCAACTGGTCAGAAGTATTTGCTCACTTTGTCTGCTCCAATATATCTGACGGCGACTGTACATTAGGTACTGCCTACATGTAACATACGTGTCCTGCCTAATCCCATACAAGACTTACACCCGTATTTATAAACAAGTAAAAGTAATTACTTGACTGAAAGTAATTACTTAGGTGACAATTTCTAGTCCTTAATCTAGTAATTATTGGAAGTTACATCTATGAAAAGTTATCATTCTCAGCCAAACAATACGTCTATTAATGCTGACTCATTTCCTTTACAAAAGCACTAGGTAGGAACATCTTAAGTTATGACTTTCTTAAGCAATAAGTAATTACTTCTTTATAAATACGGGGGTGAGTCTACCCGTCATCTTAAATGTGAAATATGAAAATTATTTTGCTAATAACCTACACCACACTACCCGCACTGAGCCACCGACACAGAGTGAGCAAGCACTACATGCAAGAAAACCGCCCGCCGGCCTTCAAAAAGCCTGCAGTACCGATAATGAAAAACCTCGACGCGTTTTACCACTCCACGTGGCATCCTCAGGAGATGTCGCCTTTTCAGCATATTTAGTCATGGATTTTCGCAAAGTAACGCCTAAGTCTGAAGGGGCTGGCGGAAGCCATGCCTACTATCAAGACTAGACCGGGTACCTCCTGGCAACTGGTACCGCGTCGAGCAGGGGGAAGCAGTCGCACACCGCGCGCTGACCCCAGCTCCGCGAAGACACCAGGAGAAGCCCCATCAAATACCAGGAAACGCAGTCGCCGATCCAGGCGCGCGAGACCTACAGACCTACAGCCAGGGTGTAGCGAACCTGTTATAACGGCCCACGCACCCCTCGCTCTAGAACCGACCACTGCAGCTGGTGATGTCCGCATACAACACCAAACGAAGGCAGATATAGCCCGACCATCGACATCCCAGCACAGTAAACAGACCGCAGACGTGACAACAGAGGCGCAGGCAAAGCCAACCTGCAATGCCGCAGCCCAGCTTGCACGGAGCAGAACAACGGACGCGGGTCCTGCCTTCAGCAGGCACTCACCCAGAGGTAAACGTGGTCTCGGTGACGTGACGCATCACCATAAACCCTCGAGCGGTGTCCCTCAGCAGCCGGCAACGGCCAAGAGGGTGCGCCCAGACGACACCTTATCGCCGAGGGTAGACGTGAAGCGAACGAAACGGGACCCCACACACAGGCGAGCACCGATCAGCTACGCGGATACGACACAGTCGCAGCTGCTGATAGCAATTACAACGGTGCCACCAGCAGACCTTACCGCAGAGCATGGCCAGCAGCTCATGAATTCTATCGATGATAGAATCATAGAGGCAGCCCTTGCTATGGGGTCAGACGATGAACCAGCCTACGCACCGGCATTCAGAGGCAAGCCCATTCCAGCGGAGGGCGTGCTCAAAATGTGGTGTGAAGATGAGAAATCTTTAGATTGGCTGAAAAGAACGGTGACTGGCATGCAGTCACCAATACCAGACACAAAACTCGCCATAATCAAGCAGTCGGAGATCCAAAAACGGATCCGCGCGGCGTTGTACCTGCCGAAGACTGTTGGCGAGAATACCGAGAAGATCCACCGTCTCCTGAGCGTGCAAAACCCGTGGACGGCTGTCAAGTCTTGGCAACTGTACGGGGCTACCCTACAGGAGAAGGGGATCTTCTTAACTTTGGGCATCCCAGAGGTGCAGATCCCCAAACTGATGGAGCGGCAGAGGAGACTAGCGTTCCTCACAGGGAGTGTGTACGTTAAGTTTCACACTCCTGCGGGGCTCAGCGACACTCCTTACACCGAGACATCAACTAACACCAACCAAACCAAACCCCAAGAGACTACACCTGAGGTCAGCGCAAGCACTTCGCGTCAGTCCTCAACAATACAGACGTCCACTGGAGCAGAGGCAGAAAAACGGCCTAGCATAGTGGACCTCAGCGGCACCGAACAATCTGACGAGGAGGGGTGTGAAGACGACGATGTTGTCCTCAGCTCCTGTTCGTCAGATTGACGTCATACAAACCAACCTCCAGCATAAACAGATCGCAACGGCTACCCTACGCAGACTGCTGGAGGTTAAACCCAGGACCATAGCGCTAATCCAGGAGCCGTGGATTAGAAAAGACAAAATATGTGGTCTTAACAACAAAATGGGTAAGATAATGCTAGATACCTCAGTGCAACAACCGAGGACCTGTATATATGTTCCCAACTCTATACCAGCTTTGCTACTCAACCAATTATGTTCCAGAGACATCACCGCGGTTAAAATTGCAACATCACCAGACTCAGATCGACCACCTCTGGTACTTGCATCAGTCTACATGCCCGGCGACGGGGAGATCCCGTCGAGAGAGGTGGCCGAGCTAGTGGACTTCTGTGAGGACAAAGGCTGGGACCTGGTGATCTCAGCTGATGCCAACGCACACCACGAACTATGGGGTTGTGAGACTCCAAATAAAAGAGGTGAGCACCTATCAAACTACATCTTTTCTACTAACCTAAACTTAATTAACAGAGGCAACGAGCCTACCTTTGTTAGTTCTAGATATCAAACCATTGTTGACATCACGTTGGCTTCTGAAGGGGCGGCTGCCATTATTAACAACTGGCATGTATCGCCAGAACCATCGTTTGCGGATCATAGGAGGATCTGCTACACTATAGCAGTGCTTGAGAAGGACCCACAGCCCAGGCGTAACCCCCGTAAGACGGACGTAGCCAGGTACCAAGAACTTCTCGAACACAAGGTACAAGTATCTAGTTTTAAGGATATGACGTACAGCACTGACAACATAGAAACAAACACTAACACCCTAACATCATGCATTAAACAAAGCTTCGAAGAAGCATGCAAATTAACACTTCCACCAAAAGGAGACAGGAGTAAATGGTGGGGTACCGAGCTTGAGCGATTAAAGAAAAATCTCAATAAACTTTTTAACCGGGCTAAAAACACCAGAACACCGGTAGATTGGGAGAAATATAAAATAGCCCAATACCATTACAAAAAACGCATAAGAGCTCGAAAAGGAGAGGCATGGAGACGTTTTTGTGAGAGCATTAACACCACAAGCGAAACAGCCAGAGTAAAGAAACTGCTGTCCAGAGATGACAACAGGACTCTAGGATGTCTCAAAAATCAAAACAACTCATACACAACCTCTGATAAGGAGATAAGCCAAGTACTTATAGAGACCCACTTCCCAGGTTGTAAGATCACGGAAGAGGGTACTCAATGGGAAGAAACAACCTACAGGAGTCCAACCAGTATAGACTGGAGGGTAGCTAACTCTGTAATAACAACAGAGAATACTTTATGGGCTATTGACAGTTTTCTCCCATTCAAATCCCCTGGACTTGACGAAATATTCCCGGCATTGCTACAATGGGGTAAGCACACCATAGTACAACATCTGAGTCAGATATTCAAAGCATGTCTGGCGCATAACTACATGCCTCGCCAATGGAGAGAAGTGAAAGTCATATTCCTTCCCAAACCGGGAAAAACAGACTACACTCAGGCTAAGTCGTATAGACCTATAAGCCTTGCCTCCTTTCTGCTTAAAACTTTGGAAAGATTAACCGACAGGCATCTACGAGATGGTGTCCTAAAGCGAAAGCCGCTCAGTCAACATCAACACGCATACATAACAGGTAAATCTACCGAAACAGCTCTACACTCTGTAGTAGGTACGATAGACGCGGCCCTGTCGGATAAACTCATGGTCATGAGTGCCTTCATTGATATAGAAGGAGCTTTCGACAATACAAATTTTACTAGCATAGAAAAATCGCTCAAAAAATTTGGGGTGGAACCAACCATCAGTGGCTGGATTGAGAAACTCCTCAAACAAAGAGCAATACAATTTACAGTAAACTCAACCACGAGAGGAATAGTGGCACGAGGATGCCCACAAGGGGGAGTACTCTCACCACTACTCTGGAATATGGTGGTGGACGACCTTATCACACAACTGAATAAGAGCTGTCATTTTACTGTAGGATACGCAGATGACATAACTATATTAATCAAAGGCAACTCTGAGAATATAGTAAGTAACAGGATGAAATCAGCGCTCATGATACTGCAAAAATGGTGCATTGAGCACGAACTGAAAGTTAATCCGAAAAAAACCGAGTTAGTACTCTTTACAAGGAAAAAGAAACTAATTGAGTTTAACCTCCCAAAACTATTTGGCATAGAACTTTCCCTTTCGGCTGAAGTCAAATACCTAGGGCTAACACTAGACAATAAGCTGAACTGGAATAAACACGTAGAAGGAAAAATAAACAAAGCAAGAGTAGCGTTTTGGCAGTGTAAAAGAATGGTGGGTAAAAGGTGGGGGTTAAAACCATCATACACACTATGGATTTACACTGCCATAATTCGCCCAATGATCACATATGGTGCCTTGGTATGGTGGCCCAGGACTAAACTAAGCACCACTAAAAAAGAACTGCAAAGCCTCCAAAGGATTGCATGCACAGCAACAACAGGATGCATGAAAACTACTCCAACAGCTGCAATGGAGGTAATGTTAAACATCAGACCACTAGATCTCTTTGTGCAACAAGAAGCAACTCTAGCAGCCATAAGACTTAAAAAAGCAGGACACTGGAAACAAGACAACAGAGTCGCTCACACGCGCATCATGGAGGAGGTCAAAAAAGACCTTCCCATGATAGAGGCAATATGTGACACAATTCCAAAAACATATGTATTTACTAAAAACTACTCAATACAACTCCAGGAGGAAAAAACAGATAGCTCTGGTATTCACGAGATAAGAATATATACAGATGGATCTAAGACCAAATCAGGGACTGGTGCCGGAGTGTTCTCTCAGGATCTGAATATAAATATAGTAACCACCCTAGGTAACCTCAACAACATCTTCCAAGCAGAATGTGTGGGGATATCCAGAGCAGCATCTGCGGCAACAGCGAGAAACGTGCGAGATTTATCGATACGTATAGTATCAGACAGCGCCTCAGTTTTACAAGCTCTAAACAGGAACCACTTCAATAGTGGACTTCTTTTAGAATGCCACAAGGAGCTTGAAAAATTGGCAAAACACAATAAAGTAACCGTACAATGGATACGCAGCCACAGTGGATCATTAGGAAACGACGCGGCAGACATACTAGCAAACAGGGGATCCGCAACGAAATTGATAGGACCGGAACCTATTGTTCCAATACCGTTCAATCAGGTCAAGACTTGGATACGAGATAGGACAGAACAACTTCACGATAAGCAGTGGGAGGAGCTTAAGGATTGCAGGCAAAGCAAACTAGTTCTAAAAACCACAAATAAAAACCTATCTCGCAAAATTCTGCACCAGGATAGAAAGAGCCTGAGTATTATTACAGGTATTATAACCGGTCACTGTGCTCTCAATAAACACCTCTTCAATATAGGCGTAACAGATAGTCCTCTCTGTAGAGGATGTCTGATTGAGGAGGAAACACCAGAGCATGTGATAGCACAGTGTAACAGCGTAAGTACACAACGGACAGAATTCCTTAAGGAATCTCGGTCCATACAAGAGGCACTCAAAAATATACGAGGCCTAGTGAATTTCTGGACTGACCTGAAATGGTATGAATAAAACTAATAAATTTTAGTCACGTACAAAGGCCCAACTCAAGAGGCTAAGTGCGGAAAATTCAAGTCCAACTAACTAACTAACGCCTAAGTCTATTCATATTACCGTCATCTTACCTACAACTAGTGAATTTCGGATTTCATAGACAATTTTAACAACATTCGATGGATTTTTTCCTACGAAGTAACAACCATGCATAGACCATAGCCATGCCTACATCATATAAGTGACATCCCATTTTTATTTCATCCTAGGAACCAGCATACAATTATTTTCACTCGACATTACGCAAAACGGTCGTAAGTTTCAACTTCCGTAAAAAATATGATGTTACATTTTCATTGGCACACAAAAGCACTAGAGGCACGTGCCTACATAAAAAGAAAATTACCGTCCAGAGACGGTATTATATGTATATAGTAGTCAGGTCATAGAAAATTCAACGCCTTTACGCGTTTGTGCCAAGGTAAGAAGTAGCTGAATTGTAACAGCCAGTTCACGTGTAATGATATACTCATTAAAAAAACCACAGAGAAACGAATTAAGGGGGCCTACGTCTAGCAGCCGATGGACAATGGCTGCTGATTTGACTTGATTTAAAAGAAACGTATTTCGGCCACAATACAGGGTGTAAAAAAACTAAACGCAGATCCTGAAGCTACGCAATCTGTAAAGCAAACCAAGTCATGTTACAAAATATTATAGCTAGGAAATGATTTTTATTTTTGGGACTCAAAATATATTAAAATACATAACGCGCAATGTATAGTAGCCGTAGCGTGGACCGCTGCGCTGGAGATGGCTACTAAGTTCAAAATTCGTCCGCGCTGAGCCGTACATTGCGTATTGTAATTAAAAAAGCGTTATTATGAACGAAATTATTAAAAAAAACACTATGTTTGTAAGAAAAAAAGTTTTTAAACATTGGCAACAGTTTTTGTAATAAAATGGAAAATAAAATTGTGACTTTGACCCTCAATATCTCCGTAACCAGCTGTTTCCCAGGTATGGTCCTGAAGAAAAAAATTATCCTAGTGATGGGGACAATACGTGGTTTCCGGATCTGCATTTTTTTTTACACCCGTTAGGGTGTACAGGATGTACACCCTTTGAGCCCAGAAGCATCGATCTTACTAATAAGTTGGGATGGTGAAAGAGGATATTCTCAATCACAGCAGAACAACAAAACAGATATGGATGAAATATATCACAAGGATAAATTATAGACTGACAATTATAGTGCCTATAATGAAGATGATTTCTGCTGAGAATGGCTTAGAGTGGCGTACACACTGTTTTCTTGGTTTCGGCAGATACAAATACTTACCTGTGTTCGATTGTGTTTGGCGTACACACCGGTTTTTTTGGTTTCGGCAGATATAAATTCGATTGTTTTTGTCTACATAGACCCGCTATGTAGACAAAAACATTTAAAATATGTAAAAAAACTGATGTACATTTTACAACCAGGTAGGTGTAGAAGTGCGATGGTCCGCATACTAAGCGAAGGTTCTCGATCTGCTAGATGTCTGATCGAGCTAATTTGGGAAACGTATTTTCTAAATGTGCTTGGATTTGGAAGTCGCGGTTGGTTGTTATATGGTTGTTCACAGTCGTGCTTCGGAAGTTGGAAGCACGTTAAGTCGCTGTTCCCGTTTTAAGTCACAGGATGGAATTCGTAAAACGAATGATGTCAGAGGTCTGTACTCCATAATAGGTGGCTGTAAAAACTCTAAGACAGGACGGCTTGAGAAATTATAAGACAAGAAGGAGAAAAAAAAAGTAAAATTGTAACGGCCTATAATGAACCCACTGCAGGGCAAAGGCCACCATTACGCAATCAACCACAGCAATGCTGGTCACAGGCATAATCACCACGCTTGCCAAAATCAGATTGGTAATCACAAAACCGAGCAATGTTTGAAAATTCAAAACCCTTGTTGACTGACCCGGGGATCGAAGCCAGGACCAGATCTTGTTCAGGGACTAAGCCACTATACCAGCGAGGCATTAGGGGAAGAAGTGAAGGCTAAATTAAAATGTGAATTTACCGGAACTACTTTAGATTAAGTTTTTAGACTTAGTTGGCTTTCCTTTTTTAGCTTTGACAGGTGTAAAGAATATTTCATTCGGTCTAAATGTGACGGTGGAAAGGTGCTTTAAGGCAAAACTTTAGTCAAACGACTTTCGGTGGAAGTAGCTACACAAGAAATACGTATTGTGTATGGCATAAAAGAAAACAAAATTCATATGACACTAAAACTATACGTGGGTATACAAATTTGAATGTGTTTATCATTACTTGAAGTTGAAAAGAATTCATTAGAAAATATCAAATAGGAAAAAAAACGTCATAGTCGAAAAAGATATTTAAAAAATGTCCAATGTCCATTTTTAGGTCTTAAGAACGTTTTTGGGGTGGTGGGATCTACCTCCTAGTGGTCTACCCTGGGCAACGGCATCTTTGGTTTTCTAACCAATGATGACGACTAACAAATCCCTCTGCGGTGGTAGGCTTCGTAAGAGGCTGCCTGGATGCTACCACCTTCCTGCCGGAGTCCAGCGGCAAATAGTTTTTCTGTGTTCCGCTGGTGTGTGGGAGAACCAGTACCTCTGGGTAAGCTCGCTCGGTCGCTCCATCTTAGGCTTCTTCTTACCCGTATAGTTAAGTATGTAGTCAAGAGCAAGCCCATTCTTTATGAAAAAAAAAATTTTTTTTATATAAGTAAGGTAAATATAATACAGAACTTTTTGATTATTGTCGAGCCATAAGTGGGACAACAAAGTATTCAAGGAAATTGTATATTCAATTGACTTAAGCAATCTAATTGATTTGATGGACATTTTGCAACCTGGACAATTTTGCAACCACAGGACATTTTGCAACCTAGACCTTCTGCACCTAAAGGTTTCGACCTGGCATGTAAAAAGACATTTCATATCAGGTAATACTGAAACTTTTTGGATTACCTGTTTCATTTTTTTGCTGTTACGACCAGCGCAAAATTGTGTTAAGTAATACCCGAGTAATTATATGAATATTTTTTGTCTTACATACATTTAATAAATGTCATGTGTGGTGCCAGCACATTAAAACATTGCTCCGAACCTTCTCTTTCTATAGGTGTCGTAAGAGGCGACTACGGAGGCCTTACTCCGCAACGCAATGTCCGTATATTCGAATCCATCTGCCCCTATCACTCATACCGATGTCTTAAAGTATCTGAAAGAGACAGATATATCCGTAAATACGAGCTTCGTGTTGCAGAGTAAGGCATCTGGACTGCCAGAATGAGACGGGCAGCGGCGTTTTCTTTTCTTTCTTTGACAAACTGCGATCTCCAACCAGACAGCCAAGCGATTATAACAAAATAAAAATATTTTTTTTTAGTAAATAAATTTGCTTTCTTCTTTCTTCTTTCCAAAAAAAACACCTTTTGGAAAGGCCTGTGTCCAGCCGTGGACTGATGTAGTCTGGGAGATGACATCGCTGTCATCATGTTAAAAGAAAAAGAAATATTTAAAGAATTATCCTTCTACTCCAAACCGTTAAGGAGTTGTACCTTCCATCATCACCACATCAACATGAAATGATGAGTACCAGACGCAAATACTGAAAAAACTTAAGAAAGATATGCAAAAACGTAATACGTGCCTATAAAACTTGAGGGTTTCCCTCGTTTCCTCCCGGATCCCATCATCTGATCCTGACTTGGTTAACATGGGACCACACGGAAAGCACTAGCTTTCGAATAAAAAATAATCGTCAAAATCCGTGTAACCAGTCGAAAGTTCTGAGGTAACAAAAAAAAAATACAGTCGATATGAGAACATCTACCTTTTTTTGGAAGTCGGTTGTAAAAAACAACTTTTCGAAAGGCCTGTGTGGCCGTGGACTGATATAGTCTGGGAGATGACATAAATGTCCAGATAGGCTGGTTTCGTCTTGTAAATAACATTATCATTTATCCCTTAAACTAACAGACAGAGTCCTTTTCATTAGAATCTCACAAAATAAAACACTTTACACGCACCAAACTGCAAATGCCCATACTCAGAATAGCACAAGGAGATTTTATGAAGGTTTACAATGAGTTTTAATTCCGTACTAACTGAATAAGTAACGGCATTCTGTTTGAACGCTTTTTTCACACTTCAGCTTTGTTTCGTAGAGTTTAAGGGCGAGAATCGAATGAAAAAGGCGAACGGGGAGGACTTAATATAGCAAGGAAATAGGCGGGTATACTGCCACGTCTTCCGGTGTAGTGCGAGTATAGCATAATTGTGTCTTTGTTTTCAATTTACATATACAGTTAGGTGCGTTATATTAATTATAGAGCACCGTCTTAGACAAAGAGGTTTTAGGTATTTTATTTTCCTTGTAGCCTTTCTACTGTGTAAAACTTTTAGTAGTAAAATAACTTTTTGCGACGAAGTTCCTTTTTGCGCGTTGCGAAAGGGGGCTAGACGGAAAAAATTGCAACGAAACTTTTTGACCGAAACTTTTCGCTATAGTTGTAAGCCGTGCGGCGAGAGAGAGAGAGAGAGGGAGAGAGCAAGGGGAGGGAGAGGGAGAAGGAGACGGAGAGGGAGAGGGAGAGGGATAGGGTGAGGGAGAAGGGTAGGGGTAGAGAAAGAGAGAGAATTAAAAATAAATTAAAAATAAAATAAAATTTTATTACAATTCCTTCACTAATAAAAATGAACTTCGTTCCATGCGGTTGTCCCTTGACACCTCTCAAGTTTTTATTTAAAAAAAACGAGTGGAATGTTTGGATTAACTAACAATTTTGATGATTATGAATTTGATGGGTGCTGTTAACACCCCATTGGTCAAGTGGTTTTATGGCCAAAATTCCGGGGTCCCGGGTTTTATCTCCGGGTAGGGCAACAAAAGTTTCGAATTTTCGAACATTGCTCGGGTTTGTGATTACCAACCGCCATTTGGTGATTATGCCTGTGGGCCTTAATGATGGGTATCCATCATTGCTGTGGTAACTTGAATTGAATTAAGGGCCTTTGTCATGCAGTGGCATGATTAATAGGCTTTTCTGTACTTTACTTTTAACTAATAACAATATACTTTACGATCTTTTATGAAAGGATATTCTTTGGAATTTGCATTCTCCGACTTCAGTCGAAACTAGGTTCCATTCTTATTTAACGCATGCAAAGTTTGCACCAGATTTCGCCTGAAAGTTGGATATTAAATTAGTTTTAGCTTGGAATGGATTATGAACGTACGTATCATATAGCACGTGGCATAGTCATAAATCCTTTTTTGTATTGCACTGTAAGATTACAGAATCTCCTCCTTTCTTAAGTCAGTTAAGTTATAGAAAAACAGTATCCATAAGAAATAAGAAATAAGAAATATTTATTTGCCATTGAACAGGGTATACAGAAGATCGACAATAATAAAATATGATCACCTATCCAGCCATTAAAATTAGCATGCAAATCAACAAGTCAGGTTTAGCAGTTCAAAAAAAAATAAAAAATAAATAAATAGGCATTACATTACATTATCATTACATTCACATTTATAACATTACTGTTTGCTGATCCTCCTTGTTATTTAGGAATTCGTGAAGAGAGAAAAATGCACGCGAGACAAGCCACTTGTGTAACGTCTTTTTAAATTGATTAAAGGACAAGTTTTTCATTAGTTTAGGAATCTTATTATAAATTACTACACACATGCAAAAACAGTTATTTTTTATACGAGCACTTTTTGGAACAAAATCAAGGACTAGTCTATAGCAATTTCTCGTATTCCTTGGATACACGTCTTTCGCTTGTTTGAAGAGGTTTGGGTTCTGTTTAACAAACTTTGCGACTTCAAATATATAAAGACACGGTAACGGTAATATGTTTAGAGATTTGAACAGTGGTTTACATGATTCATCCGGTGCTATGCCACAGATTGCCCTTACACATTTCTTTTGAGCTATGAATGCCCTTTGCTTGTCCGTGCTGTTTCCCCAAATGATTAGTCCATAACGCAGTACCGACTCCACATAAGCAAAATAGGCTGTGAGAGCTGTAGCCTTTGTTGTCGATTTCTTTAATTTATATAGGACAAATGAAAATCTATTTATCTTATTCATCTCATTAAAAAAATCCCGTAGTAGTCTCACAAGATTGTACCTTAAATTTCACCCGGAATAGCTGTTAAGTCATCATTTATACAGATAGCAATCATAGCTTGCATTGACCTAATTCCATACATCCGGATAACCGGCTCTGTTCCCAATCCCGCTTGATTTGTTGCCCACAAAAAGCTAAATTACCCATTACATAAAATCTAGATAAACTGGGACGAGTATTACGATTAGGCCGAAATCTACTAGACAAATGAATGCAATGGGGACTACCGTTTCTTTGCTCACCAGTTGGCGCCACTGTAGACTGAGGTCCGGAGGTATAGTTGTCAAAGGCGATTGGCGCCGAAACAAAGTGTTATATCTCGAATCTAATTAAGGTTATATTGTTTATAAATAACTATCTTGATATCAACAAACTAACTTCTGAAATAGTTGCTCTTGAGGCCGCCTATTTTTGCGCTTTTTCTTAATTCCGCTTTTAAAGCGTTCACATTAATCGCCAAATAATCCATATTTGCGATATTTTACAAAGGAGATCACTTTACAGCAGGTAAATTAAAGAAATTATAATTTATGCAACAAATTCCGCTAAAACCAGTACAAAGTGAATGATATTGGACCTCACGCGACACTAGCGCCTCTAGTGGCAAATTCACTAGCGATAGCCCCCATTAGATCCAAATACACGGAGTATTTATTATTTTAGCAAAAAACATGATCGTTAATTCCACACGTACTGTGTCAGGGACAAAAGCATTTCGACAAATATAGCACCATCACTAGATTTTCAGTACATTAAATTGCAATTATGTATGTACCACTACGTAGCAACGCAGATTTTACAAGTAACTTACAGAAAACAATTGGTATTGTTTTTGTAATAAACGAGCGTCTTGCATGGGCGGGGTCGTTAAGATAACGAATCTCTTAGGAGTGAGTTGCCATAATATAATTACACGAAATGTAACGGGAAACATAGGGCGGTTTAGATGCATATTGTCGATCGTGTAAGCGGGAAAAAGTTGGTAGTTAAAAGGCTTTTTTGTAAATACTAGCATAAGCTCGCGACTTCGTACGTTTGAAATATGATACTCCACGGGAACCATATTATTTTCGGGAATAGTAGTTAAGTTTAAAGAGTGAGAAAACTAGAGGAGGTATCTAATTGAAATAAAAACCTTATGCTTAAATCTTCAGGTCTACTTGCAAAAAAAGTTAAGTAACCACCTATAATCATCCCACTGCATGGCAAAGGCCTCCATCATTGATTTACAGATACCACAACACCGATGGGTACAGGCATTATCACCACACTTACCTACCAAATGCGGCTTGGTACGGAGGAAGTTGCCATAAAAATAACAGGTTTTTTTAATGTATGACCACGCATAATTTATCAATAGGTGATTTGATGAGTTATAAATAGTAGCCCAATTTAAATTTGGAAAAAAAGGCTGTCTTTAAAAAATAATATTAAAAACTTTTTCGGAAAAAAATGTCAAACATCGGGAAAAAAATACTCTTTCAAGCGATACTACCAATTTTTACTTATTAATGAAAATTAATCAAAAATAAATTGTGACTTGGGGACCTACTTGCAAAATAAAAAGTTACAGTAACAGAATCGTCAAATTACGAAGGTGCCTCATATTTTAAGTCGGTTAAACAAGGTATAGGTACAGTAGGTAGGAATGACTCGCTGCTAATATTCTTAACGTTACGGACTAACATAAACTTTGTAGTAACAATAAACCATTATTCTTCCTGGAATCGCACATTATGTATTCAAAACTATAAAATCTCTATTATCCATTACGTAGTAGCGATAAAAGCATAATCCCGCTACACAGAGCCATAACGTTCAGCGAACGCAAATCAATCTTGCCAACATGGCGGAGGCCACAATAAAATATAATGGCCTCTCGTCTTCATCCTCGTTCGCGGCGCAGCGCTGGTAAATGTGAAGTAAACGGGACACATGGGCCTTTAGTTCGGCAAATATTTCTACGGGCAAATTTTAGAAATTACCCATGAATAGAATTTTCCCCTTCTCTGGCAATGGGCGGAACACATGGTAAAGTAAGAAAAACCGGGCTTTGGGGCGGTAAGGTTCTAAGATACCTACTGACGTAAAAAGCTGACGCTGGCAATAAGGCCTCAGCCTCGAATTTCGCGGGCAGCGGGGCGGCAGTGGCGCGGGCATTGCAAATGTAGGCGCCCGCCGCTCGTCCGCGCGACTTGTCCATACATTTGCAGTGCCGCGCCGCTCCCGCGCCGCTACCCGCGAAATTCGAGGCCGAGGCCTAACGACCAAGTGGTTCGATGATTTGTTGAAGGTTGCGAGAAAACTGTCCCCATTGCTTGTACTGTTCAGTCTTGTGTATTGCAGTAATGCATTGTTGTCTTGTCTTTAGGCTCGACTCCTTAGCGGATTATGCTGCAAGCCGGCAGGTGGTGCCGACTTGCTTTGACGCGCCTGTTTGTTTCGAGCAAGTGATATAATGAGAACTCACGCTTGTCAGGAACGCAGTGTATTTCACACATTACGATTGGGTTAGATTGGAAGTCTGTTTGAAGCGTACCTTACGTATGTAACTGTACAGCCCTGTTAGTGTGTTTTAAGAATCGGGCAAACATCTAGAGATGTCCCGGGTTCGAGAATTTAGAATATTTGAACTGTGCTCGGATTTGTGATCACAAAACCACATTTAGCAAGCATGCCTGTAGCAATCTTTGATAAGGTAACTTGAATTCAATATGGGGCCTTTTTTCTGCAATAAGATGATCATGGGACGTTACTTTTATGTCCACATTAATTCAAATATCTGTTATTTTATTCGCTCGTGTGTATTGCGGTAATGCATTGTTATCTTTACGCTCGACTCCTCAGCGGATTACGCTGCAAGCCGGCAGGTGGCGCCGACTGCGAGCCAAATACTCGCTTTGACGCGCCCGTTCGTTGCGAGCAAGCGATATAATGAGAACTCACGCTTGTCAGGAGTCAGGAACGCAGTGAATTTCACACATTAACGATTAAGTTTAAGACAGGAAATCTGTTTTAGGCGTACCCATCGATATATAATATACACCGTCCGAAACAAAAAATACACCTAAAACTGTCCTCAATTGAATGATTAACGTTGATCTTGTGTCAGAGTCAACTTTATAGCTTTACTAGCTTTTTGCCCGCGGCTTCGCTCGCGTTAAATTCGGGGTAATAGTAAAATTTCGGATTTAAAAAAAAAAAGATTTATGCCCGATTTTTTGTTAGTCACAAATAGTCCGCACACCAATTTTTAGCTTTCTACCTTGAAAATTGCGGAATGCTCCATACAAACTTCCACCCCTCATTTTAGGGAACTGGAGGGCTAGAAAGAAACAAAAAGAAGACTTTATCACTCTCTATCCCTTCAACTATGTCCACTTAAAAAATCACGTCAATTCGTCGCTCGGCTTTGCCGTGAAAGACGGACAAACAAACAGACACACACACTTTCCCATTCATAATATTAGAATGGATGGATGCAATGTTGTATCTATTCGATTGATATTATGTCACCATGCAATAGCTTGGATATTTGTTAATACAGTTATGTCAAATACCAGTTATCCAAACGCGTGACTAAAAGAGACAAAATTTTCTCGCTCAACTTCTTAAAAGCTAAGCACTTACCGTTTTCCCGTATGCACCCACTTACTCTCATCATTGCCACATAAGTATGAGGCGTGCATAAGTATTTCAATAACATCTATAGTATAGTATGACCGCGCTCGAATATTTTAAATTTGAATTTTCGCCCGGATTTCTGTCACGTACCACACGGAGTAATGAGATTTCACAGTGGAGGATCATACCCGAGACATGGCTCAGGTATAACAGACAGGTCAGAGTCAATCTTGAAGCGAAAACTGATTCGAGATGATTCGTCGACAAAATTAATGTTTCTGATAAATACAAGATTAGGGAAAAGACGGGATAGAGCGTACTGGCATTTGTTTTTACATGACACTTATAAACACCCAGCCAGGCAGAGCATACCCAACACTTTTCGAAACTCATTTGATATAGGAGTAGCCTCGATTGCGAAGAGCCATATCTTGGCTTAGGCAGTCAAAAGTCGTTTTTAAATTAGTAACATATAATATCATAGCGGCTGAAAGTGGTTGGTATTGGTAAATATACCTAGTGTCGACGAAAAATCATATACATGACTATCTGATAAAACTACCACATTTTTTAGCTGTTTTAATCATGGATGTAATCTTGTGTTACTGGCACAATAAATAACATGAATTTTTACAAACCAAAAATGATTTTATCCTTTTTATGTGTGTTATTTACTTACTGGTTGTTATTTTCGTGATATGGCAGACACGTCCGTACGTTATGCCTTGCTGATTTAAAATGACTGATGGCAAATAAGGAGTTAGAAGATTTCGTGTAGTATTCGCATCAGCTCGCATTCAGACGTGAGACGAAAACGTTTAAAATTAAACTTTTTTCGCAAAAGAAATACCGACGAAAAGCGAGAAATAAACCATTTACTTTTATTTATTTTGTTTTTATTCAGGAAATCAACAGCGATACATTGTGTAAGACATCTTAGTTCATTGAAAATTACAGCTAATTACAGATTTCCACAAATTTACATGAAGAGTTGGAAGTCATATATTTCGACGACCATTTGGATCAGCGGTAGTTAACGCTGCTTCTGACCCATGGGTCGCGGGTTCGATCCCCGCACAGTACAAATATTTGTGTGCATGAACATGTCTGTTTGTACTGGTTTGGGTGTTTTCTATGTATTATAAGTATGTATTTACAAAAAAAAAAGTATATAAGTAAGTTTATCGGTTGTCTTAGTACCCCATACGACAGGGTACTTAATAGTAGCTTAATTTGGGACTAGATGGCTTCGTGTGGCCCAGTGAGGCATGTCTTAAAATATTTATTTATTTATTTAATTAAAACATAAATACTCACACCATGTATACAAAAAAAAAAGAAATATTTATTTATAAGATACCGCCCGAAGTGGTGTGTGTGTGTGTGTGCTTTAAATGAATCATCTCTGCCAATGTGACGCATCAACATTTATAATCAATGAATTGTATTGGTCTCCATCCATTAATTATAAGTCAGTTCTTATTGTCAATAAATGGATTTAAATTAATTTCTTTTTTTACTTTTAAAATGCTGTCCTTATTTATTAAATGGGACCAAATTTAAGCTATCGAACTAATAAAACAAGTGCGAATCGGACTCGCCCGCCGCGCCCGCCATAAGAAAGTTTTATTTGCAGTAAACCTCCTGGCAGTGTTATGTGTAAAATTCAGTTGAAAATATTATTTAACTCTGTATTAGCAAAAATAACACTGTATCCAGATTGTCCAATCATTTATTCATAGAAGAGTGTGCTTAATATTAACCAGTGGCTGGAGTGTTAAACGAACTCGGTATCTGTGGCTTTAACGAACCGTACCAATGTCGAGTTTATTTAAATCGGGACAAGAATCGAAACACGCGATTCGATTGCCACCGCAATCGGTTTTATCGTGTTTCCTGTTTGTTTTCAGCTATTTATATATATTTTTTAATCCCTCAACCCCCAGGAGGCACTCGGGTGCCACGATAACAATTGATTTCAATTGTGTCTGGAATAACTCACGATTGAGGGATTACGATCCACGATCCATTATGACAGACATAACATCAATACAAATATCGAAAAGGTACCATTAATTCAAGTAATTTAAAAAACAAACAATACATGAAACCACAGAACATGGGCAAAGGTTAGAAAGGCAGTTATGTAAGAAAAAGGCGTTTGTATAAGAAACGATGTCGCCGCTTGCGCCCCACTCTACTACTTGTCCACATAATAAACACAAGCTTTCACACCCATAAACGAGTTCAAAGATCGCCAATCAATAAAACCAATCACAGCGCTCACTTACATTCATGTTTGGGCAGAAGTATGAGCATTTGCTCATAACCTCAGTGGCGCGCCTGCCCCGCCTACATCGCCTTTCTAACCTTGTTTCTGTGTTCTGTGCATGAAATACATTTTGCGAGATCAATCAAGTTACCTAAGAGCACAACTATACCTACTCTCGTGAATAACAATTATCAGGATTGACGTGTATGAGTGTATGATTGTACATCACTATCGTAGGAGTTACTTCCTTGATCATAATAATAGGGGTTAAAGTATGAAATTGCCGATTATTTTCCCACTTTTTATTTTGTTTATAGCTCTTAAGTATAGTCATATTATTGCGTAATTCTTTTTGTATTGTAACAAAAACAAAATAAAGTGACTTTTGACTAAAAAAAAATGCAATACTAGTGCCTATTACTTCAAAGGAAGTCGTTGAAAAGACCCCTTACAATGTGTCAGCTGACCTTCCTACTTCAATTAAGTATATTTGTATTATATACTTTGATTTTCAGAAATTTAAATACTATAATGCGTAGCTTTATAACCATCTAACTATCACCTTTAATTGCATCGAAAACGGTTCAGGCGTTTCTAAAAAAACTAAAAAATTGTTAGTATGGAAAAATGACTTTTCTCGATTTCGTCCATACAAAACGGCAATTTCATATTTTAACACCTAATAACACAAGTGTCTTACTTGGTGGAAAAACCGAAACAATTTTGCGACACTTGGGTTGCTGATATGATGATCAATACCTGGTAGTAGTTTAATACGTGTTGTATGTACCTAGTTTAATACCTGGCTAGGATCTCGGCGTTGAGTTCGATTCCCGGGTCTGGCTAGAAGAGTTTCGGACTTCCGAACATTGCTCGGCTTTGTGATCATCACCAACCCGCAGTTGGCAAACGTGGTGATTATGCCAATACCTTCAATGGCGACTAAAAGATCTTGATTGAAATAATGCTTAGGATGGTATGCTAAAATAAAAATTGCAATCTCTTCCTACTATTTCCAAAGACTTCTAAATAAAATCAAACTCGTATATCAAATCAGAGTTATATTTCTAACACATTCCAACGAAGTGTATCTAGAGCAAAAACTTCAGCCAGGCCAATACCTACACGGAAATTCATACGCAAACATCCTGCAGGTACTATAGTAGTGAGTAGTGACAGAACTAGTTTAACATTCACTTTCGACAACCTCTCATTACAAGGCCTCTGACGGAGAGTTACAGAACTAACGATAGTTTGGCTAGCAATAGTTGACCTCGAAAACTAGTTACAATATCGATAGTGCTATCGATAGTATCGATATTATGGAATCAATCAATACTATCGATACTATCGATAGAATTATGATGTAATAGTATTGCTACCAATCAATAGTAGGTATTAGTGAATTTGTAATATCGATACTATCGATAGTGTTATATGAAGCAATATGTATTGGTCTTCAATAGTATCGATACTATCGCTAATATCGATACTATTGAAATGACGTCGGCTATCGATAGACTATCGATAGTGCATAATCAAGCGGCAACTCGTCTAACGTGACTTGTTACGATTTCCATCTTACGACAGAAGCCGGGCCCAACCTTCCAAAGCACGAATATAACCATTTAGCCCTTCCAGACTCAAGCCAAATTAGAGACGATTGTTTCCTAAATTAACCAGACCGGAAATTGAACCCGAGCCTTCCAAGATGTTCCTTTAACAACTTACTGATCTTTTTGAGCTTTGACCGAGTGCAGTGAAGTCTACTAGAGGAACCGTTTGTCTACCATTGAGAAAGAAATCTGTGGAATTTGTCAAAGAAACTACAACACTTTGACATTTGAACGCTTAAAGTCGATTTGAAATCGAGCACATCGATTTTATTTTACCCTATTACACAGTCGATCACAGTAATAGTAGAGATGCATCAAAAACTTTAAACAATATCAATAGAAATGTATAATACACCACGGTATGTTTAGTTCGTGTCCTCTAGGTTTTATCCTTTGATGACCTCTGTGGCGAAATTCCGTACACACTGGTTTTCAAGGTGTCGCCTGCTCCAAGGTCCCAGGTTCGATTTTCGGACGGGTCAATGTGGAAAAAAAGTCTTTCTCTTAGGGTTTTTCTACATTTCCTTGGGTCTGGGTGTTTATAGTACCTTTTTTGTTTATGATTTCCACAAATAAATAAAATAAATAAATAAACACGAGTGCTTTAAATGGTTACTTACTTTGCGATCAAGACAATGTAAGAATGTGATTTTGTCCACATTTTTTTATTATTTTTTTATTTATCCAGGTTATGACAAGCGTAGAAATCAGAAACACGAAGGAACCACAAACATCCAGCCCCGAGAAAATGTAGAAAAACAATTCTTTTCTATATTTACCCGTAGGGACTGGGGGCGCGTTCGATTATTCTTTAAGAGGCCTACCATGTGAAGAGAGTTATTTGCGATTTGTATTCGCAAGGGAATCAGATTCCGCGTATTTTGTTTATTTAAATAACATTTTGTTTACACTATTTATATGAATATATCCACTGACACATATTTATAATATACCTACACCGTGTATTTTTGACCAACTGACAAACGAAGCTCACGTTATGTAACCATACATACATACATATTATCACGCCTCCTTCCCAACGGGGTAGGCAGAGACCAAGGCCTTCCACTTACTACGATCCTGGCATACATCTTTCGCTTCTTCCACATTCATCAATCTTTTCATGCATGCTCGTCGGTTTAGAGTACTCTTGACCTGACCTTTCTTCAGAACATCCCCGATTTGATCGTGATAGGTTCGTCTAGGCCTTCCTCTTCCAACGTTCCCTTTCACACTCGTCTTGTAGATCTGTCTAGTCATTCTTCTCTCATTCATCCTCTCTACATGCCCAAACCATCTAAGCATCCCTTTCACAATCCTTGTGACAATATCTTCTTTCACACCACAACGTTCTCTTATCACACTATTTCTTATCCTGTCACTCAATAGGGGCTATCGCTAGTGAATTTACCACTAGAGGCGCTAGTGTCGCGTGAGGTCCAATATCATTCACTTTGTACTGGTTTTTGCGGAATTTGTCGCATAAATTATAATTTCTTTAATTTACCTGCTGGAAAGTGATCTTTTCGTAAAATTATCGCAAATATGGATTATTTGGCGATTAATGTGAACGCTTTGAAAGCGGAATTAAGAAAAAGCGCAAAAATAGGCGGCCTCAAAGAGCAATTTTTTTAGAAGTTAGTTTGTTGATATCAAGAAGTTATTTATAAATAATAAACTTTAATTAGATTCAAGATTTACACTTTGTTTCGGCGCCGATCGCCTTTTACAGCTTTAACTCCGGACCTCAGTCTACAGTGGCGCCAACTGGTGAGCAAAGAAACGGTAGTCCCCATTTCACTCCTAACATACTTCTTAGCGCTCTCATTTCTACTGCATTTATTCTACTTTCATGCTTTTTCTGCCATACCCAACTTTCATTTCCGTACATGAGTGTTGGAACCAACACCCCTCTATGCACAGCCAGACGAGCTTTCATAGAAATCTTCTGGCTATTCACAAAGGCGTGCAGCGCACCATTAACTCTGTTACCAGCATTTACTCTCCTTTCAATATCACTTTCATACTTTCCGTCCCTAGTAAACACCGACCCCAAGTATACAAACTCATTCACTTGCTCCAGTTCATTACCACCAATCCGAATACATACTTCTGTCATGCTCTCTTCCTTTTCAAACACCATAACTTTTGTCTTTTTTGTGTTCACTTTCATTCCCTTTCTTTCCAAAGCGTCATTCATAATAGTCACCATCGCTTGCAAATCCTTAGCCGTCGATGCAAGTAATACTTGATCATCGGCGTAAAGAAGACATTTGACGCGTAACTCATTCATTCTTAGGCCAAAATCACTCTCTTTCAGATCTGTCAGACAATTATCCATGAAAAGGTTGAACAGCCACGGAGACGCTGCACATCCCTGTCTAACACCCTTTTGGATATTAAACCAATCAGTGTACGCTCCGTTTATCCTGACACAAGCACTAGAATCCTTATAGAGGGAATTCAATGCCCGTATCAGCTTACTGCTCACCCCATGCACAGCTAATGCCGACCACAACTCATTCCTCACCACTTCATAGGCCTTTTCCAAATCTACGAATGCACAAAAGACTTTTTGGTTTGTTGCCAAATATCTCTCCGTAATGCATCGTAGGGAAAAGACCTGATCCGTACATCCCATTCCCTTCCTAAATCCCGCTTGTACATCCCATATTCTGTCATCTGTTTCTAACATCACTCTTTCAATCATCACTTTAGCATACAGTTTGCCGACAACACTGAGGAGGCTTATTCCACGGTAACTTATACAGTCTTGTATTGTGTATAATATCTTGGCAGTTTTTTTTTAATTAAATAAAATAGACTTATGAAAAAGCTAAAAAAATAAGAGTATTCATTTTGAATCATGCTGTAATAATAATAACGCCCCGTTGGTCTAGTGGTTTAAATACCGGGCCAAGATCTCGGGGTCCCAGGTTTGAATCCCGGGTCGGGCAACAAAAAAGTTTCGAATTTTCGAATGTTGCTCGGGTTTGTGATCACTTACCCGCATTTGGCCAGCGTGGTGATTATGCCAGTACACCCATCATTGCTGTGGTAACTTGAATTCAATGATGGAGGCCTTTTCCCTGCAGTGGGATGATTATAGGCTGTTACTTACTTAATAATAATAATAATAAAGATTGTTTATTTCGGATAACTTAAATCCATATGTGGGTTAGTAATACAAAAAAATACTTAATCTAAATTAAGTTAAAGAGAATATGCGCAGACGGGCTATCATGGGGGCGGATAAGGCCCCGGGATCAGTCAATCTCTCTATCAGTCTCTCTCAGTCAGTCAAAGTCTCTGCATAAGACATTTCCACAGCGGCGATGTGTATCTGTCCGCTATGGTCCTCAGAATGCTGTTGTGACTGGCTCTTACCCTGGTAATAAGGGATGCAGACTTTTTGCGTATTATGGCATTAAACCCATCTGTTTGGTTATCCGCAAACATCCCAGATGCACCACAAAAACGGGGCAGTCTCAACAGCATTCTGAATATATTATTGTATTGAACACGCAGGGCTTCAAGCGATCTTTTGATATATTCGACCCACAAGTTCCCCGTGTACATGCTCTGGTATTAGTATATAGTATGCTTTAAAAAGCGTAACCTTTACCTGGTTTGTACTGCGGCAAAACCTGCGAGCCAACATGTTTCCTCTTACCGCCAAAGCCCTACGCTCCCTTTCAATGTCTGCATCGTCTTTGAGGTCACCGGTAATAATATGTCCCAGATATTTAAATTTAGTGACACGTTTTACGCTCAAGCCATTAAGATGCTGTGACGCACACGGACGAAGGTATTATTTTGCTTCGGCCGAGTACAGGGCCTAATTAAGTACAATTCTGCTAATTTACAAATGGCTCAATAGAATCGCAATGGCATCGCAATCGTATATTTTGACATTACTACCATATTAAATGTGTCAAAACATACAATTGCGATGCAATGGCAATTCTATTGAGCCATTTGTAAATTAGCGGAATTGGGGGCCTGGATGAATGAATCTTACCCAGGTCCGTGTGCATCACAGCGTGTTTCATAATGAATAGCTGAATCAATATTTCATATTTTTCTAAGATATTTTTTGATAAAAAATAAAAAAAACTGCCGTGATGTTACATAACGGTATATACAACACATACAACACAACATAACATAGTGGTTAAATAACGTAGATTTCGTTTGGGAGGGGGTTCAAAATGCACGGTGTAGGTATATTATATATTTTGACGACCTCCGTGGGGCCCACCACCCCAATTTCTCAGGTGTCGCCTGCTCTGAGGTCCCGGCTTCGATTCCCGGACGGGTAAATATAGAAAAGAATTGTTTTTCTACATTTCCTTGGGTCTGGGTGTTTATAGTACCTTTTTTGTTTATGATTTCCACAAATAAATAAAATAAATAAATAAACACGAGTGCTTTAAATGGTTACTTACTTTGCGATCAAGACAATGTAAGAATGTGATTTTGTCCACATTTTTTTATTATTTTTTTATTTATCCAGGTTATGACAAGCGTAGAAATCAGAAACACGAAGGAACCACAAACATCCAGCCCCGAGAAAATGTAGAAAAACAATTCTTTTCTATATTTACCCGTCCGGGAATCGAAGCCGGGACCTCAGAGCAGGCGACACCTGAGAAATTGGGGTGGTGGGCCCCACGGAGGTCGTCAAAATATATAATATACCTACACCGTGCATTTTGAACCCCCTCCCAAACGAAATCTACGTTATTTAACCACTATGTTATGTTGTGTTGTATGTGTTGTATATACCGTTATGTAACATCACGGCAGTTTTTTTTATTTTTTATCAAAAAATATCTTAGAAAAATATGAAATATTGATTCAGCTATTCATTATGAAACACGCTGTGATGCACACGGACCTGGGTAAGATTCATTCATCCAGGCCCCCAATTCCGCTAATTTACAAATGGCTCAATAGAATTGCCATTGCATCGCAATTGTATGTTTTGACACATTTAATATGGTAGTAATGTCAAAATATACGATTGCGATGCCATTGCGATTCTATTGAGCCATTTGTAAATTAGCAGAATTGTACTTAATTAGGCCCTGTACTCGGCCGAAGCAAAATAATACCTTCGTCCGTGTGCGTCACAGCATCTTAATGGCTTGAGCGTAAAACGTGTCACTAAATTTAAATATCTGGGACATATTATTACCGGTGACCTCAAAGACGATGCAGACATTGAAAGGGAGCGTAGGGCTTTGGCGGTAAGAGGAAACATGTTGGCTCGCAGGTTTTGCCGCAGTACAAACCAGGTAAAGGTTACGCTTTTTAAAGCATACTATATACTAATACCAGAGCATGTACACGGGGAACTTGTGGGTCGAATATATCAAAAGATCGCTTGAAGCCCTGCGTGTTCAATACAATAATATATTCAGAATGCTGTTGAGACTGCCCCGTTTTTGTGGTGCATCTGGGATGTTTGCGGATAACCAAACAGATGGGTTTAATGCCATAATACGCAAAAAGTCTGCATCCCTTATTACCAGGGTAAGAGCCAGTCACAACAGCATTCTGAGGACCATAGCGGACAGATACACATCGCCGCTGTGGAAATGTCTTATGCAGAGACTTTGACTGACTGAGAGAGACTGATAGAGAGATTGACTGATCCCGGGGCCTTATCCGCCCCCATGATAGCCCGTCTGCGCATATTCTCTTTAACTTAATTTAGATTAAGTATTTTTTTGTATTACTAACCCACATATGGATTTAAGTTATCCGAAATAAACAATCTTTATTATTATTATTATTAAGTAAGTAACAGCCTATAATCATCCCACTGCAGGGAAAAGGCCTCCATCATTGAATTCAAGTTACCACAGCAATGATGGGTGTACTGGCATAATCACCACGCTGGCCAAATGCGGGTAAGTGATCACAAACCCGAGCAACATTCGAAAATTCGAAACTTTTTTGTTGCCCGACCCGGGATTCAAACCTGGGACCCCGAGATCTTGGCCCGGTATTTAAACCACTAGACCAACGGGGCGTTATTATTATTACAGCATGATTCAAAATGAATACTCTTATTTTTTTAGCTTTTTCATAAGTCTATTTTATTTAATTAAAAAAAAACTGCCAAGATATTATACACAATACAAGACTGTATAAGTTACCGTGGAATAAGCCTCCTCAGTGTTGTCGGCAAACTGTATGCTAAAGTGATGATTGAAAGAGTGATGTTAGAAACAGATGACAGAATATGGGATGTACAAGCGGGATTTAGGAAGGGAATGGGATGTACGGATCAGGTCTTTTCCCTACGATGCATTACGGAGAGATATTTGGCAACAAACCAAAAAGTCTTTTGTGCATTCGTAGATTTGGAAAAGGCCTATGAAGTGGTGAGGAATGAGTTGTGGTCGGCATTAGCTGTGCATGGGGTGAGCAGTAAGCTGATACGGGCATTGAATTCCCTCTATAAGGATTCTAGTGCTTGTGTCAGGATAAACGGAGCGTACACTGATTGGTTTAATATCCAAAAGGGTGTTAGACAGGGATGTGCAGCGTCTCCGTGGCTGTTCAACCTTTTCATGGATAATTGTCTGACAGATCTGAAAGAGAGTGATTTTGGCCTAAGAATGAATGAGTTACGCGTCAAATGTCTTCTTTACGCCGATGATCAAGTATTACTTGCATCGACGGCTAAGGATTTGCAAGCGATGGTGACTATTATGAATGACGCTTTGGAAAGAAAGGGAATGAAAGTGAACACAAAAAAGACAAAAGTTATGGTGTTTGAAAAGGAAGAGAGCATGACAGAAGTATGTATTCGGATTGGTGGTAATGAACTGGAGCAAGTGAATGAGTTTGTATACTTGGGGTCGGTGTTTACTAGGGACGGAAAGTATGAAAGTGATATTGAAAGGAGAGTAAATGCTGGTAACAGAGTTAATGGTGCGCTGCACGCCTTTGTGAATAGCCAGAAGATTTCTATGAAAGCTCGTCTGGCTGTGCATAGAGGGGTGTTGGTTCCAACACTCATGTACGGAAATGAAAGTTGGGTATGGCAGAAAAAGCATGAAAGTAGAATAAATGCAGTAGAAATGAGAGCGCTAAGAAGTATGTTAGGAGTGAAATGGGGACTACCGTTTCTTTGCTCACCAGTTGGCGCCACTGTAGACTGAGGTCCGGAGTTAAAGCTGTAAAAGGCGATCGGCGCCGAAACAAAGTGTAAATCTTGAATCTAATTAAAGTTTATTATTTATAAATAACTTCTTGATATCAACAAACTAACTTCTAAAAAAATTGCTCTTTGAGGCCGCCTATTTTTGCGCTTTTTCTTAATTCCGCTTTCAAAGCGTTCACATTAATCGCCAAATAATCCATATTTGCGATAATTTTACGAAAAGATCACTTTCCAGCAGGTAAATTAAAGAAATTATAATTTATGCGACAAATTCCGCAAAAACCAGTACAAAGTGAATGATATTGGACCTCACGCGACACTAGCGCCTCTAGTGGTAAATTCACTAGCGATAGCCCCTATTGAGTGACAGGATAAGAAATAGTGTGATAAGAGAACGTTGTGGTGTGAAAGAAGATATTGTCACAAGGATTGTGAAAGGGATGCTTAGATGGTTTGGGCATGTAGAGAGGATGAATGAGAGAAGAATGACTAGACAGATCTACAAGACGAGTGTGAAAGGGAACGTTGGAAGAGGAAGGCCTAGACGAACCTATCACGATCAAATCGGGGATGTTCTGAAGAAAGGTCAGGTCAAGAGTACTCTAAACCGACGAGCATGCATGAAAAGATTGATGAATGTGGAAGAAGCGAAAGATGTATGCCAGGATCGTAGTAAGTGGAAGGCCTTGGTCTCTGCCTACCCCGTTGGGAAGGAGGCGTGATAATATGTATGTATGTATGGTTACATAACGTGAGCTTCGTTTGTCAGTTGGTCAAAAATACACGGTGTAGGTATATTATAAATATGTGTCAGTGGATATATTCATATAAATAGTGTAAACAAAATGTTATTTAAATAAACAAAATACGCGGAATCTGATTCCCTTGCGAATACAAATCGCAAATAACTCTCTTCACATGGTAGGCCTCTTAAAGAATAATCGAACGCGCCCCCAGTCCCTCGCCCGCGTCACTCTCACTATAAATCACTCCGTGACAAATGACTATTGCTCCCTCATTGTTGATGCCGTATACATCTACATACTTAATGTGTGAGAACGTGTTTAAGATTAATACCGAATTTTCACGCTTTATGGCTACCTTACGGAAGTAAACAAGAAAAACTGATTTTATTTTCAAGGACTTAGTGGGCCCTAAAATTTTACATACATTGAAGAAAATACAATTCCTTCAATAAAATTTTTGGGACTGTCCTAGGTGAGACTTGAGCCCACAAGTTTCCGATTACAGTTAGCAGTTGCCAGGGGCGTAGCTACATCCGTATAAAAATAAAATTCAGTTTAAAAACTAAAGTACAAACTGATTGACAAATAACTTACAAAAAAATAGACAAAAAAAACTAGGTGTGTGGATAATAGTTACCGCTGAAAGCTTAATAGTAAGCCAGAGGCATCTTTATGTTCACTTACCGAAACTACTCGTAGATAAGAACACGGTATACCTTAAAAAATATCTTAAGTCAATTTCTTTATAAATATACCGGGAGCCAGGTAAACCCGTGACCTGTGTATCGGATCTTCATGCTTAATTACAGCTACTATATGAGTAAGATAACTATTAAACACAAGAACAAAATAACTAACGCTCGATCCTAACTAAGTAAACGTGTAGGCCATTAATTCATTTTAAACCAATTCCTATTTCATAATAAACCACTGTATTAAGACTAAGACAGAGACAAACCTCTTAGCGTTTCATGGATTCACCGTGCGGGTGGCCGGGTCCATCGTGTGGCAGAAAGAGAAACTCCAAATAGCTCCCGGACTTGTGACACGGGTGTAGGTTTAAGGGGCCCCTTTCCGACGTACATCAACACTTACTTTCACTGCTCGTGTTTGTCTTAAGATTCATTCATTCGGATTGCCTGAAGTGGGACTCAACTGTATACCTACTGTGCATTTTTGACCACGTGACACACGAAGCCCACGTTATGTAAGTAACCATTACCTATGTATAACATCTTGGCTGTGTTAGTTTTATTTATTATTAATTAAAATCGTCATGGAAAAATTAAATAAATAAGACTAATCATTTTGAATCATGCTGTGACGCGCACGGACGTGTTGACGGAAAACAACACGTCCGTCCTGGGTCCCAATTCTGCTAATTTACAAATGGCTCAATAGAATCGCAATGGCATCGCAATCGTATATTTTGACATTACTACCATATTAAATGTGTCAAAATATACAATTGCGATTCTATTAAGCCATTTGTAAATTAGCGGAATTGGGGGCCTGGATGAATGAACCTTACTCAGAATCGTATCTGATACGTTCGTCACAGATTGTATTTAGACTGGTTTTTCTATAATACAATAAGTTGTATGTTTGTAGGTATTTATGTGTAAAGCAAGTAGGTATGTAAGTAGGTTGATAATATTTTATTTTGGAATTCCATAAGATTTTTTCGTTGGTTCTAATTATTTATAAGATTTCTCTCGTTGAAAACATGGCTTTGACTTTACAGCAGATAAGGCAGTTAAAAATATTCGTGTTTAATGTAGCTTATTTTTATACTTTTTCTAGGTAAACAGAATCCATAATAACAAAATGCAAAAGTGTCTGCAATTATTATTCAAATTAATAAGATTAGGATTTCAGGCTACAATTAGATGACGAACAGTGTAGATAAGTACTTATGTAATCAGACATTTATTTATTGTTATCTTAGCTTATACAAGGTTCTTATATCAATAAAGGTAGCGCCTTTGTTTCAATAAATGCATTTTTTAGTTTTGTATTCTCTTTTAATAATATTTCGACAGTATCTCCAAGAAATATGATTTTATTTCACAGATACACTAATTGACTACACTATTTTTATTAAATAAATAAATTAATAACCTATTTTGAAATTGCTAAACATATAAATTTACAAGGTCAGTGTCAGTTTGGTATAAGCAAAGCCTGATACTATTTTTAAAATAAAAAACATAGTCTTATAGATCGAAGTTTTGTAGTTGAGCAGAAGACTTTAAGGCTAGTATCAGAGCTACGCTGCTAAGGGCGCCGTGTCAGCGAGCGCTTTCACAGCGCTTAAGAAACAGACCTTTCTGAAACGAGTTTTACTATACGCGTTTCGTCGCTTGGGCAGCGCTGTCTAGCGGCGCGATGCAACGCAATGGGGATGAAAGCAAAGTGAATTTGCCACTAGAGGCGCTAGTGTCGCGTGAGGTCCAATATCAATCACTTTGTACTGGTTTTAGCGGAATTTGTTGCATAAATTATAATTTCTTTAATTTACCTGCTGGAAAGTCATCTCCTTCGTAAAATATCGCAAATATGGGTTATTTTGCGATTAATGTGAACGCTTTAAAAGCTGAATTAAGAAAAAGCGCAAAAATAGGCGGCCTCAAGAGCAACTATTTCAGAAGTTAGTTTGTTGATATCAAGATAGTTATTTATAAACAATATAACCTTAATTAGATTCAAGATATAACACTGTAACGGTTCGTTACATTATCCTAAAACTAACTCAATAAAAACTTAACTAGTATAATTTTAATGGAAATAATATTAAAATAAAACGACTTGAAACTACCTAAACTAATGAACTATTATAAAAGAAACTAATAATTAAGATCCTACTTATTTACAAAAACAAATATACAAAACTAAATAAAAAACTATAAGCAAACTCGGGCGCAAACGTCTGTTAATTTATTATCCGGGCGTAGTGCCTATGAGCTAGAAGGTACGATGTATGGAAACAGGTTTGGCCAAAGCGCGGCGACGGGCACTCTGCGAAAATCACTTGGGAATCGTCTTCAACAGTCCGAGCCACACTGACTAAACGCAAGGACGTACTGCTAATACCTAAAAGTACTCACTCGTTACTACCAGAGTGTGATATTTAATTTCATTAAATATTTTACTAAAATCAGTGTTGTTTGCCCCGATATCGGGTGAGTGTTGCAGTTTATTCATAATGCCTAGATTTAGTACCTAGTTTAGTACCTAGTAGTAGTTGCCTACTTAGTATAAAAAAAAAGTAGACATTGCCTACGTGAGTAGTACGCTCAGTAATATGCTATTCATTCATCTTTCACTGTATTTATGCAATGTAGAATTAGATCTTTGTAAGAATAAATATTGTATCCATCCATGTACGCAAAATGTCATGCGTACACGACCTTGCATGACCTTTATGGCCTTCGAGGGTCATCTAATTTATTGTAATTAATCTTAAGCCTTTTACTTATAATCGCTATCACTATGCCTACAGTTTTCGTGTCTAATATGCTAATGATTTTTCTTTGAAATGACGTAGGTAAAATTGTCATTTTAAAAATAGCAACTTAGTTGATTACTTTTTATAGTTAGCTGCTTAATTGTAAGTTCAGTGTGATTATGTATGACTGCCACATCATTAACTACTATTTCTTGCATCAATCATTCCATCTGATCCGCTTTTCACCGCTTCCGGCCTGATGTCGCTGTCATACATATGAAATCGGACTTTTCTAAAAGTGTCCGATTTCCGGTATTCCAGGGTTCATGTTCCGGTTGGGAAGCCTGACTGCACGGCCTTCCCCGCACCCTACCTACTTGCCTGTCTGCGCACCCTGCATCACCTACCCACCGGTCTACGCTTCATCGGGTTCCGGTTCCGAGGACAGTGGTTTTGACATTCCATATACAGGACTGGAATCTGATTGGTTGTAATTATGATCTCACCACTACCCTGAGAAATCAATATTATAATAATTTTGATTGTTACCTTAAAATACCTTGTTGTTATTTCTACTTATCTACTACCTATTTATGTTACCACCCGACCTAAAAGGAATAAACGGTACAACACTTTGTTTTCAGCTGTAGGGCTCTTAAATAGCCGAGTGCAAAACGTTGCTGTATTTCGACAGTATAAATCTACATAAGTATAACATTTTAAACAAATTAAATAAGAAACACATCAGACATTTGCGTAGCAATGATGATACATAAAGAATTTGAGTTATTTTTACACAAAATAATACTTTTTGCTTAAACACAACAACAATAACATTCATTTATAATTTTCAATATCTACACCGTGCTTTTTGAACCACCTGGAAAACGAAACCCACGTTATCGGACCATTATGTATAACATCATGGCAGTGTAATTTATTTTTTGATTAATTTTTTGCCCCGATTTGCTTTCAAGGATAAACATAAACGTTCCTCTTAAATTGCCAAGAATATCTCGATACAACCTGTTTGTAACCAAAGGCTCTAAATCAAATTTAGGGTCACACTCCCCTCTGAATCGAATGTTTAAGAGTTATAATTTGCTGTCTAAGTCCAATTTAACTAACTGTGATGCTGATATTTACGGTACCACATTAAATAAGTTTAGGTCCACGTGCTTTGTGAAACCCATACAGGGTTAATAAAGCTAGGACTTTGTAACTGTTTCTTTCTTTTTTTTAATATTATATACCTACGATTATTTTGGTTTCTTTTTAAATTAATATTGCAGTTGTCTTCTATGCATGCAGTTGTCACCTATAATTAAGCTTACATTTAGCATATGAACTTAATTTTAGTGTTAATTAAGCTGTTATAGTGTAAACTTGTTGGTGATCTAATAAAATAAAATATTTTTTTTTTTTTTTAGATGTTAAATTTTGATTCATACTTTTAATTTTGTAACACGCTGTGACGCGCCCAGACGTATTATTTTGCTGCGGCGGGGTCTCGGTTGAATGGACCTTACACAGCTACATCTGTGTGCGTCACAGCGTGTTTCAAAATAAATAGCTGATCCAATATTCAAAATTTTTATTATAAAAATTTTTGGTAAAACAATGAAAATATCACTGCCAAGATGTTATACATAATGATTACATAACGTGGGCTTCGTATTACAGGTGGTTCAAAATGCACCTTGAATATTTAGTGTGCATACAAATTAGAACACTATGTCGACTTTCTTGTATGTAAATAACTTTTTTTTAGCTATAATTCAATGCTATTCTGTCTCTAAGTCTTAATAGCCTCTTGTACATACATAATTTATTCGTTGGGAATGATTTCTTTGGCTCCTTTTCCTGTAAAATAATAAAGTTTTATGATTAATGAAACATCATCAACAGTTCTCCCATGATCATGGCGCTTGCAACAGTGCCGAAATATCGGAAACTCATAAAGAACAAGGTACATGGTAGAAATCTCGAAATAACTAACTCTTACGATAGTGACCATGAAAGTTTAAAACAGTATAATGAAACATTATGAAAAAACAACAAAATAATAAAAGGTTCTATCAATGTGTGGACTTATTATAACAGCCAATAACTTACATGTGGGAAAAAATCAACTTCTATAAGGTATATTTCAAAGAATGTTGCCACTACTATTACTGGGCCAGATTTTCTTTCACAAACATCCAATTGTACAGCAAATTTTCCTTCTGGTAACACAGCTAAGTTTTCAAATATGGGCTTGATTGCCCGCTTCTGGCTTGACAAACGATAGAGGAGAATCTCTCCACTACGGGTACCTATTAACACTATATCAACGTAAAAAAACAAAGCTGTTATGGGTGGGAAATCTAGGTACAAATGCTGGTATTGGTCTGTCTCTATCTTGAACAGGTTACGTGAGTAACAGATGAAGTTTTTATCATTAATTGCACGTACATATTTAATTTGTTTTACCCATTCTGGGGGACAATTTATGGATTTCACTTGTGTACTTTTGTCTCGGAATACATTGACTATTTTGCCACAGTCTGTAAATATGTGAATAATATTATTATCATACTGTATATCCTTAATATCATACTCTGAGTGAATGATCAATTTAGCTGATAAATTCTCTGCAGTTAAGTCACACCTAAAAATGTCTCGGTTGTTGAAGAAGTACAAAGTATCTCCGCATAAGACAAAATTGTCGGCTTTGTAAAAGGCCTCAGACATATTTGTAATATTATCAACAGTTTTTTGAATGTATAAGCCAGATTTTAAAAGGATAACTGTAGCATAGTCATTATTGGATATTTTTATACAATTTTTCTCTGGAACTGATACTGGTATGTATTTTAATGTGCTCATATCATACATGACCACACCTCTGGTGTCTTTTAAAGGTAAAATATTATAGTTGATGTCCAATGCATGGTTCTTATCGTGAAGAGAAAAATTGTAAAATTCTCTCACATTTCTATCAAAAGACATAACATTTGTCCACAATTTGAGGTTCTTATAAATGTGATACCAGTCACAGTCACTTCCAGATTTCTGCTTTGCAATCTTCGATGAGAATCTAAACTCATTTTTGCAAATTTTGTGCCAAAGCCAATCGGTACCGTCGATACATTCCTTCCATTTTTTGCAAACTCTTCGACATTTTCCCAAGGTAATGCCATCTGTTTGCTGTAGGATTTCAACAAAAGTTTCAAAGGGCAGGCTCTCTATGTTTATCATCGTTTGTTTTATTTAAATTCACGACTTTAAAATGAGGTAGGTTGGTTTCACTCAAAATTGTAATAAAAACGACGTTATTATTGTTCATCTATCAAACTCTATTCTATTACAACTACTTTGAGTATCGTCAAAAACTTTATAAGTGATTATCCTTACATAATCATAACAAATTAGAAAAGAATCACATTTTAACTTTGTTTACAATGATATCAACATCTGACTTTGATTGTAAAGCTCGTGATTTTGACATTTTGTTCATTAATGTTGGCATCACTGACGTTTAGAAATGTTTACGTTACATCGACCCTTGATTTCACTGTGAAAAAAAAAATTCAATCAATTACAAGATTTATTCATATTTTCATAAGCAACTGAAAGACAGCAATATCTACATTACAAGAACAGCAAAACATACGAATTAATTTAATTGTGATAGACACACGCTTGGCAGTATATTTTGTATGAATTTCTGAAGGTCGACTTAACTTTGTGGCGCGAAAATTATGCAACTTTCAAAAGTTTACAAATAATTTAGCAATCGCACTTCTTAGGTGCAGCGCAGACGACAACTATCTGTGACGCACTTTTTAATCTGTGAAAATAGAACCTTTGTAATTGTATGCATTAGGTGCAGCGAAGACGGCACACTTTTTGTGTGATCGAATCTGCGGTGCACAAAAAGTCGGCAAGGCGCGAAAAAAGTCAGTCGCGGATTTTTCACAGACTCAACGTACACGACGCACATCTTCGATCATTCTTTCGGCACCCCTAACGAATGCAGATTGCGGACTAAAGTTTGCGCCGTCTGCGTTAGCGCGCATTGAAGCAAGCGTTCAATTGTTATCGCACATTTTTTGTGCGAAGCTGCGCGGCGCGGTCTGCCCGAATAACACGGATTTTTTTCACACCGGACTTTTTGCGCGTCGTTTGCGTTAAGGTGCAGTGCAGACATAACGAGTCTTATAAAGACATTTTTATTGCTGCAAATATAGGTGCCAGGAGGCGCTTTTACGCGACATAATACTTAAGCCTACCACAGTTTCGGGACAAGTGTGGACTGGTGCCGAGAAAAGCAGTGCGGGAAACTCGATCACTATGGTCAGCTTCTTTTAAATAAATATGTTTGTTACACAAGAGATACGCCGGTGCGTGCTAGGACAGTTTAAGGTCATACGTTCCTATTTCATTAAAATTACTTTGACATTAGTTTATGTATAAAAAAAATCCATAGTCCCATTATCGGAAACAGACCAACATAATAATAATAATAATTTAGCAATAGACGGGGCAATTGATTAAATTTAAATACAACATGAACAAATGTAAAAAACCTTTGTTGCAATGTATCCACTAAGGTATCATAATTATAGCTTTGGCGACCTCCGTGGCGGAGTGGCGTACGCACCGGTTTTCGGGGTGTCGCCTGCTCCGAGGTCCAGGGTTTGATTCCCGGACGGGTCAATATAGAAAACAAAAGTGTATATCTACATTTTTTCGGGTCTTCGTTGTTTCTGGTTTCCAAAATACGAATGCTTTAAATAGTTGTTTAGACATTTATGATGGGATTTGTTTGTAATAGCTATACTTAGTAAACAAGATTCTTAAGTCGAGAACTACTGCGACAAACTGCTACGCAGTTTGGCAGATGTGAGAATGATGTAATAAATATAAGTGATTTGGTAATAAATAAATTTAAAAAAAGACGACAGACTATCTATGACGCACTTGTAAGTCTGTGAAAATAGAACCTCCGCGGCGGAGAAAAAGTACACTCCGCGAATAAAAAAGTCCGCCGCGGATTTACCGCGAACTCCACGCACACGGTGTGCGATCATTAGTTCGTTTATCGTCGTGCATACGTACGTCACTCTCGAGCGCACAACGAGCGCAAACTAAAATAGATCGCAAACGAGGGATTACGCACATGGCGAACTTTAGTCCGCGTTGTGCGCGAGAGTGAACGAACAAATGATCGCACACCGTGTGCGTTGAGTTCGTGGTAAATCCGCGACGGACTTTTTATTCGCGGAGCGTACATTTTTCTCTACCGCGGAGAAAAGTCCGTCGTCTGCACAGGCCATTAGGCTGCCCGCCCACGTCAGACTTTTTGTAGGACCGATAATCGGGCCGATTTTTCTATACATACACAATCATGACCGATTTCTTGTAGGACGTGTGCGTTGCTCCATTGCTATTAGTACGTTCTATTTTTCTCCTACAAAAAATCTGTCACCTATTATCTGATGTGGGCGGGCAGCCTTAAACGGTCAATACGGTGGTGCGACCAACTGCGAATCAATTACGGACTTTTCTCCGCAGCGGAGCGGAATATATTGTTTGTCATCCGACGGCAAGCCCGATATTTTTATAATACAAACACATAAAACTATGTTTTTTCTTCTGTTTTTCTATAGGTAGGCATCAAAATAAAATATAAGCGACATCAAAATAAAACTAGCGATAAATCCCAACAAATTCAATAATTTATTTCACAATTAATCACATAACAATCTTGAGTATCAGCTAAATATATTTGATTTATTTATAATCTGAGTTCTTGTTTGAAATTTTATTTTAATTGATATATATTTCGATATTATTACGTTACTCGAGCACTGAATCAGTATAATTTTTTTGTTACAATATTTTTTTTTTATTTTGTATTTTAACAATTTATATAAATGTATTTGTATCTAGGTCAAAACATTTAACTTACTATCTATAACATTTCAATCACCAATAAAACAATCACAATACACGATTTAAAAACCCATAGAAAATATTCACAAATAAATAAATTACAATCAACTCACGCACGCAACTGCTACATTAAGTACAAAATATATAAAAACAATGTCAATTTAAATTACAAGTCTTCAAATCACAAAATAAATTTTACATAAGGAATGGTTGGCACTAATTTGCAATAATAATATTATTAAGAATATTACTTAATTTAATAACAAATAAATAGTTATGGCGATAGAAAGTGACGCTTACTTACGTTTTCTACAATATAAATGTGATTTAAGGAGCATGGTAAAATTATACAATGTACTAGGGCAAGCATGCCTCTAACTATAATGGTACTTAACACACTTAATGATAGTAACTTGTCACTATTATTTAGGGCGAGAAAACATCTAATGTAGCAGATAAAAAATTTAAAGGTTACTATTACGAACTGATAGTTTAATAAAACGATACGCATTAAGAAAGTTTATTACAATTCTAACAGTTTCTTACCCCCGTATTAAAACCAAGTAAAAGTAATTACTTGACTAAAAGTAATTACTTGAGAGACAATTTGTATGCCTTAATCAAGAAATTACTAGAAGTTATAACTACCAAAAGTTAGCATTTCCAGCCAAATAATATGACTATTAATGGTGACCAATTTCTTTCACTTAAGCACTAGGTATGAATACTTTAAGTTATGACTTTCTTAAGCAATAAGTAATTACTCCTTTTTAAATACGGGGGTTAATTCTGTGACGCTCAGTGCATTGACCTTGCATCTAGCTCGATTGATTCTGAGTTGCGTGAGATAGTAAACAATACACCCGGAAATGAAAAATTATGAA
Organism: Anania crocealis; assembly: GCA_949315895.1. NCBI lineage: Eukaryota > Metazoa > Arthropoda > Insecta > Lepidoptera > Crambidae > Anania > Anania crocealis. The sequence goes on along the minus strand of OX438873.1, from coordinate 8,141,394 downwards.
TATTTCTAAGAAAATATAATAATTATAAAAAGTATTAGAATCGTTTCTACTAGTAATTCTAAAGAAACTGTTTAGGTTTGCGTAAAACTATAGTCCTTAAAATATAGCTTTCAAACTGAGGTGACTAGTGATGGGACTGACTCGAATAATTAAACTAAAAAAAAACAGTTATTATGGCGAATAAAATAAAACGAAAATCAGATATATTAAGATTTAACAGTTAGTTAGTCTGGTATCATCATTATCAGAATAATTGGAACAATCATTAAAATTAATTAGTTTTTTTTATCGCATATGGAATCTAATAAATTTGAAAATTATTCGTAAACTATTAATAATTGCAATTTGATGTTCTTAGCATCTCAACCAATGCTCATTAAATCATTTGTAACATTTATGTTACATTACTTAGACTTTGAACTATTGTTAGTCTGTCGATTTAGACTTGTCCATTTTACGTCATCACTACCGATTATGAAAAATGACGTAACCTTGTAAAGACGTCTATTAAAGTTAGGTGTAATTTTTGTGACTGGATTATTTTGATTTTTTAAACTTTAAATATCTAATTTATACATTTAAATTAATTAATACGTACAGCAATGCATAAAAAACCTGCCAGTTACCAATATTTTTTCTTGTGCAAATGTGTTTCACTTGTGTGACGCTGGTACAAAGTTACGTCGTCTCTTTCAATGAAAATTGTCATTCTAATCAAGCTATATTTCAAGGACTATAGGATATTTTTTTAGATAATTCTCAATACCGTGTCCACATTTTAAGTGTCCAAATACATTTTATTAATATAATAAGATTATTTGTACATACAGGTTGACAAAACTTATGTAAAAAGGTAACTTTTAATAGTTATATTAGAAGAGGAACAAACACTATGATTATTTCTTCATGTAGAGCAACATTTAGTATAAACTATTTTTTTTATTACCAGTTACACTTGCTCAACAAAAAGAAACTGCAACGAGTTTACACCAATAATAACGCTTTAGAATCACAGTTGGCTTGAAAGCCCCCAGCACTCGTCGTTTGTCCAACAACAACAAATGTACTTGCCTTTTTATGTTTCCGCCGAATTTTAATTTTAATAGCGATAGACATTTTTTTTCAAAACACAGGGTGTAAGGTAAATGGCATGTTAAAACTGTGGCGATGTCAAAAATGACTACATTATTTTAAAAATAAAAATAAAATATATAAAATGAGTTCTGTGTAATTAGTTTTAGAGTGATAATTCTGACACCGCCGCCGTAGTATTAATATGCATATTATGTTAACGCCCCGTTGGTCTAGTGGTTTAAATACCGGGCCAAGAACTCGAAACAAAAAAAAGTTTCGAATTTTCGAACGTTGCTCGAGTTTGTGATCGCCAACCCGCATTTGGCAAGCGTGGTGATTATGCCAGTACACCCATCATTGCTGTGGTAACTTGATTTCAATGATGGAGGCCTTTTCCCTGCAGTGGGATGATTATAGGCTGTTAACATAGGGTGATGTCTGACCAGATGGTATACCATTTACATACAACCACACTGTATTATAGTTCAACGTCTCTTTATGAATATAATCCGTCACTTTTCTCCCTTTACAAAGAGAAAGAGATGTGAAATTAAATTACAGTTAAGGTAGAAGCTGTTATAATCTCTTACTAATGTAAATAGTTCGTTGACTTGAAACAAAGGTAAAAAATACATTAACGATAATATATGCCTAGCATGAAAAAGCCTTTAATTTTCCAGTAAAATGTACGTGTTACTTAAACTAGTAACGGACGTTGGAATCTATGATACCATAATAGCAAGATTGGCACTAGCAGTTGGTGGAAAGATAAAACGTTCTACTTCTTAAACTGGTAAACAATCTTTTTTTTGCGGCTAAGTTACCGATCAACATTAATCTCACCTTAAAAGTATAGTAACATGATTTTTTGAACAAAGAACATTTTTAAAAACACAAAATGCTTCATAATGCACTTTTATGTAGATATAAATTGCACTGAATATCACAACAAAATAAGCGTTAAAACCTATTTCACTAACCAAAATATTGTGGAATTGGTACTGGCTCTTATACTACAACATAGTATTGCGTTAAGAATTATACACACTCAACTTTTTACTAAGTGTAACTCCAAATACGCAAAACTGCGGAAACCCTAATGAACTTTCATATAAATTAGTCGATTTATACAAAAAATATTGGTTAAACAATGTAAATGTCTTGTTTTTGAGTTTTTACATTTCTGATAATTTCTAACTCTGTGACGCTTTGTTAGAAGCGCGCGCATAGTAAATAAAAGACACGGCAATATTTCAATAGGAATTCTTGTACAATATCAAATTATATATTAAACAAATTATAAAATCGATTGTTTTTTGAAGTTTCTAAACAAACCGTTTAAGGGTTTGGGTATTAAATAGTTACATATTGTGTCGAGAGATGTCTCTAATCTTGTGCTAATTGTTATCTTTACTAAATCTTTAGTAAAACTTGACAGACACTTCAATTTATAAAACAAATATGCAATATTTAAAACACGTTGACCAGTGATCGTCTATCTTATTTTCTTGTAGAGCGTCAACTCTATCATACGATGTCCTAAGTCTTCCACGTCCATACATTGAAGGATACCATGCCAACATTACACATTGAATCACTTAGTGTGAATTGTTATAATTCATCGCTAATGACAAGAGTCAATAGATTAAGATTTATTCCGATTGCAAACGCGGATAATTTATCACGGTAAAAGTGATGCCTATGCGGTAAGGTGGTTTCAAACAAATCCTTTCTTTAGGATTTTAATGCTTTATCAACCATCCAGTTCTAACATGAACAGGCCCCCAATTCCGCTAATTTACAAATGGCTCAATGGGGGCTATCGCTAGTGAATTTGCCACTAGAGGCGCTTGTGTCGCGTGAGGTCCAATAACATTCAGTTTTCACTGGTTTTAGCGGGCTTCGTTACATAAATTATAATTTCTTTAATTTACCTGCTGGAAAGTGATCTCCTCCGTAAAATTATCGCTAATATGGATTATTTGGCGATTAATGTGAACGCTTTGAAAGCGGAATTAAGAAAAAGCGCAAAAATAGGCGGCCTCAAAGAGCAACTATTTCAGAAGTAAGTTTGTTGATATCAAGATAGTTATTTTTAAATAATAAACTTTAATTAGATTCAAGATTAACACCCTGTTTCGGCGCCGATCGCCTTTCACAGCTATACCTCCGGACCTCAGTCTACAGTGGCGCCAACTGGTGAGCAAAAAAACGGTAGTCCCCATTGAATCGTAATTGGATGTCAATCGTATATTTTGACACATTTATTAAGGCAGTAATATCAAAATATACGATTGAGTTCCAATTACGATTCAATTGGGCCATTTGTAAATTAGCGGAATTGGGGGCCAGGACACTTGCAACCGGTGCGAAATATCGGAAACTCATAAAAAAAGGTTGTATAAACCCTGAATCAATTAACTCTTGTGATAGTGATGTGATAGAAAAATGATCGCAGACGACTCGTCCTTATTACGAAATCATCGCTCGTCTGAACGAGCCTCAATCGTCAGCTACTTTAGTGTTCTAAGTTTGATAGAGATGGCGCTGTACACTAGAATCAGACAAAGATCAAAGCCAAGTTTATATCAAGACAAAATATACACGATGTCATAAAAAATACAATTAAACTTTTTTTAATTTTTAAAAGTACTTAATTACGAAGTCAAGGGTCAGAATTTGAAGATATTGATATAAAGATTACGAGCTAAATTTAAATGGAACTAACGTTTAACTTTTAAACTCCAATAAAAAGTTGAGGGCATATTATTCTTAACAGCGACTAAAGCTTTTGATTAAAGCTATCTACTGGGAAAATAAATATATAAAATTGACACTTAAGCTTATACTATAAAATTCAAATTAATTCATCACCTATTCTTGAGCATATTTGAAGCGACTAGCATCGTGAAACTGCCTATAATGTATAAAGTGGCGGGGATGGACGCCAGAAGTTTATACCGTTCCTCTGAAAAAAAAACGAAAAAAACAGTTTTAACAAAAGAAAAGCTTATAGAATCGCAAGTCTAACTCGAGTACACCAAAAACAAGTAAAAACCAACAACTTAAGACCGAAATTATTAGCATATCCTTTAATAAGGCATAGGCCTATCAGATTTAAGTTCCCAAGACATGTTCGTTAGCGGTTGCTAAGAAACAAAACCGAGATAAGACTATCTCTATTGAGATGTATTATTAAAATCGGCCGTAAATCCATAATTTGTTAATGATCGGCTATATTCAGTTTTGTAGAGCGCCATCTCTGTCTTGCTTTTCAAACGTCGAATGATATATGTGATGATGATATATATTTTTTTACTTAGTTTTCCCATATATATAATTTTTAATTTATCTCAGTGGAATTTGAAAAACAATTCTCAACCAAGGCGAAAAATATTGAGAACTTACAATTATTTTAACAAAACATTGGACTGACCGAGTATATAGAATATGTAACAAATTGGAGACGGCTTCAAAAAAACACATACATGAACATGCGAAGACTCGGAATATCCATTCGTAAGACCATAGCTGGACTGAGATAATGTTCTACTAAACAAAAGCTAGCCGGTCGTTCGGTTTGATTGAATTTGATTTAAGTGGAGAGTAGGAGTGAATTGACCAATCAGAGTGCTTGAAATATGTGGCTTTCGAGCGCTGTGATTGGTCAATCCACTGTCAGTTCCTCGCCACTCCGCTAAGCTCTGCATCTGTTATTTTTGACTCCCTAAAAGGTTATTTTTGCCCAAATCAAGAGATAGTTTGGATGTACCGCCACAATGAATTTAGGGCTTTATGGATTATTTTTTTGAACTATTACTTTTACTTGCTAATTAAGTCAATTTCAATTTGGGGAAAAAACCTACTAGGGCTAGTGACACACTGAAACTATAACAATAGTTAGGGCTCTTTTATTGTCACGCGGGTCCGCATTGCGGGTGGCACGCATTTCACCTACATTGCAGGCTATATTTGATAGATAATACTGGGCACGAGTGATCTATCAAATGAAGCTAGCAATGTACTCGCGTAACAATAAAAGAGCCCATAACGTACTTAAAGTACATAGCACAAGAATTATTATGACTAAACTATTTATCTAGCAATGAAATAAGTAAAAAAGAACTTATCTTATGGGTTCTTTTATGTTATCAAAATGGGAGTTATCGACATGCATTAACGTATGGAACAGTTTTTGATTTGAAAGATGAAATAATATGAAACAGGTTTTTTTTTTATTTTTTTAAACATATACGTTATTTTTAAATCACAGGCAAACATCAGAGAAAATTATGCCAAACAAAAAATAATAACACCATACCACATGCAGGAGTATAAAAAAATTAAAAGACTGAATGAAGGAAAAATAATACTTTTATTTTTAAGATTTTGTTATTAAGGTGACTTATTTAATTGTTAGTAAATTCTTATTAAGCTAAGTAATACGTATAATTTATAAATAGTAAATAACATTATAACATCGCTGTTATGCGACAAAACATTTAAACATTGACAAAATTAAGTCTTTTTGAGCCATAAAATAAACAATTAACATATTTTAACAAAAAATATTCACAACATTGAACACAAAATCTATTGATTTTCTTTTTAATATTCAATGAGCTAATAATAACAGAAAGAAAACCAATTGCATCTTTACAAAGTACAATATTAAAAAAACGTAAGTCTATAATAAATTACGAAGGTAATAATATCTTTGATATTGACAAAACCAATACAGAATACTGCCTACAATAGTATTCGATTACATTAATACTCATTTTTCAAATATTCGTTGTTTCAACCGAACATTTACCTTAAAGCAAAACTAAGTACTATCCGTCAATGTATCGGATAATTTCTCATAAATAGTTTTTAATACCGTTGTAATTTTATCCGAATGATTGCTATTGATCGCACCCGGTTCGTTATGAACCGGATCCACAACTATAGGGTTGTCCTCACTATCGAAAATGATTTCGGGATCATTTTCGATGATCTCCTCAATGGATTCCCAGTTCGTATGTAATTTTCTCTCGACCGGGCAACATTGGCACATGCCATAATCACATTCCTTTTTACTCATAAAATATTCTTCGTCGTCTAAAATAGTTCTTTCGTCCTGACTATCAATATTTACGAATATAGAAAACTTCCTAGCTGAATATTTAAGTAATTCCTCGTAAGCGTAACCGTCGTCTGAGTTGTATTCAAATGAATTTTTCCTATCACCTTCCCCGCTAGCGTGGGCTACCAAATTCGAATCAACATGAGCCGTGTGTGATTCAGATTGGGCTACCGAGTTCGTTTCAGATTGGGCTACCGAGTTCGTTTCAGATTGGGCTACCGAGTTCGATTCAGATTGGGTTACCGAGTTCGTTTCGTCTACAAAGTTCTTTCTACTGTCCTCGTCTCCTTCAGATATATCATCTATCAAAGAGTTTCTCCTAGAGTCGTGGATTAGCGAGTTCCTCCTACTACCCAAGTCGAAGCTCTGAAGCGCTACCATGCTACACTTGCGTTTTGCCTGACCTGTCATTGCGATCGACTTTTTAGTTGTCGACCATCCTAGGGAGCGCTGGACCGCCATCTTCCATTTGGTGTACCGCGCGTCCCGATCTGCGGAAGAATAACATATTTTAAAATCTTATGTCATTTCAATAGAACCAATTGGCTTTGTAACATTTAAGAAACGCTGGGCTCAGGTCTTGTAGAAAGTTTCCTCAGACGATATGTATCTGTCAATCTTCTTTCGATAGAGAAAAGCTAGGCAGAAATTTCAAAAACAAGATTTAAATGTGGCCCAGTTAGTTAACACACAAATGTTAGTTAACCTTAAAGCAACGAATTGGCAACCTTATGTTACTTGGTGCCATAATACCCATACATGACTTTATTTTATTTTATTTATTTTATTTTATTTTATTCGGAACACCAACAGCACTGATACATTACATAAGAACAATTTTTTTTTATAAACTTAGCCATTTAAAGGTACTCGCACATAGAAAGCGAAATGTAAATAAACCATAATAGGTAACTATTGCATAGATTATCAGAGAATCATTAACATTCAAGAATAAATATACACAAATAAAAAATACCATGTTCATGTTGCACCTTTGGAGAGGGGACCGTGAAACTCAGAAGTAAGCAATTTGTTTATAGACAAGGGTTTAGTCCGAAAAAGTTCAAGTTCACTATTGCTTTCCGAGAGGTTATTGAACAAGTTACTCGATCGGATAAAAAAAGAATTGCGGCGGTAATTGGTGTTGACCCTGGGTATTGCTAGAGGTTGAGTACGTCTAATTGGTAACTTACGTGGCACCCAGATGTTAACCTGCTCTAATAAAGCAGGGCAATCAATAGTGCCATTAACAATTTTTAGTAGACACTTAATGTCAGCAATTTGTCGCCTTCTTTCTAACGGTAGGAAGTGATACCTTCTACATCTTGCCTCATACCCATGATCCTGCCGTTTACATTTGAATTGTAAACACCTCAGGAACCTTTTCTGAATGGATTCTATGCGAGAAATATATACGTTGTATTGCGGATTCCAGACCTCAGACGCATACTCGAGGATGCTACGCACGTAAGCACAGAAAAGTATTTTAATCGGTTTGATAGATTTAAATTCGTAAGTGGATCTTATAATAAAGCCTAGAGCCTTAGAGGCCCTTTTAACAGCGTAATCAATATGCTTATCAAACAAAAGCTTTGAGTCTTGGATAAGTCCCAGATCTTTCATAAATGTAACTATAGAAAGTGATTGATTATTTATGGAGTACTTGTGTTTTATAGGGTTATGTTTCCGTGAGAAAGTCAATGCATAACATTTAGTGACGTTCAAGTCAAGCTTATTCAGAAAACAGTATTGTGCAAAATGATCTAGATCGTGTTGTAACATGTTACAATCACTAGGATCGTTGATGGCCATATAAATTTTGGTGTCGTCAGCGTATAATAAGATTTTGGCATATTTAAGGCACAACACAATGTCGTTAATGAATATAACGAATAATAAAGGCCCTAGTAAAGAGCCTTGAGGGACGCCAGAAGGTATCGATAACCATGCGGATGTGAATCCATTAACTGTAACGGCTTGGGATCTATTTTTAACGTAAGACGAGAACCACCTAAACAAATTACCGTGGATGCCAGCTTTATATAGCTTCTCGAGGAGAAGCAGGTGATCTATGCGATCAAAAGCTTTGCTGAAATCAGTAAAAATGCAATCTACCTGCCGTCCCGAGTCCATTTGTGACGAGGTGTAATCATTAAAAACCAGTAGATTGGACACAGTCGATCTCTGTCGTAAAAAACCGTGTTGCTCCGGAGTAAACGTAGGCTTTAATGCAGCATATACCTGACGATAAACGATTTTCTCGAATATTTTGGCAAAAATGCATAATTTTGATATAGGCCTGTAATTTTTTATATTAGATCGATCACCAGTTTTGTGCACAGGTGTCACAAATGCAGATTTCCAAATAGTTGGTACTATACCTTCACTTAAGGACCGCTTAAAAAGAAAACATAGAGGTATCACCAAATTATCTGCACACTGTCTTATGAAAAAGGGGGTTATACTATCAGGCCCGGCGCCTTTGTTAAGGTTAGTGCTTTTTAATAAGGTTTCTATCTCATTGGGAATTATATTTATGTCACCAATGCTAAAACTAACTTGACTGTCAGAGAGATCAGGAGAACCACTATTACAGTCAGAAGTAAGAAAAGTTGACTGAAAGTATTCTGAAAATAAATTACTTACAGATTCACCAGTATTACCAGTTTGGTTCTCATATGTCATCACAGATGGTAGGACATACGAGGGCCGGTTAAGTGCCTTTGTATAAGACCAGAAAAAGCGCGGGTTATTTATTACTGACTCTTCCACCTTAGCGATGTATGATAGATAACATTCGCCCTCCAACTTTGCAGCCCATTCTCTAAGAAATGAGTACGTTTCGTAATCATATTGATTACCGTATTTTTTAAATTTTTATTTGGAAAATATTTACATTTTACATACCAACAGATCATCTTACCAGCTTCAAGAGCTACATCGTCAAGATAGACATATGCAAGAACTTTACGACTTACCGTCTATCGTGGTAGTGGGCAGGAAAGTCTCCGTCGGCAACGCTTGGCGGCGCCACTTGTCCACGCTCCACACGCCCGCGGCGCTGCCGGCCACGATGCCCACGCCCAGCGGCGACATGTCCCACGAGTTGGCTCGCACTGGAACAAGCACAGCCTTTATAAAAATACACGGGGAAATTTATACACCTTCCAAATTTTAATAATAGGGGTTAAAGTATGAAATTGCCGATTGTTTTCCCACTTTTTATTTTATTTATAGCTCTTAAGTATAGTCATATTATTGCGTAATTCTTTTTGTATTGTATCAAAAACTAAATAAAGTAACTTTTGACTAAAAAAATGCAATACTAGTGCCTATTACTTCAAAGGAAGTCGTTGAAAAGACCCCTTACAATGTGTCAGCTGACCTTCTTGCTTCAATTCAGTATATTTCTATTATATACTTTGATTTTCAGAAATTGAAATACTATAATGCGTAGCTTTATAACCATCTAATTTTCACCTTTAACTGCATCGAAAACGGTTTATAAAAAAACTAAAAAATTGTTAGCATGGAAAAATGACTTTTCTCGATTTCGTCCATACAAAACGGCAATTTCATATTTTAACACCTAATACGAGTATATCAATCTACGAGACCCAGTATAAAAATGACAAGATAAAGTACTTAGAAAATGTCTGCCAAACATCTAAAAAAAATTGATACGGCCGCCTAGTAACACTTTTTTTACGCGATGTGCATCTTATTCATTCATTACAATACTATTCTAAAGTCTTCGATTTTCCCTTCATACCTTACCAGGCTTAGGACCTTAAAAATTGATAACTATGTTGCCAAAAATAATTTCGGTTGAAAACTTTATTTACATTTTTTACTTCATAAATTGACTCTATATACGATACAGAAAGCCTATAAAAAATTTAAGATGATGCAAAATATTTTAATATTCCAGTTAAGTTTCAAATTGTATAATACAACGCGCACGAGTTGCCGGAAACTACTTCTTCATTCATCGTTGATACGGAATGAGCCTTCGGATTGTAACAATAATGGGATCTATTTACGTTTCCATTTACGTTATATTTTAATGCTATGTTTAACTGGTCTAGTGGTTTAATTACCGAGACTAGTTCTCGGGTTCGATCCCCGGGTCGGGCAACATAAGTTTCGAACGTTAAAACAATGCTCAGTTTCTCATCACCAACTCGCATGCAAGAGTGGTGATTATGCCTGTACCCAGCATTGCGGTGATAGCTTAAATTAAATAATGGAGGCCTTTGCTCTGCTATGGGAAAATTATAATAGTTAAACTAAATACTATACTCACACACTGGCATCCCTATTAGATCAGCTTGAAGCTGCATCAGCAGATCATTGGAAGTCATCTTTCCGTCGACGTGTAGTTTGGTGAGAGCCACGCCGCAGTCTTTGTGCATTGCTTCTAATATATCTCTAGAAATAAACAATTTAGTTCAGTCGTTGTCGTCAAACGCTGCCATAGGACGCGAGTACAAATATTTGAGTGTTATTTAAAAATACACAGGGTGAAATTTTAACCACTTTCGAAATTTTAATATAGCAATCTACGAGGCAAAAAACAAATGACGTATTTTTTCTTTTGGTATAGCCCAATACAAAAATGTCAAGCACTTAGAAAATGTCCGCCAAAAAACTAAAATTTTTGATACGGCATCCAAGTAACAGTTTTTTTACGCGATGTGCATCTCATTCATTTATTACAATACTATTCATGAGTTTTTGAATTTCCCTTTATACCTTAACAGGTCTGGACCGCAAAAATTGAAAACTATATCACGAAAAATATTTTCGGTTGACAAATTTCAACCTGTATACAGGATGAAATTTTAACCACTTTCCAAAATTTTTATAGGCGTTCAGTATCGTATTTAGAGCATATTTATGAAGTAAAAAATGTAAATCAAGTTGTCACCAAAAAATATTTTTCGCGATATAGTTTTCAATTTTTACTAAGTGCTTTATCTTGACATTTTTGTACTGGGCTATACCAAATGAAAAAACACGTCATTAGTATTTTGTCTCGTAGATTGATATATTAAAATTTGGAAGGTGGTTAAAATTTCACCCTGTATAAGTTTCAGTAAGTTTATCGGTTGTCAAGTACCCTATGAAAATTAGTATACGCTTAGTAGTAGCTTATTTTGGAACTAGATGCCTCTGTGTTGATCAGTTTTATAATTATTAGTTTATATTTTGACAAGTGACAGTGGCAAGCATCAGTCATTTTATTTAATAGAATCATTGATGTAAGAGCAAGAGGCAAAATTAATGCGCTTTTATTTATTGGTATTCGACTGTCTCTTAAGTGGATAAGGTTCAAATTATGGTGTCTAATGGAGCCCCACAAATGGTTGAGGTCTGACCATGAGTGTCCCGGCACTGGTCCATAAGTTTCCCAAAGCAAAGCAGGATAGTATGTTAAGATAGGATTATAAAAACTTCTTCAAAGTGCTATTTGCAGAAATCTGATTTTCACGGCAATTTGGATTGGAATAAAACTCGAGGATGACTATAAAAAATATATATAAAAGATGCGTAACGACAGACTTATTTGGAAATTGATTTCACGATTTTGACGGTAATAATTTTTTTAGTGACTTTTTTTTCTCTCTATTTTTTAAACTTTCAGGAAGGATTAAAAGTTATTTTTTTCTGTCTAAAATAAAATTTGCAAAATTGGTCTCGTGGCAATTTTTTTTTTTATCTTTATTTAGTCTTACTCACCTAGTTTGGAAGCACACTGCTTCTAAACCTGCCCGTATTATGTGATTCTTTGTAGTAAATGACGTCAACCCGCAAATAATTCTGTAACAATACATTTTTAAAATCAACCTTTGTAGGTGTGGTGTACACCTAGTCTATTGGTAAAAGTACACCGGACTAGGGTCCTGAGTTTGATCACCGGGTCGAGCAACAAGACTTTCGAATTTTCGAACATAGCTCGAGTTTGTAATCATCAACCCTCATTTGGTAAGCGTGGTGATTATGCCTAAACCCATGACATCTGTGGTAACTTGAATTCAATAAAGTAGGCCTTTGCAATGCAGTGGGATGACTATTAGTTTTTTTTAAGAGTGGGTCGTGTCGACAAATGTCAGATTCTGGAAATGTCAGACAAGTAGAATAAACCAGATCAGAGGTGCGATTGTGTAAAGCAATCGTATTCATTTGACAGTTCATAACGTACGGTATAATCTGTCAAACGGCTAATTCTAATTGTGTACGGAGTTCATTTATCGTTAACGATTGGGTCGTTAATTTTAAACGATGAGTGAATGATGTACATGATTTTGACAGATAATTCGAATTGCGTAAGTCTTATGAGCTCATTGCTAATGTCAAATGATTGCGGTGACTCTTGACTCATGACAATCGTAAATTTTACCCTGATAAGTACGCAAATTTCTTCAAATTGTTACATTTTCTTTGAAAGAAAATGTTGTTTTATCTTTATTTAATTTAGGTAAACTTTTTCATGTTTGTTTTTGATAGAACGCTTTAATTTAATTTAATATTTTTTTAATTACTTGTGTTTTTATTTAAAACAAATGCAAAGTTTTGTTTCACTTAGAACATAAATAAAATAATATACTACGTCAGAGAACACTTTACGTAGTCCACTGGAGTATTGCGCGGGAAACGATAAGAGAAAGATGGATTTTGTTGCGAAATTTTGTGAATTTATCTTAAGCGGCATTTATTGTGATAAAGTGGTGGCATTGTTACAATAATGAGTCAGTGAGTAGGATAAATCAAATAAAACTGAGACACAAGAAAAGGCGCTCCTATTTGACTTTGATCCACGTTCTCGCGTAAAACTCCCGTAATCATTGAAATGTATATACCACCCATACATTTCAATGAGTTAGGTTAGTTTAGGCTTAGGTTAGGTTAGGCTATTATGTTTAAGCAAGTTTAAATGATATTGTATGTATAAAAAAATTTACATTATAACTAAAAAGACTAGGCTGTATGGACTCGTCCGAAGCCGTTAAACTTTTAGGAAATAAAAAACATAGTCCACTAACGCCACCTATTGTCGAGTAGCAGGAAACTCGTATTTCATTCGTTCTTTGCGTTTGGTTATATCAATTGCAAAGGTAAATATTTAATTTAAATTCAATGTTTTTATGAAATAAAGTTTGTTTTTGGGTTGAAATCGTAAAATTTGATTAAAAACCTGCATTTATATTTGAATACAATTTAATATTATGTTAGAAAAAAATGAGTTTTACCGAATGTTTTGCGATAATAAAACGCAAATCCATGAAACGTTTTTATACCACCGGTCACTTTTCGGTCTTCATGGAATGGACAAAATTACACAATTAGAATTTAATAATACGATCGATGATCAATTGTATTCATTGTCCATCCATGAACAACCTTACACAATCGCACTACTGATTCTATTCATGTCGGATTGAAAAAAATTGCAAAACATGTTCATATTAAAAATAAAAAGCAGTTTGTTCCATTTCCAAAATAATCGAAAAAATTAATAAATATTATTTGGTCAAAAGTACAAATGATTATAAAAACAGAAAGTGAAGAAATAAATGTCTAAGACTTTTAAAAACTGGTTATTTAGGTACATACTTCTCGAATAAAATGTAAAATACATTTAATGTGTAAGGTTCAAACTTTTCCATCTAGCGTCACCTTAAATAAGGCGCGTTTAACCCGCTGAATGCAGGAACAAAATTACACGTCTATCATCGAGTATACTGTACCGGCTAATCTATTTACGTCTCCCGTCGAATATACTCGACCGGCTAAGCTATTTACAACTTTATTTTATTAAGCGTAAGGTTGAAATCTTACCCTCTAGCATGTTTCCTCCAATAAGGCGCGTAAAACCCGCTAAATGCGGGAACAAATACAAGTCTCCCGTCGAGTATCCTCGACCGGCTGAGCTATTTACAACTTTAATTGGTTCAGCGTAAGGTTCAAGTCTTACCCTCTAGCGTCTTTCCTCTAATAAGGCGCATATAACCCGCTGAATGCTGGCACAAAATACACGTAGCCCGTAGATTACTTGGCCAGCTAATATATTTACAATTTTATTTTGCTTAGCGTAAGGTTTAAATCTTACCCTCTAGCGTCCTTCCTCCAATATGGCGCGTATAACCCGCTGAATGCTGGCACAAAATACACATCTCCCGTTGAGAACACTTGACCAGCTATATGTTCGGTGTCTTGAGCGACGTCTTTAATTAGTTTAAGATTGTCTCGGAGGAACTTCATAGCGCCACCTGCTACCGCTATTGAACCTAGGAAGTAATAACAATGAAATGTTACAGAACAATAAATCATATAATTATTTAACCAAAGCAAAAAATAAGCAACCAATTTTAATTCAATATAATAAGATCGGTAAGTTCTTGATTAGCACTGACTACAATTTATACCCTAACTTATATTGAGATTTTATGATCTGATACAAAAAAATGTCCTGGCAGTTTGTGGGAAAGCGGAAGTTTGCGGGTTCGAGCCCCAGCGTATGTTGCCTGCTCAGGATTTTATAAAAAGAGGAAACTGTCACAATCGCTACATTAGCTACTGCAGTTTAGCAAATGGTAGAGACAAAAAATGTGTCGTGTGATGTCGGCACAATAAAATAGGCAACTGAAAGAGAACTGCCAGAAGAAGACGCGCTACAGCGTCTTCTCTCCAACATTGGCCGAAATGCGATCGCCAGCACTGGCATGGCGTGGCGATTTTGGCATCATCCTCCATTTGGAGAGCCTGCCTACTGATGGGGCTGATGATGATAATGATAAGGAGCCATCCATAAGTGAGGTTGATTTTAGAGTCACGCTGACCATCAGCGCAGAGCGCCGGAATGTATGGAAATCGCTGTCAGCGCTGACCTACGTCGGCGCTCAAGTTCATACATTTTGAAGGTAAGCGCCGATGACCAGCGTACGATCAGCGTGACTCTAAATCAGCCTTACGTCACACGTTAAGTGGGAGGGAGGGGTCGACGAAGTGTAACAAGGGGGGGCGAAGGTCCTTAATTTCGTGATGTCACATTTCAAAATCTACTATAATCTAATGGGGGCTATCGCTAGTGAATTTGCCACTAGAGGCGCTAGTGTAGCGCGAGGTCCAATATCATTCACTTTGTACTGGTTTTTGCGGAATTTGTCGCATAAATTATAATTTCTTTAATTTACCTGCTGGAAAGTGATCTTTTCGTAAAATTATCGCAAATATGGATTATTTGGCGATTAATGTGAACGCTTTGAAAGCGGAATTAAGAAAAAGCGCAAAAATAGGCGGCTTCAAAGAGCAATTATTTTAGAAGTTAGTTTGTTGATATCAAGAAGTTATTTATAAATAATAAACTTTAATTAGATTCAAGATTTACACTTTGTTTCGGCGCCGATCGCCTTTTACAGCTTTAACTCCGGACCTCAGTCTACAGTGGCGCCAACTGGTGAGCAAAGAAACGGTAGTCCCCATTGTAAAAACACCAAATTAGAACTATTAATGAAAAACTCAAAATTATAACAATTAATAAATGTAAAATTGCAAAATACGAGTCGTTACATAGGGAGAGGAGTGTATCAAAACTGTGACCAGCTGCGAAAAGCATAGGGAAGGGGGCAAAAAGTCATGATATAATTACGCTAACTATTTATTTAAAAAAAGCATAGACGAGTACCTTCTAACGCGTACACAGGCGGTACATTCGGGCCCAACTGGTAGGCCAGCGTCGTGACCAGCCCATGCGTGGAGTGTACCCGTCTGGACCCGGTGTTGTAGAGCAAGAAGCATCCGCTTCTGTATGTGTTCTTAGCCTGACCAGCCTGCAGGCAGTTCTGGCCCACTAGAGCGGATTGTTGGTTGCCTAAAATCTGTAAAAGTTACTGTTTTCTTGAGTTTACTCGAACAATACATTGAAATGAAAGATAAGTTTACGGATTTAGAACGCGTTTGTTTTTGATTTAACCCGACGTTTCGAACTCTTTGCAGCGTTTGTGATCACAGGTAGACTAGTCCGTAAATCCGTAAACTTATCTTTCATTTCTGTAAAAGTTACTTGTTAGGAATAGCGATGGGCGTTATTAACCGTAACTGGTTATTAAAGCAGTTACGGTTAATAACGCCCGAACAGTGATCACTCGTTATCCGTAACAACAATAACTAGTTAGATTCACAACGCCATTCAAACGATCAAAATAGGCATCGGTCTTCAATAACTGCTTTTTATCACAACGCTCTGAAGTTAAATTGAATTCACTCTTATGTGAAAGGTCTAGCGTAGATATTTGGTTGCTTCACTCATTACGCAAAATCACTGGTTTTACGTTACTCGTTACGACAAGTTGAAAACGACGTTTTACATTGCACATCCTACACATCATTTTGATTACATGAAGGAGTAAAACGAGTAATGTATAAAGGGTCCAAAAAAAGAATCGCAACAAAAGAGTGATAGCTTTGTTGCGTGTATGAATGAAACAACTATAGGACGCGAGCGTAAGTGTGAATGAAACAGGTATATATTCGGCTTTCGGTCAGCAGCTGTCATCCACTCCCTCGCTTGTACTTAATGAAATTGGAGTCTTATTTTGAAGGGCAGAGATTCTTCAAGGATCGATTCGATATTTGACGATACGTATGCGTGAAGTGATTAAGTTATACCTGCTATCTAACCAAACGTTTTAACCTTATAATAATCACGTTTGCTTCAGAGCGTTGTAAAAATAACTAGTTAGAAAAATCACTAGTTATGAAACCACATCACGGTTACGTTACGTTATCCCAAAAACCGATAACGACCCATCGCTAGTTAGGAACTAGAGCCCCTACTGCGTACTGGGAAGTCCGTATACAGGATGACTTTATTATCATCTTTAATTTTTTTTTATGGGCGTTCAGTATCGTATTTAGATTCCATTAATGAAGTAAAAATTTAAAACCAAGTTCAAGTTTTCACCCAAAAATATTTTTAGCACAGTTTTCATTTTTACGGTCCTAAGCCTGTTAAGGTATGAAAGGAAAATCAAAAACTTATGAATAGTATCGTAATGAATGAGTGAGATGCGCATCGCTTAATAAGTGTTGCTAGAAGGTATCAATTTATTTTTATTTTTGGCGGACATTTTTTACTGGGCTATACCAAAAGAAAAAAATCGTAATTTGTTTTTTGTCTCGTAGATTGCTATATTAAAATTTGAAAGGCGGTTAAAATTTCATTCTGTATACGGATCTATTTGTCTCTTTTAGATACTGTCGCGGCCTTGCCAGAAGTTTCGAGACATCGCTAGACGAACATACAAAAGTACCTATGTTCAACTTTATAGTAATAATAAGATATAAGTGCAAGGCACATTGAACGTTAAGTTTACACCGTAACTGTTGTTTACATTTAACGACACTACATGACTAAAACTAGACTAGCACACTGTATCAGGCGACTTATGAAGTACTACCAGAAAAACACTATATAAGTATGTAGAAGATGTTATGTTACAATATATGTAATGTACCTAAACTACTGAAATAGTAGTTAGTTAGCTCTCATAACGACCTCCGTGGCGGAGTGGCGTACACACCGGTTTTCAAGGTGTCGTCTGCTCCGAGGTCCCGGGTTCGATTCCCGGACGGGTCAATGTAGAAAAAAAGTGTTTTTCTACATTTTCTCGGGTCTGGGTGTTTGTGGTACCTTCGTTGTTTCTGGTTTCCAAAATACGAATGCTTTGAATAGTTATTCAAATTGGGATCAGAACAATGTATGTGATGTTGTCCATATTTATTTATTTATTTATTTATAATGTTGCTATGCCCTGTGCAGGGCGTCACATGAAAAATCCCTTTAAATTTATTGTACTAATATAAAGTTATGTGACATGAATAAAAAGGTTTGAATGATAGGAAACAACGTCTTCTTCCCACCATTGGGTTAACTGCGATCGCCTTTCCGTATGCAAAGCGGAGAGATTATGACAAAACCTCGTAGTGAATAAATGAAATAGTATTTGTATATACAGAAAAACAATTGACCAGAAGTGTTCGTTAAAAATTATGTTATAATTAAGTAAACACTTACGCCTGATATTCTTATTCCGTCTAATACTGAGCCATCTTTGACGACGCCGTACACTTCTGAGCTGCTTAGGATTTGCGGTAAACTGTCCCGGTGGATTCCGAATAACCTAGAACAAGAGGAAAAATGTTACTGATGTCAAAATTGGGGACCACAGCTATTCAACAAGCTACCTAATGCCATAAAGGCTGTGAACTCATAAATGTATTATAAGAAAGCTAAAATTGTACTAAGAGTCGAGTAACAGCTTATTCTTTTGTAAAATTATTACTACTTAGTTAGCTATCTTAAAAAAGACCTTACCTACACAGCATAGGGTCCCAATTCAAAGTGTCTAGGTTCATGAGGAGCGTTCGCGACGCGTTCGTTACGTCTGTGATGTGGAGACCTCCCTGTGGGCCTCCGGTAAGGTTCTGTAATGAAATAATTAATTGTTTATGTTAAATCATACTAAAACACGAATTAATTTCATAACCAGCGGGACAAGTCTGGTCTAGTGCCGAGAAGAAGCAGCGCAAGAAACTCGGTCACTATTGTCAGCCTCTTTTTAAATAAATGTTTACAAATGGTTTAAGCTTGTAAGAGCTAGGAAAATTTAATGCCATACGTTTCTATCATTTAAATAATAATTAATAGTGTTGTAATAGCTCTTTTTCATTAAAATTACTTTTACATACGATTTAAGTTTACGAACAGGGAGTTCAGCAATACCCTGTGGTAATTTGTTGAAAATACGAATACAATTTCCCATTAACGAATTTCCCACTTGTCGCAGTCTGGTACTGAAATTGTGTACCTACGTCACTTTTCGTAAGAAATAAAGGTTCTTACGAACGTAAATAATATTCTCGAAATCTATTGAGAACAAACTTAAAGTATATTAATCTCTTTTAAGAGCTTCTTAGCGAGTCACGGGGTCGAAGGCCGTAAAAAGCTTACTCATTCATGGATGTTTGAGATTATAGTATGAGTAAGTCAAATAAATCTTTTTGATACTTATTTGGGAATAGGTTTTTTTTTTTTGTTTATTCGTTCCTTTCGGAACCGGCTAAGGTCTGAGACCATAGTGCTATATCATTAGTGGAATAGAA
This sequence comes from Anania crocealis, assembly GCA_949315895.1. NCBI lineage: Eukaryota > Metazoa > Arthropoda > Insecta > Lepidoptera > Crambidae > Anania > Anania crocealis. The sequence goes on along the minus strand of OX438873.1, from coordinate 8,122,025 downwards.
ATAGGACATGCGTATGACGTTGACCCATTTTTTTTCTAGATGTACCCCGTGTTTTCGTACGCGTGGAATTTAAAATTTTGTCACTAGACCACCGAAACCGCACATTTATTTGAATAAAAAAGTAGCCTGCTCTTCCATAATCCATTTCTGTGCTAAATTTCATTTCCGTTTAGCCGTTCTGACGTAATTGAGTAACAAACAAACATCTAGCAAGTTTCGCATTTATAATATTAAGTAACGACCTATAATCACCCCACTGCAGGGCAAAGGCTTCCATCATTGAAATCAAGATACCATAGCATTGATGGGTATAGGCATCACGACGCTTGCCAAATGCGGGTTGGTGATCACATATCCGAGCAATGTTCGAAAATTGGAAACTTGTTGCCCGACCCGGGGATCGAACAAGGGACATCGAAATCTTGGTCCGGTATCCAAACCGCTAGACCAAAGGGACGTCATAATAATAGGGGTTAAAGTATGAAATTGCCGGTGATTTTCCCACTTTTTATTTTGTTTATAGCTCTTAAGTATAGTCATATTATTGTGTAATTCTTTTTGTATTGTATCAAAAACTAAATAAAGTAACTTTTGACTAAAAAAAAAATGCAATACTAGTGCCTATTATTTCAAAGGAAGTCGTTGAAAAGACCCCTTACAATGTGTCAGCTGACCTTCTTGCTTCAATTGTGTATATTTGTATTATATACTTTGATTTTCAGAAATTTAAATACTATAATGCGTAGCTTTATAACCATCTAACTTTCACCTTTAATTGCATCGAAAACGGTTCAGGCGATTTTAATAAAACTAAAAAATTGTTAGTATGGAAAAATGACTTTTCTCGATTTCGTCCATACAAAACGGCAATTTCATACTTTAACCCCTAATACTAGTGAGATAGACAAAAGCCAACTGCTTTTTGAATAAAAAATTCGACTGTCTTTGGGGGTCATCACCAAAAGTTTTATTCAAGGAATTGTACTATCAATTAACACCAGCTATTTAATTGCTTAAGAAACAGTTTCAAAACAAAAACTGCTTAGTGACATCGTTTCTTAAATACAGGCAACTTTAAGAGGAAACACTACGGGCGAGAGAATTGAAAAATAGTGTAAATTATAATCTATTGCTATCGCGCAGTGCCAAACGCCTACACCGCAGAGTGTGATAGAGACAACTGCTTCTTGGACCGAAAATACCTACTAAAAACACACCAAATCAACGATTCGTAGTCCCCCGATTACTTTTTCAAAACTAGACCGATTTAAATACTTTTTTCATTAAAAATTAAAGAAAGGCTTTGGCCTTGTTCGTATGTTTTTCTTTTTTTATAAAATTTAGCCAAATTTGTTTTCTGGACGTTTGAACACAGCGGAAAATCTGGCGAATTTTTCGATTTTTGAGGGCTCATATCTTTTTTATTAATTAATTTATGAAAAAAACAGAAAACATAGAAACATGCTAATAGTGGCCATAAATTTTTGTTATAAAAATTATTGCTCTACTGGCTTTATCCAGGGAGGAAACAGGGGACTACGTTTGTATGGAAAAACGGCCCTTGTATTTCCTCTTAAGCAAATAAAAAACCTCATCAAATCAAACGCCTAGCTAAAATTAAAAAAAAAAAATCTATTCACGTGACTTACCCAAACGATCCACGAGTCGACTGTGCCAAACATTAACCTCTTGTCTCTGCTCGCCTTCTTAACTGCTTTGACGTTGTCCTTCAGCCATCTCATCTTGAGCGCACTGAAATACGGACTGATCGGCAACCCGCATATGTTCTTCAGATAGTTCTTGTTTCTGTCAGGCACTTTCGCTAAGATCGCGTCCACTGTTGAGTCTGTCCGGATGTCGTTCCATGCTAAAATAAAGTTGTTTTTTTTTTACTTTTTGGCTACTGCGTCTACTATCGAGATGCCATGGCAAGGGATTTTTGAGTTGACGATTGGTTGTCTTATCTTTTAGTACTGCGGTTGAAATTGCAATGTATACTCGTATTATTAAAGCATGCTATTTCATATGCTTAGAAGCTATTAACACTGCAATCCGAATCAGTGTTATAATGAGGATACTTTACTATCCTCGTGCATCGGAAGGCACGTCAAGCTTTTTGGAGTAATTACAACAGGTTATAATAATATAGTGTAAGTTATATAGTCTTTAAAACATCTTTATCATTAATAATTTTCAGGTCCTTATATGCAACCAGCTGTTGCCCGCGACTTCGTTCGCGTCAATTTCTGTTATTATGATCGCGATTATTTTTGCAACATTTTTCACTGATGCTTCGCTCCTATTGGTCGCAGCGTGATGTTATATAGCCTCCTCGATAAATGAACTATCCAACGCAAAAATAATTTTTCAATTCGAACCTTCCTGAGATTAGCGCGATCAAACAAACAAACAAACAAACAAACTCTTCAGCTTTATAATATTAGTATATTTAAATATTAGTTGTCTCTGACTTTGAAATGTGTTAATGATAAAGTTGTTGTAAACTTTATTTGATATTTTAGCAACTTAATTGCACTTATAATATCAGTATATAAACTTAAAAAATTTTGTCTCAGGCGGGACTCGAACCCGCATCTCCTCGCATGCCGGGCGGGCGCCATACCATTAGGCCACCGAGACACTGCGACACGTGCGCGAATGTTTCAAGCATATTCTTACGCTGTGAGCCCGCCCGGCATGCGAGGAGATGCGGGTTCGAGTCCCGCCTGAGACAAAATTTTTCAAGTTTATATACTGATAAAGTTGTTGTAAGTTTAAACAATGCAAAAAAACACTTGAGCCAACGGTTATTGAAATAGTACAAAGGACCGGAGGATGTCATTCGTGAGATGTGACATTTAGTTTATTTTACTTTTAGGCAAAGCTTAATCTAATCAGTGATAATTTGTAGCAATAGCAGGACCAAATAACACTAACAAACATTGCTTCCTACATTTGATACTCAGTTCACAGCCAATTCTAACCTAACCTAACCCATCCATAGAAGATCATCATCTCGTAATTAAACACCATTCTAAACTTAAAATTAAACAAAGGGTACTAGAATCAGAAAAAAACAACTAAAATAAAATAAAAAAATCAAACGAATCGTAAAATAAGCCACCAATGCTTCAAATTGGTGTTTTATTTAAGTACTAGCTGTTCCCCGCGACTTCGTACGCGTCAATTTCAGTTTTTAAGATCGCGATTATTTTTTTTAACATTTTTCACTGATGCTTCGCTCCTACTGGTCGCAGCGTGATGTTATATAGCCTAAAGCCTTCCTCGAGGCATGGACTATCCAACACAAAAAGAATTTTTCAATTCGAACCAGTACTTCCAGAGATTAGCGCGTTCAAACAAACAAACAAACAAACTCTTCAGCTTTATAATATTAGTATAGATATCCGTCGGATGTTTTTTATATTTATTTTAAAAGTCGGTCAACCCTACATTCTTTTATACCATTCAATATCCTTCGGTGTGATTTTTTATCTAAATCCGTCAACCTGGTAACAAGGACAAGGAACACTCGCAACTTAAGTGTATCGGTCCTTTTTTTTCGTCGTTGGAAATGTCAGAAATATGATTAAAACGTGTACTGTTTATTACCTATCGCTGGATGTAGAGGTTCCCCTGTGTACTTGTCCCATGCTATCGTTGTCTCCCTTTGGTTTGTTATGCCTAATGTGACTAGATCTTCCTTGGTATATCCTGAAATAAAACAAATTTTTTTTCTAGCCTGTAAAATATCTGTTTAGAATGGTCACAATAAATAATTAGTATAGCTAGTCCCTAACGGCCGGTCCCAATAACCTATCTATCTTTAGTTTTGGCATATCGGAGATAGAAAACAACTTCTGTCTTTGTTTCTCTGGACGGCAAAATCAGAGACAGAAGATGTTTTCTATCTCCGATAAGCCAAAACTGAAGATAGATAGATTATTGGGACCGGCCGTAAGTAAGTCTGCCATCAAAATAAAGTACAGTCAAGTCTGCCCGCGACCATGTTTCGTGCAATCGGATCAAAACGTCGGGAAGGATAAATACTATTTACCTTTAAATATTTATTTCAGCATCTATGAGGGCACAGCCAAAGCCTTGCACAACACCACTAAGAGATACCTCAATGTTGTTATTGGTTCTAGGCTAAACCAATAATTTTATTTTTAACTTATAAGGCCCGTTGCATTAGTTGTTTAATCAAGTACAGGGCCAAGATCTCGGGGCCCTGGCTTCGATCCCCGAGTCTGGCAACAAGAGTTTCAAGTGTTTGTGACCACAAACCTGCATTTTGAAAGCTTAGTGATTATGCATGTACCTGTCATTTCTGTGGTAACTTGGATTCAATGATGGAGGCCTTTGGTCTGCAGTGATTATAAGCCGTTACTTACCTAACTCAGTGAGCTGGTGTATGGCCTTCTCAGCGCACGTTTTTATGTGGTGGATGATCTCGAACGGGTCCTGTTCCGACCAGCCCTCCTGCGGTTGTACTTCGGTCTTATCCAATTGGTACGATGTGAGCTCGTCTGCCCGTTCAGCTTCATATATCTGGAACAAATTATTACATTTAAGAATTAATTGTTTCGGGATTTCTATCAAACATGATGTTACAAGTAATATAGTTTAAAAAACTGTAACCCGACTACGAAAATGGATATTTGATAACACACATAACTTGGGTATGGTTCAAAGTCTTACGCATATTGTTTTTAATTCACTGTTGTTTCCGGATTATTATTTTATCACCAATGTTACCAGGCAATGCGATTCTTTTTAAATTTATACACAACGAAAACTGTTCATCACCTAATCACCTTTTACGTACATACATAGTAATGTGTGTAGTATGCAAATTAAGTTTACAGTGAACAAAAATCGTCAGTGTATGCTAAATAATAGTAATTAATAAAACACGCCAGACGGACTTCAGTCAGACGTCAATGTATGAAGGACATAGGTACTGTCTGATACAAAACATATTATGCTATACCGGTATGATATTTCACGCGACACGAGACTACTATGATTTATTTATAGAAATATTTTATTGTGGCCGTATGATGCCGTATAAAATATCGGTCTCATAAAAATGCTCAAGGTCACAGCGAGCAATGGATAAGTGATGCTTGGTTTTTTTCTAGCGTCAGAATCAGAAATGAAGATATCAGTAGAACTAAGATAACCGACATCACTCGAAGAATTGCTGAGCTGAAGTAGACACACAATAAGAAGAACTGGTGATACCTAGGTAACACTGAAAATGTTTAGAAAATAAAAAACGGCTTAATGTAGAAAGTTGCCAATACTTTTATTGTTTTTCGAAGTAGGTAATCTCCGTTCCTCTCTAAACATCGTCGCATTCGATGGAACCACTGAGTAAAGCAGTGGGCCCATTCTTCCTTAGGGGTCTCTTCTATGGCATTTTCGTACGCTTTCACCGCATCTTCAGGACTCGTAAAACGAATACCTCGAATTTTATCTTTAGTTCTTGGGAATAAATGAAAGTCGCAGGGCGCCAGGTCAGGACTGTATGGCGGATGACTCATTATCTCGACACCTGCCATAGTCAAATATTCAACAGTTTGTTTTGCGGAGTGTCGTAGTGAAGGAGGATCCTGCTTCGAGGGCGCTGCTGTCGAACTTTTTCCAAGACAACAGGCAAACAGCGATTGACATACCAGTCTGTAGTAGTAACTGTCCTTCCATCTTCTAGCACAACTGTCGCGAAATGACCTTTCCGACCAAAGAATGAGGCAATCATCTTTTTTCCTTGACTTCTTCCCTTTCTTTACCTTAGTTGACCGATCCTCGAAAGGAAACACCCACTGAGCTGATTGTCTTTTGGTTTCGGGTTCGTAGCTATATATCCAACTTTCATCACCTGTGACGATGTCAAATACAGCATTTGAGTTACCGCCGTTGAACTTATCTAACATTTGGCGACACCAGTCCATGCGAAGGTGTTTCTGGTCGTCGGTTAAAGTATGGAGGATCCATCTGGTACAAAGCTTCCTAACGCCTAAATGTTCGTGTAATATTGTTTGAACTTGAGTCATACCAATGCCTAGGCTTGCCCGTATCTGCTGATAGGTCACTCTCTTATCTTCCTCTATCATGCGTCGCACAGCACTGATGTTATCTTCAGTAGTCGCTGTTAAAGGGCGTCCCTCACGCGGATCATCATTGTGATTGCTACGTCCACGCTTAAACTCGTTAAACCAATTGTAAATAGTGGCACAAGATGGGGCTTCATTAAGAAATGCTAATCGCAGCCTATCATAGCTTTGTTGTTGAGTAAGCCCACAACGAAAGTCATAATAAATCATTGACCGAAAATTTTCTCGTGTTAGGTTCATTTTCAAGTCTAACAAGAGTTTTAGATTTGCCGCCAATTCACAAAAACAAATGACAAATGAATGCAATATACTATAACATTAGGTTACCAAAGATTTCTAAAATTGAAATTCAAAAAAGTTTTCATTAGCAATGTTTCTAACTAGCCAGTTCTAAACATTTTCAGTGTTACCTACGTATGCCCACACACGCCCGGCCATTGGGGTGGTAAGGTTCTGGAATGGCAACCGCGCACTTGACGATGTTCTGTGGTCGGATCCAATGGGCCTATACCCAACTTTATCTTGATCTGGTGAAGGTCGAGTGACACCGCTGGATGCGGATTCGACCAGCTTAGGGATCCTTAGGGGAGGCCTATGACCAGCAGAGGAAGGCGCTTGGCTGAGATGATAATTAATGATGTGTCTTATGGAAGTCAAACACCTTCCTATTTTTTCAGATTAATTAACGGACAAAGGTCCGTTAATTCAAGTGGTTTAAGTAACGTTAGCCCGTTACTCACTCTCGATCTTGGGGTACTAGGTTCGATTCCAGGGTCGGGCAACAAGAGTTTCAAATTTTCAAACATTGCTCGGGTTTGTGATCACCAACCCGCAAGGTAAGCGTGATGATTATGTCTGTGCCCGTCGCTACTGTGGTAACTAATTAGATTATGGAGGCCTTTACTTTCCTTTTTTTAGATTAATTAAAATTATACCTACATCCTTATCCGTATTACAATACACGCGTCGAGCCGACAAGTTAGGGTCATCAAACTTAAAGTAGTAAACAAAATCGTTGTATTTATTACCTACTGTTTGGGAACTTTAGACTTCGGAGTTTGGACATATGTTAGTCAGTCGATAAAGTGTGTGAGGTTAGACAAAACAAAATAAGGTCAAGCGTCGGTATTGATAAGCCCTGCTCATGATAGTAATGATGATAAGCGAGTTTGTATAAAAAAGTAGGGGCGTTGATGTGTTTCTGAATTGTTGTTAAACACAATGTGCCCAGTGTTCGCAATCTTACTAACTGTATCAAATAAGAAAGCCTTGTGAGATTGCCAGTATACAACTATACATGCAATCAGTCCATCCAATTTACTATGAACAGAAATTGTGCCAACTAACTAATGCTGAGCGGGGACCTTTTTGACACATTTTTATTTTATTTTTATATACCTACCTTTAAGTTTTTAAGTAATTTTCTGTCTGTGTTCCTTGTAATAATTGTGTCAAATAAATAATTCTTTCTTTCTTTCTTTCTTTCTTTCTTAATTTTATTATCTCACTGATATTTTAGTGTAAAATTCTAAATCAGTAAAAATCAGTAAAATCTGTTTTTATTTTGCAAACAGGCCCCTGGAGGCGCTTTTACACGTGCCATTATTTAAACCAACCACTGCTTCGAGACAAGTCAGGGCTAGTGAGGGGAAGAAGCAGCGCAAGAAACTCGGTCACTGTTGTCAGTCTCTTTTTAAATAAATGTTTACAAAAGGTTTCAGTAAGTACCAGCTAGGATAATTTAATGTCATACGGTCCTATCATTTAAAATTTAAATAATCATTAATAGTGTAAAATAGGCCTTTATCATTAAAATTACTTAAATCGATGTTTGTTCCTCAATCACGCCTTAACGGGACAATGGATTTAAATAAAACTTGATACGCAGATAGATCATAAGTTGGAATGGCCACTAAGCTACTTTTTATCCTAAAAAATGTGGTATTCATATACTTTATTTGATATTTTAGCAACTTAATTGCAATTATAATATCAGTATATAAACTTGCGGCAGATGGCACGCGCCCGCCCGGCATGCGAGGAGATGCGGGTTCGAGTCCCGCCTGAGACATAATTTTTCAAGTTTATATACTGATATTATAATTGCAATTAAGTTACTAAAATATCAAATATAGTAGGTATATAAATAGCTGTTTCATCTTAAGTGACTGTCAAACATCTGCAAAGATGTTTCTTTCGGGTGTTAAGGGTGCAAACTCCTAACATTATTTTGATGAAACAACGCTGGCTTACAGCGAAAAGAAGCGCGTCGTCGCAGTGTCTCGGTGGCTTAATGGTATAGCGCCCGCCCGGTATGCGAGGAGATGCGGGTTCGAGTCCCGCCTGAGACATATTTTTTCAAGTTTATATACTATGGTATTCATAACTAATAAATCTTAATACGGTAGTACGAGTAATTTTTGTAATAACTGTTTAGTGAAACTTACAACAAATCTGACAGTCTTGGTGCCATCGTCTATCACGCCTATCAATGGCCGCTTGGTGTCATCCTTCACGGGCATGTCGCCTTCTGAAACAAAACAAAAAACACCTAGTATTAAGAACATAGGTGTACTTATATATGTATCGTGTGATTATCCCTAAAGGAAATGATGTCAGAAGAGTTCAAGCCGCCTATTACAGACCTTTGTCGCCGTCGCCCGAATGATTGGTCACATGAGAATCTCGAAATCACTACCTTTTACGACAGTGATGACCATGAATGAAAGTTTAATTAAACCAATAATTTGCCTATATTGTCTTCACTTCATCCTCCTGTCCTGGCTCTCCAGAGTAGAAGTATATTTCAAGATATAAAGTTTTTTTTTTAAATTTTGAAACAACAGGTATCCTTATTTAATTCCTAAACACAGACAGATTAAATATCAGGTATAGATTATCAATCTTCATGAAGTCCGTGTAAAAAAATGCATTATCATGTCTAACGAATTTTGGTAACAATAATTTAATATTCATAGATATCTTATAGACCTCTGTCGATACTGTAGTTAATTTATTACAGTTTTTTTTTTTATCATAGAGCACCGACATCAACCCCAGACTGCCTACTCGTCAAAGTGTACATGTACTCGATTATGTCTGTTTTGCTTAGGTACCTACCTATGTTGCACTGCTAGACACAGAACTCTCTAAAAAAAGGAATTTGCCATCGCCTTGGCAGGCTGGCTTGAGATCGAAGTTTGGCCAATGCTAGTGGCAATTGGCAATACTCCTTTATTGAACACCTATGAGACAAAGGGTGCTATAATATTTATATGACACCAACACAAGACATCTAATGTTGCATAATACATTAATGCCCAGGCTTTCAGTAAATATAACTATAATTGGAATTTAATCACCGAGATCCAGGTATGTCCGTGCAATATCCTCCTGTTGGAGAGGCTGATGATGATGAGATCAAAAATAAGCGATTAATATGTCAGACACGAGTCCTGTGTCAAATAGATATGATTTATCTTAGATCCGCTATTAAGTACCTAGGTATATTATATTTGTAAACACACTTATCGGCGCCAATGACGAATTGTGATAGTTTTATAATCTTGTAAGGAAATCGTTTAAAATATGATGTTTGGTACTCGTATAGGTATCCGTATCTCATGATAATCTGACGGTATCTATAATTGATAAATTAGTTACCTATATTTTTTTAGTCTCCTATTTTATACACATCATATTTTCCTTTATTTGCAGAAATAAAACTGATTTTAACTGATTTTAACTGATTTTACCTGATTTTTTTGCACTTTTACCCAAACGTTGACATCTGCTGGGCCTTGACGTTCCGTAAAGATTAAATTGGGTTTTTTTAGCCTAACTTACAGATCACATCTGGTGGTATCTACTTGACAAAGGTATAGGTATATATATTTACTTGACAAAGGTGCGGTAACCGCTACTTAATACCAAATTCAAATCATTCATTCCTGATCATCACATAGAAAATTACACCCCCTTTCAGAAATGTTTTATGGTTTTCCTTTCCCAGTGTCTCATATTTGATATTGATATATTTTTTAAAATTATAAAGCTGAAGAGTTTGTTTTTGTTTGTTGAGAACGCCCTAAGCTTAGGAAGTACTGGTCCGATTTGAAAAATTATTTTTGTGTTAGATAGTCCATTTATCGAGGAAGGCTTTAGGCTATATAACATCACCCTGTGACCAATAGGAGCGAAGCATGAGTGAAAAATTTTGCAAACATAATCGCGATCATAATAACGGAAATTGACGCGGACGAAGTCGCGGGGAACAGCTAGTATTTTATAAAATTTCACGTAAGTCGGTTCTTTAGCAATACAGAACGATAACAAATACGGACAGGACTAACATTCGCATTAATAATATAGATATACTTATAATACACACACGGGTATTATCTGTGTTAATCAAACTCTTCAATAAAAAGAAACCCTAGATGTCAACTGGTAATATTACAATCGACTTGTGTTCATCATATCACATGCACATTGGTAACGAACTGAAGACTTCTAATAAAAAAAATATCCTTGGAAAATCGTGTAACAGCTCATTCACACATGGTCTCCGATTTCCTGTATTCCTGTGATTTCCTGTATTAAATACGTTTTCATTTCATCGATGGCTTATTTGATTGTATAATAAACAACTTATTATTTAAAAAGAAAAATTTTCGTTTTGTCGTCAAATTCTGCATGGCGAAACATTGATAAGATTTTTTAGAAAGTCATTGAAAAAATATGATTCCACCTTAAAATTAAGTGTGTACCTAAAGTGACTAATGCGTCATTAAAATCAAGTGAACTCGTGCCAAGCCATTGGCAAACACAAAGTCAGATATAGCTTCATAGGATCTTGAAAACCCTTTTGTTTTTGTTTTATTGTCCGTCTCTCTCTACTCCTCGTGCTATGTTTCTGATTAATGCATTTGTCATGCACGATACTATACAAAGTACCGAAATGCAGTAAGACTTTGTACATTTTAGGAATTACGTGATGCAGTGGTAATTTTTAACTTTAAACATTCTCATTTAAAAATGTAATTATTCTAACGAGTTTTAATCGCAAACATATCTTATTTTCAAAACGTCAGCAAGCAATAAAATAAGTTATGTTCACGATTAAATCCCGCTATACATATAGGATTTTAAACTTTCTTGTTGCTTCAATCATGGTCGCGGGCAGACTGATCCGTGCGACCGGATCGAAACGTCGGGAAGGTAAATTACTATTTACCTTTAAATAACGGCTCGTTGCATTACATTTTCAGGATTTTATTATACCCGCTATACATTTTCAGGACTTTATTTTGGGATGGATTGAATGACTTGATAGTTGGCTTAAGTCTAATTGCACTTAAAAAAACTTAAGTCGTTGATATATTTTTTAAATAATAATTTAAAAAAATATCCGACACTAGGCTTAGGCTTAAATGCCTAGAGCGACTTGAACAAACCCACTATACATATAGCACAAATTCGTTTTATTTTATTTAAATATTTATAAGTAATTTTATCAATCAGTGCTTAGCATAAGAAAATCATGTTGTGTATACAATTAATGAATTGCGGTTTAGCTTTTTCATCTAAATATTGTATATTAGTTAAGAAAAGACTGTAATCTGTATGTGTACCTTAAATAAATAAATAAATAAATAAACAAATGCCGTCACAAGTTTAGCGGTATTATTTAAACTTTAAACACTTTGTACAATTGCGTATAATTCCGTTATTACAAACATGGTACTTGCAATGTTACACGGACATCCTACTGCGGAATAGTTTCTAATGGGAAACCTTGGCTCTATTGAGGAAAATGGTCGTCTCACACTCAGGGGCGGATTGAGACTTGATGCCCAGCAATTTAAACATGTTTTTCTATAGCTAGCCCGCGACTTTATATGCGTGGTGGTTATCCCGCGGTAACTGAACATTTTTTCGGGATGAAAGATGGTTCACGTCACTAGTCACGACCCATTTCTTAGACCTACCGAATATTTACTGTGGCACGATAATTTATTTGTTACCTGCGACTTCGTACGGGGACCGTACTATTTCCGGGATACAAAATAGTTTACGACCTATTCTGACACCTACCTGATACACAAAAAAAAATCGCTTCAGAGGAGTTCGACAATTATAATATGTATAACTGTGATACAAGAATTTTCTATAATAGTTAAATGACATTCTTGCTGGTCCTCAAATAAATACAATCTTTCTACTTTCATATGTAACGGGGATATTATAACGGAATGCGAAATTTGTTTCATTGTTTTGACCTTTCGAGAACCGATATTATTGATATTGTTTACCGTTTTCTCCCTCTATTGTTAAAGCGTAAGAAGTGCCAGATGAGTTTATAAGAAAATTAAGAAAATTCTTAGAGAATCACTACTCAAGACGAAGAGGCACTGAAAACAGCACCAAATAAAATTTCCTGGCACATAAATCTTACATACATGAGCTGTATAAAATGTTTTAAAATGAAACAATTGCACGGAATTAACTCGCAAAAAAAACTGTAGAAATATCCACATGAAAGGTGTGTAAAGGATTTGTTACCAATTTAAATGCAATGCCCATGCAAATGCGGGACGGTCGGCTAGTTTAATTTATTTCTTACAAAAAATATCAATGCGAGAAATAAGCCACCTATTTATAGTCGGAGCCAAACAAGAAAACTACGACCGATCATGATTGATCAATCTCAACATTTTTGAAGACTTTTAAAATTTTATCGGATTTTTTTTTGGAAAAAAAGGTTTTGTGTTATTTTAAATTCCGAAGAATCTCGTTCCTCTGCGTAGAGACGCTGTTGGTTTAGGTTATAATAACATTAAGGGTCTGTTTCACAATCATTAAGTAAAGGCTTAAGTAGTTACTCAACGAGTTAATTACATAGACGTTAAATCCTTTCGTTAACTTTCTTTGCATTTCACAATCATCCAATCAGTAAATTAAAGTGAAGATTATATAATTAATACTTACTTACAAGTTACGTTTCGTTTCAAGGTAAGAATAATTTATGTGTTTCTATAAAGTACAGTAATCACAGAATTATCATTAAAAATTTTTTTTTGTTATGATTATAAGTAATAAAAACAATAAATTCGTACAAAAAATGTTTACACTGTAATGTAAATGAATCATTTCACCTTTTCTAAAATCAATGTTTCTGTAAGAATGGAACGCAACGAGGTTTCAATAAAAAGTCTATGTCGAGGCAACGTCAGTTAGTCAGTAAATGACAAATGTCAAATTTGCCGACGTTTGGTACTTTTTGTGTGGTGATTTTGTTTGCATTGAATTTACCATTACGAACATTGTGTTATTTTACAATGACTGCAAAACTGTCCATTTAAATAATAAAATAACTTGTTGTTGATGAAAATTTGGAAATGACGTATTTGAGGTTATCTTTTTAAATTTACTTGTTAAGTAAAAGGCTACTTGGCAGTGCATCCGGTGGTTAACTTAACGAGCAGATAAAGTGGTGATTAACCCTACTCAGGGATTGTGAAACGTGAAAAATAGTTTACTGAGCAGATAGGGTCGAAGTAGCTTACCCAGAACTTTAATCAGCGATTGTGAAACAGGCCCTAAGTAATCGTAGTTTTGGATTACATCAATAAAGTCACCTGACTAATGCAGTAAGAACGTTTCAAACGGAAAATTTGCACAATCAAACTTAAATAGGTTTATCGCACTTTCCCTATGGTTTATCTAACATTAAATAAAGATAATAGCGATTAATATTAACAATTTAACATAATATCTTGGAGGGTACAATCCCCAGCAGGTCGAACTACCAATCAAATTTCCTCAATCGATTATCAAAATTAGGTCTAATACTCTAAGATTGTAATTAGATTGAAACTAACAGATGATAAGAGAATTCGGTGATGGTAGTATTTATCTTATGTCATACTTTTACCGAACCTTATTTCCTAGTATTAAGAGTCAAACGTTAAACAAAGTGCGGTGAAACATACACTACACTCAGCTGTGGATTAGCGTGGGTTATTTATTATTAATGAAAGGACACTGGTCAAAGTAATTAATTAGTTAATAAACACATTTTGACGACGAGCGTACGAAGCGCGTACTTAATCCTAAACTCATAGAGAATACGTTATTAATTACAAAATACAATCTTATCTTGCACATTCTTGTGGTTGTTAAGTTGTAAAATAATAACGTTTATAATAAAGCTTTATTGGGACACAAAGCATAAGGCCATTTTTTATTATTTTATTCTACATAATATAGTTATAAATGATGATATAATTCAAACAGTTTTAGATAGCACTGCTTTTCAGTTTGGATTAATGGAATTAGTTGGTAACCTCGTCATATAGGGTTTTGTCTTTGGAGTAAAACGTCAATTAAATACTATTTTATAGATAACTAGCGGACCCGACAGACGTTGTCCTGTTATAACTATTCATGAATATTGATTACGAAATGGTTTAGTAAAACAAAGTTGCCAATTGTTTAGTTTTTTTTTTGGCGTGTATATAAATAAATTTGTTGATATTCCGTCATGGTAACAGGCGACATATTACTGGCCATGTGCAAAATTCTGTTTTTTTTAGCCCCTATTTGACGATATTTGCAGCACGCATTCTGTCAATGTTAGGTGAAACGCCAAACATTAAAAAGTTTAGTTTGTCAAAAACAGATAAGGTTACATTAAAAATAATTTAGTATGGTGATTAAGTTTCCTTTGATTTTCTAATTTTCCGCGCAAAATTCTTAATTTTTTTCTTTCATAAGAACATTCTCCTGATAGTAACGAACAAAAAGAATTAGCGAAATCGGTCCAGCCTTTCACGCGTGATGCGATGACCAAGGGAAATATGAATTCATTTTTATATACGAGTATATAGATATATTCCATACATCTTAAAGACAGTTTTTTTTTTAAATAAAATTTCTAAAGAATTCTCATGAAAATGTTACGTATTTAGACTATAAAGCGTTAATCACCTAATACTCTGTTACATTAATATAGTGCAACTAGCACTTTTAATTTGGGTATTTGAATTACTATTACCCAATAGAATAGAATAATAACAAAAGTACATAGGTACCTTGCATTATGCTAAGCTCTAATGAATCTACACATAAGAAATAATAATCTTGCAATAAATAAATACTTGATAAGCTAATGCCTAACGTGTTAGCCATTATTCTTTTTTATTGATAAAATATTCAGAATTGGAATTGATTAAATGCTAATAAGGCTACTTAAGCTACTTTAAAGGTTTCCCAAAACAGAAAGTACAGTCGTGTGACAAACAAACAAAATATAAAACAAATTTAACGAAAGTAATACTTTTATGCTCGTTAACCCTAGTTAATTATAATGTCGTTAGTAATTAAGTCCAATGCCGGATCCAAAAACTAAACGTAAGATAAGCGGAAAAATAAGTACAACGTTTTATCTTTATAAATTGGCTTTATCTAGCCCACACGGGTCGTATGATTCTAGGAATATTGTGAAACTTAGTCGCACAATATCATATACTAAATGAATACATAATTAGTAATGATAAATAAACAATCTACATCTGCAATAAATTTAATGAATGCGGAAAACAAGACAATTTCTTTTCTGATCCCAAATCAAGAAACTATTTTAAGCATTTGTTTTGTAGAAATCAGAAACAAGAATGACACGTACTACAAACACACAGACCCGAGAAAATATAGAATAATAGATTTCTACATTCACCCGTTCGGGAATCGAAACAGGGACCTCGGAGCAAGCGACACCCTGCAAACCAGTGCGTACGCCACTCCGTCACTGTATTTTTGTATATGTGTAGAGCGAATAAATCGAAACTGCAAAACTGATCAAGAATTTTTTTTTTAAGTGTGTCCCATCAAAATCCTATGTAATTTCCCGGCAAATTCTATGTCACATCCTTGCGACACACGGATTCAGAAACCGGTGAAACAAATTTTAGATACGAGTATTTTAATGTATGTCAGTTTTTTTTAAGAACCAGTGACAGTGACAACCTTAGCGCAAAAATGGCGATTGAATCACTTACAAGTGCCGTAATTATAAAAAGAAATAAACATTACTTCGGGACTGTACCGCGGTACAAAAACCTGATAATCAAGTTCGCGCGAATTGCACTACGCGACTTTTATAGTAATACCTATGGTAATACCTACGCCATTTTCCTTGTCTGGTCTGATGAATGAAATACGTTAGCTGATGTAATTTTTTTTTATCAAAATATTGATGCAAAGAAAAGTAAAACAAATTAAGATTGAGTTACATCTTTTATGTATTCGGTTACTGTCTTTGTTACAATTTATAAACACTTCTAAAGACATTTCTTTTCGTATCGAAAGAATCGAAACAAAACTTATGGGTAATCCATAAATTACGTCACACGATTTTTGAGATTAAGAGGACTAGTAGACCTAAGTGGCCTTGAGAATCGTAAGCACACATTTAAACAAACGTCGTCAACGCCGCCTACGGCAATATTTTTGGCTGCTATATTTTAAAGCACATCCCGAAATGACGCCATGATTTTCTAATAGATGGCATAACTATCTTTTTTTCGATGTCTCTAAATGCAATATTTATTTTATTTTATTATGACAACCAACAAGGAATATTTATTATTCCTTGTTGCTTAAAAAGAGGGAAAGAGCAATAAAAAATAGACAAAGTATCTTAACTTATTTAAAAGCAGAATACTTGTTTGTTTTATTGTTATTGTTTTGAACATTAACAATGTTACTAAAAAAAAACGGCTTCGACAATATTTAAATTATTTATATATAAAATATTTTAATTATTATTTAAATAAAAATATTTAACCATTTCGAAATTAATGACACGATGTTTTCTTGATAATTGACACAACAAATTAGATAATTCGTCATAATTAATTCATAAACTAAAAAAAAAAGTTATTATTATAAATCTTTTTAATATAATTTTTTTTTTTGTGTTTGTATTTGTTAATATTTATCTAATTCGGTGCTGGGATAAAACTTTAATCAAAATCGGTCAAGCCTAGGCCTAGATACCTAGCCTATGATTTGGATAATATGGGTAAATAACGTAGACGTGAATTATTTATTATGTTACTTTTATGGTTCATGTATGAAAACAAGTGTTTAAAAAAGTACAAATAAAATTACGCAATGGCACCTCTATTATTAATACTGCCGTGCTAGCAATAACGGCAGTAACTCCAATTTTGGTAAAAATGAGTTTTATAGTGATCGAGAATAAGCATAAAAAGCTCTATCATATGAGCTGGCAGCCATTTTGATATCTTAATGGGAACTGACAAATGTTGTTAAAGATAAGGACAGTAAGTCAAAAATGCGAAATATTTTCCATAACCTAACAATAGTTAGTATAGTTACGCCGGCCTTACAAGCAAAGATATATGGCTAGGATATTATTATTACTTTAGATAAATGCAGTATCTGCATATTTGGAGTTGCAGGAGATGGTCAGTATTGTGCGTGAAGATTTGAACAAGAAAGGAATGAAAGTGAATGTAAGTAAGACAAAAGCAATGGTTTTTGAAAAGGAGGATAGCATGACAGAGTGTAATATTTTGATAGGAGATGAAAAAGTGGAGCAAGTGAAGGAGTTTGTTTATTTGGGATCAATGTTTACAGCGGATGGAAGGTGTAATAGTGATATTGAAAGGAGAGTAAATGCCGGCAACATGGTGAATGGAGCGTTGCACGCTTTTATGACCAGTCAGAAGGTGTCCGAAAAGGCCCGCCTGGCTGTGCATGGAGGGGTGTTGGTTCCAACACTGATGTATGGGAGTGAAAGTTGGGTGTGGCAGAGAAAACATGAAAGCAGAATAAATGCAGTAGGAATGAGAGCGTTAAGAAGTATGCTTGGAGTCAATTTGGGTGACAGGATTAAAAATAGTGTGATAAGGGATCGATGTGGTGTAAAAGAGGATGTAGTGGCCAGTATTGAAAAAGGAATGCTTAAATGGTTTGGACATGTTGAGAGGATGAATGAAAGCAGGTTGACTAAAAAGATATATATGGCGAGTATGAATGGAAATGTTGGAAGAGGAAGGCCTCGACGAACTTATTTTGATCAAATCGGGAAAGTTCTAAAGAAAGGTCAGGTCAAGAGTACCCTAAACCGGCGAGCGTGTATGAAAAGATTAATGAATGTGGATGAAGTGAAAGTAGTCTGTAAGGATCGTAGCAAGTGGAAAGATGTGGCCTCTGCCTACCCCTCCGGGAAAAAGGCGTGAGTATATGTATGTATGTATGTATGCATATAATGTGAATATTCTATGAAAAGCTTGTTTTGTATTCTGTACTAACTACTTAAAATATCAGCAGTAAATAAATATGCTGTGGATACATATACGTATTAAACAAAACGTATTTTTTTATTAGATACGAGCAGTAACTTGGTAGATGGTATGGGAAAATAATGTTCTACTGAAATCTTAGGATATGAGCAGTAACTTGGTAGATGGTATGGGAAAATAATGTTCTACTGAAATCTTTACGTAAACGACGTCTTACCGAATTCTCATACTAACTTTAACGTCATTACTCAGAACATTAGAAGTATGTATATAAAGTAATTATGATGACTTGTTACTTGACATATCTCAAATGAACTTTGAAAGTGATATTCTGGTACTAACATAGTGCAGACTTAGTCCTAGTAAACTACTTCCTAATCTATAAAGTTATATATCACATTATACTTTACGTCAACTCAATCAGAATGACGGTGTCGTTGCTTATGTTAACAATATTCTTCAAGTCCATATCGCTGAACCGAATTTGACGCATGCATCAGGAATTAAGATTACCTGTGCTAATTACATTTACGTGTATAAGAAGAAAAATGTGAATTCTTTAAAAGATAGTATTACCTACCTCGGCTACTTAATCAGTAAAGACGGTTTAAAAACAAGTTCAGAAAAGGTTAATGCTATAATAAACGCACCTGAGCTTTGCAATACTACGGAGTTAAAGAGTATATCATGATACAAAAGGAAGATTTTTTATTATAAGTAATTATGTTACTTTTTATTTTGATCTCAAATTTTGATTTGTATTGTTTGTACGATTAAAAAGCTATTATTTTTATTCGGTAGTATAAAGTACAGCTACTGCCAATTTTAATATCATTTGTAAGTAAAAACTTTTTAGTAACCAACTTATACTCGTATATATTTTAAATTTTAATGAAACTAACAACATAGATACGATATCATCGACTTACTTGGTCCACCTACGCAAATCAATTATGTAAAACTTGTTTAATAAATGAGTAAATATTAATAAGTAAATACCTTTTGTTACTACAGTATTAGTTTCTATTCCTAAGCTTAAACCTAATATTAGCATGCGTTGCTTATCACAACAACAGTAACTCGGTACTTATTCCTGATAAACTAAGCAATCTATAGTAAGGTTGTTCGTTTCAGGCTAGATATAAAAGGTATTTTCTCATTTTAAATCGTTCTAATGAATAAAAAGCTAATTAAGTAAAGAACATACAAATGCTTTATTTGTGTTTTAAATACGTTTTAACAATCACAATTAGGAAAGCTTAAAAATAAAAAACACAAGTCAGGAAAAGATAAAAATGCGCTAAAACTTTAGGCGCCATTTACTCCAAACTGTGCAAATCATACTTACTGCCGATATCGCTAGCACGGCGGAATATAGCTCAATGATTTACAGAATCACAGGTTAGTTACACCTATTCCACTTTCTATTATTCAAATGTTTATTTTTGTTTCAAAAACATATTTTAACTTTTTTGCTATTACAAGATGTATATTAGTATAGTTTTAGTTAGGTATACATACTATATGTCGAAGCAAAAAAAAATCTGAATTCACTTTTATATACAAAATCATCATTACATAAAACTTTTACTCGCCGTCAATAATAAGACGGTCTTTTTCTGGAAAATTAAACGAAATTAGGCAAATTTATAAGGTACAATTTAAAATACAAAA
This sequence comes from Anania crocealis, assembly GCA_949315895.1. Taxonomy (NCBI): domain Eukaryota; kingdom Metazoa; phylum Arthropoda; class Insecta; order Lepidoptera; family Crambidae; genus Anania; species Anania crocealis. The sequence goes on along the minus strand of OX438873.1, from coordinate 8,101,897 downwards.
AAAATCATTCAAATTTTGAACTAACGCATAAAAAAAAATTTCAACACTTTCGTCTCTGCTTGAGAAAAGAAAAAATCTTTTTTTTGTTTAAAATATAAAAAGGAATTTTCCTGGGTGAGATACGAACATGTAATTTGTAGGATGTATGCTAGACTTGTTCGCCATAACACCAAGGTGATTGTTATCGAGTAAGTCGAATAAACAGGTTCTATGCTTCTTTAGAAAAATGTAAGCCGAAAAGCGCGACACGTCCGCCTAGCATCAGGCATCAGCCTGCACTAATCGGTACACGGCCGCTCACGCACACATGCATGCGTTCCATCAACTTCCATCCCAGAAAAAGAGAATTAGCGATTTTCGGAAAATGCATACATTCAATTAAAAAACTGAAACTGTATTATAAGAGCTTGTCGTTTATTATACAATATATCAAAAGATTATAATGATTACGTGTATTTTACTAGGACTTAAGTAAGTTATAAATTTTTTTTAGAGGCATGTTCGTGATTTTTTTCTATCGAGTCAAATTAGTTGTATCGTGTTTTGAGAACAGTATTATACTAAAGTATATCCTGAAGACTAACATATATTTTTTTGGCTTGGTTTTTTGGAGTCTGACATAGATTTATGTACATTATAAAACTCGCGTTTAGCTCTACTAGTCGCCTTAAAAGGAGGGGCTTACTTTTGGGGGCAATGGGAAAAATAGTATGTGAATTTTCGTAAAAATGCATGACAAGGGTCCCCCTTTAATGTGTGACGTAAATGTGGAAGACCCCTTAAGAATATGTGGATGAAATTAAATATTTTTCATTACTTCACCAAACTTGAGTATTCTAAAATACCTACTTGAGTTATTTAACCCCACGTAAATCTGCATTTAAAAATATCACGTTTTATTTATTTGAAACGCTTTATTACTTATCAAACATACCATATTATAGTAGTAATCAATATTTTTTATATTTTATTTAAACCAAAAATATTTTTCATACATAACCTTATAGTTAAAGCGTACCTGGTTAGCTGTAGGTACCTATACAGTATTTTTTAATCCAGTAATCAAACATAAACATACCATCATCCATATCTATGAAACGCGAACTAATAACCTCCTTTCACCACTCAAAACAAAACTGGCCACAAATATTTTTATTATAAAAAAAAACTTTCTGCACAACACGCGCGTTTACCGCGCAAAACAATTTGACACTGCGGAGGCGCGGCAATATCACACCCGCTTGTTATCAGTTTTCGAATGTGTGTGACGTCACAGCGACGCCATTTTTTCCGCTATGACGTCACGAGAACGTTCATTGGCACGCGGTGTTATTAAGTAAATGCGATCACGATGCAAATGTTAACAGTGAAAATGTAGATAGATATTAGTCGAATAAGACCTGACAGGAACAACACGTAAAATTGTAAACAGGTTTTAAATTCATAGTACCTTTTGTTTTCACGGATAGTAAGTTTATTTTGAATCGCAGATACTTTATACTGAAGGCCAAATATTTGTGGTCAAGGCCGTCAAGGCGTTTTGCAAGTCAACGAGTTTTTAAATAAACACTAAAAACTACTACATGGTTGACGTCAAAATCTGATTTGACTAATTTTTGGGTAAGTATTTATTACGGTGACCTACCTATTAGGCTTAAGGCAGTAGTCATTACCTGCGGCTTCATTCAAGCCAGGTTTTTTTTTATTTTGTTTAGTATTTTTCTCGACAAATAGGTAGGTACTTTAAAGCAAATGCAAATCATAAAAATTTAAAAGCTCCTAATCTGAGACCAAATAAAAATTGGTTGATTTTGTAAGCATATTCAATCAGTAGTACCTTAGAATAATAACACCTAGAAGCCGCGTCTGAACCAAAACGAAAGCGTAAACGCGTGCCATTTAATTAGCCTTGTGTGCGTAAGCTGAATAAATCTACGCTCTTCTAACGCACACAAATATGGCTTCAAGTGTTACCATCATCGGGCGTTTACCCACAAAAAATGGGAAAACGTGTTGTTTTGTTATACGACGATTTGCCATGTGTTTAGTATGATCCTTAAATACATAAGAAAATATGATTACATTCATAAGTATATTACATATTTATTAATCTAATGACGAATGCCACCGTTCAATGTGTTTAAATTGAAATGTCTGTATGATTGTATAAATTCACATTAAGAAATTATTTTTATAGAATTAATAACACCAACATTTAGTCTAAACAGTATTAAATTGCTGTTATGGCAAATTCAATATTAAAAACCAACTAAACAAACTGTGTGCAATTTTTTTCCCAAATCTAGCAACACTGATGTTGATAGGTTTTGTGTTTCAAATTATTTGTTTTTAAATCGATTTACGTATAGAAAATGTATAAAATGTAAGTACTTACCTGCGAAATGAAACTTAATCACTTTCTTTTTGTTTCTCTGATATGCTAGAACACTTCTTCATAGTGCAAACAGTCATTTTAAATTATTTTTCGCGAGCTGTGTTTGACTTAGCGTGACGTTGAGCACTGACAGCTCGCGGAACAAAGTAAGCCAGATATGGCTTAGTTTTAGTTACGCGTTTTTCGTGCTTACATTCGGTTTCTAGGTGTTATTATTCTAAGAGTAGTACCTATCTACGTAATTGGAACTTGGAAGTGTTGATTAGTGTGTGACCATTTGTGACTAGTGATTCCGTATGACATATTTTTAAAGTAAGGTTAAGTTAATAACGTCAGGATATAGGTAATAGGGCCTTATTCAGCTATTTTAATTGCAGTTCGATCGTGATTGAATTGGGTGATTTTGACATTTAGCCCATGCTGGAACTATTCTATTAAATTCAATTACGATTGTGATACGATATGATTAGCTGAATTAGGGGCCTGGTTTGCTACATAGCAAGCACTCAGCTATACAAGTACTTAACGTTCGAATGCCGACCAATCATTAAATCGAATTTGATGACAGCAGTGTCACAGTGACATTTGGCAAACAATTTGGTGTGAGGCCAAAACTTACCCCATGGATGAATTACCCTTACTTTAATCGCCTCTCACTTACGGAAGCATACCTGCCTACCTCTAATTAATACGTTTTTTGAAAAATGAAACTCCTTTAATCATTATTTTTCACCGAAAGCGATTATTACTATGTATATCCGTTCCGTTTGCTTTACGTAATATGTACAAGCGTTGATATAATCTTTATCATCATTTGTTATTGGAAGGATTACTATATCCTAAATATGACATTCACTAAGCCCGATATCGCAAAGAGATTGCTGAATATCCGCGGTAAATTACTCACTTATTGGCACGATAGCTTATTGGTGAAACACTTTTCAATATGTCACTTTGTATAATAATATAATACCTACGTGATGGCGATAAACTCCGTCGGGATCTCGAACAAGCTGAGACGTCAAGTTAAACTAATATGAATTAAGGCGCATGTAACTGATAACGCCTAAAGTATTGTAATTTCATAATTGTCGTGTAACAGCTGCACGTGTGCTACTGGCCGAACAGTGTACCCACTGCGGAAAATGCAAATTCGTCGCCATAAAAAACAAAACAGCCAAGTGGGAGTCGGACTCGCGCACTGAGGGTTCCGTACCAACTTTAACTGAGTAACGGGTCCACTTACTTCCACTTCGCCAAAATACCACAATGTTTAACTGACTGCAAAAATAACTTTGTTTTTCATAGTGTTTGTATGAAAGACAAAGTAATATTTGCGGTTGTTAAAAATGTGCTATTTCTCAAAAACTACCAGTTTGATCTCGTTCAAACCAATTTTGCTTGAAAGTATTTGTTAATATCTACATTATGTATTTTTTTGAAAATTTTCACTTTCTTAGTTTAGAAATTAGAGGGGGACGCCCATTTTACCACTTTGGAAGCGTTTATCTTCCAAATGTTAGACTTTTGGAAAAAATGGTTTAGGAACCTCTATGTCATTTTAAAAGACCTATCCATAATTACCCCATACACATAGGTTTGAGTAAATATTTTTTTTTGTTTTAGTTCTATGTATGGGAAATTGGAAAGCCCCCCTTAAATATCATTATTTTTTATTCTTTGTATGAGCATCGTAAAGCGGTCATCAGGATACACCTACCTTCCAAGTTTCAACTTTGTAATGCAAAAACTTTCAGAATAAAGTGGCTGTGACATACGGACGGACAGACAGACAGACTTGACAAAACTATAAGGGTTCCGTTTTTTGCCATTCGGCTACGGAACCCTAAAAAGAAGTAGAAGCAGAGTAATTGATAATGTCGACTGATCGAAGCCTCTTTGACCATCTGTAATCTTCTTCTTATACCGCTTTGGGGTTTTATAATCTGTTTTATAGTTATTAAGAGTTTATATAGGTCTCATAAGAAATCATAAGGTCGCGCAGCGAGCAATGTACTAAGTAGGTACCTATATTTATCTGTGCGAAATGAGGAAAACCGTAGAACTATGAACTGAGATAACCAACATGATAATTGGGGCGGAAAGTTTCTGGAATGACCACGAACTGTGGGTAGGCCCCCACTAGGTGGACCGACCTCATGGCATAGGTCTCGCGAGCCGCTGGATGCGGATGGCGTGGCACCGATCGTTGTGCAGATCCTTATCATTACCCGGTTTATGGTATTATGGTTCAGCAGAAAAATCAGCTAGTACTAACATAAATGTTTATGTAACAGATTTGAATGTGTCGAATTTATTAGTGCCGGTTTATTTCGATATTTACCATTGGTCACCAACGTCTCCATAACAGATCCACGGTGATTAACCACTTTACCATCACCTTTTATACACCTTCAGATATATTTAAAAAAACATTGGCTGCGTATACCGTTCAACACTGTTTCAAAGCCGTCACAAATTCACTTTAAAAAGTTAACAATTTTTTAAAACAAATGCGAAAACAGAATATTTCACACAACCTTGTTCGAACTGTTAGAAGCATAAACGTAGAATATCTATGGTTAGAAGAACGTCTCGTACGAATTGTCACATGGGATTGCATAAGTCTAAGTACAAAAATAGAACATGAATGGACTAATTAGAGCCGAGACAAGTACGATCATGTGATATTTTAATTATAATTTAATGCGCATCATGTCAAACACATCTGATAATTATTTATATTAATTGTTAACATGTTATTTGATAGATCTTATGACCTCTATTCGACTTAAACATTCGTGTATGAATACACATTTTTGTCGCAACTTTACTAATGGTACAGAGAAGACGCTGCTGCTCGTAAGCTAACAGTATACCTTTTGTCGTCTCTTAATACACACAGGAAAGGTGTGGTGCTAGCTATTTCATTTTACGAAACTTAATAATTATAACCAAACATAGCGCCAGCGAAGCCGAAAGCTATTTTACCTATTACAGGGTAGGGTAGACCGATAAATCATAGACATACTTCTGTACGCGCAACAGCGCGAATAAAGTAGAAATGGCTCTATTTACATTACGGTACCCAACCTCCGTGACTTAGACACCGGTTTTTGAGGAGTCCCCAGCCATGAGCTGATGAGCTCCCGGAACAGATTCCTCGACAGGCCTATGTGAAAATCAGTATTCTACATATATTTTCTCAGGTTTAGGTTAGGTTAGGAAAATACATAAATTATATGGAATTAACTTAGCTCTAAGTTAATTTAAAGATGTAATTTTTATTTTAGGCAACTAGGCGATATATGAACCGGTCGTTGTAGCGCGAATGCAAGGGTCCCGGGCTTGATTCGCTGGCTTGGCTTTTTGTCTCGAATCTGGAATGTGCCCGTATAGTAAAGTCGTGATTCAAAAGGCACGTTAATACGTTGGTCGTGGAATTTGTCGCGAGAAAGCATCAGAGGCCTGTAATAAGCAGGTTGTAAAACTCTTACATCAGACTAACCTTGTAGGATATTTCATACGAAAAGAAGAAGTAAACTAGGCGCAAAGTGTGATATTGAGCAAACCAAACAAACAATCAACAAAAAACCTACAAACACACAATTGGTAGATAGATCATTTTCTCAACTAACTTTTTTGGTAAGACATTTTCCTAAGCACTGCGTCTCAATTTTGTAAAAATCGTAGCTATGCAGCGGTAAAAAATATTGGCAAAGCAAAAACTAGTAAGCATGCCAAGTTTTATGACATACAAATACAGTTCGCATAGCCCTTGGGCACCGACCTTAGTTTTTTCGGGCATAAACCAACTTCACATGTGCATTCTGGGGCATTTTACTTAGTTGGGATAGGATTTTGCAACACAAATGCATAACTTCAATGATATTATATTAAAACTAAGCATATAAGCAAGCGCGTTGTGAAGACTCAAATACGCCCTAATTAGGCGTTTTTACAACGTCCACGTCGAATGCAATCACGAGCTGTGAGAGCTCTTTCATTTGCATGCTACTTCGCATCTTTTTTTTCTGCTTATCGGTGAAACTTGTCAATGTGTGCAGTTTCGGATTGCTCGGAACAGATTTAATACGCATACTATGAAGGTAGATAGATAGATAGATAGATACACTTTATTGCACACCATAAAATTGAAAAATAACACATGAGTAAGACTTAGATTAGTACAATTTAGGCGGTCTTATCGCTTGCAGCGATCTCTACCAGACAACCTTCAGGTAGAGGAAAGTTGAAACAGATTTGATAGGGAAAGGCGGCGGAGAGTATTCAAAAGTATACGTAACAAAATATATTAGATGTAAAATTACAATTTGAAATATATCTAATATTACACGCATAGTAAACTACATAAATAACATTAAAATACTGTATTACATACATGCATAACAAACTACATAAACTATACACGAAATATACATACATAACATATAGACATACAACTACAAACCCAAATACAGTAAACGAAAGAGGATAACGTGACCAAAAAGTATCAAGAATAGGAATTACGTAAGTTAAAATTAGACAGCATAGAAATTAAAGTGAAAGAAGATAGGTTTTTAGTCTGCTTTTAAAAATAGGAAGTGATTCAGATTGCCGATTCAACAATGGAAGAGAGTTTCATAGACGTATGGATTTTACAGTGAATGACCGCGAATAAGAATGGGAAGAATATGAAGAATTAAATAGAAAAGGTAACATCTAACATGTCTATACTTTAAAATATCATTGCATAGCCTGATGTGTAGGCCACTGTACTATCAAATAAAAGGAAATGTCCACTATTTAATGATTCGGTATAATTTTATTAAAATGACTTGTACAGGCAACGGCAGGTCAACCTACCCAAAAAGTTAATCCCTCGATCGTGAGTTATTCCAGACACAATTGAAATCAATTGTTATCGTGGCACCCGAGTGCCTGCTGGGGGTTGAGGGAAGGGTCCTTGAATTGATTTTCAACTTTAAATCCAACAAGTAGAGATCAATGTCAATGGGGACTACCGTTTCTTTGCTCATCAGTTGGCGCCACTGTAGACTGAGGTCCGGTGGTATAGCTGTCAAAGGCGATCGGCGCCGAAACAAAGTGTTATATCTTGAATCTAATTAAGGTTATATTGTTTATAAATAACTATCTTGATATCAACAAACTAACTTCTGAAATAGTTGCTCTTGAGGCCGCCTATTTTTGCGCTTTTTCTTAATTTCGCTTTTAAAGCGTTCACATTAATCGCCAAATAATCCATATTTGCGATATTTTACGAAGGATATCACTTTCCAGCAGGTAAATTAAAAAATATATAATTTATACGACAAATTCCGCAAAAACCAGTACAAAGCGAATGATATTGGACCTCACGCGACACTAGCGCCTCTAGTGGCAAATTTACTAGCGATAGCCCCCATTGAGAAAATTTGACATTTTGTGTGACTAGGAAGTTCTAATGCACATCATCAGTAACTTACCAGTCCACTGCTGTAAAAATAGGCCTTCAAGGGAAGGAGAGTTGGCTATCGTAGTAATAGTGAATATGCCCCTTCTTTTGGCAGTACGCCTTATTAGTCATTTACGCACGTCGACTGCTACAATTTTTCTACATCAAAAACAGGTTCGTAATATGATGCGTCATTTAATTTAGTTTTATTTATGTATGACGCATAACTAATTGCGCAACATTTTTACCAATTTCAATGTTTAATTTTAGTTGGATACCGAGTTTAAAGACGGGCTCAAATTTTGTTAAAAATAATAATACCTACTTATTTATCGAATTTAATGTAAGTAGGTAACGGTCGCAAGTTGACAGACATTAGGGTTGAGGACCCGATTGGTGCAGTGGTGCAAATACCCCGGCCAGATTCGACTGCCGGCGGTTCGACCAATTTAACGTTTGATGTTAACGTCACAGTGCTCCTTAGTAGAAAAGGGCCCATTGCTTTGTTGCGTTGAGTTATTGCTGCTGCCTTTCATGAAGACCTCTTCAGCTATAACGAGGCATGATCTCACACGAGATAAGCGCTGTATGCCTACCTACTTCTTAACACAATGTCCGTATATTCGTCTTCTATCTTCTAATTCTCAAACTCATAACTATGGCTTATAGTATCTGGAATAGACACATAGTTCCGTATGTACGTACTTCGCGTTGCATATTAGGGTCTCAGCTTAGGTTAGCCTCATTAGTGGTATTCCTTCGGCCGAGGCGATGAACATATAATAACCTACTTTTTATCGCAGGAAAAGGTACGGTTCCCGCGGGATAATTAAAAACACAAATTAAATTTAACGGTTTTGGATGAAATTTGGCAGATTATTAGTTTATCTGCTGGAATAACATAAAGCCTACTTTTTATCCCGGAAAAGGTACGGTTCCCGTAGAATAATTTAAATACATAGCTTTAAATTTAAAATTCTGAGCGTATGAAATCGCGGGCAACAGCTCGTACATTCATAAGCAAAGTCACGAGTCAAATTAGGATCACTATAATTATTCATTGGGTTTTATTATAAAAATAAACGCTTGACACATGTGTGTTTTACCGAAAACAAAGACACACCAATGTGCTATATAAGTGATCATACATATTTTGATCAAGGTTGATACATTGTAGAAAAATAGAATTTGGAATCAAGTAAAGAGCCTTCTGAGACTTATGAAAACAACTCATACTATATTGACACCTAAGTTAGCATATCGTAAGGAAGATAAAAAAAAATACATAGTTACATTTTCTGATTTCAGTAAAAATGATTCTGCTATGACCTAATGCCTATTCCGACATTAGTTTTATAAAAGACCTAATTTCCTTTAACTTAAATCATATAGTGAGCTGAATTAACTACTTATTACATTACTTACAGATTGCCAGCTGATGACAAAAATCATGTCACCTTTTATACAGGTATTTTTATGTGGTTAATAATTCACACAGTCAAAGTTCACTCAGTTCAGCTGATGATATCAAGATTTTTCATTGATCATGATTTAAGAAGACCTTATATCTAGTGAGGACACTTTTTTTTTAAAATAAATCATCTGTCTGGTTGTCGTAAAGGGGGTGTACGAACAATGTTTTTTTTTCCCAAAACACCAAAAAAACATAGCAGTAAAAAAGAAATTCTTTTTTGGAAAAAAAGTTGATTCCGAGTCACTTGAATTTTTAAAGGCATTTTGTATGGATAAGAGACTTAACAAATTTTTCACTGATTTTAAATGGAATATTGATAGCCGAATTTTTGATCGTGTTTTGTATGGAGCTGGGAATTGTAAAATTTTTCACTTTTTGCTTCCACCTTGTATAGCAAAGGGGGCCCGAGACAGCCGAATTTTCGAAGGCATTTTGTATGGAGCAGAGGCGTAAAATTTTCACGTATTAACTTCTGAAAAATAACTCACTCTCACTTGACGGTTTTTTTTAGGTCAGAATAATACGACACCCAGGCCCTTATTATTTTGTAATATACTGATTTAAACTTTCATGGTCACTATCACTGATCATGGCTCAGTTCTCCTGTGATCATGGCGCTTGCAACAGTGCCGAAATATCGGAAACTCATAATAAATAAGGTACATGGTATAAATCCCGAATTAAATAACTCTACTTATTATTTTGACCTAAAACCCCGGTCAACTTGGTTAAAATTTTACAAGTCTCTGTTCCATACAAAATGCCTTTGAAAATTAGGCTATGTTTCGGGACCCTCTTGCTACACAAACTGGAAGCAAAAAGTGAAAAATTTTACAAGTCCCAGATCCGTACAAAATACGATCGAAAATTTGGCTATGTCAATATTCTATATTAAATTAGTGATATTTTTTTTAAGTCTACTCCATACAAAATGCCTTTGAAAATTCAGCTACGTCTCCCTAACCTTATTAAAGTAACATTTTTATTAAACTATATATCAATAAATTACAAGAATAATCTTCAGAATCATGGAGGTGTATTTTATCTTGAAGAGATGGCTTAATAATAAAGACCTTTTGAACTTCAGTGGCAACATGTAGATAAATAGATTAATAAACGATTTATCATTAATATATTATTTAAGCATATAAGCTGTCAAGAAGGTGTTGTACTTACATAAAAAAACTAAAAAAAAAACGGTTTTCTTTAATTTTGATACACCATTATTATGTTTTTAATCAGACACAAACAAATATAATTTATTTTAAGAATTCTATAAAAAGTAAGTAAATAAGTAACAGCCTATATAATTACATCCCACTGCAGGGAAAAGGCCTTTATCTAATTCAAGTTACCACTGCAATGATGGGAACTGGCATAGTCACCACGCTTGCCAAATGCGGGTTGCCAATTAATTCCAATTTGAATGACTATCAAACTTTGTAGACCGCCAACATAATAACCGCTTTCTTACATGTGAGCGAGTGCAAATAACCCTTTTGTGATGAATAAGCTACTCATCCTAGGAAATGTATCAATCAAAACACATTTCAAACCATTAATTTGCATTGGTTCTTCTAATATTTTAAAAGCCTATCTTCTTTTCTTACAGTAGATAGATTCTGATATGCTCTACACAGAAAGCACTTCATTGTAATGTAAGTCATCAGCAAGTTGTGTAAGATAATTAATCAATGGACTAACTTACCCTCTATGTTGATCCGGCGCAAGTAAAATATTTTTAGTAAATTTTGTCCTGGCTCCGCTTTTCACAAGTGTTTATACAAATTTTGCAATTTTTATGTATTATTTAATTACGAAACACAACCCATCCCAATTTCCCACGATTGATAACCATTAACCATACATCCACCACCACTGGCATTAGCATTGGCACTGACAAGTGACAAGTAACAAGTGCTTGTTTTCTTTACCCATTCTGGGTAGGTAAAGGGAACTATGCCCATACAGCCAAATCCTCAGTAGAACTTTTTTATTGATATGAAATGAAAATGAAATTTAATGAGATGAAACCTAACCTAAGTCATTGAAATGTATGGGTGGTTTATATACATTTCAATGATTACGCGAGTTTTACGCGAGAACGTGGATCAGAGTCAAATAGGAGCGCCTTTCCTTGTTTCTCACTTTTATTTCATTTATCCTACACTCATCACTGACACATTATTATAACTATGCCACCACTTTATTACAATAAATGCCGCTTGATAATTTCACAAAAATACGTAACAAAGTCCATCTTTCTCTTCTCGTTTCCCGCGCATATCTCCTTTAGCTTTAATTAAATCATAAACGTAGAATATAATAGACGGACAAAGCCTGCGAGATAGAAGAAAACCTCTTATGGAAATCTAGCAAGATAGAAAAAGAAAACAAATCTTTTCGTTTTGTGACCTGTCGTATTTGACAGAGTGACATCCAGTGGCATATGCGATTTAAGGTTCAACATTTTATGTAATTATCTAGTACATCGTAGATTATCTAAAGTAAATACAGTTTTATCTAACAATGGTCACATGTTCTGTGAGTGCCTGTGGAGTCAACCACAAAAATAATCCAGAAAATTGCTCATTTCACAGGTAAATACGTAGAAAGTCGTCATCGTAAAAACGCGTTATTTTTGTTGAATTTGATCTTGTTGTTAAGTTGTAAATATAAAATTATTTCAATCCACTTGTTCATTTTAATATTTTGTATAGATAAAGTTCTATGTATTGATTATTTACATTATTTTGGTGGTTAAATAATTTATCGAAATATTTTACATGTACGCTAGAGCTTGACTCAAATTTATCGATACTATTGTCGACATTTATCTTGAATGTTTCCGGAGAAATTTGATGTTATTTTACGTTTAGCGTCTCAAATGAATGTCAACTTAACAATTTGAAGAAGGAAACTGTAAGGAATCACATAACTAAGATAATCTTGTTTAAAAGTCAATATTCAGTGTTTGATACATCAGAATGTAAATGTTTATTCAGATTTTGTTTACTTGTTCTTTTTCACTTACTGCCATTGATAAGCTCACACGGCACAGCAGATGACAAGGAAAAATCTTTTGAAGAAAGAAATAAAGAAAACTAATTAACAATGGCTGTTATTTTTTTTATTAATTAAGACTGTTTATTTTTAAATTATATGTAAAAAACATACTCACCGGGCACATTTATCTGCCCACTATTATAGTTGTAAGAAGTGAGGGCGGTTAGGTATGCCGCAAAGTAGGTGCATAATCTCGAGATAAAAACAGTGTGACAGTAAACATTATTTTCCAAACGACAAACTGCAATTATTATCGATAGTCTAAAAATGTTAAAGGTACGTCACTAGTTAACACACGCATTGACAAATCAAAACTGGTCGAGAGTTTTTGGCGGGAGTTCGTGAGATACGTTTGGAGTCCGTTTATTTTATCGAATTTTTATTGTTTATAGTGATTTTTGGGTCGTAAAAGTGGTGTTATTTTGCGAAACAAAGTGTCGTGCGAGTGAACAATATACAGTTCGGTGAAATAACATGGTGTATGGGTCGTAACCAAGAAAAGTGGGCCGTGAATTTTGCGCGGGATCGCGAACAGTTCACCTCTTTCTTGGGGACTTCTCTACATTCCTTCAATCTTTCGACTGTCTCCAAAAACTCCATCGAAGCATTAAAACGTCTAACATCAACGTTTTAATGCAAAAATAAAGAAAATATTACTAAAGAATTGGCTGTATGGGCATAGCTCCCTTTGCCTACCCAGAATGGGTGAAGAAAACAACAACAACAACAACAACAAATCACTGTCAGTCAATGAAAGTAGTCCTAAAATGCTGGATTGGCGGGAACTTTCGAGGCGGGAAGTCCTGTAAAACTTACTTCAACTTTTAATTTGATTTAACTTATAATATCAGTATATAAACTTGAAAAATTTTGTCTCAGGCGGGACTCGAACCCGCATCTCCTCGCATGCCGGGCGGGCGCCATACCATTAGGCCACCGAGACACTGCGACACGGCGCGAATTTTTCAAGCATATTCTTACGCTGTGAGCCAGCGTTGTTTCATCAAATGTTAGGAGTTTGCACCCTTAACACCCGAAAGAAACATCTTTGCAGATGTTTGACAGTCAGTTAAGATGAAATAGCTATTTATATACTTTATTTGATATTTTAGCAACTTAATTGCACTTATAATATCAGTATATAAACTTGAAAAATTTTGTCTCAGGCGGGACTCGAACCCGCATCTCCTCGCATGCCGGGCGGGCGCCATACCATTAGGCCACCGAGACACTGCGACACGGCGCGAATTTTTCAAGCATATTCTTACGCTGTGAGCCAGCGTTGAGATGCGGGTTCGAGTCCCGCCTGAGACAAAATTTTTCAAGTTTATATACTGATATTATAAGTGCAATTAAGTTGCTAAAATATCAAATAAAGTATATAAATAGCTATTTCATCTTAACTGACTGTCAAACATCTGCAAAGATGTTTCTTTCGGGTGTTAAGGGTGCAAACTCCTAACATTTGATGAAACAACGCTGGCTCACAGCGTAAGAATATGCTTGAAAAATTCGCGCCGTGTCGCAGTGTCTCGGTGGCCTAATGGTATGGCGCCCGCCCGGCATGCGAGGAGATGCGGGTTCGAGTCCCGCCTGAGACAAAATTTTTCAAGTTTATATACTGATATTATAAGTGCAATTAAGTTGCTAAAATATCAAATAAAGTTGATTTAACTTAATAAATTTCTGTATAAATTTAATAAAAAAGCGTTTAAAGAGCTCCGTATGAGTACCGAAAGTGGAGGCACGATGAAAAAACAATGTAAAAAGAGGAAAAAGGAACCACCAGATCACAACAGCTCTGAAGATGAGGATGACAACAAACACATGCCATACTTTAAGAAAAATCACATTAGAAGTTATCCTGAAAACTCTCCAGGAACAGTATTTACAGTTTATATTCAAAGCACAGATGAAAACACAAAGTTCGGTAACAAAGATCCTATCTATCTTAATAAGATTTTTAGCAGGTATAACAAAGGAGTTAAAGAAATAAAACGAGTCAATGCAATGAAATATGCTGTAATGTTCGACAATCCCAAAAATGCTAATTCACTGCTTACAAACACAAATTTCTTGTCTTCCCATGAAATAAAAGCTTTTATTCCAGCATCCACTTCAGAATGCATTGGTGTTATCAAACACATTCCCACGGATTTAACATGCCAACATTTATTTGAAAAATTAATTAGTTCACAGGAAATATTGTCTGTAAGACGTTTTATGAAGAAGACTCCTGAAGGTATTGTACCACTGCAAACAGTATCGCTGACATTCTCAGGTAATATACTTCCCGATCACATAAGTTATGGTCTGTGTATCATACCTGTAAACGAATACATAAGGCCAGTATTACAATGTTTTAAATGTATGGGATTCGGACATACAACAAAATACTGCAAGCGAGCAGTAGTTTGTTCAATTTGCTCGGAAGCCCATTCATTTAAGGAATGCACTAATGTTAATAAACCCCTGTGTGTAAACTGCAAAGGAGAACACATTGCTGTAGCAAAAATATGTCCTATTAAGCAACAAAAAATTAATGAAAATAAATCTAAAATTATGAATAAACAAACTCTGGGCTCATTTTTCCCAGCACTTAATAAGACATTTGCCAAAGCAGTGGGTTCCCACCCACAAAACCAGAATAATAAAGTAATTAAAGATAGTAAAAACTTGTTAACGGATGTTATAAACAATGACATGATACTAAAAGCTATTGTCGACACCCTGTTATGCCTTTGTAGCAAGGACAATAACTTACCAGTAAATACATCTACTATTAAAGAGATGTTTATCAAAAAAGTAAGTGACCATAATGGATAGTGGTGGTCATTTAAAGATTGTACAACACAATATCGAAAGCTTGAAACCAAAGATTGCACTTTTTAGTCAGTTCTTGTATATTAACAATGTAGATATTTGTATACTAAATGAAACTTGGCTCAAACCTTCCGATTCCATTCACTTTAAAGGTTATAAATTATTTAGAAGGGACAGTAGCTATGGATACGGTGGTGTTGCAATACTATGTAGAGACTATATTAAATGTTCTGAAGTTGCCACAGTAAGCACAGATAAAGTTCAAACGCTCGCAATAAGTATTCAAACTAAAGATAGTTCTTTCACAATTATGGGTTCATATTGTCCTCCTAGAAAAGGACGTTTTCCAATTTCTGTATTAAAAAATGTTATTAATTCATTACCATCTCCTGTTTTGATAATGGGGGATTTTAATGCCCATCATACAGCATTTGGATCAGCTACTAACAAACCTAGAGGCATACAAATATATGACATGCTAGATGAATTAAACATGTGTATATTAAATTCTGGCGAAGTAACAACTATAAATAGGCCAAATCAATTGGCTTCGGCCATTGATATTGCCTTTTTGTCTCCTAATTTAGCAGCATCAGCAGAATGGTCGGTGTACTCTGAAGATTCATTGGGCAGCTATCACTTCCCCACATTAGTGAATTTAGCTATAAGAAGTGAAATTTATGATTATGCACAGTGCTCTGAAAAGTATGTTTACCAAAAAGCTGACTGGTTTGGATATCATAAAAAATCTAGTAACCTTTTTCATAAATTGTTACTGCAATCTAATGTCCTTTTAACTTATGAAAGATTTTTCAAAGTTTCAAGTAGATGTCAAAAAATTCTTAAGCCTGTTCCTTGGTGGAATCATGTTTGCGATAGTGCAGTAAAGCAAAGTAGGTTAGCGCTTCATGCGTATAAACGCTATCCTACTGTAGACAATTATGTATTATACAAAAAACTGGACGCTTTGAAGAAACGTACAATCAAAGAGCAGAAAATTATAAGTTGGCAGCATTTCTGTTCCACTTTTGACCGAAATACTTCCATTAATGAAGTATGGAAAATTGTTAAAATATTTAATCGTAAAAATTCGTCAGTAAAACCCAAAGACGATAGATTTGTCACAGATTTTTTAAATAAAATTGCTTCCAATCAGTCATTGAACGACACCGACTGTCTAAACGAAATTTTTGATGATAATAATTTAAATAGTCATTTGAATCTACCATTCTCAGAACAGGAATTTAATTTATCATTAAATAGTAAAAAAGACACTACTCCAGGCTTAGATGATATTCCATATATTTTAATAAAACGGCTACACAACTCAGCCAAAACAATTTTGCTACAAATATTTAACAATCTTTGGCAACATAATTTAATACCTGATTCTTGGAAAGAAATTGCCGTAGTACCTATTTTAAAACCTGAGAAAGATCCTAATTTGGCCGATTCTTACCGACCAATATCACTCTCCTCGTGTTTGGGAAAGATTTTTGAAAATATGATAAAAACTAGGTTAGAAATGTATGTAGAGTCTAGATTAATTATTCCACCAGATCAATTTGGGTTTAGAAAAGGTAGAAGTACAATAGACAGTTTATTAAAATTTGGGGGTGATATACAGGAAGCATTTTTTAATAATAAATACTTATTAAGCGTATTTTTAGATGTCAGTGGCGCATTTGATAATGTAGATTTAGAACATTTAGTTAAAATTTTACATAGTTATAACATACCAGGTAAAATATGTAAATGGATTTTCAATTTCTTTTATTCTCGCACTGTTTATATTAAATTTAACCGGAATTTATATGGCCCAAAAGTAGCGTGTAAGGGTGTTATGCAAGGAGCGACGTTATCACCACTAATTTACCTTTTGTATACGGCACAAATACATTCATTCATTACAGTTAATAATTTATCAATATTACAATACGCTGATGATATTGTGTTGTACACATCTAACAGAAATTTATTACAAGCCCAAAACACTATAAATGAAGGCCTTTATAACTTATTTAATTATTATAAAGAACTGCTTAAATTAGATATAAATCCTCATAAAAGTTCAGCTGTGATTTTTAGTAAGAAAAGTGACAATTCTTTTGTAAATGTAAATGTATCATATTGTTCTGTAAATATAGCTATAGTTGAGGAAAAAAAGTTCTTAGGTGTAATTTTTGATTCGAAAATGCTTTTTCATTCGCATGTAAATAAAATAGTAAATAGAATGCAGAAAAGTATCAACATAATGAGACACTTGGCAAGCGTAACTTGGGGTATGGATCCGAAATTATTAAACATGATTTATAAAGCTATTGTTAGAAGTCACTATGATTACGGCCTTATAATTTATGGCAAGTGTATAAGTCCGTCTCTATTTCGCAAGTTAGAAGTGATACAGAATAAAGGACTACGAATAATAACCGGTGCAATTTGTTCTACACCGATAAACTCGCTAGAAATAGAGGCAGGCATATCTCCAATAGATATTAGACTTAAGTATCTAATTGAAAAGTTGTATTGTAAGGTATTAGCTAATAACGAGTATTTGTATTCACATAAACATAATAATTTGTTACAAGGGACACATATTAGTGAAATAAATGATTTATGTAAATACATAGACCATAAAGATCGATGGGAATTCAGTACATTAGATATTCAAGTAACAGTGCCTACTATTTGTAAAGCAAATATTAAAAACAACGAAGAGTTTTTAGAATATGTAAACACTGAGAAACGGTGTTATAGAAGAATTTATACGGATGGATCAAAAACAAACGAGCATACAAAAGCGGCATATTATGATTCTCAAGCCAAATTTGGACGTTGTTTTACATTAGATAATAACGCTTCAATATTTACAGCTGAAGTCTATGCTATATTCACAGCATTGCAGTACATAAAAGGAATTGAAAATGACTCCTGCTTTCTGATAGTTACTGATTCTTTGAGTGCTTTACAATGCCTGGAAACTCCAAAGATATCCTATAAGAATAATATATATATTACTAGAATTCGTGAATATCTGTATCATACCAATAATAAGAAGATTGAATTCCTATGGGTGCCATCACATTCTGGAATCACGGGTAATGAAGTAGTGGATAGATTACTGAAAATACAAACACCAGTAATAAATGACGCTCAATACGTCGCACCATCAGTTCCTATGACTGATTATTACCCAAAGATAAAAATGAGGATGTTCGATTCATGGTCTCGGGATTGGGTGTACACCCAACAATATAAGGGCAAATGGTACGCAGATATACAGAAGATTATTCCAAGAAAACCATGGTATTTCAAGTTAGCATCTCCAACAAGAAAATTTATTACCACAATAAACAGATTGAGATTTGGTCACGGAAAGTTTGCAGCTCATCTTAAGAGAATCAACATCATCAACGCAGCTACCTGTGAATATTGTAAAATTGAAGAAGCAACTCTAGACCATTTAATTTTGCATTGTTCCGCCTTCAATTTACAAAGGTTGTTGTTAATAGATGGCTTACTGATGATATACAAAGATGAGGAAATTCCCCGCCTCTTGCCATCTATTCTTCAGAACTCTGAATCTTATGGACTGATTTATGATTATATTAACTCAACTATTCAAGAGCTATGAACAACGTCTACATCAATCAAGAGATATAAGATAACTGATTGAAAACAAAATATCTCCAAACTTCAAAGAAAAAAAGGAATGACGATTTGGCTAAATGGTTACATACCGAATGCCGTAAAATATTAGAAAAAAAAAAAAAAAGTAGTCCTAAAAGCAGTCATCATATTTTTATTCTTTGCTTTATTTAACAAACGTATTTTTATTTAATTAATCGAGGTACAATAACTAAAATTGTATGTATAAATGGAATTCCAGTAAATATAATTAGAATCAGTGTGCCGAGTTCTTATAATTCACCTCGCTGACATTACCATGAAGAGGCTGAGTAGCACACTCAATAGTTTACTGAAGCGACAGAATGACTTCTGTTGTTTATGTTTACACATAGTAGATCAACCACTACATATTCAAGATGATGTTTTTATTAATTTAAACCAAGAGGAACTTAACCTGTCGGTGTCCGAAGTTCTAACATTTGTCCTGGGACGTGAGGTAACTGATTCACAACATGAATTACACCCAGAATATGATGTCAATGTGCACATAATGCACATAAGACATCACCAAGCACCACACATTTAGTAGTTGTAACTACTTGCACCAACTTAATTTTTATTCAGAAACATTTTGTAAAAATTTTATGTTTAAAATTTATTGTTTTGTACATAAATCATCATTTAGGTAATTTTGATAATTTGTTTTATATATTTTAACCCATATATATTTTTTTACAGATTATTGATTACTTGCTGACGTTTGAGCATGTTTGCACTCAATGTGTGCTTACAGCAATTAATAGTTTCACTTTTGCAAAAACTGTTAAAATAAACACTCAGTTGTTGACAAACTGTCTCAATGGCCTTTATGACAGCTTTGAAAATGTTAATCAAGAACAAAGTGACTGCAAATCTTTGTTTGTATCTTTAAACACTGACGACTTCACCAGCAAGCAGTATTATGATAACAAAAGACCCGTACATAATGTCACTGCTGCATACCGGAGATTTCACTCTATGGTGAACACTCCACAATTGAAACCAAATCTAGTAATTGAGATATACCCTGAAGGTGCTAAAAAAGAAAACAAGAAAAAAGAAAAAGGTAGATGTTTAATACCAATTAGAACCACTGAAATGGTACTTGATAAAGATGACCCGATCATCAAATGTAAAGAGTGTCTTAAAGTATTTCCTACTAAATTAGCAGTAAGGAACCATTACATACGAGTTCATGCACCTAAGATCTATAAATGTTCCCAATGTCCAAAGAAATTCGGATCGCCAGCCTATTTAGAGGCCCATAACTCTGAAAGTCACTGTGTTACTATCTGCAGTCATTGTGGAAAGTCTTTCAATAACAAAAACACATTCAAAATGCACGAAATGGGTCATTACATGAGGTTTGTCTGTCAAGACTGTGGTAGAGTGTATAAAAACAAGACAACATTCAAAAAACATATTGAGCTTAATGTTTGCAAGCAGCAAGTTAGAGCTTCACCATTGGATGCTAAATTCACATGTGATTATTGCAATAAAAAATATACTCAAAAGGTTTCATTACGAGTGCATATACAATATGAACATGGTAATTACAAAGCTCACGTATGTGAATTCTGTAATAAAAAGTTTTGGGCAATAAGCAGATTAAAAGCACACATGGTCAAACATACTAAAGAACGAAACTTTGCTTGTGAATATTGCAATGGAAAATTTGTTTCCAAAGAATCATTGTTGTACCATACTCGTATTCACACAGGAGATAAACCTTATAGGTGTAGTCATTGCAATGCCAGATTTCTGTCAGCATCACGGAGGTCAGAGCATGTAAAACGGCAGCACACAAACGCAACTTTGGATTGTAATATCTGTGGAAGCAAATTCAGTTCGCAGAATTACTTACATAAGCATAGAAAGACTCATGTGGAGTCAGGTAGTTCTGAAACAGAATCAAAATTTAATAAAATGGTACCAACGCAGAAAGTTAATTCATCAGATTTCAAACAGCTTACTCAAGACTTGATGAAGTTGGAAAATCAGGATGAATATAGTTTTAAAAGTGAACATGTCTCAGAAGAACCATATCTCAAAATGGAGTTTTTAAGTACTGACAATAAAGAATATATTGTTCATCTTACTGAAACGTAACATGATTCATTCATGAATGTTTACCAACAGTCGATTGCTCCATGAACGTTTTGCCAACAGAATCTTTGAACCTTTAACTTTTCGCCCAAAAGACATTTGACCCATGAACTGATCGCCAACAGAACGGTACGTCAGTGAACGTTTGACCAACAGAATATTTTGACATCAGCTTTTTGCCAACGATCATTTCGCCCACTAACTGTTAACGACTAAAGTAACATTATTAAATTAGCAATATGTTAGAAAATGTAGGTACACGTAGAATCTATAGAAATAATATAGGGACGACTTACTTCAAAATCTTGAGGCTTAATTTTTCTCTCAGTTCAGTTTATAATTTTTTTTTTTGGAGTTACTAAAAGAAGATTTTTTACTCATTATACACTATCTTACAAAATTGCTTTGATGGATAATAAATAATAATTATTTTAAAAATATTATTTTGAAATTAAATCAAAATAATCAATTTAATGAAGTTTTTAAATTTTTATATAATAGTTAGTACTAAATTAGGGGAAATACGAACTAAAACAGTTTTAACACGTAATTCATGTTGATTTAACGTAAATAAATATATTTTTTACATAATCCCCTAATTCATTAATATTAACTTTTTTGATACAATCATACTCGTATAGGCATTTTTTTGTAACTGGCAAATATGTGTAGGTATTTCAGTTACTAAATTAAAATAAAATATTAAGCACTAAATTAGAGGAAATAGAAATTAAATTAGTTTTAACGCCTAGGTATTACCTAGGCGTTAAAACTGATGTAATTTATATTTTAACTCCTAGGTAATACCTATCAGTTTTAACGCCTAGGTAATACCTATCAGTTTTAACGCCTAGGTAATACCTATCAGTTTTAACGCCTAGGTAATACCTAGGCGTTAAAACTAATTTAATTTCTATTTCCTCTAATTTAGTGCTTAATATTTTATTTTAATTTAGTAACTGAAATACCTACACATTTGCCAGATCTTACAAATCCACCCTATGTGATTGTATCCAAAAAGTTAATATTAATGAGTTACGGGAATATGTAAAAAAATATTTGTTTATGTTTTATAAACATGAATTACCTACGTGTTAAAACTGTTTTAATTCGTATTTCCCCTGATTTAGTACTAACTATTACATAAAAATTAAGTAACTAAAATATATTGATTATTTTTATTTCATTTCAATAATATTTTTTAAATAATTATTATTTATTATCCATTAAAACAATTTTGTAAGATAGTGTACAATGAGTGAAAAGTCATCCTTTAGTACCTACAAAAAAAAACTGAACTGAGAGAAAAATTAAGCCTCAAGATTTTGAAGTAAGTCGTCCCTATATTATTTCTATAGATTCTACGTGCACCTACATTTTCTAACATATTGCTAATTTAATAATGTTACTTTAGTTGTTAACAGTTAGTGGGCGAAATGATCGTTGGCAAAAAGCTGATGTCAAAATATTCTGTTGGTCAAACGTTCACTGACGTACCGTTCTGTTGGCGAACAGTTCATGGGACAAATGTCTTTTGGGCGAAAAGTTAAAGGTTCAAAGATTCTGTTGGCCAAACGTTCATGGAGCAATCGACTGTTGGTGAACGGTTTCAGAATCATAAGTGGTTGTAATTTATTAATGTAGATTTATTGTTAGTGTAATTTATTTAGGTGGGATATTTATACTTTAAGCTGCAGGCAGATAGTTAAAACCTATTATCGAATCGGTTTAAGAATCAAAAAATGTCCTCCATGGAATAAAAAATGATTTGATGTCAAGGTCAATTCAAAGTTAGCCTATTTATGGCGTACTAGTGGAATGACACCAAAAAGTGGCTAGATGCCCTGCGCGTAACACAATGCGTTTAGGACTTTGTTGGGACTCCCTGGGAACTGTTATTCATTGGAGATGTTTGCCATAGCACTAAGACAACTACATATTAAGCATTTTTTCAAATTACACTACCTACTATGAATTAGTATAGATCTGAAATTAATGAATTTAATATATTATTTGAACTAGTGAGTTATATAAAATTTACATTTTAGGTTCAAAATCATGTATAACCAAAGCAATTTAGTGGTTAAAATTTTAATAAAATATTTGTCATGTTATTGGTTTTTTTCATTAAGAAAGGGCTACCTACGGCGCCCATAAACATGGAATTTTCTACGCCTTAGCCCTACGCCCAGTCGCCCAAACCAAACCAAATGCCCATATGGATCGAAATGATTTTCGGATTAATGAATTCAATCAATGATAGAAGAACATATATTCATCGAAGTCAAAATAAGGTTTTTAGTTGGGAAACTATGTTCATTAAGTGTCCCAAAAGTTGGGAAATAAAAAATACAGTCGAATCGAGAACCCCATCTTTATCTTTTGAAATCGGTTGAAATAATGAAAATGACTATCCTACTAACATTTAAAACGCAAAAGTTTGTGAGGATGTAATATGAATGTTTTTTTACTCTTTTTTAACGTTTAAAAGACTTAACGGCTTTGAAGGAAATTTAGCACGGTAAAAGCACGAAAAAGTTTATTTTTGGAATAACAAAGACATTTTTTATCCTCGGGAAAAGGACCTCCCGTAATAGTAAAAACTTATTAAAACTTCTAAATTCAAAATTCCACGATTACGCGGGCAACAGCTATTGGCTGGAATATGAGTATAAACGTCCGTTTTTCCCAGGAAAATGTAAAGTTACCGTGTAGACCAGGGTCGATAATTTTCAAAATGGTAAAAAGTGAAAAAAAATTATAGTAGGATGAAACCCATTGAAAGAGGTAGAGAATATAACAAAAACCGAAGGAAAAATAAATTACGGGCGATCTGAGGTCGGGAAGGGGGAGGGGGGTGAGTTTTTAAGGGTAAGAAACGGATAATCTCGATTTCCGGTAAAACTGCCAGTCTTATGAAAAAATGCTAAATGGCAAAGTTGTAGGTAACAAAAAGATCTACAACTTTTGTATCGACACTTTTTTCACATAACCTCAAAATTTATGTGAAAAATTCGAATAACCGAGTTTTTGGTTTTTTATTTTTATCTTTTGAAAAAAAAAAATTTTTTCCACGACGTTACGTTCCAAACATACAGTAATTTTTTTGATTTAAAATATTCATTTTTTCACCTTATTTTGACTTAATATCGAAAAAGCACCCTAATTTTCAATCGAATATTCTCACGTCAAAATACATATCTGCTTTTTTAAAAAAGTTGGTGTGTTTTTTGTTTTTTGAAATCTCTACTTTTTGATAGTATAAAAAAACATACATTACTATGGTAAATGTTCTCAGAAAATGCAAATAATGAAGAAAACTAGAACCCAATTTTTTTTTTAAATCATTATGTATAATTTTGAGCGGTGAATTCAATCGGTTCTCAAAATCTCGCTCCGGTGCAAACCACTACTCTGTATCTAGCTAACGGTTTTACAGCTGCTACGAAATAAAAGTTAGTAAGCCACATACTATGAAGACTGTACACTGTATGTAGTATGTGTATAGTCTCCATACTCCATACCTTCCTAGCCCCTTCCCCTCTTCTTTATGAAATAACTTTTGATGGGCTAACATTTTCCGAAGGTCACTCAGGTATATAAGTAATCTTAAAATAGAAATAAGTATGTCTCTACACATATAATTTATCGAAGATTCGAAAACCGAAAATTTGACATCAGATGAGAGATGACTATGTGAATTCATTCACTTAAAAAAATAACACTTATACTTAAAAAATTTAATTGATTTAATATATTATAATTTCATTAAAAATTTATGTTTGCGACGATTAATGTATTGCTTTTACTTATTTTATTAATGACTTGATTTAATAAAATCTAATGTGAAGAAATTGCATGTCAGTTAAGCTGGCGAAACTATGTGATCCCTAAATAATATTAACATTGTGACTTCTTTTGTACCATGTTTCATGCAATAAACGAATTTATTTATATTTTATTTATTTATTTTAAACTTTCTCAAAATATTGTAGCTGTCATATTAAATATTAACTTTATTAACTTATTTGGTTGTTCAATAAAGTAGTATATTTCGATTAGCAATTTTTTCGTTTATCAATATATCATGAAATCTTACGTTTTTCTAGTAATTAAAGTGTAAATTTTAATAAATAGCTCAAAATTATACATAATGATTCAAAATAAAATTTTCGAATTCGAGTTTTCTTCATTATTTCGATACCTTCAGGTTCAATTGTCGTATAAACCAAAACCGTACTTTTCAGGAGAGCCAAAAAACGTTTTTTTTTTTATAAAAAACTCATAACTTTTTTATTTCAGAAGCTATTAAAAAATGACCAAGAGAAAACATTCTTAAAATTTTGCGATAAAAAAATCTAAATATTCAAAACATGCCTATCTTCGTTAGTTTTAAATTTAGCTTGGATTTACGTCTTTAAAAAATACACTCGGTGGTTTATACGACGTCCTATAATGGATCTAAAAATATCTCTACGTCGTATTTGAATTTTTAGTAAACTTGAGATTGCAATTGCTGACGTAAAGACCGATAGATGTAGATTGTTTGGTTTTTACAACCATTGATTATAGTGATATATTTAAATGAATTAATAAAACATTGTATAAAAATAATGTTATGTTGACTATAAGCACACTTATATTGTTTCGAGAATGTATAGAAATATATTTTTAGTGTTATATTTATATTTGGTTAATGTAGATAAAATAGTAGATAAAATAAAATTGCCAGAGTATGAAAATAACTTTCTTTTTTTGTTTTTATTTTACAATTTTGTAGCAAAATTATGGCACAAAATAAAGAATTTTTAATAACTCTAATTAGAAAAAATCAACATATTGGAACTTAAAAGACGAAACTAATATTCACTTCTGTGGACCATGCTTTGTCCAGCTGATGACCGCCCAGAAAATCTTGTGGTTCAGAAGGAATGGGACGACATCCTCAGTAATCTATTTCGTTTGTTGAGTGGTGCCGAAGGAGCTGATTTGGCGCGTCTGAAGGCTGTCATAATGCCTGAATCTGGTGCGTGGTTACATGCCTTTCCTTCTCCTCAATTGGGCACACTGCTCGACAACGATTCTTTAAGAATAGCAGTGGGTCTAAGATTGGGGGGCAAGGTGTGTGAAGCGCATCGCTGTATTTGTGGTTTAATGGTGGAGAAGAATGGACACCATGGTTTAAGCTGTCAGAGATGTGCAGGTTGCTTTCCGAGGCACCATTCAATTAATGAGATTATTCGTAGGGCCATGACATCACTAAATATTCCGTGTATTTTAGAACCTCCGGGACTATCTCGGAAAGATGGTAAGAGGCCGGATGGACTTAAATTGGCTCCATGGCGGAGGGGTCGGTGTCTCTTGTAGGATGCTATGTGTGTCAGCACTTTTGCTGCGTCTCATTTGAAACAAACCGTCATTTCTGCGGAGTCGGCGGCGGAAAACGGTGCGAAGTTGAAACACTCTAAGTATTCAGCATTAGAGTCACTCTACAATTTCGTACCGTTCGCAGTTGAGACGGCAGGACCATGGGTAGTGAGGCTTGAGACCTTTTTAAGGAGTTAGGGCGACGGTTGCGAGAGAAAGGGAATGATTCCCGCTCTGGATCCTGGTTGGTTCAACAGGTCTCCATTGCCATTCAACGTGGCAGTGCAGCCAGCGTAATGGGAACCTTCGGATCGGCCAGGCAGCGCGGAGAGACTGAAATTACTTCTTGCTAATAATTCTTTTGTAGTTAGTTATATTTTATGTGGTGCTTTTTTATATCATTATGGTAAAAAATTGTGCAATTATGGTAAAAAATTAAAACTTCTTTCCCGGTTCAGGGCTGCCGCCAATAAAATTGATTTCGATTGGTTGTGATGAATTTGAGACTTCTGAACAGGGAGTAGAGCCATGGGGTGCTCGGAATTTATAGTTTTTTGAGAAGTTCAGCGGTGAATTTATCTTTTTACAACTTTCATTATTGCTAAAAGTGACCATTTATGGCAATAATTAAAAGTTTGGGTACTTTTAAAGAAAGAAATTCATTAGAGAGCATCTCAAAAAGTATTAAATTGCTTTCTTGAGTACAGTGTTAGAGAAGACAAGACCTTAAAACAAAAAAAAACGAGTTTTCTTTGTTTTAAGGTCTTGAATTTATCACATTTAGTCGAAGTCAATAGGCAGCGGCACTGGACCTGAAAAACAGCCTTATAGTTATGAAAATAATTCCAAGTAGAAATAATCAACTATACGTTTTTAGTGACTAATAAAATAACATATTAATAACAAAATAAGCCTAGGCCTATTTAGAATATGTGAAACGAAATACTAGTCAATCCGCTCTTACTCATCTTCTATATACAACCTACTGAATACGTGGACTTACGACATTGAATCTTTGAATGCGTCTTAACATTCTTAACGTAAAAACCATTTGCAATTATCATAGAGTTTAACGCCCGGGCTTAAAAAAAAGTATGGTCATTACATCTTAACAGAAATACCAAAAACAACCACTTGGCTTTTACACTGTTTTTATGGAATTTGTTTCGGCAATATTTTTTTAGGGTGTATAAACATTTTTTTTGCGAATTTAAACATTTCGAATATACAGATCGATAGAGAAAAAAATTCTGAACAAAATGGTATATATAACTTGATTTGGCCAAAATGGTTTATACGCCAATTGAACCTGAAGGTATCGAATTGCATTTTCTGAAAACATTTACCATAGTAATGTACAATTTTTTTTATACCATCAGAAAGTAGAGATTTCAACAAACAAAAAACACACCAACTTTTTTAAAAAAGCAGACATTTTGACGTGAGAATATTCGATTGAAAATTAGGGTGCTTTTTCGATATTAAGTCAAAATAAGGTGAAAAAATGAAAACTTTAAATCAAAAAATATTTTTTTTTGCAAAAGATAAAAATTTGAGTTGGGCCGACTATCACTTTGGCCGACTAGCCGACTAGCCGACTAGTCGGCCAAGCCGATTATTGCTTTAGGTAATAATAATTAGAGTAACATGCTCTAATCACACTTTATTGCCATTTTTTATGATAAGTGCTTTCTTTTATCTGATTGTCATCTTAATTCTTTGTTTGTAGTGTAGTAGAATTTTTATTTATTTTAACTTTCTGTTGTCACAATAAGAAGCTTATTTTTTTTAATTTTTATATCTGGTACTAAGTTCTAATTTATTATTATTAGGTCAAGGAGTAGTGTTCCAATATGTAAGTTGTAAGCTTAATTATAGCCAATTTTTTGAGTTTATTTTTTTTTGTTACTTGTTTCATGTCTAGATCTAAGCCCAATTAGTTAATGTATGGTTCCTAATTTCCTAACATATTCTCAATTGCACTGAAAGTACATTGTAAAATTGATTTCGTATTTCTAATAAAAAATAATAACAGTTAAGATTTCAATTCCACCAATTTTTAGGTATACATAGGTAACACTGAAAATGTTAAGAAAATGAAAAACGGCTTAATGTAGAAAGTTGCCAATACTTTTATTGTTTCTCGAAGTAATCTCCGTTCCTCTCTACACATTGTCGCATTCGATGGAACCACTGAGAAAAGCAGTGTGCCCATTCTTCCTTAGGGGTCTCTTCTATGGCATTTTCGTACGCTCTCACCGCATCTTCAGGGCTCGTAAAGCGAATACCTCGAATTTTATCTTTAGTTCTTGGGAATAAATGAAAGTCGCAGAGCGCCAGGTCAGGACTGTATGGCGGATGACTCATCATCTCGACAACTGCCATAGTCAAATATTCAACAGTCCGTTTTGCGGAGTGCGCTGAACCATTATCGTGGTGAAGGAGGATCCTGCTGTCGAATTTCTTCCAAGACAACAGGCAAACAGCGATTGACAGTCCAGTCTGCAGTAACTGTCCTTCCATCTTCTAGCACAACTGTCGCGAAATGACCTTTCCAACCAAAGAACGAGGCAATCATCTTTTTCCTTGACTTCTTCCTTTCTTTACCTTCGTTGGCCGATCCTCGAAAGGAAACCTGTGACGATGTCAAATACAGCATTTGAGTCACCGCCATTGAACTTATCTAACATTTGGCGACACCAGTCCATGCGAAGGTGTTTCTGGTCGTCGGTTAAAGTATGGGTCCCTATCTGGTACAAAGCCTCCTGACGCCTAAATGTTCGTGTAAAATTTTTTGACCTTGACTCATACCAATGCCTAGACTTACCAGTATCTGCTGATAGGTAACTCTCTTATCTTCCTCTATCATACGTCGGACAGCACTGATGTTATCTTCAGTAGTCGCTGTTAAGATACGTCCCTCACGCTGATCATCATTGAGATTGCTACGTCCACGCTTAAACTCGTTAAATCAATTGTAAATAGTGGCATGAGATGGGGCTTCATTAAGAAATGCTAATCGCAGCCTATCATAGCTTAGTTTGTTGAGTAAGCCCACAACGAAAGTTATAATAAATCATTGACCGAAAATTTTCTAGCGTTAGGTTCAGTTTCACGTGTAACAAGAGTTGTTATAGATTTGCCGCCAATGGGGGCTATCGCTAGTAAATTTGCCACTAGAGGCGCTTGTGTCGCGTGAGGTCCAATATCATTCACTTTGTACTGGTTTTAGCGGAATTTGTTGCATAAATAATAATTTCTTAAATTTACCTGCCGGAAAGTGATCTCCATCGTAAAATATAGCAAATATGGATTATTTGGCGATTAATGTGAACGCTTTAAAAGCGGAATTAAGAAAAAGAGCAAAAATAGGCGGCCTCAAGAGCAACTATTTCAGAAGTTAGTTTGTTGCTATCAAGATAGTTATTTATAAACAATATAACCTTAATCCCTCAACGCCCAGGCGGCAGGCGCCTGCCGCGATAACAATTGATTTCAATTGTGTCTGGAATAACTCACGATCGAGGGATTAATTAGATTCAAGATATAACACTTTGTTTCGGCGCCAATCGCTTTTGATAGCTATACCTCCGGACCTCAGTCTACAGTGGCGCCAACTTTTGAGCAAAGAAACGGTAGACCCCATTCGCAAAAACAAATTACAAATGAATGCAATATACTACATAATTAGGTTACCAAAGAGTTCTAAAATTGAAATTCAATAAAAGTTTTCATTAGCAACGTTTCTAACTGGCCAGTTCTAAACATTTTCAGTGTTACCCACGTATTAATACGAGAAATAAACGGGCCGACTAGTCGGCCGTTTCAGCCGACTAGTCGCCGACTACAAATATGGCCGACTAGTCGGCTTTACCGACTAGTCGGTGACTAGTCGGTACAACCCTAATAAAAATAAAAAACCAAAAACTCGGTTATTCGAATTTTTCACATAAATTTTGAGGTTATGTGAAAAAAGTGTCGATACAAAAGTTGTAGATCTTTTTGTTACCTACAACTTTGCCATTTAACATTTTTTCATAAGACTGGCAGTTTTACCGGAAATCGAGATTATCCGTTTCTTACCCTTAAAAACTCACCCCCCTCCCCCTTCCCGACCTCAGATCGCCCGTAATTTATTTTTCCTTCGGTTTTTGTTATATTCTCTACTTCTTCCAATGGGTTTCATCCTACTATAATTTTTTTTCACTTTTTACCATTTTTAAAATTATCGACCCTGGTCTACACGGTAACTTTACATTTTCCCGGGAAAAACGGACGTTTATGTGAATATTCCAGCCAATAGCTGTTGCCCGCGTAATCGTGGAATTTTGGGTTTCATCCTTTGATTATTTAACCCTTAGAATAGGTGTCATTATTCTAAGATTGCACCTTAGTAGTTTAATGATAAGAGGCGAAGGTGACTTATTTTGTTTCAAATGATAAACCATTGATGACGAATAGTAGTATCAATTCAGTCCTACTTTGATAGTTTAAATTAGCTAGATTAAAAGTCAGAACCTTTTGATGTTTGATACGTACTTATTTTCCAAAGTACATTATTTTGTGTTAAAGTCTGTTTTTGTTATTGATAGAAATGTTTTCAGAGTGATTAAGTACCTAATCACTTGCCTACCGGCTTGTCAGCAAGGTTTCATAGCTGATTTCGAAATTCCGAATGTACCAAACTACCAACCACTGAAATCACTGAACAACACTTAACGAATAATCAATTATCATGGTACAACACTATTACTGCACTACCTAATACCTATCCATAAACGTAAAATATAATAGACGGACAAAGCCTGCGAGATAGAAGAAAACCTCGGAAATCTAGCAAGATAGAAAAAGAAAACTAATCTTTTCGTTTTGTGATCTGTGTTCATTGACAGAGTGACATCCAGTGGCATATGCGATATATGTATAAAGCTTTGCTTTAACATTTTATGGAATTATCTAGTAGGTACATCGTAGATTATATAAAGTAAATACAATTTTATTCAACAATGGTCACATGTTCTGTGAGTGACTGTGGAGTCAACCACAAAAATAATCGAGAAAATTGCTCATTTCACAGGTAAATAATTGGGTAAATACGTAGAAAGTCGTTATCGTAAAAACGCGTTATTTTTGTTGAATTTGATCTTGTTGTTATGTTGTAAATATAAAATTATTTCAATCCGTTTGTTCCTTCTAATATTTTGTATAGATAAAGTTCTATGTATTGATTATTTACATTATTTTGGTGGATAATTAATTCATCGAAATATTTTACATGTACGCTAGAGCTTGACTCAAATTTATCGATACTATTGTCGACATTTATCTTGAATGTTTTCGGAGAAATTTGATGTTATTTAACGTTTAGCGTCTCAAATGAATGTCAACTTAACAATTTGAAGAACGAAACTGTAAGGAATCACATAACTAAGATAATCTTGTTAAAGGTCTATAATCAGGGATTGATTCATCAAAATGTAAAAGTTTGTTCAGATTTTGTTAACTTGTTCTTTTTCACTTACTGCCATTGATGAGCTCACATGGCACAGCAGATAACACCAGAAAATCTTTTGAAGAAATAAAATAAATAAAAATAATTAACAATGGCTGTTATTTTTTTTATAAATTATACTATTTATTTTTTAATCATATGTAAAGAATAAAATCACCGGGCAAATTTACCTGCCTACTATTATAGTTGTAATAAGTGTGGGCGGTGAGGTATGCCGCAAAATAGGTGCATAATCTCTTGACGACCATTTGGATCAGCGGTAGTTAACGCTGCTTCTGAGCCATGGGTCGCGGGTTCGATCCCCGCACAGTACAAATATTTGTGTGCATGAACATGTCTGTTTGTACTGGTCTGGGTGTTTTCTATGTATTATAAGTACGTATTTACAAAAAAAAAGTATATAAGTAAGTTTATCGGTTGTCTAGTACCCCATACGACAGGGTACTTAATAATAGCTTAATTTGGGACTAGATGGCTTTGTGTGGCCCAGTGAGGCATGTCTTAAAATATTTATTTATTATTATTTATTAATCTCGAGATAAAAACAGTGTGACAGTAAACATTATTTTCCAAACGACGAACTGCAATTCTTATCGATAGTCTAAAAATGTTAAAGGTACGTCACTAGTTAACACACACATTGACATGTCAAAACCGGTCACGCATTATCGGGCTGTCAGTCGATCTACTTGTATCCTAAATCTATGACACTACCAACACCAGTAGTCCTTAAATAGGGATGAAACTATATCGGAAAACCGATAAATATTGATATATCGACGCCTAAATATATCGATATTTATCGATGTCGACGATATGCCGATATCGAAAAAATATGTCGTAACGAAATATCGAAAAATCCAGTCACAAAAATTACACCTCACTTGAAAAGACGTCTTTACAAGGTTACGTCATTATCGTATCGTCACGTTATTAAGCTAAATCCAGAGTATTTTAAAAAAACTAATCCACAACGCGTCCAAATGTCCGCAATAAATATAAATATGACATATGTATTCAGAGAACAACTAATGTAATTTGCTACAATAGTGCCTTTAATACTCGTACTAGCATAAGGGTATTCAATCATTTGCCCTCGGACATAAAGGCTTTAGAGTTACCAAATTTTAAATTCAAGCTGAAATGTGGTTACTTGGCAATGTATTTTACAGTCTAGGTGAATATTATGCATGTAAAACCTAAGCAAAATTGTAAGTGTTAGCTACTTATTATTTTATGTAAAACTTAAAAACTAATGTTAAATATTGCATGCCCGTTATGGGTACACTGTTGTTACCTCTAATCTGTAATTCCAACTGTACATTGTACACAGTTTGAGCAATAAATTATATTCTATTCTAAAAAAAAAAATATTCTATTCATTTTTCATTATCGCCAGTGATGGGATAAAATCGACAAATCGAAATCGATAGACTAAAAGTATTTCAAAATCGAAGTAAAACATAAATGTCACAAATGATTTAATGAGCATTTGTTTGATGCTTAGAACATCAAATTGCAATTATTAATAGTTGACGAAAAATTATTTAATTTTAGATTCTATATGCTGTAAAAAAAAATTGATTATCATGATTGTTACAAGTATTCTCATAATGATCACGATACTGACTTACTGTTAAATCTATACTAATATTATAAAGCTGAAGAGTTTGTTTGTTTGTTTGCTTGTTTGAACGCGCTAATTTCTGGAAGTTCTGGTTCAAATTGAAAAATTCTTTTTGTGCTGGATAGTCCATGTATCGAGGAAGGCTTTAGGGTATATTACATCACTCTGCGACCAATAGGAGCGAAGCATCAGGGAAAAAAGTTGCAAAAATAATGGCGATCATAAAAACAGAAATTGACGCTTACGAAGTCGCGGGGAACAGCTAGTCTTATTATATCTGATTTTCGTTTCATTTTATCCGCCATAACTGTTTTTTTTCGTTTCATCGGTCGAGTCAGTCCCATCACTAGTCAACTAAGTTTGACAGGTGTCATTCTGATCATGCTATAATTTATAAATTCTGGGTATTTTTTTAACTATGACCAACACTAAAAAAAAGTGTTTTGTTGTTGAGGATGACATCGGCTAAAAAATTGTCATAACAATAATTAAACACGCGATTTTTCCACATTAAAAGAAAATGACTCTTTTGGAAGATACTTTGATTATCCTTATATCCCAGGTAAGCCAAAATTTGCAAGACATGTTAAGTGAGAATATGTACTGATTTTTAAGGTTATGTGTTGTAAATAAAAGGAGGTAATTTATTGTTATTATTTTAAGTTTACAATAGAATTGTGTTTAATACTGAGAGACACACTAGTTTCTTTATTAAAAACAACCAGAATACGAAACCTAATTGCAACTGCACCATGCATTATGTACGAAAATAAATTCTTGTAAAATCAAATTACTTGTTCAGTCTAGCTTTTTAGATGATTATGTTCCTACATAACTTGATTCCTGGTTTATTTAGATACTGATGTCCTATTTTGCTTTTTTTAAAAATAATCATTTACTTAATTCTATTACAGACGTTTTTCTTCATAGGAGGATGGATTTTCTTTGTGAAACAGCTATTCAGAGACTATGAAGTGCACCACACTCTTATCCAGCTCATTTTCTCTGTAACGTTCGCTCTCAGTTGCACTATGTTTGAATTGATAATATTCGAAATAATCGGTTACTTGGATTCAAGGTAACATCTTTCCATAACTGTTACGTTTTAGATTGTACCCAAATCATTTCGATAATTTAATTATACTTACTGGATATATTTATTATATAGCTTAGCTTTAAAAAGGAATTATGTTTACACTTAATAAATTACCTACAATGTTGAAGTACCTAAATATTATAAGGATTAATGATTCCCTTCATATACAAAATGAGATATTTGCTGGCAACAACTGGTTGAATTAATGGAGGAAACTGTAGACCATTTCTTTTGGTTTCATTAAAGTTTTTTCTTCCAGCTCAAGATATTTCCACTGGAACCTAGGACTTTACCTGTTACTGTTCATGGTTATAGCTCTGATACCATTTTATATTGCATATTTTTGCATAAGTAATGTAAGATTGGGTAAGTTCTAAAACATTCTACTTTAATAAAGGAATTATGGGTTCCTTAAGGAATTATGGAAGAAACTAAAGGAATATGGTTAAGATAAAAGTGGATTGACATTTTCTATAAATTTTCAACTGATTTGGCTAATTATGATTTTGTACAATTCAAGGCACACTTCAAAAGTAAGACAATATTAAAAAAAACAGATGTGGCAAAACCATAACTGTTTTTTTTTTGTCAATTTTTGATAGTTAAAATTATCTTCAGTTTTTTTGTGACTAAACGTAATAAGATAAGATAAGATAAGAAAACGTTTATTTGGTACAATAAAATAAAAATAATAAATAAAAGGATTGGACAATGTTTGTCAGGTCAAATAATCTTTATTAATAAAAGTCTGCATGAAGTCTGAAATATATTGTAAATATGATTAATTAAACTAGTGTATCTTTATTAATTTTTAGAAGTTCAATGAAACAAGTATTCGCTCAGAAAACAAGAGTAGATAAGGCTACTTATACTAATAGAATACTTTAATTCTAAAATTTTACACAAAAGCGTTTGTTACTTTAAAATATCTCACACATACATATTTTTATCAATAGTAACATCTGCTCTAGTTTTAATTATCTTTATTTTATTTCAGTGTCCCAAAACATGATCAGGCCACTAACTGTGTTTGTTTGGTTTATCTATTTATACTTTTTCTGGAAGATTGGCGATCCTTTCCCCATTTTAAGTCCAAAACAGGTTGGTACAAATTATTTTAAACACTTAACACTTACAGGGTTTAATGCAATGAACCGTTATTTAAAGGTAAATAGTAATTTACCTTCCCGACGTTTCGATCCGGTTGCACGAATCATGGTCGCGGGCAGACTGGAGGCGCTCGGCATCGTCTGGGCGGTTGAGACGAAATGTTTTCTTCTACCCGCACTTCTTTAACAATTTTGTCACTTGTACAGTCAGCTCGACAAACCACAATAACAGTTGCATTAAACCCCGTAAGTGTTAAGTGTTTAGTGTAAAAATGCAACAAGAAAGTTTAAAATATTTTAATTTTGAAATAGTTCTTCTATCTTTGGATTAATCAATTTGTCAAAATTGCAAAATGATGTTTTATTTTTAAGAAATAATTTTATAATTCAAAATATTTAACACATACTTCCTTATTTATAAATGCGAAAGTAACTGTCTGTCTGTAACGCTTTCAATAGGCTATTTGACAATGCGAAAAATAAAGTGCCAATTACTATTATCAGTATATATTATGAGTTTAAAAATGGTTATTTAGTAACGGAAGTTGAAAATAATGAACGATTTATTTATAAATCCAGAAATAAAAATGCATTAATTTAAACGTTTGCCACGTGACACGAAACGCTCTTGATTGGTCGGGTCTATGATGACGTCACCTGCTTGATAAATTCGTATGCTTACTTGTGTTAAACTAGCTTTCCAAAATGTTTTGATAATATTTTCCTTTAAAAATATTATCTATTGTTTTTGTGTGATTTAATTCCAATATTTTACAAATTCTGCCAATTATTTTTACCATGGACAACGATTTTGTAAAGCAGTAAGCAGTAACCTGCCCATTCATTTAAAATCTGTAACAAACTAGTTAGTCGGGATCTTTAAGTGTAATGTTTATTGAAATCATAAGACTGTAGCTACAATTTTTAGCTAATATCATGGAAATATTCGGAGTGAATTGCAAGAGGCATTCTGTTAAAAACATCAGAGGTAAGTATTATAACCTCAAACCAATAACAAAATATTTACATTCTTAATGCAATGAATTATTAAAAATTATAAATATTATGTTTACTTACATCGAAATGATCTTCACAGAAACAAATATTTGCACTATTCGCTATGTTATTATGATCCCTCCGAAAAAGTTGCAACCACTTTCGGCGCACTTAGACTTTCTTTGGAACACTTACAACAACTAGTTTTCCGAAGTTTTTATAAAAGTATTTATACATTTTGGAACTGCATACCATTTGAAACTCATTTTATTACATAAGTCACTGTTAAAATATAGGTAGATCCAATCGTACTTTCGTTATTTCTTTGCAACAAATGTATGTAGATGATATGTGCTACAGATCACAACACAGAACACAGGCAGCTGATGTCACCGACCCGGCGCTGCAATATAACGTTTTGGTATTTTTTGCAAATATGTATGTACCAGAATTAAAAAAAAAAAACTTTTTCTGGTTTCTTTAACCTCTAATTAATAACATAAAATGGATTTCAACAACAAGTTCAACAAAATTTCAAAAACCAGTCAAATAGCCTATTCTAAACTACTTAATAGATTTTGACGAAATTAGTTCCAAGATAATTAAGAGTATTTAAGAGCTCAGGCTCATCAGGCAATTCCTGAGAATTCTCTGGGATTTTAACGAAATTTAGTTCAGAGATAATTAAAAACCTGAGAATTCTCTGGTTTCCGCTCACGCTAATGATACGAGTAGTTCACGTGGGCAGAGCTGTAGGTAAAAAGCTAGTAGTATGTAAACAACTAAAACCAACCAACATATGTCATCATAAACGGTTTAGTAGCTTAGGCATGATAGCGTAACACAGTTTCCCAAACATTGTTCTGCAATGGCCTGGTAATTTTCACACTGTATCTTTGTGACCCACTTAATACTTTTAAACCTAAGCTGTTTCCATCGGGGTAAAAACTTAACACACATTTTAATAGTGAACATGTTTTATTAATACTACATATTTTGGTATCGCCTATTTAGTCACTAAATTTTAGTGCGAAGTATGGAGCTGCTGCTTATTATTCACCAAAGCGTCCAAGTTCGCGGAAAATGACGAAAGATAAAGAAGAATATTTACGATGCGTCAAACGATAGTAGGTATTGTTTTTAAAACAAGGCAGGAATGTTGCGACTCGGTATTGTATTTTGATGGCCCGGTACCGGGTCAGGACCCGACAAATATAATCGCTGGCTTAACAGACAAATAGAGTTAAATGTCTATCAATACATTTAAAAACATTTTTAGGACATAATATTCTGTAACCTAACAATTATTCGATTTCAGGGTATATTTTCTATAGAGCAGGGTGTGTCTCGCATCGGCATTATAGGTGTGACAGTGATGGCACTACTCTCGGGATTTGGTGCTGTCAACTATCCATATACGTCCATGGCCATATTTATAAGGTATAGCTTTTTACCGCTACTTCGTTCATGTTGGTTCGTCACGTTCAAATAGTGTACAGAAAGAAACTAGTAATGTCATGTGTTTCATAAAATGTTAATCGACTGACACCGCCATCTAGCGTCTGTGTCACGGGACTACAACTACAATTGTAGCACACAAATACTAACATACAAAATACAAGTTATGTGCCGTGTTCCAGCGAGAACATTATGAAATTAGGGAATAAATTATAGCCTAAAGTCTGCATATTAAAGATTTACTACATTAACCCCCCCCCCCCCCCTAAATTTTAAATATTATCCATTATGTACTTTATTTAATATTTTAGCATCTTGATTGCAATTATAATATCAGTATGTAAACTATAAAAATTATGTCTCAGACGGGACTCGAACCCGCATCTTCATGCAACCCGGGATATTCCATTCTTATATTTATTTAATTGTAAATAGTAGTATATTATAAGTTAATATGTCTAAAATAAGTACCTTTTCTCATTTAACAGCTGTATTTTACATTTATTTCAGACCAGTAACACAATCCGATGTACTATCAATAGAGAAGAAACTGCTTCAAACAATGGACATGATATTAGTTAAAAAAAAGAGGATAGCACTAGCCGAAGCCAACAATGTGGGAGGTAGACAGAACTATGGTTTGATAGACCAGTCGAAAGCAAAGAATAAAGGTGGATTTTGGACGAATATTTTGTCGAGCGTTGGAAGTATAGCAAATCCACTTGGACAGGGTACAGAGAGTGAGTAGAAATTACATTTATACAGAAATTTTAACCACTTTCCAAAATTTTTATAGGCGTTCGGTATCGTATTTAGAGCCCATTTATAAAGTAAAAACTGTAAATCAAGCTATCACCCGAAAATATTTTTCGCAATATAGTTTTCAATTTTTACGGTCCTAGACCTGATAAGGTAAAAAGGGATAATCAAAAACGTATAAATAGTATCGTAATGAATAAATAAGATGCGAATCGCGTAAAAAAAGTTTTGCTAGGCGGCTGTATCAAAACTTTTAGATTTTTTGCCTACATTTTCTAAGTGATTTATCTTGACATTTTTGTACTGGGCTATACCAAAAGAAAAATACGTCATTTGTTTTTTGTCTTGTAGATTGATATATTAAAATTTGGAAAGTGGTTAAAATTTCATCCTGTATATACTAGCTAGCTACTATATACTAGCTACTACCTATCATTCCACTATTACATTGACCCTGAGTTTTACCTAAATTTTAATCAACTTCCGAATTTTAATGTCAGGGCTAATGCTGAGCGGGAACCTTTTTGGCACTTATTATTTCCTTTTTTTAAATGTTTATGCTTTGTGTTTTTTGTTGTGTCAAATAAATATTTCTTTCTTTTATTATCTAGTCACTTAGTTTGATACTTCTGTTGATATGTAAAAACAATAAAATGGCTAAGCTATTTTGTTGTTTCAGATATAACCCAGCTTCGGCAAGAAATAGCCGGTCTAGAAGAGCTAAGCAGACAACTGTTCCTAGAAGCGCACGACGCTAGGACGATGCGAGAGAAGATCGAATGGTCGAAAACGTTTCAGGGGAAGTACTTCAATTGTTTGGGGTATTTCTTCTCGCTGTATTGTATTTGGAAGATTTTTATTGTAAGTACTTTTACTGCAGTTATATGCACCGTGCATTTTTAACCGTCTAACAATCGATGCCTACGTTATGTAACCATTATGTATAACATTTTGGCAGTGTTATTTATTTTATCAATCAAAATAATCTTAGGAAAATACAGGATGAAATTTTAACCACTTTCCAAAATTTTTATAGGCGTTCAGTATCGTATTTAGAGCCTATTTATAAAGTAAAAAATGTAAATCAAGTTGTCACACAAAAATTTTTTTCGCGATATAGTTTTCAATTTTTACGGTCCTAGACCTGTTAAGGCATAAAGGGGCAGTCAAAAACTTATGAATAGTATCGTAATAAATGATTGAGATGCGAATCGCGTAAAAAAAATGTTTTAGGTGGCTGTATCAAAAATTTTAGATTTTTGGTGGACATTTTCTAAGTGCATTATTTTTGCATTTTTGTACTGGGCTATACCAAAAGAAAAAATACGTCATTTGTTTTTTGTCTCGTAGATTGATATATTAAAATTTGGAAGGTGGTTAAAATTTCACCCTGTATAAAATATTGATTCAGACTTCATTCGGTTGTGACGCGAACGGTAGCATTACTTTGCTACCACAAGGTCCCGGGTATTT
Source organism: Anania crocealis (assembly GCA_949315895.1). Taxonomy (NCBI): domain Eukaryota; kingdom Metazoa; phylum Arthropoda; class Insecta; order Lepidoptera; family Crambidae; genus Anania; species Anania crocealis. The sequence goes on along the minus strand of OX438873.1, from coordinate 8,061,512 downwards.
GAACCTTACTCGGCTTCGTCCGTCGAAACTGCCAAGATGTTATGCAAAATGGTTAACGGGGGCTTCGTTTGTCACTGGCGATTAAAAATGAATGGTGTATATCCTGACTAAAACTCTTTTATCCAGCCTATATCTCTCCACCAGACATGATCCTTTCCAAAAGGAGTATTTTGCCATTATCGCCACGCTGGCAGGGGGTTTGGCGCAGTTTGGCCAACGGTGTTAAGAAGACGCTGCTGCCGGTGACTAAAACTCTTTGTCTTTCTATAAATGTCGTACGAAGCAACTAAAATGCGATCGCAAAGCCAGATATTCAGCGTGGCTATTAAAGCTAAATCCTAATTTTCAAGATGCCTATCTCCAATAGTGAACTGATAATAGGGTATAGGAAATCAATATAAGATTCAAATCCTACTTCAAAATACTTGGTGGATGGGTTCGAATCCCACGTCGGGCAGTAGAAATTTGTATTCTTTATTTTTTATGACACTAACAATTTGATTGCTTATAGAACAGTTTTAGATAATAATGTATTTGTCATACTTCCAGTCAACAATAAACATAGTCTTCGATCGCGTCGGCAAAAAGGACCCTGTTACTAGAGGCCTAGAGATCGTAGTCCACTGGCTGGGGCTTCGGATCCACGTGGCCTTCTGGTCACAGCAGTTGTCTTTCGCCCTCGTCGGCTGCATACTCCTCACCAGCATCAGAGGGCTTCTTCTCACCTTGACTAAGGTAATATACAGGGAGCATAGGATTTCTATGGGTAATCTTTATAATATTAAAATCTCGTTGACCCGACAAACGTTGTTTAGCATTAAGGGTTGGTGGCAGAAGAGTGTTTTTTTTAATTGATGATATCATATTTTTAATACTTATTACCCTATTCAGGACGAAGAAATATCCAAAAACACAAAAGTCATAAAAATGTGGTTGTCGGTTAAATTTTTTATTAAAAGTTTTGTTTTTGACGATTGTCAATTATTTTTCTGTACTTCAAAGTGTTTTTTTATAATTGTAAATAAAAAAAAAGTAAAGTAACAGCCTATAATCATCCCACTGCAGGGAAAAGGCCTCCATCATTGAATTCATGTTACCACAGCAATGATGGGTACTGCCATAATCACCACGCTTGCCAAAGGCGGGTTGGTGATCACAAACCCGAGCAACGTTCGAAAATTCGAAACTTTTTGTTGCCCGACCCCGGGATCGTACCTGGGACCCCGAGATCTTGGCCCGGTATTTAAACCACTAGACCAACAGGGCGTTATTTATAATTTTAAGTGTGACCAACCATAAAAAATTAATGATGATGATGATGATGTCCACTGGCTGGTTAATCTGAATGATTTATGTGATTTTGATATTACTTAATCAAATAATAAAAACCATCAAAATCTCTCCTGAAGAAAGATACACGTAAAAAAACGCTTTGAATTGGGAATCTTGATTTTTCCGTCGTTTGTAACTGTAAGTAATATTTAAACTCAAATGACGACCATTTGGATCAGCGGTAGTTAACGCTGCTTCTGACCCATGGGTCTCGGGTTCGATCCCCGCACAGTACAAATATTTGTGTGCATGAACATGTCTGTTTGTACTGGTCTGGATGTTTTCTATGTATTATAAGTATGTATTTACAAAAAAAAAAGTATATTAGTAAGTTTATCGGTTGTCTAGTACCCCATACGACAGGGTACTTAATAATAGCTCAATTTGGGACTAGATGGCTTTGTGTGGCCCAGTGAGGCATGTCTTAAAATATTTATTTATTTATTATTTATTTTATTTATAAACTCGTTTTATTTCGCAGTTCTTCAACAAGATCTCATCATCGAAATCATCAAACATAATCGTCCTCATACTGGCTCAGATAATGGGTATGTATTTCTGTTCGTGCGTTCTACTGATGCGTATGAATATGCCTCCAGAGTACAGGATCATAATAACACAAGTACTCGGCGATTTGCAGTTTAATTTCTACCACAGATGGTTCGATGTTATATTCTTAGTGAGCGCTTTGACCAGCATATTTACTTTGTATTTAGCACACAAGCAACCATCGGTTAGTTAGGTTAGCTTTGTATCGACGCTTTGGTTCTAGCACTTCGTAAAAAATTTGGTACTTATGTCGAAATTGGACACAAAATTTATAAGACTTGATCTTGGCCCAGGAATTAACCACTAGACCGACGGGGTCTCAGCCGCCGACCCACGTGAGATGTACCTATTATATTATCACTTGCAGCAACATACCTGGCGGGGCCATACCTACCGCCGGCATTATGTACAGTAGCCATAAGTTTTAATTGTATGAATCACCAATTTTTAGCTTTCTACCTTGAAAATTGCGGTATGCTCAATACAAACTTCCACCCCCCATTTTAGGGAAGTGGGGATTTAGAAATAGACAAAAAGTTGCCTATTTCACTCTCCATTGTTTCTGATTGACTGCCAATGGCATCAAACTTGGCCAAAGTTGTGCATTGTTAGAATTTGAGCATCGATATATTTTTTGGCTAAGATATGTTTAAAAGACAATTTATGTAAGTAATAATAAGCAGAGGTCGGAATTAGGTAGACTTATTTATTTACTTACATTGATTTAATACAGCGAAAGAATAAAGTGGATGTGCCTTAAATCGCGGGATTAATTTATTTACTAAATGAAAATATATTTACTTTTACACAATTTAAACCACTGCACTTTTTATTATTGTTTATTTGTAATTTTGTTGGCCACACCGGATTGTCCATTCAAGATCCCGGGGAGATCCATATTAATATCAACATTCCGATGCAAGTGCTTAAATAGTTCTACCTAATTTCGACCTCTGATAACAAGTTACTGAAGTGACAGTGTGGATATTCTAGTTGACCTTGTTTGACCTTTGTCTGAGTTGCATCTTTAATGACAAACAATACAATATGTCAGAGCCAAGATTACTACTTATAAATTAAAATGGCCGTTATATTGAGGGGCATTTTACGAAACAAATACGGTTTTAGTTCAGTGTGATTGACGCACATTCAAAAGATAAATCGATATTTGGAGAAGGCTATGAAATAATTGCTTTCTTCTCAAAATTAATACAACTCTTATTATGATTGCATTTGATGTCATTTTGTAGTTCAGAGCGGATTCTGAAATACGTTTTTTTAATGTGGCATTTTAATGAATAACCATAATATGGCTGTAAAAATGTTGTATTATGCTTCTTAACCCGTAATCGGAAGTTCCGTCAGTATATTAGACACTGTACTTTGAACCTTATCCACTTAAGATAGTAAACCAATGAAAATTAAAAAATGTATGGCCTATAAACAGTTAACAAAACAAAACTTATTTTTCAATACACAAAATGTTAAAGAATTACACATTTGACTGACGCCACGTTAATTAAAAAAAAGCTTTGTGTTTTTTGCCCATTTGCGACATTGGCGGAATCGTGTGGCTCGGGCCAAAACACTGCTGTCGCCATATACCAAAAGAAAAAGAAGTACAACAAGAATTATGTCACAATGTCTGTGTTTAAAAAATGAATAATCAGATTCTTTTAGAGGTTCAAATTGCAGAGTCAGTCATAATGTTCTTCTGAGTTTGGAAATCCAAAACAAGCTACTAAATCTAATTTAATAGCTGCTTGTGATCTTAATTTACTGATCATAAATTATTTTGTAAATAAACATATTATTTATAAGATTGTTAACTACTTTTAAGACTGAATATGAAAAATCGAGCTATGATTTATTGTAGTTAGAAATACTGATTTATGTACATAATTGAAGACTCAAAGCTTTGAATATTGAAACAACACTCACAGTTGAGGCTCTAGTGACAGCTGTCAACATGGCACAACAACAACTTGACAGTAATTGTAATCTTAAAAACAAACACCAATTTATGTATGCCATATTAAAAACCTCTTGAGTTAGAGTTAGTTATTTCGAGATTTCTACCATGTACCTTGTTTTTTATGAGTTTCCGAAGAACTGTTCTTCCGCGATCATGGCGCTTGCAACAGTGCCGAAATATCGGAAACTCATAAAAAACAGGGTACATGGTAGAAATCTCGAAATAACTAACTCTTACGATAGTGACCATGAAAGTTTAAAACAGTATAAAGGTATACTGTTTGAGTTGAGTTGAGTTGTATTTTTTTATCAATAAAAATAATATCAATCAAAATTTCTTAATTTTAAAATGATGATGGTTTTGCTAGCAACACTAGGGTTGGTTATCTTAGGCGGGTTCTATAGTAACACCACTAGACATCAAGGGCATAACCTTTACCGAAACTATCGGATATCCTATTAAGTGACTGACATGAAATCTGATAACTTTCAGATAGATGTTGAGATCACTGAACATGGAAAAAGGTTAGAAAGGCTGTCATGCGCCATTTGTATGAGAACTGATGTCGCCGCTTGCGCCTCACTGCACATAAACGAGTTCAAAGAATCACAGCGCTCTAGGCATGAGTTCGATATATCAAAACATAACTAATAACCGTTTTCGGCTAGATATCGTGTCGTATCGATATCGCATAACTACATAACCGATATCACAATAACTAAACGCGCGCGTAAACGCGATACGAGAACCAGAACTAACAGGCAACTGCAAAACGAAAACCGAATAAAAACGATACGCACGCAACTAACTTAGGCAACGCATCATGCTATCATGATATTCGCTCCTTCTCTTTTCTATTAACGTACTTAAAGCGGTGTAAGAGAGATGAAGCGAATATTCTTATCGGCGCGTGGCAACGATTCCCGCTCGGGTGATTTGGTTATTAAGTAGAATTTTTGGTTATTAAGTAGAATTTCGCTATAGTTTATTAGCAATAAGGTTCAATTTGTATATTGCGCTTACGTAGGTACGAAAATAGTTCAAGTATTTATGTGTTAGGCCGTGAATATTTCGATCCACCCTCGTAGAAGTTGAGTCGTCGGCCGATGTCACATAGCGAAGCAAGTGGCTTACATTGGAAAATGGAACTAAAGTACATATGAATACTGTTTAATTTTAATTCAGGATATTTATAATATTTTTTGTTCTTGTTACGACTGATATCGATATCAAAACTAAATATTGGTTGCCTAACGGTTATCGTAAAATATCTAAAACGCCCATGTCTACAGCGCTCACTTACAAGCATTTCCTCATAGCCACTGTGGCGCGCCTGCCCAGCCTACATCGCCTTTCTAACCTTTTTGCATGTTCTGTGGTCGAGATCATATAAAACATGCTATGACTAACTTTGCCGGCTGAGCCGATACAAAATTGATTGCTATTATTTTCATATTAGTGATGTTTCATTATTCATTCAGCAACATGCATAATCTTATGTAGTTTTACACAATCGATAAAATTGATTTGTGTGGAATGAAATGAGGTGTCAGTATTTTTTGTTATTTATAAGGAACGCTATTTGAATATACATATATATTTTTAAAGGTTTTTTTTATTTTAAATAATACTTAACCTCTTTTTAGGGTTTTATACCTCAAAAGGAACAAAAAGAACCCTTTTGGATTACTTTATTGTCCGTCCGTCAGTATGTCAAGTCCGTTTATTTCGGGATCACATGTAGAAATAAATTTAAATTAATACCATATCATCCCTTCTGGCTGTGAAAATATTCAACTTCTAAGTGAACTGAAAAAGATACGGCTATTTATACCTGTGACCCCAACGGCAATCGGTTCTTCTTACTGTGTCCCACTGCCTCGATGACGGTTATCTTAATTCTATGGATTTTATTATATGTAATACCTACTCCACATAATATCGTTTATGGGTGACGGTGTCTGGAAGAAATTTATGGGGTATTAAACGCATTCGAATGATGCATTAAAGCAAGGGGGGACAGACTAGGTCTTAAGGGCGCCTCTATAGACTCGAACCTCTTCTTGGGCCGTTGCCGTAATCATCGTCGAGTTTAATGCTTATGATATAAGAGGAATGATTCAAAAACAATGTGTTGCCATCATAAAATAATACAAGATGTTAAATTAAATAGTTTTAATTAACATTTTTATATCTTACATAAACTATATCGAAATAGTTAAAATAGAAAAGTTTACTTGGAAAGGCCACCTTAATGCATACTTAACATTACAAGAAAATAGAAAAACTTAGTTATCTATTCATTTGATTTCTAAGAAGAAATTACATTTGAATTATTTTAGACCCGGCTAAGAAAGAAGTTTGAATCATGTATAACATTTTTGAAATTCAAATAATATAAATAAATTTATAGTTCTCTTGTGTGTCGATTGTTTTATATATTTAGACTTAATAATTTTATTGAAATAAAGCGTGAATTAATGTAATTATGAATATTACGTCATACTTTTTTAATTTACATTATCTATGTAAATGACATAAATATATGGTCTTCTTTCAATAGGCGGGAATTTACAATAATTACAGTGTAAGGTTCCGTTTTTTGAGTTAATATCCTTTGAGAGGGTAATTCTCTTCTAGTTTTACTACAGAACCAACATTAAAATATTTCTTAAATGTTACAATATGTGACAAATTTTATTGAGACATACTGTATGGAGAAGTTTTCAAAGGAATCAGCTAACAGTACCCAAATTTATTTGCTATTAATATACAGTTCATAAATTTATCAATCGGATATGTAATGATTTGAAATAATAGTTTCTTCTCGAGAAATCTGTAAAGATATACTTTGTTTAGTCTATATTTAGACTCATATATAATAAATAGCATATACGTAAGTATTTATGTAAATATTTACGTGTAAACGAAATGAGAAATCGTTTGTACATATAACATAGTTAAATACATTTTTATAAATAAAGTTATGCCGCTTTCAATATTGTCATTCGATTTATATATTAGGGGTTAAAGTATGAAATTGCCGTTTTGTATGGACAAAATCGAGAAAAGTCATTTTTCCATATTAACAATTTAGTTTTTTTAAAAACGCCTGAACCGTTTCGATGCAATTAAAGGTGAAAGTTAGATGGTTATAAAGCTACGCATTATAGATTTCTAAAAATCAAAGTATATAATACAAATATACTTAATTGAAGCAAGATGGTCAGCTGACACATTGTAAGGGGTCTTCTTTTCAACGACTTCTTTTGAAGTAATAGGCACTAGTATTCCTTTTTTTTTTTAGTCTAAAGTTACTTTATTTAGTTTTTGATACAATACAAAAAGAATTACGCAATAATATGACTATACTTAGAGCTATAAACAAAATAAAAAGTGGGAAAATAATCGGCAATTTCATACTTTAACCCCTATTATCATCCATTCTACATATTTTCACATATTTTGTTGGTTTCAATAATTTTGAGCAATATTTTTTTTATAATAAGCGACATTTTGTTTTTAGACCCGATTATGTAAAGGCAAAATGTTGAAATTATATCATTACGATAATAACGAGCGCAGGCGACGAGACGCGAGTGTTGCGCATGCGCGGCGTGCGCGACCTACAGCTGTTCGGCGCGTACGCAGCGCTTTTGTAGTTGCAATAAATGATAATTACCTATAATTACCTATTACCTATTACCACTGCTTCTTATATTTATAATTTCATCCATTTAAATAAAATATTCTTGGCTTTGATATCTTTTATATGGCGTTTCTTGCGGCCAATATAGACGAAAAACAAACTGAAACTACTAATTATGGGCCGATTCTGATGCAACAACCTTTTGTATAGGTAGGACCAAAGCCGGTCAAAAAATAAAATTAATTCAAAACTAAAATTACTTATGGCAACACTTGATTTAAGCAATTTCATTTCTGAGTCATTTATGTAAGACCTTATTGGTTGTCTTAATAAAGTAAATGTCCGTCTTCTACGGTCTGTTTGAAGTTTTTTTAGAGTCCGATTTTGATCTTTCAAAAAAAAATGTATGTAATGTTGTATATAATCTTAAATATATCTTCCCTTTACGATCAAAACCTTGCTGTAACTACATTAACGTCTTCTTTGTAACATATTTAGCCTTTGCTTTGTGCAATTAATTGGAATTAATTAATCTATCTTCGATCGTCAGAAACAGCCTTCAATAATTTAAACATTCTTCGAAACCATATATTCTTGATACAATTTGCTCGATTCTTGTAAGAGTGTCGCCTTCATAGTCGGGTATTGAGTTTTTACACATAATCAATGTTGGGATTCTACTCTCCCATGACATCTTCATACTGCTTCCTGAAGCAATCTCCGACTGGGAAGAAGTCCCAGCATCGTTGGGTATACATGTTCCACACGTAGGTTTCTTGACCTGGAATTAATCAAATTATTAGTTGATACGAATACATATAAGGATGTGCGTAGGAAGTTATGACACTGGGTGTGTCCCGTGACTTCGTAAGCGTGAAATAGCTAGGGATAAAAAGTGGCTAATTTCATCCATTCTGGCGTGATAGTACAAACAGTAATTTTTCCCGGGATAAGTGGATGTGTTATTCCAGCCAATAAACTAACACCGTGCCAAATCCAGATTCATGAAAAATTATGTCTCAGGCTTTAAATGACTTGAACCCGCATCTCCTCGCACGCCGGGCGTGGCGCTTTCAACATTCATTAATATTATAATTGCAATTAAATTGCTTTAATATCATATAAATCAGATTCATGAAATTAAAACTTTGTATCATAATTATCCCACGGGATAAATACCTTTTCCCAGGATAAAAAGTAGCCTGCATGTTATTCCAGCCTGAAATCTATGTCCGTATTTAAATATTGGCAAGAATCAAGATAGAACCGACAACCGTTGTAGCAGTCGAATTCAGGAGTGGAGACCGCGTTTAGGCAAGCGTAGTGTAGGACGCCCTGCGACTCGATAGTCTCATGACTTTTGGAGAAATGTTGGCAGCGGCTGGATGGGGAAAGTCCAGGATAGACAATTGTGGCGTGAATTAAAGGAGGCCTACGTCCAGCAGTAGACGGTCAGTGGTTGTTGATTGATTGAAGAATCAAGATAGTTGGACTATTTACTAGTGGTCGCTTCAACTATAAATAATTTAAATTCAATGTACTTTTTATGCAATTAGTAAAAAAAATTGCATTCTTCACTCCTCTATACAAACTACAAGTATTCGAAATTTCGTACTGACTGGTCCGTCCGCGCGATTTTCGTAAAAAGGGGTACAATTACATACAACGGCACGTCAACCTAACCAAAAAGTTAAAGGTAATTGAATTGATTTTCAACTTTAAGTCCAACAAGTAGAGATCAATATCTATTGAGAAAATTTGACGTTTTGTGGAAGGTTGACGTGCTGTTCTCTGTACGTTTTTGCTTCACGTATTATTAGTAAATATACTGTACCTGTATACTCCGTGTCTGGTTTGTTGATGAGATGCATAAGGAAGAACATGTAGTTCGCCAAGTTATGCTCCCGTTGTACGTGCGTGTCGAACCCGTGTGGAACCTGAGGAACAATTATACGTATTGAGGATTGTAGTCTGACACCCGTATTTATAAACAAGTAAAAGTAATTAGTTGAGAGACAATTTGTATACCTCAATCTAGAAATTACTAGAAGTTAGGACTACCAAAAGTTAGCATTCTCAGCCAAATAATATGACTATTAATGGTGACCCATTTCCTTCATCTAAGTACTAGGTAATACAACCTAAAGTTATGACTTTACTAAGCAATGAGTAATTGCTTCTTTATAAATACGGGTGTGAGACTGGCCGGAATTCCGAATATAAACATACTAGAGATGTATTAGGGCTTTATTTATATCATTTACATCAGCATAACTATTGTTTTTTAGATAAAAAATTTGGAAAAAAAGTTTATTGGTTTTTACTGATTTTAAGTGACTGACAAACTTCCTTACAAAATGAACACCCACAACACTTTTTTCATTTTATTAGCATACAACTTTAACTCATGTACCGAAGGTCGAAATTGCATTGTGGAAGTGTCATTTTTGTAAAGGGTATTTGTAATATTTAACTTGCAATGTATGTAATATGTATGTGATATTATTATCTTACTTTATCAAAGTAGTCCTTGTTGATGCCGCATATAAAGCAGTTGGACTCCATATCTTCTTTCACAGACTCCAGCTGATCACGAAGCTCTCCGAAAGCGTCGATGATCAAACCTGAGATAGACATGATATAATTCAGTACGTAAAGGCCAACAAACTACCGTCAGATGTAAAAAGTGAAAGTTCGTTTATCCTATACAAATCAAAACTGGCTTAATTATTGTCGAAAAGTATTTTTAATCTACAATGTGCTGTGTGAATCCTTGTTCTTTTATTTGTTAAGAATCTTGTTAAGAATCTAAAAAAATAAAATATAATATATATTTTGTAAGTGACTAAAAGTCTTTTTTGAGAATAAATGTCTGGAAACATAATAAACCCACTGCAGGGCAAGGGCCTCCATCATTGAATTGAAGTTACCACAGCAATTATGGGTACAGGCATAATCACCATGTTTGTCAAATGCGGGTTGGTGATCACAAACCTCAATTAATAGATTCATGCGTTACTTTGCGAAAAATATGGATTTTGCAAATTATTTTGCCAATGGTTTCCGCTAGTTAACACCTGCCTAGATATCTTCACCACACTACCCGCACTAACACTGATTGAGCAAGTACAATTTCATGCACGCCCTCCATGTGGGCCATATTTTGATACTGTCATTTTTGCTTACTATTAACCCTGCAAAGCAGCTGTACCATAAATAAATAAAATCTTTATTTCTTCACAATAGTCTTATAATAAAACTAGCTAACCCGGCAAACGTTGTTTTGCCATAAAAATGATTAAATTACTAAAATGGCTAACAAAAAATAGGGGTTGATGGTAAAAGGGTAAAAATTTAGGGTTGTATATATTTAATAAAATTTTAATATTTTACTACCCTACCCCTACCCTACCCCTAACCTACCCCTACCCTACCCTTACTAAAAAGACGATAATTGATCAGTTATCGAGCGGGATGAAAAATGATTAAATTACTAAAATGGCTATTAAAAAATAGGGGTTGGTGATAAAAGGGTAAAAATTTAGGATTGTATGTATTTTTGTATGTTGTATCATAAAAAAATAGAAATTAAAAATTTTGTCTAAAAAATAAAAAAAATAATTTTGGGGTGGACTACCCCTAACATTTAGGGGGATGAAAAATAGATGTTGGCCGATTCTCATTGATACCGGATAAGCACAAAAAATTTCATCAAAATCGGTCAAGCCGTTTCGGAGGAGTTCAAGTTCGAACACCGTGACACGAGAATTTTATATATTAGACATACAATTAAGGCGTTAGACAAATATAGACCGTATTGTGAAGACTGGTGCCTGCAGTAGATTCTGGAAGAATCTGTATTATATAGGTCACCAGGGTATTTACAAAGGCCTGCAAGTTACTGCATAGCTAGTTTTGTTAGTTTGGCGGAACCAACATCTTTATATGAAAAATAAAGTATAAAATAAAAAATCCATGATCTTCTTTAGTCTGTACTCACCCTGCAAGATGGCCAGCAGGATGACGATGATGAAGAAGAAGAAGGTGATGTCGAAGATGATGCGGTAGACCTCCGAGTCGTCGCCGTCGGGCGGCTCCAGCTCGTCGCCGATGCCGCCGCCCGCGCGCACGCCCTTGTACAAGTTGAACACGAAGCACTGCGGGATATATTTATTTATTAACTATTGCTCGCGACTTCGTAAGAGTTTATTTATTTATTTATTAGCTACTAGCTGTTGCCCGCGACTTCGTACGTGTTGATTTCTGTTCTGGTCGCGGACTTTTTTTTTCATTATTTAAAAAAGTTAAGGTTACAAACAGTCTACAATCATCCCACTGCAGGGAAAAGGCCTCCATAATTGAATTCAAGTTACCATCCATCATTTACATCATTGCAATGATGGGAACTGTCATAATCACCACGCTTGCCAAATGCGGGTTGGCGATCACATACCCGAGCAACGTTCGAAAATTCGAAACTAGTAGTTGCCCGACCCGGGATCGAACCTGTGAACCCGAGATCTTGGCCCGGTATTTAAACCACTAGACCAACGGGGCGTTTCAGATCATTGAAAGAGGAATAATTCTTTTATACAGATTTTTTACAGCGGAGCGCAACGGAAGCTATACTTCAAATATGTAACCGTTTTTGCAACATTTTTCACTGATGCTTTGCTCCTATTGGTCGCAGTTTAATGTTATATAGCTTAAAGAAGAAGTTGAACGCGATCACGGTGTAGATGTAAACGATAGTAAATATTAATATTATTGTAAGATATTTAGTTAGCTTTGTCAAGCACCAGATGCTATAAGATATTATTACATATCATAGTTATCATACAAACTATGTTCTTACTACGAGTATATCTCATTATAAGTGAAACTATGTCTTTTATGAGAAATAAAGTTCTTTAAACCTTTTTAAAGCTTTCCTCGATAAATTGACTATCCGACACAAAAATAATTTTTCAATTCGAACCAGTAGTTCCTGAGATTAGCGCGTTCAAGCAAACCAAACTCTTCAGCTTTATAATATAAGTATTCGTACGAGTTAAATTTTGAATTAAAATTATCCCACGATAGTTTTTCGGGATGGAAGTCATCTATCTTAGTACCAAATGCTGATTCTTTCAGCCATTCATATTACTTTATTTTAAGTAACTAGAAAACCGCAATAATTTTTTTAAAAGTCCAAATTTCCTACACCGATTAAAACGCTGTCGGCCATATTCGTCTATAGATTATCTGTTCTGTGATGACATAAGGGTCAAAACAAACATTTGACATTTAGATTTCCTTCATTTGTTTTTTTTTTGTAATCTAACAACCATGTTTGCTTGTATCAATAAAAATATGAAGAAGGATCAATTACACTCGGATTGGGGGTTATTACGAATATGAAACCTCAATCACTGCACTTCTGAGTCACTTATTTTAAAAATATTAATGTCAAAGTAACATTTGAATTTAGTTATTGAATTATTTGAGACGAGACAAACTTCTTAGCGTTCCATGGATTCACCGTGCGGGTGCCGGGTCCATCGTGTGGCAGAAAGAAACTACGAGTAGATCCCGGGACTTGTGACACGGGTGTAGGTTTAACAGGCCCCTTTCCGACGTACATCAACACTCACCTTCACTACTCGTGTTTCTCTCCCTGCCCAGCCAAATTTGGTTTAGGAGATCATATTTGTTTTCTTTCATTTATTCACTAAGTAAGTAATAACGAAATTTACTCGTAAGATCCGCCATGAAGTTTCCTTATGACGTCATAACATGACCGACAGAGTTTTCAGAGGTCAAAAAAGGATTTTTTTAAATTCAAAATAGATAAATATTGGTTTCTTAAGTACGAGTAGTAATTCTACAGTAACTATTCATTTATTGCGTCAAATTCGATGTGAGTCAAGTAGACTACTAAACGACACACGTTTGCAAATTTAATGAACGAACGAATCACCAACCGTGAGCATGTCGTGGCAGTTCTTGTTGACCTCGTCGTCCTCCTCTTGCACGTAGAACTTGCGGAAGAAGTTGAACGCGATCACGGTGTAGATGTAAACGATTATAGTGAGCAGCATCACCGTCAGCACCAGCTGATGACCAAGGGCATAGATCAGACACCGATATACAGCGTATTAGGTAAATGGTAAAACCAACTTGTATAACTTGTATTTCTCAACTAATAAAAATATTGTCAGTTATGCGAGATTCGCACTCGCAGACCACCACGAAAGTGGTTTGCGAGGCACAAATTTTAATACGAGGTTTTATCTATGTAGTAATAATAAATAAATAATAACAAAAAAGCCGAAAACGGCCTATATTAACTTAAGCATATAAATACTATGGTGAAGTCAGAAAGCTGATATCATCATTTAAAAAAAAAATTTTTACAAATCGGAATCTCAAAATTTTAGTTTGTATGAAATTAAAAAAAAAAAGATAGGTAACTATAATAAAATTTATTATTATTTCTGTTTGGCCAAATGGTTGACTGGAAGAGAATGCTTTTAGCATTAAGTCCGCCTATTGTACTATATTTTTTTATTGTGCAATATAGTGTAAATAAATAAATAAAACAAAAATAACTACAATAGTCCTGCACTAACCGGGGGTTATCCTTGGGTGTACTTGTATAGTGCGCACAGGGATAGTCGTCAGTTGGTGTCACATTACATCATTTAGATAAATGTTGTCTAACGGGCCTCTGCTAGTTGGCTTTGGACTCCATAGTCACGTGATTGGAAAATTACCAACAAAATAATAATAATAAAAAATTTATTCAAAACCAAAAGAAAATTGCTAACAATATATATAACATGGTTCATGTAGTAATTGCAGTTAATGGTTTCATAATAATAATGATAAATATCATCTACAGGAGTTATACCTAAATTATTAAGAAAAAGCCTAGATTCATTACAAATTCATCACAGTATCTTAAACCTAATTCAAAAAGTAGTAATACTAAATACTTGTAGAATAACACGCAAATTTTTATCAACTTCATGCATAAACACGATAGTAAACTAGCTCCTTTTGTTAAAATCACTTAGTACCTACCTGATGCTCATCTTACTTATTTTAACTATACCATCATGCCAGGCTTGGTTGCAACAACCCGTCTGAACATGACATCACCTCATCAAATGAGAGTAAAAAATATATGATAATATCAAATTTCTAACTTCACAATAGTATATAAATGCATATTATTATGTTAACATATAACATCCAGTATAAAAAGAACTAGAGACAAACAGTCCAATACAAAAATATAGAATTGAATTGAATGAGGCCAACTGTATTAGATTTCTTCAATTTCTTAGTGGCATGTCATCAATTCCTGTTATGTAATTTATATATCTTTGTAGTTTCTCTCGCGTCATCAAATATGGCGTGGCGTACGAAGAATTTATGACAAAATACATTTTATTAATTGTTATTTTTTGTATATATATCGACTTTTTAATAGTCAACGTAGTCTACGTAACATTACATATTATAATAGATATGTATATAGTCCGCCATTCGGGGCGGGACCAATCTAATAAATCATCGAAATACGTCCATATGTACGTTCTTGATTGATAAATAGTGTTACTAACCCGACTACGTTTTATTAATATAGATTTTAAATTAAGCGGTTTCTTGTTAAAAAAATTTTTTTTGACATATTTGACTTGTACTGTAGTCTAAAACAGATAGGGAGGTTCAAAATATCATAATATAAAAATCATCATAACTCTGTAAAAATCGATTATTTCAATGTTTGAATTATCATAAATCCAAGTGACTTTACCTGTTTCCCGTTATGCGTGACAGACTGCAAGATAGTCCTAAGGGTCTTAAACCCTACAGCCACGTCGAGGAGATGGGCGGCGAAGAAGAAATTGTTGAAGTTGCCCATCACGGAGAAGGAGAAATACCACAGCGAGTACAGGAAAGAGTTGTCGGTTATGGTAACGCCGGCCTTCCACACTTGGTAGCGCCAGTCGATGTTCATTATACTGAAATAATATAACATAGTAAAATGTAATTTTTTATATTGCAAAAACGTGCTGTGCGGGCTATTTACGGCCTTAGACCCCGTGACTCTCTAAGAGAGCTATTCAAAGAGATCAACATACTAACAGTTGCATCTCAATACATTTTCGAAAACATTATGTACGTCCGTAAAAACCTCGAATTTTTTGTCAAAAATAGTGACGTACACAATTTCAATACCCGAAATAAAGATAAACTTGCCGTTCCAGGATTCAGACTGCGAAAAGTAGGTAATTCGTTCATGGGAAATTGTATCCGTATTTTCAACAAATTACCACTATCAATTGCTGACCTCCCTGTACATAAATTCAAATCATATATCAAAGTTGTTTTAATGAAAAAGGGCTATTACACTATTGATGATTATATAAATGATAGGAACGTTTGGCTTTAAATTGTATCAGCTCGCACTGGCATATATCTTATGTAAACATGTTTATTTAAAAAGAGGCTGACAATAGTGACCGAGTTTCTTGCGCTGCTTCTTCTCGGCACTAGCCCACATTTGTCCCGAAGCAGTGGTAGGTTAAATATTGGGACGTGTAAAAGCGCCTCCAGGGGCCTATTTGCAGAAATAAAACTGATTTTTAACTGATTTTAATATAGTAAATCTGCATAGACAATCTGCGAGCGGAAACGTGTTTACTAAAGAGCGCACACTAGTATTCGGGTGATCTTTCTGTAAGTGCTTCTTATTTTCATCCATAAGTAACAAACTTAAAACGTATTTTTATCAACTTTTTGCTTCTCCCATATTGATGTGTGATGCAATTTTAGGCCACGATCCACCCTTCTCACACACAAAACATGTAAGGTTTGGTACGAAGTTTATTGAAATACTAGCTGTTTCCCGCGACGTCGTGCGAGTCAATTTCTGTTATTAAAACACTGTACCGTAACTGGAAGCTTTATATTGAGATAGCATTTCCGTTTCCCGTCATTTGCCTACCCTTTTTAGTACGTAGTTTCCGGCTAAGTGGCGCCACCTGGCGGTCGTGTGCTTTTGAAGTTTCTTAAAATTTGCGGCACACCATTTTGCTCATTGGCGTTTAGTTTACCGTCGTAACAACACCTTCACTGCAAGCCCTGTCTCGGTGATCGTTAAAATTCAGTGATATTATAATTCTCAGAGCAGAATTTTATTATAACCAAGTGAGTTTTTATACAAACTAGTACACAAATCTGGTAAGTCCTACCCTCATTATTTTAAAATGTTATGTATTTTATTTCAAGGAATTTTATTTTCAGTTTCCAATAGCAATTTTATTGCTTAAAACATGTTTTTAATAAAACATGAAATATCTTGCTTAAATATTCGTGTGACTTAATAATGAATTTAACGGTTTTGCCGTTCGGATTAAAGTCATGATGTAATACGTAAAAGTGTATGGTGTCTTTTCCGTTTAGCATTGAGTGGTTTGTTTGGCTCGGCTGGCAGTTCCTCGAGCTCCTCTTTAGCCCGTTAACGAGGTGAACGGCACCTCGGGTGCCGTCATAAAATAAATACGCTTAATAAATGTATCTTTATTCTAATCAAATTAATGCTAAATTGCTTGACGAAATGGGCGAATTGCCTTTCTTTACATTTAAATTATAAAACAGTGCCTTTAGAATCCTGTGTTAGTGTTAAATTTTATGAAATGGGTAAAATTGGCAAACAAGTGCCTCAAAATAGCATACCTACACACCGCTAATGATCAGTATTGATATAAGATCACTGAGGTCAGTGGAGCCCCTTTTTTGATCAACAGATTACTAAGTATACAGATTTTTTGAATTCACGCAATCTATTCATTAAAATGGAAGAAATTTACCAAAATATTACGTAAATATAATATTGAATAATTATAAACGCGAGTTTCAGTCGTAAATTTATTTCAATTAAACAGACGTTAAGTTTAACAATTTGTATACGAAGGTAAAATAATTATTCACAAATAAAATCGGATTCTAATAAAGTGCAATTAGTTTGTGGCCACCGGGCAGCATTTAGAGATTCGACGAGATTTCAGTATAAGTTAGAGATCCACTTATTAAAGCCTGCATACCTTTACAAACCCGTCTTATTTAGTGTAGATCCACATTCCACTCAAATGCATTCTGGAGAAAACAGATGGCATTCGTAAAGCTTTTTGACCTCCAAAGCGCTGTCTCTCGTGTGGACGAGGCATAAAAAATTTAGAAGTCTCATAGCCTATGCTATCAATTATTCAAAATTGCGGGGTGCCTACTTACAATATACATATCGTGCTCTGCCATGCAAGCCTATGCCTCTAATTATTCACCCTCGCGGGGTGCCTACCTATTAACAACTACCCTCCAAAGGGTAGTTGATATACAAATCGGGCTCTGCCATGCAAGCATATGCCTCTAATTATCCACCCTCGCGGGGTGCCTACTTATTTATTAACTACCCTCCAAAGGGTAGTTGATATACAAATCGGGCTCTGCCATGCAAGCATATGCCTCTAATTATCCACCCTCGCGGGGTGCCTACTTATTTATTAACTACCCTCCTAAGGTAGTTGGTATACAAATCGGGCTCTGCCATGCAAGCCTATACCTTTTATTATCCACCCTCGCGGGGTGCCTACTTACTTATCAACTACCCTCCTAAGGTAAGTACTGCCAAAGAAAAAATGAAGGTTAATTCTATAGCCAGGGCTCGAGGAGGTTCAAGCAATGACTTGAAATCGGGCTCTGCCATACAAGCCTCTAATTATCCACCCTCGCGGGGTGCCTTATTATTTATCAACTATCCTCCTAAGGTAAGTTATGCCAAAGCAAAATTGCTAGAAGTTAATTCTATAACCAGGGCCCTAGCGGCCCGATCAAAGAGGTTCAAGCAATGACTTAAAATCGGGCTCTGCCATGTAAGCCTATGCCTTTTAATTATCCACCCTCGCGGGTGCCTACTTTGTACGAACTACCCTCGAAAAGTGATAAACCTGCTATAGCAACATTGCTAGAGGTTCATTTCATAATCAGGGCTCGCGGCTAGATCAAAAAGATTCAAGCAATGAGTTAAAATTAGGCTTTTTCATGCAAGCGATACGCCTAAAATTAGCTACCCTCAAAAAGGAATGGACCTGCTTTTGCAACATGGCCAGATGTTCATTTCATAAAAAAGGGCTCGCGGCTCGATTAAAGTACCCGAGGTCGTTTTAATACTCGTACTCCAAGAGTATTAAAAAAAGTTGACTTGAAAGAATTATAGTATCGCATTCCTTTGTGTCAAAAGTCTCAACTTGTGAACTCGAATGTAGTCATGCAGTTGGTTTTTATCCCTGTATAAGGCCAAATCGAATATTTCATGTCAGAACCCTTCTTAGTGTACTTGACACTTACTGTTACATCTAAATTCTCGCGAGCATATAAAAGTTATGATTCAAACATTGCAGAAGTTGGGATGGCAAGTGAATTTAGAAATATCGGTTTTTTGTCCCCAAAAAAGTATTATTAACTATATAATGAAAAATGGAATAATGTGAAAACATGAACGAATAGAAAAACTGCAACAAAGAAATCAATCAAGTAAAATAATAATTACAAAGATGAATTGAATTAATGATATGAACGAATTTCGTCATTTTTGTCGTGCCGCATTGTCACATAAATCATAGATAGTTGATAAGATTCCAGCCCCTAGTGGTGGTTATCGAACAACTGAATTAGTAGATCGACAGTTGCATTGCCCTTCCCCTTCCCAGGGGCGTTTTTTGACTACGGATGCTATAGACCAAGCAGGTTTGCGCTTAAACCTAGACTTGATTTCAATAATTATATTTCGAATTTTGAACTTACTAGTTCCATTAAATTCCACATATTCGGCAAATAGGCACTGCCAACTGCAAAGTCCGAACCGACTAGTACACTGTACAGATCTCGTGATTATAAAACGGGAATGTCCAATAATAGACCTATTTGCCTCCAAAGTTGCTCACATTGTCAGCAATCACTTGACCCTGGATTTGACTTGGACCTGGATCAAGCTCTTTTCCAATTCATTTTACCCATCATTACTTAGGTACCTTGAATTCAATGATTGAGGCCTTTTCCATGCAGTAGGATGATTATAGGCCGTAACTAGGAATACAGTTTGACGCAATTGTAGCATTTAAGCATGCCAAATACGTAAGGTTTAGAAATCGAGGGTCAAGAGTTAAACTGTTTAACTTAAAAGATATTGCGATAGCAGGAAGTTAAATTATTTAAGAAAAGGTTGACATTGCATCCGTAAAGAAATGCTACCAATACTAAATGCTCTTCAGAGCCACATTCACTACTACATCACAGTTTGATTCTTAGTGTGACAAAATAATAACAGGTGTACCTACATCTTCGCAAAGGGAAAGTACGAAATCTTTATTTCTAATGCGTTAGATCGGCATCGAATGCATTTCAGGATACATTGGCGATGCGTTCGGTTCTTCATGGTGCGAACCCATTACTTGGGTCTTCCTACAAACATTTCTAATATCCAGGGTGCTCTTACTCAACTAAATCTTTTAACATGGTCGTTTTTGCCATGATGGGAGAAAGTGTTCTGGCGTGTCAGAGACTGAGCACTTGCAGCACCACTTACCTTAGTAACCTCCAGATACATTTCCTCGATGGAAAAAAGGAAATCTGGGGGATGGTGAGGCGGTGGAAGGCTAGACCTCTAAAGAAAAGCTTTTACTTAAAAATTCTTGGTGAGTCTATTTTATAAATTTGTCAAGTAACTTAGAATTGTTGTTGTTCAAGGACAATTTCAATAACAATAAAGATTAAAAGCCTTACTTTTCCGCAATTGGCGCAATTCTTATCAGGCTTACATTTAATATGTGCATTATCACATAATACAATACTTTTACACATAAATTAGCTGTCTGAAATTAATGCGATTCTGAACCATGAACAGTGAAGTACTCACGTTCTAGTAAAACATATTCTTAAATTAATTGCTTTTACAAAAAATAAAAAACCCCAAACCGTATGGGATGTCAGTGTACTTATAAATTTATAACCGACACAAGAATGTTTCAATCATTACATCAAATAGCAATTTTAATACTTATTTGTTCAGGCAGATGCATTCATGACCTGACCTTAGAATATACCCTACCTAAAGTACCTACCTAACCATAATACAAAAACTTTACCGTATGGCTTGAATTTGGTTCTACAACCGATAGCAATACATAGGTACTGACAGACTGTCTACAGATAAATTTTGAATATAAATAATAAAAATGTAAGCCTCCTATCTCGGTGATTAAAATTATAATATTTACTATTAGCTAAAACATCGCTGAGTGATAGATAAAAAACGATTTTAAATTATTCAATATTTTCATCAGTTAAGGTGCAGTACCTACGTCACGTAGGTACCTTACTGTTATAGCAGGAACTGTAAAAACGTTTCTTGATTACACAGCTACCCCAGATAGCGTAAGATCTGTGTAGCTTCCAAGAACTGGTTAGAAAATCACCCCATCGACGAAGTTCTAGCTCATGGGAATTGGTAATCAGCTATAACATCACAACAATCCTATATGTGTAAAATTAAATCAAGTATTGATAAACTTTTACACAACTAATGCGATTGCTAGAAGAATTTCCTAGAAAGCTTTTTAGTTTGAATTTTTACCTTTTCATAGTTATATTACATGTTAATTTTTATTGTTACTCCTGTGTAACACACGGAAAAGAATATTGTCTTACTTAAAATAAAAAATATTCAATATCATAAATACTTTTTTATTTTTAAATCTGTCACATTGGCGTTACGCTAAGGCGTTATAATATTAAGTGGCGTCACCAGGCGATAACAAACAGATCTCAATATAAAGCTTCCAGTTACGGTACAGTGTTTTAATAGCAGCGTTTTACCCTGAAATAAAACGCATATTAAAATACTTACCTCACTGGAAGCTTTCACTTTATTTCTGCCTGGTGCAATTGAGCCAATGAGCAAAATGGTGTGCCGCAAATTTTAAGAAACTTCAAAAGCACACGACCGCCAGGTGGCGCCACTTAGCCGGAAACTACGTACTAAAAAGGGTAGGCAAATGACGGGAAACGGAAATGCTATCTCAATATAAAGCTTCCAGTGAGGTAAGTATTTTAATATGCGTTTTATTTCAGGGTAAAACGCTGCTATTAAGAATACAATTATTTGTGCAACATTTTTCACTGATGCTTCGCTCCTATTGGTCGCAGCGTGATGTTCTATAGCCTAAAGCCTTCCTCGATAAATGGACTATACAACACAAAAATAATTTTTCAATTCGGACCAGTACTTCCTGAGATTAGCGCGTTCAAACAAACAAACAAACAAACAAACTCTTCAGCTTTATTGAAATATTTAAGCCATAATTTAATTTTAACGCCCCATTAATTGAGCGGAATTTGTAAATTTTAGAATTGTCAGTATATAAACTTGAAAAATCATATCTCAGGCGGGACTCGAACCTACATCTCCTCGCAATCCGACCGCAGCGCTATACCATTAAGCCACCGAGACACTACGTCATAGGCGACAATTTTTCAAGCATATTCTTATCGCTGTAAGCCAGGCGTTGTTTCATCATATGTTAGGAGTTTGTTGCACCCTTAACACCCGAAAGAAACATCTTTGCAGATGTTTGACAGTCAGTTAAGATGAAACAGCTATTTATGTACTTTATTTTATATTTTAGCAACTTAATTGCAATTGTAATATCAGTACATAAACTTGAAAAATTATGTCTCAGGCGGGACTCGAACAAGTTTCAAGTTTATATACTGTTATTATAATTCCAATTAAGTTACTGAAAAATCAAATAAAGTATGATTTATTTATGGTTTAAAAAATGGCACGTTCAACGTAAAATAAATACATATGATATCTCAAGTAAAGTCATTGATTTAAAATAAGAACTAGACACACCGATTAAAAATGACACCTAAAACTGTCCTCAGTTGAATAAATAAATAAATAAATATTTAAGACATGCCTTACTGGGCCACACAGAGCCATCTAGTCCCAAATTAAGGTACTATTAAGTACCCTGTCGCATGGGGTACTAGACAACCGATAAACTTACATAAATACTTTTTTTTTCTGTAAATACATACTTATAATACATAGAAAACACCCAGGCCAGTACAAACAGACATGTTCATGCACACAAATATTTGTACTGTGCGGGGATCGAACCCGCGACCCATGGCTCAGAAGCAGCGTTTACTACCGCTGATCCAAATGGTCAAATGAATGATTGACGTTGATTTTATGTCAGTGTCACTGACGCCCCGTTTTGGTATTCAAACCACTAGAAGTACAGACAACAGCACGTCAACCTACAACAAAATGTCAAATTTTCTCAATTGATATTGAGCTCTACTTGTTGGACTTAAAGTTGAAAATCAATTCAATGACCTTTAAACTTTTTGGGTAGGTTGACCTGCCGTTGTCTGTACTAGAAGTGGTTTGAATACCGGGCCAAGATCTCGGGATTCTGGTTTCGATGCCCCGGTCGGGGCATCGAATCGGGAGTTTCGAATTATAACCCGGCCAAATTATGTCGACATGCAATAGTATGGATATTTATGTCATGTTGCATCTACTTGATTTACACAGGTTGTACTAAAAGTGCACCCTTATGTCAAATGGGTGCACATTTGACAATTTTTTGACGATGATTTTGTATCTTGTTTTTATGTAACATCAATAAGTAAAGTATCTACTCGTAAATATTGGGTTTTTAATACATATCCTAAGTTTATGGTTAATACATAGATGTTAATTAAAAATGTACTCGTGAAGGACCACCAGTCTTCAAGGTGTCGCCTGCTCCGAGGTCCCGGGTTCGATTCCCGGACGGGTCAATGTAGAAAAAAGTGTTTTTCAGTATTTTCTTGGGTCTGGGTGTTTATGGTACCTTCGTTTCTGATTTCCAAAATACGAGTGCTTTAAATAGTTATTCAAATTGGAATCAGAACAATGTATGTGATGTTGTCCACATTTATTTATTAATTTATACTCACTAATGGATCAGCCCCTTGCTGCCTTCTTCTTCCTGAGCGGAGAACGAGGTCTTCTCCATGCCCAGCATGTTGGATATGGAGTCAAAGTCGTACGTCTCCGAGTACTTGGCACGGACCTTCTTTTTGACAAACTTGTCCCAGTAGTTCACGGGGAATGATCTGTAAAACATTGTAAAGTTAGGATAATTGTAAGATAGTATAAGTTTAATCTATGCATTGCCATTTGTCCTCCAGATATAATTAATTACATTTTTCTTACGAAAAAGTCGGTGCTAATCAAGAATTATTCGTAATAAGTGGCTTATTTTGTGTTTTTTGTTGGTCCAATTATTAGTAGGAAAATAATTATTTTTACGGTGTTTTTTGTAAACTTAAAATAGAGGCTATTGTTAACAAGGAATCAAAAAATACCGGAACTGGTTGACGCCGTAAAAAGTAATAAATATAAACATAAAACAAACACTCCTTACTTTTTAGGGAATCATATTCATAATACACATGATACAACGCGTCGAATTGAGAACTTCATGTTTTTTTGTTGCAAGATGTTGACGGTAACTTACTATGCGTAAGCAACGGTCGGGATGTTGGACGCCCAGCAGTGGGCGTTGTTTAGCTGAGATGATGATGCTGATAGATACGATGCCTTACTTATGTCTGTCTGTCTAACTTTGTCCCGAATAGGCTAAAGTATAAGCCATTAAAATAACAAAAATCGTTCATATGAATTTCATTTAAAATAACATACTGTTATTTAAATGAAAATGGTGTGAAATTTTAACCACAGTTCCAAAATTTTATACAGCAACCTAAGAGACAAAAAAAATGACGTATTTTTTCTTTTGGTATAGCCCAGTGCAAAAATGTCAAGATAAAATCTAAAATTGTTGATACGGCCTCCTAGCAACACTTTTTTTACACGATTCGCATATTATTCATCCATTACGATACCATTCATAAGTTTTTGATTTTCAGTTCATACCTTAACAGGCTTAAGACTGTAAAAATTTAAAACTATGTTGCGAAAAATATTTTCGGGTGAAAACTTGATTCACATTTTTTACTTAATAAATGGGCTCTAAAAGTACTTACTTGGCAGATATGACAAGCTTGTCCCAGTGGCTCTTCAGGTCATCGTCTTCTGGCTGCTCGGCGATGTAGAGGCCGTCGAACTCAAGTTTACGTGCTATTTCTTTCTCCCGTTTGAAGATGGCCAGTGGAACCTGAAAGAGTCATTTATTTTATTCCGTAGTTTCTTAGAGGGGTAGAGCTCAGAGGCCTTACTCCGCAACAAATTGTCCGTTTAATCGAATCCATCTGTCCCTTTCACTCATACCGATGTCGAAAGAGACAGATATATCCGTAAATACGAGCTTCGTGTTGCAGAGTGAGGCCGCTGACCTAAGTTAGTTTCACATTCTGAACCTTCAAATTCGGTTTCTTTTCTGTTTTGTTTTTCTTGTTTAGACTGACTAATCTGACGATTATTCCCTAATCCTGGATTCGGAACTCTGACATACTGTAATCAATTTGAACCTTACGGCACTTGGCATAAAATTCAACAAACGAACGAGCTTTTCAATATGCT
Organism: Anania crocealis; assembly: GCA_949315895.1. Lineage (NCBI taxonomy): Eukaryota > Metazoa > Arthropoda > Insecta > Lepidoptera > Crambidae > Anania > Anania crocealis. The sequence goes on along the minus strand of OX438873.1, from coordinate 8,036,357 downwards.
TTTTGAACATATTATTATAAGGAAATCTAAACTTTAGGCTTCAATGTTTAAACGATTACTAGTTTAAGAATAAAATCTAGTGAAATTTCTGACTTTACCATAGTACTTATATGCATATGTCAACATAAGCCGTCGGCTTGTTTTACCATATACCTAACACCCTGTATATAACCACAGTTCCCAAGGAGCTTACCTTCAGATGGTAGTACCCGATCAGTATAGCGAGCGAGACGATGGAGTGCAGAACAGCCGCCACGTTGATGACGTGCACCATGTAGAAGAAGTCCTCGTCTATGTGCACCACTTCTAGCGGGTCTTCGTCTTCGCCCGACTCCCCACTACCACCTGGCAGGGAGAGATATTTGATAAAAAAAAATTGGATTTCGATCCCAAGATGAGTAACTATTGTTACGAACGTGGAGTTCAGGATTTGGATAAAACACCGTTGACTTATTAGAAGATTTTATTAGGCGATGAACAGGTCGCAGACACTATCACAAAAGCCAATCACAAGAATCTTAGTCTGGTGGGTCGCTGAGGTCGTTGGTTCCAAAACACTATTAGCCAATCCGTAGAGTAGTCCTTAGATCCGTTGGTATCGCTAAAGTCGTCGTTACTTCGCACTAGATCACTTTTCGCAGGTATCGCGCCGAAAGCTCAGAATGAACTGACTGCGGCGTCTTAAGTCCTGTTATTTATATATCTCAACATCGATGCCGGTCGTACATACTAGAATGTTCGTTTTCCAGAAAAATCACAAGGACGTTTAAACGTAAACAACTCTAGTGAGTTATACCATTTTGCGCCTTAATCTGTAAACTTAAAGTCCAATGTCGCTTGCACTAACATTTTGTTATTACTTTCTGTTTCAACTTAGGTAGTTATGTACATTCCTCTAGCGATATCTCGAAGCATCTAGCATGTCCGCGACATTATTAAGAGCACTCCTATTGCGGATATCAGAAACATCGAAGATAGCACAAACACCCGGACTCGAAAAAGTGTCGATTTTTAAGTAGTAGTAGACATCCAGGAAACCGGCGTGCAAGTCACTCTACCACGGAAGTCGTAAAAATAGTATACTGATTTTAATGAAGATTAAGCGGTCGGCTGCTTAGTCACGGATCCGAGCTATATGATAATTGATTGCTATTGTGTCTGGCTTTACCCACATACAAGGGGTTAATCCCGTTGTCAACTAAATAGGAGTCTCCTGATACAGGTATTATAGACAGGCAAGGTATTCTCTCTTATAAGAAAAAACTCACCATCACCACTGCCGGAGCCTTGACCAGAACCAGAGCCACCGATGATGTCGCCGAGTCCTGATCCCTCGCCCTCCTCAGAGTCCAGAGTTGAAACCTGTAACCATGGACAAACATAAGTGCTTCGATAGTTTTCATTAGTATGCATTTATGTATTTCGAGTGGGTTTTTATATCCTGTCAGGGTATGACAAAATCTATTAATGTTTAAACTTGAAACATTTTGTCTCAGGCGGGAATTGGACCCGCATTCTCATTCATACCGGGCGCGGTGCTTTGTCCGTTTAAGCTACCTATTGGGGTGGTTAGTCCAACCACCCCAATACCTGTAGTGTACTTAATATGGACAACATCACTTATTTAATATGATCCTAATTTTACTATTTATACTATTTAAAATTTGTAGAAATCAGAAACAACGGAGGTATCACAAACTCCCAGACCCTAGAAAATACAGAAAATCACTTGTTTTCTACATTGGCCTGTCTGAGAATCGTACTCGGGACTTCGAAGCAGGTGAACCCTTGAAAACCGTCGTTGTTGTGTACGCCACTCCGCCACGGAGGTCGTCATAACGTTTTCGTATGAATGAGTAACAAACATCAAGACACATAGATACAACCAACTAATAACTTTTGCAGATATCATACCAGTAACATTAATATGATGGAAGAACCTGTACTCAGTAAATCGATCAGGAAGTTGGTTTTGTTTTAAGGGGACTATTAGAGCTAAGTTGCCCCCAATTGATTTAATTTAATTACTTCTAAACAAAATTAATTCTCAAAAAACTAGAACAGTATCATTTTAGCAAATTACCTCTAGTATTTATTGAATCACAGTAAACTTTTCATTTTGTCGCTCAGTTCCCAAAAGCTAATTAGTCATATAAAAAAGGGACTATAGTCCCTTTCGGGAACTGAGGGATTATAAAGTCGAATTTGTCGCTAACGCCCAAAACGGCTGCTTTTAGCAATAATGTACAATACGAAAGAATGCCAGAATGAAAAGCAGATAACAGTGATTCAATAAATACTAGAGGTAATTTGCTAAAATGATACAGTTCTAGTTTTTTGAGAATTGATTTTGTTAATACATTATTAAATCAATTGGGAGCAGCACATAGCTCTATTAGTCCCCACGGAACTCGGTGTGCCGATTCATGTATGTTTTTATCGCTGTAAGCGTAGTTTGAAAAAACTGTTGATCTTTGTTTGTTTTTATTCTATTATATTAATCAGTGATTAGGTAGTTGACATCTTAAGGTACTCTAGTAAGATGGCTTCGTTGTCCGTCTGTCCGTCTATATTTTTTTCTAAGGTACGGGTAGAGGTATAAATTTGATAATTAATACCAAATACTCAGGTTTGCTGTTGCTTAGAGCTATCAAAAATATCAAACCTTTATGTATATATAGAACACAGCACGTCGACCTACCACAAAACGTCAAATTTTCTCAATTGATATTGATCTCTACTAGTTGGACTTAAAGGTGAAAATCAATTCAATGACTTTTAACTTTTAGGGTAGGTTGACCTGCCGTTGTCTTTACAATCAAAACATATAGTTTGGCTAGAGGTGGAGAGAATTTTCTGCTACACATCTTCTTGTAGTATACTTCTTTAGTCTTTTCACACTCCTTTAGTCGCCTTTTGCGACACCCACAGGATGAGAAGGGGTGGTTCTTTCTTGTGCCGGCACTATAGGACCCATTCTTGTCTTTCGGGTGTCATAGCACATTGTCTTCTCCAAATCAAAATTTTCGTCAAACTTCTTCTTTTTGGAGTCGGTTAAATAGATGAAAGTGTAGCTGCTGGAAGTTGCCAAACGGCATCTTTGTTAAGCGGTCGAGCCGATACAAAACTACCTACATGTTAGTTTGTTGTATTTTAATGTATCGTTCTGTTCTGTGTAGTCTTATAAATTAAGTAAATAGTATTAATTTCTCATGTAACTGAATTGTAAATTCTTTTTGAGAAAATGAAATGTCCTAAACCCGAAAATAACCACAGAAAACAAGGGACAGTACTTTTGCCGTGGATATACCGCTGGGTGGAAACCATTTTGACTTCATATCGCGTCAATTTTTTTTGTACCTATTGTAATTGTGTGATGATATGTAGGTACCAATATGTTTTTTCTTTATTTCTTTAATACTTATCGGCTCACCTTATAGAACAGCAGAACAAAGTTGATGCAGAAAGCCAGCACTAGCGCCACATACTTCAGGTTGTAGAAGTTTCTCGCCAGGAAAGAGACGGCACGCTTTGTGTAGCGCGACAGATCCACTTGCGCAAGCGCAGACGGGGCTGGAACTTGTACCGCCTGGGAACACAATAGGATTATATCAGTTTACTATATTATTCAATAGATAAATATAACTAATAGCATAAATTTTAGATAAATAAATAAATAAAAATTGTGGACAACATCACATACATTGTCCCGATCCCAATTTGAATAACTATTTAAAGCACTCGTATTTTGGAAATCAGAAAACGAAGGTACCACAAACACCAAGAGAACTGTCTTGGAATCGAACCCGGGACCGTGGAGCAGGCGACACCTTGAAAACCGGTGTGTACACCACTCTGCCACGGAGGTCGCCAAAGATAGATGTGCCACAGATAATAAGGCCACGTTGGTCAAGTGGTTTAAGTAAGGCCTCCATCATTGAATTTAAGTTACCGCAGCATTGATGAGTAAAGACTTTATCACCAGGCAATGACGGGTTGGTGATCATAAAAACCCGAGCAATTTTCGTAAATTCCCCCATTCCCCACTTGATGGCAAAGTCAATATTATTAACAAACACCCCGTTGATTTTCCCTTCATGCCTTCACGGGTTTAGGAACGTAGGTAAAAATTGAAAACTATGTTGCGAAAATTTTTTTCGGGTGAAAACTTGACGGTCTATACTTTTTATTTTACAATATTTAACGCCTATAAAAATGTTGACGGCGATAGAAAAGTCATCCTGTTTATGTCAAGCTTTTAAAATTAGGAGCAAAAGCATATTTTTACTGTGCCTATGAGAATGCATACAATGAATGTTTACCTTTTTCCTTGCGTATGGATGCTGCGTGAAAGAGATATTTATGAAATGACTAAGCTTCACTATTAGCGATGAAGATCTATTTAACGTTAGATAAAAGCTCTGAAATGGATTAAGCGATTAGCTTCAATAAGGTCTACAGACTATTTGATTTATTTAAAACGCTAACTTCAGAAAGTTATCGAAAACTAAATCTCTAGGAGAGTAGAGGTCATGGAACACTATACCGGCACCGCACCGGCACGCCTCAACCCAGCAATTAACTTGCCATTCAAATTAGAGCATTAAGTTGTGAGTCGTACTTTAATATATTTTGTAATATTAATATTAACTCGAGGCGACGCCGTGCTGTTGCGAATTTGCGTGCTTGCGCAAACAAACTAACAGAAATAAATAAATGTGGACAACATCTCAAACATTGTTTTGATTCTAAAGTAAGTAACTATTAAAAGCACTCGTAATGTGAAAATCAGAAACAACGAAGGTACCACAAACACCTAGACTCGTGAAATGTACAAAAACACTTTTTATTCTACATCAACCCGCTTGGGAATCGAACCCGGGACCTCAGAGCAGGCGACACCTTGATAACCGGTATTCACGGCACGGAGTGCACGGAGGTCGACATCAAATATAACGAAACAATATATACCTACACATATTTATTGATTGAAGTCCATATCCTTAGACGATGTTAATTTTATTGGGCATATTGGATAATGTCCAGACACATCTCTAGTTACGTAACAAAATCTAGTTCTACTTTACTGTCAAAGTTCTCCTGATTAAAAACATCCCTTTACATTATCTTTATGACTTGTGTCTATGGTAACATTTGAAATTTAACGCGCTAAAAAGAAAAAAAAATGGTTAAATAAAATCTACAATATAACGAGTCTAGTGTAAAAACTTATGATGAGATATTAATCAACGTACCTTTTTGCTCTCCGCTTCTATGGCCGACATGGCGGCTTGCTGGGCAGCTTGGGCTTCCATTCTCTCTTGCGCTTGCTTCTTTGCCTGTTCTCCTCTGTAAGATGAAAAACATAACATTGAAATAACAGCAAAAAAATAATTTAGAAATACTTTTTATCTTCCTTTGTAATCTACCATAGTCCATAGATTGCATATAAAAGAGGGCACAATTAGTCTATATAGATAGATAGATAGAATATTCTTTATTGCACACCAAACAAGATAAATTAAAAAACAATGTTTACAAAAAGATGGACAATTTAGCCGGCCTTATCGCTATGAGCGATTTCTTCCAGACAACCTTTGGGTCAGGACACAATATAAAAGTAAGGGGAAGGTGGAGCAGATAACTTTGTAAAGACAAATTTGCTTACAAACACCAAAAACAAATAAATACACAAAATTTAGCATAAATATATACAAATACATTTGATTATACATACTCGTACCTTCAAAACACATAATATGATAAAATCAATAAATACGTATAAACAATGTAAATAAATATATATATATTTAAACATATGATATTATTTGGTCTAATTGTGTGTAAATAAATGGATATTATTATTACATGTTTATTGGTTTTTTGATAATTTCAAATAAAGTTATAACAGAAAAAGCTTATTTGAAAATGTTTTCCATACATTGCCCTAACTTTTCATTTCATAAATCTAGTCAATTGAAATAAGGGCAATTAAATCATTTGATAAATGTGAAAAATCAAAACAGACTTTAGCTAATAAAAGACAAGTTGTTTTGTAAATTACGAAAAAAGTGAAATATGTGAAATAATTATTTATCGATAGTATATTAAATTTCCTAGAAAAAATACTGTCTTTCTACTTACCCCAAGAGGTCGATGAGCGAAGGAGGTCTCTGTTCCTCAGGGTGCTCGGCGCCTTCGTCTAACGATGCGTCGGCCTCTTCGCCTGAGGAAGGACTGGACGTGCTAGGAGATTCGTGGGGTTTCACTTGTATCCTGTAAAAAAATAGACATATATTTATTTAACACCATTTTTTTAAAAAATTAAATGACTACTTTTTATTTACAGACAACGGCAGGTCAACCTACCCAAAAAGTTAAAGGTCATTGAATTGATTTTCAACTTTAAGTCCAACAAGTAGAGATCAATATCAATTGAGAAAATTTGACGTTTTGTGGTAGGTTTATGTGCTGTTGTCTGAAGGTACACAATTTCATAATTTTTAGCAAACATTTTATGAGAGACGACCTACATGGTGGAGTGGCGTACACACTGGTTTATTAGGTGTTTCTTGCTCCGAAGTCCTTAATCCAATTCCCGTCAGATAAGTGTAAAAAAATATATTTTTACTTATATTTTCTATCTGAGTGTTTGTTGTTTCTGATTTTCACAAAACGAGTGATTTGAATAGTCACTTAATTTGAGATCAGAACACTGCATGTGATGTTGTCCACATTTAATATTTACTAGCTGTTCCTCGCGACTTCGTACGCGTCAATTTCTGTGATTATGATCGCGATTATTTCTGCAACATTTTTCACTGATGCTTCGCTCCTATTGGTCGCTGCGTGATGTTATATAGCCTAAAGCCTTCCTCGATAAATGCACTATCCAACACATTTTTTTTTTCAATTCGAACCTTCCTGAGATTAGCGCGTTCAAACAAACAAACAAACTCTTCAGCTTTATAATATTAGTATTTATTTATGTTTCACTGCTAGAGCTGGTCCTCCCCAATAAAAGGAGCCATTGTGGTATTATTGCAATGGAGCCTTATGAAAGCCTTAGAAAGGGCTGAGTACAGCTAAGAACTAAAGGCTGGTTATGATTACACTTACTGGCCATTGTCCTCTTTAGTTATGTCCAAGCCGAAAGCCTGCACTTGCATCTGACCTGTATCGTCCGCAGGTGGCAGTGCTGGTAGATGCCTTGATGGACCTGGTGTATTAAAACACATTTATCAAGTTGTGTCACGAATAGTAACGAAGTTTCTTGCGATGCTACTTTTCGGCACTATACCTAAATATAGTCAATACTTGTACAGAAGCAGTGGTAGGGTATAATATTAGGACGTGTCAAGCACCACGTTGGGCCTATTTGCAGTAATAAAAATGATTTTACATGCTAATACAAATTAAAAACCAGATGGAGCTTTGCTCTAAGATTAGATAAGATCTTCAAAAATATATTAAAAATGATTTTATTTAAATGTTTCGTTACATTTAAAAACATTTTAAGTTTTGTTTAAATTATTTGCAAAAAAGGAGACTATTCTCCTTATAAAAAAAAATGTTGCAGTGTAAATCTGTCAGTTAAATAAGTTTTAGTCTGTCTAACCTTTGGCAAGTTAGACTCAATTTATAACTTCTAAAATTGTTGTCATTAAAATACATTCTGGTACAAACACAAGATTATAATGTTTCGTTAATAAGACGATACAATATCAACAACATACCTAAATGTTTTTGTAAATACAGTATAATGTGTAAGTTACCTGCGTGTTAACATCCAAAAGCAGATTTTTGTTACACAAAAAGTTAAGCCGCGTACCCATTATGAGATAAATGTCGCGCGACATATCCCTGAAGACGTCGGGCGGCTTCACGCGACGTTGCCACACTTCACCCGACATGTACCGCAACATCGCGTAACTTGTACCTTGTCGCCATTCGAACGAGTAAAGTCACTCTATCAACTGAACTGATGGACGGCGACAAGATATAAAGCGACGCAGGGCAATATTCCGCTATGTCTCCCGATGTCTCTGATTATAAATGTCGGTCGACAAATGTCGCCTACTGAGTATACGGCTTTATATGTGTAGTATGTTACATGGAAACATTGATATTAAATCAAATTGGTTTTTGTTTAGTAAAATTTAGAAGAAAAATTTTGTGTTACTTTGTTATTCAACCTGCGTTTGGCGGTTTAGTGTAGTTCCTTGAAGTCTGCGTTCGATCACTGTGTATCCGTTCGGGAAGAGGATTTGGAAAAGGTTTTGTTTTTAATTTTATCTATTATTTACAGCTTTAGCCTATATACAGGATGGCATGTTGAAATTAAATATAAATTTACAGATGAAAGTATTTACAGGCTGTTATTACACTGATCATAATAATTTGGGTTTCGTAAATTTACCCGTAAACGCGGATTTTTTTAACTTGCTGTTAGTGTTTGTATTTTGGTTTATTCCTGTCATTTCTCTCCTAAGCCCGAACACTAATCTTCCAACTAGATCATATGGCGCGTCGTTTAGAGTAATTGTAAATATTATTAATCTTTAAATTATTAATAGACCCAGTTGTATTAGAAGAAATTAAATCCTATCGCAGTGTTAAGTTTGTATAAAAAATGGAACAAAAAAAATTCAAATCCCATCCTCTACTTAAACAATTTCTAATCCAAATTCGTTTCAAGTGACCGAACGCGAAAGCCGAAAGCGTCACTCATGTACCTTGTGTGTGTGTGCCTTACTTTGTGCGAGCAACCTGTGCCTCAACTGACCGATTTTCTCCTCCTCCGTCGGCTCCGGAGGCGGTTCCTCCGTCTGAGGACCACGCATCAGTCCGAGAAGCACACCGAATATATACCTGGAATTTAGACGTTGGTGAAGTGAAAATAATTGGAATTGGAATTGGAAAATGGTACTGGAAAAGATAGACTAGGACAAGATGAAAAAGCTATTGTTATTTTTCAGTGTTCTCTTACATTTGCTTGGTTTTAACGTTTCATTGGTTACAGTATATATATATATAATATCTTGATAATTGATATCATATTATTGTTTCGGCATTTACAATCTGACCGGCACCATTGACGTTCTAAATTCTGTATTTTGTCCTGTTACGCTTTCCATTGCCGTGATTTTGAGAGCTATGATTCTATTCAATTACGGATTATTTCAGTAAAAAACATCGATTATTGGATTGCAATACCAACATTATATTCGAAACTATTTTCTTTGAACGTAAACTGAGATTCTTCAAAAATACCGACAAATGCGGAGACTAGTTAACTATTTCATTATTTTTTGCAGTTGAAAATACCCTCGGCAGATTGACAATAAACCAGTTTAGCTTATATTAAAAGTAGAAAAAACCAATATTCACATGAGCAACACACTATACACCAAGCGTATAGCAAAAAATACTGCATCTATACATACGTTTCTTTATAAAATCATACTTTAAGTTAGTTATTCCGAGATTTCTACGAAGCACTTTGTTTTTTATTGAGTTTCCGATATTTCGGCACTGTTGCAAGTGCCTTGATCGCGAAAAAAGTTCTTTCGATCTTCCGTGATCATGGTAACTCTCGAAACAACTTACTTGTGTGGTAGCGACCATGAAAGTTTAAAACAGTACATTTATCATTTTTATAATTCATTATAAAAATGGGCTATGGTACAAATAAAGTGAGAATATTTATCAAACAAAATATGTGCTTTGGTGCAAAATAATAAGTGTGAAAAAAAGGAATTTGTGATAAATTAATAGTACCGTGAAAGACGAAGTGTGGAAATAAGTGATTATTTACAGATAACAGAATAACAACAAATTGCATTAGGCCAAAACATTTACAATATTTTATTAAGGTACTCTAATCATTTTTAGAAAGCACAGATAATTAACTACTCTATTTAATTTCGACTTCCAAATAAATTACAGTCAAATCTATTATTGACGCTATGGGATTAAAAGTTAAAAAATGTGTCTTCAAGGAGATATAATGGAAAAAAAAAACAATTTTGTGCTTTAAAGTCTAGGGCTCTAAATATCTAAGGAATAGTCTATGGTAAAGATGCTTATTAAGAAACCTCATTCTCTAAGTGTGGGAGAGATAGAGATAGAGTTGTAATTACTTAAAAGTAAGGGAGTGAAGGGGAGAAAGAGATATAAAGTAGAGTCAAAAGGAAGTCTTATATATTTGAATATATAGATCTGAAATATTTCTGTTTCAGTCAGGAAGAACAAAATATTCTACGGACACAAAACGTATTAACGTACACTTTCACTCGCTATGTACAAACATTATTATATAAAGCATTTACCAATGACTGTGCACCAATGTATTGCGTGAAATACACAAGAAAAATTAACTTGAGGTTACCATTCGATTTACTACCCTAAGGGTCATGTTAATATGTCTTAATTTAGTTTCTATTGTTTCTAATGAATTTACATCAATGAATTTGTTTATAAAATACAAATATGTTTTTTTTAAACATTATAACAAATGATAATGATTTTTATGATAAATTAACATACCTAGGGGATGCTATTTTTTTATAACAGGTATTTTTTCACATTTTTAAATTATTATCGATATAAAATAAATATCGATATTATCAAATAATTTTCATATACTTACCAACAAATAACATGAAAAAAAAACAAAGATTTTTTTCTCTATTTTCTCTATACAGTAAAACAAGTGATCAATGTTTTTTATAGTACTACTTCTTAAACCCAATCTACCATAACAATTTTTCCCTTATTAATTTTCAACTTTCTTATGAATCTTATGAAGTCTTTTACGTTCATGACATGTCGACTGGACATGAAGTATACAAAACATCAACATTTCAAATAACATACAATAGCTCTTATTTCCATAGACATTGGGTTCAAACTCACCTGACAACGACAAGTCCACTATAACCTATATAGTAGAACATATAGAAGAACATTTTGAAGAAACCGACAGCGAGTTCCGCGGGCGGCATTTGTTGTAGATCCGCGATTTTCTGCTTTATGTTGGAAGGCGATAAGGACGAGAATGCTGTTGCGATGCCGTCTTTGACGGATTGCAGGCCGCGTCGGAACGGGTCTTTGCCGGCTCTGTGGACGAACAAATATGTAGTAGGTAAATTGATTGTAGATAGATTGTCTCGTAATCTTTAAAATATCCATGGTGTTACTTATAAAAAAAAATCAAATTAAAACTTCTTGACTAAAACAATAAAACGGAACGTAAAGGAAAATTGAGTAGCCGCGTTTTTTTTTCATTCTACACGGTCACCAAGAATGCAGATCAGCTTTTAATTCGCTTATGTACAAATATGTAAAGTTTTTGACAGTACGCCAAATAGTACTTCAGTTAAAATCAGTTTTATTTCTGCAAATAGGCCCCTGGAGGCGCTTTTACACGTCCCAATATTTAAACCTGCCACTGCTTCGGGACAAATGTGGGCTAGTGCCGAGAAGAAGCAGCGCAAGAAACTCGGTCACTATTGTCAGCCTCTTTTTAAATAAACATGTTTACATAAGATATATGCCAGTGCGAGCTGATACAATTTAAAGCCAAACGTTCCTATCATTTATATTATAATCATCAATAGTGTAATAGCCCTTTTTCATTAAAACAACTTTGATATATGATTTGAATTTATGTACCGGGAGGTCAGCAATTGACAGTGGTAATTTGTTGAAAATACGGATACAATTTCCCATGAACGAATTACCTACTTTTCGCAGTCTGAATCCTGGAACGGCAAGTTTATCTTTATTTCGGGTATTGAAATTGTGTACGTCACTATTTTTGACAAAAAATTCGAGGTTTTTACGGACGTACATAATGTTTTCGAAAATGTATTGAGATGCAACTGTTAGTATGTTGATCTCTTTGAATAGCTCTCTTAGAGAGTCACGGGGTCTAAGGCCGTAAATAGCCCGCACAGCACGTTTTTGCAATATAAAAATAGACTCAATATCTGCCGCTGAGCCCCATAACAAAATTCCGTATGACATTATACTGTGAAAGTAGCTAAAATATACTAATCTTTCCGTTCCAACATCAGTCAATTGTCTTATCTTTCGCACAGCATAAGCAGCAGAACTAAGTCTTCCAGACGGAGACCTGATATGAGCACCCCATTGCAGTCGAGAGTCTACAGTTATACCTAAAGGTAGAGGAGTCTACTGTGTCTAATGGCTCATCTTTTACAATAACATTTGTGGCGGAAACCTGCTAAGGTACTCTTTCTCAATGAAATACTCTGTCTGTACAGGTGACTTTTTTACACTCTCAAGTTTTTTTTATAGGCGTTGCGTATCGTATTTATTAGAGCCCATTTATAAAGGAAAAATGTAGTTCAAGTTTTAAACCCGAAAATATTTTTCACAACATAGTTTAAAATTGTTACGGTCCTAAGCTGGTTAAAGTATGAAGGGTAAATCAAAAACTTATAAATAGTATCGTAATGAATGAATGAGACGAGCGCATCGCGTAAAAAAATGTTGCCAGGAGGCCCGTATCAAAAATATTAAATTTTTGGCGGACATTTTCTAAGTGTGATTACTTGACATTTTTGTACTGGGCTATACCTACCTACCAAAAGAAAAAAATACGTCATTTGTTGTTTGTCTCGTAGATTGTTGTATTAAAATCTGAAAGGCGATTTAAATTTCATCCAGTATAATTAAAAATTTGTATGAGTTGATACTTTAAAATAAGTAAAATATTGAACATTCAGTCAACGGTTTTTCCAATTCCACTTCGTTTCAATCAGCGGATTTTGCGGTTTTTGACCATGTGCAGAAGTTAATTAAAAGTACGTACCTCTCATCATCATCATCTCCCATGTACATGTAACTGGCTTCTCGGTTCTTAACTCCACCGGCGGTTTCCTCGCACGCCGCCATTAGACTGGACGCGTGCGTCATCTCAAAGATGGCGTCCTCGCAGAAGTTGACGAACGCTTCCAGCTTCTCTTTGTCGCCCCCTTCCGTTACGATGCTGTAGAAGAACGCTCGCTTCGATTCCTAGGGAAATACGATATAGAGGTAATTTTGTGTAGTTTATTAACCGACAGAAAAAAGAGTAGGTTCTCAAATTTTAGTTTATATACCACACACCTAGATGAAAACGGGTGTACCTAACTCTAATAGGTATTTTTAGACACTTCTAAAACAGTATTATTCTTCGAACCATTAAAAAATATATAAAAGTTTAAGTAAAAACAACAAGAAAACGAGTGGATTTTTTATAGTCTTTGTGGTTAATCAGCAACATAGTCAACATCTGAAGCATGAAATGTGAAAATGACTTTTTACTCATGTTACCATATTTTTGAGTTTGATCTGTTTTTGAGTTTGATATATTTTTATCGTACTCGTATAACTTTTTATCAGGTGCATAGATTTTTGAATGTCGACGAATTTATTCAAGGCTTTTCACGCTGTAAGCCAGCGGTGTTTCAACAATGTTTTTAGTTATGTACCAGCATCCAAAAGAAATATTTTTACAAATACCAAATATAAAAACTGTTTTTTTTTAAATCACTTAAGATAATTTTAAAAACTGTTTTCTTAAAATGTTTATTCAAGGAATTGTATTTTCAAACCGTTTCTAGTTTCTAGCAGTAATCGTTTCTCATTTATCGTCGGAGGTGGGATAGGTGCTTTAAGCAATTGCTTATTTTTCGTTTTAATCCAGTACTGTATGTACTAAGTAAGTGCAAAAGTATGTAAACACTTTTTGGTTTTACCAGCCTTATGTCGTTGTATTAAGAGTCCACAGTCATTAGTCAGAAGTGTATATGTCGCAAGGATTTTGTCAAAGACATGATATTAGAATTTCACTACTGACATTATAATTACACTGATTACCTGTTGTCAATCGTTTGCATTACTTACAATTTAACGGGCTAGTTTCAGTGCCATTATAATTTTACTAGACCGATACAGTGAAATTGTAAGGCAGTGATATTTTGACAATATAACTGGTTTAAGAAAGCCGTTAGATAATCAAACCGATCGCTGGTCCGTTTTCGTTACCAACCGAGTTCCCGTTTGTTCGTTTTATCCGATTGGTCACTGTAGTACTTTCGTAACTCTGTGTCAAAATATTTTCATACCACAATTTCACATTTGCTTCCACTTGAATTTGATGTATCTGACGATTGAAACACTTCCAAATGCTCACGATCACTCATTTCGAAGATATTGACTAGAATGATCAAGTAAATACCTCATAAAAACTCCAAAAATATGTAATAAGCTGGTATTAAAAAGGCACGCTCCAATGTTGACCAATCAGAACACGCTGGGCTCCCACCACAAACTAAACTCATAATAAACCTAGATTTATTATAATACCACTATTGCGGCCCACTGAAATAACAATATCACTGACAAGAGCCCGTGAAATCATACGACTGGTCCGTCATTGACAATAATCAGTGTAATTATAATTTTACTAGTGTATTTCACTAGCGAAATTATAATATCACGTCTTTGACAAAATCTCTGTGACATATACATACGGTTCGATCCCCGCACAGTACAAATATTTGTGTGCATGAACATATCTGTTTGTACTGGTCTGGGTGTTTTCTATGTATTATAAGTATGTATTTACAAAAAAAAAAGTATTTAAGTAAATTTATCGGTTGTCTAATACCCCATACGACAGGGTACTTAATAGTAGCTCAATTTGGGACTAGATGGCTCTGTGTGGCCCAGTGAGGCATGTCTTAAAAATATTTATTTATTTATTTTAATTATTTTGCAGCTGACTGAACGTTACCTTGATCTGCGGCTTCTCCCACTGCTCGATGTTGGACTCCTTTATTTCGAAGTAAACGCGCTCGATGCGTTTGGATCCGCCCATGATCTCGATGCGGCCGAGGAACGGCTCGAAGTAGTTCAGAACTGAACCTGCCGTCTCCAGGAAACGAGCCAGCCTGGATGGAAGGACACCATTAGGGCCATTGGGCAATATTATAAATGTTTGGATATATGTTTGTTACGCAATCTCGCCAAAACAGTTTAAAGTATAGATTATATACTAGAATTTATAGCACACACGCTAATTTTTTCCAAAAAAAAGTACGTCTCTCATGGCGATTGCAGTTTAGCCAATAGTGATTATCCTTCAGAGAAGAGGTGTTGCTATTATTCTAATGGGGCTTTAAAGATGACAGCTACGAAATTTGTTTTTTAAATGTTATACGAGTAGTGTAATACATCAATATTTCTCCAAAAATTTGCCCGAATCCATTATATAAATATAGTTTTTTTTCCACCTAGTTGAAAAATTGGTATATTACTTGAGAGTGTGTAGATCGTGTGGCAAAATGGCTGTCAAAATACTTTCTTAAGTTAGATAGATAGATAGATAGATACACTTTATTGCACACCATAAAATTGAAAAATAACACATGAGTAAGATTTAGATTAGTACAATTTAGGCGGTTTAAGTTTTTCATTTAGATCTGGGTTTGATGCATATATTTTTTAATAATCATATTTAGTATGCTACACTATGTTAATTTTAATTTTGATCTAGCTTGTGTAATGACAAACGTTTATATAGTAAGAGTTACCGAGTGATTTGTAGATCCAGATCGCACACTAGCGCCGTGACGTGTCTGTGTATTGTTAGTTCGCGGCGTTGACGTTATAGTGGTTAGAAATTTTATTTTATTTATGAGATATATCAAGCATCCTGTAGTTTACGAAGGAAGTCGCGGGCTGGTGTTAAATAAAAAAAATATTACCTAGGTTCGTTAGGCATGTGCTCTGACAAGTTTGTCAGTAGAACGGCCAAGTTGAAGCCGATCTCCTTGGCGGGCTCGTGGAAGCGGTCGCAGAAGCCGATATAGTCCAGTTTACCGTCGTGATTCGTCTCGCAGCACGCTAGTAGAAACTCTATTTCTTCGCTGAAAATAAACACTAGGATATATTTCTGTTTCAATAGATTTCAAATAAAAAAAAACTTTAAACATAATCGGTAACACAAAATCGGCTGTTGCAAATGAGACTCAGAATATACTAAATAAAAAAAAATAAGACTCAAGTAGTAATTTTGCAAATTATCGTCCAACAGATTTGAAATGTATCTCAGTATATGCATCTTAGGTAGGTGATTTTTTCACTATGGCAACATCTTTTAAAGACGCGGGATGTTCCTTGAAAAAAATAATCTTTTATTGATATGATTGACAACAATTTGGATCAGCGGTAGTAAACGCTGCTTCTGAGCCATGGGTCGCGGGCTCGATCCCCGCACAGTACAAATATTTGTGTGTATGAACATGTCTGTTTGTACTGGTCTGGGTGTTTTCTATGTATTATAAGTATGTACTTACAAAAAAAAAGTATATAAGTAAGATTATCGGTTGTCTAGTACCCCATACGACAGGGTACTTAATAGTACCTTAATTTGGGACTAGATGGCTCTGTGTGGCCCAGTGAGGCATGTCTTAAATATTTATTTATTTATTTATTGCTTACACTATTTGCACCCAAAATAATAGATTGTAAGCATTCTAAATCCCATTGATTATTAAGTTAAAACTGGTTGCTAGTCTTTCTATGGCATGTCTGAAAATATTTATTTAATTCGGTTTATAGTCTTCTTTTCGTATTATTTTCGAGGATAGGCTTAGAGTTTTTCAAGTCACCTTGTTTTTGCGATAGAAGATAAGAACCAACGTCTAACCACAACCCACCCTTTCCAGATCCGAGACAATTTAGAAAATATTCTTAAATAGATTGTACCGGGAATGAAACTCATCATACTGGACCAGGAGGTCCGTTCGAATCGAATCATAACTGATTTAATTATAATAAGATATATTATGCAATAAGAAATCGCGATTTTTATAAAACATACACGCCGGTTTGCACACAAACGCCAAAGTACTTAGTTGAAAACCTAAGCAACCGATTTGAGAACTCCTCTTTTGAAAGTCAGACAACAAAATTCACAAATTCCTCCCACTACACTAGTACTTATTCTGTGCCACTACCCCGCAACAAAGTAGTTAATCAAAATATTGACACACCTATTAAGATTATATCAACTTACTTCGTGTTTCTTCCCTTCTGTTGCAAGAGGGATGTCGTAAAAGCAAGCACGACACGATAAGAAGAACATCAACTTACGGCGTATAACTCTTCTGCTGCTCCATCTTCTCCTTGAAGTCCTTGGGGAGCACCCAGCCGTCGCTGTTAGCGTCGATCTCTTGGAAGCTGGCGCTGGAGGTCAGGTCCTTCAGCTTCAGAAACATGTCGAAGTATTTCAGGATCAGTTCCACGTTAGACGCGGACTCGACAAGCGTGTCCACCATCTGCTTACCGATCGTGCCTGAGAGATGGGTTAGGTTAGGTTAGAATGACAGACTTTAGCTTAAGATTTCATTATTCATAATCAGGTTTCGTATTTGACAGACACAATGGACTAAAATATTGTTTTGACAGTCAACACTTAATGTGGATTCCTGACAAATGGGTATATAACACCATTCACAAATAATTCGAAAAACCCATTATTTTGTAGTTATATCATTTAATGCCTAACAATCCGAATTTATTACAGCTAATTTAAATGTTAATTAAGATTTTAAGACCGTAGATGGATTAAGATTCGATGGGATAGGCTAGCTAAGAGGCTACTTCAGTAACATAAAATTTGGCGCAGCATTTGAAATGTTTTTGTAATGTTTCACTTAAGAAACCAATATTTATCGATTTCAATTGATAAAAGAGCAACATAGCTACTATATTGATTTTCAATTCACTATAGGTACTGTACTGTATTTTCAATTTAAAAAAAGGTTTATACCTTTTTTATTCTAAACTCAGAAAACGCTGTCGGCAATGTTATGACGTCATCGGAATATAATCAAACTTCATGGCAGATAGGTATAAGAATTTTTTCAATAAATTCCGTTATGTTGGCTATGCTTTTACATTGCCATTTTTGAAATAAGTGACTCAGTAAGTGCAGTCATTGAGGTTTAATAAAAGGATAAAGTTTTGTAAAAAAAAAACCTAATTGAAGTGTAATCGATACTTCTTTCTCTTTTTATGGATATGAAAAAACATGGATGTTAGATTCGTAAAGGCAGATAGTACATCTGAGTATTGGTCAAATGTTTGTTTTGACCCGTATGACGTCACAGAACAGATAATCTATAAACCAATATGGCCGACAGCGTTTTAGCCGGTGTACGAAATGTAGGCTTTTAAAATAAAGTTTTGCGGTTTTCTAGGTACTAATGATACAGGGAATTAATTTATTCGTCTAATCAGGCAATTATTAATGGTTTAAGATCTACTTAAAAAAAGAGTCAAGTAGTCTAAGAAAGAGAAAAGCTGGAATGAAACTCGTAATTGTAGCTAAACTGTATCTGACATGGCGTATCAAACTCACCGTTAACATGAAACACTTAATTGTAGCCTCAGTTGTAGCTGAGATGCTGTAGCAAGCTTACCGTTAACAACGTTTCCTTCAAGCATGGACAGCATCATGGTGATCATGTCCTTCTGCAGGTTGAGCAGCTCCTTCAGCAGGTCCACCTGCGACGAGTGCTTCGACAGCTTGTCTTGCATGTGAGAGAATAGGAAGAGGAAACCTCCTACGGCGTCCCACAATCTGATGAAGGAATATTTATAATTTATTCCTATATAATGGGTTCCGTACCAAAAATAGGTAAAAAATGGCGTTTTTAGTATGGGAGCTCCATTCAAAAAACGCCATTTTTTACCTTTTTTTGCTCGATATCAATAAATGGTAACAGGTAGGCACACTACATTAACTAGATTAGTGTAGGTACCTTCTGTTGTTTACCTAGTCAATGGTACGGAATCCTTCGTGTGCGAGTCCGACTCGCGACTCCGGCCGATTTCATTAAAATTATGATCTAGATTATTGATCATTATATATTTTGGTATAAATTTAATGAAGTTATAGAAGAACTATACAATGAATATACGATTTTTAGAATTATTTTGCGTAATGAATTTCAAAACAGTTCAAGTAATAAAATGTCAAACTTTTTGTCTACATATAAATTTTAATACAACTTCTTAAAAAAATTTTTTTAAGCCTGCCTTAGTCGAGTCGAATGGAGTACCTCAACTCGAACCTACTACTTTCTCTTACCAAGCGACTGTCCTAACCAAAGAATATAAACAAAAGACGTGTGGCACTCGGAGACTGCCGCGCTAAAGCTATTGCATAGCATTTTTTATCAACTTATGCAATTATAAAACTAAAAAGTATCACCGCTGTGCCGGTCGGAGTGGGGGGTGTTAGGTTATTTTCGTTACGGAATTTCTGGATTCGGTCTCCACGCTCAAGGCCCGCGATAGAAGCTATGCAATAGCTTAAAAAAAAAAAAAATTGGTTGTTTGTAAAGTAGGTTTACGATCGAGATGTTTACGTGATAACGTCTTATTGGTGATATAAGTTTTTGGGAAGTAAGGAATTAATGAAGATAACAATTTTTTCAAATTTTAAATTACATCTTAAACATTCAACGAAAACTTAACCGCACGAGAAAATCTCCATTCGTTTGTATGCCGCTAGAGTGAGAGAGACGGAAGATCGGTCCACTCACTCGAACGCTATGCCAGCCTCCGCTCGTGAGGATTCCGCGTGACAAGTTTCACGGAATGACTGGCAGCGCTCGAGATGAGACGGGAGATCGGTCCGTCTCTCTCTCTCGTTATACCTGCGATCGCGCTTGTGAGGTTTTGGTGTGACACAAGTTTCTGAACATGTCACCCGACTAAAACAATTTTAAAGACGTTATCACGTCAAAATTTGGTTTTAACCAAAGAACAGTATACTCGTAAGAATACAAGCGATTTTATTTGTTTAGTTAGTCGAAAGATTTTTATGGATGCTAACAAGTTTTATTACTTTGTATAATCAACATTTCTAGGATTATACAGGATGAAATTTTAACCACTTTCCAAAATTTTTGTAGGCGTTCAGTATCGTATTTAGAGCCCATTTATGAAGTAAAACATGTAAATCAAGTTTTCACCCGAAAATATTTTTAGCAATATAGTTTAAAATTTTTATAGTTTTAGGCCTGTTAAGGTATAAAGGGAAAGTCAAAAACTTTTCATTAGTACGTAATAAATGAATGTGATGTACATTGCGTAAAAAAAGTGTTGCTAGGCGGCCGTATCAAAAATTTTAGATTTTTGGCGGACATTTTCTAATTGATTTATCTTGACATTTTTGTACTGGGCTATACCAAAAGAAAAAATACGTCATTTGTTTTTTGTCTCGTAGATTGATATATTAAAATTTGGAAGGTGGTTAAAATTTCACCCTGTATAGTCAATATTTGCCATTCATAAAATATATTTAATTTCTTTATCCGTCTATTAAACTATCGGTAATATTGCTTACGAGTTTATTTCAATTAATTCACCTGGAATGTGCCAAAGCCTGTTGGTTCTGCGTACACGGCCCCTGTATGACTTCAGTGAGCGTGTTGAACACTTGCGACGCGACCCCTATCGCTTTGAAGAAGTTCGCTTTGCCCGCCGGGTCGATCAGTTCCTGAAATGGTAATAATAGTGTTCTAGTCATGAGTTACTCTACTCTTACACTAATCTCCGAAGGAGAAAAATACGCTTTCATTTATAAAAGCAAACAAAGTGTACAAAAAAAAAGTATTCAAAAGTACAAAATTAAATCAAATGACTTTTGCACCAAGAAATGCGCGTCACATGGGAAAGTGCTAAATATATTCAGACTAGGGTATACGGAAACCAACATTGACTGCATTCATTAATAAAATATGAAATTAATAAGTAATGACAAAATTGAAGTTAATACTATACTAGAAAACTAAAAATTTACAAGAGATTCTGAGTAATAACTACTATAGTGTTTGTGTTTGTGTGTGACTGTGTGCGTGCGTATGTGTGTGTTTGTATGTGGATGTACATTTTATTGGAACATCGTTGTAAGTCTTATCATCATCAAATGTTTTAGTGTGAGTGCGTGCGTTTTTGAGTGTGTGCATGTGTCTATGCGTATTTTTAAACATATAATATATGTGTATCCATCTGTCCCTCTTTCTATGCGTGCTATGTTTAAGTCACAGGACTCACAGGTGAGCTGCTATCGATTTGTTCGAAGATGTAGTATTTACCTTGCTGGAGTAGTGCCAGTAGAAGTCCATGATGGACTCCTGTAGCCGCAGTAAGTAGTCGACGGTGCAGATGACCACGTTCACCGTGGTCGTGTTGCCAGCCTGGGTCCTTAGGTAGTTCTGCCATTCTGAGTGAATAGAAAAGACAAGAATATTTATTTGCTTTTGAATAGGGTGTAAAAATGGTGGTAAGGTATCGATACCGTGATCAGTGATCAATAGTGATCGGATACTCGGATGCATACTTGCCTAAAGTTGAGGTGTTGACTGTTTGGAATACACTTTTGTATCCAAAACATCTTGGGATTTCGGGATCGACATTCATGTTTCAACAATATTAACTTAGGTAGAAGTCCTACAAAAACAATGAAGGTGCTTAAAATGTAGGTAGTAATTTGATTTTAGGCGTTTAATGTTTTCTATTTTATTTTGTAACTTATGTTTAGGAAGTAAATTTAATCTAACTTATGATATAAAATAGAAGAACAACTGTGTCACAGTTGAATTTATATAATTTTTATTCGTAATCTTTTAAAATATCATTTTTATACAGGACTGTGTAGCTAGTTTTTATTCTTCATCTAAGATTAGTAGTGGCCCGTCTCTCACCCAAGTTGTGCCCTTCACATGTGAGCTGAATGAATCTGAACAGAGCGCACGTGAACTCCGCGTCATGCATGTTCTTCTCGCCGGCTGCCCCTTCGAGGCCGACGCCCAAACCTGGAAATAAATGCATTGAAGTAATATAAAAGACTAGATACACAATCAGTCTCAAAAAAGTAAAGCAACAGCCTATAATCATCCCACTGCAAGGAAAAGGCCTCTATCATTGAATTCAAGTTACCACAGCAATGATGGGTACTGGCATGATCACCACGCTTGCCAAATGCGGGTTGGTGATCACAAACCCGAGCAATGTTCGAAAATTCGAAACTTTTGGTTGCCCGACCCGGGGATCGAACCCGGGACCCCGAGATCTTGGCCCGGTATTTAAACCACTAGACCAACGGGGCGTTAAAAAGTATCCCAACTAAAAGTGCATGCATTTGACATAAGTGTGCACTTTTAGTACAACCTATATCAATCGAGTAGATAGTAACATGATATAAATATCCATACTATCGCATGTCGACATAATTTGGCCGGGTTATAAAGTTGACACTGGCATAAAATCAACGTCAATCATTCAAATGAGGACAGTTTTAGGTGTCACTTTAGCATCGGACTGTGTATCTTGTTCCTATTATATATCGATGATTTACGGCCATTATAAATTTTTTTGCTGATATGTGTCTTAAGGGATGACTAAAGTTATACCAGAAAAAGACTGGCCGAAGCTTGGTGATTATGGCCTAAAATCCTCCGTGTAGGCATATACCCAGCAGTGGATTAATGTGAATTAACAACGATGAGATTGCCGCATCAAAGATCATAAACAATACCAATAAGGAATTAGGCTAGATGATAGGAAGAAAAACTTTACCCTCAGCTTTGGTGTTCCTCTCGAAGGCGTCTAGATCAAGTACAGAGCAAGAGTTCATTAATCCAGCGATAGATGTGAAGAATCCGACGTCTTTCTTGTCTTTCAGGTGATTTAACATGCCCTGTAAAGAATTACTATTGAAAAAAAGAATTTGTTTGAAGTAGCGTCAAGTTCAAACATATGTGCATGTATGCATGCTTACACAGCAGCGTTTGGTGTTACTAACGGAAAAGTAGGACATACAACTGCTTTGTCTCTAAAGTCCTACCATTTTAAATACCACAATATAATTATGAGGTTGAAATAAACGTTCGTTCTTCAAATCGTAAAGACTGTTCTTCATGCAAATAAATTGCTTACATACGATTTTGATGCTATTTTTAAAATCCACAAGAGGAGTGTTTTAGTCAAGTAATTTAATAATTAGCTGTGAGTGCTGTGACTGACCAATTTTGTCTCCTTCTGTGTGCACATGATCACTCCATAAAAAAGTTATAAATGGACGGAAATTGAAATAAAGACAGCAATATTTAATCACGCTTTTCTACTGGCAACGCCGAATGCTCCTATGTGAACGCTCTCATACATGGCCATATAATTAAACTTTTTATTTCCATCACATCCTGATAGTTAAGTAAGAGCCTGTTTTGTGGAATCACTAACAATAACGAAGCTACCAGAAACACCCATATCCGAGACTATAAAAAAAAAGAGTTATTCTACGATTACTGATTCTGGGCTTGAATCCGGGGCCTCAGAGATCGAGTCATCTTAAAAACAAAAGTCATAAGCTCATTAGTGATATAGCTTTTAATTGTCTCAATTACCATCTGAATGTCAATGTTGCCACCTCTCAATATAGAAATGCCAAGTTCCAAAGTCTTCATCACCATCTCGCTGGGTACGCCCTTGGAGGCTGATATATGGAGTAGTACCATTTCAGCAACTCCCCTGTCAGCCAGTCTAGCTTGGTGGAAGAGCAGCTTTTGTTTTTCCATTTCTTGCTCCTGTGGATTTGAATAGTCAGTGTTATTGAATAAACTGTATATCAAATCTTAGGTCTGCGTAGATTCTTACTAAAAGTGGATGCAACTGTCAACTTATAATGAACTAGCTGCTTTACGCGTCTTAGTACGAGTATTAAAATTTTTGGCTATCTTACAGTAACCGTGTGTTTATACGAGAAACAAATAATAATAAAGAAATAAATAATTTATTTCAGGATTTAAAGCCCACGTGCTATTCCAGATATACAGGGTGAAATTTTAACCACCTTCTAAATTTTTATGTATCAATACATACAAAAAACAAATGACGTATTTTTTCTTTTGGTATAGCCCAGTACAAAAATGACAAAATAAAGCACTTAGAAAATGTCCGCAAGAAATCTAAAATTTTTAATACGGCTGCCTAGCAACACTTTTTTTACGCGATTCGCATCTTATTCAGTCATTACGATACTATTCATAAGTTTACATGACAAATTGAAGTGAAAAACATTGCTATTTCTCTAATTATAGTGTAATTTAAAATTATAGGTTGACATTTATATTCTTAAATTAAAGGTTAATGTTATGTCTAAATTTATACCCACCATATAAGTATCCATTGTTTTCTGCATGCAACAATAATTATGTTAGTAACGTGTTAATACCATTGTAATTATTACATTATTTTTTTAAATAGCGTTACTAAAAAGAAAAAATGTAAAATACTGTGCGTTATCAACATTAATTTTGAAGTTAGTAATTTTTTTTAAATTATTTGGGTATTTGACTTCAATTTAGGCATCAGGGAAGTGACGTCATATGTACTTATTTCACATACGTATTTAGACAAGTCATTAAAAGTAAAGCAACTGATTAGTGTCATTCATCGCTTTAAGGAATCATAATGTCATTGCCATAAGGTCCATAACTAAAAATTCAAAGTGTTTCTTACACCTAAAGTTAGACTTACGTTTACCCCCAAACCAGAACTTACGTGTATACTAGCGCGGCCTTCCTCTTCGCCCTCGGCCTCCCCACCCCCTTCTTCTTCTTCCCCACCACCCTCTTCCTCTTCCTCTCCACATGACTTCGCGATTATGTTCGCGTATGACATGTAGAGAAGGTCCTCCTATAAAAGTATAATTCGTTAGGCAAATTAAATGACCAGCTGATTAATAGTTCGACTATTGGGCAATTATTACGTCTCAAATTTTGTAGGCACCACATTCTTATGCTGTGTGTGATTAAAGAAGTACTGCCAGAAGAAGATAGGTAGCAACGTGTTCTCTTTACTATTGGCCAATCAATCAGTGATCGCTGACTAACCTTTCAAGCGTGGTAATTACGGCAAATCTACAGTTTGAACAATAGTGGAAAGTAGACACAGAGCCACTGTTGCTCGTCTTCTTCGGGCCATACTTCAATAGTATAGAGAGTCTTTCAAAGCTGTTGATATAGTTATTCAAGCCGCCAAGGTATTGCAGGCCCATGACGTGATTTCATTTTACCACTTCCATCTTTCGGCAGAACCCGGGACCAGCAGATTAACCTGCCATCCAAAGCACGACTATAACCCTTTAGAACCAAGTCAATTAAGAAGGAAAATCGTTTCCCAAATTAACTCGACCGAAAATATAACCCGAGACCCTTCCGTAGTAGGCGAACCATCGCACTACTATACCAATCAGGTCCACTAGTCCATTACCACCCATAACCTCTCACCGCGGCCATCTTAGGCGCGTAACGATTAGAAGTGGATATGTTATTCTATTTTGGTTTAGCTCACCGATCAACCAATAAATGCAACTGTGGATGATTTCGTACGAAGGTATTAAAATAATTCCTCTTTAATGCTTTTGTTTTCATACCTGCAAAGCGCCGGATCGTTCAGTCATGGCGCCTCTGCAGAATGTCGTGACGAGCTGTGTGAGGGGGTCCGGCTTGCCTTCCTCCTCCACTACGTCGCTCTTCTTCAACTCTGCGTCTTCGAATGATTGCTGAAACATACATAGATAGATAGATACACTTTATTGCACACCATAAAATTGAAAAATAACACATGAGTAAGATTTAGATTAGTACAATTTAGGCGGTCTTATCGCTTGCAGCGATCTCTACCAGACAACCTTCAGGTAGAGGAAAGATGAAACAGATTTGAAAGGAGAAGGCGGCGGAGAGTATTCAAAAGTACACGTAAAAAAAAAGTAAAAAAGAGATGTAAAATTACAATCTGAAATATATCTAATATTACACGCATAGTAAACTACTTAAATAACATTAAAATACAGTATTACATACATGCATAATAAACTACATAAACTATACACTAAATATACATACATAACATCATATACATACACAACATACATTTTCACATTGCAGCATTACATTATTTAAACGTACTTATTTCGAAGTAATTGACTTTCCCGGCTCGACAAGAGTATTATGATGCTTGCATTATAAGCAAATTGTCTGTTGATGGTAGTATTTATCCTTTTCATATTGATCATGTGATATTTCAAAAACAGTTTTTAGTAATCAACTTGTCCAAAGCTTCAGAACCGTTAGCAGAAAATGTCCTTCTAAAAGACTAACGGCCGGTCCCAATAATCTATCTATCTTCAGTGATCTATCTATCTTCAAAACTGAAGATAGATAGGTTATTAGGACCAGCCGTTAGTACGCCTCTCTTACGATAAGCAATCGATATGTTTTGAAAAGCTAGAAATGCCAATGACAATTGTCACTGCATTCTATGGTGAAAGCATATACTTGACCAAAGACTGCTAAAGATCGTTAATCGATATGGAATTAAAACCAAATAAAGGAGTAAGGAGACGGAAAATTCTAACTATAGACACACAAAGGAATAAGTAAACGGAATATTCTAACCATAGACACAAGTAAAAAAAAACGAAAGCCTTGCAACAGCAGTAAGTAGGTATCGCTACAAAATAAAATTAAAAATGATGTTTTGTTCGACGTACTAATATATAACAAAAATCTACGAGATCCATATCGAATTCTAACCAAGAAATACTAGGTTAGGTAACAAGATTATGGTATTGTAAAATACTATTTGGTTTAATAAATAAAGTAAAATAAAAATGTTTAAAACTCTTACCGTTAGGTCTTCGATCATGACTTCTTGTCCCACGTTCTCTTCTTCCAACCAGAGCTCGTAGTATGTTCGGGCGAATATGTTACACGCTCTATGCCTGTATTAAAAGAATTACTATCGTTAATTTACCTATTATATCGTTTTATTTTCTTTCAAAGATGATCTGGTGTCTGAGTTTTCCAAGTCACCTATTCCAGGCCTCTGATGACTTGTATTTACAACTTCTATCTTGCTACAGAAGCCGAGACCAACGGCTTACTAAGTCCTGTGATTTTTTAACTGCAGCATTAATACCTGCCGGGTGTACTATACCAATAACAAACTAAATATAGGGTTTTAGACCGAGATAAAAAAAATGGCTGTAGTTTTCGCAGCGTTAATTTGTTTTTTTTTGCTGTATTTATTGCATAATACTGCTTTTAATTAAAAGGACTTTATTGAAAATAGTTTTATTCTGCAAGTTTGTAAGGCTTTTATAAAGTTAAACAAAAAAGCAGATTCTAATGTCAGATCTGAAGTACTATTTTTAGTATGTACTTTTAAAAGTACGCGGTGACTTACGAGGTTAAGGTGCCTTCCGAAGCACGAATATAGCCATTTTCAGACACAAGTAAATTTAGCAAAGATCGTTCCTAAAATTCACCCGACCGCGAAGCCGGGAATCGAGTGCTGTGATTGGCTAATTCACGGTTTTAAAATAGATCATGGCGTTATAGTTTTAATTGGCATCTATAAAACAAAATCGAATTGGAAAATAAATGTAGAAACTTTAAGAATATCGTTGTGAGTTACTTAAGTTTAAAAATAAACCACGGCCTTATGATTTTGATTGAAATTCAAAAGACAAAATAGAACAGAATGATTGTCTATTGAAAACTAAATCTAGAAAAAAAATTGGTTGTTTGTAAAGTAGGTTTACGATCGAGATGTTTACGTGATAACGAGAAAATCTCCATTCGTTTGTATGCCGCTAGAGTGAGAGAGACGGAAGATCGGTCCACTCACTCGAACGCTATGCCAGCCTCCGCTCGTGAGGATTCCGCGTGACAAGTTTCACGGAATGACTGGCAGCGCTCGAGATGAGACGGGAGATCGGTCCGTCTCTCCCTCGTTATACCTGCGATCGCGCTCGTGAGGTTTTGGTGTGACACAAGTTTCTGAACATGTCACCCGACTAAAACGATTTTAAAGACGTTATCACGTCAAAAAACGTAAAACACTCAGGCATGCACTAAACACTTAAAGTTACATAGGTATACATACCGACTGATGTTATACAGGTGTATAGATCTCAAGCAAGCAATCGCGGCTCGTTTTCTAGCCGCGCATAGAACTCTCTTCCAACTATTTGTAGTTTGTTTAGGCTTAGTCGCCTAGTTAGTCCAAAGCCGCATGCACATCATTGGGTTATTAGAATAGGATTTATAAATCTAGCTGCCTACCGCTTTTGACTGATGTAATTATCAATAAATAAACTAAATATTCACTTATGAACTTTCATGGTTTTTGTCTTCTTTTTATTTACGGCAGCAAACAGTCATGCGGGTTCAATAATAATTAACTTAATTGTTGTAAAATACCGAACTAGTACACTTAAACTAGATTTATTGATTTACAGTTAAGACAGACTTACTTGATTCTCAAATTTTTTTTTAGAAATTTTTAAGTCATATTCAAATGTCAAATGAATACTATCTATTGCACACAGAAACACAAAATAAATAAAATACATTTCAGGCTCCAAAAGAAAGTTCTGCTAAAAACGATCTCTTCCAGATAACCTTAAGGTGTTGTTATAATAATTCTGATAGTATAAATCTACTCAGCGGTAAACATAAGTACACGCCTTATTTTCCTAATAAAACTTGCACTTATGACCAAACAAGTTTAAAAAATTGGGTTAGTCTTCACACAACAATCAATTCTAACGCACTCAACACAAGGTTATATTTCCACTGAACCTGGTCAACGAGTGGAGTGACAGCTGCCTAAAGCAAGCTATGACGGCGCGCTTGCGCTGTATCGACACAACCGACCGGTACACGTTCTTACTCATTTGTTGGGGGTGGTCGATCTATGGGGTGTAAAACCATACATCAATTCAAATTTAATATATCATTCAAATGCTCTAATATAGCCGAATCAGAGACCTTGCTCCGAAACACAATGGTCGTATATTCGACTGTCTGTCTCACTCACTCAAGCCAGTGTCTTAGAGTATGTGAAAGTGACAAATAGATAGAGATATAATGAAAAGCATCGCATGATAATACTACTAGATACCTACTTTTCTTTTTCTTTTTATAAAAAAAATAAATAAACAGCCTATAAGCATCCAAATGCAGGGCAAAGGCCTCCATCATTGAATTCAAGTTACCACAGAAATGATGGGTACATGCATAATCACGGTTGCCAAATGTGAGTTGGTGATCACAAACCCGAGCAATGTTCGGAAATTCGAAACTATCGTTTCCCGACCCGGGCATCGGGCCCAGGACCCTAACATTTTGCCATGGAACTTGAAACACGTACCTACGGGGCGTTCTATTCATTAAAAGTAAGTGCGCAATTACTTTACTTATTAGGTCACGCCTGAGGCCTTTCTCCGCAACACAATGGCCGCATATACGAATCCATCTGTCCCTATCACTCATACCGATGTCTTAAAGTATCTGAAAGAGACAGATATATCCGTAAATACGAGCTTCGTGTTGCAGAGTAAGGCATCTGATTTCGTGTCGTGTCGTGTGGTGT
This sequence comes from Anania crocealis, assembly GCA_949315895.1. NCBI lineage: Eukaryota > Metazoa > Arthropoda > Insecta > Lepidoptera > Crambidae > Anania > Anania crocealis. The sequence continues at coordinate 8,006,822 of OX438873.1, read as the reverse complement.
TGGCACGTCAAAACCACCTTTTCTCTTACTGTTACTTAAGAGAAGGAGAGAGACAACAACGTCTTGCCTCCACAATGATCCAAACTGCGATCGCCGACCTGCCTGCTATGCACAGTAATAAGGGCTAAATCTTCCTTTTAGAGACCGTGTATAGCAGTGCACTGATATAATGATATAGGTAACAATCACTGGTGATAACAATGATGTAGTAAGTAGTAAGTAACAGCCTATAATCATCCCATTGCAGGGCAAAGGCCTCCATCATTGAATTTCAGTTACCATAGCAATGATGGATGCAGGCATAATCACGACGCTCTTCACAAATAATAAGACATTTAGTCTTATAGTTTTTCCAAAATTTCGATTTGACACAGAAAAAACTTACCATATGAAGTCCAAAAAGTACTTTGCTCATAGCGACTATCCGTTCAACTGTATCGTCTATTATCTTGGCCTTATTCTCTGCTGTTTCTATTGTTATATTGGTTTTGCTCTTCGACCCAAGCTTGCTGTATAGGTAGTGTTGCCAGGACATCTCGTCTGCCGGGTCAATCTTGTCCGGCAAAGTCAGCTGGGTCTTGGCGAATTCGGCCACGTCTTGTTCTGTCATTTTCTGTAGGAAAAAGTGCATGGTTTTAAATGTTTGTTCATGGATTGAAAATATAATACCATAGATAAATAAAGATATTTTTTGGTTGTCATCATCAACTTTATGATCAATGTAAGAAGCAATTGTACAATGAAAACAAACCCCTAACGTGGATTTTAACCTAGAGTAAAGGGAGATAGGTAATTTGTATCCTATAGTTAGGCACAGGTTACCGCACGCACATTATAACGTGTAGTCTACGCTACCAGAGCCGCAGGCAAAAGGCTAATCATACCTTCAAGAAGCGATCCTTGCAATGCTGCACCAACTCCTGCTCCCTGCCAGCGAAGAGGTTGAGGCCGACCGGCAGCAGCCTCTTCAGGCAGGCCACCATCAGCGACGCCTGAACCTCTTTGTCCTTGTCTCTTTTCTTGTCGCGGTGTTTCTTCTTTTTCTAAATTATTTTTATCGGAATCAGTCATTTATGTTATTTAAAAAAAATCTAAATACACAATCAACACCGAAAAAGTGTCCCAACTAAATGTTCACATATTTGACAGAAGGATGCACTTTTGTACTACCTATATCAATTGAATAGGTACAACATAACATAAATATCCATACCATTGCATGTCGACATAATTTGGCAGGGTTATAAAGTTGACACTGACATTAAAACAACGTCAATTATCTAATCAAAGACAGTTATAGGTATCATTTTTGTATCGGAATGTGTATCTAGTTCTTAAATATCGATAATATTAGCCTTGGATACTTTTGTCAATTTAAAGATTTTTAAGCTTTAGTATTACATATTAGTTTATCTGGGTGTTATACTCGTAGCTTGCGATTACTGTCAAGAGGATGTTAATATTGACAACTCTGAGTCACAAGTTTCACAATCTACACTAATGGTATAAAGAGGAAAATTTTGTTTTGTATGTTTGAAGCGAATGTTCTATAAAACTAAGGGTAGATCCCTTAGATAAATAATAAATATTTTAGACATGCCTCACTGGGCCACACTGAGCCATCTAGTCCCAAATTAAGGTACTATTAAGTACCCTGTCGTATGGGGTACTAGACAACCGATAAACTTACTTATATACTTTTTTTTTTTTGTAATTACATACTTATAATACATAGAAAACACCCAGACCAGTACAAACAGACATGTTCATGCACACAAATATTTGTACTGTGCGGGGATCGAACCCGCGACCCATGGCTCAGAAGCAGCGTTAACTACCGCTGATCCAAATGGTCGTCAAAGATCAAGTTTGGTATAAAGATAGTTTGAGTCTCGCAACATTTCCCGGGAAATAGGAACTATCCTTTTCATCTTAGAAAATATCCTAAGTGATGAATGACGTTACTTTAGCATCATCATCATACAGGATAAAATTTTGATCATCTTCTAAATTTAATACAACAATCTACGAGACATAAAACAAATGACGTATTTTTTCTTTTGGTATAGCCCAGTACAAAAATGTCAAGATAAAGCACTTAGAATATGTCCGCTAAAAATCTAAAATTTATAATACGGCATCTCATTCATTCATTACGATACTGTATGTTGTTGATTTTCCCTTCATACCTTTAAAGGCTTAGGGCCGTAAAAAATTAAAACTATAGTGCAAAATTCTTTCGGGTTACTTGACCTTTTTTTTCTTCTTCAAAAATGGGCTTTAATTATGATACTGAATGCTTATAAAAACTTTGGAAGGTGATAAAAAAGTTATCCTGTATTTCAGTCCGCTTTTGGACACAGGTCTCTCTAAAGTGAGGCCTTTTCATTTTGCTACGCTTGGCAGGCGGATGGCGATCGCAGTTAGGCCAATGGTGTTCCCTTTAGTCACCTCTTGCGACACTCATAAGTCAAGGGGTGTTGTACATTTGTCTTTCACACCCCTTCGCCCTAAATCGTCGTTGGATCGTCAGCCCTAATCATCACGCTTGGTATGTAGTTTAATAACAAATAATTTGACGTAAACACAAATGAATCACAAGTTTGTATTTACAAAAATGTAGAGGTTGTAAAGGTGTCCCTAGGAAATGTAAATAGTTAATATGTCAAAATCCAAAGCATTAAAGCGTATTAAAAATATGCACATCGGGCTACACATTTTTGGTGCAAACTCGCATCTATTCAAAAGACGTTAAGATACATCTCCCAGTGTATGGCCTGATGTGATCTCGTCAACAAATAACGCACACCTAGATTAAAACCGATATAACTCAAAAATATGCTAACATGAGGTAAAAATCTTATTCATGTGCCGCGCTTCAGATATTTAAAATGTACCTGAATAACCACATAGACCTCGAAAATAATGTTGTCGTGTTGTTTCTTGACTTATACTGTTATTTTATTCAGTAGGTAACCGGGTGACGACCCGGTTGGCGTAGTGATTCGGTGATCTGCCTACTACGCAAGGGTTCGATTTCCAATCGGTGCAAATAAGAAAACGGTATTTTCTTAATTGACTTGGGTCTGGAAGCCGTGGGGGGGGGGGGGGGAGCCATAGTGATGCTTCTGAAGGCACGTTAAGCCGTCAGTCCCTGCTTTTGTTGTATGATGGAAGCCGTAAAAACATGTCACGTCAGAGGCCTGGGCCCTAATTCCGATAATTTTCAAATGGCTCAATAGAATCGTAATTGCATCTCAATTGTATATTTTGACACATTTATTATGTAGTAATGTCAAAATATACGATTAAGAAGCAATTGCGATTCTATTGTGCCACTTGTAAATTAGCGGAATTGGGGCAATGTTATAAGCAGCTTGTAAAACTTTGAGATGTGAAATTCTTCAAAGGATGGTGGGATCTACCTCCTAGTATTCCACCCTGGGCAACGGAATCTTTGGTTTTCTAACCAATGATGACGGCTAACAGATCCCTCTGCGGTGGTAGGCTTCGTAAGAGGCCGCCTGGATGCTACCACCCTCCTGCCGGAGTCCAGTGCCTCTGTGTTCCGCTGGTGTGTGGGAGAAGCAGTACCTCTGGGTAAGCTTGCTCCATCTCAGGCTTTTTCTTAACCGTAGAGTTAAGTATGTAGTCAAGAGCAAGCCTATTGATTATTAAAAAAAAGAGTTTTGTAGATAGTTCCAATAAGGATACTATATTAGATATTTCAAAAGACTGTTGAGTTACATCCATTTGCATCTAGGTGTGCGATATTATTTAAATTTGTAGACTTACTTTACCGCCACCTTGTGGCGCTCCTTCCACAACAGTGGTGACTCTTCTTGTGGCAGTTGGCATAATCAGCACCTATGAATGTAAATATAATGAAAACGAACTAGCGAAGACATACAGGTGAGATCATTGGTCGATTCGTATTGAACATTTGTTATTATTTGATATGAATGTAAATCTAGGATGTATTCTGTAGAAAGTTTATAAGACAAGACAAGATGATTGTGTGGAAGACATTGTTTCATGTACGGTTCTGGTCTACAATACATTTTTAAATATGTACCTACTGTAACTGTTAGTTCGTACGAAAAATAAATTTTTATATTTGTTTAGACTTTGACTGATTTTACTGATTTTATCGGTCTACAAGTTTTGGTCAACTATTTTTAACATTATTTAGACCAGCAAAAATTTGACCATATTGATATTTCTATGACCATGATTTTTAAAGTCCATTTAAAAAGCAAGTAAAAATTATATTGGAAATCAAACCTGAAGTTTCAGAAGACAGTCTTAAACTTTGTTAAAATGAACCCAAACTGCTGATAGAAAGTTATTAACAAATCTACAATACGAATCAATTCTAGTGAATACAAATAAAATGGCTGTGATAAGTATTATCATGTGTGACAGACGACATTAAGAAATAAGGTCGAGATTGGCTTACCATATTGTCGATTTCGTTGGCCGAAATAAAGTTCTGCTCCTCCTTAAGGAAGTACTGGGACTTGGACCAAATGTTGAATATTTCAGCTACATGGTTGTAGAGTTCTTCCGCCTCTGTAAATGAATACAACGCGAGTATGCGTGTCAATACAGTCTACTTTCAATTTAATCTCCTATTTCTAGCCAAAGAATGAATCTGCACTAATATTACAAAGGTAACATATTTAATGGTTTGTGTGATTGTAACAAAAAAAAACTACTGTTTTGATTTAGATGATATTTGATATAGAAACAGTAGGAGTCTCGGAAAAGGACATAGGATAGTTTTTATTCCAGATATCATCCTTCAAAGGGATGAAAAGAGGGTTGGCTTTGGTTTAGGAAATAATAATGTGAACTATATACAAACAATAACAAATAGCGATTGCGTTAATTCAAAGTGATCTCTAAGGGAAGTGAGATAACCGGGAGTAGGAAATAGCCTATTCAGATACATTTATTATAAGAAAAAAAACTCAAAGAATTAGCGAACCTGGCACATTGTTCCTCAGCCAGTGGTTCCTTTGAAGATCAACGTATTTGATGAGAAGCGGGTAGAACGAGTAGATGTCCCGAACCAGCAGCTGCCAGTCTTCTTGGATTTGAGACTCCACTTGAGAAGTATCATCGGTTGATGACTAAAAAAAAGTTTGCATATCATTTACATACAGAATGAAATTTTAACTACTTTCCAAAATTGTTGTAGCCGTTCATTATCGTATTTAGAGCCCATTTATAAAGTGAAAAATGTAAATCAAGTTTTCACCCGAAAATATTTTTCGCAATATAGTTTAAAATTTTTACAGTTTTAGGTCTGTTTAGGTATAAAGGGAATATCAAAAACTAATTGATGATTAGTATCGTAATGAATGTCGACACAACACTATCTCCTACCTTTATAAAACCTCTCAAACTCTCCTCCTTATGGAACATATTGTCGGTCCTCTTCCTGACCCTCTCAGCCAGCGGCAGGAACGAATCCCTCAGCAGTTCCTCGGAACTGTTGATGATGATCTGCTGAGTGTATGTGGCGATGCGAGTCATCCATGGAGCGCTTTCGTTGCCAATATTCTTCTTGATCAGTTTCAAGACATTCTTGAGGAGTTGGTTCATGTGTTCCGCTGTCACCATTGTCACGTGGTTACTGTTGAAACAAAAAGTAACAGCCTATAAATATTACAAGTAATAATGTGTTCATGTTCAGCATTTAATGTGAAGAAGGACAAAAATATGATGCATGGTTAATATGGTTATGCTTCATATTTTTTCCCTTGACATTAAATGCTGAAATACACAAGGAATACATTTTACCGCCTCATCGTTTATAGAACTGCTTAAAATCCACGCTTTTTAAAGCCTATTGTCAGACCTTTTACACGAGCAGCCTTTGGGCTAACTTTACACAGAAATCCTACAACGCCCTACGTGTTCAATACAACAACATCTTCAGGGCTCTGTTCCGGCTTCCACGCTAAACAGGGTGCAATGGAGCTCGAACTGAGTCCTGAGGATGGTGGGTGATCGACTTGATTCGGCCTTGGTTGGCAGGTTCACTGAGTTGCACGTGACTAAGGTGCGGTGAGCCTATCTACTGGGGTGTTAATATACCTTTTCTGCTAACATAGTCATAAGTTATTAGTATTGTTACTAACAATCTATGGAACTTTCGGTCTGAAAATAAATGATTTTTATTTTATTTTATTTTTATTTTATTTAAAATAAAATTTATTACTAACCAATTACGATTTGTTAACTGTACGCGCCTAACCGCCCAGTTCAACTATTCCACTGCTCAGTATTTATTGAACTGCCCGTTTAAATTATTTTATGACTCAATTTTGTTTAGTTTACTGCTCAGTTTATACTGCTAAACTAGTTTGCAAACATGCGTTTTTTATTTTTCCACCTACCATAACTCAAATATTGAACTGCCGCTTTAATTCTATGCCATAATATAAGTAACTTGCGGAATCCGTGAACTTCGTATCGCCCCAGAATAGATTTTGTCGTCTTAAATGTCATTGTAATCAAATATGGCAGTGTTAGGAATTTGTATGAAGAAACATATTTTTTTAGTTATTTATTTAACGGTGACTTTCCCATGTTTATAAAATTTATTATCCTATTCCTGATCAAGAAAAATACAAAAATACAAAATTTATAAAAATCGGTCCAGCCGTTCTCGACTTATAAGTGGTGTATCAACACGACTTTCTTTTATATATAGATTTATATTTATAATTCATGTTAAAACAGCAATGATGAGTACACGAAATACCATCGAGCTTGCTAAATTCGGGTTAGCAATAACAACCTGAGAAATGTTAAAAAAACAGATCACTTGTTGCAAAACTCGACCCGGGGATCGAACCCGGTTAAAATCAGTTAAAATCAGTTTTATTTCTGCAAATAGGCCCCTAGAGGCGCTTTTACACGTCCCAATATTTAACCTACCACTGCTTCGGGACAAATGTGGGCTAGTGCCGAGAAGAAGCAGCGCAAGAAACTCGGTCACTATTGTCAGCCTCTTTTTAAATAATCATGTTTACATAAGATATATGCCAGTGCGAGCTGATACACCTGTGACCCTGTGATCTTGATCAGGTGCTTAAATCACCCGACCTATGGGGCGTTGTTTGCTTAAAGAACAATTTATACACAATCTGTTTGATAGACATACCCGGCAGTTGGAGTAACGTTATCGGGTCCCTGAGCCCACCAGAAAGGTAGATAGGAGCACAGTAATGGCAACACCACATCGATGATATGAGGCGCTTCGTTGTACGTCTTGTCTGATTCCACGAACTGATCCACTTCGCTTAGTATCGTTTCCAGTGTTGGCATTGATTGCTCCATTTTCGCCATTATATCTGTAAGAAAATGTAGTATTAGTATTTCTACTAGAAATGAAATAATATTTTTTTGACACCAATTTCACAGAGTGAGACATTTCAATTATAAATGAAAAAATAGCAATATGCAGGCCTTCATTAGTCGCAACAGCCCAAAAAATGCTCCGAAGCTGGTTTCCTATTGCTATTAATTATTATCAGTGATCGGAGTAGGTACGCAGGCCGATTTTACGTGTTTTCAACTATAAAAGTTCACAGAAAGCCTAGCATGGATAAGACATTTATCCGAAAATTGTTCTGGTATTTTCGAATTTATTTAATTACTAGCTGTTGCCCGCGACTTCGTACACGTCAATTTCTGTAATTATGATCGCGATTATTTTTGCAACATTTTTCATTGATGCTTCGCTCCTATTGGTCGCAGCGTGATGTTATATAGCCTAAAGCCTTCCTCGATAAATGGACTATCCAACACAAAAATATTTTTTCAATTCGAACCAGTACTTCCTGAGATTAGCGCGTTCAAACAAACAAACAAACGAACAAACTCTTCAGCTTTATAATATTAGTATAGATTAAATAAGGACGTTTTTTAAGTCATAAAACTTTGTTCTTTATACCATAGTTTGACGTCTGGTTGACGTTGAAAGTTTTAAAAATAATATAACTCATTCTGTAAATGTATCTTTAGCATTAAGTCTCACACTTTTACAATACCAGGAAAAAAACCTTTTATTTACAATTTTCATACCCCAGAAAGCAGTCTTATTCCTAAAAAGCCCTAATTCCGGAGTAATATCCATATTTATATATACTTCATATATTATTGACCCTAAATCGGGCCAATCACTCGTATTTAGATCACTAGCTATTAGTTAGCAGTTCACTTGTATATTTGTAAATACTCTAATTTTAAATTAATCTATTGTTTTAAACTTTCATGGTTACTCTCGTAAGAGTTAATTTATTTAGATCTTAATAAGAAGATTTAGAAGTAATGATTAAAATCTATGATTATTTTCAATAACATTGCTTATTGATTACCTTGGGCCTCCAGAGAGTGGTCAGCGATACGGTTCAGCAGCGAAAATTGGTTGTGCTTGTTGAGGTGGGGCTCTAGGAAAGCCACAGGGAACGTAGAGCTGAACGCTCCAAGGCACGAACCCTGAATAAGGATAAAATTTAACAATTGTAAGAACAACTGTCAATAGCCTCAGAGGGCAGCCCAACCCACATTATATCTATTTTACGACTCGTAATTATCGCATCTGCATATTAAACTGATGGATTATTTTTTGTTTTTCTATTTAGTTGAAAAATTTCAACTAAAAAAAAAAAAAATAAATAAATAATCCCTCTATGTATTTTTTATAAATCATTCAGGTTGATTATTTTTTAGCCTTTCTTACTTACCAATGCAGGCTTATTCCTCTCAATTTCAGTCTTGAGGTACTTCCTGTCGTGGGTGAGCGTGGCGTCGGTGCCGAGAGAGTACAAGGAGCCTAGCATCTTGTACGATGCCACTTGTATCTCGTCCACTGGAATAAAACGATAGAAATATTAAATAACAGCCAGGGGCCTAATTCGCGTAACCGAATCGCAGTTCGATCGTGATTGAATTGGACGATTTTGACATTTAGCTCATACTAGAACTGTCAAAAACCTGTCGTTCAATTACGATTGTGATACGATTCGGTTACGCGAATCAGGGGCCTGTAATCAACCCACTGAAGGGCAAAGGCCTCCATAATTAAAGAGCGATTGAAACTTTGTTGGGAAATCAGATATTATCTTAACTTATACTAATCGTTAATATAATATAGATATGTATAATACAATTATTACGACGCATGAGACTTCATCGCTGCTTAGAATTCTGAGAGACTCATGCATAAATACATGTGCTATTCAAACAAACATTTCAATTTGATGAAGTCGTCATAAACAAGTTTCCATTACATCTGTATGGCTCTACAATTGTAACAGCACGCGAACAGTAATAAAATTCTTAAATCAATTTATTTTATCGTCATGCTAACAAATGCGTTGCGTCCGTTTAAATGTGGTTAGAGTGGTGTTATTTTGAAGTGGTTTTGCTGCTAACTAATGCTGCATTGGTAATTTTTAACATGTATACTTTAAATCTGATACAAATGTAAATGTATTTTTATCCGAAATGGATAATAAAGCTTTTTATTTTCTTTTCTACAAATCAATTGGGTAGACTTACGGGTTCAAGAAAATATATGTAATTATAAACAATTTAAAAAACTGTTTAAAGTCATCACAAATAACAACTGCGCCATAACATAGGAACAGCATTAACAATTTTCGATAGGTACAACATGAAATAAATTACGTCTTTTGAATTACAGATAAGAATAGAAATAAAATAATTAACTTAAAAAAATTAACGTTGGTTTTCCACAGATAATCATATAAAAAAATATTATCATTTTTAAACTTTGCAGGTAATCAACAAAATCGCTGACAATGACAAAAATAACGACACAGACATAGGAATATTTACTGACGTCATTAGAAATATATCAAGAGTCAACAATGTTTTACAAGATTTGATAAAAAACTATGAGCAACTACAGAATATGTACAAAGCTGAGAGTTTGGAGGTCGATTATTCCTCAGATAGCGAAATCGATGAAGTATTCAAAAAAGCCCACGTTAACCAAAAAACGTTATCCAGAACTAATAACGCCTCCAGTTCACCTAGCTATGCAACAAAGAAGAAATTTCCCGGTACAGAAATGATAGTATCCGAGGAAGATCTAGAGATTATTACTGAAAAATCTAATTTCGTTGACAGTGACAAAAGATTACCATTAATAGAACGTTTACAAGCTCCAGATCCAGTTGACACAAATGACGAAGAAAAAAACGAAACAGAAGAAAGTTTAAAAGATAAAGACCGGCTTAATGTTGATCATAACCACAGTGAAGAAGTTGAAGTAATAGTAGATAGTGAAAAGCCTATCAAAAGTGCAAAAAACACTACACAAAAGATGAACTTTAAAGACCACAAACACAGCGATGAGATTAAAGTGTCTGACAATATTTTTTACGATAACGTACATCCTAAAAATATAACAAAAATTACTACTATAAAAACAAAGTCAAAACACGCAACTTCTAAACACAAGAAACACAAACACAAAGTAAATAGCAACAAAATAGATGAGATTGGTTTAACAACTAAAGTTAATGTCCAAGATAATAAAGGAAACGTTCAAAAAGTTTTACACACAGAGAGTTTTCACGGAGGAAAGATTTGGGATGAAATTGTAAATGAAAAACCTATCAAACTTAAGGAGCAAAGGAAAATTTCGTATGAAACCAAAAGAGATAGGAGGAGTCAATATGATTTGTTGGATAAACCGAGGCTGAAGAAGACTGCTCTTGTGATTGTTACTAAAAATAAGGTAAGCAAGTCTGCATACTATTGAAAAGATTAATCGAAATTCCAAGGCCACTAAACTAGAACTTTAAAATGAACAAAGTTACGTAAAGTCTTATATAATACTAGCTGTTCCCCGCGACTTCGTACGCGTCAATTTCTGTTTTTATGATCGCGATTATTTTTGTAACATTTTTCACTGATGCTTCGCTCCTATTGGTCGCAGCGTGATGTTATATAGCCTAAAGCTTTCCTCGATACATGGACTATCCAACACTAAAATAATTTTTCAATTCGAACCAGTACTTCCAGAGATTAGCGCGTTCAAACAAACAAACAAACAAACTCTTCAGCTTTATAATATTAGTATAGACTATTACTTTAAATGATATGTTAGTAATTTAATTGCAATTATAATTTCAGTATTAAAACTCGAAAAATTAAGACTTAGGCGGGACTTGAAACCGCGTCTCCATGCATACCGGGTGCGGCACTATACCATTAATTTTAAGTTTAAATACTGATAGGTCTTAAATAAATTTGTCGATACACAAAATGTCTGGGTAGCTTAATGGTTAGGGCAGTCACCCGGTAACTGGAAGGTTCTGGGTACATCAGGCAGTCGAAATTTTTATTTAAGGAATTGTTTCTTCAATTTGTTATCCATAAATTAAAAATTTAACGATTAAGATATGATTATTATAAATGGATTCAACACAAAAATCACTCATTCAATTCCTCCAATAATTTTTGGAACCATGACCTTTCATGATTTTTGCCAACAAAAGGTATGGCACGACCACCAGTAGATATTTGTTGTTGCTGCGTTCTTAGTACACAATATAGGTAATATTGTGTACCATTTAATTATTTATTGAAGGTAACGAAACAGGAGTCACAAGAGGACTCCTCAGTTTCAAAAACTGACGATGAAGACATCAACAGAGAATTGTTCAAGTCCGACATACTACGGATGGCTTACGGCGATGCGTGTTTGAAAGTTGTAGTGAAAAAATGTTATAAGGTAAGTGCAACTGAAGAGCAAATTGGATGTTGTAGTCACAGAACATGGAAAAAGATTAGGAAGGCAATGTAGGCTGGGCAGGCGCGCCAAAGAGGTTATGAGCAAATGCTTGTAAGTGAGCACTGCAAACTAATCAGTTCAAAAAACGCCAATGAAGCGAATTCTATTACTTTTACTTTTGACGTCGCGCGTCCCTATTGATCGCGCGACCTCAAAAGTAAAAGTAAAAGAATTCGCTTCATTGGCGTTTTTTGAACTCGTTTATATACAGGGTGAAGTTTTAACCACCTTCCAAATTTTAATATATCAATCTACGAGACAAAAAACAAATGACGTATTTTTTCTTGTAGTATAGCCCAGTACAAAAATGACAAGATAAACCAATTAGAAAATGTCCACCAAAAATCTAAAATTTTTGATACGGCCGCCTAGCAACACTTTTTTTACGCAATGTACATCACATTCATTTATTACGATACTAATAATAAGTTTTTGACTTTCCCTTTATACCTAAACAGGCCTAAAACTATAAAAATTTAAAACTACATTGCTAAAAATATTTTCGGGTGAAAACTTGATTTACATTGTTTTCTTCATAAATGGGCTCTAAATACGATACTGAACGCCTACAAATATTTTGGAAAGTGGTTAAAATTTCATCCTGTATAGTGAGGCGCAAGCGGCGACTTCGGTTTTCATACAAATGCCACATGACAGCCTTTCTAACCTTTCTCCATGTTCTGTGGTTGTAACAGCCAATGATTATCCCACTGCTGGGCAAAGAACTTTATCACTGAATTCAAGTTACCACAACAACGATGGGTACAGGCATAATCACCACGCTTGCCAAAGGCGGCTATCACAAACCCGAGCAATGTTCGACAATTCGAAACTTTTAGTTGCCCGACCGTGATTGAACTGAACGATTTTGACATTTAGCCCATACTAGAACTGTCAAAAACCTGTCGTTCAATTACGATTGTGACACGATTCGGTTACGCGAATTAGGGGTCAGTATAGTTGTTAGGGAATTCATTTTGAGTTATCGGAACCGGAACCTCGGATTTGGCAACATCTAGAAAATCGATGTGTACGCCACTGTACCACGGAGGTCATCGAACTTTATTAAAATAGTTAAAGTCCTAAGTACCTATGTTTGGGTTTTAATCTGAAATAATATTACTATAACTATTATTTTAGATGATCTTATTTGTTTCTAGGCATTGAAACAGGTAGGCAAAACGGCATGCAGAAATGTCAAATGCAAAACTGCGTTCAAGGAAAAATTCAGAGAACTTTCGAAAAAAGGATGTCTCAAGGAGTTCAGAGCAGCGAACAAAACCACAAAATATAGAGAAGCAGGAGATAACAGTAAGTTGAATCACACATCCTTACCATAACTTCCTCCCCCCATTTTAGAGAAGTGGGGAGTTAGAAAGAGACAAAAAGTAGCCTATGTCACTCTCCATCCCTTCAGCTATCTCCATTTAAAAAATCACGTCGATTCGTTGCTCCGTTTTGCCGTGAAAGATGGACAAACAAACAGACACACACACTTTTCCATTTATAATATTAGTAAGTAAGCAAGTATGGATATGGATTATCGCGAAAGTTTGTAAGTATAATATGTTTGTACTACTCTTTGACGCAAAAACTAATGAACGGATTTTGTTGAAACCTGCCAGTAATGTAGCTTAGCCCATTTGGACCCAAATACAAACAAAAGCAAAATTAGACATTTGGTTTTTAATTATTTGTTGAAAAGAGGCTTAAAAGGGATATAAACACAAAAAAGTTATAAAAAAATATTTGGAAGTATTAAAAAAAACACTGTCCCTTTACAGGGACAATGAGCTCAGGTGTGGTACTTTTCGAAACAGTTGTTATTTTCAATGCACAGTGTTTTTATACATTTTTTGCATTGCCATCGTACCTTCTTATGGCAAATCACACATCGAAGTTGGTTTGGCAACCTCTGTGGAAAGTGTCCAAATCCATCGGCTGCCATTCCTGGGACTGCTGATGCTGTTTTTCTTTCGCCCATCAGATTTCAAGTAAGATCGCGTAATTGTACGACGAAATTGAAGCTGATCTATTTTGTCTTCATGGGTCATCATATGCAAACGCCAAGCATTAGCATTAGCATTAGCAAATCTAGCATATAGGTAAACAATACCCACCACCATTTTTTGCCTCGAATCGCAGATCTGTATACCGCAATAGACTGATCTGCTTGGTCAACACCGCCCATTCCTTTATTATAGTTCTGAAAAACATGAGGGATGTCCATATCTACTTTTTTTCTTTTGCACAGTGTCCCATCTTTTTACTTTTCCTAAAGGGTGTACGCTGTCAAAGTTAGTTCCCATTGTGCATACGCTGTTGTCAAGCCATCTAACGAACAAAATTTCATTAGCAGTATCAAATCGATTATCATAAACAGCTCTCTTTTGTTTTTTCATGTCTTTGGTAGATATAAGAGGACATTTTTTGGTTCTATTATCACGAACAGTGCCCGTCGCCCGATACCCAGTCTCACGCAGTTCTCGCAGCAGACCATGACTGGTGAAAAAATTGTCAAAATAAACAATATGCTCGTTTGGAACAGCTTGTGATTTTTCTAGCAAAAGCTTCACCACTTTCGATCCCAGTGGTTCATTTGTTGCTACTGCTGATTTTCCACAATATATGTCAAAGGCATAACAGTAACCATCCGAACTAGCTATCATCCAGTTCTTATAGCCAAATCGCACAGGCTTTCCTTTTATAAATTGTTTGGCCGGGTGACGACCAAAATATTTGACCATGGACTCATCAATCGATAATAGTTCATGTACTATACCCCATTGTAGAAACTTTTTGATAAGTATATCACCTAGTGGTCTTATTTTGAACATTTTATCATTTGAACTAACTGCAGCTTCATTGTCACAAAAATGTAAAAATTTCTTTATTTCAAAATATCTATTTTTTGAAATGGTTTTAGATACAATTGATACGTTACAATCCTCATCAAGAGACCAATATAAACGTTCTCTTGGCAGTGTATGATAGCCGGTGAATATAAGTATTCCAAAGAATTTTTTGAGCTCTTCAATAGTCACGTCAAAGTCATGTTTATTGTTATGTGCAGCATATAATTTTGTATTGTCTAAAATCATTTGCATGACCTCTTCATCAAAAAACTTTTCAAATATTTCTAATGGACCTAAATCTTTTAGTTCATTCACTAATTTTTCTCTGCGCTCTTTTAGGTTTTCACCCGTTGAAGCAATATTTTTGTAGGAACTTTCACATTTACGCCATTTCGGCTCAGTGCCTGATGCTTTTCTTGCCTGTTTTTGTAAGGGATCGTCGTCGCTGCTGTCCCAATCGTCATCATTTTGAGAAGCAAAAACTTCAACTCTGCCAGGAATGTCGTTAGGAAACATATTTTGCTGAAGGTTGTCTTCATCAAACTCTTCTTCATCTGTTAGAATACTAGGATCTGGAGGAATAGCTATCAATTCATAAGCATTTTCCGGATCATCTTCTTCTGCCATAACATTTTCTATTGCTTCTTGAAGCCTACGGTAGTCTTTTATCACATCAAATTTTCTGTTAGCCATTGTTAAAGATTACCAGCTAATTTACCAACCGAGAAATCTGGAAAACACATAATTCGATGTAAAATATGAAAAAAACAATATACAATCACTTGTTAGAAAAATGATACAGATGTTCCCACTGTCCCTGTACAGGGACACCTGAATAAAATATGTGCTGACGTTAGCAAAACTCAAAAATACACAAAAATGAACACCTTATATTTTTGATGAGACTATAAACTTTTA
Organism: Anania crocealis; assembly: GCA_949315895.1. Taxonomy (NCBI): domain Eukaryota; kingdom Metazoa; phylum Arthropoda; class Insecta; order Lepidoptera; family Crambidae; genus Anania; species Anania crocealis. The sequence continues at coordinate 7,991,204 of OX438873.1, read as the reverse complement.
ACTATCAAAACAATATTATAACATTTTGAATAGGAACATTAAGTAAAAACCCTTACCTTCTGAAGAATTTTTTTTTATCACTTCTATTGATTCAACTGTCTAATTGATCACTTTTTTCAAACCATTTCCCAATATTTATAATAACAATCGCGACATACGTGTCTTAACTCAACAAATACGAATTGAAACTAAAGATATCTAAAATATATAAAAAAAGGGGGTGGTGTGAGAACTGTCCCTGTACAGGGACAGCGGATCCAAATGGGTTAGACATCAGAAAAATATAAAGGTTATAAAGCTGGTATACTTATTAATTATATTATATTAGATAATTAAATACAAAGTTTCGTAGCAATAAGTTCCATTAAGATTCAAAATTCCACTTTACTGAAGGAGTAGGCACTCGTACTTACCACTTCAATTGGTCAAAAACGAGACAAGTACGAGTCGGGCTTGCCAAGGCATTCCTCCATTTGCCAAGGAAACCTCCATTTTCACAAGTAAAGACTTGTGAAAATGAAGGTTTCAAATAAATGGAAGTTTTAATAACCACGTTTTGTTTCAGATACATTTACAGACGCAACTAGAGTTGGACTGGAAGATTGCTTTCCATTCATAAGATCAGTAAGTTATCCAAGATGATAAAAGTAACATCCTATAATCATCCCACTGCAATCATCATTGAATTCAAATTCCACAGCAATGATGGGTACTGGCATAATCACTATGCTTACCAAATGCGGGTTGGTGATCACAAACCCGAGCAATGTTCGAAAATTAGAAACTTTTTTGTTGTCCGACCCGGGGATCGAACCCAGGACCCCAAGATCTTGGCTCGGTATTTTAACCACTAGACCAGCGGGGTGCGAAACGAAACGAAGATGATACGTTTGTAATAAATAATTCAACTGCATCAAATGAGACTTAGTAAAAAAAAAGTAAAGTAACAACCCATTTCGCTCACTGTTGAGCACGGGACTTTCTCCCTTTTATGGAGAGAGGTTAAGGCCTTAGTTCCATCACGCTGGCCTGGTGCAGGTTGGTGGACGGCAAGGGCAACGCTGTGGCAACATCACCCCGCCGTTTCTCAAGCCACCCGCAGACCTCCAACAGGGCTTAACGACTGTTATCTCGTGACAACAGCCGGGACCGACGGCTTAACGTGTCCTCCGAAACACGGAAGCGCTCGAGGTATGATGCCACAAACCGTCACCCATCCAACTAGTGACCGCTTCCAGCGTAGCATTGCTTAACATTAGTCAGAGAAACTGAACACTAACCCCCGTATTTGGGGGTAAGAAGCATTGGGCTATGAGCGCATTAAAATGAGACTTTGAAAGAAAATTCATAATAACTTATCTCAACTACTTAAGGGGATCAGGTGAGCTAAGTGCTGCCCCCAATTGATTTAATTTTATTACTTCTAAACAAAAGCTATTCTCAAAAAACTGGAATTATAGCAATTTAGCAAATTATCTCTAGTATAGAATAACAGTAAACTTTTAAACTTGAAAAATAAAATTGCAATTATAATATAAATAAATAAATAAAATAAATAAATAAATGTGGACAACATTACATACATTGTCCTGATCCCAATTTGAATAACTATTTAAAGCATTCGTATTTTGGAAACCAGAAACAACGAAGGTACCACAAACACCCAGACCCGAGAAAATGTAGAAAAACACATTTTTTCTACATTGACCCGTCCGGGAATCGAACCCGGGACCTCGGAGCAGGCGACACCTTGAAAACCGGTGTGTACGCCACTCCGCCACGGAGGTCGTCAAATATCAGTATTTAAACTTGAAAAATTATGTCTCAGGCTACTCGAAACCGCATGTCCTCGCATGCCGAGTGCGGCGCGGCGGCGCTTTAACCATTTTGTTGCTACCAGCTAACTAAGATGCGGGTTCGAGTCCCGCCTGAGACATAATTTTTCAAGTTTTTAAGTTTAAGTTAATAGTAGTGTTATTTTTATTTTACCAATAAAAATTATCTGAGAAAAACTAAGAAAGCGGTATCTATTTGATTGATATAAGTTTATTTCTTTATTTATTTATTTATTGCATTTTGTTTACAAAATAAATGTAACAAAACCCTGTAAGGGTATAAGCAAACAACCTTAAATTAGTTTTAAAACATAAGCTTAGACAAAGTTTCAACATTGGCCAGATAAACAGACATAGTACACCTATGTATACATTTGTTTAAAGGTGAGTTAGTTAATACATACACTTATTAGCCACTTGTTATACATATATATATATATATATATATATATATATATATATATATATATATATATATATGTGTATATATCTACTATCTAGACATTATATTGTGTAGGTTAGTAAGATAAACTATAAATAGATATGTTAGTTTTACTACAAGTGAACCCTATATACCAAATGGGTGCATTTTAGCTGGGACAATTTTTGTCACTGATTGACTAGCTAGTTTTTTGTATTACATAAATGAACTAATACTCATTTTCAATTTTAGCAAACAACCTTTCAGAACGAAACCCCGCGTCAAACTAATACGTACACCGAAGTCAACATCCTCCGTGATCGTTACGAGCGAGCTTGCCAGCGAGCTTCCAGAGCGAAATGCGTAAACGCTTGCAAGTTCGCTTATGTGAAAGCTTGCGATGCTTACGAATGTTCGAAAAATAAGAAGAAAATATTCAAGAAGACTTGCAAAAGGAAATGCAAGGTGGCATATAAGACCACCATTACGAAGAAAGCTGATAGCGATTCGAGCAACAGTGACAGTGGCAATGACAGTGACAGTGAAAGTGATGATAGCATCGCTTTATCTGAAGACAAGTCTGTAGATGACATAAATTAAATCTGGTTACATGGCGCTCTCCTTATTAAATAAGGTATCTTTTACATATTTCTACATTATGTACCATAGAACGACCGGAATAATTATTATAATATTTTAAACACCATTTTTTCATATATCTTTTCATCATCCTTAACCTGGGACACGGGGCACTGGTTTTACACTGGGCCTGGACATGACCTGTATCTAGGCACCGGTAGCATCGCAGGAGCTTAGCCTCTAACACCTGAGCCGGTGCTGACACCCAACCTACTAATAGCCTTCCTTGCGACAACTTCTTGGCAACAGCAACTGGCACCTTAACCACAACAAATCCGGATCCAGTATAGGATTGCCTTATCTCGCCGACCTTAAAAATATCGGTAGCACAACCACCAACTTTTGCCACTGCTTCGGCCACCTCTTCTTTTGAGACAGAGTCATCTAAGCCTGTAAGCCGCACATCGGTGCTCTTTATTGGTCTGACAACCTTTACTAAATCTGACGGCAGGAGGTCTTTCTGCAGTCTTTTGGCTAGGGAGTCTGCCTTCTCACCACTTGTGGCACCGGGTATTTCAAGTAATTTACCCCCAGTTTTCGCCTTTGTGAATAGCATCCCGCTGATGCCCAGCTCTTGAATATTTATCCGGGATAAGGCATCCCGGATAGCTGATTCGTATGTCACCCCCTTTTCTAGTGCCCCTGGCAGCAGGGTCAGTATGATGGCTGACGATCTGGGCGGGCGAAGTTTTGGGGTGGCGGGTTTTCCAACTGAAGGTTTAGATGTTTAGCATTTGCCTTAGATGGGGTGGCTTCGCTCTTTTTATGTCTGTTTGATCCCCGCTTCGATGTGGACGATCTATACAACATGGTGGTGGATACTGTCCGTACGGTAGGGTCTAAGTACTTTAAAACCGGCGTGATTTGGCGTGGTTGTTAAAATTTAAGAACAAATATTTTTTCTTAACATGACCTTCAAACGATTTTAAATCTTATCATACTGTTCCCGACGAAAGCAAACCCAAAAACACCAACATCATAAGTACAAAATCGGATCAGCCGTTCTCGACTTATAAGTAGTTTAACACGACTTCCTTGTATATAATAAGAAGATATAAGATTGATAACATTTCATATTATGTCGTAATCTGAAACTAGATACTCACGTAATAGATCAGCACCGTATTCACAGTTGGCGAGGTGGTCGAACATGGCCGTCAGTATCGGCAGCAGTACCCCGTTGATGTATGCGAGTGACGTCGAAGTTTTCAGATGAGTGCCTCGAAGATGAGAATATTTTCCCTGGAAAAATAATTTCAGATTTCAGACTTTCAGATTTCAGATCAGCTGTGTATTATCTGTGGAATAAGACTAATATGTCTAGTCTCAATCTTCATTTAGAATTGCAATTCACTAATAATTGCCGATCTAAAGGAAGCTATAGATTTTCAATATACCTATTTACTGAAAAATATAGTGGGTGACGCCCCGTTGGTCTAGTGGTTAAAGAACCGGGCCAAGATCTCGGAGACCTGGGTTCGATAACCGGGTCGGGCAACATTAGTTTCGAATTTTCGAACATTGCTCGGGTTTGGGATCACCAACCTGCATTTGTGAAGCGTGGTGATTATGCCTATCATGGTGTGGTAACTTAAATAGACGTGACGAAAGATTTTGAAATCCTATTTCGTAATGTGGGTACACATTTAATATTTACGAAAAAACCTTTATTTCGGTAATAAATTAACTTTAAAACGAAGTTTAAAGCAATTTCTCTAATCATTTTTCAATTGTGCGCGAAAGTATCACAGGTGTTATGGCGTCGGCTGTGACGTCACGATGAGGTAAACATGTAATTGTGTCTATGCGTAGCAAAGAAAGTAAAGAAACATTACATTAATTTATGTGATCAAAATGAATTCCATAGTAAGTATATAAATATTGAGCAGTACCTCAGTGTAAAAACACGTAATCAGTAGAAAACAGCGGAGTTTATTTGGTCATGACGTCATGCGCTGTGATTGGTGTTTCAGTCAAAATGGCTGATTGCAATACTTGAATGTATATTTTTTTAATTTAAAATCTCAATAATCTCAATTATTTTGATAAAACTAAACCGGTGTATAATTTTCTTTTAATATTTATTTTCCCTCATAATCATTAAATCGTCGATTTTTTTTATACTGTCGTCACGCCAATTCAGTAATGGAGGCCTTTGCCCTGGAGTGAGATGATTATAGGCCCGTTACTTTATTCTTTATCCGACTACAGCAAAGTCAACAGGAAGAGTTATTGTAGAAGGTTCTAGAACTTGCTTCTTTCAAGTTGAGTAGAGTGCCCCAAATCTTACCTCTTGCAAGTTGAGTATAGTGTGCCCCAGGTCATCGGCGACGTTGTTGAAGAACGTCAGCATGGAGGTGCGGATGAATTCGGGGCAGTTCTTCACGAGGGACTTGGCGTCGATGCCCTTCACCAGTACTTGGAGGCAGCGGACCGTGATCCTGACGTCTGGGCCGAAGGCTGCCAGCCTGAGATGGGCAATTTCATTTTAATTTTATAAATGAGGGATACCGGACCGGACGACGTTCCGTAGGCAGGCCCACAAGGTGGACCGACGATCTGGTCAAGGTCGCGGGAAGCCGCTGGATGCGGACAGCACAGGACCGATCGTTGTAGAGATCCTTGGGGGAGGCCTATGCCCAGCAGTGGGCGTCGTTCGGCTGATATGATGATGATGAAATGAGGGATGAAATTTTAAGATATGCGTGAACTTTTTTCAACTACTAATGTTATTGAACGAATGTGAGTCAAAAGGATGTATCAAAGTAATCGATTTAACAAAATTTCAGGCTTAACGAATATTCCAGCTACTAACAATAAATATACATATAATTAAAAAAAAAATCCGCCATCATGAATCCGGCATACAAAAAGAATAGCCACCACCTCTTCTTTTCTTCGATCGTACTACGACGAGAAGACGGCCAGCAGCGTCTTATACCCTACTTCGGCCGAAGTACGGTCGAAAATACGCCTGCCAAGTGTGGTAGACTACAAACTCTTTCTTTTGGAGTGGTCCGTTTCCAGCCGTGGAATGATAGAGATAATGACAGGGTTAAATACTAACCTTGATCGCAACAAGCTAGCCAGCTTACAGAACAACGCGGCAACCATCTCTTTCTCCTTCAAACTGGCCGCTCCCACGTTGTTTGTGGCCGTCGCAACGGCTATGAAGTAGTTTCTATGCGTGGAGAAGTATTTCTCCATCAGTGGCAGGACAACCTGCATTAGAAATATGACTTTAGCACACATTATTATACAGTGTAATTTTAATCGTTTCAGACACTGACAAGTCTGGCTGCTTATGAATGGGAACAAATTTTAGTCTTTGATTCATAGATCTATAAAATGTAGGCTTTGTTAGTTTAGATTTTGGTTTCTACAACGCACAGCTTTGGGCAAATGTATTATTCTACGTCGTATAATACCACAGAGCTAATACTAACCTTTCAAATACTACTATAACTACTATATCTTGCTGTTAAGCATGAAAAGTTCTTTTGCGACTATTGGTATGGGACATTTGTGTGAGGCCTCACCATATATGCGATTACTAATGGCAATGCATGAGTTTTAAGCACTCCCGTACAAGCGAATTTAGCGTGTGAAGGTTATGGGTATCTATGAGTCACGTCTTGAATCGACAAATAAAAACTGTTTCAGGTTTTATCCTAACTACATGTAACATTTATAAGCCAGAATAGGAACTAAAAAACTAACTGTCGTGATTTTGTTTTCATTGTCCCATCTGAAATTCGAACCAGGGACTTTGAAGCTGGCTATAACATCAAATAGTTTAGAATCTTACATTAATTTCAAAAATTTTCTCGTAAATTAAAGAGGATCAGCCCGGACGGTAAAGTCAAAAACGAGATCGATTTTATCATGTCAAAGAAGAACATATTCGATGATGTCGCTGTGATCAACGCTGTTAAGACAGGAAGCGATCACCGCATGGTCAGAGGCACATTGAATATCGACGTAAAGCTTGAAAGAGCGCGACTGATAAAATCCACGCTCCGACCAATACCGGCTCAAATTCAAAACCCCGAGTGCTTTCAGCTCGAGCTTCAAAACCGTTTCGAACGATCTATACAACATGGTGGTGGATACTGTCCGAACGGCAGGGTCTAAGTACTTTAAAACCCGCCGTCCCAAATAAAAGAAACTCTCCAGTCAGACTCTCCTACTCATGGATCAGAGAAACGAAATGAGGCTACAGAACTCAGCGGATGCCCATCGCTATCGGCAGCTCAATAGAGAGATATCTAAGTCTTTGAAGAGCGACCTTCGTCAATTTAATACCCGACGTATTAAGGAGGCCATTGAGCGGAACAAAGGCTCCAAAATGTTCGCCAGAGATGTCTATTGGGCAAAGCCAATTGACGAGGCTGAAAACTGAGACAGGTAGCATCATTGCGTCAACACCTGAAATCCTGAGGGAGATTGAAAATTTCTATGGACAGTTATATTCCACGAAAACACCTGTTGAAAGCAAGGCTAAAGACCCTAGAGCCAAGCTTACCCGACACTATTCTGAAGATATCCCGGACGTCAGCCTGTGCGAGATTAGAATGGCTCTCAAGCAACTTAAAAACAACAAGGCGGCGGGTGATGAAGGAATCACAACAGAGCTCCTTAGAGCGGGCGGTAAGCCGATACTTAAGGTCCTCCAGAAGCTCTTTAATTCTGTCATCCTCGAGGGCAAAACGCCAAAGGCATGGGGCAGAGGCGATGTGATGCTGTTCTTCAAGAAGGGTGATAAAACTCTCTTGAAGAACTACAGACCCATCTCGCTTCTGAGCCATATCTATAAGTTGTTTTCGAGAGTCATTACGAATCGTCTCACTCGCAGGTTCGACGACTTCCAGCCTCCCGAACAAGCCGGGTTCCGAAAAGGCTATAGTACCATAGACCACATTCATACGCTGCGGCAAGTTATACAGAAGACCGAAGAGTATAACTTGCCACTTTGCTTAGCGTTCGTGGACTTTGAGAAAGCCTTTGATTCGATTGAGACCTGGGCAGTGCTGCAGTCTCTCCAAAGGTGTCAAATAGACTACAGGTACATCGAGGTGCTAAAGTACTTATACCAAAACGCCACCATGTCGGTCCGATTACAGAACCAGAGCTCTAATCCGATCCAACTACAGCGAGGCGTGAGACAGGGAGACGTTATTTCTCCGAAACTGTTCACAGCTGCGTTGGAGGATATTTTCAAGCTTCTGGACTGGAAAAGACGCGGCATCAACATCAATGGCGAATACCTAACACACCTGCGATTTGCCGATGATGTAGTTCTTATGGCTGAGACCTTGGAAGACCTGAACATTATGCTCGAAGATCTCGGTAATGCTTCTCAAAGAGTGGGTCTTAGGATGAACATGGACAAGACGAAAATCATGTTAAATGCCCATGTTGCGCCCGCTCCAGTTAACGTTGGGAACATTGCACTCGAAGTTGTTGACCACTATGTTTACCTGGGACAGATAGTCCAGTTAGGTAAGTCTAACTTCGAGAAAGAGATCTCTCGTCGAATCCAGCTCGGATGGGCAGCGTTCGGGAAGCTCCGGCATATATTCGCGTCCGAAATACCTCAGTGTCTCAAGACGAAAGTCTTTGACCAGTGTGTGTTGCCAGTAATGACCTATGGGAGTGAGACGTGGTCGTTTACTATGGGTCTCATAAGAAGGCTCAAGATCACCCAGCGAGCAATGGAGAGAGCGATGCTTGGTATTTCCCTAGTCGATCGAATCAGAAATGATGAGATCCGCAGGAGAACTAAAACAACCGATTATCGCTCGAAGGATTGCATCGTTGAAGTGGCAGTGGGTGGGACACACAGCGCGGAGAACCGATTTCCGTTGGGGCCGAAAGGTTCTCGAATGGCGACCACGTACCGGACGACGTTCCGTGGGCAGGCCCCCTACAAGGTGGACCGACGATCTGATCAAGGTCGCGGGAAGCCGCTGGATGCGGACAGCACAGGACCGATCGTTGTGGAGATCCTTGGGGGAGGCCTATGCCCAGCAGTGGGCGTCGTTCGGCTGATATGATGATGATGATGATGAAATTAAAGAGGATAATATAATTTAATTCACAAAACGGTCGGTCAGAAATTAACGCCTGAAAAGAAGAAAATCCTCCCCTACCAGAACGGCTAAATGAAACACTGTCCAAGTGCAAGTTGGCAGTAGAGCATACAAATAAAGTTTTGGTCTATAGCTAAGCAAGGAAGCGCAGGACCTTATATTTAGGAGGAAGAATGGATTCCATTTTTTTTCCCGGAGCGCTTAGTTTCCATACCAAAGCTTACAAGCACACAATGACAATGACGACTATTTTTTTAAAAAGCTAGCCAGTTACACTTATCTAATTATTATTATAAAAATAACATGGTTGGAATGAAAAACAAAATAAGTACATTCATTAAACCAAAAAATCAGGTACTTTGTACCTTATTTATATACTTTAACTCGGCCTTGCATTGCTTGTAACATAAAAGGAACACACATATAAAACATGCCATAGATAATAGGATTAAAGAAATTAAGTAAAGGATAGTCTTTACATTTCTAATTGAATGACTGTGTTAAAACAACATTTGGGTAAAAGGTTGGGTCTTACTAATTATTATCTAGAAAATAAAGTCTACAAAAATCAGTTATAATTTTGGCTCAATTAAAACACACATACTAATAGTAATCACCTACAACTGAACATTTATAAAAGGTCATCATGCTTGTTGCGAGTGGCATTTCACCAGATCTGCTAACGTTACAAAAGTTACAAAAGAAGTTCCGTTCAATTATTCAAAAGACAAAATAGTTCTTACAAGTGTTAGTGAATCTCATCTCCGAAAACATAAAAAAAAACTAAAAGAAAAATCACAAGTAGGTATTCATAGAAGTGCTCGGAAAGATAAAGCTGCAAAATGACAACTTACCTTCGAGAAGAACTTAATATCTCTCGTGCTCGTTTTGAAACTACTTCGTCTGCTAAACGTGGTCGAAGGTTTCAACAGCTTCATGTTTATGGTCGCCCTATCGATGTACTGTATCAGCTTCTCCAGCAGAGAGTATGCGAATCTGAGCTCTATTGCAACACCGGTAGTGGTCTGTTCCGTATCGCTGGGTGACGACTTGCTGGGTCTGTGAAGCTTGTAGCCTTGGTACTGGAGGTATTTGAGGAACTCCTGGGATCGTTCTCGATCCTTTTTCTTCTCTTTGTCGGTAAGGAGGTCGTATGGGACTAGTTGAGGATGGATACCTCCTAGAGGACAAGCAAAATATTTCATAAATTTTTAGCCAAAATGCCATTCATCAAACATACTTATAGCTACGATTGCTGTTGCATTACGTTTATATTCATTGGGTTCATCGAATTGAACTTTCCAACAAGTAGGCGTTTCTTTATTTTGGAAATTAAGTACAAGACGTAATTTTATTTAGTTTTTTATCATTCAAGACGTGATCACACGTTTGTTTTTAATTCAAAAATCATAGCCAATTCCATAAAATTTTAGAAATAACTCATCATTTTACATTAAACATGCCACGAGTACTTATTCGCCTACCCTGACCCAACTTACCTCCATTAGTGACAAGTTCTTCCTTCTTCTTCTTCGCCCATATGTCGTGCGCGTTCTCCGCTAATCTTTCGGCCATATTCTGCATCTCGCGGGAGAGCGTCAGGTTGGTCATGTCCACTGGGTGAGGATTGTAGTTGAACGGCGTCGCTGAGTCCGTCTGTTTTGAGGATATTTTGTTAATTGATGATATAGAATTGGTAAAAAACAATGGCTTTTAATATCACAAATTACTCTTGTTACGATTTTAAACAACTACATGATAGATTTTAAACACATTTGGCACAAAGATAGATAAGCCAGAGAGATGATGTAGGCTTTTTGTATCCCAATGCTGGGCACAGGTAATCTGAGCCCAGCGGTGAGATACCAGCGAATTTGGTAGGATACCTGATGAGGTATAACATGTGACTCACGTGGGGCAGGATACCCGATGAGCGTGATTCACGGCAGAGCTGCGTAAGTAAGTTACTACTAATGAAAGCACCTCTTTTGAGGAAAACAGAATCAAAGAGGGTAGTGCCGTTTTTGAAAAGAATAACAAATTTAACACCTAAATTAAACAATAACCTTCTAAATCACCTCTATACTAATCTACAAAAGAATAATATATAGCATATAGAGTGCGAGACTGTAGAAATATCTAAACCTAAAGCATTTAGTAAATAAAGGAAAGTTAGTAACAAAAACATACATTAAAATAATGGGATTTTGTCTTGCTCTCACACTATATTGAGAGAGCGAGTAGGACTTTACCCAAATCCAATAATTAATCCAAAATCGTAATAAAATTTGTTAATAAATCGATAAGCAAAGTTATGTGCGTGGATAATACCGATTTGGTATTATTAAACTTACCACTATGTCTGGTGGACGCTGTAGGGGTGCGGGGCGGGGGATATGGAAACAACATACAATATTAGGGTTGAACAACATCTATGAGCTATGAATTTAACGATTTTGACAGTACGATCTGTAACGAAAGGAGTTTGATAGCTTAAATGAAATAGCGCCAAGTTTTAAAGTAATAGTAAATTACTAAAACGGTTTTTAGAGCACCTGTACAGTTACGTTGTGGGACCGTGAGGCATGACTAGACCCTAATCCGCATAACCAAATCGTATCACAATCGTAATTGAATAGCAGGTTTTTAACAGTTCTAGTATGGGCTAAATGTCATAATCGTCCAATTCAATCACGATCGAACTGCGATTGAAATAGCTGAATAAGGCCCCAGTGCGAAAGTGTACAGGTTACACTTGCTTTTATTCTTTTTAGTCTAACATCTCCTCGTCACCATTAAAATGGCATCGCTTACCCTCAAAAGGCAATACTGATTACATAACTGTACATTCTCAAATCGTTCTATTTAGCGCCAGCATTCCAATCTGGCAGATATTTTTCTCTATCAATATTTGAAGTAAACAATGTTTAAACTTGATGTTATTATAATAACTGATAGCACATAAGGTAACGGCTGCCGTAACTTGCAACGCGTTTATTTTCTCTCATAAAAGAAAATGTACAGGGTCCCTCTCGTAACTCATACTCTCAGAAAGACAGGCGCTATCAAGTGTTGGCTCGAACCTATCTTCGTTGCAGATCGCGCTGTTTTTATCATGCGTCATAAAGCTAAGTCACATTTACGCATAAGGGTATAATTGTTATTGACAAAGAATAGTAAAAAAAATGGCTGTCCTGTTCGTCTAAGACCTAAGTACAGCTAATATCAGTATATAAACTTGAAAAATTTTGTCTCAGGCGGGACTCGAATCGTGTTAAGGGTGCAAACTCCTAATATTTGATGAAACAACGCTGGCTTACAGCGTAAGAATATGCTTGAAAAATTCGCGCCATGTCGCAGTGTCTCGGTGGCCTAATGGTATAGCGCCCGCCCGGCATGCGAGGAGATGCGGGTTCGAGTCCCGCCTGAGACAAAATTTTTCAAGTTTATATACTGATATTATAAGTGCAATTAAGTTGCTAAAATATCAAATAAAGTATCTAAGTACAGCTATTTAGATATTTAAAGAGTATTATTTAATCATAACATATAAAAGATAGGTTGCTAAAATTTATAAGAAGAAAGAGAAAGATAGAAAAGTACCGTTTGCTTTTCCGATTCATCCTGATAGCAGAAAGTAGTAGAAAACATTTTATTATATGAAATAAACACTGAAATATGTTATGTTTACGCTTTCGATCATTCAAGATTGTAGGATCATCCATAATTTGATAGTAGGCAATCTAATTTATTTTAATCTTGAGGTATTGAATGTGGTTAATAGTATGTCAAACCATTTCAAAATGTCAAATTAACACAACATTTACACGAAATTTAATTTATTTTGTGAAAAATTGTGACCTGTGGTATCTGAGTTTGAAATCAGTCCAAAAAGTTTGTCATTTTGCCGTAAGTAGAAGGACTACTTGTCATTTTAAATTCTGTGAAAACTCTGTAATGTAAAAAAGTGATTAGATATACTCACGCCGCCCGACTTGGACTGCCTCCTCATGGAGCTGCGGTTGGTGCTGGGTATGTCTACCTCGGAGTGTTCCACTGACCAGCCGATCGCCAGGAGGGCCTTGAGGGATTCCCTCACTGGTTCTTTGTAGCGTTCCTTTTCCTGTCAAATTGTTAAAAAAAATAAGATTCTTTAAGCATTTGGCACATTGTTTTACAGCACTTCTGAACTACTATTTTATCATGTCTTTCATTGATTCTGACACTTAACTAGACCTTTATGTGTCGTGTGGTGTCATCAAATAAAAAAGCACAACCCTTCCTTTTTCTATGGGGCGAATAAGAGGCAACTAAATTCTTACTTCCAGAAGCAGACCGGCAGCATCGTCTTCTTTCTACTACTAGCTAAACTTCGCAGTTCCCTAGAACGTACAGTGGTGATTCATGATCAGTCCCAAGACTATCCTTTTGGAGAGTTAGTCCCGTGTACATTAGAGCCGTTCGTTAGATTAATATAAACTGTGTAACTGACTTCGAATATGTTCATAAGTCAGCTTAACCTGTGCAACGCTAGGCTATATTATATAATATTTTGTTCTACGTTTAGGTACTATTATGTTGTCTGATTGTCCTTAAGGAGGCCTGCAATGGTGGGTGCTGTTTGGTTGATGATAAAGGAAGAATTTTCGAAAATATGTATATCCCTGCAATTATTGTAGAAAATAAACTTAGGCGTAGGCACTTACATAGTCATTCAACATGTTGTAAGGCTTCAGGCGTGGATGCGCCTTTTGGCTGTCAGACCGCGATTCCCCATACACCCAACTGTTCTCGATTTTTCTGGAACAAATCAAATATTTACGTGTTTGGACGTCAAAGTCAGAACAAGATGCTGCAAAGAGATAGTCGAAAGTCGGAGGTTAAGTAGTGCTGGTTCAGAGTCACACTTAAATCGGACGATTTCAAGTATTAGAGTTGATGCTTATTAAACGCAGTGCTGATTGTAGTCAATGATTGATATTTTAAAAAGTCTGTGTAGGCGAGAAGATCTACTCGTAGTTGTCGAAATACTAGTATTGAAATGAAAGTTGTGTTTTTAAATTCCCATTTATTTTGTTTTATCTATGGCAGTGGTTCCCAAACATTGTTCTGCTATGGCCCGGTAATTTTCACACGGCCCCTTTGTGACCCACTTAATACTTTTGGAACCAATCTGGTTCGACTAGGTAAAATAATACACATTTATTAATAGTAAATAAACTACTATTTAGTCACTAAATTTTAGTGCGATTGCCGAGACTAGCGACTGTTTCGCACGCTGCCTATGTTTTACTTAAGAATTCAAGTTCCCCGAAAATGACGAAAGTTACTACGCGTCGATCGATAATACGTATTATTTTATAAAAACCGGCCAAGTGCGAGTCGGATCACGCACTGAGGGTTCCGTACTAACTTTAGCTGAATTAGGGGTCCACTTACTTCCACTTAGCCAAAATACCACAATATTGAATTGACTGTAAAAATAACTTTGTTTTTCATAGTGTTTGTTTATAGGACAAAGTTATATTTGCGGTTGTTTAAAATGTGATATTTCTAAAAAAAACTACTGGTTTGATCTCGTTCAAACCCATTTCGGTTGAAGTTTTTGTTAAGATCTACATTACGTATTTTTTTCAAACTTTTCACTTGCTTAGTTTAAAAGTTAGAGGGGACACCCATTTTACCACTTTGGAAGCGTCTATCTTTCAAATGTTAGACTTTTGGAATAAATGGTTTTAGAAACTTCTATGTCATTTTGAAAGACCTATCCATAGATACCCCATACGCGTAGATTAATGTAATTTTTTTTTTGTTTATATCTATGTATAGGAAGAATTAAATATCATATTTTTTATTTTTTTGTATGAGAATCGTAAAGCGGTCAACAGGATACACCTACCTATTAAGTTTGTAATGGTAATACTTTCAGAATAAAGTGGCTGTGACATACGGACGGACGGACAGACAGACAGACAGACAGACAGACTTGACGAATCTATAAGGGTTCCGTTTTTTGCCATCGGCTACGGAACCCTAAAAAGGCGGAAATGTTGCGACTCGGTATTTTATTATGATGGCCCGGTACCGGGTCGCGACTCGGCAAACGGGAAACGTTGATCTATGGTACATTATAACTATGGTTTAGTATATTTGGTTTATGGTATGGTTGGTAAATATTTTCTTTCTTTCTTTCTTTCTTTCAGTTCATCGTCACGGGCAGACATGCAAATTTAAAATTCGTGAATGTATCTTTTCATACTCTGGACTGATTTTTTTAGGCAACCTATTTGTAAATATTTATTGGCATATTTAATTGAATAGAAAATACTTTTCATTCAATAACCAGCTCGGTGAAGGTCGTTGTATGGTGGGATCTTAGACTATAAGTTTCAAATACTTTACAGCATTGTTCACAGTATAGGATTTAGTTTATTAACCTACCTAGATGCCCAGGCGTCGTGATAGTGTTCCGAGAACTTCTGCACGATGGTGTTGAGGTCGTTGTTCAGGGCGACGGACGAAGTGTTAATGGGCTGCGGGTCGTACTGAGGGTTGTCTGGTCCGCCTGGAATAAGTCACACTTTATATGTACCTACAAAATTCTCTTGTCACAGTGTTTGTTACAATGCTCCTCTAAAATGGTTTAACCGATTTTTTAATGCAATTTTGTATGTATATTTGTAGGTTTATTTTTGTACCCTTCAGTGGAGTTCTTAAAGTTAAGTAGTCCACCCCAAAATAATTTTGTTATTGGACAAAAAAAAGTCATGATGTAGCATTGAAAAATACGTACGTACATAGACGTCAATACATGGCCGACAGCGTATTCACCGGTGTTCGAAAAGTGGACTTTTAAAGTAAATTTTTGCGGTTTTCTAGTTACTAAATTTTTTCAAAAAAAGTCAACTAGCCTATTGGTCTAGTGGTTTAAATACCGGGCCAAGATCTCGGGGTCCCAGGTTTGAATCCCGGGTCGGGCAACAAAAAGTTTCGAATTTTCGAACGTTGCTCGGTTTTGTGATCACCAACCCGCATTTGGCAAGCGTGGTGATTATGCCAGTTCCCATCATTGCTGTGGTAACTTGAATTCAATGATGGAGGCCTTTTCCCTGCAGTGGGATGATTATAGGCTGTTACTTTAGCCTAATATCATACGGCCGATATTAACTTTTTTTTAAATTTATTTAATGCAACAACAGTCATATGTAGAGTAACAGTAATATGGTTAAAGTAAGTATAACTAAAGACCTATAGCGCCAATAACTACACTTTTACAATATTCATTACTTTTTGAGCCCCTCTCAATACTAAAAGACATTATGAACTAATTCACTGAGCTATTATAGCTAATTACTTACCAGTAGCTTGTGTTTCTTTCCCGTAGAACTCGTCGTCAAAGTTCTTCGACAGAGAATAGTCAGGCGGCAGCGCGCAACCTGTAAAATACAATTCGTTATATATTTTTTAAACTCGAATTTACATTCTAAAAGTTATTTAGGAAAATATCTTAGAAAAATATCACGTTATCATGAAAATAGTAATTTTCAAACCTTAATACTTTGTCAATGTATAGACCTAAGTAGATTTTGAGTAACCACATTGAAGTTTGAAATTCAAAAGTAGATATACGCCACTACAACATTATGAAGCTCGTTCAACTAGCAGCATTCAATCTAATGCCATGTGAGTAAGGTTAGAATTTTATTTCGGCAAGTATAAAACATCACAACAGCTACGTAATATATACCCAAGGAATTTTTGGTGTACCATTTTGTGAGGGACTGTGTATTTATTTTTTATCTATGGATAAAAGACTGTCACCATAAATTGTCTATGAATAGAGTTTGACAGTATTTCAATTTGTAGGTGTTTATAGAAAATGTGATGCTTTTATTCTTCTGTAATTCTTAAACTCACAGATTATGAATTTGATGAATTTACATTTTCACTAGGGCTTCCATTCCGTAATTACGTAATTACGCAGTTACGTAATTACGCAAAGATTTTAGGCTTCTGACAAGTACGTAACTGAAGGGCTGAAATCCGTAATTACGTAATTGTAGTTTTTTTTAAAAATTAACAATAATAATGAGTAAATGAACCATTAAAACACAAATTAGCAGCTAATTGGTGGTTAGTTGGCAACATTTAACATTATTCTAAACAGGATGACATGGCAACTCAGTTAAAAATGAAACTTAACAAGCGGGTATTCCCCCTTAAACAATAAATTCAATCTAGTAAAAGTCTATGGTTCCGGGTATTTCTCCGCGCGGCTTATTTCAGCCTTGGATAACGTATGCAATAATCCTCTTTGCCGCGGAAGTAATACGGTTTATTATTTTTAAATAATTGTCCACCGGGAACCCCTTCTTCTTTCTATGTGTATGTTCTATCAACCTAGTGATTTGTTTTAGATGGTGACACTTTGAAACGCATAATGTTTATTGTCATACTTTCAATTGACATACATCATACATATGGCATACAATTAAAAAGCATAATGGTTTTTAGCAAACTTTTTATCACGCATAACCATATAAACGCAGAGTTGTTGAAAGGCATAATTAAATCTATATTTTTGTTAACTACAATTTTATAAAGCATACTTTAAAACGCATAGTTTAATCATGTATAAATGACCACAATTTTCATAATTTTCTTTGACGCACTTGTACAAAGCATATTTTACTAAAGCCAACGTTTAAAAAATATACATAATATTTATTGCTTATTTACTTAAATTTACATTAAAAAATATTTTTTTAATTCAAAGTAGGTATGTCTAACTCAAACAAATTGTACATAAGTTTCGAAGTAATAATAAGGGAATCAATACGAAACTAATTGCATTAAACCCGACTCATTCAACTAGCAATAAACATCTATTATTTGTTTCTCTATGTTTTCTCAATATAACCGTCTTTCTTTTTATTATTTTAAGTCATATTTTTGGATAAAGTATGATAGACGGACCGTTGCTCTGGGTTTCTGTTATTAAGTGGCTAAAAAGTATGTAATAGTGTGTAATTAGTAGTCTTTCAAGCAAAGTTTTACATAATCCAGTTTTTTTTTCTTGCATGCCTCATTGTCCTTTTCCTATCTACTACATAATAATTATTAAAGAAATCATTCGGTTAAAAAAATCTCCGTAATTACGTAATTACGTAATAAGACCACTAAAATTCGTTACTAGTTACGTAATTAACATATCCGTAATTTTGGAAGCCCTAATTTTCACTTTGAAACAAGCCTTATATTTGATTCTTTAATTGCTCACAGATTAAGAATTTGTGTGAACCTACCATTTATCTATAGAAAATTTCTCCAACAACAAAATTAATCTCACCGATAGCAATCAAACAGGGTAACGCCTTCCCAAACAGTTCGGGCTCGTAGTCCATCTTGCTGAGCGAGTCGAATATGTTCGAGAACAGCATCATGGTGAGCCGCTTCTCCTCGTCGGAGGAGGCGCCGTACACGCCCTGCCCGCCCGTGCTGCCGTAGTACTTGGCGCAGCGCTCGTAGTGCAGGGTCAGGAGCTGGGTGGAGTCGCATTGGGACGATTAGATTTGATATTATATTAATATACAGAATGACTTTTGCATCATCTTCCAAATTTTAATACAACAATCTATGAGACAAAAAAAGAATGACGTATTTTTAGGGCTCCGTACCCAAAGGGTAAAAACGAGACCCTATTACTAAGACTTCGCTGTCTGTCCGTCTGTCCGTCGCTCTGTCACCAGGCTGTATCTTTTGGTATAGCCCAGTAAATAATGTCAAGACTCAAACACTTAGAAAATGTCAGCCAAAAATCTTAATTTTTTTTACGCGTTTTGCATCTCATTCATCAATTAGGATACTATTCATGAGTTGTTGATTTTCTCTTTATACCTTCACAGGCTTAGGACCGTAAAAATTGAAAACTATGTTGCGAAAGATATTTTCGGGTGAAAAAAAGAACTACATTTTTTACTTCATAAATGGGCTCTAAATACGATACTTAAAGCCTATAAAAATTTGGAAGGAGATGAAAAGGTCATTCTGTTTCATATACAGGACCTGCTGTTTCCAGCCACTTCGCGTGGAATTTCATCTGACGGGAATTGTACATTTTCCGGGATGTGTCTTTTAGTACGTAATTATTTCTCGATGATTCATCTTCTGTTCAGTAATATAATACGATGAAAATGAATATGAAATACTGTAACTGTGTAGTTACAGTACTTTATTTCAACCAATTATAGTTGTGTAACTATAATTGGTTGAAATAAAGTTTTGTACTAAAATAATACATAAAATTAAAAAATTAAATGTGGACAACTAACATCACATACATTGTTCTGATCCCAATTTGAATAACTATTTAAAGCATTCGTATTTTGGAAACCAGAAACAACGAAGGTACCACAAACACCCAGACCCGAGAAAATGTAGAAAAATAAGATTTTTCTCCATTGATCCGTCCGGGAATCGAACCCGGGACCTCGGAGCAGGCGACACCTTGAAAACCGGTGTGTACGCCACTCCGCCACGGAGGTCGTCGAATTACATACATATTGGCTTTCAGCAGTTAAATTTCTTATTTAACTGCTCAACAAATAAATTTTGATCTAAATGTTATTTTTGCGCTATTTCTCATAATTTTACTAAACAGTCTTTTAAAAAAGTAATGTATAAGTTAATATGTAAACATCAGAGCGTAGAAAGTCGTACGGAGTTTATGGTTTTGCAAAAAATTAAGCACAATTTTTTGCTTGAGAGACCAGTTTATGTCTTAGGTCCCCAGTCTATTGAAAAAATTGACCTTTTCGATTTCAAAATTTCACCAACAGCCTTTTCTTATATATTTCTAATGATAAAATTGCTGTAAAAAATTCCCACGTTTTATCAATCCTTGACAGGTTGTGTAGTTTTTTGTCTTACGTAAAAGCCGAGTGATCTGTTCATTTATCTAACTAACTATTATGTTGGGTAATACATATAATCTAAAAACCTTACCCTCAGAGCCACAGTGGTATATTCAGACAGTCGCGAGACGTCAACTGTCAGTTTCCTCAGCAGTTTCAGCAACATGGAAGGTTGCATCGCCGAAGTCAAGGCCACGAGGAAATCTGACACCGCTTCACGCTGACCCTTGGTTAGCATGCGGTTCTTTGACAATCTGTGGATAAATTAGAAATCATCCTATGCAGTCACACAAACGTAAAATATCAATCGCAGATTGGCTGACAACCCAAAGTTATGATGACACAGAAAACCTTTTGGTGCGACCTGTCTGAACCTCACAAATATATACTTTCTTACATAGCAACCACACGCATTCACGCACAATATACACACATATACACTGATACTCACATGCACACACACACACACGCGCGCACACACACATACATGGTGCTTACTCAGTTGCTAAATACTAAATATTTTTACCGGTGATTTAACTTTATATCTTATTTTTATACTTTGAACTACTATATTCTGAAATTGATTGTTTACTCTTGTTTTCCATATTTTCTATATAAGTTAACGCTAAGAGCGAGCCATCTCCAACACGAGTATTTTTATTATTACTACCTGGAGACGTCTCATAACATACATTTGTAAAATACCTTTTGGAAAATAAAAACATTTTGATTGATTTTGATTGTGGAAATGAATAACTGTCAAATCGGTAGTCTGAACACTTTGAACAATGGAATAAAATACTGACATATGGTTTTATACCATGGTTTATACCATGTACAGGCAATAGCACGTCAACCTACCACAAAACGTCAAATCTCCTCAATTGATATTGATCACTACTTGTTGGACTTAAAGTTGAAAATCAATTCAATGACCTTTAACTTTTCGGGTAGGTTGACAAGACCTGCCGATGTCTGTACTTTGTTTTTATTGGTTTCCGTTCATATTTCGCGACTGTTGCAAGGATGTTGAGTTTGCCATTATCACGGATCAATATGCTGGTAAACAGTAATTCACGGCAGCAAACTGCTGCTCGTGTGTTAGAGCCCTAAGCCATCTCACTCAAAGCGATAGGTCTTGGATCTAGATGGTTATTCATTCATAACTTAGGTTAAGTCACAGAATAACTAATAGTACTAGCGTACAGAAGAACCATTCTCCAGCAAAAGTACAGTTAAGGTATAAAATATGTATAGCCTACTCTTACGACCGTTAACGGCTTACAAGCGAAATTGAAGCTTATCATGTGATGCGAGCGTTAATATTTTATTGGGCCCCGCTGCCTCGAAACCAAGAGCACAGGGTTCCCACTCGTCGATTTTAAACAGCCGTAAAAATGAGAATCGAAGTTCAAGATGCTTTTCCTATAATCCTATATTTACTTTTGTCTTACTCCTGTACTTACTTTTGTCTTACTTAAATGAGAGCTATGTGTTAAATATTTTTCTTTTCTAATTTACTTTCTTTTAATTGCATGTGGTGTTTTCCTTAAAAGGGTTGTTACACTTAGTACATAAGTTATGCTTAAATAGTTACTGTAAGTTATAGTGTATATAATCACTGGAAAACCTTAATAAATAAATAAATAAATAAATAAGTGTCGAGGTTACCGAATGAGAAAGACAGTCAATGGCGTCAATCTTCTCCCCATTGACTAAACTTTTATCGCAAACCCTCATGGAGAAGTTATCAAGCAGTAGACTGTTGTGGACTAATTGTATGATAACTAGTAATTATGTCTCACCTGTATACGGTGTGAAGAGTGGCGTCTAGCAAGCTGGCGTAGTTCTCAGCCTCGTTGTAGAAGTAGGCGTGCTTGATCAGAAGCGGCAAGATCGAGTTGCCGATGTAGCGGTTCATAGACAACGCCATGTCGGACTCGCAGCCATCGTTCTGAGGGTATACAGTGTCTTTGTAATTAATAGTGTAAGTACTTAAATATGTTTTATACACAGAAAGTATGTTTAATTAAATGATAAATATTTAAAGCAAGATTATAGTAATTTTCTTTTTCTATTTTTGAAATAGGATAAGAAAATCATTCTCAGATAATTACATATGAGCCTGAGAGGACTCATTAACATTTCTATCATAACACTTTGACTGTTTTCTTTCGAGGTTTGCAGTACCTAACTTGTTAGAACTTCAAAGATAAGTCCATGAATATAACAGACTAATTAAATAAGCAATAAAAATTTCCAATTTAAATTGAAAATAAATATATTAAGTACCTAAATTGTATCAAAAGGTATAATAAATCAAAACAAAGCAAATGTGTGCTTATTAATTATCTTTGCGTAAATTTTTATTTTAGCTCTATGGAAAGTGAAGTATAATACAATCCCTATTCTCAGCAAAAAACTTTTGCATCAAGTTTTTTATGACTTCACTTTATATTGTTTGGGTATTCTGCCTCATATAGGTATACCCTGGCACTTACCCTGTCCAGCATGGTGGCAGCCCTCAAGTCAGGCAAGAAGGCTTCTTCTAAAAGCCTGTAGAACAGCTCCTGGGTTTCTATCCCGTACACTCGCTCGAGGAACAGCCCCACACTCTGCTTGTGGCCCGGGATAAGACCGGACGGCATGTCTGGAATGTTGAAGTGAAATTAAGTTATACCCTGATTTATAAAAAAGAAAAAAATATGGTAATCCCTTTTATTATGAGGAGTTAAGCTGTTCATCTCGCAGGAACTGAATGTTATTTCGAGATAAAAAGTTTTATGCTATCCAAGACTAACATCTAGCGATCTAGCTTTGGTTTTAATTTCATCCAGGTTTGTTCAGCCATCATAGCATGATTGTTTAACAAACATCCACACCAACTTTCAAATTTATATTAAAGCTTTTTGCCCGCAACTTCGTCCGCGTGGGTGTGGATTTGGTTCAAAAAGATAGAAATCATAATTCTGTGAGTTAGAAAAATAAAAATGTTAATCAATTGATAGCACTATGGTCTGTGTCACGTGATATTTAATTTTATGCCATGTTCCCGCGGGAATTGCACGGAATTTTGGGTAAATTATAGTCTATATGTTCTCTTGATCTCTTAGCTATGTTACTGGAAAGTTTCATCAAAACCCGTCAGAATCGTTTGTGTCAGAGAGTAACAAAAGTACATTCATACATCCTTACAAACTTTCGCGTTCATAATAAGTATTAGAAAGATTTAATTTAGATTTTAGACAAAAGGTTTAATACATCATTGATAAGGTAACTTGAATTCAATGATGGAAGCCTTTTCCCTGCAGTGGGATTATTAAAGGCCGTTACTTATACTTTTTACTTAGGTCTAAAATAATACTTTCTATAATAGGCTAGCTATTGCCCGCGAATTCGTTCGCGCCAATTTCTGGTTTTATGATCGCGATTATTTTTGCAACATTTTTCACTGATGCTTCGATCCTGTTGGTCGCAGCGTGTTGTTATATAGCCTAAAGCCTTCCTCGATAAATGGACTATTCAAAACAAAAATAATTTTTCAATTCGAACCAGCACTTCCTGAGATTAGCGCGTTCAAACAAACTTTTCAGCTTTATAATATTAGTATAGATTAGCTGACCTGACTTCGGCCTTTCCTCCCCGGCGGCCGGGTTGTTCAAAGTGAAGCGAAGACTGAGCACCCCCTGTAGATCTTCGAGCGGCACCAATGACCGCAAGATGGCTCTGGCTCTCAGGGATTCGTTCTTGCCCTGTTCAATTGGTTAACAGTTTGTAGGCTTGTAGGTTTGTAGTTGATAGGCGTATTCTTAAACACACTTATTGTTTAAAACAAAAATAATCAAGAGAGAGAACTATTTTTCAATATTCTATTAAATTAATCCACTCGAGAAATATTTTAACAATATAAATTGGCAAATTCTTGGATAGGGCTTAAAAAAGTCTTCAATTGAAATAATGAACTGAACTCATGCATGATGTTGCGGCAACTCGGTCGAGAAAGCAGTCGCCCAGTGACTCTTTCGGTCGTGGGATCAAGTAACCGATGCCAGTCATAAATTTTCAAATGCTTAAGCATTGATAAAAAAAAATTTTGAAATATTGGGTAGATTAATTGGTATTCGTTTGTATGACTAGACGGTTAAACAGCATGGTGTATTACTAGGTGTTTAAAGGCCAACAGATTTTTACTTTCATGGTCACTATCACAGGAGTTGATTGAATCGGGGTTAACGAATCTCCGATATTTCAGGACTGAGGCCTTACTCCGCAACACTATGTCCGTATATTCGAACCCATCTGTCCATATCACTCATACCGTTGTCTTAAAGTATCTGAAAGAGACAGATATATCCGAAAATGCAAGCTTCGTGTTGCAGAGTAAGGGCATCTGTTGCATGCACCACATTCTCGGAAGAACTGATGTTTAAACAGGTGGGTAGTTGTTAAGAGTAGACCAATAGATCCACTCTCAGTAGGACTCTTCTACTACGCACGATAATGAATGAGTTTGTTACTGTATAATACAGTATCATTTGTAACAGTGGTACCAGTCCAAACCAAACTCCTAAAAAAGTAACAGGATATGAACCCCGTAACAATTAGCTCTAGTGCTTAAAACATTATAAAAATCCAAATAGCAACTTACTAAAGCAATAACGCCCGCGTCCGGGGCGCAACGTCCCAGCAAGTCGACTAGAGTACAGTAGAAGTTGAGTATGGCGGCGCCAGTGTCGATGTAGTCTTCGTCCTCGTCCGACTCGGGGAGGGGATGGCTGAACTGTGGAATTTAATAACATGAAGTCAACAAATGAAGTCCACGATGAACATAGGCCTATGGATCTCCTAGGCTAAACGATCGGTCCCGGCCACCCCACATGAAGCGCGATCTTCACGAGATCGTCAGTCATAGTTTAAGTAAAAAAAAAAACAACCAATAAATCATCATACTACAGGGCAATGGCCTCCATCACTAAATTCAAGTTACCACAGCAATGATAGGTATAGGCATAATCATCACGCTTGCTAAATGCGGGTTGGTGATTACAAACCCGAGCAATGTTCGGAAGTTTCCAAACTATTGTTTCAAGACCAGTCCCAGACCCCTTATTCGCGTAACCAAATCGTATCACAATCGTAATTGAACGACAGGTTTTTGACAGTTCTAGTATGATCAATCACGATCGAACTGCGATTCGGTTACGCGAACTAGACCCCAGGGGTCTAGCCTAGATCTATGGTCCGGTATTAAAACTACTAGACAAATGAGGCGTAACCTTTTGGTCTAATGGTTTAAGTAAAGTAAAGTAACAGCCTATAATCATCCCACTGCAGGGAAAAGGCCTCCATCATTGAATTCAAGTTACCACTGCAATGATGGGAAATGGTATAATCACCACGCTTGCCAAATGCGGGTTAGTGATCACAAACCCAAGCAACGTTCGAAAATTCGAAACTTTTTGTTGCCCGACCCGGGGATCGAACCTGGGACCCCGAGATCTTGGCCCGGTATTTAAACCACTAGACCAACGGGGCGTTGGCATGTCTGAATATGAAAGTATATATATATATTCATATTCAGACATGCCACTCTGGGCCACACAAAGCCATCTAGTCCCAAATTAAGCTACTACTAAGTAGTTTGTCGTATAGGGTACTAGACATCCGATAAACTTACTTACATATTTTTTTATTTTTTGTAAAAATATACTTATAAGACAGAAAACACTCAGACCAGTACAAACAGACATGTTCATGCACACAAATATTTGTACTGTGCGGGGATCGAACCCGCGACCCATGGCTCAGAAGCAGCGTCATTCTTGCAGCATCGTAACCTTTAGGTAGGGCCCACATCGATATATATGAACAAGATACACAGTCCGATACAAAAATGACACCTAAAACTGTCCTCATTTGACGTGAATGATTGACGTTGATTTTATGTAAGTGTCAACTTTATAACCCGGCCAAATTATATCGGCATGCGATAATATGGATATCTATGTCAAGTTGAAATTATTCCTTTGATATTATAGTTCGCACCGAAAGTCCACCCTTATGTCAAATGGGTGCGCTTTTAATTTGGACATTTTTTGACGCCGATTTTGTATCTAGTTTTCTATATAACATCAATGATGGAACAATTAAAATATCTGCTATCAAATTCAGCTGACTCACAGTGACGTCTGCATCCTGCTCCATCTTCCTAGTTCTAAAACCAACTATATTTCAATAGGACTACAATTGATATTTCAAAGGCAGCTGACTCACAGTAACGTCTCCCTCCTGCTCCATCTCCCTAGTTCTAAAACCAACTATATTTCAATAAGACTACAATTGATATTTCAAAGGCAGCTGACTCACAGTGACGTCTGCCTCCTGCTCCATCACTCTAGATCTAAAACCAACTATATTTCAATAGGACTACAATTGATATTTCAAAGACAGCTGACACACAGTGACATCTTTCTCCTGCTCTATCTTCCAAGATCTAAAACCAACTATATTTCAATAGGACTACAATTTATATTTCAAAGGCAGCTGACTCACAGTGACGTCTGCCTCCTGCTCCATCTTCCTAGTTCTAAAACCAACTATATTTTAATAGGACTACAATTGATATTTAAAATTCAGCTGACTCACAGTGACGTCTGCATCCTGCTCCATCTTCCTAGTTCTAAAACCAACTATATCTCAGTAGGACTATAATTTATATTACAAAGACAGCTGACTCACAGTGACGTCTCCCTCCTGGTCCATCTCCCTAGATCTAAAACCAACTATATTTCAGTACGACTATAATTGATACAACAAAGGCAGTTGACTCACAGTAACATCTCCCTCCTGCTCCATCTCCCTGAGCTTGCGGCGGTCGGCGATGCGCTCGCTCATGCGGTTGGCGTCCACGATCGCCTTCAGCAGCCCCTCGCCCTCGCCCCTCAGCGCGGGGCCGAGGCACTCCGGCCGGCGGATCAGTAGACGGATGACAAGGTTCGCGTTCTCTTCCACGCTCTCGCCGTTCACCTGACAAGTGAAAGAAATATTTATACGTATTTAAACTTGAAGGAACTAGGCAAGAATCGAACCCGTAAGCCTATGCGATCCGGACGCGGTGCTTTGTCCGTTATACTACCGGGACAGAGGCTTTACTCCACAACACGATGTCCGTATATTTGAATCTATCTGTCTCTTTCACTTATAACAATGTCGTCCAATATCTAAAAGAGACAGATACTCGTATATCCGTTAATACGAGCTTCGTGTTACAGAGTATGGCCTCAGTTAAGACAGTCAGTAAAATTTTCAAGTGTCTTTACAATTTTATACTATATTATAAATGCAATTAATCCCTCCATCGTGAGTCATTCCAGACACAATTGAAATCAATTGTTATCGCGGTATCCGGGCGCCTCGTGGGGTTCAAAGCGATATATTGCTAAAATATCATATCAAGTAATGAAAAAATTCTCATAAAAAAACCAAGTACCGCAACTCAGTTCTTCTAACGTCAAACGTCGTGAGATCCATGTAACACCAAACTGGATATATGTATAAAAAAAAAACTAGAATACACAGACCGATATAAAAATGACACTTTAAACTGTTAAACTAAATGATTGACATTGATTTTATATCAGTGTCAACTTTATAACTCGGCAAAATTAAGTCAACATGCAATAACATAAATATTATCTTTTTTCGGCGAGGCAGTCATAAGAGGCGATTGAAGGGATATTGCCAGAAAAGACTTTTTTCTGCTCCGTTGCCTAAATAACTTAAGAATATTTCTTGCAGCATTTTTCCAATCGTAATTTCGATTCGATTGATTTAATCAGTAAAAATCAGTAAAATCCGTTTTATTTCTGCAAATAGGCCCCTGGAGGCGCTTTTACACGTCCCAATATTTAAACCTGCCACTGCTTCGGGACAAATGTGGGCTATTGCCGAGAAGAAGCAGCGCAAGAAACTCGGTCACTATTTAAATAAATATGTTTACATAAGATATATGCCAGTGCGAGCTGGGACAATTTAAAGCCACACGTTCCTATCATTTATATAATCATTAATATTATAATAGCTCTTTTCATTAAAATTACTTTGATATATGGTTTGAGTTTATGTACTGGAAGTTCAGCAATTGACAGTGGTAATTTATTGAAAAGACGAATACAATTTCCCATGAACGAATTACCCACTTTCCGTAGTCTGAATCCTGGAACGGCAAGTTTATCTTTATTTCGGGCATTGAAATTATGTACGTCACTATTTTTGACAAATAACTCTAGGTTCTTACGGACGTAAGTACATAATATTTTCGAAAATGTATTGAGATGCAACTGGAAGTATGTCAATCTCTTTGAATAGCTCTCTTATAGCCGGTCCCAATAACCTATCTATCTTCAGTTTTGGCATATCGGAGATAGAAAACAACTTTATCTTCGTTTCTCTGGACGGTAAAATCAGAGACAGAAGATGTTTTCTATCTCCGATATGCCAAAACTGAAGATAGATAGATTATTGGGACCAGCCGTTAGAGAGTCACGGGGTCGAAGGCCGTAAATAATAACCTCGAATGACAAGAATAACCTCAAAATCAAGTTATTTTCGTACGTTAAGATCGAAATAAATGCTTATATCTGTCTGTGTAACATTACCATGAATACAAATTGCAGACGACAGCACATTAGAAAATCCATGCCATTGTAAAGTCTTGGAAATAGGTGCAAGTTTGCAATAAAAAATGATTTGCATTCATAATGTCAGATACGCATGACGTCAGATTTCGCAGATTGACAGAAACGCTATACGTCAGATATGCAATATGACAAAATCGCAATACGACAGAAAAGCACTAAGACAGAAACGCAAAATGTCAGGCACGCAATAAGTCAGAAACGTAACACGACACAAACATTGACATTTTACGGTATTGTCATTTTACGAATCTGGCATTTTGCGTTTCTGGCGTGCGAATCAAAAAAATATATAAATGATGTGCAGGCCACTGTACTAACCCAGACGCAGAAGCGGAGGAAGTCCAGATATCTCTCGCCCTCCACGGGGTCCCAGCCGAGGTCAGGATAGCCTTTCTCTATCAGCTCTGAGTTGCTCTGTAGCCCACACCTAGAGAGGTACACCGCTATCTTTTCTAAGTAGTGCTCTCTGTAATAGATGGAAAATAATGTATAAACGACCATCGCGGTAGAGTGGCGTACACACGGGTCTATGTAGAACTGTTTTTCTATATTTTCACAGGTTTGGGCTTTTGTGGTAGCATCGTTGTTTCTGATTTAAAAAGAAGTGCTTTAATAGTAACTTGCTTTGCGATTAGAACAAAGTAGGTATGTGATATTGTCCAGTTTTAATTAAATAAGAAACTCATCTAAATCAAAATTTCTCACGGAGATAGAATAACCATAGACTACATTTTATCGCGAAAATAAAATCCCGTGGGACAGTATTATATTTCGCGTGTTCAAAGTCAAAGTGTTTAGTTGAATATGCTTACTATACTTTTATCTCGACAAAAGCAGGTTTAAGTTTTCATTAGACTCACTCAAAAAGGATCATAGTTAATACGAACCTAAATCTCATAACGCCTCGTTGGTCTAGTGATTAAAATACCGGGCTCAGATCTCTGAGTCCTGGGTTCGATCCCCAGTAAGAGATTTTCGAATATTGCTCAGGTTTGTGATCACCAACTCGCATTTGGCAAGAGTGGTTATTATGATTGTACCCATCATTGCTATGGTTACTTGAATTGAATGATGAAGGCCTTTGCCCTTCACTGGGACTGGGATGATTATAGGTTACTTTTTTAATATTTTCACAAACCTCAAAGCGAGAGCCAGTTCTGTATTCTCCATCAGACTGGAATACGCCACGTCAAGAGGTGTGGATCCTCTCAAAGATGGCCGCGCCAGGAGAATGTTGGAGTTCTCCAGGAGGAAGTCGAAATGGTCGAACATGGCCTTCTGGTTCTGCCGGCCTGTCCTGCAGAAGTAGCAGAGGAATCGGCAGCAGGCTACCACCATCTCGTGGGATGTGTCCTGGGAAAAAGAATATTAAAGTAAGTTAATAGTACAATGGTTACATATTTCGACTACCTTGGGTCACAGAGTAAGTACTAGTACTCCGTACAGAAGCTTGACTTTGCAATGGTATTCAAAGAAATTGCAACTCAATGTCGTCAACGATATGGTGTGATTTAGTTTGCCTCAGTGTCAAGCACATTTTCGTTTATACACGTTTATACCGCTCGCTTGCGAAATTCAACTGTTTTAGCCCACCCTGGTGGGTCGCCGCGCGTATGTACGTTTTTGGTACCGACACGCGGAGTTACACAGGCCTGCTTGGGTGTGCATGTCAGACACTACCTTCCGTTTACTGAGCGACTGCTCTGATCATTGAGTTGCCAAGATTTTTGTTGTTGTTCATTATTGGTAAGAGATGAATCAAAATCAGTCAACCTCTTTTGTTTACGTTAGCAGGAGACATGTTAAAAAACGTTTTAAAACTTTCCTCAAAGTAAAGAAATTGCTAGTGGGAATTTAAAATACAATTCCTTGCATCGTACTTCATCGTAACGTGCGTAGAGTATGTGAACGAATTGTTTAATGCCCAACGAGATAAATAGTTTAAAAAATGTAACCCGACTACGAAAGTGCCATAATTTCGTCACTCTGTATATTTTCTATACAGAAACATTTTTTTACTCAGAATTTAGTCTTCTTATAAATTTGATGCCACTCCATTTGACCCCACTCGCCATGGTTGCAATTTTTTTTCAAAGTACCCTAATATTATTGTTGTAGCATTCGCCATGTTGTTTTTTTTAAACAAAAGATAGCCTATGTTACCCGGACTATATTAAGAAATCGATTGATATGTAGTTCACAAAAATCGGCTAACGGCCGGTCCTAATAACCTATCTATCTTCAGTTTTGGCATATCGGAGATAGAAAACAACTTCTGCCTTTGTTTCTCTGGACGGCAAAAACAGAGATAGAAACTGTTTCCTATCTCCGATATACCAAAACTGAAGATACATAGGTTATTGGGACCGGCCGTAAGTAGTTTAGCATATAAATACCCACATAGATTTACGATAGAACTTTTTCATCACCGTCAAATTTCTTTATAGGCATCAAGTAGGTATCGTATTTAGAGCCCATATAAGAAGTAAAAAATGTAGGTTAAGTTTTCTCCCGAAAAATTATTTTACAACGTAGTTTTACATTTTACGGGCCTATAAGCCTGTGAAGGTATTACGGGAAATACAACAACTTCTGAATAGAATCGTCATGAATGAATGAGATGCGCATCGCGTAAAAAGAGTGTTGCTAGGAGGCCGTATACAAAATTATAGAAATTTGGCGGACATTTTCTAGGTGCTTTATCTTGACTTTGTACTGGGCTATACTAAAAGAAAAACTACGTCATTTGTTTTTTTGTCTCGTAGATTTATTAAAATTTGGAAGGGGTTTAAATTTTATCCTGTATACATAGACTGCAAAAATCATTACCCTTCCTGTTGGCTTTGTCGTAGTCGGGCAAAAAAGATATATCTTAGTTAAAGTTATCTGTATTATTATATAAACTTGAAAAAAAAATTTTTTTTTCATGTTTGTGTACTGATATTGTAAATGCAATTAAGTTGCTAAATAGCTGTTTCATCTTAACTGACTGTCAAACATCTGCAAAGATGTTTTTTTCGGGTGTTAAGGGTGCAAGCTCCTAACATTTGATGAAACAACGCTGGCTCACAGCGTAAGAATATGCTTGAAAAATTCGCGCCGTGTCGCAGTGTCTCGGTGGCCTAATGGTATGGCGCCCGCCCGGCATGCGAGGAGATGCGGGTTCGAGTCCCGCCTGAGACAAAATTTTTATTGAGCCTAAATTGTACATCTTTTTGTAAACATTGTTTTTATTATCTTGTTTGGTGTGCAATAAAGAATATTCTATCTATCTATCTTCTCCCAGTGGGGTCACTGGTAGAAGATTCCTTACCTTCTCCTTGTCGTCTGCGGCGGGCGGCGAGGCGGGCGGCGCGTCGGACTGCGCCTGCGCGCGCCGCCCCAGCGTGTTCATCATCACCGCCATCACGTTCTCGTGCACGCGGAGCACGCTGCGGCCGATAGATAGATACATAGATAAATAGATCATACATCGACAAGACAACCACCGTGGCGGAGTGGCGTATACACCGATCAAACACCCTGGCCAACATACTGGTTTTCACGGTGTCACCTGATTAGAAATCCCGAGCTCGATTCCCGGACGAAGCGATGCGGGAAAAAAACAGTTTTACTAAATTTTTACGGGTCTGGGTGTTTTGGTACCTGTTGTTTTTGATTTCCATAATATGAGTGCTTAAAATAATTAATCACTTGTTTTATTAATTTTTAACACTTTATTGAATAAAGTAGTATTGTCTCTGTGTCTTTAGTCAAAGTAATAATATTTAATACGTGTTGAAGATGTTTTTTTCTCCTTGTCTATTAATGCAATGGAACTATTATCAGAATGTCAACGTTGAGTCTCATAACCTAGTATTGACCTACTTATACGGACGGACGGTAGTTGCTCGCTTCCCAGTATGGTTTGAGCTATGCTGGGCGGCGAGTGGGCGTGAGACGTTGGCAGCCCCTTTGCAACGACATGCACTGTCTTTGCAAAGGGTGGCCACGGTTCGGGTCGGCGAGGTTGCTTAATGCTTGCGGACCCGACCCGAAGTCGTAGATGGAGGAGGACGAGAAGGCACACGCCGAACTCAACTTTCCCCCTCTAGCGGGCTAGTGGGCGTTGGGCTGGGGGGCTCAACGCTCGCATTGCACAGCTTGCCAGACTGGAAGTAATTCCTGGTTTACAAGATCACCCATACTTTATCTCTGAGGCCCGGCCATAGGCCGTACGTAGGCGGTGCATGGAGGGCATCCTAAGTGCCTGCCCACACTAGCGTCTCTCGAGCGTCGACGTCGCGGCAGTGTCCAATCAGCGTTAAGTTAATGCCTGAGTGTCCAATCAGCGTTAGCTGCGCAGGCATTGCGTCAACACCGATTGCCACGACGTCGACGCTCGAAAGACGCTAGTGTGGGGGGGCTCTAAGGGAAAACTCATACACTGCCAACATACGTTGCAAGGTACACCGCAAGTCTTTTTAGTGAGTATGCTTGTCGGGCACCGACAACAGAGTCCCACATAACCTACTGCTGCCCCTGAAGCAGTAGGTATGCGTAATGCATTTTATCCTGCGTAAACAAAAAAAAGTTGTTGGTTTTCTTAAATAAATAAATAAAGTATAAGTAACAGCCTGTAATCGTCTCACTGCAGGGCAAAGGCCTCCATCATTGAATGATCACCACCAGGTGCGGGATCACAAGAGCAAACGAAAATTCGAAACTCTCGTTGCCTGACCCGGTAATCAAACCCAGGACTCTGCGATCTTGGACCTGTACTTGAAACCAGTAGAAAAACGGGGCGTTCTACTAATTCAAACGTGTTTAAATTCTTTTGCCAATGAGATTTTATTATTTTTAATATTTTTAATTTTAATTAATATTTTCCTCATGTTGTTAACCATGTCGGGATACAAGAAAAATGCAATCGATAAAATATTTTTATTGTTTGCTTAAAGTACTTTGTGAACATATGTTAAAAGTTTAATAATATCTAGTCCAGAACCCATCAAACTTAATAAAATAACTTACCGAATCAGATCAGGATGTTGGAAGAACGTGTGGTTGTTGACTAGTTTCCTGTGGAAAAGTTAAACATTATTATTAATCAAAGCATAAGCTAACATATTTAATTTTAAAAGTTAACACCATACTTTAAGGCTTAAAGTTTAAGCCTTATGTCTGTACACGTAAAGTTTAAACTTAGCTCTCCACCAAATAGTTAAAAACAATGCTGAACGGTTCGTGTGTGTGTCTTCTATATCATTTAAATTTAATCGTAGTCAAGTTCTAAGAGCTATACGCATATGAAACAGTAAATTTACAAAATTTTGATGTTAGGGAGTGAAATTGCAGTACCTACATACAATCGACTACTTTAGTTACACATTCCTTTCCCTATGGTTACACTGAATTTATTCAACAGTAGGTAATAAAAAAATCGCGTCAGTAATTTCCATGAAAATGTTGAACATTTGTACATCAGCCTTGATAACAACTATTTTTTCTTTTCCAAAAATTGAACATTAGTTTATCATAACTGATTATTTTAATCCACCATTAACTGTACCATCAAGAATTGTTCCAAATAAATGCTTTTCTTTATTTAAACTCATCAACTATGTCATTTAACAAACGTCTTTGGGCTGAATCAATAAAGTTGATATTCCCTCACCAAAGCCTCTTCCTCATGAGCTCCTCCTCCTCCTGGCTCATCTGCACGGGCAGCAAGGCGCGGATCTGGCTGAGTCCCACCCACATCTCGGCCACGTCCAGCTTCGTCTTAGCGTTGATGACGTAAGTCTTCTCTAAAGCACGTATCAACTCGCCAACGGCATCGTATTGGCGGACTAGGAGACTGGAATACAACAATAGAGTTAGCATCATAATCGACAGCATATTATCAGCCCACTGCTGGACTTCGGCCTCCTCGACAAGAGGATTTGCTACAATAGCCTACTAAATCTTTAATGGTTATTATTGCCTGATTAGACGAAAAAAATTATATCCCTATATTTTAAGTAACTAGGAAACCGAAAAACTTTATTCAAAAATTCGAGTTTCGTACGCCGATGAATACGCTGTCGGCCATATTGGTCTATAGATTGCCTTTTCTGTGACGACATACGGGTCAAAACAAACATTTGACATTTAACTAACATTAATTTGAAAATATGTAGCTATATTGCACTTTTGTTTACTGAAATCGATGAATATTGGTTTCTTAAGTAAATTACTACCGAAACTATTCATTCATTGCGTCAAATTTAATGTGAGTCAAGTAGCCTGTTACCACGCTTGGCAGGCGGGTTGGCGAACACAGTTTAAGCAATGGCAAAGAGGAGACGCTGCTGCCCGTCTACTTTTGTACTTCTTCAATCCCCTCTTACGCCACCTATAGGGAGAGAAGAGGTAGGGGGAAGATAATTCCAAAGCAATGTGGATTTTAGAAGAAAAGAGTTGGATACAAAGTTGTTACAGTGAGGGGAAATAGAGAGTTAGCGTGTTAGATGATCGTAATTGATGGAAGTAAGTAGAACTAAGAAGAGTGAATTAGAATTAAAGATATGAAAAAGAATTGTGGTCGTATAACATTGAGAAAAGAGTGCATAAGATTCTGATATTGCGCCGCAATAGGAGGGGAAGCCCTGAAGCTGCAATCTGCACTTAAAGATATGGTTCGCAGTATATAAAACGAACGCCACTAATATTTAGACTATCCTATTTGGTAAGTAGGGCTTTATTTACTATAAGAAACCTAGTCACCATCATCATTAGCCCTCATCAGTTTACTCTTGGACATAGTCCTCTCAAAAACATTTTCCAAACTTGGAAGGCATAATCGCAATAGCGATTGGCGAATGAAGACGCTGCCCCAACTGAACTAACCTGAACATCTCCCTAACGAGTTTCGGGGTCTCAATCTGAGATTCTTCTGCCCAACTGACGATTGTTTGAATCAACACCTTACGGAATTTCTCTTCGGGAGACTTTTTCGGTGGTTCTTCTATGGCCTGTAAAACATTTTAATATATTAATTTAAACTTTCATGGTCACTATATCACATAAGTTAATTCTCTCGAGATCTTACTCTTCCGTGATCAATACTTGCAACAGATGCCTTACTCTGCAACACGAAGCTCGTATTTACAGATATATCTGTCTCTTTCAGATACTTTAAGACATCGGTATGAGTGATAGGGACAGATGGATTCGTATATACGGAGATTGTATTACGGAGTAAGGCCTCTGTGCCGAAATATCGAAAACTCAAGGTACATGGTAGAAATCTCTATGCTTCTAACTTATATTTTAATACTTTTAATTACATCGTGACACTAATCTTTTTGTTTTTTTTATTTCGCGAAGATATCTGTATTCCTAAGTCAATGTCG
The DNA here is from genome assembly GCA_949315895.1 of Anania crocealis. Classification (NCBI taxonomy): domain Eukaryota; kingdom Metazoa; phylum Arthropoda; class Insecta; order Lepidoptera; family Crambidae; genus Anania; species Anania crocealis. The sequence goes on along the minus strand of OX438873.1, from coordinate 7,955,229 downwards.
CATTATTCCCTAACCACGAAAATTTGATTTTGCCACGTTAAAAAGAACATATAACTGACGAGATGCAGATGACACGAACCACTTATCCGTTTCATAACCCGGCAAAATTAACCCCTGGATTGTATGTTATTCCAACAATTATAATCAATTGTTATCGCGACCGTCGGCGGTCTTATGATCCTGTATATTTAAAGTCAAATCACTTTAACTCTTAAAGTGATTTGACTTAAATTATTTAAATATCTTCACCGTACATCTTGACCAGTTATTATACTTTCTAATTAATTGTTAGTCCGTTGTGGGACCGCCCACAGCTCATTTATGTTCTGTACAATAGTTTGCTTGCTTAACAAGACCCATGATAATAAATCTACCGATTTACATATTTTTCGAATATTAATTAAGGTAAGGTTGGGATTACCTTGGCTTCTTCTTCCAACTCCTTGACGGTGTTGATGATTTTGTACAATTTGCCAAAAGCACCAGGCTTCGTTTCGGGCTCAGCATTTTCCTGTTGTAAAAGACATTTATTACTCGTAGTAAGCAGTAAGTAAAATTAAATATGTTTACAATCTTTGTACACTATTTTTCTCTGTAAAAGTGTAAATATCAGTAACTCACAGAAACCAGATATTTCACGCAACTTACTAACATTAGAAATGCGAGAAACTTGCTGCAAATATAGATTAGACCCTGTGAAAGGACGTAGTAGTATGTATGGCCTTTTGTCCCACTGCTGGGCACAGGTTTTCTACTCGCGACATTTAAAAAATGTGTTTTTATACATTTTCTCGGGTCTAAATATACAGGGTGTTAGGTAAATGGTATAGCAAGCCGAAACTAGCCTATGTTAATAATGCATATAAATAGTATAGTAAAGTCAGAAATTTGATATCATCATTTTGATATTTTTCATTTTCATAGAAATCAAAATTTTTGGATTCCAATTTGTTCACTTCACCCTAGTATAGGTTTTTAAACTTTCTTGATGCATTGTTACACATAAAACTTATCACTGAACCGGGATTTAAAAATAGACAAACGAGCAAATCCGCGATAGCTGAACATCTATTAAATTCAGGCGTTAATCACTGGATGGAACTACATGATCCGAAAATTCTCTCAACTGATCGTAATTACTACACAAGGCTAATACGTGAAGCTATTGAAATAAAGAAACACAAGAATTTCAATAGGAAAGATGGGTTTCATTTGCCATCGTCATGAAACCCAGTGTTAACGAATTGTAGATCGCGTGCCATGCCGTTAGTAAAAAACCCGGACATTGTTAGTGTAGTTTGTCGAACTGACTGTACGAGTGACAAAATTATTGAAGAATCGCGGAAACATTTCTTCTCAACCGGCCAGACGACGCAGAGCGCCTCCAGTCTGCCCGCGACCATGATTCGTGCAATCGGGTCGGGAAGGTAAATACGATTTTACCTAAAAATTATAACATTGCATTGTAAATCCTGGTTCAGTGATAAGTTTCACCATAGTACATATTTATATTTCACGATAGTACATAGTTAGACACATTTCACCTCAAATGTCTAAGATCCATTTCGCGCATTAAGTTGCACGACCGAATTCCAAACACTGAGGGCGCACAGGTATGTCTGTAATTGACGCTCTTGTAATGAAACATCAACTGAGATGGAGCGGTCACGTCCTACGCATGCCCGATAGCAGACTGCCGAAGGGAGTCTTCTATTAAGAACTTATAAACGGAAAACGGATACAGGGCGGGAAACACCTTCGCTATAAAGTCGTACTCAAACGCAATCTTGTGGCTTGTCATATACCAAGTGAGAGTTGGGAGAGTCTTGCACGTCAAAGACCGGAATGGCGTCGAACCATTCACAAAAGTGTCGACCGTTATGAATCTGAGCGTCTAGAAGACCTTGATGCGAAAACGTCGAATACAGAAGACTAGGCAAAAACCCTCCTACTCTTATACATACGATTCAGCTGGCCAATTATACTGTGCATCTGGAACCGAGTCTTTTAAACCCAAATTCATTTTTGCCAGCCATATTAGAGTCCACCAGCGTAAGGAGAACCCCATTTTTGGGCCCGACGTTACAACAATGAAAATTATGCCAAAAAATCCCTTTTATTTTACTTGCCTATTTCTCCAATAAATAGTTAAATTGCCAATGGACAAGTGGAGAAAATGGATAAAATACATATTGGTTTTCTAATACTTAAGACGCTGACATGAGCCAAATTGAGCTCAATGAAGATTGTTTTGCTTTAAGCCTATGGCTCGTATTGTTGCCAAATTCTATGTAAGTAGTTGTAATTGATCATATTTTTGACCAGGTGGCTGTTTCCAAAACACGATACTTAAAACTTTTCTCGATAGAAAAAAATCTCAAAGTAGCCTCTGAAAATACATAAATTACCATTTTTCTCAGCAGTCCGTATAACAATGATAATAAAATTTTGCTATATTGTATATTACATGTTGCTTAAGCAAATGGCTGATTTAGATTTTTAATAAAATGGCAATTTTAAATTGCACAACGAATTTTGTTGTTTGGCACTTAGGCCCTTCTATTCCATGCGCTTTTTCTCTGTCACTCCTACGAGAATCGACAGTGATAGCTGTGGCGCGTTTCAAAGAAATTCAAAGACGAATAAATTTGTGGGCGTGTTCATTGCTCAAGGTCATCGGCTGCAGTCAGCGTCTTAAACAGTCTCTGTAAACCGTTTTACACACATTAAAACTAAATAAATTAAAACGTGACTATCTCCGTAAACGCTCTGTCACTTCATAGAGCGGGGCTTTGAACGTTTAATCGATTTGGAATAAATCGATTTATAGTAATACTTCTTTACAATTGCATTTTTAAAGGAATAAGCTAAGTAATTCGTTTTAAAAGCCTGATATAAATATAAAAAATTAAAGAATGTAATTAACATTTTTTTCCACGAGCTTTGCAGTTCAATAAGTAATCATTGATAAAACAATTGAACATTTTGAATAGTTCAATTCCTGATGTAACAGGCTGCACTATCAGCTACACAGACAGTTAATTGTCATTTGTCATTCACTCCAATTCACTCACATTTCGTTTCGTATTTAATGTGGTTTGTATTTTTGTATTTTTCTCACTGCTCTGCTGAAGTGCTCTGTTTACTACCTATATTGCTTATAGATAGCAAAGGAACCTAGATCTTATCCAGGTAAAGTACCAAAATGGTATTTTTTGTAAAATAATACATGATATAGGTTATAAAATAAAATAAGTTCATTGGTTGATTTAAGAAACTTTCCTATTGTAGAAACTTGTGAAAATATGGCTTATGAATCTTTTCAATATGCTTTAATTTATGGCCAATTCCCAGCCTTGTAACGTCAGGCCCAAGATTGTATGAGAAACGGGAGTCGCCGTCACCGGATACGGTGTGGACGACATGATGATGATGATACATATTTATATGCATAACATGTTAACATAGTTTGGTGTCGGCTTGTTATACCATTCATCAGCCTGTAGACGTGTCAGGCTCCCAAGTAAGTGTGTGGTTTCCGAACATAGCTGCAGGCAGCGCCCCTACCGGACGTCGGGAGACTCTCGAGTCCCTGTCAGCCATTTCTAAACCAATATTAATTAATAAGTAGGTACAGTACAAATGCATTGAAAATGGATATCGTAGCGTAATGGCTGACAGGGACGTCGAGAGTCTCACGACGTCCGGTAGGGGCGCTGCCTGCAGCTATGTTCGGAAACCACACACTTACTTGGGAGCCTAACAAGACGCAAGTGATGTTCTTAGATTAATAAATAAAATAAAGCAATAATACATCAGCGTCTGGTTCCTGTAGCGCGTTGAGCGACACGTGCGTCATGAGCGCCTCGTGGAACTCGTTCATGCGCGCGATCAGATCCTCGCCACAGGGGCAGTTCTCCTTGTCTTCCTCTTCCAGATGCTTGAAACCTGTGCGGTTATAATTCAGATGGCTGAGCAGGATAGATAGATATTCTTTTTTTTCTTTTATTTTTGGCATGGAACAGTCATTACAGCAAATTAATAATAATAAGTACAAAATGGTACTTTATACACAACACAATGTGTGAAAGACTTTATGGATAGACTTTAGAAATTGCTCAAATTACTTTACAATTTAGGCAAGAGTATTGTTGTTAATAGACGCCATGCTACTTAAAAGTAGCTTAATAATTTGGGACTAGATGACTCTGTAAGGCCCAGCGAGAAATGTCTTAATTTTTTTTTTAATTAATACTTTCGACAGTCAAATTGCCGTGATGTTTGTTACTCGCCACTGCCAAAATATTTGGAAAACATAAAAGACTAAGTACTCGTATGCTATAAACGTCAAATCAATTGACTCTTTAAAAATGTTTTGAACGATATCTTGATTAACACTGATGTAGCTTCGCATAAACTTTCTCTAATTTAAACTACTAGCTGTTGCCCGCGACTTCGTTCGCGTCAATTTCTGTTATTATGATCGCAAATATTTTTGCAACATTTTTCACTCATGCTTCGCTCCTATTAGTCGCAGTGCAGCGTGATGTTCCATAGCCTAAAGCCTTCCTCTATAAATGGACTATCCAACACAAAAAGAATTTTTCAATTCGGACCAGTACTTCCTGAGATTTACGCGTTCAAACAAACAAACAAACAAACTCTTCAGCTTTATAATATACTAGCTGTTCCCCGCGACTTCGTACGCGTCAATTTCAGTTTTTAAGATCGCGATTATTTTTTCAACATTTTTCACTGATGCTTCGCTCCTACTGGTCGCAGCGTGATGTTATATAGCCTAAAGCCTTCCTCGAGGCATGGACTATCCAACACAAAAAGAATTTTTCAATTCGAACCAGTACTTCCAGAGATTAGCGCGTTCAAACAAACAAACAAACAAACTCTTCAGCTTTATAATATTAGTATAGATGTATAGATTAGACTAACACCCCGTCGGTCTAGTGATTTAAATATCAAGCTCGAGGTCCTGTTTTAAATCCCCGGATCGGGCAACAAGAGTTCGAATTTTAAACATTACTTGGGTTTGTAATCACCAATCCGCATTTGGCAAGCGTGGCGATTATGCCTGTACCTATCATTGTTATGGTAACTTGAATTCAATGATTGTGGCTTTTGCCCTGCAGTCGTATGATTATAGACCGTTACTTTTTTGAAGTGAAACTTTATTATGGGCGTTGGAAAAAATTTACCGTCACGTTTTGCGTCACATTGACGCGTCAGATTTTTCGGTTATGCGCCATCTTTTTCTTGCCCCTACCACGGTTGGTTCAGACGATAGCAAAAAGGTAAAGTGAAATAATATTTAACCAATTTAACCAATTTCTGGAAAGTTGCATGTACCTAGATCATTTTTCGAAAAATAAGGCCATAAAGAAGTTTCACTTCTTACGTGTGTACACTAGTACACGCACAACTTTTTTTACTTTGGTGTAGTAATGGCGATAATAATGCCATAAAAGTAGGCACTATGGTCTTCTGTTTATACCATTGGCCAAACAGTTATGATACTAATAGGGGCCGCTAAGATGGCTATTGTAATCTAGACCGTCACAACATGTCTCTAATCTAACTATTCTTACTAAGTGATATTACAAATACGAAACTAACTTTCCGTCTGTCGGTTACCCTTTCACACCTAAACTACTGGACCCACAGCTGGGCAAAGATTTAACGCGGGCAAGAAGCTAGTAACAAGTATAAAACTTACTAAGTATAGCATTCATCTGCTCTCTGGGGGGACAACGGAACTCCCTTGTTTTCTTAGCTGCAACCGCGCTGGGCAAGTCCGACTGTTTGATTTCGGTGTAACGTCTGAGAAAAAAGAAAAACATGTTACTTTATGTGGTCACATTCTTATTTCACATAAATGAAAAAAAAAAAAAAACAAATAAAGATAATAATATTTTTCACGACGTCCTTGGTAATATTTATTTATTAATAACGAGGTATTAAAAAATTGCCAAGAATATAGCGTCGAAGTGCCAATGCACTTCTCTATCTTTTTTCTCTCTCTCTCTATCTCTTTCTCTATGTTCTATCTGTATACACGTGATGAGTTTTCTTGATCTAGCTATACCAAAAGAAAAAATCTGTCATTTGTTTTTTTTGACTCGTAGATTGTTCTGCTAAAATTTTAAAGGTGATTAAAATTTCATCCTCTCATTGTCCGTCAGATCTTCAACGTCTATGAGATATTTGATTTACTTAGCTAACCGCCGCACTCACAGCCGTTATTTAGTTTTAATTTTCCTTAAAGTGTGACGTCAAATAATATCAACCTTACGGATAACATTTTAAGGGCGACAATGTTTGACGTTTAAATTTAATATACGATTATTACTTTATAACGTCTGTGAGTGCAGCGCTTAGACACTGTTAAATACATTACAATGTTATTACATTTGCCCATAAGGTTGGCAACACTTTGTTGCTGGGTTGGTATTGGAGATTCTTTGTTTATACTTCCTTGGTTTTGTGGACGGTTGATAAAATTTGAAGTTAATACAGTTTGGTGAAAAAGCTCTGCGTTTTATTACAACATAATAACAGACACTCAGCTTGTTTATAGTTAAAATATGTTTTTACCTCAACTGATCAGTCTGCAGGTCGCCGACAAAGTCGTGTGCGAAGGCTATGATGGACTCGACGCGGTGCCGCAGCTGCGTGTCGTTGAGGTGCTGCAGCAGGTAGCACATCTGCAGCTTGGCGCCCTCCGCCATCTTCATGTGCAGGAGGCCTTTGCGGTGCTCGTCTTTGCCTTCTGCAATTATTAAATACGATGGAAATATTTACATTCTCCCGTGGGTCGAGTAACTATTTATGCTCAAAAGGAAATTGAGTACCTACTATAGTCTGGGCCCCGATTCCGCTAATTTACAAATGGCTCAATAGAATCGCAATTGAATCTCCATTGTATATTTTGTCACATTTCTTATGGTACGAGTAGTAATGTTAAAATATACGATTGAGATGCAATTGCGATTCTACTGAGCCATTTGTAAATTAGCGGCATTGGGGCACTGACCACAACGCTGTATGCCTTGGGTATGCGCGGGGAGGTGGGGGTGTGACGGAAACATAATGACTCTACAAGAGATTCATACTGGAGGACAGATCTGAAAATAACGAATTTCAATATTTCGAAGATGCACATGTATTATTATATCCCAATTCGTTTTTGATAAGCACAATTCTATATATACTAGCTGTTGCCCGCGACTTCGTAAGCGTCAATTTCTATTATTATTATCGCGATTATTTTTGTAACATTTTTCACTGATGCTTCGCTCCTATTAGTCGCAGCGTGATGTTATATAGCCTAAAGCCTTCCTCGATAAATGGACTATCCAAAACAATAAGAATTTTTCAATTCGGACCAGTACTTCCAGAGATTAGCGCGTTCAAACCAACAAACAAACTCTTCAGCTTTAATATTAGTATAGATAAAAGAAAGTCGTATTAATTACACCACTTATAAGTCGGGAACGGCTAGACCGATTTTTTTGATTTTTATTTATTTGGATTTGTCTGCGTCGGGAATAGGATAGTAACTATTAAAAACTGTATTTATGAGCACAGTAACGACTTACCTTTGTCAAAAGTAGGGTCCCAAGTTTCGGGATTGGTCATGATAAGTAGTTTTTCTACGTCTTCGTCCCTCATCATTCCGACGAGCAACAACCGATCCACCAGTTTTATTAGAGGCCTAAAACAAAACACATTTTGTATGTACTGTTTACAAATATTGTCATACATACATACATATTATCACGCCTCCTTCCCAACGGGGTAGGCAGAGACCAAGGCCTTCCACTTACTACGATCCTGGTATACATCTTTCGCTTCTTCCACATTCATCAATCTTTTTATGCATTCTCGTTGGTTTAGAGGACTCTTGACCTGACCTTTCTTCAGAACATCCTCGATTTGATCGTAGTAAGTTCGCCTAGGCCTTCCTCTTCCAACGTTCTCTTCCACACTCGTCTTATAGATCTGTCTAGTCATTCTTCTCTCATTCATCCTCTCTACATGTCCAAACCATCTAAGCATCCCTTTCTCAATCCGTGTGACAATATCTTCTTTTACACCACAACGTTCTCTTATCACACTATTTCTTATCCTGTCACTCAATTTAACTCCTAACATACTTCTTAGCGCTCTTATTTCTACTGCATTTATTCTACTTTCAGGCTTTTTCTGCCATACCCAACTTTCACTTCCGTACATGAGTGTTGGAACCAACACCCCTCTATGCACAGCCAGACGAGAGCCAGACGAGAAATATTGTCAAAATGAGTGAAATCAGTTTTACTTTTACAAATAGGCCCCAGGAATTTACACTTCCCAATATTTTACCCTATTACTGTTTCGGGACCATTGTCGGCTAGTGCCGAGAAGAAGCAGCGCAAGAAACTCAGTCATCAATAAAATTCACATAAATATTTTTTATTATGCCTGTACCCATCATTGCTGTGGTAACTTGAGTTCAATGATGGTGGCCTTTTCCATGCAGTTGTATGATTATAGGCCGGTAATTTGTTGTTTCATTAAAATCAGTTCTCTTTTTGCAAATAGGCGCTTGGAGTCTCAATATTTAAACCTACCTCTGCTTCGAGCTTCGGAACATCTCTGGGCTAGTGCCGCGAAGAAGCAGAGCAAGAAACTCAGCCACAATTATCTATTTCTTTTTAAATTAATTCTTATAATATGTTTATGCACGTACGAGCTAGGACCATTTAATTCCATACGTTCCTAACATTTAAATAATCATTTAGTTTACAAGGTCTTCAATTGCCTCAAAAGCCAAAAACTCTTGGTTTTCTAATACACAATACTCACAAGAACAAATTCTCGTTGCTGCCTCCGACTGGATCCCTGTTGTGGACTTGGTTGGTCTCGACGGCTTCAGCCAGGGCTTGCATGACGAACTCACGCACTACTTCTAACGGGAAGTACGGGGAGTAGAGATTGCTTATGTCCGAGATGTTTTCTCTGTAAAATTTAAATAAATTGAAAAAAAAATCCGGCCAAGTACGAATCAGACTCACGCACGAAGGGTTCCGTACCATTGACTAGGTAAACAACAGTATTAATTTAGTTAATGTAGTGCTTACCTGTTACCATGTATTGATATCGAACAAAAATAAGCAAAAAAAAATTAAAAAAAATTAATTCAGCTGTCTAACTATCGCGGGATACAGCCTGGTGATAGACCGACGAACAGACGGACAGACAGCGCAGTCTTAGTAATAGGGTCCCGTTCTTACCCTTTGGGTACGGAACCCTAAAAAGCAAGTCTTTCTTTTCGACTATCGACAAATGATCAACTAATGAAATGGTAGAAAGAAAAGTATTCTTTCGAAATTCTAATTCGTGGCGATTGCTTATTGGAACGAGATTTTTATGTAGGCGACGACTGCCAGCAACATTCGGGTCGCAAACGAATATCTATGCTCTATCGTACTCACGATTCGATGTTTTTTTTTTCAACTTCTCATTGTATACTTACGCAATATCAGTCATCTTCATCTGTGGTCGCACGCTTTCCGTCTGTAGCGAGCGGAGGCTGTGGCCCATCTCCGGTTCATCGTATAAAGCCTTCAGTTCAGGCCCTAGAGGTATGACGAACTCGTTCTTACACGTTTCCCTGTAAAATAAAAAAGAAATTGATTTCTGATATGAGCGTTTTCTACACATCTTCTTTGCACACATGAGCCGTTAAATGTGTACACATTGGTCATTGGTTTACTTAAACAGTTCCATGTTAAGACTAATTGTTGCCTAAATCAATGCCTCCTCCTCCCCTACTACTTATTCAAAAAAAGATACTCAAAGTAAGTATTAGAATACAATATTTTTTCTATTGTAAATAAAACGGTGTATTAGCAATTTGAAGTGTGTGAAGGTAAATTATAACTATTGAAATCTATTAAGAAACTCTCATAAATTACCAACGCGCAACATACTCCCCTAAGACAAATACTCCAATCTATTTACGCTGTTTCCTTAAGTTTAACGACAAATGAAATCTGCGTTAAGTGATTTAAAGTTATTGAATTGGTGAGATAAAATCAATAAGTAGTAAAAAAGTAGTCTTGAAAAACCATAAAACTATCAGGCAAAGTTGTGGAATCTAGTTTTCTATACTTACATGGTGGTAGCATGGGACTCCAGGTGCAAAGCTATGAGGAGATCATAGAACCCTTGCCTTAAAGGCCCAGACATGTACTGGGACTTGATGGCGTATAACAGCTGTTTCTGATCCACGTGCTGGCAGAGCGCATGCGCGGCCCTGACAAAATCATAAGTTAACTTGAATAAAAAAATATAGTTTTTGTTCTTTATTATCTAAAGACATTGACATAAAAAGTCTGCAAACAGATAAATTGCATACGACAGTTTTCGTATGCCTATTCCTTACTTGGAACAACGCTTTGACGTTTGTTACAAAGATAGATTAGATCTTGAAAAAGTACATAGGGCATTTTGAATCCTACTACTGGGAACAGATTTTTAATCGCACGATATAACGTGTATTTCTCGCGGGCAGACGTATTTAATACTTTTTTAGAACGATAAATTTCTTTATATGCATAAATGAAAATCCAGAATGGTCAATTAAAGCTTCTGCAAGGCATGAAGTCTGATTGGTATTTTGGTAGATTGGTATAACAATAATCCATTAATACATCTAGTGGAACATACCTGTAATTACTTTGATAGCACAATGCAGCATAAAGCGTAAGAGTATGTGAATGGAAACTTAGTAGTTTGTCCATTTCTATCAACTCCAGAATGTCTATGCAACGATCTTCCTCTGCAATAAAAATTTCATAACGGTATTTACTTAGGAAAGTCTAGATTTTCTAATCATATTATAAGACAATTTTAGTCAAAAGTTACTGAATAAAATTAAATTTAAGTACAAAATGAACAGTAGGTCTAAAGATGATACCCTGTGGCACTCCTTTTAAAATGCCTACAAATTGCTGTTTATTCCTTACCTGGTATGTGAAGTGCCAACATAGACACAGCGTCTTCACAAAGCATAGACCAGCCACGGATATCTGACAGCTTCAGAGCGTGGACTTGAAGCGATTGGTTCGGTACCTAGAATTAATAAGTGTTTGAAATATTTGTTGTGACTTGACTCACAGTGTGACAGAACAACCTTATTTCCTTAGAGAAGTAAGCTCATGCTTAGGCATGAGTCACGGTTGTTTTCTTGTTTGAGTAGTGTGTAGGTATAGATATTTATTTCATTATATAATCAGAGTTTGAGAGTCTAAATATTTCCAAGAGTAAAAAAATTAAGGGGCTAACTGTTATATAATTTTGAAATTGGTCTATGAACTACTGCCTCTACATATAGTGAACGACCCGGATATTGTAGAAATGCGGTGGTACGCCCACTTCCACACAACCAGTCGGGTTATTTAGGAAACATGCTCTAAGTTTACTTTACTGAGAAGTGTGGTGGAGTTATATTTATGCCTCATAAAGCAAATGAAAAAAAGAAAAAACTATAATGAAAATACTTGAGCAAGATTACTCACCCTGGCCCACTGATGAGGCTTCAGACACTGCACCTTTAACCTCGGAGGGAACTGAGGTATGACGTGCTTGTCACTGGTCGGCAATACTGCGGCGCTGAGAGGGAGACTGGTAGTCGATCTGCCGAGTTCTATTTGCAGAATTTCTTTAGATGTCGCCTCGACGAAGATGGCTGGGAAGAGTTTGGTTTCTGGCTCCATCTATGATTTATTAAATAGAGATTAAGTATTTCAATTGTTAAATCATTAAGTTACGATAAAAATTCAATGTTTCAATTCAATTCATTTTGGTAAAAGTATGTAGATTTAAATGATTTGGGGTTACATGATATAAAAGCTGAATGCTACCAAGTTATAAGTTTCCAGCCGCTTATTGAATATCTAGATTTGTTTTCTACGTTAATACTTTGTTATTAAAGCGTACGTTAATGTATGGGTCTGAATGCTGGTTCTGGAGGTAGATGAGAGACGATTGCATGCAATGAAATGAAATGAGAATGTTAAGGTGGATGTGTGGAGTGACAAAAATTGATAAAATAAGGAATGAATACATTAGACGAATTATGAACGTAGCATCGGTAGTAGAAATGTTGAAAGGAAATCGTATATCTTGGTATGGACACGTGATGAGAAGAGGCAAGGGCAATATCAAGAAGAGTGATGAATATAATGGTTGATGGGCGATATGACAGGTAACAAGCAACCTAAAAAGAGATGAGTGTACTGTATCAGAAAACATGTCATGGAGAAGGATGGACGAATCGATGACGACTTATAAGATTGTATGTAAGAGGAAGACATACAGCGGCGACCCCAGCTGACCTGGTAACAGAGCAAGAGAATAATCTATGTTATTACCTTAAATTTGATACTCGTGTCCTTCCCCTCGCAAGTGAAGGCCACAGTACCGGTGGAGGTGTCCACGGAGCAGCCTATGAACATCCCCTGCGACGCGCCCTTAGCGCCCGTCGCCTCGGCCATCACTTCGTTGTAGAGCTCGTCAGCGCGAACCATGTAGCAGGATTGGCGGTTTACACTGAGATAAAAATAGATATTTATTCAGTTCTGTTAACATGTAAAGTGGCTTAACTCTGACTGTCATGTTTCCGAGGCACGTTAAGCTGTTGGTCCCGACTTCTGTCGCAAGATGAAAATAGTGGACCTGCAGTACCCACCCCTAATCATCATAATTAATTTTGCTACATTTCTCCACATCAATCGCGTTCCGTGCTACCAGTATTAAACCATTGAGAGTGAGTAATAAGTAGTATTACGAAAAAAAAAAGTAATATTACCAGAGATTTTAAGGAAAACTAACCTTTCAATGACCCGGTCATAATCATCAGTGATGATGACAGACGACTTCATGACTTTGTTCTGGTTGAAATCCTTGGAATGCAGATGGTATTGCGTGGTCACCCATCCGACGTATAAGTGCGTTGGATCTTGACCAGGATATACTCTAGATATAAACAATAAATACATATATTTATTAAGGTTTTAAATATTGGTTTTATTAATATACTAAAGCTTTTATAAAACACGAATGTTGCCTGGAAGACATTGTCTAAATTTTTTCGCTATAATTTATTTTTTAGCTATGTTTGTTCGGTATGCGATATAGAATAGCTATGTAAGATAGTTGTAACAACGTTGTCAATTAAATCCTAATAATAGAAACCTAAATCAGGTGTTACGGTTTGTTTGTTATTATTTCGAATTACCTATTTGATACTAACTAATACGATTTTGATAGAAATACTTTGGGTAAATAGTAATTTTAAACAAAGATTTTTATAATATCAGTATATAAACTTGAAAAATTTTGTCTCAGGCGGGACTTCAAGTTTATATACTGATATTATAAGTGCAATTAAGTTGCTAAAATATCAAATAAAGTAAAGATTTTTATAATAAAAAATAAAAGGTTATAAAACAATGTTGACAAATAAATGACAAACTTAAAATATGTTACGAATGAAAAAATATATATTACCTGACACCATAAAAGTATTCGTTAATAAGTTTCAGACATTCCGCGTCGAAAATCTCGTTTCCTACAGTTTCCGTTGTTGCAGCAGAGAGGGTGCTAGTGGTCATCTGCTTCCGGTCTTGCGTGGGAGTCGCCATTTGCAGGTTTGACTGTTGGTTGTCATTCATCTTTGAAAGTAAAGGAAAACATTACAAGCTATCATCTTACCATATCATTAAGTTAGTAATCTTACAGGGGCCTAATTCACGTAACCGAATCGCAGTTCGATCGTGATTGAATTGGACGATTTTGACATTTAGCCCATACTAGAACTGTCAAAAACCTGTCGTTCAATTACGATTGTGATACGATTTGGTTACGCGAATTAGGGGACAGGTCTGTAGCTAAACAATAAAACAGTGTAAACGAAAATACCCAAAAATAAAAAGTCGAAGAAGTATTATGCAAAATCCTGTTCTTAAATTATCTCTAATACTTTGCAAAATTCTAGACTTTGGCTGATAGTCAAATAAATAAATAAATAAAAGATATTGACACTTCTGGCAGCATAAAGTCATCAAACTAGACATCAAACATAATTTATTTACAAATTTAACACTATTATTCTTAAAACCTTAGAATTGAACGTATAACAGTATTTTTTATAAAATATATTTTCAGAAATAGCTGTCAAACAATTTGTTTGTATCTAAAATATTCGCTGGCTATGTAATCATCTTTGGCAGAAATATCGATTGTGTTAGTTAGTCACCACAGACAGCTATGTTAGTTCAAAAGTGGCTAGGACTTACGTTTAGACCTCCTTGGCTTCCATACAATGTAGGCTTACTAATTCTGGGAAGCATGCCGTTATATCTCTGATTCGCCTTAGGGATGAAAGGAAAAGGTCAACACAGTTAAACATAAGGTAAGGCTGTAAGTAACAAAATAAAACAAAACAAAAATATACAAAGTAATATTATGGTTTAGATATGTTCAGGATAAGTGTTCATGGGAAATTGCTTTCGGGTTTCCAGAAAATCTCCATTATATTGATGTACATACAATATGTATATACAAATTCAAATCTCATGTCAATTTTAATGCAAATGGGCTAGTGAGCTATTAATGATTGCTCAACGAAAAAATTTAATGAAAATTTCACAGATATATTTCTTGTAAGTACTTATTTCAATAAAATAATAGTTTCTTGTGCTGCGTCTTTTCGGCACTTGCCCAATTGTAAGTAAGGCTACACACAGCTAACTAGAATTTACTATTTATAAATTCCAAGTATAAATTAAATCATCTCACTCGCATATTAAACTGTCAGGAGAAGCAGTCACAAATTAAATCAAATCATTTCTCTGGAACTCTTAGGTTTTTTCTCAACCAAACCACTCCATTTCACAAAGTATCACAACTGTCGAATACGTTACGTACCTGCGAAACGCGTATCTGGGGGTTGGGTCTCCTAGGTCCCCGTTCAGGTGACACTTCTGGGTCACTGAAGGGATCTGGGGTCTTGGACTTGCGAGACTTGGCCCTGTCACCGCTCTCGCCGCGTTTGCTCTTGAAGAACCTAGGTGCGAAAGGTCATAACATATTTTGTAGTGTGTAGGTATATAGGATGAAATTTTAACAACCTTCCAAATTTTAATACAACAATGTACAAAAAAAATGACGTATTTCTTATTTTGGTATAGCCCAGTATAAAAATGTCAAGATAACGCATTTAGAGAATGTCCGCCAAAAACCTAAAATCTGTGATACGGCCTCTTCACAACACTTTTTTTACGCGATTCGCATATCATTCATTCATTACGATACTATTCATAAGTTTTTGATTTTCCCTTTATACCTTCACATGCTTAGGGTCGTAAAAGTTGAACACTGAAAAATATTATTTCATAAATGGGCTCTAAATACGATACTTAGCGCCTATAAAAAATTTGAAAGAAAGAAAGAAATATTTATTTGACACAACAAACACAATCACTAACATTTAAGAAAAAGGGAATAAGTGCCGAAAAGGTTAACGCTCAGCATTAGTCGTGACAGCTAGAGGCTTATCACGACGCTGGTTTTCAGCGGGAACCCTTTGGAAGTAGCTAAAAAAGTCATCACACAGAGACAATCACAGTCCTGTACGCTCATTATTATAAAAACTGGCCAAGTGCGAGTGAACTTGCGCACGAAAGGCTCCTCACATTAATTATTAATTTTTAAATTAATTAAAAACTAAATATCCCGAGGAGCGTCTTCGTCTACACGGACGGGCTTATGAATCTTCTGCCACCATCAAATTGTCATTTAACAAACTACTACTTACTGATGTTACTGCAACACACTACACTACAGTAACCGAAACGTCAAAGGAGCAACTGGTATTGTACTAGTTACCTAATATTACCCTTATTCATAATAACGCAAACAAACTAATAAACCTATTTTAGCTATCTATTCCACTGTTTTCTCTCTTTCAAATGATGATAGCTGAGAAAGAACGAGACGAAACAGTGTAACAGTTAAAACGGGTATGAGTTTAGTCCCATATTTTTTGGTCTTTGATAGTCTCAAGCATACAAAGTATCAATTAGATGTAAAAATAGAACATTTACTTGAATGGCGATCTCCCTCTCTTGTCCTTCTTATCATCGACCACATTCTGGACTCCTAGTTCGTATTTTGACATTTCGGCTTCACTTGTAGATCTGTGCATGCCGTTGACCTGACCTGAGTAGACAAAAATATATTTTAACAGGCAATAAATTAAGTTCAGGAACGAGTAGTTCAATGTAGCGAAGAAGTTAATATTAATAGTTTAGGAGATAGATGATTTGAAACTGAAAATTTAGTTATAAATTCAAAATGAGTGCTTGAAGAGTTATATGGACGATATTATGGAAGTGTACAATCGATCAAAAAAAAATAAGTATTTAACATTTTCTGCATTGATGCCACATGATATCAGTGGCCAGCAGAACAGATTATATTTTTGTTGCAAACATAGGCTGATGTTCTGTCACATGTTAGTCAAGTAATTTATTTGTTTAGACTCAAGTTACTTTAATTTGTCTCTTCCGGAAACCGGCTGATATTTTGGTCGCTAGTTTGATTACTTAAAATAATTATATTTTTTGACATCGGGATACAGTTGTTGGACGGTCAAAGGTGTATACATTTTTATAATCGATTGTACATTTAAATTTATTGTTTTATTTTAATTTTAATTAATTTTAAATTTAGTTATCGAAATCTATGATATGTAGGTTGCTACATTTTATTGTTGTTGCAAGCCATATAATATAGAAGTCACAATCAAGTCAGAAAAGTAGGAGTCACAAACAAGGTAAACACTATATTACCATAAACAATATAATAGAATAAAGACCTACTTTATATATCAATTCATGTGTTTATCATTATTTAGGCTACTTGACATAATATCAAGATTTTTTGCGTTAATTTCAAAGTAAGTAGGTAATTATTATATAAATTAAACGAGAAACAGTTAATCACGCTCGTTTTACGTACGCATACAGAGGTACCATATGAACTTAACTTAATGGTAAATATAATAAGTTTTATTTAATCATTCATTATTATAACGATATATTTTATTTTAACTATTATAATGATTACTATAAATCAATGATTTAAATGCACTTGTTATTAAATGACAGCTGAAACCTACTTCACTATTGTCTAAGCGAGACAGATGCCTGTAAAAGAATGAGACAGCACAATAAAGTCAAGTAGCCATTATGAACCTTGCTGGTAAGTGACGCTTCTGGTCACGGAACCCTTGCGGGGCGGCCGAGATGGTTGCTTCTTGAGCTTCGACGGGGCTTCCTCCTGATTATCGTCGTAGTGGAGACCTTGAGACAGGTGGGGACAAGGTCAAATAAGCCGTGTAAGGGTCACCACAGACCTATATTAAAGTAAAATGCTCTATTGCTTCAAAATTTGACGTTAAATTTTTTAATTTATATTTTTTACTAATAGAATCTCAGTCCTATACTTATCACATATATTTTATAACACGAGTACTTTAAAAAGTTATTTAAATTTGGATCAGAACAATGTATATAATAACATTTATTTATTTTATTTATGGTTTTAATAAGCTAATTGTTTATTGTTATACATAAAAACGATTAAATAAATGTTTTATTATTGTGTCAGTCATGTGGAAAAAACTACACGTACACAACGTGTAGTTTTTTCCTTCCTTTAATCCAGAAATTCCAATTTATTTCCATCATCAATAACAAACTTATGTTTGTTGGATATTATCACAACTGTAGTATACTTTTAATGTCTTCCAATTAATTGTAGAATATCCTTTTTATTTATATTAATAGTTTGACAAAGCAAATTATGACGTCACAGCTTGCTTTTTCGATTTAAATATCCGTAATCAGATCATAATACGCGTGTCTATTGACTAGTGGCGTCAATTAAACTTTGAGGTAAGTATTATATCATGTCACTGATGTCAAATTATAGAAGTGTATCAGCATTTAGCATCTACTTTAATTTAGGTCTGTGGGAATGGGATACAAGTGCAAAATAAAATTTAAGCTACATTTTTTGGGTGGTTTAGGGAGAGACTATACATTTTAATAGTCATGATGCTCAAACATTGCACCGGTCAAGAGGTGGCGCTTTAAGTACGTTATATTCCGATTGCGAGTAATTGCTAAATAAGATTCGAAAACATTCTTTAGTAAATGTTGTCTTCCAAACCTTTTTTAGACATTTACATCGATTTAAAATGTAGAGTCCCACCTATTGAGGGGAAATTCGTAGAAATAAAACAGTGCAAACTAAAATTAGTACAAGGTGGTAAGAGATTAAACTACATTTAAAACTCAAATCTCATGTAAATAAGGTGTATTTTACGAGGAGTCATCCAACTGACCTTTGATGTCGTTCATAGTGAACCCACTTCTCATGATCTGGTCGATGTGTGCCGGCATTTGCGCTTCAGTCGCTTCCCTCATTAATATCTGCTGGCGTTCTTTGATTTCCACCCATCTTCGGGCTTTTTCTTGTTCACTAAACAAACCAATAATTTATTGGAAAATATTCAATTTGTTCAATATCTATTTATGACTAGTTTCTAGGGATTTGAATTCATAGCATAAAAACTGACCTCTATAAATGTTTTTTTTCTGGTCGAAAAAATATTGCTAAAACCCACCTAACGTAAATCGTATCATAAATAAGTATAGGTACACTGTAATTATTTTAGGGGTGCTGTTTTTCACGTTGATAAAAGTCGCAACACGTACAAGAATTAAAGATAGAGGCATAGCACACTTACCCAATGAATTCAGCCATGCATATAACAGGTAGAGACAGACGAAGGAATTCCCAATTAGCTTTCTCCATGGTTTCAAATGTGTTGTGTGAGATCTTCAAGCAAGGTGGCGTTTCTGAAAGAAGCGGTCAATATCAACAAAAAAAAAACATACAAATGTATTGTGCGTCGATGTACCATCCAAACGAATTTTTGTCATCTGAGTTCATCATCATCATCTCAGCTAAAGGACGCTCAGTGCTGGACATACGACGCTCAGTGCTGGACATACGTATACAGGATGAAATTTTAACCACCTTCCAAATTTTAATATAACAATCTACGAGACACAAAACAAATGACGTATTTTTTCTTTTGGTATAGCCCAGTACAAAAAAGTCAAGATAAAGCACTTAGGAAATGTCCGCCAAAAATCTAAAATGTTTGATTCGGCCCCCTAGCAACACTTTTTTTACGCGATGCGCATCTTATTCATTCATTACGATACTATTCATAACTTTTATATTTTCCCTTTATACCTCAACAGGCTTCAATCAATCAATCAATCAACAGCTATTGTCCGTCCACTGACGAACGTAGGCCTCCTTTAAGTCACGCCACAATTGTCTATTAACAGGCTTAGGACCGTAAAAATTGAAAACTATGTGGCGAAAAATATTTTAGGGTGAAAACTTGATTTACATTTTTTTAATTTTTTATTTATTGTAAAGTTTACCTACAGTTGTTACATTCAACCTTACAATGTAGCGTTAAATTAACACTTAACATACACAGTAAACATGACACAATGCACAACCACTTACAGGTAAACATGACATACATAATACAAAATTACATAGCAGACATTTTACTTCATAAAAGGGCTTTTACTCTAAATACGATACTGAACACCTTTAA
Source organism: Anania crocealis (assembly GCA_949315895.1). Taxonomy (NCBI): domain Eukaryota; kingdom Metazoa; phylum Arthropoda; class Insecta; order Lepidoptera; family Crambidae; genus Anania; species Anania crocealis. Next base: position 7,935,458 of record OX438873.1, on the reverse strand, counting down.
AAAATTTAAAGAAGATGATAAAGTCATCCTGTATAGGCCTGCCCTAAGGATCATCACAGCGATCGGGCCGGTCTACCAGAATTAAAATCCGGTGCCCGGTAGCATTCCTAGAACCTTTCCACCCTAACGCATAATTGGTTCTCGTTACTATATGTCCTACCGACTACCACTTCAGCTCGAGCGATGTCGGTCTTCCTACAGATTTCCTCAGTTATGATTATGAAGCTCTCAATGGGGGCTATCGCTAGTGAATTTGCCACTAGAGGCGCTAGTGTCGCGTGAGGTCTAATATCATTCACTTTGTACTGGTTTTAGCGGAATTTGTTGCATAAATTATAATTTCTTTAATTTACCTGCTGGAAAGTGATCTCCTTCGTTTGTTTCGAAGTTAGTTTGTTGATATCAAGATAGTTATTTATAAACAATATAACCTTAATTAGATTCAAGACATAACACTTTGTTTCGGTGCCAATCGCCTTTGATAGCTATACTTCCGGACCTCAGTCTACAGTGGCGCCAACTGGTGAGCAAAGAAACGGTAGTCCCCATTGCCCGCTGTGCAACCTTGAGCCTTATTCTGAGACCCATATAAAGCGACCACGTTACAGTTTATGATACATAGTAAAGCCATGATTCAGGAGCAGGATCCAAACCAGCGATCATTTAGTTAGTTTTGGGGTCAAAACAGACCCTGAGATAAGTCTATGAAATCATCATCATCATCATCATCAGCCTATCGCACTGGACATATGAAATACTAGATGGTATTGCTGTATATGATTTGAGCAACTTAATTGCAATTATAATATCAGATTTTCAGAGAGACAGAAAAACGCTGGCCGACAAAAATTGACGCCTGTGACGTAGTGTCTCGGTGGATGGTAAAGCGCCGCGTCCGGTATGCGAGTAGATGCGGGTTCGAGTCGCGCCTGAGACACAATTTTTCAAGTTTATATAGGTACTGGTATTACTACTTACCAGAACCAGCTGGTATCCTGGTGACATCGATCCTCGTGTCTGCCATTTCATCCGTGTTCTCGAAGATCGGCTGATCTTTGGTATACCAATGGGTGACGTCACGGTTCATGTTTCTGTAAGAGAACAATTGATCATATAGGAATGACTGACTATTGATTGACGAAGCCAATATTTATAGATGTCATTTGACGCTCATAGTTTATAGTTTATTTTTCCACATAAACGGCACGGTACTTCGAAGCTAGTTTCGGGGGATCCCCGACGAAACCACGCTAGCAGTGCTTCTAAAATTATCGTAGTGTATTCTTTGCATTCATCTGAATATACCTATACTTTTAGGCCTGGCCTTGACAGCTAAGTAATGGCCTAGTTAGGTAGTTCAAAAGGCAGATACACAAAATCATCATCAGCCTATCGCAGTCCACTGCTGGACATAGGCCTCTCCAGAAGCCGAGGATCGATCTAAATGGCGTGCAACTGGAGAGGACTATGTGTAGATACACAACGGCCTGTTACAATCCTATTACCTTGCCTGTGCCTTTTTCCGAAACTCCACCTAAATGGCTGGTAATATTTGGATGAATCCTATGTGTAGGTATATTTTAATGCGTTCCTGGATGGTTTGAAAATACAATTGGCTTCGGTAGGTGGCGTTGCTTTTCCGGGAGAAACAACGTCTATCATGTGAGCTAGTTCTTATATAAATCTATAATGGGCATGAGGTTTGATTAACCTCATAAAAAACTATTTACTTACACACAGAATGGTTCGTATCCCTCTTGAAGACCGCACGTTGTGAAGTATTTCAATGTGTTCACATCTTGTCCATAAGTTAACCTGTCAAAAATAAAGCCCCGTAATAGACAAATCAGATGCAAAAGTATAAAGAAATAAAAATTAAAGCTTATAAAGTACATATTACAAATGACAACATTGTAGGCAAACGTAATATAATAACCAAAATACGCTGTCACACTCAAACTTCAGATTTTTGATAAATTTTAACAAAAATATAGATTAGATCTTGAGAAATGACATAGGTTATTTTGTTTTTCGCCCGCACGATGTAACGTATAGTTAACACTGGCAGAGCCGCAAGCAAAAAGCTTGATTTATAAATTTCTTACCGAGCCTTCTGTCCAACTGCTAGGGTACAAGCGGGCACAAAATTGTCTCCCTGGACATCAGCGAATGTGGTCTCACCGCCCAGGGCGTCCATCAACAACTCACCGTTCAGCGAGAAACCTGACATTGTACAAAACGTTTAGAATTATTTCAAATCAATTTAATACAGCTAAACTAAATTGAAGTAATAACGACTGGTGATGTAAAGACTTATGTGCAGTACACTTACGCGTACTTTTAAATCTTTTTTATATCGGGTTTCAAAGGTCTAACATGCCTTCCGAAGCACGGCTATGGCCAGCCAGCCCCTACCAGGCTGAAGCTAATTTAGGAAGGATAGTTTCTTAAATTGACCCCACTAGGAATCGAATGTTCCATCAAAAAGGGTCAGAAACACATTTTACCTTGTACTGCGAACAACATTTGCCAAAAGGGGACGAAGATTGGTAATAATAGGGGAAATACTTACTAGGAAAAAGGTGCAGACGACTGAAATCCAAAATTATCATGAAATACAGGTTTCCGTCTCCCCATATTTCGAAGGCGAGTGTGAAAAGCACTTAGTCTTTATATCACCAGTTTTCAGTCTAAAAGCATTATTTAATTACTAGTTAAATAAACTAATAAAAACTAAAAAATACAACTTTGTTTTACCTACATCAATGTGTTTTCTATTAAAAGTTACTAAAAGATTGTAGGTACTTTCTGTGGGCATAGTATCATTCTAGTTTTATCAGCCCTGAACAAGAACTAAAATAAGAAGATTATAAAAACTAAATTCTAAGTTAGACAACTTTTACTAATTAAAAAGTCCTTCTTATCTAATTTGTACAGTTTAGTCGATAAGTCTTACTACACTATAATTTTGTTAAGAGTCTAGAAGTTAATTTGACTAAGAAAAGCGCAGGTTCAAACATGTTAGTTACAAAAAACGATGTGTATATACATTTTTGTTGTGATAGAACGGTTTTAGTCACACATTTTAGTAATTTTGATAGTTACGAGACACTAATAGTAAAAGATCCAAATGAAAACTACTTGATTCTCAAGTTTACATCTATTTATTGAAAAAAAAAGCTACTAAGTTGAAAGCTTTTTATGCGTAAAGCGTCAATCTGACTAAACCTACACATACTTTTTTCATAGACAGTACTATAATTTCTTTTAATACTAATTTGTATGAATTCCCTTTTTGTTACACGAAGAAGGGCGCGAGTCTCAATAAACTGAGTTTTAACATAACCTATCTCAAACAACTTAGTTCATGCTGTTTCAATAGGTTTTGAAGTTCGGAAAAATCTGGTTTCATCTATGTATGGTACCTATGGAAAACTTTCAGTTTTTTATTAAGAAACAAACATTTAAAACAATATGTTCGATCAATTTTGCTAACGACTGTACGTTTAGTGCTTCAGGGCTGTCGAAATAGGATAATTGACATTTTAATCTATTGACTATAACTTTTATGATATGCAAAGCAATTCTGCCAGATACATAGTTCACTTAACAATGACGTCACGAGTTACAGTACTCAAATGACTAAACACTTGTTGATTTCAAAGCAATTGAAAATGTTTTTAGAACAGTACAAATGTTATTTATTCATTAAAAATGAAAAAAACTGAAAGTTTCCTTGCGGTGATAAGAAAATACCTACGTGGCAAGTATCAGTCAAATTCAAAGTGAATTTAGTGCTAATTCAAGTTTTAAATTCCAAGCGAAGCGATGCGGTGGCCGTATTATTTGAAAGCGATGTGAGTCATGAATTTTGATGCGTTACGACTCTGGAAAATGTCTAAAAGCTTTTCGGCGGTGTGGCATGAACATTTTCATGTTAAATAAATATATATTTAAATACTCAATGTAATTGAGGTAAATAATTGTAGCTACTCTTTAATGTAGGTACTCTGAGTCGATGCTAATTTAATTAAAAAAATATATAAATAAATAACCATTTAAATTTTAAATCCGGATCAAGTAAAATAAAAACCTTAGTTTTACAGAACTACAACTATCCTACTAAACATGTTTCACATTTGTTTTAGACGTGAGGAAATTCACTTAGATTTAAAGAAAGTTTTTTCTTGTGGTACTAAGAGTACCAATGACGTGAAATGAGCCCGAATCATTGAACTGATATAAATCGATACCAGAGAATACAATAGCTAAATAATCTTGAAGCGTTTAACTGTTGGAAAGTTTTACAAGTCATAACTTACAAACCATATCCTAGTCGTTGGTTATTATTATTTTGTCACCCAATCAAAACTAGTTTTTTTATTTGTTGGTAAATTAGAATCATAACAAATAATATTTTACCGTAGCACTTTTTTACTTGACGAATATCATACTTATACAATTTTGACAAAATAATCGGGCAACTTTTAAAAAGTTTTGCATAGTCGTACTAAAAAAAATATGTAAGGCTAGGCAACTACAAATTTTGTCTTTTTGCTCAAAAACAAAATAAAAATGTTCTTGCCACAGACCCATCAAAGCCAGCCAAAAGCTTCGTGTTGTAATGGTAAAGGCGTCACGTGATATTTACTTATCGTCTTATCTATCAGGTCTAGAAAGACACCGACAACGTCGCCGACCGCCCACTGCTTGCCAAAAGACTCTGTGCTACCGCTGTATACCTTTTCCTCCTTAAAAAGTTGGGAAAAATTCACATTGATAATAGGCATTTGAAATAACAAATACATACTCACAAAATAACTAAAGCTGGCAACCCTAAACATGTTCTTGCAAGACGTACATACTATATCAATATTCATTATAAATTAAATCCCAAAATTGGCCTACATGTTGGGCAGTGCTATCAAGAAACATTTTCGCATCTGCATAACGTACTTACGAATAAAATTTTACTTCTTAGTAATCTTACTAATAATACGTTTCATTCCCAATTACACAAGATCAGCTCGACAGATCTGGATGAAGCCCACGTTATGTAACCATTATGTATAACATCTTGGCAATGTTATTTAATTTTTTTTACAAAAATTTTTTTTATTAAATATTGAAAACCGTTCAGCTATTTATGTTGAAACACGCAGTGATGCCCACATATGTAGCTGTGTAAGGTCCATTCAACCGAGACCCCGCCGCAGCAAAATAATACATCTGGGCGCGTCACAGCGTGTTACAAAATTAAAAATCTGAATCAAAAATTAAAATTTTTCAAAAATTATTTTTAATAAAAAAAATAAATTACACTGCCATGATGTTATACATAATGGTCCAATAACGTGGGCTTCGTTTGACAGGTGGTTAAAATTGCACCGTGTATATTAGGTATATACTTCTTACTGTACCCCAAACAACTAAACTAAATATTGAAAACCGGCGTGCACATACGCCACTTTACCACAGCGGTCGTCATTGCCACCTATCTTACAATGGGAAAATTGTAATTTCATAAATGTAACTACTAAACAATAAAATTCCATGCCTGAACATAATATTCCAAAATTTTAAGACAATCTTCAATATGTCACAATGAATTTCTATAATTTACTATTGAATTTTTTTATCACATAATAAGGTTAACATATAACTAACATCAAATCGCATCACAATTCTTCAACTAACTAAACTCTAATTCCGTACTGATATAGAGGTATTAATCAAGAATTTGGAGAGGGAGAAAACATAAAGAATAAAGGCCACATTTAAGGATAGGACACATTAAATGTTACCACGAGTTAACCACATACAACGATTATGCGCCGAATTTCTCCCTTGATACTTATTACAAATACAAACAACATCAAAGTTAAATTTCTTCAAAATTAACATAATGAAGATTTGTTTTGCTAACTATAATTTTAATTATAAAAGGTCTCCTCCAAGGAACTGTTTTAGGTCCTATACTTTTCATACACAAAAACATAGTTTACACATAAAACTATCTAAATGATGCGTTTAAAAGTAAGTACTGTTTCTGTATTTTCATGTTTATATTATTATAAGCTGTATTAAAGTATCAAGACAGCTTAAATTCGGTCGCAGCTCTCAAGCGACTCACTGATAGTCATATCCCAAACGTCGAGGAAGCAGCCGACAATGTCACCGATTTTGAATTGTTGCCCAAAAGCATCGTTCGAGCCCCCGTGTACTTTAACGCACTGTTGTATTCATGTAAGGTTTTATCACTTGCGTATTGTATCTCTATATTTCACAAAGTGAAATTGAAAACACTTAGTCAGACTATTACTAGACAAATTACAAGTTAGATGCTTTGATGGTTCATTAAACCATGAAAGCAAATGTTAAGAAGTCATATATATTTAGTCCTTTTAGTTTATCTTTTAGTGATAACTTTTGGGAACCATTTGTTGTAAGAAAATATGTATACATCAGGAGTCCTAGTAATAAACCTTGCGGCATTAAAAATGAATACCAGATGACGGATAATTTTGTAATTTAATGGCCATAAAAATGCATTGAGAAGTTATATTGTCGTTGATACCTACCGAATTTCCGAGAAAGGAAACAGACCAACGTGATAATAAAACGTTTTATTTCACTGTTCTTCTATATATTTCTGCAAACTCAGAGACAAAGTTAGAGATCTTCATTAGAGATACTTAACTGATTCTTAACACAGCAAAAGTTCTTATTTTCTCGTTTTTATTTTTTACATTGGTTTGAGAAAACCATACATGTCAAGCTTGTTGTGGCTGAACGCTAGCTACTAATAATAGGGGTTAAAGTATGAAATGGCCGATTATTTTCCCACTTTTTATTTTGTTTATAGCTCTTAAGTATAGTCATATTATTGCGTATTTTTTTTTTGTATTGTATCAAAAACTAAATAAAGTAACTTTTGACTAAAAACAAATGCAATACTAGTGCCTATTACTTCAAAGGAAGTCGTTGAAAAGACCCCTTACAATGTGTCAGCTGACCTTCATGCTTCAATTAAGTAATTTTGTATTATATACTTTGATTTTCAGAAATTTAAATACTACAATGCGTAGCTTTATAACCATCTAAATTTCACCTTTAATTGTATCGAAAACGGTTCAGGCGTTATTAAAAAAACTAAAAAATTGTTAGTATGGAAAAATGACTTTTCTCGATTTCATCCATACAAAACGGCAATGTCATACTTTAACCCCTAATACTTATTTCAAGTGTTTTCAATTTCAAATTACTGCCTCCCTAAAATACCCAAATTTCAAAGCTACCTAAACTTAAGAAGACAATTAAATACTTACATTGTAACCATCGAAAGCCCATGAGTTCTCATCTTGGCCCAACATCATTCCTGGCGCCATGTCAGCGTGGGCCCAACCAACCTGTTTTAAAAAAACGATAATTGTTACTTGCTAAAGTGTAAACTCGTAAATTAAACGTAATTTAGTATATATATATTGCTGTTGGTGTACCGTATAATATATAAATAAATAAACTATGATTATGGTCTACTTTCAAATACATATCATAATATCAAGTATCAAGATTCAATGGTCGAACAAACATTATGTTTAAAAATAGGTATTAAAAAGTTTACCCTCATAGGCCCAGCAGTAAGAATCTCAAACTCGAAGTACCACTTCCCAGAGCTGACTGCGTAGTTCTTCTCCGCTCTGTAAGTTCTGAAGCCTGCTTGCTTCAGCTTTGATGCTTCAGCCAATAGCGCTGAAAGAAAACAGTGACTGTGAATTACAATATACTTCAAAGTTAGTCTCAGTATGATTAATCACTGACTCGTTCGACAGGCATTTAAATCACTATTAGCTACACAAAAATGACAATTATATATTTTTTTATGACTAATAAATCGTTAAATGGAATAATCAAACAAAATAATCCTAATTTACCCTTAAACAGAAACTTTGCAATTAACACTTTACAAATAGGTTTCATACGATATGACATATGATATCTGTTACTCAAACATAAATATTTTTATGTTTCCCACATAAACATTTGCCTAAAGTGGGATTCGAACCCGCGACCTGGATTTGCAGTCCGAACCAGAAGACTAAGGCAGCCGACTAGAAAGTTCAACCATACTTGTTTGCATTGTTTACGACGTTCCATTTCTTGCAGCACTTTACGAGTATAGCTATATATATGATAATTGAAACATAAAGTTCATTATATAATCTTACCTTCATGCTGCTCCCCAGTAGGTGGATCCAGGTTGTATCCATAGACTAATAAAGTTCTGACAGTTTCCGACGCGGTATCCCGGTTCGCTTTTTTGATCGCGTCGTCAACTTTTGGGTATGGCACCAGATGCGGCGAGCGGTGCATATCAGGATCCTATAGTGATAGTAATAAATAAATAGTCTAATTCCACTAAACAAAAATTATAAAAACTCAAGAATATCTGCTTTTATATGAATGCTATTAATTAATAACAGATTCAAGACCAAACTGTTAATCCATCTAAAATATTTACTTAATTTCTTAGCAGTGACACCAAAGAAATTGGTTCAACAAAATAGAACCCGTGATAAGCGGGCGCGGTGAATTCAATTTCTAATTAAATTGTTTTTATTTCAACATAAAACATTTTTGTTTATATAAAAAATGCGGCCGGTTGCAAGAAGACGTAACCTTGAAGTAAACAAACGCATATGTAATGTTGCAGTCTAAGCATTGTCTATAAGATAATGTGAGGAGTGTACGTTGAACCAAAATGAAAACTGATAGGTATTGATGGATGGACTATTACAAAGTAGCTTAAATAGGTTTCGGATTCGTTTGGTTTTAAAGGACATAAACAAGAACTCTTTGACCCAAATCTTCTCAAATGTTGCAAATATTTTAGAGTATACAAAATATGCATAAACCATTACCATGATACAGCGAATAAAACAAACATGAATACGTTGTAAAATTAAGTCTTCTTTCTTCTAACGGAGACAAGGACAGACATGACTAGCTGTGACCCTCACACCTAGTAGATTTGTGACATATTAAGTGTGAGGGTCGCAGCCGTCATGTCTGCCATGACACCAGATGTACTAAAAGAAACAAACAATACAAGATAACGTTTAGTAATAATAAAATTGTAAATAAATCGCAAATGACTGAACAATGAAATAATTAAACAATAATAAAATAATCACACTAATTAACTAAATAGTAGTGATGATAATGGGTAAAGATCTGACACTAAAATTAATTGTCATACTCTTTCTGATCTGTCTAAACGCGATTTTGTGGCAGTAATACAAACAATACAAATAATGTTTGAGAGGATGAATGAAAGCAGATTGACTAAAAAGATATATATGGCGAGTATGAATGGAAATGTTGGAAGGGGAAGGCCTCGATGAACTTATCTTGATCAAATCGGGGAAGTTCTAAAGAAAGGTCAGGTCAAGAGTACCCTAAACCGGCGAACGTGTATGAAAAGATTAATGAATGTGGATGAAGCGAAAGTAGTCTGTAAGGATCGTAGCAAGTGGAAAGATGTGGTCTCTGCCTACCCCTCCGGGAAAAAGGCGTGAGTGTATGTATGTATGTATGTATACAAACAAATTGATAAAACAAATTGAAAAAAAGTAAAATACAAACAAATTGATTTTATAATGCACCGCAACGTATAAATTATAGAAACACAACCCAAATAATTTAAACATCTTAAACTGAGATCTTGAGCGATGATGCTGACAATGGCCAAACTTAACAAGCTGTGACCCTCACACCAAGTATAGATAGTAACATATTTAATGTGAGAGTCACAGCCGTTAAATTTGGCATAACGTGGAAGATATTTGTTACTAAGGTGGCAATTACGAGTACTTTGATGGAAACTAACACAAATACATACACAAAAGCTTATAATCTAAAACTAATATAGCTACAATAGAGGGAAAAGGAACTGTATAAGTCTAGGCATTCATTGAGATAATCATCCATCATCCATTAGGTAAATGCATGATACGACTGTGCTGCCTCTTTCTGGAACTCTTGCTTCATTTTGCGCATATTTGGTTTGAGTTTTATGAATTTAACTATTTGGTATTGAGCTTTTTTGTAAATTAAGTTCTTAGATTTGAGGTTTTAAAACGCGTTTATTTAGCTTTACTCTGTATTTTTATTATCTACAATATTTTGCCTCCAAAGGCAAGGATCATACGAGTATAACCATGTAAGTCATAATTGATAATTAATAGGTTAGTTGTGGATTTGATGCGCGTAAGTATAATACGCGTTTCGGTTGTTTGTTAAAGACGTTTTACTGTTGCATATCTACCTAGTGCGATATGAAAAAATATTATTAGATGGCTGCTACTGATAGCGCTAATGGTTCAAGATAAGAAGGAATGTATGCTTATTTTACATCCAAATGATTTTGACGATCTCCGTGGCGGAGTGGCGTACACACCGGTTTTCAAGGTGTCGCCTGCTCCGAGGTCCCGGGTTCGATTCCCGGACGGGCCAATGTATAAAAAAAGTGTTTTTCTACTTTTTCTCCGGTCTGGGTGATTGTGGTACCTTCGTTGTTCCTAGTTTCCAAAATGCGAGTGCTTTAAATAGTTATTCAAACTGGGATAAGAACAATGTATGTGATGTTGTCCACATTTATTTATTTATTTAAATGAACTCAGCACTAACTGATGTTTTCATGTGATGATACTGATGATTGTAGTCAATCACAACAAGCTGTGACCCTCACACCAAGTATAAATCCATGACATATTTAGCGTGGGAGTCACAGCTATTATATTTGACTTGATGTTGAATATGCTGTTACTGTGAAGATAGAAAATGAAATGGATACAAAATACAAAATCAATAACATTAAAATCTTGATTGACGACGATGATGACGATGGTAATGGTCAAACACGACTAGCTGTGACCCTCACACCAAGTATAGAATACTGACATATTTAGCGTGAGAGTCACAGCTATCATATTTGCCTCGACGTGAAAGATGACGAGGATGACATAAGCAACAAAATACATAAATTTCACAATAAAACATCAATATAACAAAAATAACTTCATTAACGATGATAATGATGATGATGATAATGGTCAAACACAACTAGCTGTGACCCTAACACCTAGTAAATATTAGTCACATAATAAGTGTGAGAGTCACAGCTATCGTATCTACCAGAAGAAACCATAAGACATAAAATGATGCCTGGAATTCTCAATTCGAGATCTAGTTCTAATATTTTTTTACAGTAGGTATACAAAATTATAAACAATATCATAAATTTAGCAAAATTTATAGATAGTATAGCGAAATTACGGCACTAAAAATGGCATCTTACATTATAAACAAATAAACCTTTACAATACGACAACATTCTTCAAGTACTACCTGACATTTCTGAATACATTATTTAAGCTAAGTAAGGATTTATTATTACTATGTAGTACACTAATAAGGTCACGTAGCTTAATAACTCAAAAGCATCATAATTTTACTATACATTGTATACAAGAATTAACTAATAAATTACAAAATATAATTATAGACGCCAATTAAATATTAATGGCAAAATGATTAAAGACACTCACCTCGTTAAGCCCATAAGTCCACCCTTGCTGAATGCGCTCCCTAGCCCAAAGATTGTGAGTGTTCTCGGCCAACTGGTCGACAAGCTCATCCATCTTTGGTGTTAGGGTGACAGCACTCAAGTCTAAGGGTGCTGGCTTGTAACCGTTCGACTGTTGAAGAAAGCATTATAAATTAATCAGACAGATCAATCTAACACGTCATTAGACTTGGAGTAAGGGTTTCATCGAATTTAAATAGCAGATATTTAGTACAAGCTATGCAAGTATTTATGACTGTTGCTAGGCATTTCAAGTTCATTATCATATTTTATGGTTGCAATATTAATGCGCAGAACCATTGTCATACATTTTTTAATGTAATCTGGAAAATATGCATTAAAACACTGTACCGTAACTGGAAGCTTTATATTGAGATAGCATTTCCGTTTCCCGTCATTTGCCTACCCTTTTTAGTACGTAGTTTCCGGCTAAGTGGCGCCACCTGGCAGTCGTGTGCTTTTGAAGTTTCTTAAAATTTGCGGCACACCATTTTGCTCATTGGCGTTTAGTTTACCGTCGTAACAACACCTTCACTGCAAGCCCTGTCTCGGTGATCGGTAAAATTCAGTGATATTATAATTCTCAGAGCAGAATTTTATTATAACCAAGTGAGTTTTTATACAAACTAGTACACAAATCTGGTAAGTCCTACCCTCATTTTTTTTTTAAATGTTATGTATTTTATTTCAAGGAATTTTATTTTCAGTTTCCAATAGCAATTTTATTGCTTAAAACATGTTTTTAATAAAACATGAAATATCTTGCTTAAATATTCGTGTGACTTAAATAATGAATTTAACGGTTTTGCCGTTCGGATTAAAGTCATGATGTAATACGTAAAAGTGTATGGTATCTTTTCCGTTTAGCATTGAGTGGTTTGTTTGGCTCGGCTGGCAGCTCCTCTAGCTCCTCTTTAGCCGGTTAACGAGGTGAACGGCACCTAGGGTGCCGTCATAAAATAAATACGCTTAATAAATGTATCTTTATTCTAATCAAATTAATGCTAAATTGCTTGACGAAATGGGCGAATTGCCTTTCTTTACATTTAAATTATAAAACAGTGCCTTTAGAATCCCGTGTTAGTGTTAAATTTTATGAAATGGGTAAAATTGGCAAACAAGTGCCTCAAAATAGCATACCTACACACCGCTAATGATCAGTATTGATATAAGATCTCTGAGGTCAGTGGAGCCCCTTTTTTGATCAACAGATTACTAAGTATACAGATTTTTTTTAAATTCACGCAACCTATTCATTAAAATGGAAGAAATTTACCAAAATATTACGTAAGTCCGTATTGATAAACGCGAGTTTCAGTCGTAAATTTATTTCAATTAAACAGACGTTAATTTTAACAATTTGTACACGAAGGTAAAAGAATTATTCATAAATAAAATCGGATTCTAATAAAGTGCAATTAGTTTGTGGCCACCGGGCAGCATTTACAGAGATTCGACGAGATTTCAGTATAAGTTAGAGATCCACTTATTAAAGACTGCATAACTTTACAAACCCGTCTTATTTAGTGTAGATCCACATTCCACTCAAATGCATTCTGGAGAAAACAGATGGCATTCGTAAAGCTTTTTGACCTCCAAAGGGCAAAAAATCCACACAGCTAAGAACAATCAATCAAAGCGCTGTCTCTCGTGTGGACGAGGCATAAAAAATTTAGAAGTCATATAGCCTATGCTATCAATTATTCAACCTTACGGGGTGCCTACTTACAATATACATATCGTGCTCTGCCATGCAAGCCTATGCCTCTAATTATTCACCCTCGCGGGGTGCCTACCTATTAACTACCCTCCAAAGGGTAGTTGATATACAAATCGGGCTCTGCCATGCAAGCATATGCCTCTAATTATCCACCCTCGCGGGGTGCCTACTTATTTATTAACTACCCTCCAAAGGGTAGTTGATATACAAATCGGGCTCTGCCATGCAAGCTTATGCCTCTAATTATCCACCCTCGCGGGGTGCCTACCTATTTATTAACTACCCTCCAAAGGGTAGTTGATATACAAATCGGGCTCTGCCATGCAAGCATATGCCTCTAATTATCCACCCTCGCGGGGTGCCTACTTACTTATCAACTACCCTCCTAAGGTAAGTACTGCCAAAGCAAAAATGAAGGTTAATTCTATAGCCAGGGCTCGAGGATGTTCAAGCAATGACTTGAAATCGGGCTCTGCCATGCAAGCCTCTAATTATCCACCCTCGCGGGGTGCCTTATTATTTATCAACTATCCTCCTAAGGTAAGTTATGCCAAAGCAAAATTGCTAGAAGTTAATTCTATAACCAGGGCCCTAGCGGCCCGATCAAAGAGGTTCAAGCAATGACTTAAAATCGGGCTCTGCCATGTAAGCCTATGCCTTTTAATTATCCACCCTCGCGGGTGCCTACTTTGCACGAACTACCCTCGAAAAGTGATAAACCTGCTATAGCAACATTGCTAGAGGTTCATTTCATAATCAGGGCTCGCGGCTAGATCAAAGAGATTCAAGCAATGACTTAAAATTAGGCTTTTACATGCAAGCGATACGCCTAAAATTATCCACCCTTGCGGGGCTACCTCACCTGCTTTGTACCAGCTACCCTCAAAAAGGAATGGACCTGCTTTTGCAACATGGCCAGATGTTCATTTCATAAAAAAGGGCTCGCGACTCGATTAAAGTACCCGAGGTCGTTTTAATACTCCAAGAGGTATTAAAAAAGTTGACTTGAAAGAATTATAGTATCGCATTCCTTTGTGTCAAGTCTCAACTTGTGAACTCGAATGTAGTCATGCAGTTGGTTTTTATCCCTGTATAAGGCCAAATCGAATATTTCATGTCAGAACCCTTCTTAGTGTACTTGACACTTACTGTTACATCTAAATGCTCGCGAGCATATAAAAGTTATGGTTCAAACATTGCAGAAGTTGGGATGGCAAGTGAATTTAGAAATATCGGTATTTTGTCCCCAAAAAAGTATTATTAACTATATAATGAAAAATGGAATAATGTGAAAACATGAACGAATAGAAAAACTGCAACAAAGAAATCAATCAAGTAAAATAATAATTACAAAGATGAATTGAATTAATGATATGAACGAATTTCGTCATTTTTGTCGTGCCGCATTGTCACATAAATCATAGATAGTTGATAAGATTCCAGCCCCTAGTGGTGGTTATCGAACAACTGAAGTAGTAGATCGACAGTTGCATTGCCCTTCCCAGGGGCGTTTTTTGACTACGGATGCTTTAGACCAAGCAGGTTTGCGCTTAAACCTAGACTTGATTTCAATAATTATATTTCGAATTTTGAACTTACTAGTTCCATTAAATTCCACATATTCGGCAAATAGGCACTGCCGACTGCAAAGTCCGAACCGACTAGTACACTGTACAGATCTCGTGATTATAAAACTGGAATGTCCAATAATAGACCTATTTGCCTCCAAAGCAGCTCACATTGTCAGCAATCACTTGACCCTGGATTTGACTTGGACCTGGATCAAGCTCTTTTCCAATTAATTTTACCCATCATTACTTAGGTACCTTGAATTCAATGATTGAGGCCTTTTCCATGCAGTAGGATGATTATAGGCCGTAACTAGGAATACAGTTTGACGCAATTGTAGCATTTAAGCATGCCAAATACGTAAGGTTTAGAAATCGAGGGTCAAGAGTTAAACTGTTTAACTTAAAAGGTATTGCGATAGCGGGAAGTTAAATTATTTAAGAAAAGGTTGACATTGCATCCGTAAAGAAATGCTACCAATACTAAATGCTCTTCAGAGCCACATTCACTACTACATCACAGTTTGATTCTTAGTGTGACAAAATAATAACAGGTGTACCTACATCTTCGCAAAGGGAAAGTACGAAATCTTTATTTCTAATGGAAATATCATACGTTAGATCGGCATCGAATGCATTTCAGGATACATTGGCGATGCGTTCGGTTCTTCATGGTGCGAACCCATTACTTGGGTCTTCCTACAAATATTTCTAATATCCAGGGTGCTCTCACTCAACTAAATCTTTTAACATGGTTGTTTTTGCCATGATGGGAGAAAGTGTTCTGGCGTGTCAGAGACTGAGCACTTGCAGCACCACTTACCTTAGTAACCTCCTCGATGGAAAAAAGGAAATCTGGGGGTTGGTGAGGCGGTGGAAGGCTAGACCTCTAAAGAAAAGCTTTTACTTAAAAGTTCTTGGTGAGTCTATTTTATAAATTTGTCAAGTAACTTAGAATTGTTGTTGTTCAAGGACAATTTCAATAACAATAAAGATTAAAAGCCTTACTTTTCCGCAATTGGCGCAATTCTTATCAGGCTTACATTTAATATGTGCATTATCACATAATACAATACTCTTACACATAAATTAGCTGTCTGAAAATAATGCGATCTGAACCATGAACAGTGAAGTACTCACGTTCTAGTAAAACATATTCTTAAATTAATTGCTTTTACAAAAAATAAAAAACCCCAAACCGTATGGGATGTCAGTGTACTTATTATAACTGACACAAGAATGTTTCAATCATTACATCAAATAGCAATTTTAATACTTATTTGTTCAGGCAGATGCATTCATGACCTGACCTTAGAATATACCCTACCTAAAGTACCTACCTAACCATAATACAAAAACTTTACCGTATGGCCTGAATTTGGTTCTACAACCGATAGCAATACATAGGTACTGACAGACTGTCTACAGATAAATTTTGAATAAAAATAATAAAAATGTAAGCCTCCTGTCTCGGTGATTAAAATTATAATTACTATTAGTTAAAACATCGCTGAGTGATAGATAAAAAACGATTTTAAATTATTCAATATTTTCATCAGTTGAGGTGCAGTACCTACGTCACGTATGTACCTTACTGTTATAGCAGGAACTGTAAAAACGTTTCTTGATTACACAGCTACCCCAGATAGAGCGTAAGATCTGTGTAGCTTCCAAGAACTGGTTAGAAAATCACCCCATCGACGAAGTTTTAGCTCATGGGAATTGGTAATCAGCTAAAACATCACAACAATCCTATATGTGTGAAATTAAATCAAGTATTGATAAACTTTTACACAACTCATGCGATTGCTAGAAGAATTTCCTAGAAAGCTTTTTAGTTTGAATTTTTACCTTTTCATAGTTATATTACATGTTAATTTTTATTGTTACTCCTGTGTAACACACGGAAAAGAATATTGTCTTACTTGAAATAAAAAGTATTCAATATCATAAATACTTTTTTATTTTTAAATCTGTCACATTGGCGTTACGCTAAGGCGTTATAATATTAAGTGGCGTCACCAGGCGATAACAAACAGATCTCAATATAAAGCTTCCAGTTACGGTACAGTGTTTTAATAGCAGCGTTTTACCCTGAAATAAAACGCATATTAAAATACTTACCTCACTGGAAGCTTTCACTTTATTTCTGCCTGGTGCAATTGAGCCAATGAGCAAAATGGTGTGCCGCAAATTTTAAGAAACTTCAAAAGCACACGACTGCCAGGTGGCGCCACTTAGCCGGAAACTACGTACTAAAAAGGGTAGGCAAATGACGGGAAACGGAAATGCTATCTCAATATAAAGCTTCCAGTGAGGTAAGTATTTTAATATGCGTTTTATTTCAGGGTAAAACGCTGCTATTTTTAATTTTCATAGATGATAGTCCTGTAACTACAAAAGATGTTTGTAATAGTGGCTACCAAGGACTGCCAGAAGGAGATCTTCCCTTTGACGCTGGCCAAACTGCGATCAACACGCATGCCAAGCGTGGCGATTATGGCAAAATCCTCCTTCTGGAGAGGACTGTGGCCAGCATTACACTGATATAGGCTGGTAAAGATGCTGATGATGAAGAAACAATGCATGATGTTACACGTACATTTTGGTATCACTGGACGTGTAACCATGATTCAAAAACAGATTGATTGATTTTCAGGAATTCTTTAAAAACGTAATCAACGAACAAAATATTTGATAAGTTCTGTTAGTTAGAACAATGCGCACATACCTGCATGAAAGGCTCGTTGGGCAGACGAACGTTGCGGATACGCGCTGGGGGCTTATCCAGGCTGATGTAATAGCCCAGAGCTAGGATAGTCCTGAAAAACAAAGTTAACAAGTCACTTAGATTTAGGTACTACGTGGGTTCATCGACGTACTTATGCACAACGCACTTAGTATTGTCTATTATTGTTAAGAAGGGACAATTTTGTTATCGAGTTCAACATTGTAAACATTTCCTGACAGGAAACGAGAGTTTCGAATTTCCGAACATTGATCGGGAGTCTGATTACCAAACCATATTAGGAAAGCGCGGTGATTAAATCTGTACACATAATTGCAGTTGTAACTTGAATTCAATGATGGAGGCCCTTGCCCTGCAGTGGGATGATTATAGGCTGATATTAAGCAATACAATTTTATATAGATAGATAGAATATAGAAATACATACTTGAGTGTTTGCACCGCAAGCTGAATGTCGTATCTCTTCTCGGCGGCGGGAAGCCGCTCGAACGGCACCAAGCACGGGTGGATCTTGTGCAAGTCTTCGCGCTGGTCGCCGTACATCCATCCTGCTTCGATCTGTCATGGCCAATAGTTCATTTATGTAAGTTTTTAATATCAGTATTTAAGACGCTGACATGAGCCAAATTCAGCCCAATAAAGATTGTTTTACTTTAAGCCTATGGCTCGTATTGTTGCCAAATTCTATGTAGTTGTAATTGATCATATTTTTGACCAGGTGGTTGTTTCCAAAACACGATTCTTAAAACTTTTCTCGATAGAAAATATTCTCAAAGTAGTCTCTGAAAATACTTAAATTACTATTTTTCTCAGCAGTCCGTATAACAATGATAATAAAATTTTGCTATATTGTATATTACATGTTGCTTAAGCAAATGGCTGATTTAGATTTTTAATGAAATGGCAATTTTAAATTGCACAACGAATTTTGTTGTTTGGCACTTAGGCCCTTCTATTCCATGCGTTTTTTCTCTGGCACTCCTACGGGAATCGACAGTAATAGTTGCGGCGCGTTTCAAAGAAATTCAAAGACGAATAAATTTGTGGGCGTATTCATTGCTCAAGGTCATCGGCTGCAGTCAGCGTCTTAAACTTGAAGAATTATGTCTCAGGCGTGACTCGAACCCGCATCTCCATGCATACCATGCGCTGAAATGCGGGTTCGAGTCCCACCTGAGACATAGTTTTTCAAGATTAAGTACTGACATTATAATTGCAATTAAATTGCTAAAATCTATACTAATATTATAAAGCTGAAAGGTTTTTGTTTGTTTGTTTGAACGCGCTAATCTCTGGAAGTACTGGTTCAAATTGAAAAATTATTTTTGTGTTGGATACTCCATTTATCGAGGAAGGCTTTAGGCTATATAACATCACGCTGCGACTAATAGGAGCACAGCATCAGTGAAAAATGTTGCAAAAATGATCGCGATCATAAAAACCGAAATTGACGCGTAAGAAGTCGCGGGGAACAGCTAGTATTATATAAAGTAAAGTAACATAAGTTTTTGTTTCTAGGACTTGTTTTTGTGGATAAAGTCTTTATTTCACAAGCTTGGGCTTTAGTTTTTCAGGGAAAATACTTGTCAAACATCGTTATTAAAACGGATAATGAGAGACATCAGAGATGTCAGTTACTGTATAACTTACAAGTCTGCTTTTCGAGCTTCTAGACTGAAACCATTTTAAAATAAAACCAAAACTTTTGTTATAGTAGAATTTAATAGATTTTAAATTGTACTAGCCTTAGCATTAATTTGTGTAGGAATAAATTATGACAAAACTTAATAAACATAATATCTTACCTTATTCATAGCCCACATTTCGTGGATGTTTTCAGCTAGTTTGTCTCTAATCTGCTCTACGTAGGACGGAAGTGTGATCTGGAATAAATAACATTTCCTAAGTAAATATTAATAAATAAAAACAGGTGGGTACACCCTCATCCACCAAACTTGTGAAAAATTGTTTTGTTTGTTGTAATTTTGTTAAAAACACCAGAGTTTATATACCAAAACCGGTAAGTATTTGAAAAGGATATTATTCATTAATAAAAAAGACATACAGTTCAATCAAGAACATTTTTCATCGACCTTTGTTGTGATACTTTATTTTTAGAAGTGATTTTATAAATAAATTCTTGCAATTATCAGGTGATTACAAGCAAAGCCGTGAGCAACAGCTAATTATGTTTACATATTTAAAATGTGCTCACAATGCTCTTTTATTTGATACCCCAAACGACACCCTCAAGAAATCTTTTTTTTTAGTTATTTTCTTGCGAGGGTGCGTAGTCAATTTAACGTGACGTCTTTTAACCTATAACCAGCGGACGATCAAGAAAGAGGCTTCCACCGACACCTCATTTGTCCAATTATGATAACTAGTTTAGAAGTTATGAGGGAACAGATGAACATCCATACCTACATACATACATACATACAGGTCAAAATTATAACCCTCCTTTTTGCTTCGCCGTAGTCGGGTAAAAAGTAATCGGATTCCTATCTGCACTGACGCTGTATCATCCTGCACTAATTGTAAGCTAGACTTAATAGTTTACAGCTATTTACTTTAACGTACGAAGTAATTACTTATTGCTTAAGAAAGTAATAACTTAAAGTGTTCATACCTAGTGCTTAAGTGAAAGAAATTGGTCTCCATTAATAGTCATATTATTTGGCTGAAAATGCTATCTTTTGGTAGTTATAACTTCTAGTAATTCCTTGATTAAGGCATACAAATTGTCTCTCAAGTAATTACTTATAGTCAAGTAATTACTTTTACTTGTTTATAAATACGGGGGTAAGATTAAAGCTATGTATGTGATGTCGCCCTCATTTTATCTTTTTTTTTTAATTTGCAATATCTGATAACGAACCTGTAAAGTGTCAACAGGGGTCGGCACAAACGCTGTATCGTTCTGCACTAATGGCAAGCCATTACAGCTATTTACTTTGAGATCAAAGCTAAGTATTTGATGTCGTTCCCATACTTCTTTTTTTTACGGCCGGTCCTAATAACCTATCCATCTTCAGTTTTGGCATATCGGAGATAGAACAACTTTTGTCTTTGTTTCTCTGGACGGAAAAATCAGAGATAGAAACTGTTTCCTATCTCCGAAGTGTCAAAACTGGCGTTAGAGAACTTGCAGTATTTGATAACTAACCTGTAAAGTGTCAACAGGGGTCGGCACAAAAGCGGTATCGTCTTGCACTAACGGCGGGCCAGACAGCGCCCTCTTGGCTAAGTTCCCGAAGTAGAAGCAGGGCTCCAGCGCGAGGACCTGCTGCGGGAGCAGCGACTCCACGAGCGGCGAGTACCCCTCCGGCGCCGCGTAGCGCAGGCGCCCGTGCTCGCCTCCCAGGAGGAATCGGCAACTGTGGTAATATAAAATTTAATATTAAACGGGAGAGAAAGAAATAAAGACAAATGTTAATTTGGCGACTTCCAATGTGCTAATCTTCCCACTTGGTAAACCCCAAACTATACCTACAAAAAAGTTGCGTTTGGTAAACATTTCATTTCTTCATAACTGTGTTATTAGTATTGTTACATAGTTTTCGAAATGGTATTAAATGTATGAAGAAACGAAATGTTTACCAAACGTAACTTTTTTGTAGGTATAGTTTGAGGTTTACCAAGTGAAAAGTTTACCACATGGGAAGTTGCCGTTAATTTGGTACCAAAACTACAGTGTAGGTATACCATTCAAGCTAGTAATTACTAAGACTAGTTGAGAATAAAACCATTTAGGAATATTATTGTTTTAATAAAATGAAAACAATAAAATATTATTACAATTTCGTATTTGGTTTTTCGTAATGACTAGATGTAGAAGAGGAAATGATATAAAAACATACGTAGTTTAAATTAACTATTTGAATCTTAATACATATTTTTGACTTGAATAAGAACACGGTTTTTTATACTAAAAGTGTACTATATCCTAACAATAAAAAAGAATTACTTAACAAAGCCTGGTTCCAAGCTTTGTGAGTAGACCTTACAACTAGGCTTGAATATTTAACATGTGGTCAATAGCAACTCCTTACCTTAATTTGCTCGAGCAACTGATAACAGGGAAGAACATTCCTTCCAGGTTGAAGTTTGTGAAAGATCCTGTGACCCTTACGCCATTGAACATAAAGTTTATAATCGGCACTGTTAAGTCGAGCGCGCAGCCGATGACGTCACCTGAAAACACATGATGACGTTAGCCTTAGATTCCACTTTCCCTGTTATAGTATAAGCACGCACATTTTGACGCTAAAATAATTTTAAAAAAAACACACTAAATCTGCAGCAGTAAAAATAATGCTCAAAGGGATTCTTCCAGTTTTCCCAAGCCTTATAGCACAGGCAGTACAATGAGGCGGTCTAACCGCACGCTTTTTGGAAAACTGTTACTAACTTGTTATAATTTTTATGCTGATAATCACCTTTCTGTATATACGGTTCTTCGGCATGCGTCCTATTGACGGGCGTCTTCCGCCCGCCCGACCACATGAACGCGCCGTCGAAGCCGAACGAGTAGAGGTCGTCGCCCACACCGTTCCCACCCCACTTCTCACCCCCGCCAGGATATGGCACGTATCTAAAAGAAAGGAAGAAATAAATATTTCTATTTATTTGACATAACAAAAAACACAACGCACAATACCTAAAAAAAGAGATCAAAGTGACAGCTGGTGGCTTATCGCGACGCTGATTTTCAGACGAAAACAGGGTGACATTGGCGTAGAAACACACCGAACAGTATCAATTTCTTCAGCTGACTTTAACTGACTTTTATAGGCCTGTATTTTTAACTACATTGTTAAAAATACTGAAATAAATGATAAATAAATAAATAAATACATACCCGGCAGTGTTGGCCCATCCAATGCGGAGATGTGGCATCATATGCGTTGTCTTCTCTATATGATCCATGGTGACTTCAAAGTACCACTTCTGGTATACGGCCGAGCCTTCCACTCGACCTACGAAGATGTTTGGGCGGACACTGAAGAAAAACACAACATAAAAATTACAGTTGATTAAATAATTACTAATTTATTAAACTAGTGACGTACAGTTTGTAAGTTTCTATAATTGTTTAGTGTTTACTAATAGTTCATAATATAAACTATTAGTAAACAATATATTATCTTTAACTAGCTGTTCCCCGCGACTTCGTCCGCGTCAATTTCTGTTATTATGATCGCGACTATTTTTGCATCATTTTTCACCCATGTTTCGCTCCTATTAGTAACAGCGTGATGTTATATAGCCTAAAGCCTTCCTCGATAAATGGACTATCCAAAACAAAAAGATTTTTTCAAATCGAACCAGTACTTCCTGAGATTAGCGCGTTCAAACAAACAAAAAAACAAACAAACTCTTCAGCTTTATAATATTAGTATAGATAGTGATTTAGGTATTGTTAATGTAAATTCTTTGCCTTTTTATCTCAGGAAGAAGCGGAGTCTTCAAATACAGGTTCATACTTAAGGGAGGTTCCTGCCATTTTTTATGATCTATACTAATATTATAAAGCTGAAGAGCTTGTTTGTTTGTTTGAACGCGCTAATCTCAGGAACTACTGGTCCGAATTGAAAAATTCTTTTTGTGTCGGATAGTCCCTATAATAAGAAAGGCTTTAGGCTATAAAACATCACGCTGCGACCAATAGGAGCAAAGCATTAGTGAAAAATGTTGCAAAAATATTCGCGATCATAATAACAGAAATTGACGCGAACGAAGTCACGGGCAACAGCTAGTAGTAAAATATACACTTTTAATTGTTTTTATTTAAGTTTTGTTAACAAGCGGAAATCATTAGCAAAATAATTTTCTAAATCCATAATTAGTTATGGATTTCCGCAAAGTAACGCCTGAGTCTATTAATTTTTAAGTTTTGTTATTTTCAACCACTAATATTAACCAGTATATAAGTAGATATTCATATTTTTACCAAACGTAAAAAGTGGAGATCAATCACACGCATATTTTATTTTAATGTGCGATGGGAAAACGTTATGTGTAACTTTTTACAAGTTACATCAATTCGATAGTTTTTTGTTTGTTAAGACATAAAATCAAAGTTGATCGCATAAAATTAAAAAAAGTCCAAAACATGGCGTTGGCAATTAATAAACCATTTAAAAAAAATACTGACGCAAAACTTACAATCGTATTAGAACATATCAAATAGAAAAAAAAGACAGAGAGACTCGGCGACTGCCGCGGTAAAGCTATTGCATAGCATTTTTTATCAACTTATGCAAATGCCACCTAAAGGCGGGTTGCTGAACTAAAGAGACAAGTGTGATATTTCAAAAAGTCATTAAAAGTTCTGCTATTCATCGATAGATGGAAAAACTAAAAAGTATCACCGCTGTGCCGGTCGGAGTGGGGGGTGTTAGGTTATTTTCGTTACGGAATTTCTGGATTCGGTCTCTACGCTCAAGGCCCGCGATAGAAGCTAAGCAATAGCTTAATTTTATAATTTTATGTATTTTCTAATTTTGACTTTTGTAATTTGTTTGTAATTAAATTTTTCTGTTATTTTGGCAGATATGGTTACCATAGGCAACCATACTGTCAAAATCCTTATTTTCTTCTAAATTCTTTTAAATATCGGAAATTCAAAATTGTTCGATCGTGCCTCGCCCCGAGTGTTAGATTATTTTCGTTACGGAATTTCTGGATTCGGTCTCCACGCTCAAGGCCCGCGATAGAAGCTATGCAATAGCTTGATAAAAACCAAATTACCTCGACACATGATCGACCAGCTGCGTCTGCAGAAGCAAGTTCTTCCCCGGTAGTAAGTAGTCGCAAATGTTGTTCTGCGAAGATCTCACTGCGACTCCGTTACCAACGCAGAGGGAACAGAGGACATCCAACACTTTGGGGTCGCGGCCGTGTTTCTCTAGTAGGGATATGATGACTTTTATGTGTTCGTCCTGTTGGAATAATCATTATAAAGATATTAATTTAATTAACAATCACACGAGGGAGTCTGTGTTCATCATTCTCATAACCATAGAATATCTAAAAAGGTTAGAAAGACTGTCATGCGACATTTGTATGAGAGCCGATGTCGCCGGTTACGCCCCACTACTACTTGTGCAAATAACAAAAGCTTTCGCACACATCATCATCATCATTATCAGCCTATCGCAGTCTACTGCTGGACATAGGCTTCTCCAAATGCGAGTTCAAAGAACGCCAATCAAGCGAATTCTTCTGACGTCGTGCGACCAAAGAAACCAATCACAGCACTCCTTTACATTCATGTTTAGGCAGAAGTAGGTACTCGTACTGTGACGCGAAATAAAACATATTAGTTTCTTGGGTAGCAAGTAAAATAAATAGGTGTCAGTCAGGCAAATATCTGGCTGGCGTATCCCTTCTGCAGATTGGTAAGGTTAGGTTAGGCCGTCAGTCGTTTCACAGATAAAACCCTAAATATCATCGTATTGCCTGCATCATGCGCCCCATTAAAACGCCCCGTTGGTTTATTTGCTTAATCACCGGACCAAGATCTTTGGCTCCCGGGTTCGATCCCCGGGTCTGACAACAATAAGTTTAGAATTTTCGAACATTGCTCGGGTTTGTGATCACCAACCCGCATTTGGCAAGCGTGGTGATTATGCCAGTACGCATCATTGCATTCAGTGATGGAGATTAGAGGCTGATACTTTACCCGCATCATGTTGAGTGCTTCAGGCGAGTCTATGAGCACGCAATGCAGCACATCCAGCATACCGGTGCCTTCACCAGAAGCCTGCGAGCCGAGACGAGAGAACAGCCAGTTCAGACGATTGGAGTTCGCGAACTGGGCGCAGTTCGTGTGGTTGCCTTTAATTATGGCAGCTGGAAGGGAGAATGTCCATTAGTTATGCTGTGACTTGGATAACCAGACACTGCTTTTGTGACAGCTAGCAGGGGGAGTTGGAATTATTTATGTGACCCTGGAAATAGTTTTTTTTTTATATTCGCGACTACCTCCAACGTGATCGGAGCCTATTTTTTCTTGTAAAAAAGACATTGCTTTTACTGCCTATGGCTTTTTCCACAGAAGCGGATAGGTCTCAAGCTAGTAAAAAAATGCCTTGTAAAGGGTTATCGTATAGGATTTATGGTAAGTTTAAAGACAAACATTGGAATTCATATCAGGACAAAAACTAACGTGAGGTTT
Source organism: Anania crocealis (assembly GCA_949315895.1). Lineage (NCBI taxonomy): Eukaryota > Metazoa > Arthropoda > Insecta > Lepidoptera > Crambidae > Anania > Anania crocealis. The sequence goes on along the minus strand of OX438873.1, from coordinate 7,909,589 downwards.
TTCTACGTAAAAGTTGAAAATTGAATTCGAAACACAGAGGCGTGCGCAGCAAGTCTGGGTAGGGTATGCAGTACCTAAGTTTTTAACAACTTAACTATAGCAGTAATTTTATTTAGTTAGTTAGAGATAGTTGGCAGGGTAGGCAGTGCTTATTGGCATGTATCGTGCGCACGTCACTATAGTCCTTAAAATATAGCATGATTAGAATGACACCTGTCAAACTGAGGTGACTAGTGATGGGACTGACTCGACTGATCAAACGAAAAAAAAACAGTTATGGCGAATAAAATAAAACGAAAATCAGATATATTAAGATTTAACAGTAAGTCAGTATCGTGATCATTATTAGAATGATTGGGGCAATCATGAAAATCAATTACAATTTTTTTAGCGCATATAAAATCTAATAAATTTGAATTTTTTTCGTATACTACGAGTATTAACAATTGCAATTTGATGTTCTTAGCATCAACCAATGCTCATTAAATCATTTGTAACATGTATGTTACATTACTTCGATTTTGAAATATTGTTAGTCTGTCGATTTCCATTTGTCCATTTTACGTCATCACTAGCGATTATGAAAAATGACGTAACCTTGTAAAGACGTCTTTTAAAGTTAGGTGTAATATTTGTGACTGGATTATTTTAATGTTTTTAACTTTAAATATCTATTTTATACAATTAAATTGATTAATATGTACAGCAATGCATAAATAATATTCTTAACATGCCAGTTACCAATATTTTTTAGTGTGCAAATGTGTTTTACTTGTGTGACGCTTGTACAAAGTTACGTCGTCTCTTTCAGTGAGAACTGTCATTCTAATCAAGCTATATTTTAAGGCCTATAAACTCCATACGCAGTTACGTACAGACAACGGCAGGTCTTGTCAACCTACCCAAAAAGTTAAAGGTCATTGAAATGATTTTCAACTTTAAGTCCAACAAGTAGGGATCAATATCAATGGGGAATACCGTTTCTTTGCTCACCAGTTGGCGCCACTGTAGACTGAGGGCCGGAAGTATAGCAGTAAAAGGCGATTGGCGCCGAAACAAAGTGTTATATCTAGAATCTAGTTAAGGTTATATTGTTTATAAATAACTATCTTGATATCAACAAACTAACTTCTGAAATAGTTGCTCTTGAGGCCGCCTATTTTTACGCTTTTTCTTAATTCCGCTTTTAAAGCGTTCACATTAATCGCCAAATAATCCATATTTGCTATATTTTACGATGAAGATCACTTTCCGGCAGGTAAATTTAAGAAATTATAATTTATGCTACAAATTCCGCTAAAACCAGTACAAAGTGAATGATATTGGACCTCACGCGACACTAGCGCCTCTAGTGGCAAATTGACGTTTTGTGATAGGTTGACGTGCTGTTGTCTGTACATAATACAATAACGCTTATTTTAAAATTGCATTACATTTTAGGAGTCAATATCTGGAATAATTCAACTATTTGTCGAAAAGATTCTCAATTGATTTGGAACTGAATCGAATAGAAGTAACCGTCATAGTTTACATTATAGCGTTGCGCTATGGCAGATAGTAAAAAGTCTTTATAGTATGGATAATATGTTGTAGTTTGGTTATCATATTTTACTGGTGGTATAAATAGATTCTAATACCACGTAAGTAATTTTTAAGAATTTCTCTGGGTTGGGCGAAACGACGCTTTTTTCGATTCACTAGCGAATGCCATCAAAATGTCAAAACCGCCAAAAAAGTAGAACTTCAATGACGCTATGAATGTTTTTCATTTGTTATGTCAACATTTTGCCACTGATTTTGGTGAACAAAGCTTAGCTATTAGTTGTATCTTACATCATGTCCAATCTTGAGTTAGATGAACTTACCCAACAACTGATACAAGTATCCAGATATCATGTCCCAGCTCTGACCGGACTCGTCGCCGGCCAGGAATCCTGCGAGGAAGCCCTGGGAAGTGATGACGTTGATTTTGTCGATCGCCTCGAGGATCAGGTTGAGGATGCCCTCCTCTTGGAACAGGTCCTGACGGTTGCGGAGAGCCCGGAACTTGTTCTGTTTTTCTTCGTGCTCTGGATTGGAATAAATGGGATTTCGTTTTGACAGGTCCTTTGGGACTAAATTGGTAAATTTAATGTTTCCTTACTTCGGTAATTAAAGATTCCGAGAAAGTAAAAGGATTTAGATCTATAAATAATTTCAAAATGTAATTTAGAGACCATCATAAAATCTTAACTAACTAATGCAAAAGTTTCAATGGATGTTTGTTACTCAATCAAACCAGAACTGCTTAGCACAACTGAATTTAGTTCAGCAAGGATATAAAATAATGGCTGGTAACACTTTTTATCATGAAAAGCTGTACATTAGTTCAGTTCCCGTAAGATAGCTTAAAATTTTTCGAAATATCAGGCGTATGAAGTCGTAGGCACCAGCTACTTTAATAAAAAAGTAAATGATTTAATTTAAAAAAAAGAGAACTAGAAAAGACTTAATTAATCGTTAAAAAAGTCAAGACCATGGTATAATCGTTAAAAAATAAGTTTGCAAGCCCTTAAGACGCTGACTGCAGCCGATGACCTTGAGCAATGAATACGCCCACAAATTTATTCGTCTTTGAATTTCTTTGCAACGCGCCGCAGCTATCACTGTCGATTCCCGTAGGAGTGACAGAGAAAAAGCACATGTAATAGAAGGGCCTAAGTGCCAAACAACAAAATTTGTTGTGCAATTTAAAATTGCCATTTTATTAAAAATCTAAATCAGCCATTTGCTTATTCAACATGTAATATACAATATAGCAAAATTTTATTATCATTGTTATACGGACTGCTGAGAAAAATGGTAATTTATGTATTTTCAGAGGCTACTTTGAGATTATTTTCTATCGAGAAAAGTTTTTAGAATCGTGTTTTGGAAACAACCACCTGGTCAAAAATATGATCAATTACAACTACATAGAATTTGGCAACAATACAAGCCATAGGCTTAAAGCAAAACAATCTTCATTGAGCTGAATTTGGCTTATGTCAGCGTCTTAATTACTAGGGCAAAATCTTTTTGGAGAGGCATAGCTATAACTCGTAGTATAACAGTGTCCTGTGATGATGATAACGACATACCCATATCCTCATCAGGCTGTGCGAAGTAGTTTATCAGATCTTCCAAGCACATGACCATCTCGCCGAGGTTGACTGACGCGAAGAACATAGAATGACGCCGGTTCTCTTGTAGCGTTTCTAGACCACTGTTGGAAAAGGTTTAAAATTAACAAATTTCAACAAACATATTTTCTTTTTTAATTTAGGTTTTTGTTTATTGTAAGTTCACGTAGGTACCTCACTTACCAACAACAAATTGTACATACTTTCTTTTGTAAAGGTCAATCTTACTAATGTTATAAGGGTAGAATGTTAAACTGCAGGTCAAAAAAACATCCTATAGTACAAAAAAGATGCAAATCCTAATTAAAAATGATGATTGCACAGCAAAAGTTACTATGATTAAGCGATGTTACATAAAATTTTGTACGTACTTAATGAATTTTGTAAATAGCGACGAACACTTCCTTATAACCCTAGCGGTTCTTGACTCTTCCTCCTGTGACCTGGAGAAGTCCAGGCCATCATCCATCTTGCCCTCCTCATGAAGGATAGCTTGCTTCTCTTCGACTTTGCCCACACCTTTCTTCTTTGTCTCGTACGACTGGGAAGAGAGGTACAAAAGATTAGGGTAAGACTTAATTAAATTGCTCAGTTTAAATAAATAATATGAATGCATTTAATTTGTCAATGCTCTGTGGCATTACAAAGATCGAAGTGGCCAATAAGTCAAAACGCCAATTGTATATGTAAGGACCGAAAATAGGCCGGGATTTAAAAATGGGTTCGTTGAAGAAATGGATGGATCTTTAAATATTTTAGGCACAGCTTTGGTGATTTGGATATTATTAATATGAAGTCGTGCTTTTACTATCGGAAAACTTAATAAGATGAAGAAAAACTACTAAACGGGAACATTCTTCAATAGTTACAGTAAAAAAACATTAAAATAAACCGAAAGTGTATTATTATTCTAGATATTCTATACCTTATAAGACAGCCAGAGCCCAGTCTCCGAGTGCTGTACAATGACGGTAGAGTCACCGTACTTGATGATAGGAGCTCCTATCACCTCCAAGTCTTTGTCTTCTAGCACCACTTTCTGGTCATCCTTCTCTTGGCGGAGACAGAAGGCGCAGGATGCCGTTGTGGCTTCTTCTCTGTTAAGGGATTGATAAGTTTAAAGATGGTAAAAAAATTTGGTTTAGGGTAAAGAAGAATATTGTTGGGGTAAAAGTCAACTTTTAGGGGTCAACACTATCTTTTATGGGTAAAAAATTACATGGGATTGAGAGATGATTAAAACATGTATCAGATACGGTGTAGTTTTTTAATTTAGAATGAATTTGTTAATGTGCATTAAAGAACTAAAATTGCGAGAGTAATTTGGTAATACTATTGCTTGCTTAAAAGGCAGTCAATCGATTTCTTTGGCTCTGTCCATATTTTGAACTTTAATCACTTAAATCAACGACAAATTCGAATATTGCTCCTTAAAAAGAATCAATTGAAAAAAAATAAACATGTTGTTCTAAAGGGTTAAGGAATAGTATTTTTAATAATTATCATACCTGTTAACCAAATGCAACTCATTCTGGTCGTTGACCCCCAGATATCTTCCTGTAGTGATGTGCCGGATACGCATAGGGTGGTACCAGTTTATGAAACCACCCGCCCATTTAGTTCTCGCCAACTCTAGCCGCCAGAGGGAGCGAGCTTGAGACATGACGGAGCCGCCTTCGTATACTACAATACTGTGGACATAAAATTATATGAATCAAATAACATGAAAAGACATATAGTTCGATCCTCGCACAGTACAAATATTTGTGTGCATGAACATGTCTGTTTGTACTGGTCTGGGTGTTTTCTATGTATTATAAGTATGTATTTACAAAAAAAAGTATGTAAGTAAGTTTATCGGTTGTCTAGTACCTCATACGACAGGGTACTTAATAGTAGCTTAATTTGGGACAAGATAGCTCTGTGTGGCCCAGTGTGGCATGTCTTAAATATTTAAATTTAATATATTTATGTAGATAATAGTAAGATTTCATTAAAAGGAACTCTCGAGAAAAGCTTTTTTTAATAGCTTTTATCTAATTATGACAAAAATATTAGTTTATTCAATTGGGAACCGAAATCAGGACCCTTAAAATCGGTCATTTAAGTCTATAATACAACTTGTATTAATATTTGTATATTTTATAACGTTTTGTTATCGACTATAGATCGATTTTGATCACAAGTAGGTAAGATCTAAAATATTGTAAGCTGTAATATTAATTAAAGTTATACTCACTTCTGCCCCGTCTCCTTCGCCCACGCGCTTGGTATCGTCAAACATTCATCCCCTCCATGGAAGAATCTCAGTACATCCCCTCCAAACACGTAACCCACGTACTTCATCCGGGATATACCGGTGCCATAGGGCTGCACTGACCAATGAGTCACGTGAAACGATGCGTTCACAATCGATACTTCGTTCTCTTTTGTTGTGTGCTGAAAGAAAAGGAACTTAAACTCATTGTCCTTCTATATTCAATAATTGTATCAATGACTTACTTTAAAATTTCGATAGAGATTTATACTTGTAGTAAAAAGTTTACAAGTAATTTTATTGGTTATTTAGTACCCCATACGCCAAGCTACATCAGGCTGAAACACTATGGGAACTTGTATAAGAGAATAGGTGCTATGTAGTTTGCAACAAAAATATATTATATTCTGTTGTGCTAGCTAATAACTACGTTATTAATTTATTTGACTAGATAATGTAAACTCAGATTAATACTTACCAAATACCTCTCAGTAGCAACTGATACCAGAATCAAGTCATCTCCCACTCTCACCTTCTCACCCTCAGATCTGTAGAATAACGGTACATATTAATAATAGAGCAATGGCATGCGCTCTAACATAGAATCGTACCAGCCCTTCTAGTCCTACAGGTTACTTTCAGAAGACAAGGGTATTCTATCCACCATTGGCCTATTGGCAGTGTTTTCAAAAATTTTTCCTAGCTATTGAAACTTTCGGAATCTTTAAGCAAACACATTACTTACGCGGCACTGGTCTATTGCTTGCACGCTAGTGCAACTTAGAGCCGGTCTACTGTAAGTCTTATCGCAATTGTATGCAATTAGTCTGCGCTTTAATAAACGCACTCAACCGGGAACAGTCTTTCGTTTGGCGGCGACGCTACTCCATATCCTCCTGAACCTCACACCAGCTACATTATTAATTAAACTATAAAAAACTATTGGCCGTGAAATGTGACAACCAAGTCTCGAAACAAAACGACTTTTTGGCGTAACGTGTAGATTTATTGTGTATTTAACTGAATTCCTTTTTTTGAGGCGGGGAATGAAAGGGAATTAACGACCCAGGCGTTATTGTTTCTTATAACTTCAAACTTGCGACAGAAGTTGGGATCTGGTTTATTTTGGGAGGACTACACTCGAAATTGTTGACCATATACCTGCGCATATCGTCCAGCTAAGTAGTTAAGTCCAATTACGAAAAAGCGCTACGAATAATCGTCGCGTCCAAACTACATCAGTGTCTCAAGACGAAAGTCTTTGACCAGACATGTTTCCCGTGATGACTTATGGAACTGAAACGTGGTCGCTTAGTATAGGTCTTATAAGAAGGTTCAAGGTTGCACAGCGGGCCAAGCAGATAGCAATGCTTGGTATTTCCTTAGTGATAAAATCAGAAATGAGGATATCCGACATTGCCCGAAGAATTGTGGAGCTGAAGCAGTGAGCAGGTCACATGGATTAGCCCATAGACTGATGATGCTGATGTCAATGATTCTAACTAGTCCAATTTACTCTACAGCTGTAAGGGTTCACACTGGTTTCCACGGAGATCTACCTACCTTTGTTTACTAGCTGGATGCAGGGTCCACCAACATGCCTCACCCTGCGAGTGTTCTTGCAGACCCACGTCGAAGGCAAGCTTGTCTTGAGACGACGATGTGGACAGACACGCTAGGTACTGTTGAAACGAAAACGTATTGTGTATAGTATCTTTCTACGAAAAAGTGGATTAGCAAATTCAAGTCACTTTAATTTTGACGGGTAGTATGACGTCATATTCTTTATATACATTAAAAAAGAGTATGAGATATTGCTAAAAAAGTTAGATTACTTAAATAAGCCTGTTGCAGATGTTGAAATTTTATATCCAAGTTTAAGGTTTAAAAAAAATCCAATTTTCCTCATTTTGTTACATTTAAAGAAGAACCAAATATTTTCAACACAACTTTTTTAAATGCCGAGAAAGATCCAAGATATAAACTAAAACTTAAGTTATACACGTTGTGCAATAAATAGTCTTATCTTAATTGCACACAAGAGAAAGTAATTACGGTTTTGTGTTTACAGAAACATGCATAACTTAGGCTGCCTTATCACTTTAAACGATCTCTTTAAGACAACCTTCAGGTAGAGGACAATTATGCAGTAGTTACAGTAGCGCAGTGTATTCTTGAAAAAAGGAAATCTGACGTAAGCCGTTTAAAGATTTCAACAGCTATAACTTACTCAAAATTACCTGTCTGACCATACAAATCCGAATGTAACTGCCTGGTGATTGGTGCCAGATGATTTTTTTATACTTTTTAAATAAATTTATACCAACGACTATCATATTTGCTACTTTTGCTGTGAGATTGCTTCTCACAAAACTGTTTGAGGTGAAGAAAGTGCATAAGAAAAAGTAACATATGAGTTGAATAACATATGGCCAGGATCTGTTTTCTCATGCTCTTCCGACTGAGATAGCAAGGCTGGAGTTTGAGAAAGCAGACTCAAGTCCACGTTAACCAACCCCACGTTGGGCGCCAGTTTTTTTTTGGTCCAGGACCTAAATGCAGGTGTACTCTTGATGCCACTCGACTCAATTTCATCCCGTTCGTTCTGGATGTCAAATTCATTTATTTTTCATGCTATACCGTCTGAGTTAGCAGGGCTGCAGTTTGAGAAAACAGGCTCTGAGCTTGCTAAACTAGCGCTCCACGTTAGGTGCCAGTTTAGTTTAGGCCAGGACCTAAAGCAGCAGCCAAAACTACACTAGATTTCATTATATTTCAAATGTCAAATACAATTAGTTTCAATCATTTTTCTCGATGTTTTCATGCTCTACCGACTGAGTTAGCAGGGCTGCTGTTTGAGAAAACAGACTAGCACACCACGTTGGGCGCCAGTTCAGCTTGCCCTATGACCTACAGGCTTACTTTTGACACTCGACTGGATTTCAATTTATTTCAATTCAAGTTAACGAAAAAATGCATATTAATTGGCAAATATCTATAATATAAAAATTAATCACTGAAAGTGTTGCTAAGCGCAAACCTTAAGAACAGCTGAACCGATTTCACAAATTCTTTTTTTTAGATTATTCCATGAAGGATGGTCCTTACGCAAAGAAAAATTGAAAAAGGTTGCATGAGAAATCAAAAAACAACACCTATTCGCGGGATACGCTAGTATAAATAAGATTTGGCGCTTGTGTAGCGTTGCCAAATACACTAGATTTCGATTCTAATCTCAAGCCCGAACGAAATCAAGTGTCAAGAGTAAGTTTACTGATTTTTCAAGTTCGTTTATTTTTATTTAGCCCTCGTAGAAGATCATGAACCTTGAGAAAGCAGACCCTGGCCCAACCTTATTTTTACTTAAATTATAAATGCGAAAGTAGTCTGTCTGCCTAGCAGCGATGTTTTCTACTAACTACTGAACCGAGGCTCAAAGACAGATTAGACTTTCAGAAAGGACAATATAGATTATTTTTTATACTCCTGGGCATAGGTAACGTGTAGTTCACGTGGGCGGAGCTACATTAAACGCTGTTGGTAAAATATTTCTGAAAAATATTAACAATAATATTATTGTAGAAGTAACCATAGAAATATATATTACCATGTCACTGTTGAGATGCCGCAGTAGGATTGCATTGCCGTAAAGTAGCGTCCTGTGTCCTGATCCTGTGCCTTTGCCCTGCAACAGATAAAAGAAATAAAATGTAAACCAGACATAAAGTTGATAACAAAATGAGTTATTGTTAGGGGGTTTCTACCATGTAGATACCGTATTTTTTGGGTTCCGTCCCCAAAGGGAAAAAATTGCCATTTTACTATAACTCCACTGTTATGTTTATAAAAAAATGAGAGTTAGTTGTTAGGGAGTTTCTACTATGCACCGCATTTTTTGGGTTCCGTACTCAAAGGGAAAAAATGGCCATTTAACTATTACTTCACTGTCCGTTTGTCTGTCTGTTTGTCACCAAGCTGATCTGTATCTCAAGAAGTAACCAGAACTAAACTAAACACAGAATAAAATTGTAATTTTCCTTACAGCAATGTGTTTTTTGGCCGTTTTTCACTCGATATGAATAAATCTGGCATTGACTTAAAAAATAAAAAATAAATTCAAGTACGCGAGTCCGACTCGCATTTAGTCTGTTTTTTTTTTGTCATTACGTGATCAAGGAGCTTAAAACAGTGCCGGAATGTTTGAAACTCAAAATCAAGGTACCTACACGACAGAAACCCCGTAACAAGTAACTCTACTAGTGACCATGAGAGTTTGATCCAGTAAACCAGTTTTTGAAGAAAATACTGCCAAGCGCAGCTGTCAAAGTCATCGGCTTTCAGAAGGGTACAAGGACTAAACAAAAATTACACATTAAATTCAAATAAATGCTTAATAGATATAACATAAAACAATAAAATATTTGATTTGATTTGAAAATATTTTATTTTATTTTTTATTTTTGTTATTTCAATAGTGATGTTTACGCGCGTATTCCTTAAATCATCTAGTTAAAAGTTTCTAACAATAGAAATGAGACATCCATGCTAAATGTTTATCTAATTCTTAAAAAGTATTTAAAAAACTGGTTAGTACGATCTTGTCATTTTCTTGAGTCATTTACATTATTTAAGGATGCTTTTGAAGAAATAAAATACCAATAAAGATTTTAAATTCTAGACGATTTGAATATAAAATACATAACTATGAAAACGGCATAAAAATTACCTATTGATTAAAATCTTAGGTAGTAAGCAAAGAAATTTATAAATTTAATAAATATGATGAATACATGCATATTTAAATAATTTAATTTAAAAAAAAAAGAAACAAAGTTTTACATGTGTTTTGATATTCTTTAAATAGCGATAAATAGTTTTTAAAATGTTTACTTATAAGTAAAAATAGTTTACAGAAGTTTGCTAAATTACTCTGTAAAAATGATTTGATTGATTAATATGCGTAATTGGATTTGAATACTCAAAACTAAAAAAATGTTTTAAACGATAGTTAAAATTCGAAATGTACCAAAAGAGGTTTTTAAAATAGAAAAGTTTATCCTACAATATCTGATGATACCTTAACTTCAAATAGAATTAATACAACTGATGTGTCTAAGTGAAATGGGTTTGTTAAAAATTGTTACGACGCAGGCTAGTGATGGATTACTTTCAAACTATTTAATGGAAAATATTTTGCACATATATTCAGGTAAAGATTTCTTTTTACTTATCCTATATAACTTTAACGTAGTTGATAAATTTTGTTTTTTTTAATAAAAAAAACTTTGACTTGATACAATAAATTTGCAAAAAATATATGAATTGCACAAAATATTTTACAAAGATTTTAGCATGCATTTAGCACCTTTACTAAAACAAATGCAATCATATTAGTGACGCGGCAACGCAAACGGATAAGATGAAAAATGATGGCGTCAAAAAATAATTTAAATCGTTACAAAACCGTTTTAGAGTCAAAAATATTTAGCCAATTCTCAATTTAGTGATGTGATTATTGCATGCGTTTTACCCAATTCCGAGTGTACTCACTAAATTTTCTTTGCCCTGTAAAATTACGGACAATAAGGGTTCTATTATTAACAAAAGGAGAGAATATAATATTAATGTTAAACACATAGAGACGTGTGTTGACAGTTGAAACAAACATTTGCTTTTTAAAACTTTCTAAGGACATATATTTAGATCAATGTAGGTACCGTTCATTTGCTGAATAATAATATCTTTAGAAATTTCATAGAAAATTACTGTAAAATCTTAATCCCAGAATGCTACAGTTAAAACGAAGAGAGGAGAGGGTGTAAAAGGGAGATTTAATTTCGAAATCAACTTGCTTTTGTCAACTTCTAAATGATTTAAAAAGGAATCTATTCTGTTTTATTCGTTTACTTAATCAAACCTTTTTTTGGATATTAGTATCATTGGCAGACAAAATGCTATACAGCAATCTTTACTAATAAAATACTCAGATGAAAAAACGCAGCAAGTGAATTTTAATACATCTAAAATGACTTGCTTAGATATTATTAAAAAGTTTTAGTTGAAGTCCTTAACATTGAATTGAAATACTGAAATCAAATAAAAACGTTAAATCATGATACTAACATGTTCAGAAAACTAGTTTTTTGGTATTTATTATTAAAAGGGAGCAAGTTTCACAGCTGTAAATATGTAGGATTAAAAGTTTTATTTTATTTTAAAAGAAAAATAAACATTATATCAGCAAATGAGCAATAAACAAAAAGTACTGTTTTAGTCATAATCGAAGATTATTCAAAGGTGAATAAGATATTTGAAAAGTGTACACTGTTAATCATTCAAGTACTATAACATAAAATGTGGAATATACATTTAGAATTATTTATTACACGAATGTAGATACTTACGGTTTCTGAGCCAGCCGCCGTCACCAGTTCTTGTAAAGCTCTCACTGAAAGCGCCTGAAACAATAAGCTCATATGAATATTTAATTCTTTAGTGATCAGTTTTTATTTAATGGAAATATATATTTAAGAACCAAGCTTTAAATCTGGTTTAGTGGTTTGCATTGTGATCAGCAAAACCAGCGGTTACAGGTTTGAATCCAACAAGGCACAAATGTATGTGTGAACACTGACATTTGTACTTGATAACGTAAACATATTTAAGTGTGTTTATTTATCTAACAGGTACCATTCACCAGTAGCCGAAGGATAAGTTTTGCTGACTTTGGGATAAGAGCTTATCATATTATTTTATGCGAAATACGGCTTCAAAGCTCATACTATAGCTTTTATCAATAAAGACATTAAAGTTGTCTGACTTTGACTTATTGCACGTGCAAAAGACAAAGTCGGGATCTGAACTCGCGACCACTTAAGAGCGCAAACCAGTTAGACCAAGGCGGTTTTCTGATGTACGTCCTGCTTTTAATCAAAGGAAAAAATTTACTACCATAAATCGCTACCGAATTATTAATAGTTAAATAATGTATGTATTACGGAATTCAATTTTGTTATAAATATTTGACGTCCTCCGTACTCAAGTCACATCCACACTGGTTATCAAGATCTCGTCAGCTACAAAGAACCCGGTCTGATCTCCCAGGGGCAATATTGAAAACCTTGTCACGACGGGTCTGCGTGTTCCTGGTGACTTCATTTTATGCTAACTTCACAAGAAACAAGAGGTATATTTAACTTTGGTGTCTAAATTACAAATCAGAACAATGTAACACGTATTGTGGTTCTCTTGACTAGTCTATATCAATGCAATAATTTAAGATTTAATTGATCATTTTAGTAAGGCGAGATGAAGCCATAGATCCTGTCATTATATGCTTTAATACAAATTAGAAGGAAAACGCTTGTTGACAGTCGCTTGATGTCTTGTTGAGTTGTTTTTATATTAGAGACTATTTAATTACTTATGTATCTAGTTGCCATGTAGATTAATGAGTGCTATTTTATTGTAAATTCATTATCCTTTTATTTTTAATTCTTTGATTTACTATATTTAAGATTGCTCAGATTCTCATGAACCCATAGTAAAGCCGACTAGACGCCTAGACGGCATTGTGAGTCTATTCTCTTATGTCGCAAATACCATTGTAACCTTTGTTATTAAATAAATAAATAACAAATCAAAGTCCTTGATTATCCTAATATTTATATCTGACGTCAACCTAGCTACAAACACAATAATTAGCTATAACAACGATATCATTCAAACTGTAATTACCACAATTTTGATATTTATCGACGCTCTACTGAGACTTTTACTTTAAGGATTAAGTCACACTAACTTTGAACAAATATTACCAAGCTATTATAATATACTTTTGAGTTTACTAGTACCTATAATTGCTGTGGTATTAAATTCAATGATGGAGGCCTTTGCCCTGCGTAGCTGCAGAGGTATTACTCGTATTATAGGCCGGTACTTTACTATATGAGTTTAAGTGAGTATGTAGACAGTACTCTACTAGTCTAGCTATACCACAGTCCGCAAAAGTATTAAGAACTATTACCACTAAGGACTCGGATTTGCAATGGTTGCTAAAGTGCTTTGAGAGCACCATCATATCATCTAGACAATATAAATGTACTGTGCAGTTTACACAATGGGTCTAGTTCTAAAGTAAAAGAGAAAGAAATCTCTTCAAATTTTATAACCTGACTGCGTAGGTACTCTAAGAGTCTACATCTAATAGCTTAGGCTAACATCACACTTCGTGCCATGTCAGAAAGAGATTACTATTACGTTTAAAGATAATTTAACTATTTTACTATAATTGTAATATTTTTTTTCGCTTTTATTTCGACTAGCTTAGATGAAACTCGAAGTTCAAATTGATTCAATCAAAACAGAGCCCGTAAATGACACTGCTCAATATCCCAAATATCAGCATAATACTAAAGAGCTTGAGTATCCAAAGCTACGAGTAAATTCTCAAAGCATGCTTGTGACCTCAGCCTTAGAAGGGTATAGCAAACAGTTTATTAATAACCACTATCCATTTACGTCTACGAGGTTCGAGGGCGGAATAATAACTCTGGAACCGAGCGTCTATAATTTACTCGGTGAAATACTCTACCGCATTTTCGGGTGAGAAATGAACAAACTAATGCTAATAATTATACTGACAACAACAAATATACTGCTGTATCAGATTTATGTAACTGGTAAGAGACAATTTGTGTTCTAGATAATGAAAATTTTAATGTGAACGACATTACTGACATTATAAAGATAGATAGTATATCTATCTATCTTTATTGCACACCATACAAATCTTAAACTTAGAAAATACACCATGAACAGCACAACTCAGGCGGTCTTATCGCACATTGTTGTAGTAAATTTTACAACTCTAAATCTACATCTTGTGTTATATTTAATTAGTTTTGTGTACAATGTATTTATCTATCTATTGCTAACTTTAATAATAGTCTTGAAGTAAAATCTGTGAAGCTCTTGTATTAAGAACCAAAAATCACGAAGATACAAGGCACATCCGAGGCAGGAAAAATGGTCCACGCAAGGCCGACCGGGCATTGCACTTGGAACCTAGGAATTATTATTATTTATTTATCAGCATCACCTTACAAATCAGTGTACCTACATGCCAATTCACTACGGAGGTCTGCAAAAATAAGAAGCAGGTGCATGGGTAAATTATTGCTTTCATAGCATTATTTAGGTCAATTCACAAAGCTTTTATGTAACAGTCAAACACTAAGTTAATTCCCATTCGGTTGTTTAAGCAAGTTTAAAGTTTTGTTAATTAATTAGAACAGAAAGACCTAAATGGGCATAAGAGTGGTATTTTCTGATCAAATTATTTGTTACAACTTTTTTTACTACTTGTGATCATCAGAGGATGTTGTTTCTGATTCTATCGGAATAGTTTGATGTCATTTTTAGTAGAACTACCCATTGGAATCTATTCCTTTGTGCCCCAGGGCTCAGTACTGGGACCACTACTCTAAGTCGATGATAATAAGCAAGTAATTACCTGTTCTATAACAAACACACACTGCGACAAGTCCGGCGGTATATTCTTATCGGCGATGTTTTCCAAGAAGCAATGCCGGTTGCCGAATCCCTCCGCCGCCAAGCACACGCGCTCCCCAGTCGCGGTGCATGACAGGCACACCATATCTTCCTGTGGAGTTAAAGGAGTTTGATTAGAATTTTATGTACGAGTATAGCAAATGGGAGTTAAAGATGCCCTGTGGCGCTGACCTAGAACTGGCTGACTCTTCTATCACTCTATCCTAAAGGTATCGTCAGAGGTGACTAAAGATGTAGATACTACAGATGTATTCTAAATACACCGATTTGAACTTTCATAGTCACTAGATATAGCTTTTTCGGGAAAAGCCCGAAAGTACATACAGTTAGAATAAGGGAAACAACGTTTCCTCTTCACCATTAGCCAAACAGAGTTCGCAAACCTTCCTGCCGTTACAGTAAACTTCTTGGTGATGTCTATGTCCAGCGGTAGATTCTAGTGGGCGATGATAATGACAAGTAAGCAAATGTATTATGAGTAATTATCATTAGTGGGCAGTCATAAGAAAAACCCTTTTTCCATCACAAAAATCAGTTTTAAAATGCAAAAGAGTAATCCTTAGACACGAAGGAGTAATTAAGCAAGAAGACATAATGTAAGATACTATTGTTTGAAATATCGACGGTGTAATAACAAGGAAATATTAAAATTAACGACGCCTTAAAACTTGGCAACACTTAACTATCATGGCCCGAACCCAGAAGTGAGAGCAAACACATTTCATGAAGGACTCTAAAGCGAGATATAAAGTCGACCTTTTACCCAACTTGGCATGTAGAATTAGGTCAAGGCAAGTACAGCGAAGTCTACACAAGTGAAGAAGAAGTACTTCAACTTAAAAGTTATTAACAATTAGTGCCCGGCTCTTCAAATTGAGTCGGCGTATGTATTACGGAAAATACAAATTAATGGGAAATATTAGAGAGAATGTGTTTCTTTTTGTGATTTTTTTTCTGGGTCTGATCGAACCCAGGTAGATCCTGCATTCTGCTTTGTACATAAACATAGTTATTACTTAGTATTCGTGTACAGATTTATTATCTTTCAAGCGACAGGTTTTGTAACAAAATGTTAGCATTTTTTATATTAATTTGTTATCCAAATACTATCAACTTAAAAAACCACTTTACACAGACTGCCAGGCATTCAAGAATCAACTGTCGAGTAAAAACGATCTCTCTTAGATTGATTTAAAGTTGATTCTACAATTATCCATGTCTTTTTTTTTCAAGATATCTCACTAAAAGGTAAAGATGATTTAATGACAGTTACTTATTGTAGTTTCAGTAACTTTATATTTATTGATATTATAAACGAGAACTAAACACTTAATAAGTCTAAATTTGACACATTGTTCTAGTAGGTATATTAAGGCAGCATTTGTTTTCCTATTTGATATTCGTAAAAATAAGATTTTTTCTTCTGTACCACGGATAGATAAATGTACCACGGCACGACAAAGATAGCTAATATGAACGAAGCCTTAACTATTGTTTGATGAAAAATAATTTACAACACAACTTCAGAGTTTCAGCGAAGAAATTTAATAACAGCCGTATTAAAAATGCTTTTAGATGACTACGCAAAGTCTTCACAATGACTTATTGTTTAGAGTTCGTTTTATTAAAGGTTGATGTTGTTAGAAAAGGGTCTTCAGTATTTAAATAATGGGGATATTTTCATTTCTGATTTTGATAATATTAAAAATACTATGAGACTGGTGTATAATAAAGTACATGAGAAGACACATACTACCCGTCTTCTTCTAGTAGTAGACCTTTAGGGCCCGTTTATATGGGTAAGAAGTAAGAGGTAGCCGCGCGGCCGCCACGCGGCTACCTCGTGACCACCGCGTACGTGTTTTCAAGAGTGGACTGTTATAGTAAAATAAGCTCTTCTGTAACTACATTTAAAGTTAAAATTAATTTATCAAAGAATCCCTTGACGCTTCAAATGCGACCTAAGCGCGGGGGCGCATCATCCAGAAATTTCGGGCAAGGGAGCTAGGAGGCGGCCGCGCGGTGTGGTTGTTCAAAAGAATTTTAATGTTTTGGCCTAGGTAATAGAGTTTACATTTTCTATGAACGAAAACTAGTACGTGTCTAACATATGGCCGAACGAAAGTTTTTGCGTCGTCTGTCTGCTGCCTTAGTCGACGCTTACGACACCCATATGAAGAAAAGGGGAACAATAAGTAATAAATTAATGTTTTTCTTGATTAAATGTCAAAAATCAATCATTATAAACTAAAATAAGCTCTCAATCAAGTAAGCTGATACGTCATGGGAATTCCACGGTGTGTATTTAAGCACATAAGTAATTCTATCAACTTCGCTTTTACTAAAAATATAATAGTAATTGTAACAAAAAAGCTACTTATTTGGCCATTAAACGGTAATCAAACACTCGAGTAGCTTAACCAAATAGGGGAATAAAGAGGCAAAGAATATCGTTTCTCCTCCAATTCGGCACAAAAGCCTTTCTCTACTTATACCAGTGCCACTCCTAACGATGATTTTCTTTGTTTGATTAGGGTTGCCACTTGTGAAAAATCAATTTATCGGTAGCTTTTTTTTTCTAGAGTTATGATCCAGTATACATACAATTCTGTTTGATTTAGTTTCGGCAAAGTTAGTTTTAATACATAAGTATGTAGGTACAAATGTTTTTGTTTAATTGTAGAGTCGTATCTAATACTAGCTGTTCCCCGCGACTTCGTCCGCGTCAACTTACGTTATTATGATCGCGATTATTTTTGCTACATTTTTCACAGATGCTTCGCTCCTATTGGTCGCAGCGTGATGTTATATAGCCTAAAGCCTTCCTCAATAAATGGACTATCCAATCCAAAAAGAATTTTTCAAATCGGAGCAGTACTTCCTGAGATTAGCGCGTTCAAACAAACAAACAAACAAACAAACATACAAACTCTTCAGCTTTATAATTTTAGTATAGATAGTATAGATAACGATGAATGGTAATCGAAGTAGTTTAATATGTATCTTAAATGATTGTTCCGAAATTAATATTGTTTTAGATTTAATGATTGTCGATATTGTACAGACGAAAGGTTTTAAACAAGGGTAATACTTAGTTTCAAATTAGAGCAAGAACAGCCAAAGCTTAAAACTAGGGTGTCTTATGAAGTTGAAATAAGTGCTATTTTTCAACAAATATTTATAAGCCTGATGTGCAGATAACAGTACCTATATAAAACTATTTTTTTTTTTATTTATCATTATTATTTCATAAGTGTTCAAATATGATATGAATACTTATGTGCTAATAATAATTGAAGTTGAGACACTATTCAAAAAGAAGTGATGAATTGCAAATAATAATTGTTGTATAACTTAAAAGTCTATTCCTATAAGCTGATAGTATTGAATGCGATTTGTTTGATCAATAGAACTGCAACTCGGAATTCCGAATGCAGTTGCGACAAAGGGGTATTGCATATAAATGGTGATGAGTGTTTTATTTGTATTATCAATATAAATAATGTATACAAATAAAAATAAATCACCGAAATGAATATTAACACACAACTTCTGATCGACTGCACCAAATTGGATAATTCTTTATATTTTAAGTTTGTAATGGTCAGGAGAAAGAAGGTTTGTATAGAAGTTGAAGAAGGATGCTGTATGCTTAATTAGATAGGTAATTGGTTCGCTGTTTTTACCATGTAGTACCGACCTTTCTCAATTGTTTTCATGACTTGTAGAATATTTTGGCACTGTTGCAAGCGCCATGATCACGAACCATCTGAGCTAAGTAAGATAAAATAAATGGCCTATAGTCATCCTACTGCAGGGAAAAGGCCTCCATTATTGAGTTTAAGTTGTCACAGTAATGGTACAGGCATATCTAATCACCACACTTGTCAAATGCGGGTTGGTAATCCCAAACCTGATCACTGTTCGAAAATCTTGTTGCCCGATCCGGGAATCGAACCCAGAACCCCGGGATCTTGGCTCGATACTTAAACCATTAGACCAAAGCAAGATACATGATATAAATAGCGAATACATTATTCTCTAGTAAAGTTGTAATACTGACCATAAAAGGTTAAATCAGTATTTATTCGATTTTTGACGTGATAACGTCTTTAAAATCGTTTTAGTCGGGTGACATGTTCAGAAACTTGTGTCACACAAAACTTAACGAGCGCGATCGCAGGTATAACGAGAGAGAGAGACGGACCGATCTCCCGTCTCATCTCGAGCGCTGCCAGTCATTCCGTGAAACTTGTCACGCGGAATCCTCACGAGCGGAGGCTGGCATAGCGTTCGAGTGAGTGGACCGATCTTCCGTCTCTCTCACTCTAGCGGCATACAAACGAATGGAGATTTTCTCGTGCGGTTAAGTTTTCGTTGAATGTTTAAGATGTAATTTAAAATTTGAAAAAATTGTTATCTTCATTAATTCCTTACTTCCCAAAAACTTATATCACCAATAAGACGTTATCACGTAAACATCTCGATCGTAAACCTACTTTACAAACAACCAATTTTTTTTTGCATTAAATAGTTTTGACTGGCAACCCTATCTAACGGAGCTGGCATCCAATTACCGGCGCCACCCACGTAGAAACGTTTTCATTAAATGGCGACTTTTAATAACATCGCTGATTCATTTGAATGGGATCATTTTATGAACTACCACCTGCCGTAGGGAAGTAAGTAAGAATAATGAACAATGATGCTCTTACATTTTTTAATCTATTTAATTTTTATGACTATGAAAGTGTCTATTATCTGTAACTGAAATTTAATCGCAAAAGATCGCAATGTGATGGCCAAGGGAAATAGAGATTCATACTAAGTATCTGTCCGTCGCGGCTTTGGTCAAAGGTTCACCAATAAAGATAATTCTAGCATTTAAAAAATGGTCTTTTTACCTTTTACGCACTATTCAAGTGGATATTTCTAAATAATATAGTTTATTTTCCATATTATAATTATCACACTAGCTTTTCGCCCGCGTGAACTTACTTTATATCGCGCGGGCAGAATCTTGTGCCCAAGATTGGGACTAGGGATGGCGATCTCATATCGATTAATCGAAGAATCGATTTTTTGGGCCCAAAGATCGATTTTTTTAAATCGATATACTGTACTGAGACGATTCAGTGGATCGATCTTTCACTCCAGGGAATCGCCATTCGATTTTTTTGTGTTGGTAAAAACTAAAAACCATAAATTGATTTGTCAGTTAAAGAGATTGGCGTACATTCATTATTAGATACATACCTAGTTTTGTTTGTTTTAATTTTTTAAAATGTTTAATAGAAGCAAACTGTCGTTTTATTATACTATAGTAAGCGAAATAAATAAATACCTATACTGCGTGGGATCATCAGTTCCTTGCGAGCGTCTTTTTTCTGCTGCCGGCAACATGGCAAGTGATGAGTGGAACCACTTTGATCCCAGTGGACTGGGCAGGTTATTGTTTTAAAAGTATAGACATAGAGCATTGGTCACTTTAACCATTTGATGTAATAAATACATTTTGAAAATAAATGGTATCCTTTTCCACCTAAGATCTGACTTTGATCTATACAGATAAATAACATTAAAGTGTCTGTTTGTACATATTTAGTTGATATTTAACCAGGGACTAAAAATAACTTGTAAGAAAGGGTTTGATAAGGTTTTTTTTTTCATAAAACAGATATATATTTACATTTTAAATAAAACTTGGAAAAAAAATCGATATATCGGAAATCGATCTTTTTAGCCTCGATTTTTTTGTGAATCGATTTTTTAAGTCTCGATTCAGATCGATTCGAAAATCGATATTTTTTGGAAAGAATCGCCATCCCTAATTGGGACACCAAATAGCCTATGTTACTTCTAATACTTCCAAGAATATATGTACAAAGTTTCATGATGATCAATTAAGTAGTTTTCGCGTGAAAGCGTAAAAAACTTACATTCACATGAAAAATATTTTTAAGGATTTTCTCTTATACAACAAACCTTCTCCTGACAACAAAAGACCAATAGAAAAATAAATATCCAATTCGGCGCAGTCGATTGGAAGCTATGCGCATATAAATTTCGGTGATTCATTTTTTAAGCTATTGCAGAGCTTCTATCGCGGGCCTTGAGCGTGGAGACCGAATCCAGAAATTCCGTAACGAAAATAACCTAACCTAACCTAACCTAACCTAACCTAACACTCGGGGCGAGGCACGAACGAACAATTTTAAATTTCCGAAATTTAAAAGAATTTAGAAGAAAATAAGGATTTTGACAGTATGGTTGCCTATGGTAACCATATCTGCCAAAATAACAGAAAAAAATAATTACAAAAGTCAAAATTAGAAAATATATAAAATTATAAAATTAAGCTATTGCATAGCTTCTATCGCGGGCCTTGAGCGTGGAGACCGAGTCCAGAAATTCCGTAACGAAAATAACCTAACACCCCCCCACTCCGACCGGCATAGCGGTGATACTTTTTAGTTTTATAATTGCATAAGTTGATAAAAAATGCTATGCAATAGCTTTACCGCGGCAGTCTCCGAGTGCCACACGTCTTTAATTTATTTATATAGATATTATAACGTAACAGAATATCTGGGGTACCCTTGAAGAGGAATACCCTCAGAAACCTAGGTTCTGCTACGCTACAAAAGAAAATTTGGAAAGAGAGAAGTTAATGGGAACCTACCTCCCTATAATTATTCCCTAAGAGTTAAATAAAATACAAGACAAGATATAAATTAAATATATTAAAATTAAAAGTATGATAAAATATATATACGTAACTTAAATTTACACGGGTAAGTCCAATTTAGTGGTTTGATAAATAGAGGTGGCCCGGCGGTCGACCACGCCAGGATCCAATTGCGCAGCGGAGGGGAGATAGTCCGGCGATCTGCCTGATCCAACCGAAATGATGGAGATGGCCCGGCGGTCTACGTGACCGCCAGGATCCAACAGCACTAGATGGAGAAGGCCCGGCGGTCTACGTGACCGTACCAGGGTCCAGGAGTAGTGAATAAATAGTATCCAAGATAATTCTCCCAATAATAATCTTTAGTTCGCCACAATAGAATAAGAAGAAGTCATCCTTTCTTGACATAAAAACGTCTATTTATATCAAAATTGATGGAACCATAATTTATTTTTAAACATTTCAAAATTATAGCTATATTTACATAAGCAGTTATAAAAATTACATAAAGAAGGTAAGTTTAATATAAAATTGGCCAAAATACAATATCTCCTAACCGAAATTTAGATGAAATTTACATAATTAAAAAATATATATCATTTGACAAGGTGGTTGCCAGTGGTAACGATGTCTGTCAAAATAACAAGAAAATTTTAATATTAGTGTCAAAATTAGTAAACAAATAAAATTACAAGAAATTATAAGTTATATGATAAAAATAAGAGAATGTATTTAATGAGATGAACCAGAAACAAATGGTAAGGTATTTACATATGTTAAAAGGTATCTACATACCACAATATGAACAACATTTATAGCATTCTATTTCATGGCATATACCTAACCTAAAATTTAATAATAGAATTTCATTTCCGTAACATGATTCAACGTTACTTTGGCAGTGGTTGTGACGTATGTCTGTCTGCGTTAAATATAGATCAGCCTATGCCAGGTGAGATGGTAGATTGATTTAATGGAAGAAGTACATTGTTTCCGGTGGCCGGTAGATCTTATATTCAAAATAGCTGTATCTCTCGACTTTAAAGGCGTAGAGTTTTGCATTCGTATCTATCGTACAGACACAGTTATTTGATTCGAGACAAAAAGTAGTTTGTGTCTAATTTCATACAGATCGGTTCAGCCGTTTTGTAATTTTTTAAGAAACAATCTTCATCCAAAAAGATGATTATGAACGCTGTAAAGTAAACGAAACGTCCAGATAAAATAAAATACAGTCTAAAATCTTACTTTCAAATTCTAATTCAAATTTTTTGTTTCAGGCGGAGTCCATAACATTAGGAACAGTTTATCTTAGAAACCTAACATACGAGTAGAATAGTATCAATCGCTCAATCCGTAAAGATTTTCAGTTCTCATATAAGTACCTAGTTGATTTAGCAGTCGGGTTTATTTATTTCAATAATTTGGTTTAATTCAAACTTTTACAAACGGTGGATACAGGTGCCAGCGCCGCACCCGTACGTTCCATTGACAAGGAGAACCACCCTCCAACATTTTCCCGTTTCCACATTCCGGGTTTTTTATACCATAATGTCACTCTCACCGTCAAAATAAATCTACCGACAACTATATGAGTTGCAATCCACCATGCCGTTTGGGCTGTAGGGCGTGGCAAACAATTATACATACAAACAATACATACATATACACTTAGAATAGCGTTATTATTCTAAGCATATACATAATTATAATCTAGTAAAACGTAACCCACCTTCTAAATCAGTCGGATATTGTCATCGATTGACTGATTGATGCAGAATTTATGCCAGAGTGACGTTGTCCTGTCTTAACTATGAAATAGTTTAATAAAAAAAATTTTACCCAATGTTTATTTTTATTAAGCTTTATGATATACAATATTCTTTGTTGTTTTTTTTTTCTGGCGTGTATATAAATAGTTTTGTTGGTATTCCGTCACGGTAACAGGTGATATATTACTGGCCATGTGCAAAATTTAGTTTTTTTTACGATATTTACAGCACGCATTCTGTCAATGTTATGTCAAACGCCATACATTAAAAAAGTTAAAATTGTCAAAAGAGATAAGGTTACATAGCAAATATTTAGTACGGTGATTAAGTTTCCTTAAATTTTCAGATTTTCCGCGCATTTTTTTAATTTTTCATAAGAACATTCTACTGACAATAACAAACAAAACAAAAAAATAATTAGCGAAATCGGTCCAGCCGTTCACGCGTGATGCGATGACCAAGGGAAATAGGGATTCATTTTTATATAAGTATATAAAAGATGAAATAGTTGCCCATTTGATTGATGTCATGTTATATCTATTCGATTGTTAAGGGTGAAACTAAATGTGCACCCTTATGTCAAATGGGTGCAAATAAAATTGGGACACTACAACGTGTTCCTTTTGATATCCCATAACTCTAGGGTATTAAACATACCATGGTAAAGAATCAAATTGCATATAAATTATTTTTCATTTATGAATAATTCTAAAAAGTCACGACTGTTTATGTAAAACACCCTTACCTTGTTATGAATGAACTTTTGAATGAAAACGATTTACTCGTACCTATGAAACACCCACACACGTCAATGTTTTTTACAAGATACGCTCTCCCGCTACTTTACTACTACACTTTAGTGTAAGTTTGCCAACATCTCGCAAAACTAAGGATTCGCCATACTGGTTACATTTTTTTAACAAATTTAACTAAAATTTGTGTTATATTCGAAACTATAGATTTTTGAACCACATGTTTCAGGCCTTTTTATATTATTTTTACCTATAGAACATAACCTTAGAGTTATGGGATATCAAAAGGAACACGTTGTAGTGTCCCAACTTTATTTGCACCCATTTTGTTGTATATTGACGTTGATTGGGACTAGTAAGTAGTGACTAGTAAAGTATGAAGGTGCAATAAAGAATTTACTAATCCAAAAAGCATACTATGACATTAATTAAAGAACATTTTGAGGACAAATTATAATTAATTAAATACATAAATATAATTTTTTTTTTTGCCATTTTTTATATTTTTTAATGCATTTTTTTATATAGATTCTTTCTTTGACATGTAAATTTTATTGTAAATGACTTATGTAATTATTATTTCTTCGGTATTGACATATTTCATAATAGTTGCATGCTCATTGTTCACAGTTACCGGACGGTGTTCTTCCACGCTCTATCAAGTACCAAGGAGTTCTGAGTGTCAAGTGAACTCCTGCGCAATTACACACACATCAACAAGGATGAAGCTTTCCATGACTTCAAGGTACTTAAGTATAAAACTTTTGTTTATTCATAATACACAATATGACTCAAATAAAAATGTTATTAACAGATTTAAATATTAAGAAACCTACTACTAAAATATATGTAAAATAACTAATAACTAAAATATATTACTAAAAGGAGTCCCTTTAGGCAGGGATCCGAAGATACTGGCAGCGTTCCCCCTTTGTATGGCTAAACTAATTCTTTGTCCGAGGTAGCTGCCAGCTCTTCGGTCTCCTGTGATGTCGACTAACCTTTTTGCTATTTCCTTGAAAAGCCTTATAGCACTAGGACCCCAAGGACCAAGGGTCTCGACACCGAATGGGACAAAATCATATTCGGAACCTAGACCCCTGTATTTACATGCTTTAGCTTTTTCAGCCGCTTCACATGCCGCACCAGCTCTGTTGTTGGTTCCATGTAGATGGGAAGGGGCCAGCGTGTCTGAACAGGTTGCATCCCATACCAGCACCCGGCCCATCTTCCATGGAATCAAACTCATACCATCCGGTCTCTTGCCATCGTCTCTCGCAATACCAGTCGGCTCAAGTAGACTTGGCACGTTGATGGTGGCAAGGGACCGGCGTATGATATGCATTGTTTTGTTGATATTTACTGCAGTTGCATGCTTTCATTTACATGTTTAGATTTGACATCAAAATTCACAATGCCTAGAAAAGGTAAATTTGTAACCAATTTATTGACCTCAAAGTACCTCATTACTGTTTCTTTTGTTACAAATTTAATGTGATTATAATAATATGAATATGAATATCTAGTTTTTTTAATGACATCAATAAATTTCTGTAAATAAGCGTGGTGATTATGCCTGTACCCATCATCGCTATGGTAGTATGGTGACTTGAATACAATGATGGAGGTCTTTGCCCTGTAGTGGGATGGATTAAAGGCCGTCAATTTACAATGGCTTTCTTACATGAATAAAACTTTCCCCTAAATTACATATATTTGTAGAAAATTATAACGGCGGTAATATATACATATATTTGCAGCTATGGTAACGGCGGGGCAGGGGGTGCTAAGAATCCCCGGGTAAGATCCGGCTGCCAACAACGACGACTCGACCTGGCAACATATAACACGCGCACACTGAGGCTTGACGCGAAGCTCGTAGAGTTGGAAGAGGCAATTGGTAAGTTACATTGGGATATCATTGGGCTATCTGAAGTCCGAAGAGAGGGGGAGGACTCGATAACCCTAAAATCCGGTAACTTACTATACTACCGGGAGGGCGACCAACAGTCCCTAGGTGGTGTCGGGTTCATCGTCCACAAGTCCCTTGTCAACAACGTGATTACTATCGGAAGTGTTTCGAGCAGGGTAGCGTACCTGATACTCAGAATATCGAAACGATATTCGCTGAATGTCATTCAGGTTTACGCTCCGACCTCAAAACACGACGATGTCGAAGTGGAGGCTATGTATGAGGAGATCTCTAAAGCCATGCATAGCTTTAAAACCCACTACACGGTTGTGATGGGGGATTTCAATGCGAAGTTGGGGCAACGTTGCAGTAATGAGTTGAGAATGGGGAAATTTGGATTTGGGCAACGGAACAAAAGGGGTCAGATGCTGGCAGACTTCATGGAGAGGGAGAACCTCTTTATGATGAACTCCTTCTTCAAGAAGCCCGTAAGCCGCAAATGGACCTGGATCAGCCCGGACGGTAAAGTCAAAAACGAGATCGATTTTATCATGTCAACGAAGAAGCACATATTCGATGATGTCGCTGTGATCAACGCTGTTAAGACAGGAAGCGATCACCGCATGGTCAGAGGCACATTGAATATCGACGTAAAGCTTGAAAGAGCGCGACTGATAAAATCCACGCTCCGACCAATACCGGCTCAAATTCAAAACCCCGAGTGCTTTCAGCTCGAGCTTCAAAACCGTTTCGAAGCCCTTGAGAACAGCATCGATGTGGACGATCTATACAACATGGTGGTGGATACTGTCCGTACGGTAGGGTCTAAGTACTTTAAAACCCGCCGTCCCAAATCAAAGAAACTCTCCAGTCAGACTCTCCTACTCATGGATCAGAGAAACGAAATGAGGCTACAGAACTCAGCGGATGCCCATCGCTATCGGCAACTCAATAGACAGATATCTAAGTCTTTGAAGAGCGACCTTCGTCAATTTAATACCCGACGTATTAAAGAGACCATTGAGCGGAACAAAGGCTCCAAAGTGTTCGCCAGAGATCTGTCTATTGGGCAAAGCCAATTGACGAGGCTGAAAACTGAGACAGGTAGCATCATTGCGTCAACACCTGAAATCCTGAGGGAGATTGAGAGTTTCTATGGACAGTTATACTCCACGAAAACACCTGTTGAAAGCAAGGCTAAAGACCCTAGAGCCAAGCTTACCCGACACTATTCTGAAGATATCCCGGACGTCAGCCTGTGCGAGATTAGAATGGCTCTCAAGCAGCTTAAAAACAACAAGGCGGCGGGTGATGACGGAATCACAACAGAGCTCCTTAGAGCGGGCGGTAAGCCGATACTTAGGGTCCTCCAGAAGCTCTTTAATTCTGTCATCCTCGAGGGTAAAACGCCAAAGGCATGGGGCAGAGGCGATGTGATGCTGTTCTTCAAGAAGGGTGACAAAACTCTCTTGAAGAACTACAGACCCATTTCGCTTCTGAGCCATATCTATAAGTTGTTTTCGAGAGTCATTACGAATCGTCTCACTCGCAGGTTCGACGACTTCCAACCTCCCGAACAAGCCGGGTTCCGAAAAGGCTATAGTACCATAGACCACATTCATACGCTGCGGCAAGTTATACAGAAGACCGAAGAGTATAACTTGCCACTTTGCTTAGCGTTCGTGGACTATGAGAAAGCCTTTGATTCGATTGAGACATGGGCAGTGCTGCAGTCTCTCCAAAGGTGCCAAATAGACTACAGGTACATCGAGGTACTAAAGTACTTATACCAAAACGCCACCATGTCGGTCCCATTACAGAACCAGAGCTCTAATCCGATCCAACTACAGCGAGGTGTGAGACAGGGAGACGTTATTTCTCCGAAACTGTTCACAGCTGCGTTGGAGGATATTTTCAAGCTTCTGGACTGGAAAGGACGCGGCATCAACATCAATGGCGAATACCTAACACACCTGCGATTTGCCGATGATGTAGTTCTTATGGCTGAGACCTTGGAAGACCTGAACATTATGCTCGAAGATCTCAGTAATGCTTCTCAAAGAGTGGGTCTTAGGATGAACATGGACAAGACGAAAATCATGTTAAATGCCCATGTTGCACCCGCTCCAGTTAACGTTGGGAACATTGCACTCGAAGTTGTTGACCACTATGTTTACCTGGGACAGATAGTCCAGTTAGGTAAGTCCAACTTCGAGAAAGAGATCTCTCGTCGAATCCAGCTCGGATGGGCAGCGTTCGGGAAGCTCCGGCATATTTTCGCATCCGAAATACCTCAGTGTCTCAAGACGAAAGTCTTTGACCAGTGTGTGTTGCCAGTAATGACCTATGGGAGTGAGACGTGGTCGTTTACTATGGGTCTCATAAGAAGGCTCAAGATCACCCAGCGAGCAATGGAGAGAGCGATGCTTGGTATTTCCCTACTCGATCGAATCAGAAATGATGAGATCCGCAGGAGAACTAAAACAACCGACATCGCTCGAAGGATTGCATCGTTGAAGTGGCAGTGGGCGGGACACATAGCGCGGAGAACCGATGGCCGTTGGGGCGGAAAGGTTCTCGAATGGCGACCACGTACCGGACGACGTTCCGTGGGCAGGCCCCCCACAAGGTGGACCGACGATCTGATCAAGGTCGCGGGAAGCCGCTGGATGCGGACAGCACAGGACCGATCGTTGTGGAGATCCTTGGGGGAGGCCTATGCCCAGCAGTGGGCGTCGTTCGGCTGATATGAGATGATGAGTAGAAAATTACCACCTAATTGAAATATGCCATCTAATCTCGGCCCAGCATGTAATTATAAGTTGGTGTTCCATTTCCTGTACAACTTAGATTGCCCTCGAGAGCCGACCACGTTTGATTTTAATCCTTATCCCATTGCAAGAGGTTTCACAATGTTATGTGCTGGTTAGTTAACCCGTATACCTACTGTTAACGCTCGTAAAGGTATATAAGTTATTTTTTAGATTAATTACGTTATTTTTTATTTTTTAAGTAATAATGGAATAAATGGAAAAAACCTGTCTTTATTAAGTATACACACATTAAATGTTGAATATAGGTAATAACAGTACTAGGTTTTTCCTGCGACTTCTTCCACGTGAATTTCAGAATTGGGATCGAAGGAACCTACAATTCGCCTACTTTTGTGCTTGAAAAAAATTATAAAGTAAACAGTTGGCAGCGCGTTCTTCATTAACATAATACAGCTAGATACGACTGAACAGAATTTCGGAACAAATAAGGGCCTATTTGTTATTCTGACATATGAGCTACTTTACTGAAAAGTTTTTTTTTCCTTTATTATCATTTTACAGAAACGTTGAATCATACACTTTCAATTGCACTGCCATTAACCACTGAGGTTAGTCCACAATCGATGATCGAAATCAGTTTAGTAGATTTTGTATGCAAGACTTACAAACATCCGTACATATTTATAAACTATCGCATTTTGTACATTTGTATAATATGCTATTGGTTTTCTAAATAATAATTTAAAAAAATAATAACTCCATGTCATTTGAGCTTAAACTTAAATACGAGTAATATACAAACAAGAATGTTAAAAAACGGCAAAAGTTATCATTTTATGTAACACAAGCTATTACCAGCGACTTCGTCATTTGTTTTCATTACAAGCAAGACCATTGCAGCTCTTAAAAATGCTTACTTCATACGATTTTTTACTCACACATTTTTGGTAGTAAATTTTAAAGGCAATGATGTTATTTCGTAGTTATACGTAATATTAATAGCTACGACAGTCAAGCGAGTCAACCCATCTGGGTTTAACTTAGGTACAGGCCTAGGCATAGTCACCACGCTTGCCAAATACGGTTTGGTGATCAAAAACCCGAGCTATGTTAGAAATTTCAAAACTTGTTGCCCGATCCGGGAATCGAACCCAGGATCACAGGATCTGGGTCCCGTACGTAAATATAGTGATTGAGGGGCGTTAAAGTTATACTTGGTCATATTATACGCATCGAATTGTGATCCATCTCTTTGTTCTATTAGTTGTAAAAAAAAAACGTGGGTACAGTGGCCTGCACATAAGACTGGACATTTTTGTTGTAAAATCACACTTATTTCAAAGACATAAAATGCTACAATGTCTAGTTTGATTTGATGCCGTCTGTACGTTCAGTTACCTATATCTACCTAAAAAATACAGGAAGATTGATGACAACACCCAGATTCCAGACAAAGACGAAAAGGTTCGCAGGCATTCAGCGTTCACGAGTTAAGGCAATAAACTGTAGGATGATAAATGTTTGTACATTTGACTAATGATACACCTTTAAATATGATAAACTAGCATTCCCCGGCGACTCTCTCTGCGTGGGATCTGCTATATCACTCTCTCGTTTACATGATTATAATAGCCCAAAAATTAAACCCATTTGGCGAGCTGTAACAAACCGTATGTATTCGGTACTGAGTAACGGGTACTCAATGTAGTACCGAGTAACGAATCGTTACTCACGAATGCATTTCGTTATTCGCATTTTCCGTATTAGGTCGCGAATGTACTGTAATGCGTGTGTTGTAACGTTTGCTGGTCGTATATTTTATGAATCCTTGCCTTGTTCGGTTAATTGAAAAAAAAAAGTCAAAAATGCACCTTAATTTTGTAATTTAGAAGTATTGTATGTGTATTTTATGTATGATATCACGTACGAAATACGACTCGATTTGTTGTTCTACACTGTTTTACTAATGAGGTATCAAAAGTAACGAGTAACGTAACAATACGAAAGTAACGAGTACTTTTTGTCGAAGTAACGAGTTCATACGGGTACGCAATATTTCGTTACTTTTATCGCTATTTGTTAAGACCGTAGCCGAAGGGTAAAAAAGACTATTTATGGCTGTCCGTCTGTCAACAGGCTGTAACTCATAAACCGTGATAGTAGACAGTTGAAATTTTCACAGATTTTGTATTTTATTGCCGCTGTAACAACAAATACTAAATTAAAACCGGCCAAGTGCGAGTCGGACTCGCGCACGAAGGTTTCCGTACCAAAACGGCCAAAAAATGGGTTTGTTGTATGGGAGCCCCCCTTAAATATTTATTTTATTTTGTTTTTAGTATTTGTTGTTATTGCGGTAGCAGAAATACATAATTTGTGAAAATTTCAACTGTCTAGCTATCGCGGCTCATGAGATACAGCCTGGTGACAGAGCGACGGAAAGACGGACAGACGGACAGACAGCGAAGTCTTAGCAATAGGGTCCCGTTTTTACCCTTTGGGTAAAACATAATAAAATAATTAGTTAAGGGGGCTCCCATACATTAAACATGATTTATTTGCTCGATATTGACAACGGTAACAGGTACACGTTTGAAATACACACTGAATATTAAGTTATACTATGTACTTTAAGAATAAATAAATGAATGAATGAATACACTTTATTGCACACCACAAAGAAATTACAAAATTTAATTTTTACAGTAAGATGTACAACTAAGGCGGTCTTATCGCCATCAGCGATCTCTTCCAGACAACCTTTACAGGAAAAACTGGAAAGAAAGGGGAAGGTGGTGCTAAGTACTAAGACAAAATGTAAAATTAATACTACTTAAGTTAATAATGATAATGATGGAATTTAGTCAACAAAAACTTATTATTACCTATGTATTAAATAAACTTAAATACAACACAACTACATAAATAAATAAATATAAATACATATTTAAACAAAATACACTACATACACTTAAATACATACTTGATATGAACAAGAAACCGTCGTGTCTAGGTGACCAAGAAGCGATTAATGTGACAAAAGTTGTTTTGATCAAAGCGCTAGAAAATACGTTTTGAGCCTGGTTTTGAAAATAGCTAACGACTCAGATTGTCTGATAGTCAGTGGTAGGGAGTTCCACAAACGAATGGACTGTACAGTAAATGAGTGAGAATAATAGTTAGTGGAATGGGGAGGAAATTTAAGATGTAGTTTATAAAATAATTAAATTGATATAAAATTAATATTTCAGGTGGGCTCCTATACAACAGACATGATTATTTGCCGTATGGAACCCTTCGTGCGCGAGTCCGACTCGCACTTGGCCGGTTTTTGTGTCGATTCTCTATACACACTTTCTCTCTGTCCTTGTAAATGACATAAAAACTTTCTCAAACTCCTTAACCAGTGTGACTCATGTAATATTACGGCAGCAATCACACCGAGGCGACACGTAAACTGTTCCCTTGTGAATAATGTAGAAGACACATGAGGGGTACAAGTACTGCCGGGACTGGGACAACTGCGCCTCACGGTTTTGATAGGAACATAAACTATGGATCTACATATCTAATTGTACTTTTTTGTATTTAATTCCCATTTATTTGAATTAAAAGTGGAGCTAAAAGTATTAAAAAAACAATAAGTACTAACTAATATTAGTTCCCTGCAGAAGAATCATTAGAGACACTGGTCAAAAAGTAATATATTATACAGAGTGTAATAAAAGCTTAACAAAGCCTTAAACCTCGAATTCAGTTTATCAAACCAAATCGTATGCAACAAAAATAATCGCTAGCAAACGACTTTTTTAGGCCATAAAATAAATCAAGTAATATATTTATTGCTCGCAATGTATAGCACGAAGCGCTACAGAAGAGGATTGTGAGCTAACTTCGTATTATTAGATGTGCATGCACGCGATTTATTGCGGGTTGCTCTCTTTAAAAGCTCAAGTTCAAAAAATGTTCATCATGTTTCTAAAGAAAAAAGTTTAGTAACAACACACAGAAGACTGACATGAAAAAATCTTAAAAACAAAATTTTCACTTTGACCCTTAATATCTCAGTAACGATTCATTTCCCAGGTATGATGTCTTGGAAAAAAATGATCTTACAAATGGTTAGAATACGTGGTATTCGGCTTCTTTAAGCCTTATGTTACATCCTGTATAAGTACAATAAAAAAATAATTTGGTTTAGGAATCAAGATATCGTACGTAATGGCTACATTACGTATATATATGTAGACTTCGTTTATCAGGCGGTTCAAATGCACGGTGTAATAATACCACTTTAAATAACAAATAGTTCACAAAGTTAATTAATTTAGTAAATTTTATAACACTCTATTTTATCTACGTTATTTACAATAAACAGCTTTTTAACATACGCCGTTTCATTCTGGCCTAAACTGAGTTGTATTACGTTGAGCAATATTACACTCTGTTAATGCACTTGTAGAATACTTTTTTAATCAACAAAACGCTCTGTCGCCTGACACCTCTTATGCTATATCCTATGGGACCAAATTTATTTTTTAGCTGCGAGCTCTCAATTTAATTAAAATAGTTTTAATATGCTAGTTGCGAAAATAAGTGACGAATGAAACTCACCGTACGCAAGAATGAAACATCATCTTGCTCGCTCGCTCCCCCCTCCGCTTCCGCCATGGTTTCGCTCGCTTAGCTCAACGCTCAGAGATCGAAGCCGCTACACCATTCCTCTTCAAATGCATAACTGGAACAAAAAGAAACAAATAAAAAAAAATACTTTCAGTGGTGTTTATTCCTACACGATTGTATAATTATTGTTCTGGCGCGATGGCGGTAGAAGAGTAGTCATCAATCTGCTGCAGGACTGCCCGTCCTCCCTTATGAGTACTCCTTTAGTCATCTCTTCCACCTTACACAGTAAGGAAGGTGGTGCTAACTTTATATTTGAAGTTAGTTCGAGTTTTCGAGAACAGCCGATACAATTCTTCGAATCCTAAAAGTTTGGTTTCTTGTACAGTTGCCAGCACATAATACTATGCAAAATTGCATCTATTTCCACTGCAGAAGATGCCACAGCTTTTAGCTTGAAGTGCTGTCTGTACATTCTTAATTCTTCTTCCTTTCAATAGTCAGAAAAAAGATATCTATTAATTTAAACATAAAATGACTAAATTAAAACGTTAACCAGAAATGCCATTAATTCTTATATGATTGACGATTGCTAATCAGTTCTATCCAACAGATAATTTTTATCTGACCTTTGTAAAATCAGCCCTTGTAAGTTAAGAAAAATTTAATTGAAGAAGAAAAAAAACAACTGTCTAAGAAACTGAACTTACAGGATTAGACGTAGGTATAAATATGTAAGGTATCACAAGTTTCGGGTCAGCCTCCTGCTTTAAATCGTTGCGGTTAAGGTAAAATCTGGTAGAGAGCTTTGAAACGCAAACGGAAAAAACATAGAGGCTAAAATTAACATGGCTTTGAAGTAAAATGCGGGTTTGGTTCAAGTTTATTCCAGTATATTTTGCTTTATTCCGACGTCTGCAAGTGATCACGAGCACTGATTGGTGTTTGAAACGTCGGATAGACTAAAATATTTAGTAAATATATACGTTAAACATAAATTAATGAACAGTATTTGCGTAGATTCTATATAACAATACGGTTTTGAAATTCATATGAAACGTCGGGATTGTATTTTTTTTTATATCAATGGGCTTGTTCTTGACTACATACTTAACTCTACGGTTAAGAAGAAGCCTAAGATGGAGAGAGCTTGTACCCAGAAACAGCCTATTCGCTCTTGCTTTAAAAAAATTATGATTATAATTATTAGGAAAAACAGACGCAGGCAGGGCATTCCACTTCTTGGCGGTGCGCATCATAAAAGAAAAGGAAAAGCGCTTGGTACCCAATCGCGGTATATCAACCAGGAAGGGATAATAACGGCCATCATAATAATCATCCCACTGCAGGGCAAAGACCTCCATCGTTGAATTCAAGTTACCACAGCAATGATGGCTACAGGCATAATCACCATGCACGCTTGCCATGCGGGTCAGTGATCTCAAACCCGAGCAATGTTCGAAAATTCGAAACTTTTTGTTGCCCGCCCCGGAGATCGAACCCGAGATCTTGGCCTGGTATTTCAACCACTAGACTATCGGGGCGTTTTTAACAATACAATTTAGGATAGTCACGAGTCAATATGAATAAGTTCCGCTTCTAAGTTTATTCATTTGTCAGGTTTGACTCCCAGTTTTATCATTCGGTGGCCGTGCTAAGCTATGTCAGAGAAAACTTTGACGTGGCTTAAATGTATGAAAGCTTTGAAATAACTTTGAGCTTTCACTGGTACTAGTAGCATAGAAAGATAATGATCATTTGTACAAAGATAAGTAATTATCATATCAGAATAATGCTAGATCTTACATGGTTCTAAAAACCATTAAGAGAAACCAAAAATTTGCTTAAGTAGACATTTAGTTATCAAATAAAATACAGCTTTTATAGTTAACGTGTTACCGTTCGTTATCGTCCAAAAAAATAATAGCACCGAATTCTCTCGTCTTATTGGTGTCGTAAGAGGAAGCAAGATATGATTTTAACATGGTATCTGTCCTTCATAACCGTCTCGTTTTACGCAAATCTAAATTTTAAATATACTTTGCACTTTACCAATGTATGGATGTGTATGAAAACTCTAACAGTCATAAAAAACAAGGGATAGCCCGGCATATGTTTAGTTCCCGTGTAGAAATAACACCTGTATCAGCCAATAACTACAGGATGTATGGAACGAGTGGTGACAGGAATGACAGGCATTCTAATAATAGTCATTTTAAAAGGACTCAGAGTTTATAAAAAACACTTTACAATTTTTTTAAAGTGGCTGATTTCGATGGTACCGCAAACAGCCAGATCCGTGAAAATGTAGAAAGAACCTGGGACCTCGGAGTGTACGCAACTCCGCCACGGAGGTCGTCAAATACCGAGCAAAGCTCAATTATCTAGGAACTAGTAAATAATATACCAAAGCCAATAACCAATAACCCTACCATTTAAGCGAAATATAGAGGTCGTTGAAATCCCAAGGTATTCGCATAAAATTCTCTAAACGTGGTACGTCGGTATGCCCAAATGATATATTACCTGACCCTTAGGCCCGCCTTTGTGAATCGTTGGCTTTATTGCAGAAAATTTGTAATCGCAGAGCTTTCGACTATTCTAGCAAATTCCATTGAAAATAAGTAAGACAAATCAGTTATTTACGTAGAATAGGTAATTTATTGCAGGATTAAAAGGATATTGAAGCTGGTTGGTAATTATTTTGCGAGAAACAGATCTTTTAATTCAACATCCAAAATTCAATATATCTAAAATCTATTGATTTAAAAAAAACGTAGGTATAGCAACTGAAGGAGTGCCAGAAAATTACGGGCAGCAGTCTCATCCCTCTATTATTGGTCAAAGTGCGATCGCCAACCCATCTGGATAGCGTGGCTAATATGGCAAAAACCTTCTCCGAGGTAAGGTTCTTAAATGGACGCACTGGACGTATTTGATTAGGAGTTTTACATTGTATTTTGATTTATTCCGACTTTCAATCTAGACATAGCGGGTAGCCGGGCACAAGAACGCTGTTATAGAGTCATCTTTCATTTCAATAATTGTGAGCTCATGATTTTCACTTATTTGACGATACTTTCTTGAGATCAGTCCACCACACAAAAATACACTTCGCTTTAAAATATCCTTTTTTTTTCGGTCAAGAAAAAGCTATATTAGATACTTAATTACTCATTTATTCTTACACAAACTGCACCCACTTCGAACTTTTGGCGAAGACTTCACAAGTTGCCGGGCTCAGGTGTTCGGGCTTAAGCTTTGATTCTACCCTTGACCTAGATAAGACTTAGGTTTTGTTGTACTGTTTGCTTTGGATTTTTAGGCCCCATTTGAATAAAAACAAATTTACTACTCGTATACCAAAGGACTACGGTAAAAGTCAGTCGATCATAAAGTACACGTATCAAGTGATGGGATTTACATTGAAATAACTTTACTGCTTTAAAGATGTAGCTAAGAAATCTAATAAAACATTATAGAATAGGTACTGTTAATTGCACACCAAACAAATAAATAACTAATTAGACGGTCACATGGCATAAAAGCGATTTCGTTCACACTGCTTTTGGGTACAGAAAAAATGTTGTTGTTTTGCTCTATTTGCATTTGTTAGAAGACTTTTTTTACAAAAAAAAAGCCGCAAATCCTTTCGGTCCATGATACATGAGAATTGGCAGCTTATTTCGCACTTTACGTCGGCTCAATTTTTTCGTTATAAAAATGTTCGATGGCTGACGTAACGAACTCTATTATAACCGTTTGTAGTGGAATTTTTCGAAAATTTAAATGGGACAACTTTCAGCTAATGGACAATAAATTGCTGAATGGTTAAAAGCGATCCGCTCTCATACATACAAAAATATAAACACGGCGAATTTTGAACGCCTCCTGTTCCAGCCAGTGAAGAAAATACTTAAGTTCTTAGTACTTAGTTGATTACTTTCACAGAACATGGAAGAATGGAAAAACCTTTTTTCATGTTTTGTGTTACTTTAAGTATTATCTGTGGTACTAACTAAATAGAATTAAATTTCTTATCTCATCTGTGGTACCTACTTAATAGAATACAATTTCTTTAAAACCAAAATTTAGCCGTTCCCAAATAATATTACCATTTTACCACAAGAACAAGTTACGTGAAAACTCATATTTTGGAGCGCTGCATATTCTTATACAGGTAATACAATGTACTGCAGTACAGTCGACCACAGAATATGCAATTCTAAACTGATCGTATCAAGGTTCAAATTTGAATAAATATGTAAGTTTTAGTTTTGAACAAGAAAACTATTTCGTGAATAAAACATTAAGAATGTTCGTGACTTAGATACTCCCACTTAGCTGAAACGTAGATTTATTAACGTAAATAAATAAAAAATACAATTGACTAAAGTGTATGTTGGTGTGATGCAATTTAATCTAATTAAAATATGTAATTAGCTGTTATTTTATATAAATTAATAACTATCACAAAATTAGTCGATATCTTTAAATTGAATATAAAGTCAATTTTAGAAAGTAAGTAAAGTATGTATGTAGTAATAATGGGTGTTTATTTGTTCTTTTGTATTGAAATATTATGTAATTATGGCGTCATCATCTCTGTCCGTCTACTACAAATTGTATTGTTGTGCCCGAACAGGGTCTATAATGAACTGTCTACATCATACTTTATAACATCCTTGTAACATTATACAACGCAATAAAATATTTGAATTGAATTGAATAGGATTGGTAAAAAATATTTTTGTATGGGAGCCCCCTCAGATCATAAAAAGAAATAGATATGAAAATAATGGGGGCGTGGCGCGTGCGAATCCGATATGTGCAAACAGAACTATCGCACTCCGCAGCGAAATATTTAATGAAAACATCCATGTAACGATAATTGTATCGGCACAATATACATTGAAGGCTTGATACTAACTAGCTGTGGTGTGAGTACTATGCGACTGCGCAATGTATCGAGGTTTAATCGAAGCGTTTACTGCCCGGTGTGCGTCGCGACCACACTTTGTAGCGAGCGACACAATTTGCACACACCAAATGACGCATTGTGTAAGCGAGTAAGTGGTAGCCGCTGTGATTGGGTCCATGTTTGTGTGCACACCAATGAGCTTTGTAAATTGATATAGTGTGATCCTTATGCTTACAGCAATGTTATTGTAGTTGCGTTGCACACATAAATAATTCGGAGACACGGGTCCGCTAAGGATTTACGAGTAATTTCATATCTCCTTCTTTATTTGATCTGAGGGAGCCCCCCTTTAATATAAATTTTATTTGAATTTTATTATTTATCATTAAATTTAAAATACAACTGAGTGTTTTTTGAAAATTTCAAGTGCTTACTTGTTGCCATTATTAATATCGAGCAAAAAACGGCAAAAAAATCGTGTTGGTTGAATGGGAGCCCCCCTTTATTTATTTTATTTTGTTTTTAGTATTTGTTGTTATTGCGGTAAGAGAAATACATAGTTTGTGAACATTTCAACTGTCTAGCTATCGCGGCTCTTGAGATACAGCCTGGTGACAGAGCGACGGACAGACGGACAGAACGAACAGACAGCGAAGTCTTAGTAATAGGGTCCCGTTTTTACTCTTTGTGTACGTAACCCTAAAAAAACCATCGATACACGGTCCAATACAAAAAAAACCGGCCAAGTGCGAGTCGGACTCGCGCACGAAGGGTTCCGTACCAAAAAGGCCAAAAAAACAGGTTTGTTGTATAGGTTGCCTAGCTATCGCGGCTCTTGAGATACAGCCTGGTGACAGAGCGACGGACAGACAGACAGACAGCGAAGTCTTAGTAATAGGGTCCCGTTTTTACCCTTTGGGTACGGAACCCTAATTACACCCAGAGCTGTCCTCATTTAAATGACTGACGTTGATTTTACGTCAGTGTCAACTTTAGATCCCGGCCAAATTATGTCGACATGCAATAGTGTGGATATTAATATCATGTTGCAACTATTCGATTCATGTCTGTACTTAAAGTGCACCCTTATGCGAAATGGGTGCACTTTTAGTTGAGACACTTTTTTCACCAATAATGTCTCCGGCCGACTTCTAGCTTTTCCTAAAATCACATTACCACTTCGTGGCACCCGTTTTCATTCAGAGGAAATGAAGAACTTGCGGCGAGAACTGCACTCAATTCCGAATTTTTTTATTTGGATGTTTAGCTAACATTTCAGTACTAGTAGTATTATTAATCTTGATCAAATGGTCATCATGCATAGCTTTAAGTTAGCAAGAGACAGTATGTAGTCAATAACGTAGAACATCCTAACCCAACAAACTTAATCAACTGCCTAAGCACCCCTTTACTCCAAGGAAGGGCAACCGTATCAATCCAACAAGAAACGTAAGGGTAACTACACACATGAGCGGGCCGGCATATATGGTTCGGTAGTATTTATTGAACAACAAAGCCGACACGAAGTAATTACTGCACTTTATCGGCTTGTGCCGATCGGTTAGTTCATTCGGGTTAAATATCATTCGGTTCGGCATTCGTTGTGGAACAAAAAAGCCGACCCGTAGCAACTACTACATACGTTCGGCTTAAATCAGTCTTCATTAGGTCGTTGCAATCCAGCAATAACAACAAAACTTCCAGATACTAACAACACGTCGTATTCGTCCCACATTTTTAGCTGATTTAAATTTGCCGAGCGGTTTGTGATTCCCGAATATTCATCTACATATATTTGATTTTACCGCCCGGCTATGCCGATTAATGCCGGCCTGCTGTTGTTGCCCGCCTAGTGAAAGCCGAGCGGGTTTTTTCTCGAACATTCATCTAACATATATTCGATTTTACCGCATGACTGTGCCGATTAATGCCGGCCCGCTTAGGTGTGTAGCTACCCTAGCAGCCAGCCCGTACACCGAAGACAGCGTAATATAACCCCATACTACACGGAAACCCGGAAAGGTTAAACCTCATTCTATCGAAAATACCCCGATAGTGTTGCAACACTATCCGTAGAATAAATACGAGTATCGATGATTCGTCTTGTTAAATTTCTAGCCGCATACATGTTACACGGAGTTCAAAGCAAACATTTTAATTATTAACAGGTAAAAAAACAACTAATACTGAGAAAAAGTATAATTATTGTAGAAGAAAATAACATGCTGCAAACAAAATAGATTTCAAGCTAAGTGGTTAAGATCGTATCTACCACGTTTGTAATTTACTAACAACGTTTACATGTTTTTGTTACTAAGTATTATTTACAATTAATGGAATAATTATGTCTTAAATAAATAAATAAATAATCAACGTTTGAGACAACTCGATTGTATTATCTCATTATCATCATTATCCTCATAATTATCTGTATTATGTTGTACAAATCTAAGTCTTTCTCATGTGTTATTTTTCAATTTTATGGTGTGCAATAAAGAGTATCTATCTATGTTGCCTACAAATAAAGACATTTTGATTTTATGAACACATCTTTTGATTGTTAATAGTTACAAGTTTGTGGGGTTAGTTAAGTTCAAAACTATGAGTGAAACAAAATGTGAATATATAATACTAGCTTTTTGCCAGCGGCTGTGACCCAATGAATAACTTGTTAAATGACGCAGGAGACCTGTGCACAGCCTTTTTTTTTATAAATAATGGGCTTGCTCTTGACTACATACTTAATTATACGGTTAAGAAGAAGCCTAAGATGGACACAGAAAAACTGTTTGACGTTGGACTCCGGCAGGAGGGTGGTAGCATCCAGGCAGCCTCTTACGAAGCCTACCACCGCAGAGGGATCTGTTGGCCGTTATCATTGGTTAGAAAACCAAAGATGCCGTTGTTCAAGGTGGACCACTAGGAGATAGATCCCTCCACCCCAGCTATTTTGCAGTGTGATTAAAAATTGCTTATCGTCCTTTCTCAAGGTATTTATTCTATTTTCGTGGCAAAATTTCATGAATAATGATTCAGTAGTTTAAGCTTGAAAGCGTATTAGAGAGACAGACCGAGTTACCTTCCCATTTGTAATTTTAGAAGGAGTTAGATTATGTTTATCGATATCGATGAAGCATCTTTTTCACATAGCTACTTACCACTCTCATGTAGCACATTCCTACAGGCGCGAATGTTAGCCAATAAAAACGGGACGCACAAGTATTTTTCTCGAAGTAAGAAGTTCGAATCATTCTGATTTTAATAGAGGATGGAAATCGTGTATCGTGTGTGAAATACGCTTCGTATAGTAATTTACATTTGAGTTAAATTACATTCGATTTAGATGACAATATTTTTACCACTAGGCACTTGTCACGGCTTTGCTTGAATATCTTAATAAAAATAGTTCCTTTTCCTTCCGTGAGACTCGGTGAGACTAAGACAATTAGTTTTTATGACGCAAATATTTGTGTCACCCGGGTTAGCGAGAAGCCGAGGATCGACCTAACGGGGACTACCGTTTCTTTGCTCACCAGTTAGCGCCACTGTAGACTGAGGTCCGGTGGTATAGCTGTCAAAGGCGATTGGCGCCGAAACAAAGTGTTATATTTTGAATCTAATTAAGGTTATATTGTTTATAAATAACTATCTTGATATCAACAAACTAACTTCTGAAATAGTTGCTCTTGAGGCCGCCTATTTTTGCGCTTTTTCTTAATTCCGTTTTTAAAGCGTTCACATTAATCGCCAAATAATCCATATTTGCGATATTTTACGAAGGAGATCACTTTCCAGCAGGTAAATTAAAGAAATTATGATTTATGCAACAAATTCTGCTAAAACCAGTACAAAGTGAATGATATTGGACCTCACGCGACACAAGCGCCTCTAGTGGCAATTTTACTAGCGATAGCCCCCAGTGGCGTGCATTTGGAGAGACCTATGACCAGCAGTGGACCGCGATAGGCTGATGATGATGGGATAGTTACAAAATTAAACGACTTGACTGGCTATATTACACGCGGGCTAAGCCATCAGCATACCAAATTATGGCTTGGCCATCATTTTACAAAAAGTGAATTTATTATTAAATTAATAAGGAACAGCAACAGGAAACAGCTAGTGATGTATATTTGTGTTATTATAAAGCTGAAGAGTTTGTTTGTTTGTTTGTTTGAACGCGCTAATCTCTGGAAGTACTGGTTCGAATTGAAAAAATATTTTTGGATAGTACATTTATCGAGGAAGGCTTTAGGCTATATAACATAACGCTGCGACCAATAGGAGCGAAGTATCAGTGAAAAATGTTGCAAAAATAATCGCGATCATAATAACAGAAAAGTCGCGGGCAACAGCTAGTATCTTATATATTTTTTTATATAGGATTTTTAAAAATCAAAATATTACACATTAATTTCACAATTTTTTTCAGAACAAACTCTCATGTATGAATATAAAATTTAACCAAACAGGTCCTTTACAAATATCATATTATTATGTAAGATCTGCACAAACGGTAGATAATGTTATTGAATTAAACTTTACTGTGGGTAAAATCAATAAAAATGAGTCAAAAACTTTCAAAAGTAATCATCACCGCATTGTTCGCCACAATCGATCCTCAACACATTCCCGTTAATCAAAGCTCCCGCGGGAACGGAGCCAGGACTTGCGTAATAGCTTTTGCATGTATTACTACAACTTGCACTATGTACTTGTGTTACGAATGAAAATATATGTGTGGTCTGACGTAAAAACTATACAGGATATATCAAGCTACAAAGGCAGGCTGAAAAGTAATCTACCAAAATGTAAGAAAGGACTTAGATGAAAAAGAATATACTTGTGAAATGGTTAGTGACTGTCATCTCATAATACCATTAAATAAAATTGTATGGTGTTGAGAGTCATGTTCGATTAATTGTTTTTTGTTCTATCCCTATAGAACAAGCAGAACGAGACCCTTCTTGTTCCAATCGTTGTCATATATTTAGATTGCGAAATGTACATACATCTAGAATCTCAATAATGAATACTAGTAAATAATATGTAGTACCCACTTACAATTGTGTAGTAAAACATGAGTAAAACTAAATCTTTTATATGAGTGACAAAGTTCAACGGCACACATAAAAGTCACATATTATAGCAAAAGGAATCAGGGTTGCCACAACGTAATAGTCAAAATAATATCAAAGTTTTTTTTATGTTACGAAACTTAGTAATCATAATCAAATTGCTGATATAAATTAGTAGGTGTTGTCATACAATAATGTCTTTTAAATATGCATGTCGGTTTCTACTTAGTAAAGCCCTACACTTAACATGCGGGTTAGTCAACGTAATTTAGTCAATCATGGCGATAAGACGCTGCTGCCTGTTTTCATCTGGCAGTACAGGCGCTAGTTACGACCTACGGATTATTTAAATGGCCTTCGTTGTACAGTGGCGTACACACCGGTTTTCTAGGTGTCGCCAGCTCTGAGATAAGAGGTTAGATTCTCGGACAGGTAAATGTAAAAAAAACATTTATCATTTATAAATGTTGTCTCGGATTGTTTATGGTACTTACGTTGCTTCTGATTCTCACATGACAAGTATTTTGATAGTTACATTGAGATCAGAACAATGTATGTGACGTTGTCCACTTTTTTTATACGACTGTTATGTCGTATTCTAAGGATGAGTTTTATGTTTTATTTTAGACCAAAACCGCAAGGCAGAACATTGCAATATGTGTATTTTTCTACAATATGTCATCAATTTAGAATTCAACAGC
Source organism: Anania crocealis (assembly GCA_949315895.1). Taxonomy (NCBI): domain Eukaryota; kingdom Metazoa; phylum Arthropoda; class Insecta; order Lepidoptera; family Crambidae; genus Anania; species Anania crocealis. Next base: position 7,865,377 of record OX438873.1, on the reverse strand, counting down.
CCTAACACAATAACACAGACTGCTCTATTTAAGTACTTATGCAAGGGAATATGGCATCTACGCAAAAGAAATAAGAATCAACTGCTAAGAAAAGGGTTGCTGATCACATTTGACGTATGGTGGACTCTTCATCAGACGAGTCATTTATGGTTTACGATTCCCCCCCTTCCCCTCTCTTCTGAAGATAACGACTGATCGGTCTAGTGATGTGACCAGTAAAAAGCTTCAATGTAGAAAATGTCGATACTCTAAATATGCAACTTTATTCTTAGGCACATGTTTGTTATAGAAAACTCAACGTAGGTATATTTCTAAGGTAACCTGAGAATAGCACCAGTCTTTCTGTCGCTATATCTAGGTCGTAAGAGGCAACCTATGAAGTACTGTTAGAAGAAGACGGGCAGAAGCCTCTTGTCTCTACCCTTGACCAAATCGCTATCGCTAATTTACCTACTTAGCGTGGCGATTAAAGCTATGTTCTCTTTTTCGAGAGGCCTGAGTCAAGTAGTGGATTGATACAGGTAATTTTGAATCAAAATAACTGATCAATATAGCTAAATATGATAGAATTCATGACATGGGAAGGTAAACAATTACTTGCGATGCAAAAACTGCATAATTAGGTACATTATTTTCGTTTCAAACTGGCCCCTATATTCGAGATTGCTACCACATATCTTGTTTTTTATAAGTTTACACCATTTCTGCACTGTTACGAACGTCACGATTACGAAATAACTGACTGTTTCCGTGATCATTCCGCTGAATTCATAATAAACTAAGAACATAGTAGACATTTCTAAACAACTAACCCTTACTTTCGTGGTTTAATTAGGTAATTTTCTCTTTCGAATCTTTTTTTTTTTGTTCAATATTTCATGCACACATTAACGTTTCGTAACAAATTTAAAGTCTCCACAATACGACTTTTTTTAGTTGAATATTAAATTTTATTGACTTTTCTCTTTCGCAGTGTAAACTCGACACTTTTGTAATAAAAATATATTGTACCAATATACAGTTCCTAGTCTAAGGAATCTAAGCAAGTTGTTATCACAGTACATAGGCGGAACAACCTTGAACTAAAACCGACATAATTGCTAATTTAGTCTCTGGCCAATGACACCGAGCTGACATGACAAGCCTTGAAAAAATCCAGTAAATGCGTGCAGACACGCAACTGAGTATATTTGAAGTAATTTTAACGGCACAACTAAGGGTAAATAGGACAAAGCAGGATACAAAGGCAAAAAAGTAGACTAAGAATCGATTTTAACGCCTCAAGTATGGTGTGTAAGTTAAGCCAGAAAAAAATCTCGCTGCTTACTCATGCTATTGCTCATAATGCTATGTGTGCCCTTCCACCGGGACCTCGAGACTAATCCTACCTATTTGTATTTTTTTGTTTTTAGTGTGTACTTTTTCTTTACCTTAATACATATTAGAGTTTTTTGTTTTACTACCTATTTTTGCATATTATTATGTACTTTACGCTTTGAACCCCAAGAGACAACCGGTTGTTACGATAACAATTGATTTTAATTGTGTCTGGTATACCCGATCGTCAAAGGGTTAATCGGCATAGTCGATTGGTCTCCACAAGTAAATGTTCTTTCTTTCTTTCTTTTTTATTTTATTTGATTAATATTATAAATGCGCTATTCCGGATGAATATTGTTCACAGAGATAGGTAACGGTTTGGTAAATAGCTGTACGCTACTTTTCACCTTGAAAAAATATACGGTAAACGTTGAATAAATATGTTTGCTTTCCATTTATAAAAGGATCGACTTGTTTTTTGCATAGTGGTAGTGGGGGCAGGTTTTAGAATACTTAATACAATACTGAAGGAAACTCCTACGTAATTATAGAATGCCTCACCATGTAATGTTTATTGCAACAAGAAAAAAAACCAGTGTTTTGTTTACTAATCTGTCAAGACGTGCAAAGTGACCTGCCTCGTCTTCAATAATTAATCAGGTGTTCATCGACAGCAATAATTTACTTGACCTCTCGGTCATAATAAGGCAGGGTTAATGTTCTGTATCAATCGATCTTGGAAGCGATTCAAGAACAACGTGCTACTAATATTATAAATGCTAAAGTTTGTTGGACGGCTTTTTGTTACTCAATCACGATTAAACGGGTCTGGTTATATTTGACAGAAACATAGATTGTACAGACAACAACAATCGCACGTCAAACTACCACAAAACGTCATTTTTAGGGTTCCGTACCCAAAGGGTAAAAACGGGACCCTATTACTAAGACTTCGCTGTCTGTCCGTCTGTCCGTCTGTCCGTCGCTCTGTCACCAGGCTGTATCTCAAGAGCCGCGATAACTAGACAGTTGAAATTTTCATGATTGTGTATTTCTGTTGCCGCAATAACAACAAATACTAAAAACAAAATAAAATAAATATTTAAGGGGGGCTCCCATACAATAAACTTGTTGTTTTGGCCTTTTTGGTACGGAACCCTTTGGGCGCGAGTCCGACTCGCACTTGGCCGGTTTTATTTTCAATTGATATTGATCCCTTATACTTGTTGGACTTCAAGTTGAAAATCAATTCAAAGACCTTTAACTTTTTGGGTAGGTTGACCTGCCGTTGTCTGTACTTTGAAATAGTACAAAAGTTTTTTATCCCGCAGAAAAATATTTGGTTCCCGTGGGATAAACATGTTTATTTTTCATCTTGACAGGGATCAACATGGTTTTCGGCAAAAGTGCAGTCTATTAGAGGTCAGCATATAACCTAGACTATATTTAATCAGCGAACAATGTCACTATTATGTGACCTCCTCGTGGTTTCAAGACTATCTTTTGTTGAAAAAAATAAATTTGATGATATCTCAGAATGATGATGATGAATGATGACATTTACCTAAAATATTTCTTGGTGCACAAGATGTGGAATCCCAGTTGATAAGGGAATATGCTTATGTTTTCAACACCGAAGAATCTATCGTGTATTTTATCGACATCGATGTTACACAATCGTCACTCACTATAAAAAGATAAGACAGGGCGCTTCACAAAATATCGTAATCTCAGTATTTCAGACGAAAGCTCATTTTGTGAGTAAGAGATTCGATAAATACAAAATACATCAGTAGGTATTTTGAAACGTTTCTAGTTTTCAGAAGGAAAATGCTTTGTCATTTCATATTATTCAAGATTAGTGTGCAAATTGCTGAAAGCTTATGCATACCAATGATACAGAAAAAGTGACTGTCTGTCTGTCTGCATGATAGTTTTAACCTATAAAGCATCCTTTGAATAAGTGGAATGGAGAGTTTTTTATGGGGAATCAATGCTTTCTGTACCGATTTAGATAGACTTTGCTATGAAGTTTCATACACTGAAAACTATTAATTTTGAATAGTTTTCTTCGTTGGAACCTTTCCTTCAAAATTTTGAAAGGAGGGTGGAAGTTGCATGGAGAATCATAGATAATAACAGATTGCGATTCCAAAAGGTGATCCTGGCGATATAATCGGTAACGCGGTTCAGTGAGTATTATAGTGTCATTCCGTGCGGACGAAACGCTAGTCTCAAACAAATGAACTCTACCAAGCCCAGGGGCGTACTTTAAAATTTAACGCCCTGGCCTTCTACGTTTTGCTGCCGTATAAATTAATGAAAAAAGTACCTAAAACTTCCTTAATCTATCAAACTTACAACCAAAGACAATTTCCATGTTTGCTAATCAGGCAATTTTTTCTTTATCTTTAAGTAAGTTATAGATTGTCTAGTATCAATTATTTCAACATTTACAAATGAGAGGTGTTACACACACATAGGTAAGCATATAAGGCACTGTAAGGCCATGAAAAAAATAGTAGTAGCTTATTTTGGGACTAGATGACTTTGTGTGGCCCAGTGTGGCATGCTTTATTATTATTAAAGTAAAAAACAAGTATAGTTTCTGATCGGCCCTATGGTTGACAGGTAGATAATGTTTTTGGTATTAAATTCGCTTCTTACACAATTTTTTCATGCAACAAAAAGTAAATAAAACAAAAAGCAAGGTGTTGCTAGCCCCTGGCAAAGCTGCAATAATAAATTCATACTACAGCATAATTATGCAATACATTTGTACTCAAGACACAAACGGGTTTATCTTTACAAAAAGGGTTCTGCCGCATTTTCATAAATTATACACCGCATAACGACGGCACCGCGCAAAGTAGAATCTCGCAGGGCATATTGTGAATTGTTACAAGAGTTTGGACCAAGGGATGTTACGGACATATTTCGGATACGGATGCAGAGATAATTGTTTCAGTTTCGAATTCAGTTACGGATATGAAATGATTTATGGACTATCAGATAGTTTTAGTCATGGATTGGGATTTTAAAAGAATTGACAATTTCAAACACAGAACAAGGTACACCTAATGAAGTAGTGATTTGACGAAGATTTGTTACCCTTTGGTACATCATCATTTTCATAACCACCAGCCTATATTAGTCCACTGCTGGGCGCCGGCCTCTAAATAACAAGAATATTGGTATATTTGCCACGCTTTTCAGGCGGGTTAGCGATCGCTGTTTAGCCAAAAATAGAGAGAAATCGCTGTTGCCTGTCTTATTATGACAATACTCCTTTTGGTACGACAAACAGTTTTTATAACAATTATTTTGAATAGGCTTAGCCGGTAAATACTTTTCTTAACGTGTCTCTACCAGACTTTGCACTTATCCAAAACTTTTGTAGCGGAATCGATTTAAGTTACGGATATTATTTAAGTACGGACATCCCATAATTTCGGTGACGTTTACGGAGCTTCATGACATTGGCATGCCTGGTTTTAACCTCAAAAATTTGGGACTAAGTGGCATGGTCACAGAATGCATAAGCATATATAACAATATATGTATTTTAACATTAAAAAAAATACTAACAAAACGCATAGCCACCGATTTTGAATTGGTACTTATGTTAGAGCTATATTTTTTGAAAACAGTATTTTAGTAGTAGCTTATGAACTCCATTTTCTACCCTTAAAGGTTAATTATTCGGGATAGCGCATTAGAAATTTTATCAATTTTTCTACTGACAGAAAAAAGAAGAGATTCTCAATTCGACGCGGTTTATAAAAGTATTTTTTGGTACAAAAAATTCTAACAAGCATAGAGTTGACAGTATGTACCAGTCAAAAATAAACGTTTATTACAAAAATTTTAACGACGGAACTAATCAAATAAAACTTAATTAGAGTAGACATAAAACAACATCGAAACCGACTTCTTTTGGTGCCTTATTTCATAGCATTTGTCGGTTCAATTTTATATCACAAAAATATTATATTTGGTAGTGTTGTCATACGTGAATCATGCTCTGAAAATAAAACCGTTATGTTAAAAATATGCAAATCAGGTTATTCACCCCAGACGCTTTTTTTATATTTAAGAACAAAATTAGATGGGCCAACACCTCATTTAGTAAACCAGTCATGCGTGCAATCATTGGATACCGAAAATAAGTGGCAATTCGGAAGCCGCGTGTTTTATAAATCGGTTAAGTCTGGCGTTAGGCTACGCGTATAATTCCGTAGTTGCACGGATTCTACTCGCGTTTAAGAAGACAACGAAAAAATAAATCAAAACAAAAAATCTTAACTCCGATAAAAAATCTTTCATTGCAATGTATAGTGTTCGCCGTTTAAAAAAAAGCTCGGTAAGGTTTGGTACCTGTACTATTTTTCTCTTCTTGTTTCGATGTTTCCTTTTATTACCAGCACGTTTAGTATAGTAGTGCGCGGTGAGGATCAAAAAGAGTAGCAGGTTCGTATCCCACGAACTATTTACTTGTGTCGTGGATGTGTTAAAATGTGCATATAGGTATTTTCTTTAGATTTAAATGACTCGTCGGGCTATGGGTAGATCCATACCTACCCATAGCCCGAAGAGTCATTTAAATCTTTTACTTACCCATGTAAGTACAACGTCAAAAATAAAACAGATAGAAATCGGCCAATTCAAAGCAAGCGTTGTGATTTATAAAAACAACGTAAATGAGACGACTGAAAATATTTTTTATTTAGTTTATCAAAAAAGGTACGTTACTTCAAATTACTTATGAAATATAATAAAAGTTACGTACTATTCCAATAGCCATAGCTATATTTGTAGGTATAAATTTTACCGTCGTAACAAAAGCACGTTAAAGCTGGGATTAAGTAAATAAAGATGAAATGTGGGAATTGTCTGTGTACTTTACTATTTGGAGTTAGTGATCAAAGAAATAAGCCAGCCTATCCGTGAATATATTTAACAGCAAAGCTATTGCATTGTTTGTAATTGTATATTAGTTTAGCACAGAAAGAACATATAAAAAGATCATACCAATACCATAAAACCCAAAAAAATATATAAAAAATTAAATTTAACCTTACAGGATAAACAAAACGTGTTGACAGTCTTAAAAAATGCCAGAAAAAAAATTTACCTACAGAGAGTATAAAATAAGCCACAAATTTAGTGTGGGAACCAAACAAAAAATCTAAAAAGCATCATTAACCAAAATTATCAGTTTTAATAAAAAGGAGTTTGGAGTTGACTTTTTAAGTTGAATTGGCTTTTAATCAATAGACCAAAGCAGAAATATTAAAATTAATAAGCCCGTAAAAGATAAGGGCAAACAAAAAAACTCAAAGCTCTTTTTACATTCGCTATGAAAAGAGACAACATTGCCGACGTTGCAGAGTTAACCTCTGAATTTAAGCTACGACCGTAGCACCGTAGCTAAAGCTACGCGACTACAGCTCAATGGGCTCACAGCAGCTACGAGCTTAATGCTACAGCAGTGTAGTCAAAGGTACAAAGCAAAAAGTTTCAAGTAACTGTCGATTCTTGTATGGCAACGACTGAAAATGGTGGTTATTGTGTGCTAGTTGTCATAATATACATATTTACGATTAGTGCGTAGTACCTAATTATTGAATATCTTTTGTAAAAAAGATTTACTTTTTAAAGGTTGTGAATCCTATATTATGTATCCCCATAGGGCTGACATTTTATTATCAATTTAAAGAAGTTAAACTTTACAACCTTCTTCGGAATGGGTCATCTTACCAAAATCTTGTGCAAAGGAGATGTCCCAAATTGTATGGAGGCCAGGCCCAGAACCACTCCCCCACCGAAAGATAGACCAATACACCTACAAGATTTTGTTATTATCCAATTCTTTTAAAATGGCTTTGTTAAGTGGTTCAAATAAAGAGTTAAGTAAGAAAATAGCAGAACAAAACAAAAAACCATCATGGCGGAAGATGACATTTTGATGACGTCTGTCAGTTTTGGCAGTTTCAAAATTGCGCATCTAGGAGTCGAGTGCCATCGCTTGCTGTAATAACAACAAACATTATGAAAGTAATGTGTCGATCAATACCAAATCCGTAATCGAAAAAAATGAGGTCGTTATAATGAACTACATTTAAAACGCGACAAGTAGAACAAAAACTTGAAGTGAATGATTATGCCAAAGTGACATGGGGTATGACAGCTACTGACATTTAAAGTTTTTTTAGATTGACGCCATCTTGGAGTGCCTAATGGAGTTTGATAAATTATTCGATCTTATTTATTTTTGAACCACTAAATTATACGTTATATAAATTTATATGTATTTTTCCCCTAAACAGTAAATTTTTCTTGATTTTTGAAAATGGTGTACTATGTCTGGGCCTATTATGGGACATCTCCTTTACGATTTAACTGCGTTCGATTGGATTATACATTATATTTTGATTTGTCCCAAAGGTTCGAACACGTTACAGCATTCGTGGTCCTGGATAAAATGTTAAATCCTAATAAACGAGAGTTAAATCCGTAAACATATGCTTTAATCAAATGTATACTGCACAAATATTCAGCCATATATTTCTAAATAAAAAAAAAACAATACGTGCACTGATTTTTTTTTTGTTTTGATCACCAAAAACTGAGTCCTCTTTTTGTACTGTGATAAGGTCATGTAGAGTAAACGCTTAACTTTTACGAGCGTAGAGCCAGGACATAAAAGTTGTTGGAATAAATTACATTAATTTACTCTGAACCAGTTTAAATACTTCAATTTTTTTAAGTTATAATACCAAATAATATTACGGGAACCCTATTAGGACCTACATAAAATATCATACAACATAGTCCCATTTAAAAATGACTTAGAACTGTCCAAGTTAAAATACATGAATGATTTTTATGTGTTACATCAACTGTGATGCAATTTAAACTTTACGTGCACGACCTAAAGTTGAAAGCAATTAGGTTAAATGATCACCCAACCAAATGATCAATGATTGCTCATTTGGTGACCTATACAGCAATTTTTTATACTAGTCATAACTTTTTACAAATATTGGAACGTCATCTTTCAAAAACGATACTTGGTTTTTGGAAACTGCACAAAAAGACATTGGTGTTAGTAAGCCTGATGAGCTTCTTAACATTAAAAAAAAAAGACGTGTGGCACTCAGAGACTGCCGCGGTAAAGCTATTGCATAGCATTTTTTATCAACTTATGCAATTATAAAACTAAAAAGTATCACCGCTGTGCCGGTCGGAGTGGGGGGGTGTTAGGTTATTTTCCTTACGGAATTTCTGGATTCGGTCGCTCAAGGCCCGCGATAGAAGCTATGCAATAGCTTAATTTTATAACTTTTAGGATTTTCTAATTTTGACTTTTGTAATTAAATTTTTCTGTTATTTTGGCAGATATGGTTACCATAGGCAACCATACTGTCAAAATCCTTATTTTCTTCTAAATTCTTTTAAATTTCGGAAATTCAAATTTGTTCGATCGTGGCTCGCGTGTGTGGGTGTTAGATTATTTTCGTTACGGAATTTCTGGATTCGGTCTCCACGCTCAAGGCCCGCGATAGAAGCTATGCAACAAAATTTTTCCGTCGCACAGCGGGCAACGGAGAGAAACGCTTGATATTTTCTTGCGCGGTAGAAGAGAAAATCCGAAGGAGAACTAAGATAACCGACATTGCTCGAAGATGACGATTTGTGGGCAGCTACCCCACCAGGTAGACCGACGATCTAGCGAAAGTCGTTGAAAGCCGTTGGATGCGGGTGGCGCGGGACCGATGGTTGTGGAGATCCTTTGGGGAGGCCTATGTCCAGCAGTAGGCGTCGCTCGGGTGAGATGATGATGACCACAGAACATGGAAAATGTACCTACTGTGATGATGACGATAAAGCAAAAGAATAAAACTGTTATAGTAAGTAACTCCTACTCTCATTTCACACCTAAACAGTTCAATTTTCTTTGACCGCACACTTCACAAACAATCTAACATTTATTTCCTTTCCCAAGGGAATCGACACACTAATGTTCGGACATTGATCAAGTACTAAAAACAGTTTCAAGAAGTTGACAGTGACAAGTATTGATGGGTGTATTGCCTAGAGGAGGGCCTAATTGCTTCGTCAGAACTATTATTAATGTCCTAGATAGTCTAGCAAAAAAATATGCGCAATACAGCAATCGTTATAGTCTTGAAAGGATTAAAATCAGTAAAACCAGTTTTATTTCTGCAAATAGGTCCCTGGCGGCGCTTTTACACATCCCAATATTTAAACCTACCACTGCTTCGGGACAAATGTGGGCTAGTGCCGAGAAGAAGCAGCGCAAGAAACTCGGTCACTATTGTCAGCCTCTTTTTAAATAAATATGTTTACATAAGATATATTATGCCAGTGCGAGCTAGGACAATTTAAAGCCACACGTTCCAACACATAATCCGACATAACCATTAATTAAATAGTATAATACTCATAAATAGCCATTTTTCATTAAAATAACTTTGATATATGATTTGAGTTTATGTACAGGGAGTTCAGCAATTGACAGTGGTAATTTGTTGAAAATACGAATACAATTACCCATGAACGAACTACCCATTTTTCGCAGTCTGAATCCTGGAATCACAGCCTTGTTGGAATTGACATCCTTGTTACATTGCTTATACATAATACATACGCGTCGTGTGGTGTCGGTACGTTAAAAGAATATCACCCCCCTCCCCTCTCCTCCTCCGGTGGGAGTTTTTAGAAGTGACTAAAGTAGTACTACTAGAAGGAGATAGAGCACAAAGATAGATAGACCTTGAGACAGGACGCAAGCTATTTTGTAGGTATTCCACAGCTGGGCTACCGAGCGACATAATGGGTGGGTAACGGTCAGAGTCGCGGGCGGTAAGCTAGTTTCTTATAAAAGCTTCAGTCAACCAAGTAATTACTATTGCATTAACCCATCAGCCCAGCCAACGTTAATGAAAAGCTATAAATGAGTTCGGTACAGGCGAGTTTCCAAGTCAGCTCGTTAGTTAAAAATATATCTATTAGCGATCCGGTCTACTGTCGACGGTTTTATTGTCTCGACAGTACAAAGAACGAAAATAACAGCCAGTGCACGACAATGTTTGGAATGTGCGAATATTTGGCGACTTAGAACATGACGCCTCATTGTTCTAGTGTTTTGGGTACTGTGATCTTGATCAAACAAACCCAAGGACTGGGTTTGATCGGGCAACAAGAATATCAAATTTTCGAACATTGCTCGGGTTTGTCACCGTCATGCATTTAGCAAGCGTGGTGATTATGCCTGTACCCATTATTGCTTTGGTAACTTGTATTCAATGGTGCCCTGCAGTAGGATGATTTTAAGCCAGTACTTTATTCGTATAGTTTTACTCACTTTAAGTTTCCATGAACTTTCATGGTCACTATCACATTCCATGTTCTGCAGTCACTATCAATTTTAAATGCTGGCAATTTTTAAACAAATAACTGTTACGTTACGGAAATGAAATAATACGTAGAAACTAAGATATCCGACAGGGTAGTGGGCGGGATACATAGTAAGGAGAAGCAATGGCCTGAAAGGTTCTGGAATGGCGTCCGCGCACCGGACGACCGCCCGCCGACCGCCAAGAAAAAGGGGGGTATCAGTTTTGGCATTTGAATGAATCAGTTAAACATTTTTGGTTAACTTCAATTTCAACCAAATTTTGCAAAAAAAATATGCGGCCTTGCCGGCCTTTAGACAAGTTGCTTTCTAAGAGCGTAGGTATACGCTCGACGAATAGATTTATGAAATTTATGAAATGACATTAGCTAACGACGCTGCTAATGTACAAATACGAGCACGATACCATACAGATCAGTTAAAAATATAATATGTAACTCACATCTTTTACTTACGAATATTTTTACTCGTGATGGACTGGCTTATTTTACGGAGCAGTGTCAGGTAAAATATCGCGTGCCGTATATTCAAGGGTAACACTAACATTGTGATATTGACAATATTAATTTGAACTGACGCCGAAGGAAATAGGTTGTAACAGTAATACGAAGTTTTAAATCACTCGGTTAGGTTACAACTAAGGGAACATGTAAACAGCCATTTGAACGGTTACGGTGAGGTTATTTGATATTTAAGAACCTGTTGGAGTTATGTTAATTCTACACGTCAAGAAATTATTATTACAGTTACTCAATTACTCATATTGTCAATTCTTCCACTGATTGGCAATATAGTGACGGCTTTCCGTGACTTTTACCTGGTTCTATAACCCCTATATTTATAAACAAGTAAAATTAATTACTTGAGAGACAATTTGTATGCCTTAATCAAGAAATTACTAGAAGTTTTAACTACCAAAAGTTAGCATTTTCAGCCAAATAATATGACTATTAATGGTGACCAATTTCTTTCACTTAAGCACTAGGTATGAACACTTTAAGTTATGACTTTCTTAAGCAATAAGTAATTACTTCTTTATAAATACGGGGGTAAGTGTTTCCCAAATGCAAGAACAAGACTTGGTATTGCGCTCCCAGTCTTACCCCCTCATTCATAAAAACGCAAACAGTCCAATAAACCTATTTTAGCTATTACACTGTTTTGTCACTTTCTTCCAAATGATGCCAGCGCTAAGAAATAACGAAACAAAACAGTGTAATAGCTAAAATAGGTTAATTAGACAGTTTGCGTTATTATGAATAGGGTATGCTTGTTCTTGCTCAAATCTTGCAAGGTTAGTCTTAACCTTGGTCTTACCAAAAAAAGGGGATTTCGGTCTTGGCCTTGGTCTTACAAATCGCAAGAACAAGTCCAAGACTGCAAGACCTAGACTAGTTTTGGACTACACTAGATTCTAGTCTCAGGTCCTTCTAGTAGGGTCCGCAGACCGTCTTCCAGTGCGCGGTCGCCATTCCAGAACCTTTCAGGCCATCGCTTCTTCTGACTATGTGTCAAGCTCACTGCCAAATCATGACAAATCAGCTCCGAAATTCTTCGAGCAGGTTATTTTAGTTTCTGCGTATTCCTTTATTTCTGATGAACGGAGAGAGCAATGCTTGGTATTTACCTGCATGATAGATGCAGGGAAATACCAAGCATTGCTCTCTCCGTTGACCGATGTGCGACCTTGAGCCTTCTTTATGAACGATGAACGAATGAATAATACTAAAAACGTAACAGTTATTTGTTTAAACGTAACAGTTATTTGTTTAAAAATTACTATCATTTACCTCGCTTTTTAAGAGTTCTATCATGATTCCGTGATCATAGCGCTTGCAAGTCAGTGGCGAAATATCGGAAACTAAAAAAAAAACAAAGTACATGGTAGAAATCTCGCACCACCCAACTTATATGATAGTGACTACAGAACATGGGACGTGATAGTGACCATGAAAGTATAAATCAGTATAGCAAAAACATGTTCTAACTTCACAAGTACAACTTTTCTCGACCGCCTTTAGCTAAGACGAACAGCCAAATCCCACCTGGACTAAGTAGGTGCCTTTAACTAACGTCGTTTATCCTGAGAACGAATTTAAGTTACCACAGCAATGATGGGTACTGGATTAATCACCACGCTTGCCAAATGCGGGTTGGTGATCACAAACCCGAGCAACGTTCGAAAATTCGAAACTTTTTTGTTGCCCGACCCGGGAATCGAACCCGGGACCCCGAGATCATGGCCCGGTATTTAAACCACTAGACCAACGGGGCGTTAATGTATAACACACTTATTTTCAATCCACAATAAAAGTGGAAGTTCTCGACCCGTATATATTTTTTTCTATGTAATAACTTTTTACTTACCAGGTTAACCAACCTCGTTTTTTTTATAAGTTGTAGCACATAGTATAGTTTCGATTGCCATTTTAAATAGATTTAATAAAAATACCAAGTTTTTTTTATAGAAATTGAACCAACGAAAAGCGTGAGCAACAAATTTGAAGTCGGGACAAACAAAAAAATATTGAACATTACTAAACACCGACTCAAATAGGTTTTATAACCGAAATGGGTATAAAAGTATACCCACGGTCAGCATCGGAAGTCAGTAAATCATTAGTACCATATCGAAATAACAATTGTTCATTCCTAAAAAATGTCTTGCAAAGAAACAAACTTGTTAATTTGACATAGTACATAGTAAAGTCTTCGTCGCCTTACGATGCATACTGTACCATCAGATCATATTATGAGTAAAAGCTAAAATGACCAAAATAAGAAATCTGGTCTAATGAAAAACACATAAATACCTAAGTTATAAACTAACTAATAAAATACCCATTAATGACTATCTTCGCGACTTTATCTGGGACACGTTTTATGGAGCTTTGTTTATGATGTTTACCACAGACTACAGACCATAGAGAAAGAAACTGCATCGTCAGTCGATTTAAAACCTTATGACGCCCCGTGAAGTGTTGGCCCAACGTTGGGTCATGGGTTTGATACCCGGGTCTGGCATACAAGAGTTTCGAATTTTCGAATATAGCTCGGGTTTGTGGTCACTGGTCACCAACCCACATTCGGCAAGTGTGGTGATAATGCCTGTACCCATCATTGCTGTGATGACTAAAATTTAATGGAGGCTATTGCCCTGCCGTGGGATGATTATTTAAAACTTTAGCCCTAATTGACTTAAGACGACCTCCGTGGCGGAGTGGCGTTCACACCGGTTTTCAAGGTGTCGCCTGCTCCGAGGTCCCGGGTTCGATTCCCGGACGAGTCAATGTAGAAAAAAAAGAGTGTTTTTCTACGTTTTCTCGGGTCTGGGTGTGTGTGGTACCTTCGTTGTTTCTGGTCTCCAAAATACGAATGCTTTAAATAGTTATTCAAATTGGGATCAGAATAATGTATGGGATGTTGTCCGTCCACATTTATTTAATATGAATTAATGGACGCATTCAGTCGTCCTCGTAATAAGTTATGCGAGGTCATACATAAAACAAATCGCGTCAAATTAATAACCTTCTTTATTTTACGTCGGTTCAAGAACATACACTAACTCGTATAATTACTCATCTACATAGTTCCTGAATAACTAATAAAGCTATTACTTAGCCGGTGTACGTAATGAATATGGAATAGTACATGTTCTAATTAATGAACTAAGTTACGTTATGAGATGGAAGGAAACCTAGGATGAACAAATGCTTCAGTTATACCTCCCTCTAAACTCACTTTGTTTGTTTGTAAGAGTAAAAACCTTAAAAAAAACTTTTGTTGTCGTACCTAGGCTAAGCTCAAGGTCGCACGGCGGGCAATGGAGAGAGCCTGGTATTTCCTTGCGTGATAGACTCAGAAATGAGTAAATCCGTAGGACGACTAAGGAAGAATTGCGGAGCTGAAGTAGCAGTACTATCACATAGTAAGAAGAACCGATGGCCGTTAGGGCGGAATGGTTCTGGAATGGCGACCGCTTACTGGACGTCAATCTGTGGGTATGTCGCGGTAAGCTGCAGGATGTGGATTCGATCCAGTACTTCCTGAGATATATATATATGTATAGATGGAGCTAATTCGGTTAGCCTGTTATAAAGGTATGCGTGGACATACCTACATTAAACATATTTACATCTGCGAAACAAAAACCTCTTTTTTGTCTTTAAAAGTTTGAGAGGTGCCTGTCTCTCCTTTCTCTCTTTTCAACCACGTACGAGAAAAAGGGTCAGATTTACTTGTTTTGGTTTTATTGAAGCACATCGGAATCGCGACCAATATTGACCTACATAAAGTTAGTTGTAATCAACAAAATTTTTCGATCTCCATGTTAATATGTTTGTCCTTATAATTCAATTAGAGAATAGGGGGCTTCTTAACAGATTGACATATTTATTATTTGCGAAACATTGATGTAATAAAAAAACTATGTACTGTACCTACACAATCAATATATAAAAAGTGTCCCAACTAAATGTGAACCCGTTTGACATGGGGATGCACTTTTAGTACAAGAGTGTACAGTTATTTAAACATATATCAATCGAATAGATACAATATAACATAAATATCCATACTATTGCATGTCGACATATTTTGACTGGGTAACAAAGTTGACTCTGACATAAAATCAACGTCAATCATTTAATCGAGGACAGTATCAGGTGTCATTTTAGTATCAAACTGTGGGATTTTGAAAATTTTTTTCTTAATGATTTCCGCTTGTTAACACCGGCCTAGCGCTTAGCTGACCTTAGTCGCGACAAAATCTCCTGAGGAATGCTACGTGAAGTGGCGAAACGCGTCGAGGTTTTTCTTATATCTGTTTTAGGTACTAATAATTGCATTAACTGTACTGCTTGCATTTTTGAGGGAGGGCGAGCGGTTTTCCTGCATGAAATAGTGCTTGCTCAATCAGTGTACATGCATAGCAAGCCACATTTGATTTCGCGATTCGGATTAGCGGTAGCCAAAGAAGCACTGGAGGTTGCGTGAAAAACTAACATAAATTAAAATCCGACGATCGTCGGAGCGCAGCGAAGACTATGTGAAGTGGCGAAACGCGTCGAGATTTTTCTTATATCTGTGTTAGGTACTAATAATTGCATTAACTGTACTGCTTGCATTTTTGAGGGAGGGCGAGCGGTTTTCCTGCATGAAATACTTAGTGCTTGCTCAATCAGTGTTAGTGCGGGTAGTGTGATGAAGGTACCTAGGCGGGTGTTAACAAGCGGAAATCATTAGCAAAATAATTTTCAAAATCCATAATTAGTTATGGATTTCCGCAAAGTAACGCCTGAATCTATTAATTGTATCAACTTAATTGCAATTATAATATCAGTATATATTTCAATGAGCAGCGAAAGTTATGGATCTAAGCTTTCAGACATTGGCAAAGTGCCAGTTAATGGAAAACAAGTTTTCTGTGGAGACAGCATGATTATCATGTTTATGATTGTCTTAATATCTAATCGATTGTTTTTTCCGTTATTGTAAATGTTATGTTAAACGTTTAATGTACTGTGATGCCGGAAACATAGTATAGCACCACCCCTTTTCGTTCTATTGGTGACATTGGTGGTGGGTATTATTGTAGCCAAGCCATAAAGTTTTTGAAATTTTTTAACGATAAAGAGGAGGTTCTCATTTCAACGCATAACAGTTATTAACTGAATGAACCAATTTACAATGTTTAACCGTCGAAAAAGAGGTGATTTCTAATTCGACTCATAACTGTACCGAACGAATGAACCAATTTGAAATGTTTTTTTTTTTTCAAATAGGTAGTACCTGTAGCCTAAAGGCTCGATAAACGAGGCGGTTGATAACCTTTAAAAAATAAAAAATAAAGCTTTGTTACAGTAAATTTACTTCAATTCGGTTTCTTGTTTAGTAAGTACTGAAACAAAATTGTTGGCTAATTTCACGACATTTTTTTTTTGTGACAAATTTTTGTATCTAAACAATTGAATGGGGACTACCGTTTCTTTGCTCACCAGTAGGCGCCACTGTAGACTGAGGTCCGGAGGTATAGCCGTTAAAGGCGATCGGCGCCGAAACAAAGTGTTAAATATTGAATCTATTTAAAGTTTATTATTTATAAATAACTATCTTGATATCAACAAACTAACTTCTGAAATAATTGCTCTTTGAGGCCGCCTATTTATTTCAAAGCGTTCACATTAATCGCAAAATAATACATATTTGCGATAATTTTACGAAGGAGATCACTTTCCAGCAGGTAAATTAAAGAAATTATAATTTATGTAACGAAGCCCGCTAAAACCAGTGAAAAGTGAATATTATTGGACCTCACGCGACACAAGCGCCTCTAGTGGCAAATTCACTAGCGATAGAGTATACATTACAATTGAAGATAGAGTATTTTAAATGGTACTTATAAAAAAATCGTGTTATTTTGAAATCGTATTACAACATAAAGCCCATCGAAATTCATTCCAGTGTAGACATTTCTAAACCATCACAGTACTGTCTATAGAATTTTTGGACAATAACTGTTCGCTAGTACAGAAACTAGATGAAACCAAAATCATTTATGCAGCATCCGACTAGATACGGATTGACACATATCCGGATAATCCCCAGGATTGGAACAACGAGATTTGTCCGACCCTGTTGTGCATATGCAATGTAGACCACAACAAAAAACGGTCACACTAAATTTGAATCCTTTTTTTAGGATTCCGCTTTCGGTGCCGCTCAAATCGACACAAAACAAGTCATACTACATTTTAATCCTTTTGGATTCTTTATCTATATGGCAAATCAGGAACTCTTGCAGGATCACTTGGTTATCGGTCCGTGTGTCTGTCAAGACCTCTTTTCATGTTCTCTGGTCAAGACCATGTATCTTCGAAACTGGTCGAGGTATAAGTTTAATTTTAAACTATGAACCTTGAAGCTATGTAAAAATCAAACTTTAGGTACCAAAAAAATATATGCGGTCATTTATGATGCAACAAACGTACTTCAACCCTCTCCAAGAGAAACAAAAATAACCCTATACTTTGTATTAAGCTTTTTTGCTATAAATAATGAAATACTATATTATAACGCCCCGTTGGTCTAGTGGTTTAAATGCCGGGCCAAGATCTCGGGGCCCCAGGTTCGATCCCCGGGTCGGGCAACAAAAAGTTTCTAATTTTCGAACGTTGCTCGGGTTTGTGATCACCAACCCGCACTTGGCAAGCGTGGTGATTATGCCAGTACACCCATCATTGCTGTGGTAACATGAATTCAATGATGGAGGCCTTTTCCCTGCAGTGGGATGATTATAGGCTGTTACATATATTATATTTTGCAAAAAATCTTCGCGTAAAAAGTCGCGGGCAGCAGCTAGTAATTAGGAATTTCGGTTTTTCGAGTTTTTAAAGTGCAATTTCCTACTGTCCTGTAAGAAGCAATAATCTTTCACTTATTGCGAAGTAAGTAGTTTATAAACTCAGAACCCGTATTCTCATAAACCGGTTTCATGTTTCAGCACGGTTGTGTTAAGGGGCCTCCGGAGAATTGCCTATTCATACTGCCAATATTATAACTACATAAGGATCAACTAATAAAAAACGGGGTAGGTTTTGAGTTTGACGCGTTTTTTGAGCACTCACATCTTTTTACAAGTTAATCCTTTTTTTTTCAGTTTAGTTACTAACAGTATAGTTAAAACTTTTAAAGTCGATGGCATTTAAAGCAGGATAAAACTAAAAAATTACGAGTCATTTTAAGGTAAACATTAGTTTCCGATTCGGGTCGTGCAACCAGTATAAACTTTATAGCCCTTCAGTGTTTACTTTATTTGATAAAATACAGCAATTAAGTTTATAAAATATAAACAAGTTTTAAGTACTATACTTGTAAACTATAAATACGTACTTACGTATATGTATTGGAACAAACTCAGCTTGTAGGTTTAAAACGTCGCCCAGGGAGCCACTTAACACATATATTAAAATAATTTAAGCGCTTCACCGCGGTCGGTTCGCCCTTTGTTTGGCAGTTAAGACGCTGACATGAGCCAAATTGAGCTCAATGAAGATTGTTTTGCTTTAAGCCTATGGCTCGTATTGTTGCCAAATTCTATGTAGTTGTAATTGATCATATTTTCGACCAGGTGGCTGTTTCCAAAACACGATTCTAAAAACTTTTCTCGATAGAAAAAAATCTCAAAGTGGCCTCTGAAAATACATAAATTACCATTTTTCTCAGCAGTTCGTATAACAATGATAATAAAATTTTACTATATTGTATATTACATGTTGCTTAAGCAAATGGCTGATTTAGATTTTTAATAAAATGGCAATTTTAAATTGCACAACGAATTTTGTTGTTTGGCACTTAGGCCCTTCTATTCCATGCGCTTTTTCTCTGTCACTCCTACGGGAATTAACAGTGATAGCTGCGGCGCGTTCCAAAGAAATTCAAAGGCGAATAAATTTGTGGGCGTGTTTATTGCTCAAGGTCATCGGCTGCAGTCAGCGTCTTAAATGCAGTTTTTAATTTATGTTAGTTTTTCCAGTGCTTCTTTGGCTACCGCTAATCCGAATCGCGAAATCAAATGTGGCTTGGTATGCCTGCTATAAGATTGCCATTAGAAAAAACTTTAGTTCTATAATAGATATTTAATAAGAACTAGGTACTTAGAACACAGACCGATACTAAAATGACACCTTAAACTGTTTTCGATCTTTTTTATCGGATCTATCTATTTAGTATAATATAAATACGTTGCAGTTTATGCATATATGCATAACACCATAATGTGATTCAGCAGGATTCAGCTTACAATGTTTGTCAAGGACCAAATTATGCAATAAATTATAAGCCTAGCAATTAGTCTAAGATCCCACCATACAACGACCTTCACCGAGCTGGTTATTGAAGAAAATGTAATTTATATAAAATTAAATATGCCAATAAATATATTGCAAATGGGTTGACTAAAAAAGTTCAGTCCAGAGTATGATTAATTAACAATTTTTTTTTAAATTAAAATTTTTTTTTTACTGGTTTGGTTAATAGACAAATTTCATACCAATCGAAAATATGAAGCCCAAAGAATATGCAAACTTTTGGTTGACTATTTTTTCCCGTCACAACTCTTGAGTAGGCAGATATAAACAGGTAAATCGAACTAGTAACTTGCACCGGTCTGGTTAATTAAATAAAGTTAAATACAAATAAATATTATTTATTTATGAACACGGTGGTATACGGTTGAATGCAAAAAAAAAAGTCATGAAATTCAGTTGTCAAATTTTAAAAATTCTATTCTGGTCTGAAATTTTTTAGGCAACCCATTTGCAATATATTTTTTGGCATATTTAATTGTATACAGGATGAAATTTTAACCTCTTTCCAAAATTTTTATATGCGTTCAGTATTTTATTTAGAGCCTATTTATGAAGTAAAAAATGTAAATCAAGTTGTCACCCGAAAATATTTTTCGCGATATTGTTTTCAATTTTTACGGTCCTAGACCTGTCAAGGTATAAAGAGAAAATCAAAAACTTATGAATAGTATCGTAAAGAATGAATGGAATGCGCAACGCGTAAAAAAAGTGTTGCTAGGCGGCCGAATTTTTTTTTTTTTTGATATTTTACGGACATTTTCTAAGTGCTTTATCTTGACCTTTTTGTACTGGGCTATACCAAAAGAAAAAACACGTCATTTGTTTTTCGTCTCGTAGATTGATATATTAAAATTTGGAAGGAGGTTAAAATTTGAGCCTGTATATTTAGTATCATATAAATATATTATGCATATATGCATAATTCCATAATGCGATTCAGCTTACAATGTTTGTCAAGGACCAACTTATGCAATAAATTATAAGCCTAGCAATTATACAGGGTGGCTAGAACAGTAATAACACTGCTGTTACAGTATGTTAAGTTAATTGGGGTCAGTCCACTTATTTGTGGAATGTTGGTTAATTTTATAATAACGGCTGTAAAGTTTTGGAATTTTAAACATGTAGAACATGTAAAATAAGTTTAAAGTCGATGCATGATATTATTGGCGATTATTTGTTTGGCATTGACTCCAATTCACGCTGTTTTAAAGTTTTTTTTGAAACCAATTTATTTTTAAAGCTTTAATCCATATTATTCTACTTTTTAGTGCGGAGTAATTTGAATGGTATCAACTTTGAGCTCATCAGAATCAAAATAAACTGTATTACTAGTTGTCTCAGCTTAGATCAACGAGCGCGATATAGCCAATAAATCGCACTCGTAGATCTAGTAGGTACATGACGATCAATGTTTTTTTTTCTAGATTTGCACCATGGCGATGTTTTTTTTTTAGTTTACTTTATTTCATTTTTTGTCACACATACTTATAACACTGCTATTACAGAGGTGATTTCTATCCAAACTTAAATTGTTGCAACTTTGAGATATAGCCTATCCAAAGAAATAAAACTCACTTTTTCTCGATACAAAAGTAACACTTTCCAAAGAAACCCGATAAAAGTCGGTCAACCGTGTCTCTCCTTTGTTAATTTGATCACTCCCGTTCCAAGTGTTACAGATTAATCCCAGACTTGGCAATTACACAAACGATATTAGAAACGTCTATGTACGGGTCGTAACACTATTTGGGTTATACAGGATGTACGGTCGGCCAAGAAAATCGTGATTCAGTTTTGACAAAATTTCATGTGTCATTAAAATAACCATATGACTACTATGACGTTTTGTGTAGGTACACATCAACACATGACTAAAGTTGAAAATCAATTAAGAAAAGGAGATGTCCCAAATTGTATGGAGGCCAGGCCCAGAACCTGTACACCCCACCAAAAGATAGACTAATACACATACAAAATTCTGTTATTATCCAATTCTTTTAAAATGGCTTCGTTAAGTGGTTCAAATAAAGAGATAAGTAAGAAAATAGCGATACAAAACAACAAAAACGTCATGGCGGAAGATGCCATTTTGATACGTCTGTCAGTTTTGGCAGTTTTAAAATCGCGCATGTAGGAGTCGAGTGCCATCGCTGGCTTGTAGTAACAACAAACATAAAAGTAATGTGTCGATCAATACTAAATCTAGCAAAACGAAAAACAGGTCGTTATAAAGAACTCAAAATACATAAACACGACAAGCAGAACAAAAACTTGAAGTGAATGATTATGCCAAAGTGACAAGGGGTATCTGACAGCTATTGACATAAAATTCTGTTTAGATTTACGCCATCTTGGAATGCCTAATTGAGTTTGATAAATTATTCTATCTTATGTATTTTTGAACCACTAAATTATACGTTAAATAAATTTATATGTATTTTTCCCAGAAACAGTAAACATTTCTTGATTTTTGAAAATGGTGTACAATGTCTGGGACTATTATGGGACATCTCCTTTGACATTAATATTCGTAGGGTGCTGGCCGCTAGACATACATGATTGATACTCAAAGTACATGAGAGATAACATCCGTTTCTTTGAGAAGATAATTTACGTGTAATGTCTAAAGTAGTTTATGTTTTGATTAATTAATTAATGCTTTTAATAACAAAGCCGCGAGTAATAAATTCAAGTCTGACATTGCTGTTCTGGCATAATCTATTTAGACACGCAACTTGCAAGTATGGGTTTCATTTTAATTATTATTTAATGAACTTCAAGTTTTTTATTACTTAAATATGTATATCGAAATATTTTTTAATATTATAGGTTAAGAAGACAAAGAGTTCATAATGAGTACTCGTATTAAGAAGAATAAACCACTAGAACCAAAATAACATCAGTATTATTTTTTTTAAAAGGGAACTGTTTATTGAATTCGATCAAATATGTTGTACTTATGTTTGACACTATTTTTGTAACAGTGGGCGATCTGTTCATATTTTGTATCCAAATTTGAAGAAACTTATACTTAAATGACAATCATGACTAATTTAATTAAGATACTGTGCTTAGTAAGAGATCACTACGCAGCTGGTAAATTTTACCTTTATCTCTAGTAACAAACAATTTATTTTAACTAACTCCTTGCTCTACGTAAACTTTATTATTCAAGTGTTAGACCTGTGGCCTTTGTCTGAAGGTATTTAAGAAGGTCGCATTTCAAGATAACATCATATTCTGCAGTAGGTACTACTTTAATTTATTCTGTGACATTACACTGGACACACACTGACAAACATTTGTTTTAAGCCGGCGTGGCGGCGTTGCAACAATATTAGCCATTCAATAGGATTTTTCCACATTAAACATTTTAGAATTTATCATAAATATTTTTTTGAATTATCATTAACTTTAGATTATTATTTAAAAAAAACTAAATGTTTGACAAATATATTTTTCTAAAACCATAAACCATACTAGCCATACATAGACTTAACTCAGGGTGTAATGAAACTTACCTATGTCTAGGAAGATTTCCACAACAAATAAGGACAACAAAATCGCGGGTAATAGCTAGTTCTTAAATTAACAGAACAACACAAAGAGACCGCCCAAACTCACCGTGACGAAATAGTCCCATTGTGGAACTCCAACAAGTTTATAACACACACAATATCCGGGGCAAAACGACACTTTTTTAATTATATTGCATCTAGAAGCAATGTCACTGGACAAAATACGGTGTGAATGCAGCGAAAAACAAGACATACATGCATGAAAATTAAATTTACTACAGGTAGTTTAACTGGCACTTTATCTATTCCATTACACTCATACAAACACAAACTTTCCACGTGTTTTACACTATTTTTTTTTTATATATTCAGGCCAACTTTTTGTAATGTTTTATTTATTAGTAAAAAATGAAATCGTAGTAGTATTGCACTGAAATTGTTTAAAAGTTACGCAGCAAATCCGTGTGGAGGCGGCGAATTGCCGCAGGCAACTGAAAGGAAAGCTGCAAAGCTGTAAAGCTTTCGGGAAAACTCGGGGTTGCCTGCTAGAGGTATCTACAGGGGAGTTGGGTAATATCAAGTTGGATAAGATGTAAAGCTTAACGTGCATATATTTTACAGAAGTTTTGTTTCCAGTGTTTCAAATAGAGATGCTGTGCTAAGGTCTGATTGATATATAAACGCGGGAATTCAACTCTGATAAAAGGTTTTGTGTCTAAGTCAATTCAATTACTAGTTTTAGATAGTTTTGTACTGTAAGTTAAATAGTATTGTTACTGATATCTGAACACGTCTTCAATTGCCTGAAAGACTAAACGAATCGGAGTGAAATTTGGCATGAAGCAAGATTATAGGCTAGATTAGATTATAGGCTAGATTAGATCATAGGCTATGTCTTATTCAGAAAAACAGTATTTTATATACAGAAAAACAGTACCTATTACAGATAATTTCTATAAGCGTACGAAATCGTAAGCATCAGCTATCTTTATTAGTAAATAATGTCAATAATTAACAAAAGATTTATCTAATATATAAAATTCTCGTGTCACAGTTTTCGTTGCCATACTCCTCCGAAACGGCTTGACCGATTTTGATGAAATTTTTTGTGCTTATCCGGTATCTATGAAAATCGGCCAACATCTATTTTTCATCTCCCTAAATGTTAGGGGTAGTCCACCCCTAAATTTTTTTATTTATTTTTTAGACAAAATTTTTAATTTCTATGTTTTTATGATACAACATACAAAAATACATACAATCCTAAATTTTTACCCTTTTATCACCAACCCCTATTTTTTAATAACCATTTTAGTAATTTATCATTTTTCATCCCGCTCGATAACTGATCAATTATCGTCTTTTTTGTAAGGGTAGGGTAGGGGTAGGGAAGGGTTTAGGGTAGGGGTGGGGGTAGGGTAGGGGTAGGGTATGTGTAGGGTAGGGTAGGGGTAGGGTAGGGGTAGGGTAGGGGTAGGGTAGTAAAACATTAAAATTTTATAAAATATATACAACCCTAAATTTTACCCTTTTACCACCAACCACTATTTTTTGTTAGCCATTTTAGTAATTTAATCATTTTTATGGCAAAACAACGTTTGCCGGGTCAGCTAGTCTTTGATAAAATTGCCATGGCTAATTCAAGAACTCATCTAATTGGATTGGAGCGAACTAACAAAGGATGCTGCTTGTGAATTTTTAAATACACAATCTGTACAAATTGAATTTCTAAAACAACTAGAATGTTACAAAGATTTTGAGCAGAGGACTATATCTATGAGAGAAATCAAGACATAGAAAATGTTGGTGTTGTGGTGCGGTGGCCCGCCAACTACGGATAGAATCCGGGTTCGATTACCTTTCTGGTAAAATTTTCGATTTGGGATAGGGTGGGGAGTTCTAGGGCATTGTGTTGTATGGTGGGGCAAGTGCCTTCCTCCGCCACTTAATGTCTATCTATTTGACCGCTTCTGTCTCTCTTACTCATGCCAGTTTGTTCAAGTATGTGAGAGCATTGGCCCGTGTCAATTACGTACCTATTCGCTATTTGCACAGAACTAAATTTCGATGGTACGTACTTATAACATTACCTTTTATACTTTTAATAAGTCAAACTATTACTTCATAAAAAAATTGAAAACCACTTTTTTTTTAAATACAATTGTAGTGTGAAGTCAGAAATCACACGGACACGAATCTTCATCACAAGTCTTTATTCGACGTTCGTATAAGTTGAGTTGAAATTGGTTCAATTAAGTAGGTATATATATATCCGGCAAAGAACTAAAGTTACCGATATAGGCCACCGGAGCTGAAGTGGCAGTGGGCTGGCCATATTAGCAGCAGAACCGACAACCGCTGGGGTAAACGAGTTCTCGAGTCGGGTCTCGGCAAACGTAGTGTAGGACGCCCTCAGGCCAGATAGAGTGATGATTTGCACAAGATGACTGGCAGGAGCTGGATGCGAGAAGCCAAGGATCGACCTAAGTGGCGTGCAACTGGAGAGGCCAATGTCTGATATAATAATGATGATGAAGTATCGATAGCGATAGGAGAAAGATGAGAATCATATTATATTGACAAATATTAGGCATACAATGGCACAGAACAACTGTATAAGCCGGCTGTGCAAGGCGTGCAGCCTGCAAATACAAGATTTACGAGACAGCACACGAGGGATTCGGTTTAGCTGTCACAGTATACATGCATGAAGTAGATCTTCTTGTAACTGTAATTGTTACTATCATCTTTGATATTTCATAAATACAATAGGAGTTAGTTGTTTTAAGGTGTCTACTATCTACCATGCTGCAGATAGAAAGGCAGTGTTGCAAGCCCCATAATAAACAAGGTACAAGAAAGATGGGGATGCTAAATGTAGGCAGGTACTTGTTTTTGAAACAACTAAATGTTATAGTATATGTTTTTTTAATTTTAATGTATAAAAAAATAAAGTTGCGGCCTATATTCAACCCACAGGGCAAAGGCCTCCATTATTGAATTCGAGTTACCACAGCAATGATAATCACCACGATTGCCAAATACGGGTTAGTAGTTACAAACCCGAGCAATGTTCGAAAATCCAGAAGTCATGCTGCCCGATTCGGGGATCAAACCCAGGCCCCTAATTCGCGTAACCAAATCGTATCACAATCGTAATTGAATAGCAGGTTTTCGACAGTTCTAGTATGGGATAAATGTCAAAATCGTTCAATTCAATCACGATCGAACTACGATTGAAATAGCTGAATAAGGCCCTAGGACCCCGAGGCCCGGTACCTCAGATCATAAAAAGAAGGAGATATGAAATTGCTCGTAAATCCTTAGCGAACCCGTGTCTCCGAATTATTTATGTGTGCAACGCAACTACAATAACACTGTTGTAAGCATAAGGATCACACTATATCAATTTACAACGCTCATTGGTGCGCACACAAACATCAAAAAAAAAATCAAAAATCAAAAAATCAAAATATTCTTTATTTTTGAATAAAACGTATTACATGGGTTGGGAGTCTCCTTTTAAGTTTATGGGAAAAACCTGTATTAGGAGAAGCCCGCTCTTTCGTATACATTACAACGTTAATAAAAGGTAAAAAATTATATAATTTTGGTTTAAAGTAAAAATAATAAAAATAAATAAAATGATGGTGTATTGCTCATTTTATACATAGGATTGAGGGCTTGTGTGTCTGTGAAAGTGTGTCCGTGCGCGCGCGTGTGTGTGTGTGTGTGTGTGTGTGTGTGTGTGAAAGTGTTTCCGTGTGTGTGTGCGTGTGTGTGTGTGTGTGTGTGTGAGTGTGTGTGTGTGTGTGTACGAGTGAATAAATGAAGGTTTGTGTTTGGGTGCTTTATTACTCACTTACTGACGTAGTAACAGGCCCTCAGTTTCATCATAATTTAGTTGCTTTAACCAGCTTGTTATTTTCCGTTTACACTGACTGAAGGACATTTTGTAAATAAAAAGAAGCCTATTTATTTTATTATAAACTGCGATTGCCTGGGCTGAGAATTGATGTCTGGCAAAAGCTGTTCTGACAGTTGGTTGTTTTATAACAGAGTATGGTTTTCGCTTCTTCATTATAGCTGGATTTATGGGATTATCTTTGTGAACTGTAAGAATACATTGTAATATATACAACTGTCTGACAGTCAATACATCTGCTTCTCTATATAACTTGGTAGTGCTATGTATTTTTTTCTTTTTTAATATAATTTTTAGAATACCTCTTTGTGCTCGCTCAATGCTCATGAAGTGAGTCTTATAGGTACCTCCCCAGATTGAGACACAATATAACAAGATGGATTGGACAAGAGTTATATAAATGTGCATTATTAGTTTCCTATCACAGATATTCCTTAGGTGCTTAAATAGCCAAATCAGTTTTCTGGCTCGACTGGCGACTGAAGTTATGTGGGGATACCAAGATAGGGTTTTGTCAAGCGTCACGCCTAGGTATTTAATAGAAGCGACTTTTTCAATTTTATCACAGCTACAATCCTTCCTACTCATACTCTCTATTTCACATGAATGGGCAGTTAAAGTTAAATCGTTCGCTAGTTGTGTGGACTCATTAATAGAGAAGGGTATGTAATTTGATTTACTTGTATTTAAAGTGAGTAAATTTACATTCAACCACTTGACGACTTTATGCAGACCTAATTCGGCTCTACGGAATACCGTTGGCCAGTTGTTATCTTCGAATAGAAGCGCAGTATCATCTGCATATGAGATGATTCTACCACGGTCCAATTTAATATTTGTTAGGTCGTTGATAAACATGAGAAATAAAGTAGGGCCAAGGACGCTGCCCTGTGGTACTCCGTAATTAAACATGGACCCAATCACAGCGGCTACCACTTACTCGCTTACACAATGCGTCATTTGGTGTGTGCAAATTAGTGAGTCGCTACAAAGTGTGGTCGCGACGCACACGTCGGGCAGTGAACGCTTCGATTAAACCTCGATACATCGCGCAGTCGCATAGTACTCACAACACAGCTAGTTAGTATCAAGCCCTCAATGTATTTGTGCCAATACAATTATCGTTACATGGATGTTTTCGTAAAATATTTCGGTGCGGGGTGCAATAGTTCTGTTTGCCCATATTGGATTCGCACGCGCCACGCCCCCATTTCATATCTATTTCTTTATATGATCTGAGCCCGGTACCTAAACCACTCGACTGAAATGGGGCGGTTTAATGTAATACTGTTTTATTTTAAGTCACTTGTTTTTCAGTAAAATAATTATATTTAAATCGATAGAATTATTTTGATAACGAAATTGGAACTGATAATCTAGAGAGCGAACTTCATGGCCTGACTCAGGCAAATATTAAGATGTTTACAGTAACAGAACGTATCATACTAGGTCTCGTTTTACACCGGCCTTAAATAGAATAGCACTCACCACCCTTCCTCATCCTATTGTATCGTAATAGATGAGTAAAGGAGTCAGATGAAGGCGGGCAGCAGTGTCTTCTCTTTACCAGTGGCTGAACTGTGGTAGCTAGCTTACGAAGCGTGGCGATTTTGTCAAAATTCTTATTTAGAGAGGCCTTTGTCCAGCTGTGGACTAACGTAGTCTGATGGTATTATTACGACAAATACGACGGTCTTCGCATATTCATTTTTGGTTGTTATCGAGCTCTTCTGCCTCAGAGTAAATAATTTACGTTTATTAAATGAAGTTGAGTTACTGTTGTTAAATGCATTATGTATTTACTGTAAGTCCGAACTCCAAAGCATTGTAGCCTTGATATTACATAGGTTTTAGACGAAATATATTGTGCCTTCAGTAAATTTAAGAATACATTGCATAGGTACAGCATTTGAACGAAGACTTAATTAACCAGGAATATTATTAATGAAATAAATTCATTTTAGTGGGAAAAATATATCCTTTTGATACTTAGTTATTGAACAAAACGAAATGAGGTTGTTGAAGAGAACAAAACAATTTAAAATGAAATTAGTGAAGAGCAAGGGACAAATATGAGAGAGAAAGGTGATGTGGAGAGGTCATCGTTTAATAATAAGCAAACATGTTAAGGGTGCTCCAAAATATATTACAAAGCTTTGTTAGGAAAACAAACCAAACCCTATATTTCAGAAAGAAACACATGTTTGCTTACTAGTTTGTATACCTCTATGTTCACCTGTTATTACACAATAAAGATGTGATGATTATGGTTATGGTTTTATGTTTTTAGATTTAGACAGTCATTTAGGTAACAGCCTATAATCATCCCACTACAGGGAAAAGGCCTCCATCATTGAATTCAAGTTAACACAGCAGTGATGGGTGCTGGCATAATCACCAAGCTTGCCAAATACGGGTTGGTGATCACAAACCCGAGCAATGTTTGAAAATTCGAAAATTTTTGTTGCCGACCCGGGGATCGAACCGGGGACCCCGAAATCTTGGCCCGGTATTTACACCGCTAAACCAACGCTCAACGGGGCGTATGGATAGATGTTATGTTAAAATTTTCCTACAAACTAAGGAGAGATTATATATACTCGTACCTACTCGCACTTATTCAAACTTCAATTAGTCAATCACATTAGATTTGTAGGTAACTTTTTAAAGAACAATAAAAATGGTTTTATTTTTGAACCCATCTACTGCAAGCTCATATTTTTGGCCAACAAAAACGAAAAGAAACATGGCTTTAATAAACTTCACGAACGTAATATCTGCCCACCCGGATGGGCACGTATTCATCGTTTCATATAAACGAGTCGTTGCGAGGTTAATTTTGTCACTGTGTAAATTCTATGTCTTATATGACGTATATTTTATTTTTAATGATCTACAGTCGTATATTTTATTTTTACAGATTCAAGATGTTTTGCCCTGTATATGAACTTAAATTGTATCTTCAAGCGCACTTTTTTTTTTGTGTAGAAGCGGTTTTTAAACAATTCATTTGCTCGTGCAAAATAATAAATTTGTCAAAACAAATAATGTCTTGGTTACTTAATTGAATGGTAGCCGTGTTTGACGCATACCGTCCCATTCGCATTTCGTCACGAATTCTAAAATGGTCCCATTCGCATTCGGTCCTATTCGCATTTGGTCCCATTCGCAAAATGGTCACACTCAGATAAAAGTTTGTTTTTAACATTTTCAACAGTTTTCAACCTACAAGTTGAACTATTGTTTCAAAAATAGTAGGCTCAAGCCTATAAGCCAAAATAAAAATATATAGCTTTACATAATTATGTGTATTGTTTCAAAACCAAAATTCTTACAAAAACAACGTAACAATATGTATTATTTAAAAATCAACATTCACATGACAATCAAAAACGAACCACAAACGCCTTAGAAGGCTGGCACCGCCGACTTAACATTTTGATAGAAAAAAGACCGAACTTGTATTTATTCATTTACAAACTGACAAAGGAAGCAACACATTGGGATATACTCGTAGGTACTAATAAAAAAACAGTTTGTTTGGAAACACATAATTATTTAAAGCTATATATTTTTATTTTCAAGCCTACTATTTTTGAAACAATAGTTCAACTTGTAGGTTGAAAACAGTTGAAAATGTTAAAAACAACTTTTATCTCAGTGTGACCATTTTGCGAATGGAACCAAATGCGAATGGGACGGAATGGGAATGGGACCGAATGCGAATGGGACCAAATGCGAATAGGACCGAATGGGAATGGGACCATTTTTGAATTCGTGACGAAATGCGAATGGGACGGTATGCGTCAAAGCCTGATAGCTAAGCGAAAGGTTGTAGGTTAAAAAACTTTGTAATTTTTCTAATATGTAGTTTTAAGTCATTTAGTCATTTATGTCATTGAATAAAATATAAATTCATAAATCCTAAAACTATTAGATTTTTGGCTTACGTCTCTCTTGCATATTTTACTATTTTAAGGCAATGTAGAACAAATATGGATGTAATTTATCTAAAATAAAAGTGATTTAATTTAATTCTGCCTACGAGAAGTACACGTTTTATCGCGCTGACGGAAAACAGTGCCCAGCAGTTGGATAAAAAGAAGATATGTCCTTTCTCAAGGTCTAATCTATCTTTGTACCAAACTTCATCGAAATCGGTTGAGTAGTTTTAGTAGCGTTAAGGAGTTGTTACGCTTTCAAGACTAAATTACTGAACCGACGTCAAACAGACAGGGTTACTATTGCATTTCTAATATTAGTAATAGATTTTGATACTGTCGTGCTTACAGAACATGGAAAAATGGTTAAACATTTTTTTAAATTACCATCTTAAAGACGAATAACACCGTAGTCTACCCGTGACCATGAACGCTGTAAAGGGTTCGAAACGTCGGATTAAATCAAAAATAAACGCGTTCTAAATCCGTAAACTTATCTTTCATTTCATGGAAAAAGGTTTTGAAAGGCGATGTAGGTGGGGCAGGCGCACCACAGCGGTTAAGAGCAAATGCTTGTAAGGGAGCGCTGTGATTGGTTTCTTTTTATGTCGCGCGACCAATAGGATCGCGTGAAATCAAAAGAAACCAATCACAGCGAAGTCAAAATAATTCACTTAAAGTAACATGAATCATCCCACTGCAGGGAAAAGGCCTCCATCATTGAATTAACGCCTCGTTGGTCTAGTGGTTTAAATACTACACGCTCTCTTCTTGTTGCTATAAGAGGTAAGGGAGTACCTGCTGCCAAGAAGTCATCCTGCAGCGTTCTATACCAACATTGGTCAACTGCGATTACAAATCCGCTAACCAAAAGCGGCGATAATGGCAAAATCCTGCTTTTGGAGAGGCCTGTGTCTAACATTGGGCTTTTCTAGACATCGTGTGGTACCTACTTAAACAAGCTTATTGTTATTATATTAATTAATTTCAATAGAGAAAAGATCTTCAATATCTTTGACTTTTAAAATAGTCACTTAATATACTCGTAGATAGATAGATATAGATATAAATATACTACAGCGTGATAGCCAAACATCTTAAATCTTGAGCCGAATTCCTCAGCGATTCATTTTAATTGTTCTTCTTTTAAAATCTAGTGTGTTTACAGATAAACTTTTTCTTTTCTTTTTCGACACGAGTGAAATATTTAAGGTTGCCACAATTTTTTTTTTAAAGTGGTCAGATTTAAAAATAGTTCTCTAATTGCTTTTAACCTTTCGACTAGCGTAGAAATTTTAAGAATATTGTTGTGTTTATTTGGTAAGTCTGTGATTAGGTCGTAAGCAAATTTTTATCCTGGAACAATTTACAATTTTCCTGGGATACAGTCAAATTCAATAAAGCTACTACGCTTTATACAGCTACTTTTAATATAATATAACACAAAATGGTTTCCACATATGTTACCGACTTAACAACCCATTTAACCCTTTTTTTAAGCATAGTTGCCACACGCCGGGTATATGTATGCATAAGTTTTATAATTAAGTTTCTGACATGTCACAAGAACACATGGTTAACTATGTGAGAGTTCTCACCATATAAGACTTTTTTATTATTTTTAATCCATGAAACCTTCGAGTTCATTGTTCTTATAGGTTTCATACATCTACCTACTTACTTGACTATACATACGTATTATGGAGCTGCTATATATACTATGAAAGCATTGGAGCTTTGCCTATAAGAGCGGTCATTAATTAAATTGTGACTCAATACCAGTGTTCATTTTCATTAGAATTCAATGTGGCGTTAAAATTACCTTGATCTTATTATTATCTGTCTCTCATTCCAAATCAGTCAATCAATTACTGTCTAGATCATTGACATGACATTTAATGCGAATGAAATCGGCTCTCTTCCAATTTAAATATAATTTCACAATTAACTAAGTAACTATTCTAATTCACACGTTACATAACTAATACTTTGTAGTCAGACTGATCCATGTACAAGATATTTGGTCTTTATAAAAACAACCTTATGGGACAAAGTTTAGAGACTAAATTCGGAAGTAGTAAAATGTAACACTTACCACATGCGTTAGTAACGCACAAACATCCTTTTAACGTTGTATGCACTGTTCACACATTTTTACACAACACTCGCGTTTTAAAACTATACACGATTATAGTTTAATAGTCTGTGACCTTTCCAGTCGTTGTCGGATTTTGAAAAAAGAATTTAAAATCGAATTCAATTTTCGAATCGGTCCGGTCGCTCGAGCGACGGACTTGAATATAGAACGGGATCGTCTCGCACGTTCCTTTGCTATTTATATTTTCGCTGGGTGAGCCAAGAGAGCCACTTTCATGAGAGCTCCTTACAGCTAACGTTGTAACGAGAACAATATAGTGAACTGTTATGACGCAGCTCAAGGTGCGTTGGTCGCTGGCTTTATATTTTAACTGAGAGGCAACGCATCGCGGAACCCGGGCCGTTATTTCGCTTCCTCAAAAGTGTCAACGGCCTATTGAAGATAGAGAAAATATGATAAACATTTGAAAATTAATTTCATTGCCACTTCTGTTTACTTCTTACTCATCTTAAAGCTTATAAATATACTATTAATAATGCGCTAAATACACGTTAGCAGTGTGTGATAGTATTTAGGACAGGGAGTAGCTAGAAATAACATTGATTGACATACAATACACGCCTTTTGTTTTATTCTGGTTTGTGTTAGGTAGGTGCAAAAATAATTTGGAATTTAAAAGGTTAAAGAATGTGTTAGAATTATACCTACTTGCGTAACGATTAAGTTAGTTACTTCAACCTTTTGTATGTTGGTAATTTCAGGCACAATAGAAATCAATTGGCTCAGATCCGAGACTTAGCAGCCGACCGGTTAATTAATAAAGGTATTTATTTAGACATTTTCATGGATGTAAGTATAAGAATTTAAAAAGGTACGAGTAGCTTTTAGCGAAGCTATGGCCGCTGCGTACATTAATAATGTCTTTTATAATAACTCATATCAACAAATTAGAAATTAAAGTGCTAAATTTAATAGCATTTTCAGGCTCCATCTAAACTTGTGTGTGTTTGTATGTACAGATTTATATCGCTTGCACGGCGATGAGAGAATTCATCATGATTGAAGAAAACTGCACATACAGAGTTTCAGCGTGTTCCTATGGGTGACATATTCGGCTAATGGAGTACTGTCAGAAGAAATTGAGCTGCAGCGTCTTCTCTTCATTATTTGCCAAAGTGCGATCGACTACACGCCTGCCTAGCGCAGCGATTTTGGCAATATTCTTCTTGTGGAGAGCCCGTGTCAAGCATTGGACTATAACAGTTATAAACTGATGATAATGATGTTTAACGATTTTAATTGTGTCTAGAATAACCTACGCTTGAAGGATTAAATTGGTGTTGATCAATACACAGTGCATTTTAAAACGAAGCCCACGTCATGTTACTATTATGTATAACGTCTTGGCAGCGTTATTTAAATATTTTTACAAAAAAAACTTTTTATTTAAATATTGAATATCGGTTCAGCTATTTATTTTGAAACACGCTATGACGGTCACAGATGTACCTGTGTAAGGTCCATTCAACCGAGACCCCGCCGCAGCAAAATAATAAATACATCTGTGCGCCTCACAGCGTGTTACAAAATTAAAAGTCTGAATCAAAAATTTTTTTTTTTTAATCACAAAATAAAGACCACTGCCGTAATGTTATATATAATGGTCCAATAACGTGGGCTTCGTTTTCCAGGTGGTTAAAAAAGCACGGTGTATAACATTTTAATTTTAATTTAGAAAATCAGTATCGGTCAGGCTACGATTAGGCTAGTATTTTTCTCGAGAGTTAGGTACTCCGCTTATGGGCGGAGTGGAGGAGAGACTGTCTTCAAACTGACCAATCACACTCCAAATCCAGAGATGACAAATTTCGACCACTCTGACTAGTTATCGAAGTTGTTGTTGTTGTGGTCCTATGGCACCCCGCTGGTGCAGAGGGGCCCAACAAGT
Source organism: Anania crocealis (assembly GCA_949315895.1). NCBI lineage: Eukaryota > Metazoa > Arthropoda > Insecta > Lepidoptera > Crambidae > Anania > Anania crocealis. Next base: position 7,830,315 of record OX438873.1, on the reverse strand, counting down.
TTTCTCCAAGCCGGCCGGTCCCGCGCGATTCTTCGAGCGTCTTCCCATTTGAGTTCTACCTTCCTGAGCTCCCCGTCCACCGATCTCCTCCACGTGTGTACTGGCCGTCCGCGTCTTCGCCTACCCTCCGGTTGCCACTCTAAAGACGATTTCAGCAGCATTACCATCTTCCCTACGGAGAGTGTGGCCAATCCACTTCCATTTCCGCTGGGCAATTTCTTGCAAAATTGGAGTTTGATGGCATATAGACCACAACTCTTTATTCGAGATGAAACGAGACGAAACCATCTCGAATAAAAAAGTTATCGAAGTGAGTGCATTTTATTCCAATATACAGATGCAATAAATTGTGGGCGTAAATTGCAAATAGAATCCCATAAAAAAAGCGGTAAGCGGCAGATTGTCCACCTAAGATAATCGAAATGTTGATTTAAGGAATAGTACTTTTAAGCAAATACACGGTACAATTTTAACCACCTGTAAAACGAACGTTATGTAACCATTATCACACACACATCTTGGCAGTGTTATTTTTTTTTTTTTTTACAAAAAAAATTTTTTTTATTGAAATATTCAATATCGGTTCAGCTATTTTTTTGAAACACCCTGTTACGCACATAGATGTAGCTGTGTAAGGTCCATTCAACCGAGACCCCGCCGCAGCAAAATAATACATCTGGGCGCGTCACAGCGTGTTACAAAATTAAAAGTCTGAATCAAAAATTTAATTTTTCAAAAATTATTTTTAATTAAAAATAAATAACACTGCCATGATGTTATACATAATGATCCAATAACGTGGACTTCAAAAAGCACGGTGTATATATAATATAATATATACAAACTTTCACGTCTTATTCTCCCTAAAGGTTGATTCCTGGGATAAAAAGTGTACGCGCTCTAAACATAAAAATATACTGATCTTCTTTCTTTACGAGTTTGGTGTAGATTGCATTATTACCGACATATTATTATATAAGTCCAGTGTCTGACACGAGCCTCACCAAGGAGTATTTGCCAAAATCACTACGCTTGGCAGGTGGGTTGGTGATCGCAGTTTGGCTAGTAATAATAAGGCCGCAGGGCTGCTTGTGGCGAGCTGTTGGGCAGTAGCGACCCCACGGACCTGATTGCTCTCGGGAATATCCGTTCCTCACCTCCGACTTGCCTTCATTAGTCGGCCGAAGTGAACACTGCGAGGAACATATCTCCCACCTCTTGCTTGCATTCATTGGCCGGCTTGAGTGGAGAGTCGCTAGAAAATAAATGCTCGGAGGAAGGAAGTATTGCAGTAAGATGCTTGTAACGATCTTGAACGGATTACCGGGATTTTCTTGAGAGCCGTGTAATACCTCTCCACTCTTTAAGCACCTAAGCCTATGTTGCCCCCTTGTCGCTACGTCGCTATGTGCTAGCGGCCGTTTTCGGGGGCCCATTAATTACGACTTATAGGAAGAGAAGTGGTGCTGATATTCTTTCAATGTGTCGGCACCACACGATAGTGAAGAAGAAATCAAATCAAAACAAACACATTCAAGGTTTCAAAATAAATTATATTACTGCATTATAACAACATGTGATTACAATATTTCGCATCAATACAATAGCACGAGTTGTGCCTCTAACAAAAGAGGCACAGTGCCGAATAGTAAACCACTTTAACGTCCTTAGGTTAATTATTATTGTTCCATTTATGTAGAACTTCACATATTTCCCAATTTATCGTTAGTTTACTTATCAAATAATACAATTAACATTTTTGTTATACTCGTAACAATTGATATCAATCTGAATTTATCCTTCACCCTTCTACTCATTACTCTTTACAGACAGAACATTAAATAAAACATTGATTCTAGATGGCAGAAGAGGCATATCATCTTTAAAATTATCATAATCAGTTACTTAAATTATCTTTAGAGAAAAGCATACTACTCAAATTAATTTAGTACAGATTTTATAGATTTGAGCAGCGTAGTGTCAAACGTGAATTTCACTATTCTAAATACAAACCTAACACCATAAGAGATTGAATACAAACGTATTAATTATTCAATAATTAAAAGTTTGCCTTGCCGATTTTCACTTGGTCGCACACATCTCGTGTAGATTTAAATTTATGAGTGAAAATGCAGAATTAATTTAACTTTAAAAATTGGACTTAGAAAAGAACGTGCAATTGATTTAATTCATAGCCTGTAATTTTTCAGTTTAAAGACTCGACTAAAACAACACAATGCCCATAAATACGAATATACCTCTCTCTTTCACATTCTTCAACACATCTGTGTGAGTAAGAGAGACAATTAGAGTCGAATGTACAAGCATTTTGTTGCTTAGTAAGCCCTAAGAAATAAGACAGAAGTTTACAAAGTACAGACAACAGCACGTTTACCTACTACAAAACGTCAAATTTGCTCAATTGATATTGATGTCTACTAGTTAGACTTAAAGTTGAAAATCAAATCAATGACTATAACTTTTAGATGGGTTGCCGTTCTGTACAAGCATTTTGTTGTGGAGTAAGCCCTTAGAAATAAGACGACAGTTTACAAAAAACATTTAAATTATACAAGGTGCAATTTTAACCACCTGTAAAACGAAGCGTTACTATTATGTATAACATCTAGCAACGTTATTTAATTTTAGTAAGTAAGTAACAAGCCTATAATCATCCCACTGCAGGGAAAAGGCCTCCATCATTGAATTAAAGTTACCACTGCAATGATGGGAGCTGGCATAATCACCACGCTTGCCAAATGCGGGTTGGTGATCACAAACCCGAGCAACGTTCGAAAATTCGAAACTTTTTTGTTGCCCGACCCAGTATTCGAACCTGGGACCCCGAGATCTTGGCCCGGTATTTAAACCACTAGACCAACGGGGCGTTATTTTAATTTAATTTTATTTTATTTACAAAAAAAATTTTTCATTAAAATATTGAATATCGGTGCAGCTATTTATTTATTTTGAAACACGCTGTGACGCCCACAGATGTAGCTGTGTAAGGTCCATTCAGCCGAGACCCCGCCGCAGCAAAATAATACGTCTGGGCGCGTCACAGCGTGTTACAAAATTAAAAGTCTGAATCAAAACATAAAAAAATTCAAAAATTATTTTTAATAAAAAAATAAATAACACTGCCATGATGTTATACATAATGGTCCAATAACGTAGGCTTCGTTTAACAGGTGGTTAAAATTGCACGGTATATCTTTATTTTCAAAAAATAACTCGCACGATTCGATGGTGCTACTAAAGGTAAATCGTTCTGTTGCGGGAAAACAACCACTAAAATTTCACGGTGTATACTCGTATTTACTAAATCACTTGGGTCCGAGTTTCTGGATTAAACTTTCTAGTGACAAACATAATATGCTATGTTTAAATAAAAACTGAATTACAAAATAATCAAATAGTGCATCTGCTTTGCGAGTTTCATATTCTTTGTATACTTAATAAAATATGTGAAAAATACCAGCCTATGATCATCCCACTGCAAAGCAAAACCCAAATTTAGTTAAGCACAGCAATCAAATGATGGGTACAGGAATAATCACCACACTTGCTAAATACGGGTTGGTGACAAACCCGATCAAATTCAAAACTCTTGTTGCCCGACCCGGAATCGAACCTGGGGCCCCAAGATCTTGGCACTGTACTTACACAGCTCGACTTATGTGGTGTTAAATGTATGAGTATTATAATAGGGGTTAAAGTATGAAATTGCCGGTTATTTTCCCACTTTTTATTTTGTTTATAGCTCTTAAGTATACTCGTATTATAGCGTAATTCTTTTTGTATTGTATCAAAAACTAAATAAAGTAACTTTTGACTAAAAAAAAAATGCAATACTAGTGCCTATTACTTCAAAGGAAGTCGTTGAAAAGACCCCTTACAATGTGTCAGCTGACCTTCTTGCTTCAATTAAGTATATTTGTATTATTTACTTTGATTTAAATACTATAATGCGTAGCTTTATAACCATCTAACTTTCACCTTTAATTGCATCGAAAACGGTTCAGGCGTTTTTAAAAAAACTAAAAAATTGTTAGTATGGAAAAATGACTTTTCTCGATTTCGTCCATACAAAACGGCAATTTCATACTTTAACCCCTAACATTATGTTTTATAAAATAAAAACAGAATATTGTGCGACATTAGATATACTTTAAGTAGTTTATTCAATTCAGATAAAGTTTTAAATTTACGGCAAAATATTCATGTCTTTGTTAAAACTAATACTTCAATTCAGATAAAGTTTTAAATTTACGGCAAAATATTCATGTCTTTGTTAAAACTAATACTTAAGGATAATTTTTAAATCAAATCACAGATTAAGCACATATTTTGTTTAATATTAAATTAACTTAATCAAATAGGAAATTAACTATTGAAAAATCATGCAACACGAATTAAAGCGAAAGAAATCATTTTCATAATAACCTACAAGGTTATAAATCTGGCAATTGCCAAAATCATACTTATGTACTTTACTTCTACTGATTGGCGAACAGAATATTTTGAAGACACCATGGATAGGCGGTCTTGAACGGAAAGTCCCGGGTGCGACTCTCGCTTTGGGTAAAGCGAAATGAATAAAGTTATCCCTCAGTCCAACTAAAGTATATTCTGTATGTATAATAAGTTTAAATTTACAAAAATAACCGGCCAAGTGCGAGTCGGACTCGCGCACGAAGGGTTCCGTACCAAAAAGGCCAAAAAACGGGTTTGTTGTATGGGAGACCCCTTAAATATTTATTTTATTATGATTTTAGTATTTGTTGTTATTGCGGTAACAGAAATACACAATTTGTGAAAATTTTAACTGTCTAGCTATTGCAGCTCTTGAGATATAGCCTGGTGACAGAGCGACGGACAGACAGACAGACGGACAGACAGCGAAGTCTTAGTAATAGGGTCCCGTTTTTACCCTTTGGGTACGGAACCCTAAAAAAGTAAATAAGTAAGTTTATCGGTTGTATAGTACCCATATTAGGTTACTAAGCGGCTCCGTGCGACCCAGAGTGGCATGTCTTGATAAATAAATATAAATAATGAAAACAATTTTTCTAACCAAAAAATACTCACGCAATAATAAATTAAACAACCTTTTAAAAGACTGTTGATAAACTTATTTTAGACTGGCAATAATAACGCGACTTATAGTGTTGCCATTCGATAGTTATCTAAATAATAGCAATGCCATCAATATTACCGACTATATCGAGAGTTTATTGTTGATACTATCGATAGGAACGCATCTAATTGTTACAATAAATTCGATTTCCGTGGTCTAACTATCGATAGTTAGCCAACACTAGCGAATGACTATCATTAGCGTTCAGTAACATAGCGCTCTACAAAACCGAATTAAGTAGATCATTAGCAGATTCTCAAAAGGGGACGGTTGGTCTCTTCTTTTTTCTCTAAATAACGATAATAGGAAAATTAAAACACAACTACTTTAAGCATAGTTGTTTTAGAACAGCGTCGTCGAATCGATAAGGAATTATGTAATGGATAATTTTGTCATTTAGAAAAATACGTTACATGAACAATTTTGACACATGTCAATAAATTTGAAATTAAATTTATTTTTGCTACTTTTTAAATAATATATAATTAAAGATTTCAATGGCAACAAGGGCTAATTTATAGTTTTTTTGTTTGATGTTGTATACGAGGTACATCTGCACTGAAAACAAATCATGAAAATGAGAGTGTTATTACATATCATACAATCGTTGCATCAATATTGCGTTTTACAATTTATAATACAATTTACAATCAAATAGTTTATATACAACAGAGTCTATAATCAGAAACGATTATATCGATTATTAACTTAAAATAAATATATAATAATTTATATTGACGCTAATCGAAATCATTTCTGACAATAAACTATTTTTCACCATATATTATTTCGCGTCGCCATCTTGTCCAACTGTCATCTGACCAGTATCCAAAATGGCTTCCGCGCTTGGTATGACAATGACGTCTGTCACATTTTTGGCACAAACAACGTCACAACCGTCTTTATTTTCGCACGCGTCGCACGCAACGTCCACAGTCCCTATATCACTGACATTGCTTTCCACATATTTCACTATATTCTCATTTAAAGCATCTATATGTTTCGCGACATCGAAACCTTCATGTATATCTCTACTGCCACTTGAAGTGCAAAAGCTTTCAATCTCTGAACATATTCTTTTCACGTTTTCGTCTAGACAGCTGTTGCAACCAATGTCACCGTTATTACTTGATATTCTAACTAGTTTTTCTGTTTCTAGATTAGTTAAAGTCGTGTCTTCGCCTAGAGTGAACACCACTTTGGCATCTTCTGTTGTTTCTTCGTCTTCCGTGTGCCTCAGTATTTCGGATTCTGAATTTCGGGTCTTGAGTAGAGATGTTGTCATGTCCGCACTATTTGCTTGGGTTAGCTTCATATTGTATATGTTCGGTTCACTACCCATAATTGATGTTGTTGAGGCGTCCAAATTAGACAGATCCTGTTGAAAGAACTGTATTAATTTTGGATTTAAATATGAACTCAGATCTAATAGCGACTATGTGCAAAGACTTGAATTTCAAAGTCCGGAAAAGAAACAGATAGTAAATCGTGCCAGCCATGTATATCTCGTTCACAGTAAATTAAAAGAGCATACACCAAGATTTAAGAACCCAATTATAATTATATACAGTTGTGCATGCAAATAACAATCTGCAACAAGTCCGATTTTATAATAAAAAAGCTGTAATGAGTAAAAAAAAAAGTTGATGTCCACTAATCACATGTTTAAAGAAACTCACTACAAAAAAAAACAACGAAAAAATACCAACACTACATCTTACAAAAAACCCTTCTGTCTTATTTCTAATATTTATTGAGTTTCCTTTTAACGCGATTAATGAACATTATTTTAATAGTTAATAGTAAAAAGCCCATAAAATAAAATGCAAAAAACTTACATCAAAAAAACAACTGAGCAGCCAAACATAAAAACATGAATGAGACAATAATGAATGAAGACCACCGAAACTTCCCAGCTTCAGTTCGTGCAAAAATTTTTTCTTTTACCGAAAGCCAAAGGCATGTGTTAGTTCTGCTTTATAGAGTGCAAACAACAAAAAAGATGCATGAAGAAAGTGTAACGATGGAGGAAACATAGAGTTATATGAAAAGGGATATTTAATAGAGGACACAGGATTTTAACTTATAATGACATAATTTTAAATTTGCAAGGATTCGTAATCGTAACCCGCATAGCCAGGCATACTAAATCCGTAAACATATCTTTCATTTTAATATATAGTGTTCGCGTAAACTCAAGAAAGCATTAGCATATACACGTTAAACTTGTATCGTACCTGATCGTCGTGGTAGCTACCGACGCTCCTCGAGTGCCGGTGCCGCTGCAGCGCCGCCGGCGGCTGGCCGTCCACCGCGTCCTGCCAAAATCAAAAAATCAAAATATCTTTTATATCTTTTATATAGCTTGCATCGTGTAGTAAGATGGGGTCGGGATTTCTTTTTAAGTTGCAATAACCTGTATGAAGAGAATCCCGCTCCTTCATTCATACATATTTTAAGTACTCAGTCTTAATTTTTCAGTAATGTTTGTTTTTCAATTATAAGGAAGAGCGGGGTCTCCAAATACAGGCTATTTTGCTTAAATAGAGGCTCCATCTACATTCTAGTTAAGGTGAAAAATTGTTAAAGCAAATAAAATATTTTATTTATTTATATATTTATTTAGTATACATAATGTACTTAAGGATTACATACAGGATAAAATTTTAACCACCTTCCGAATTTCAATCTGCGAGACAAAAAACAAATGACGTATTTTTTCTTTTGGTTTAGCCCAGAACAAAAATATCAAGATAAAGCACTTTGAAAATGTCCGCCAAGAATCAAAAATTTTTGATACGGTCACCTAGCAACACTTTTTTTACGTGATGCGCATCTTATTCATTCATTGCGATACTATTCATAAGTTTTTGATTTTCCATTCATACCTTAACAGGCTTAGGACCGTAAAAATTGAAAACAATGTTGCGAAAGATATTTTCGGGTGATAACTTGATTTACATTTTTTTCTCCATAAATGGGCTCTATATACGATACTGAACGCCTATAAAAATTATGGAAAGTGGTTAAAATTTCATCCTGTATAGCTTGCATGGTGTAATAAGATGGGGTCGGGATTTCTTTTTAAGTTGCAATAACCTGTATGAAGAGAGTCCCGCTCCTTCATTCATACATATTTTAAGATTTTAAGTACTCAAGTATACAAAATGTACTTAAGGATTACATACGAGTATTATTATATTTTATGATTAAAAATAATATTGTGTGTGTGTGTGTGTGTGTGAGTTTGCGTGGGCGTGTGCATTAGGGTGTCCCAAAAAAATCAAAGTCGTTTTTTTTTAACGCATACCCTCTAATTATATGCGAATGGTGTTAAAACACTTGTAAATAAAATTTCATGTACCTAGAACAACAGCAACCCGTGCCGACTAGCGCCGAAACATGTCAGTACTTGCTTAGTATGGCGCGTCGGAGTTAATGTATCGTTGTGCTTGTTATAACTTGTTTGTTTTATTAGTTAACGCATTGTTGTCGTTTGGTCAAGATGTCAGAGGGATTACGCAGTTCTAAAAAGGGAATTTTTTTGATAGGGGATATAAAACATCAAATCACAGGATCAAAACTTCCCTCTAACGGGCAAGTATTGGCAGTTTTGTTCTATAATATTCGAGAAGTGAATTTAAGTGTGAATGAAAGCGCGAATCTAACTATTCGTGAGTGCATTATTTATTGGGAAAAGGCACGTATTCCGACTAAAGCTTTACCTAACTGTGTTAAGAAACTAGTGGCCTTTTACCAAGTTTGGCGAGATTTACAAAAAAATGCGAACAAAACCCAAGACATATTGGAACAGCGTCGACAAGATTTTGTTACAAAATTGGACAATTTGTTCGACATTGCACACGCCGACGCGCTTCAATTAATAAAGATAAATGAAGATAGGATCTTCTTGCAGCGTCAAAGAGAGCCAGGCAGACCTGGTCACTTAGCTGGAGTGGATAAAAAGTTAACCGACAAAGAGGAAAAATCGCGCTTGAGAAAAATAGAGGATCAAAAACGTCAAGCTATTTATGAAGCATCCTTAATCGCTTCGACGTCCTCTTATCAAGATAATTTATCATCTGATTCTGAAGTAATGGATTTACAAGACAATTTGCCCACCCCAAACGAGTCAGATTGTAATAAAACTTCAATGAGAAAAAATTTCATTACTCCAAAGTTAGTGGCAGCCTTAGATAGGTGTAAGTTAAGTATGAGGAATTCTATGTTTATTATTGAAGCTACTATTGAGGCACTTGGACTCAACATTGACGAATTTCCCATCAGCAAGTCCACCATTCAAAGAATTCGCACGGAAAAACGAAAAGAGCGGGCAGAAGCTATAAAAATCGATTTCCAAAACGAAGTGCCGGATACTGTAACTGTCCACTGGGATGGAAAACTGTTGCCAGCTTTAGACGTGCGCCAATGTAAAGAAGAACGTCTCCCGATAGTGATTTCCTATGACGATAAAGAACAACTTCTAGCGGTACCAAAGTTGAATAGCTCTACTGGAACTGAACAGGCACAAGCAGTTTGGAATGCAGTTACAGACTGGAATCTCGAAGACAAAGTGCAAATTCTTTGCTGTGAGTGCTTCAAATACTGGTCGTATTAATGGAGCCTGTGTGCTTCTCGAACAAAAATTGGACAGAGAATTGCTTGTTTTTGCGTGCCGCCATCACATTTACGAATTAGTGTTGAAAGGAATATTTGAATCTAAAATAAGCCAAGTGAGCAACAGCCCTGATATTCCTTTATTCAAAAAGTTCCGAGAGAACTGGAAAAACATCGATTCCGATAAAATACAAAGTCAAACAGAATTGTTATCACGCGTTGATATTTCAAAAATTGAGAAACTGATAGAGTTTTACCGAACTGAATTAAAGAAGGAAATAACTAGAGATGACTATCGAGAGCTAATTGAACTTTCAATCATATTCCTTGGTGGAGACACAGAGAGAAAATTTAAGATTCGGCCTCCAGGTGCTATGCACCAAGCAAGATGGATGGCGAGAGCAATTTATTCATTAAAAATTGCATTACTTAGCTCTCAATTTAGGATTTCTAACAAAGACAAAGCGGCACTGTTAGATGTATGCTTGTTTCTTGTTACATCCTACGTCAAACCTTGGATTCAATGCATTTTAGCAGTTAAAGCACCTTTCCAGGATCTGAGCTTCTTGAAGACCATAAAAGCTTACGAAACAATCGATAAAACTATCTCAAAAGCAGCTTTACAGAAGTTCTGTCAGCATTTATGGTATTTAACAGACGAAGTGGCTGCCTTGTCTCTGTTTGACGATGATGTTGACTACGAAACAAAAATAAGGATAGTTAATAACTTATCGAAGGAAAACCAATCAGTTTACAGTAAACGCTACATCCCCACAAAAGAAGATTTATGTGGTACACTTTACGAGAAAACTATCGACGACTTCGTTTCCATCAAAAGCAAGGCCTTGTTCAATCGTTTGAAAATTGATGACAGTTTTCTTAAAGAGTGTCCTACTTCATGGCCAAATAATGCTGGGTTTGTACAATCTAAAAGACAGATAATGGTTCTAAGAGCTGTTAATGATACGGCAGAGAGAGCAGTTAAGTTAATGCAAGACTTCCATGGAAAGATTACTGTTGAAGAAGAACAAAAACAATTTTTACTACGTTGTGTACAGGAACACAGAGTGGTATACCCTGACTGTAAAAAGAAAACTTTGAAAAGAAAATTTTGTAAATAACGCTCTATAATAAATCAGTTTATGTAAATATACGCTGGAGGTAAAATATCATTTTATTTACTAAATAAAAATTAAATTCTTGAAAGTCCTCTATAGTTTTCATACAAACATTTTGTCAAAAGTTTGACATCAAGTCGGCACGGGTTATCGTTATCCGATCCCAATGATATTTTTTATTTTAGTTATTAGGGCCATTTAGAAAAAATATAAAGGGTATGCATATTTAAATTCGAAAAAAAATAATTCTTCCTTATTGGCTGGGACACCCTAGTGTGCATGCATGCGTGTGCGTTCGTGTGTGTTTGTGCGCTTTATCGTAGGAGAAGGCGTTCTGTTTCATTATAGTCTAGTTGTTTCAGTCAATTTGAAACAGTAACTTTGCATTGATGAAGTGACATAGTGTAGATGACCAGCGCGCACAGTGAGTACACTAGCGTCTACAACATAGCAGCGCGTCACCGTGCGGACTGACCCCAAGCCTTTTGTGACCCCTTACCGAAGCTGAAGCTCCCATGATTATGAACTACATGAATTGACAACGTCCAACTATACTTGTGACCTTAATAATAACAATGAGAGACACATAACTCGAAATCTAATAGCCCCAATCTAACCTTCATCACCGTATGCTGATGTAAAGCTCCAGATTGATAACACTCGCTTCTACCCCCCCTCTACTATAGTTGTGACTTCAATGATAACGATGACAGATCCCTTTAAGAACGCCTAAATTGTACACGCAACTCCAAATCCACTAAGCCCCAATCTAACCTTCCTCACCTTAAGCTGATGTAAAGCTCCCATGATTATGAACTTCATAGATTGATAACCCCCCCCCCCCCCTTATTCTATACATGTGACTTCAATGATAATGATGTGAGATCCCCTCAAGCGATAAGAACGCCTAAATCGAGATCTACGTCATGTTCAATGTAAGCCCCAATCTAACCTTCCTCACCGCATGCTGATGTAAAGCTCTCATGATAATAAACTACATACATCGATAACACCCGGTCCTCCCCCCCCCCCTCTACTATACTTGTGATTTCAATAATAATGATGAGAGATTCCTTCAAGCGATAAGAACGCCTAAATTGTACATACAACACGAAATCTACTAAGCCCCAATGTAACCTTTCTCACCATATTCAATCTAACCCCCCTCACCGTAATGCTGATGTAAAGCTCCCACGATAATAAACTACATAGATTGATAAATCCCCCCCCCCCCCCATCTCCCTCTGCTATACTTGGACTTCAATGATAATGCACTTGAAATCCATATCGTGTGCTATTTTTGATTTGTTAGGAGTGCTATCTATTCTATCCTCTATCCATCTCCAGTATCTATCCAATTTGAGCCAAAACTCTCAACCTTTCCTGATCTAATGCTCCCATGATTATGAACTACATGGATTGATGACTCCCCTGACCCTCCAATCACTTGTGACGTCAGTGATAATAATGAATGTAGATAGACATTAATACTTTCGTCCTTTGCGATACCAATCCAAAGCTACAAATACAACACCCTTCCTAATCGAAATGAACATGATTATATATATTTTTCTCAGGTGATCACAATACAAAGCTCGAATGATAATAATTGCATGACGTACACAATAAGAAATCGAACAACACAGTAACACAGCGCTATGGGAACCTTAAGCATACTTATACTAGTTAAAACAAGAAATAATCGCCTCCGGTGGGAATCCAACTCACATCTCTTCTGTCGTGTCCTTTATTTACTAACTTACGAATACATTACCCATTGCGCCATCGGGTTCCAAGTGATTCTGGTGGCGGCTTTACCCACAAAGCTAAGACGTTTAATTATCCGTCGGGTCCTATCAAATTTTTGGAAGTTATTGCTAGCGTCGTTAAAGCAATGAATCAGTTGTACAGTCAAATAATGTAATTATTTTGGCAGATTTATGAATTTTTTATGTGATTATTATTAAAAAAGTGTTTTTTAAATTTGTTTGGGTTTATAAACAATGAATAAAGTACATAACTAGTTATTATTCTAAAACAAAGTTATTCTTATGCCACCAACATTGTACCACATACCACAGATTAATGCAATATAGCACATTTAAGTATCAGTGGTGTATTTGGTATAACTATTATTTATAAATGATAATAAGAGATCATACAGTGACAAACAAATGATAGTAATGACTCATTAGTTTCATAACCCGGAAAAAAAACATTTGAATTAAATATTTTTTTACATAAGGAGGTGGGTTCGACTCACAACTTTACTTAACTTTTAAATAACAGAGAAGATACTTTAATAAATACTCGAACATTCATAAATAGATATCGGATAATCGGATACATATTTGCCTAAAGTTAAAAGTTGGCTGTTATAGAATGCACTTTTGAGTAAAACATAATGGGATTTTGGGATCGACATACTTGTTTTAAGAACCTGCTTCCATTATGTACTAACTAAAAAATTAAGTTAAGAAAAAAGCATCCGAATATCCGATCTCCGTTTAAAAATTAGGTTTTTTTTTGTTTAATAAATTGTGATGTTCTAATGACTGAGTCTTCTAACAGTTGTTTAATGGGTCTACATATTGTGTTTAACATACAGACCCATTAAGGCGACTACTAGAGCTAAGTGCTGCCTCCAGATGATTTAATGTTATTACTTCTAAACAAAATCAATTCTCAAAAAACTAGAACAGTATAATTTTAGCAAATTATCTCTAGTATTTATTGAATCCCAGTAAACTTTTATTTTAGCCGTTTATAAATTCGAATTTTTCGCTAACGCCAAAAGCGGCCGCTTTTAGCAATAATGTACACACGGCGGCACATCAGACTATTACATGTTGACCTTGAGACCGCCTTTATGCCCTACGCAATAAAAGCTGTTATCGCAGTTCAACTGTTTAACTTGATGTGCTGTCGAGTGTACAATACGAAAGAATGCTAGAATAAGAAGCAGTTAACGGTGATTCAGGGTAGTTTTTTGAAAATTGATTTTGTCTAGAAGTAATAAAATTAAATCGATTGGGTGCAGCACTTAGCTCTAGTAGTCCTATTAAATAAGTAATATAATTTACCTTGAATCTGTTGAACTGTCGAAACTTCCCCCTTTCTGTGGCAACAAGGCTTCGCAATGACTGTGTCCGTGGACACTGACTGTCGGATAGCCAGCGATATGTCCCGAAGAGTTTTGATGTATCAGAACTATAGAAAATTAAACATTATTATTATATATAACTGCGTCATCTTCTTCTTGATATATTATTCATAGTACCTGGACGAACGAGCAATTTTTTTTTTTAGGGCGGAGGGTAGGAGAGGTGTTTTTGTGCACGTTTCCTGGTGAAAATATTGCACTTGGGCCTTTGAAATTAACACATCATGTAACTTATATGTCTAAGTTTTACCTCTAATTTCTAAATACTAGTTATTCGTTTGTTTAGCACTCAACATTGTAGGACCGCGATCCAAAGTAACGCGATCTTATACACGTTTATATCTTAAACGAGGAGTTTTTTCAGTTTAAAACTCTGTATAGTTATTCATAGTATTCGTGCCTTTTATCTGTAGTTCAATTTTTGTTTTCAAATCAACAAATTAAGTATTTATGATGGATATTACTCTTAGCGCCTAATTTCCACGAGCGTATAATGTGCTCAGAATAATAATCAGGCGTTTTTGTGCGGCAAGAAAAGGCAACGTTGCATGCCCGCGCCACCACCGCGCGCACTTCGTGGCTTAAGCGAGGTTGCCGTTCTGTTAGACTGTGAGCGTGCATGCATGCTGTTTTGAATGTGATATAAATTGTGTGATTCTTGTTGTTTTAATGTGAACTTTAATAAAAACGGGTAATAAAAAGGGACGGAAACCAAGACTTTCCATTAAATTATCAGGAAAACGTAATCTCCTGCGCGTCATCTAGCGGCACAAGAGCGAAACAGATCGTTACTTAGTCGAACAAAAGCATATTGTATTATTTTATGCACGGATAGATGTCGCGAGAGATCACGCGAAATGCTCAAGGTCACTTGCCTTCCTCTTCGCCTTAATAAATGACATGTTTTTTTTTTTTATTAAACCGGCGCTTATAACTAGCGCCCAGGAAACCCTCTGAATATTAAATTTCATGAAAATCGTTGGAGCTGTAACCAAGATATTAAATCTAAAAAAAATGCTTTTTTATTGGAACTCGACCTTATCTTAGGTGAAGTATTAATAAATAAATAAATATTTAAGACATGCCTTACTGGGCCACACTGAGCCATCTAGTCCCAAATTAAGGTACTATTAAGTACCCTGTCGTATGGGGTACTAGACAACCGATAAACTTACTTATATACTTTTTTTTTTGTAAATACATACTTATAATACATAGAAAACACCCAGACCAGTACAAACAGACATGTTCATGCACACAAATATTTGTACTGCGCGGGGATCGAACCCGCGACCCATGGCTCAGGAGCAGCGTTAACTACCGCTGATCCAAATGGTCGTCAAAGTATGGTGTCCAATATATGGACAGATCCTTAAAAAACTTTTACAAGTGGAAAAATCAAAACTTACAAGTTGCTTGGAGTTGTTAGTAGCCTATGAAGATTGCCCAAAGTCGGCCGTAGATCGGACACGTGCAAACCGCGACCCCAGAGCAGTTGCGCGATGCATTTGTTCAGCAGAAACATCGCGTAGAGGAACAGCGTCGAGTCACCCCCGCGCGCGAAGAGGGGTATACTAAAAAAAACATATCATTTATCATCTATAAAAAGTTGAAAACTAGAGATAGACAGTCCCTTACAAAAATGGCAAATAAATCTACGTAGAAAGAACACCCAAAACTTCTAGTAGCCGCTCATTTGGTTTAGTTTTCGATCGGCGATCAAGTAAGTTAACTAGTTAATTAAGAGCTTTCTAAGAAATCCGATCTTCCCCCCATTATTTATTAATTTTTAAATAAATAAATATAAATAAATATTTTAAGACATGCCTCACTGGGCCACACAGAGCCATCTAGTCCCAAATTAAGGTACTATTAAGTACCCTGTCGTATGGGGTACTAGACAACCGATAAACTTACTTATATACTTTTTTTTTTTTTTGTAAATACATACTTATAATACATAGAAAACACCCAGACCAGTACAAACAGACATGTTCATGCACACAAATATTTGTACTGTGCGGGGATCGAACCCGCGACCCATGGCTCAGAAGCAGCGTTAACTACCGCTGATCCAAATGGTCGTCAGCCCACATAAATCCTGAACATATCTTCAGGACTTACTACAATCACCATTTTACTGTCTGACAACTTGTTCGCGATATCACTGTAGTTTGAGTCGCCTCGCCACACTCTTTGGATTAAAAACACCGGTCCCTTTAAAGGTCTACCTGTTAGAAGAGTCTATAGAAGAATGGCACAAAAGATACCTAAAATAATTACTCTCCATTAATGCTGAATCAAGTCCTTTCAATCCAAGAGCTCGATATGGATGTTACTGATATGTTTCTGCCTAACTCCTTGGTATTCTACTTAATCCTCACTTAGGACCCGGTATAAGTCGGGCGTGACGTCCAGTATCTTACTTGCGGAGCCCAGTAACGTGAGCTTGTAGCGCAGAGGCTGAGCAGATTGTAGGCTCCTGGACTCTCACAACAAATTGGGAGAGGACTATGTCCAGCTTTGAGATACTTAAGCCACAAGGTCCACTGGTCAGATTGGCTCTAACAAATTTTGATATAGTCCAGCTAGATCCTATTTACTTAGGAGGTAGAATGTCAGGAAAATCTTGTATTTTTTTGATGGCTCAGCACAGTGTTTTCATCATAAGGACCGCTGCTACTAAGTCACTAACCTGTACTTAAGTATAGAGTCTGTCGCAATTTACCAGATATTATTGAGTCTTATATTTGGATCAACAGTTACTACTACTGGATAAAGGCATTTCTGGAAGGATTTTGCCTCCATCAAGCATATTAGTGATCTCAGTTTAGCCTATGGTAAATATAATACACTGTGCTCGTCTTCTTCCAGCCGTATTTCTTGTGTCGCCTCGCCACACTCTTTGGATTAATAAATGCTTGTTCATTTCAAGATCTACCTGCTGGAAAAGTCGACAGAAGAATGGCACCAAGATCCCTAAAGTAATACACACTGAATGATAATGGGCGGTCTATTTCAAGACCTACCTGTTGAAAGAATCTACAGAAGAATGGTTCCAAGTAATTGATTCACCGCTGCTACTAAGCTACTAACCTGTACGTAAGCGCAGAGTCTCTTATAACTTACCAGATCTTCTTGAGTCCTATACTTGGATCAACAACTAAACTACTGGATAAAGGCATTTCTGGAAGGATTTTGCCACTATCACTTAGGGTATCGACGATCTCAGTTTGACCTATGATAAATATAATACACTGTTTTATTTCTTCTTCTAGCTGTGCACTTTCATGTCAGATCACCAAACTAAATAGATGAAAAAGGATTGAAATGAACTGTTCATTTTAAGATCAACATACTGGAAGATCGACAAAACAATGGTACTAACCCCCGTATTTATATACAAGTAAAAGTAATTACTTGACTACAAGTAATTACTTGAGAGACAATTTGTATGCCTTAATCAAGAAATTACTAGAAGTTATGACTACCAAAAGTTAGCATTTTAAGCCAAATAATATGACTATTAATGGTGATCAATTTCTTTCACATAAGCACTAGGTATGAACACTTTAAGTTATGACTTTCTTAAGCAATAAGTAATTACTTCTTTATAAATACGGGGGTAAGATCTCCTAAGTGATTACTCTCCACCAATCTTGACTAGAGTCCTTTTAAACGCATGACCTGTATATGAATGTGTTCCAGAGCTATTCCAGTCTTTTTCAATCCAGGAACTTGATATGAATCTATGCCAGGGCGTCGCTGGTATGTCTCTGGCTAGCTCCTTGATGTCTGATACTCACTTGGGGTCCGGCAGGTCGGGCGTGACGTCCAGTATCTTGCTGGCTGAGCCCAGCAGCGTGACTTTATACCGCAGCGGCTGGGCGAGCGCCGCCGCCGCGAGGCACGCCCCCACGGCGTCGCTGACAGGATTATACGCTCTGGGACTCAGTACCGACTTCTAGTTGGTGAGCATAGGGACTCTTACAACTCCTGATATAGTCCAGCCAGACATTACTTACTTAGAAGGCATAAAGTCAGTTAGCCTACTACCTTTATGTTGGCCCAGCACGGTGTTTACACAAGAAAGACCGCTGCTACTAAGCTACTAACCTGTACGTAAGCGCAGTCTCTTATAACTTACCAGATCTTCTTGAGTCCTATACTTGGATCAACAACTAAATTACTGGTTAAAGGAATTTCTGGAAGGATTATGCCACTAACACTTAGGGTATCAACGATCTCAATTTGACCAATGATAAATATAATACTCTGTTGCATGTCTTCTTCTAGCTGTACACTTTCATGTCAGATCACCACACTAAATAGATAAAAAGGATTGAAATGAACTGTTCATTTTAAGATCAACATGCTGGAAGATCGCCAAAACAATGGTACTAAGATCTCCTAAGTGGTTAATCTCCACCAATCTTGACTAGAGTCCTTTTAAACGCATGACCTGTATATGAATGTGTTCCAGAGCTATTCCAGTCTTTTTCAATCCAAGAACTTGATATGAATCTATGCCAGGGCGTCGCTGGTGTGTCTCTGGCTAGCTCCTTGGTGTCTGATACTCACTTGGGGTCCGGCAGGTCGGGCGTGACGTCCAGTATCTTGCTGGCTGAGCCCAGCAGCGTGACTTTATACCGCAGCGGCTGGGCGAGCGCCGCCGCCGCGAAGCCCGCCCCCACGGCGTCGCTGACAGGATTGTACGCTCTGGGACTCAGTACCGACTTCTAGTTGGTGAGCATAGGGACTCTTACAACTCCTGATATAGTCCAGCCAGACATTACTTACTTAGAAGGCATAAAGTCAGTTAGCTTACTACCTTTATGTTGGCCCAGCACGGTGTTTACACAAGAAAGACCGCTGCTACTAAGCTACTAACCTGTACGTAAGCGCAGAGTCTCTTATAACTTACCAGATCTTCTTGAGTCCTATACTTGGATCAACAACTAAACTACTGGATAAAGGCATTTCTGGAAGGATTTTGCCACTATCACTTAGGGTATCGACGATCTCAGTTTGACCTATGATAAATATAATACACTGTTTTATTTCTTCTTCTAGCTGTGCACTTTCATGTCAGATCACCAAACTAAATAGATGAAAAAGGATTGAAATGAACTGTTCATTTTAAGATCAACATGCTGGAAGATCGACAAAACAATGGTACTAACCCCCGTATTTATATACAAGTAAAAGTAATTACTTGACTACAAGTAATTACTTGAGAGACAATTTGTATGCCTTAATCAAGAAATTACTAGAAGTTATGACTACCAAAAGTTAGCATTTTAAGCCAAATAATATGACTATTAATGGTGATCAATTTCTTTCACATAAGCACTAGGTATGAACACTTTAAGTTATGACTTTCTTAAGCAATAAGTAATTACTTCTTTATAAATACGGGGGTAAGATCTCCTAAGTGATTACTCTCCACCAATCTTGACTAGAGTCCTTTTAAACGCATGACCTGTATATGAATGTGTTCCAGAGCTATTCCAGTCTTTTTCAATCCAAGAACTTGTGAGACAAGAGTGAATCTATGCCAGGGTGTCGCTGGTATGTCTCTGGCTAGCTCCTTGGTGTCTGATACTCACTTGGGGTCCGGCAGGTCGGGCGTGACGTCCAGTATCTTGCTGGCTGAGCCCAGCAGCGTGACTTTATACCGCAGCGGCTGGGCGAGCGCCACCGCCGCGAGGCACGCCGCCTGCGCCGCGAAGCCGGCCGCCACGGCGTCGCTGACTGGACTGTACGCTCTGGGACTCTCGTCACCGCATACGGGGAGAGGAACGCCTATTATCGTCCAGATGGTTGCGTCTTTCTGTGTGAGAATGAAAGTTATGTAATATACTAGCTGACCCGGCAAACGTTGTTTTGCCATAAAAATGATTAAATTACTAAAATGGCTAACAAAAAATAGGGGTTGGTGGTAAAAGGGTAAAAATTTAGGGTTGTATATATTTTATAAAATTTTAATATTTTACTACCCTACCCCTACCCTACCCCTACCCTACCCCTACCCTACCCCTAACCTACCCTACCCTACCCTACACATACCCTACCCCTACCCTACCCTTACAAAAAAGACGATAATTGATCAGTTATCGAGCGGGATGAAAAATGATTAAATTACTAAAATGGCTATTAAAAAATAGGGGTTGGTGATAAAAGGGTAAAAATTTAGGATTGTATGTATTTTTGTATGTTGTACCATAAAAAAATAGAAATTAAAAATTTTGTCTAAAAAATAAAAAAAAAATTAGGGTTGGACTACACCTAACATTATCCCCGACAAAATTGTGAATCTAAACCATTCCCAGATCCCCTTGAACACACACAAAAAATTTCATCAAAATCGGTCCAGTCGTTTGAGAGAAGTTTGTGAATCTAAACCATTCCCAGATCCCCTTGAACACACACAAAAAATTTCATCAAAATCGGTCCAGTCGTTTGAGAGAAGTTCAGTGACATACACACTCACAGAAGAATTATATATATAAAGATTGGTTACTTCAAATTATGTGAACACAATACATTGAATTTAGTTCAATTCATTCAATTTGGAATAAGTTTTTTTTTATGCCATAGTGAATTATCTAAGTTAATTAAATCGCCACTTGAACCAGAATAAATACCAAAAAACCGGCCAAGTGCGAGTCGGACTCGCGCACGAAGGGTTCCGTAACAAAAAGGCAATAAAAACGGGTTTGTTGTATGGGAGCCTCCCTTAAGTATTTATTTTATATTATTTTTAGTATTTGTTGTTATTGCGGTAACAGAAATAAATAATTTGAGAAATATTCAACTGTCTTGTTATCGCAGTTCTTGAGATACAGCGTGGTGACAGAGCGACGGACAGACGGACAGACAGCGAAGTCTTAGTAATAGGGTCCCGTTTTTACCCTTTGGGTACGGAACCCTAAAAATAGAGTAGTCAACATTTTGGCAGTGTTATTTTTATTTTTATCATAATTTTAGAGAAATGAAATATTGACTCGGCTATTCATTTTGAAACACGCCGTAACGCGCAAGGAAGAAGTTGTGAAAGGAACCCAGCCGTAGTTTGCTGCGTCCGTGCAATTAAAAATTTATATTATTCTAAAAAAATATTGATAAAATAAATAACACTGCCAAAATGTAATACATAATGGTTACACAACGGCTTTGTTGTCAGGCGGTTAAAAATGCTCGGTGTATAAGTAGAAGTAGGTGTAAGTCTCTGCAAGGGCTCTGTATTTGCTGACCAAAACCACATACCTGTTCTATGTAGAAGATCTGATGCAACTGGTTGAGTAGTTCGCACCGCAAGCTAGCTAGGGACGCGTGAGAACGGGCCGCCAGTTCGCGTAGAGCTGCGCAAGATTGCTTCGTCTCTTTCATAGCTTCACACCGCCGGGATAACGTGTGATAGTTCTCCATTAGTTCTGACCCTGAAACATTCATAAGTAAACTAGCTGTTGCCCGCGACTTCGTCCGCGTCAATCTCTGTTATTATGACCGCGATTATTTTTGCAACATTTTTCACTAATGCTTCGCTCCTATTGGTCGCAGCGTGATGTTATATAGCCGAAAGCCTTCCTCGGTAAATGGACTATCCAACACAAAAATATTTTTTCGATTCGATCCAGTACTTCCCGAGATTAGCGCGTTCAGACAGACAAACAAACAAACTCTTCAGCTTTATAATATTAATATAGATACATGGATTGTTTGAAAATAAGTGTCCCTACTAAATGTGCAACCCATTAGGCATAAGGGCGTACTTTTAGTACAACCTATATCGACGACCATTTGGATCAGCGGTAGTTAACGCTGCTTCTGAGCCATGGGTCGCGGGTTCGATCCCTGCACCGTACAAATGTTTGTGTGCATGAACATATCTGTTTCTAGTTGCCTGGGTGTTTTCTATATATTATAAGTATGTATTTACAAAAAAAAAAAACTATATAAGTAAGTTTATCGGTTGTCTAGTACCCCATACGACAGGGTACTTAATAGTAGCTTAATTTGGGACTAGATGGCTCTGTGTGGCCCAGTGAGGCATGTCTATATTTATTTATTTATTTATCGATCGAGTAGATATTACAATCAATCAATCAATGGAGGACAGTTGTAGGTGTCATTTTTGTATTTATGTATCTAGTTCCTATTATAATAATATAAATTATTAATAATATATAGTATTACACGAAATAGAAGATGGAGATGATTGACGACCCCCGTGGTGGAGTGGCGTACACACCGGTTTTCAAGGTGTCGCCTGCTCGAGGTCCCGTATTCGATTCCCAGACGGGTCAATGTAGAAACAAAGTATTTGTGGTACCTTCGTTGTTTCTGGTTTCCAAAATACGAGTGCTTTAAGTAGTTATTCAAATTAGGATCAGAACATTGTATGTGATGTTGTCTACATTTATACAAGAAATATCGATGACCGGTTTTGTTTCACCATCATTATCATCATCAGCCTATCGCAGTCCACTGCTGGACATGGCCTCTCCAGTTGCACGCCACTAAGGTCGATCCACGGCTTCTCGCATCCAGCTCCTGCCAGCCATCTTGCGCAAATTATCACGCCACCTGGCCTGAGGGCGACCTAATACGTTTGCTGGTTTGATTTAGTGGTAGTAAACTCTGCCTGTCAGCTATAAGTCGCTGGTTCGATTCCCGTACAGTATAATATTTTTGTGCACAAACATATCTGTTTGTTCTGGTCTGAGTAATCCGGGTGTTTAAAGCGAATCAAACCTCTTGAATGGATATACGTATATTTGTTAAGCACATAACTTTTACAAGTTGTCACTAGATGGCACTGCATCAAATTTACGCGTAAGTATTTGATGAGTTCGATCGAGTAAAAACTAGCCCTCAACAGAATGTTGTTTGTAAAACACAAAATTAATACCTACTGAGACAAAAATAAAACTCACCGATATCCTGGTTCTCCTCAAACAGTTTAGCGCGCATCTCTTTCAGTCTTCTAATATTGGCTAGCTTGCTGTCTCTCTCGTCCGAGAGAATTATACGTTTAAACCTTAATATTTCTAATTGTTTTGTTAGTCTTATGTGTTCTGATCTTTGAAAAGGCGAAGGTTTCGACTGTAAACATAAACAAACACATAAACATAACATCTCGCGATAATGTTTGTTTGGTTCTTGATTAAAATTAGTCGCAATATTTAAAGTTAAAACGGTTCCTTTCATAGTGCGTGAAAGTTAATTAATTATAAAAAACCATTTTAATCATAACAAGTATTAAAGGAGTTGCAGAAAGTAAGATACATACCTTAAAAGACAGGAGATCATTTAATTTTAACGCTAATCTTGGTCCATTAGAAACAAGAGGCTTATCCTCTTTAATCCTACCATTTTTGACAGCTAAGTTACTTTGCGACGATGACTTCTGTTTATCTAAGCTGTCATCGTCAGGCGAAAACAAATTCTTTTGTGACCTACTTTTAAATTTTAATCTAATTTCTAACTGATCGTGCTGTGACCAACTGTCATTAGTCACGGCAGACTTTTGGTATATCCTCTCCTTGATTTCCTGAACCGCCTCTTGCCTCTTCTTTATTGAATACTGGAGCAAATGCAGCTTTTGGAGCTTCGTCGCGTTGTAGCTCGGCCTGATTTCCGATTTCAGAAAATTCAATGCCAGATATCGATATTTCGGAGCACCGTCCGATTCGTTCCTTAAATCGTAATTCTCAGCGGTTTCGCTCAAATCGATTTTACTTCCAGACAACTCTTCCTGAGATGCGTTCTTGGACAAACCGCCGTTAGCGATTTCTTTAACGTCCAAATTTTCAGGTGAATGCTCGTAAATGTAATTCGGATCTGTCTTTTTCCTCTCATCACTGTCATCTCTGCGTTTCTCTCTTCTATGGCTGTGGCCGATGTTCAGACTAGCTGAATTGCGTATTGTCGGGAAATTCTGTTTGAAACATCTTTCGACTGGACTATTGCTTTTAGAGTATTCCTTTTCGTATTTTTTGGCAAAATTACTAGGAGATATCGACCTTGATTCCTTAATATGCTTGTGGTTTTGTATAAACTTAGGCTCCAACATAACTCGGGACAGATTCGTCTTACCGGACGAATCTGAGGACAGCGATCCGTGTTCCAATTCGTTCTCGGGCGGTATGACGTCCAATTTGAGGCTTTTATATGAGCAGAAGTAACCACCGTGCATTTGAAATACTAGTGTGTTGCATTTGAAACAGTCTGAAGTGAAGTTCAAGGATAGATTGGCCCCGATGTATCTTAACCCAGAGAAGTATATGCCCCAGGTTTGGATAATCGTGTCTTGAGGTGCTTCAGTCTGGTCACTAGAGGTCATGATATGACACCATATTCTAATCACGACGTTTGTGGATGACATACGTTGAGTTAGTTCTGGAAAGTTAAATTCGTTTGATATATGAAATTCTCTTGCGCAGTGTTTGTTAGCAAACTTCTCCGAAACGGCTTGAACGATTCTTATGAATATTTTTGTGTATGTCTATACACCGTGCAATTTTAACCACATGTGAAACGAATCCCACGTTATTGGACCATTATATATCATGGCAGTGTTATTTTTTTTATTTAAAAATAATTTTGAAATTTTTGATTCAGATTTTTTATTTTGTACGCGACGTGTGACGCGCCCAGACGTATTACTTTGCTGCTGCGGGGTCGCGGTTGAATGGACCTTACACAGCTACATCAGCGTGTTTCAAAATAAATTGCTGAACCGATATTCAATATTTTAATAAAAAAATAATAATTAATAACACTGCCAAGATGTTATACATAATGGTTACATAACGTGGGCTTCGTTTTACAGGTGGTTAAAATTGCACGGTGTATAGTAGGTCTGAGAATAGATTGTAAACTATTTTTACCCCGGAAAGAAGTACGGTTCCTCCAAGCATACGAAGTTGCGGGTAACAGCTAGTAACAAATAAATTGATTGCTGAGAATAGATCGATAAATATTTTCATCCCGAAAAGCAGTACGGTTCCCTTGGAATAATATTAGATTCCAAGCATATGAAGTTGCGGCTAACAGCTATTAACAAATAACATTTTAATGATGATGCTTGAATAAGGATACATTCAAATCGTAACTTACAACCCAAACTTATTTTTTCAAACTCCTATGTAAGTAACGTGTTTATAATAAAGGAATACTCGTTGTTATGAATGGTGCAATATATGAGACACAAATCAAACTTTAAGTTGAAAAATCTCAAAACTAGTGATAAGAGTTTATGAAGAACTAAAGAAATTTATTGGAAGCAAAATGATAACTACGAAACGCTGCTGTCATCCAACAACATTTGGCTAACTATGCATCACACAGCCTGCATTGTTGCATAACAAGTTTAAATGAATCACAATCTTCAACCATATTATAATTTAATCACAAAAACAAGTCATAATTTCAACACAAACAATTGCAATGTTTGATTTCAATAAAATATTATCAAATATTATCTTATTATACAGAACAAATACTTTATATGATATTCTAGCAACTGAATTGCAATTATAATGAGTTTTTAAACTTTAAAAACGATGTCTTTTGGACGCATCTTCATACTGCAGTATTTAAATAACTGCTTCATCTTAATCGACTGTCTAACATCTGAAAAGACGTTTCTTATGGACTATAATATGCTTGAAAAATTGTGACGTAAGTAGTGTCTCGGTGACTAAATTGGTAAAGCGCCGCGCCCGGTATGCATGGAGATGCGGGTTCGAGTCCCGCATGAGACATAATTTTTCAAGTTAAAATAATAATACAGAATAACTCAAAAAATCTACAAAAACTTTATTCTTCAGTATTCTTCAGTACGTATGACTTTTTCAAGGATATCTAGTGCCAGAGTTTTCCAAGTTACTTATCAGAACCTTGTGACATGACTGTATTTACGACTTTTATCTTGGGAAAGATGCCGGGACCAACGACGTAACGTGCCTTCCGAAGCCCGATTATAAACCCTTAATCTCTGCCAAAATTACCCTTACTCGATACCAATTTAGAAACAACCGTTTCCTATAATAAGTAACAGCCTATAATCATCCCACTGCAGGAAAAAGGCTTCCATCATTGAATTCAAGTTACCACAGCAATAATGGGTACTGACATAATCACCAGCTTGCCAGATGCGGGTTGGTGATCACAAACACGAGCGATGTTCAAAAACTGAAAACTTTTTGTTGCCCGACCCGGGCATCGAACCCGGGTCCCCGAGATCTTGGCCCGGTATTTAAACGAATAGACCAACGGAGCGTATCTGATCAGGAATCACACCCGGAACCCTTGGGTAGTAGCCGTTCCACGCCAGCACTACTCCAACCGGGTCGCTAGCACTACTTCACATCCCAGTTTATAGTCCTTAAAATTTAACTTGATTAGAATGACACCTGTCAAACTAAGGTGACTAGTGATGGGACTGACTCGACTGATCAAACGAATAAAAACAGATAAGGCATATAAAATAAAATGGAAATCAGATATATTATGATTTAACAGTAAGTCAGTGTCGTGATCATTATGAGAATAATTGTAACAATCATGAAAATCAATTAGATTTTTTTTAACGCATATAGAAACTAATAAATTTGTAAATTTTTCGTCAACTATTAAAAATTGCAATATGATGTTCTAAGCATCAACCAATGCTCATTGAATCATTTGTAACATTTATGTTACATTACTTCGATTTTGAAATGCTGTTAGTCCGTCGATTTTACCTCATCACTAGCGATTACGAAAAATGACGTAACCTTGTAAAGACGTCTTTTCAAGTTAGGTGTAATTTTTGTGACTGGATTTTTTTAAGGTTTTAAACTTAAAATATCTATTTCATATAATTAAATTGATTAATATGTACAGCAGTGTATAAAAAAAATATCTCAACACGCCAGTTACCAATATTTTTTCGTGTGCTTCACTTGTGTGTTTCACTTGTGTGACGCTGGTACAAAGTTTCGTCGTCGCTTTCAGTGAGAACTGTCATTCTAATCAAGCTATATTTTAAGGACTATAATAGGTACCGACATCAAATTAATAGCTTCATGGTTTTCGTCGGCTTTTCTTACAAAGAAAATGGAAAAGATTTTACGCTATTATTTAGATCTCCTTTGAAATTATAATACCTTAAACAAGGGGTAATATTTAAAATGTGCACATAACTAATAGTTGCTCGCGACCTCGCACGCCAGAAATTTTGAGTATTATGGTGTGTATCCCACGGAAACCGTACATTTTTTCGGGATGCAAATAGGCTCTTAAGCCTGCAACCTATTATCAGACTCAGCAAATGAACAAAAAAAATTAAAAAATCGGTCAAGCCGTTAGGGAGTAATTCGATTACATATCTGTGGCACGAAGTTTTAACATTTCAAAAGATTATACGCGTCGAATTAAGAACCATCGTATTTTTCGTCGGTTTAAAAGGCTAATATCTAAGCCGATAAGAGCGACATGCGTATGAAATAGTACAATAAACATACAAATGTATTACATATCGTAACCCTATTCTGAGTAGACTAGAGATGATATTGTGACTGACACACATAAGCAGCAGATAACACTTGTTTATCAAATAAACAAATATGAGTCATTGATGTGTGACATAAATTGAAGTTCACTGTGTTTAGAGAGCCAAAAACATTATTTCTAATCTAAAATTTGTAGTATAATCGAAAGTCATACTACAAATTTTTGATTAGAATAACATATAATCGAAAGTCGGAACTGGTTAATTCGATTCGATCAGATATTTACATGTCAGTTTGATAAAATCGGGTTAGGGCCTTAGGCACGTCGTATTCGGGCTTGAACTTTTAAAATTTTTATTGCCTTATGACAAATAGGTACATAAGTTTCAAAACGTTTTGGTTCCTATGTGTCAATTGTAGAATTCAGGGCTGCGTCTCTCTAGACGCAGAGCTGGGTGGAGTGGAGAGGAACGAACAGTGAATTAACCAATCACAGCTCTCGAAATATGTGACCTTTGGACAGCTTTAACTCAACAGGGTGCCAAGGACAAAATCTATTTCAAGTTGTACCAATCAATAACGTATTTTTATTTATTGTTATATTGGTACCTGTTTCCCATGACTTAGTACTTGTAAAATTATAAAGAGAGACAAACTTCTTAGCGTACCATGGATTCACCGTGCGGGTGCCGGGTCCATCGCGTGGCAGAAAGAGAAAGAGAACTTTCTCATGGGAACAGTATATCTTTGTGCAATTCTAAAATCGATCAACATGCAAATTAAAGGTCTTTATACTACGAGATAAATTATTAAACAAGGAGTAACTATCTACAAACATTAGTGTGCCTTCATAATAGTAGCTACTTACTTGATAATAAAATGTTTTTTTTTTTAAATTTGCCTCATATAACATACAGTTGAAAATTGCTATTTTAGCATGACTGAGAAACAAATACCCATAAAAACTTTTGCATTTAGATAATATAAGTACATTTTTGGGATTAGATTCAAAGAGCCAGCCAAAAATAAAATTTTAGTAAGTATGTATGTTCAGAAATAGTCATTTGAATTAATAGTTAATATGGCAGCAAAGCTGCAGGATTGCTCATACACATATTTCAGCTTACCTGAGTCGATTTCTTTCCACTTTGGATGGGGCGATGATATCCTCTCGCTTGTATAAAAGGGTGCAGACATTGTAGTGTGATGAAGAGTGAGATAGAAGCTGCATTGAGATGCACATCCTTCTGGAGGCCGGATGTTGTATCCAACTATCTATAAAGTAATAAAATACATTTACATTTTGCCTTTCAGTATCACCTTCTCCTACCTTCTTTTTTCCTGGTTCGCTTTTGGCGATAAGTTTTACATCCCAATGCAAAAACAGTCTGTTATTTTTTTGAATGGTGTGCAATAAAGTGTATTTATTTATTCATTAAACATGAATAGAATCTGTCAGTTTTCTTGAACCAGTCATAGAAATAGGTGTTTTACTTTTATATTCATGTAATTAAACTTTTTTGTATGAGAAAATGTAAATAAAGACGGATTTAATCCCTCAACCCCCAGGAGGCACTCGGGTGCCACGATAACAATTGATTTCAATTGTGTCTGGAATATCTCACGATCGAGGGATTAATATGGTATGGCATAATATCGAGATTAATTAGTAGACAAACCAGTCAATCCATTGGGCAAACACAAATCGAAATTCATCATCGTCGTCATATCAGCCAATTCATAGCTCGCATCCAGCGACTTATTTAGCAGAAATTTTGTAGCCCTAAGCTACATAGGGCTTGTAGTACTAAGCAAATCATACATACATACATACACTCACGCCTTTTTCCCGGAGGGGTAGGCAGAGACCACATCTTTCCACTTGCTACGATCCTTACAGACTACTTTCGCTTCATTCACATTCATTAATCTTTTCATACACGTTCGCCGGTTTAGGGTACTCTTGACCTGACCTTTCTTTAGAACTTCCCCGATTTGATCAAGATAAGTTCGTCGAGGCCTTCCCCTTCCAACATTTCCATTCATACTCGCCATATATATCTTTTTAGTCAATCTGCTTTCATTCATCCTCTCAACATGTCCAAACCATTTAAGCATTCCTTTTTCAATACTGGTCACTACATCCTCTTTTACACCACATCGATCCCTTATCACACTATTTTTAATCCTGTCACTCAGATTGACTCCAATCATACTTCTTAACGCTCTCATTTCCACTGCATTTACTCTGCTTTCATGTTTTCTCTGCCACACCCAACTTTCACTCCCATACATCAGTGTTGGAACCAACACCCCTCCATGCACAGCCAGGCGGGCCTTTTCGGACACCTTCTGACTGCTCATAAAAGGTAACTAAGCAAATAGATATGTACAATATATTATGACATTTGTGATTGGATTCAAAACATTTTACAATGTTGCCCTCTTATTGTGGCTTCAATGACCAAAACTTGTACCACTTAGTTTAATGTAAAAATAATTAAGTAATGTTTTGTATACCAATTATAGACTAAACTCTCCAAAAAATATGTACTAGAATAATAAAAAAAAACTACTTTAAGTCTCTAGTATTAGAACAGTAAGGTAAATTTATTTTCATGCCTAGGTCAAGAACTCTATTTCAACCCCTATGAGATGGTTTTTTTAAAAAACTATACTATGTCATGTTCTAAGACTCAAACTATTTTTATAGTAGATTTATCCAAATCAGTCCACAAATTTTTGAGTTGATTGACTTCAAGCATACAAAATTACAAAATTTTGGTTTAAGTTAATATTAATAAGATGTTTAAATTGCTATTGTCTATAGCTGGAAGCATGAATGCCGTCCTCTTATTAAGTATACCATGGGTAATGTGTAACCAAACAGCTGTTTCGACAATTAACTTTATTGGAATGGTTGGTAAGCAACAATACATTTACATTGAACAAGTCAAGTTAAAGTTATCAGTAGATGATGACTTGTAAACAAAGAAATTCAAGGGTAAAAAAGTAATTAATTGGCATATCTTAAATGTGTATCAATTGTAAATCAAGGCAGGTAAATACTTGTGAATAACTTCATATAACTACTAGAATCCAGGGAAGGACAATTACTTTTAATTAGTGCAACCTGTGAATAAGGATCACGTCATATTTATTATGACAGACAACCCACAGAAAAAGATGTAGGCGTATGTTGGTAAACCAGTACAACGCAAAGGTTATAGACTCCAGCTATTTACCTGAATAAGGCTTCTTAAACGGAGCTGCTGGGTTGCTAAAGGCGTCCATTCTCTACACCTGGGCCTGCCAAACATCACTCAACAATTTTACAACAAAATCTAAAAAACCAAACAATGGAATTTTATTTTTGTTCGTTATTCACGATGCTGTGACGTTATTTAACGCATTGAATAGGCCGAATAACTGTTATCGATGGCACAGCACCACGACAACTAACAAAATGCAATTTTTACGAAACGTTTTGATAAAAATGCATTTTTATTTCATTTCATTCAGCTGATTGACTCAAAAATTAAACGTCAATCAAATTCTTGTAATTTTTTTTAAAACACAGAATACATACAGCCTTGGAAGTATCTATACAGCCAAAAATAATTTTATAGAAGAAGTTCGAACCAGTTTGCATTCCATCCTTCGTTAAAATGGGACCACATGGGAAGCACCATCTTTCAAACAAAAAAATATTTTTTTAAATCCGTTCAACCTCCTCCTGTTTTTGGTAGCCGGTTAATAATACGCATGCTTTGATTGTCAATTTGTCATCCCCTGCCCAAAGTATAACTTACAAACCCTCTAATTGGACGTTTAAAAGAATAATCAAGATCACTACGGCCTTATCATTAAAAAGAAGGTGTCTAATTTTTCCAGAGCGATTCTTATTTTTTTTATTAATAATTAATTACAAAAATACTGTACCTATGGGTATTTGCCCAGTCAAACGGTAAAAATATATTTACGGGTCTACAAATTAATAACAAATTGAAAAGCCCACTAATTAGTACACTATAGGAATAGTAGATAAATAATATTAATATTATTTATCTCCTAACTATTCCTATAGTGTTAGTTTATTGACGGGATTAATCCCTCAACCCCCAGGAGGCACGCGCATGCCGCGATAACAATTGATATCAATTGTGTCTGGAATAACTCACGATCGAGGGATTAAAATTAAACTTAGCTGTAAATAAAATGTTAATTAAAGAAGCTTATATCGGGAAAATAAAAAAGTAGACCTACATAGTTTTAAATTTAAAATTCCACACATACGAAGTCTCGGGCAACAGCTAGTAAGTAATAAAGAAGTGTTAAAAAGTGCTCAAAAAATTAAGGTTAAAGTTTAGAACTTGGTGGGGGAGGGGGAGGGGGGCCGGGGGGTGGTGAAGAACCCCCAGTGAAGTTCGCTACGCTCTCTCGCCTTCACGACTTTGTATGGTCACAGATAATATAATACTAGTATGGTCATTCTAACCTAACCTAACCGACACTTCTCCTAACGTACTGGACTTTGCAAATATCATTACTTACATGTTTTTTTTTTCGATAGTAGCATGAGCACCATACGTAAATCGCGTTTAATTTAACAAAAGTAAAAAAAATATGCAAATCAAAAAGTGAAACGGTCATAGAAAATCGAACTATATTCCAGATTAATTATCTACAGAATAAGTTTTGTGAATTGGTTATGGTAGTACTTAGGTAGTTTTGTTTAGAATACGTGGAATCCTTTTCATGGTTCCGTCTTCAAAAAGGAACTGCCAGTCTGTATGTCTGTCTGCCCCCGAGAAAAATGTAGAAAAATACTTTTTGTCTACATTAAACTGTCCGGGAATCGAACCCGGGCCTTCGGAGCAAGCGACACCTTGAAAAGTGCTTAAGTACGCCACTTCGCCACGGCAGCGCGGAGGTCGAAGTACGAGGGCGGGTCAATAAGTCCGTGACTTTTGGAATAAAACACAGATTTTTTGATAAACAAATCATTTTATTTTTCAACGTAGTCTCCCTTGAGCTCTATACACTTTGTCCAACGCTTCTCCAATTTTTTTATCCCTTCCAAAAAATATGATTTGTCGAGGTCTTCATAATAGGCCTTTGTTTGCGAGACGACTTCATCATTGGAGTCAAATCTTTTTCCACCAAGCCATTTCTTCAGGTTTGGGAACAAAAAGTAGTCACTCGGAGCCAAATCTGGAGAATAGGGTGGATGAGGGAGCAATTCATAGCCCAATTCATGGATTTTTGCCATGGCAACTGCACATGTGTGCACCCTTGCATTGTCTTGGTGGAAAATAGCTTTTTTCTTGGCCAAATGAGGTCGGTTTTTTTTCAAATCGTCATTGAAGCGGTCCAATAAGTTGGGATAATATTCCCCATTGATTGTTCTTCCCTTTTGAAGGTAGTCAATGTGGATTATCCCACGTGCATCCCAAAAAACAGTCGCCATAACTTTATTGGCTGACAAACCCACCTTGGCCTTCTTTGGCGCCGATTCACCCTTAGAAACCCACTGTTTTGACTGTTGTTTGGTCTCTGGTGTGTTGTGATGGATTCGTGTTTCGTCCACGGTTACAAAACGGCGCAAAAACTCCTCCATATTGCAATTAAACAACGCCTAACCTTCCTGTGAAGTTGTTACACGATTGCGTTTGTGGTCGACTGTGAGCAAACGCGGCACCCATCTTGCGGAAAGCTTTCTCATGCCCAATTGATCTTTTAAAATTGAAACCACTGAGCCATGCGAGATCCCTACGGCTTCCACAATCTCTTGCACTTTCAATCTTCGGTCGGCCAACACCATATCGTGAATTTTTTCGATTGTTTCGGGTGTAGAGACCTCAACTGGGCGTCCAGGACGTTCGGCATCTTCAGTGCTTTTACGGCCACAACGAAATTCAGTAAACCACTTTTTTACCATTGAAATCGATGGTGCAGAGTCCCTATAGTATTATAAAGCTTAGCCTTGGTCTCGGTAATGGTTTTTTTTCTCAAAAAATAATGCTTAATAAGCGCACGAAATTCACTTTTTTCCATTTTTTCCTCAAATTACTGGGTAGTCTGATAAAAATAGCTGTCAAACACAAACTAACTGACACAGCAAGTTCAAATTTTTGTAGGAATCAACTGACAGATACCTGTTGACAGGAGTAGTGTTGCTTTTTCAGTAAAGAGGTCAGAAATTCAAAAAGTCACGGACTTATTGACCCGCCCTCGTATGTATTGGTTACATACCAATACGTCGACCTCCGCGCTCCAACCTAAGTACTTACCTACGTACTTAAATTTTAATCTAATTGAATGGCTCAGCAATTATATTTTCCAATCATCATATAAAATTGCAATCATACTAGTAGTTTTAGTTTTGTCAGAATGGAGTTGTCGTTGATAGTTTTCATTTTTTGTTGTTTACACCAAATTTTACCAACGGTACGATTCTTTTAATTTTCCTTGCTGAAGAACTTTAGGGGTCACCGCTGCATAAGTGACAATGACCTTAGGACAAATGAACTTCGTCATTGTAGGCATAATAAAATACCGTGCATTTTCGACCACCTGAAGAATGAAGCCCACGTTATGAAAGCATTACCTATGTAATATCGTGGCAGTGTTTTTTGAATTTTTATCAATACAAATCATCCTAAAAAATATATTAAATATTGATTTTGAAATAGAAACCCGCACGGACGTAGCTGTGTGAGGTTCATTCGACCCGGGACCCCGCCCGCCGCAAAATAATACATCTAATGCGCAACACAGCATGTCTCAAAATTAAAATTCTACATAAATTTTAAACATTTTACTAAAATTTTTTTTTATTAAGAAACTAAATAACACTGTCATGATGTCAAACATAATGGTAATTACATAACGTGGGCTTCGTTTTTCAGGCAGTTCGAAAAGCACAGTGTATAGGTACAGTGTTTTTTATTCGGTTCAAGATAAATACCTTTTTAAAAAAAAAACTTCTAAACATAAGTATCTGAGAAATGAAGGAAAAGCATTTTTATCAAAAAATATTTTTTTTTGTTTCCCTACCCTTCCGATGGGTGTTGAAAGAGGCGACAGGAGTAGGTACCTACTATCAGTAGACGGGCAGCGTCTTCTCCCATTGGCAACTACGATCGCCAACCCTTCCAAGTGTGGCGATTATGCCTAAATCCTTCTATTGGAGAGGCATGTGTCCAACTGGGCAGCTTTTGGGGTGGTGAGATCTACCTCCTAGTGGTCCACCCTGGGCAACGGCATCTTTGGTTTTCTAACCAATGATGACGGCTAACAGATCCCTCTGCGTTGGTAGGCTTCGTAAGAGGCCGCCTGGATGCTACCACCCTCCTGGCGGAGTCCAGCGACAAACAAATTTTCTGTGTGCCGCTGGTGTGTGGGAGACCCAATGCCACTTTCTGGGTAAGCTCGCTCCACCTTAGGCTTCTTCTTAACCGTAGAGTTAAGTATGTAGTCAAGAGCAAGCCCATTGATTATAAAAATATATGTATATGTAAGGAGGTGAAGATGATGATGATAAATTTAGGCACTTACTAACAGTAAACCGGATCTACTAAAATAGTAGGTGACCACTAAATTGACAATTTAATTTTTCAGTCATGCTCGTCTTCATCATCGGAAGAAAACGAAGAGTGGAATGGTGTGAAAGGTGGTTCCGAAACTGAGCAGATTGAAAATAACTCGAGCAAGGAAGTCCCCAACAACAGATTTCAAAATGTAAGCGAGATATTAACTAGTTAAAATGAACTTTAGTTATGCCTAAGGCTAATAGAAGTATGATTTATTAATGTTTATACACGACTTTTCTTACACTAATTAGGCGACTGTTCCAATAAGTTTTAGGTACTTTTTTGACTACCTACCTATACAAACTTAAATAATCATTGATATAAGGTACGGAATAAATGTTTTTTTTTTCTAGCGTTTACCAGAACCACAATACGAAGCGGAATTAAAAGCGGGTGATCCAGCGGACTTGTTTGGCTCAAACCAGCACCATAGCTATCCGCCTGAATACAAGCACTTTGGAAGGAGATTCGTACCCGTGTATCCTTACACAGAAGTGAGTTATGAACAGTGGCTGATCCAGGGGGGATAGGGGCTCTACCCCTCCCCCGAATCATCAGAGTCCTCCCACAAATCAAATTCCGGTAACGTACTCTTACTACTGGGAGTGAGTAACTGCATCCATAAAACCTTTCCTCAAAAATTTCCTGTAAAACTTAACTCAGATCAAGCCACCTCTCCCAAACCAAGATCCTGAGGCACTGGTTATGAATATGATTGGCTGTTTTCTCTAGTATTGTAATTTTTTTTTTTAAAGCCAAAGCATGTTACAAATTTTAATAGTTTTTTGATCTTTCACGACAATGCAATGGCGCGCGATGTAACGGTCGGCGTAGGGTATCCGAATTTAGTCTTAGGCGGGAACGTACACAAGTTGCGTTTCCATATACCTACCTACATATCCGGCACAAAGGACCTTTTGTGCATCCGGGCATAGTAATTCACGTTAGGATCTGTCTGATTATGGATTTTTCTTTCAAAATTGTCTAGTGTTAAGGTACATGCTGAGTGGAGAAAGATATTTTACGGACCGTGATCGTCGTGACCAAACTTCAATGAGCAGCCTTTAACAATACAACGTGTTCCTTTTGATATCCCATAACTCTAGGGTATTAAACAGACTATGGTAAAGAATCAAATTGCATAATAATATGAATTATTAATTTCTTTTTGATTAATTTTTTCATACGAAATAATTCTAAAAAGTCTCGACTGTTTATGTAAAACACCCTTACCTTGTTATGAATGAACTTTTGAATGAAAACGATTTACTCGTACGTACCTAAACACCCACACACGTCAATATTTTTTACAAGTTACGCTCTCCCGCTACTTTACTTACTACTACAGTTTAGTGTAAGTTTGCCAACGTCTCGCAAAACCAAGGATTCGCTATACTGGTTACATTTTTTTAACAAATTTAACTAAAATTGATGTTAAATTCGAAACTATTGATTTTTGAACCACATGTTCTAGTGCGTTTTATATTATTTTTACCTATAGAACATAACATTAGAGTTATGGGATATCAAAAGGAACACGTTGTATAAACCGTGCAATTTCAACCGCCTGTAAAACGAAGCCCGCGTTATGTAACCATTATGTATAACATCTTGGCAGTGTTATTTTATTTTTTTATCAATTTATTTTTTTAGTAAAATATAATACCGTTTTAGCTATTTGTTTTGAATCACGCTGTGACGCGCACGCATGTAGCTGTGTAAGGTTCATTCGTCCGGGACCCCGCTGCAGCAAAATAATGTCTGTAAGCGTCACAGCGTTTTACAAAATTAAAAGTCTGATTCAATTACTAATAAATGAAAAAAAAATATATATAAATTAAATAATGATGTTATAAATAATAGTTAACTAACATAGACTTCGTTTTCTAGGTCGTTGAAAATGCACCGTGTATAACTATCTAATTAAGTAGGTACTTCATCGATAGCTTTATAATTATAAGATTTTTTTTAAAGTAGTGTTATTTTTCTAAATGTTTTGTAAGTAACATCTCAGCATAATATTTCACTTTTGACTGTAGGAAATGGTGATACCTAATAGCTTAATTTTGCAGGATTCAAAGCAGAAAAGCGAAAATGAGGAATTATTGCCAATAGAAGTAAGTAGGAAAACATTCTTAGTAGGAAACTTCGATATGTAATCATAAGTCATTCAATATAGGTATCAGAAAATCCTAACTTAAAATTAATAGGGGTTAAAGTATGAAATTGCCGATTATTTTCCCACTTTTTATTTTGTTTATAGCTCTTAAGTATTGTCATATTATTGCGTAATTCTTTTTGTATTGTATCAAAAACTAAATAAAGTAACTTTTGACTAAAAAAAAATGCAATACTAGTGCCTATTACTTCAAAGGAAGTCGTGGAAAAGACCCCTTACAATGTGTCAGCTGACCTTCTTGCTTCAATTAAGTATATTTGTATTATATACTTTGATTTTTAGAAATTTAAATACTACTCGTATAATGCGTAGCTTTATAACCATCTAACTTTCACCTTTAATTGCATCGCAAATGATTTAGGCGTTTTTAAAAAAAGCAAAAAATTGTTGGTATGGAAAAATGTCTTTTCTCGATTTCGTCCATACAAAACGGCAATTTCATACTTTAACCCCTAATATTAATGTGAATGTATGTTTGTTTGTTACGCTTTCACGCGAAAACTATGGAACTTTTTACACATATTCTTGGAGGTACCTATAAGATGTAACATAGGCTATTTGGCATCCCACCGTTGGATACCAAATAGCCTATGCATAATAATATAAAGCGGAGCCGCTGGCAAAAAGCTAGTAATTTA
The DNA here is from genome assembly GCA_949315895.1 of Anania crocealis. Taxonomy (NCBI): domain Eukaryota; kingdom Metazoa; phylum Arthropoda; class Insecta; order Lepidoptera; family Crambidae; genus Anania; species Anania crocealis. The sequence continues at coordinate 7,792,363 of OX438873.1, read as the reverse complement.
TAAAAGTAGCAACTAGTATTAAATAAAATAAAATAAATAAAATAAAACGGTCGTCGTGTACCTAGAGCATAAGTCTTTGCGTAGAAAAATAAAACTCATATAAGTACCTATAATAAATTATTTTTTCAGACTACTTACATATTATGACGACCTCCGTGGCGAAGTGGCGTACACATCGGTTTTCAAGGTGTCGCCTGCTCCGAGGTCCCGAGTTCGATTCCCGGACGGGTCAATGTAGAAAAAATGTGTTTTTCTACATTTTCTCGGGTCTGGGTGTTTGTGGTACCTTCGTTGTTTCTGGTTTCCAAAATACGAATGCTTCAAATAGTTATTCAAATTGGGATCAGGACAATGTATGTGATGTTGTCCACATTTATTATTATAATTATTATTTTCTGAATATCAAATATTAGTCCCACTCCCAACTAAATATCCAAACTTTATAAACGTACGGTGGGGGTTTCCAACTTCTAAACACTTTCAAACGAATTGCAGTACCTACTACACAAAAACGGACGTCACTTCAAACAATAGACGACGCGAGCTGCAAGCGATTTTGCTCTTAACACTTAAGGACTCGCTTATGGGTCCAGTGGACCCAGTCCCTTGTATTTTGTTGAATTACTAAAAAATTACGAATTTTTCGACGTTGCCGTTCTTAGTACCTTTCGACCATAGTATAGGGCATGTGAAAAAGATTTGTGTAAATTTTTATAGCTTAGTTTGATGAAGAAAATTATAGAACTCTGTTGGAAAGTGATTTTATCCCAAAAATGATAATCCTTAATTTGTTGATTTTTCTTGTTCCTTTGATGATTGATATCTTATTCATTTTTTTAGTAAATTTAGTTTGAAATATATCGTTACAGAATTTATAACCATTAGTCTAAGTTTAGTCATATAACTATGCCAAAATTCCTTATATTTTTGTAGTGACCATTTGATTAAGATAATACAATAAATATTCGTATTTTATTGAATATTTGTTTACTTTTTGAACATTATTAACGATATTAAAAGATACCAACCACTTTCATTGTTTCATCAAAACTGCTTAGTTTTGAAATAAACACGTGATATTTTCGGGGTCCGCTGGACCCGGTAGCGAGCGTTTGTGTTGCAATTTGAAGCGCGTGTCCTTAAGTGTTAAAGGTGGTCAGGCGTGAGGCGACAGAGAAGGCGATATTATGTACATGTGCAATTGTACATGAAGTCAGAACAGAATGGCCGTGAATTAGGACAAATCATAGACAAATACAGATTATATGGTAACCCTACTACTTTAAAGGGTATTGCCGAGATTGTAATGTCTGGGGCTAGTCCTGGGGCTTTCAAATTGTTTTGTTTGTGTAAATGTAAAATTCTGTCTCTATTTTGATAAATCCTATAATTGGGACACTAAACTTGAGAAAGAAGACTTTGGGAAAGGACGAAAGGCTATTTTGCGCTATTTAGGCTACTGCTGGGCACAGGTTCCCGTCCTCGCGATATAATATGTTCTTAATTCCCGCGTGTACTCAGGCGAAAAACAAAGTAGTATTCTGAAGTTTCTAACAAGTAAAATGCTAAATATGATTTAATTTTTCACAGTCAGCTCCCGAGAAGGTGCTCGCAGTGGCTATGCAATCTGCAATTGACCAAGCCTTAAGGCCAGTCAATTCAGAAGCAGACAAGAAACAGAAAGACATTCTGCGATCTGGTGTAAGTTGCGATTGTGACTGTATTCAATAGTTTTAATCTTTCGTTATATTTTAATCAAGTAAGAAACAGCAAAAATATATTATTTTTTTCTGACTGTAGCTAGTTTTGTAATTTCAGGACTACTGGAACGCGGTGTGGGTGGAAGACGTTGATCCCAAGAGTGTCTTAAGGTCGTACACGAGGAACCATTTGGTAATATAAATAGATTTAGTATATTAAATCTATAATAAAAGCAACTTTCGTAAGGCTGCTGATCTCATAAAAATTTTTTAACTGTCACAGTTAATAAGAAATAATAAGAATACTTAATCTTTATTACACAATTTACAATTCAATCAATATTTACAATGGTCTCGAAAATTTACGGTGACTGCTGAACTAAGCGAAGTGTCTGAATCTCAGTAGTCAGATAAGTAATTATTAAAAAGAGGAGAGACGTAATACTAATTAATAAATGAAATTACTTTTAAATCATAAATTGTGTGAGTGTTAATAGAACTAATTAATAGAATAATAGTTGAGTTTTAAGAATATTCATTTTCTCACTAAAAACCATACAGTCACTTACATGAGAAGATAACAATAATCGTGGGTAAACACAAAATTGACCAGCAGGTTACAGTAGAATATCGAAAAAAAAAAATACGTCTCGTAGGTTGACAAGCAGCTATCCAGTGATTCTCATTTTTGTCGTATTTTTTTACAGTTAAAAGAAAAACAAAAGCGTTACAAATCAAACGCACCGAAGCTGGTGAGATTTGCTATAAATAGTGCTTGATTTAAATCCTTACTTACACCTTCTTTTCTGACTTCTCCGGTTATTCATACCTACTATATTACTGTCTTAAGTATTATGATTATTATCTATTAGAATAAGTATATGTACATATATTTACTAATTTTATTTATGTTATTATATTTTTTAAATTAACTACTTGCTTGCTTTTATTTTCCTGATGTGTGCCTAATTGCCACGCAAATAAAGATTTTATCTATCTATCTATCTAAACGAGAGAAAAAAAGCGTTTTACTCAATTTAATGGAACACGAATTGTAAATTTGTATGGGACAGGTGCAGCGCCATCTAGTGACAACTTCACGAAACAAGTTCAGTGCCATACGTATTCACAATTCGTGTTCAATGAATTTCATCTAGTAAAACTAGCACTAAGATCCGAGTACCCAATATAACACAATCTTATTGAGTACGGCCCACTAAGAATCGAGAAATAGAGTGTAGGGTCAGGGCAGTGTCTTAAATATTGCCACAACATTTACGACCTTATATGCTAGACATAAGGTAGTAAAAATATTATGTTACATAGTATAGGCGGATTGGAAAACTCTAGACACTGGACTATTTATCTTTAAAGATAGTCAGACAATAAGTTTTTTTTGTCAGGCATTTTTTTACTTTAGTGTTAGTAATAGAGATGCACCGGATCCTACTTTTTCCGGGTACCCGGTGCAAGCTTGTGCCGGGTAGCCGGGAACAGCATGAAAAGACGTACATTCCACGTCCCTGCAGCCGAATTAGATCACCATCTCTACTCAGCAAGGGCCCGTAGAGATATAAATCCCTATAAAGAGTCCCGCGATTAGATATTTAACCACTCCAGCCAGCTCCGTATAATAGTGAACGCCTCTTTTAGGAGGCTGGTTATATCTATAAGATAAAGCTCAACAGACTTAACCCAGATCGTGCTGAACAGCTTGTATTTCTTCACCATAATTTACCTCTTTTGAATCATGAATATTAATTCTTCTACTGATTCATGTAATTGAAATTAATGCCTGTTTTTGAAATAACTTTTATTTAAATTTTATCCTAGACCTAATTACCCGGCAGTAGCGGCAGTGCCGGGTATCCGGCGCCATTATCCAGTACCCGTCCTATCTCTAGTTTGTAATCTTCACTTAAATTAATAACATCTTTGTTTTTTCAGGAGTCAGTAAGAGCGAAGATAATGCCTGGCTCGAACCTCTATCGCTTGGTGTCAGTCCTAAAGCAATTTTCGCCTAGATTACTCTACGTAATAAATAATAACGAATAATTAAAATGTATATAAAATCGATACATAATTATTATACTTGGGTTGAAATTTTATTTGTAAACATGAGAACCTAACACTCATTCCTATTACTAATAATTTCCGCACATAAAAATATATTCTGTTTTTAATCAACATTTAATTTATGTACCCGTCGTTATATGGATCTTTCAAAACATTAATTACCAGATTATTAGTATCATGAGCCCATAAGTTGACGTTTTTCTTAGCGTGTTCTCTTCTGACGTCTACATAACATTTGTAGACTTTCCTCTTCTCTTTATCACGTTTGGGCGCTTCCAACCATTCAACCATTTTTCTCAAGGCTCCTTTAACTTGATGCTTCTCTTTGATACGTTTCATTTCATCATAGAAATAGTTTGTGCTCATCAAATGGTCCTTCATAAACTCGTTAATTTCCTTCATCTTACGTTTATGCTGGCTTTTAACTAATTCTTCTTTCTTTCTTTCTAGTTTCTCTTCTTTTAAGCTCTTGGCCCTCCTCGCAAAAATGTTCTTTTCATCGTATGACCTGAGACTGTTGGAGTTTGAATCGTATATGATGATTACTTTCTCCGGATCTTCATTAATATATTTCCATATATCTGCCGACACATCTGTTAATAGTGTTACCTGTAACAAAATCACGTAGAATTAGCGGCTAAGTGTTGACGCAGACAAAGTAAATCAAACTATCTGGAACAATCAATAAAACACGTTATAGGTACATTGCCGACCAGGTATTAATAGGCTAAATAGCATAATACCAAAAGTTGTTATGACTTCTAATCTAAGAATGAATTTTGGCAAAGAATTGTAATCTGCTTGGGCTGTGATATGCTGTCTTGGCACTGACTGGCAACAGGTCTTTGCTGTACCATACACCAAATTGCGATCATCAACATGTCTAACAAAGGAGATTACTACTTATAGCAAAGTCCACTTGGGAAGGCGAGGTACGATGGTGATTAAAGTTAATCGATAGGGAAATCTAGATTCAAAAGATAGCAACTCTTGGACCCTTGACCAATTGCGCCTATATCCTGTTAAGGCAATCAATTTCAAATTTCGCTTTTAATTTCAGACCTGTAGAAGTTATTTTTAGGTAAATTGTAGATATTTCGGAAATTGATTTGGCTCAATTGTATTTGTAAGGACTTGATGATTAGTTAATTGTGACCTCACCATAACAACATTCCTCAGTAAGTATATTTTATTCATATTCAAAACGTGATACATTCTCGCATTTTAATTTATTTAATTCACCATACCAAACGGATACGGTTGTCGATTTATTAAGAAACAAAAATGATTGGGTAATAAAAGTCATACATTTTATGATTCAGATAAATTGAGGTGTTTGTTTGACGCAGAAATATTTGCTGTATGATTTAAAATTACTTTTACGTTACTTTTAATTTTACCATAAAAAAATATGACCACTAAGAAAGAAATTATGATGTCAGTACTCATTATTATTAAAATACTCAATACTTTATTTGCAACCATAATGTATACTTACATTACAGAGGAATTATATTATAGTGTATGGTTTTCTATTAAACCAAAAAAAAAATCGGTATCATCACAATAAATTAAGGTGTTATCACAATTTAGGTTTAGGCTTAGCCTAGTATGGGGTCTAGAAACTACGGATGATTGCCCGGGGTAACAAAAACCGAATCGTTATCCGGTATCATCCAGTATCGACTACTGAATGGGACCGGAGGACACGGAGGGTAGTTTAGTGAGTATGGTTCGCTAACCCCGGCCCCGGACGAGGGCGATCAGAGGCGTGCACAACGATTCTTGGTAGGGTATGCTGTTGTGCTTAGGATTTGAAAAACTTAACTATAGGAGTAATGCAGGGATCGGTATTTCATTTAGTTCGAGGTAGTACAGCACGTTGGCCCGCTGCGGTATTGCCGTAAATAATTATCCTAAAACACGGACTTAAACCGGAAAGCATGTGGGCCGCATACGCTTCGAGCGAATATGTCGTCCCAAACGGCTTGGCAGCCGAAATATGCAAAACGGTCCAAATTGATAATAGAAAAACGGTTAAAAGACGCTGCGATGGCCGGCGGGCGAGGGAGAGGCGGTGATTGCTGACCGCCCGCCGCAAATAAAAATATAAATATAATTTACACATAACTATAGTCTATAAAATATAGCTTGATTAGAATGACACCTGTCAAACTGAGGTGACTAGTGATGGGACTGACTCGACTGATCAAACGAAAAAAAAACCAGATAAGGCATGCAAAATAAAATGAAAATCAGATATATTAAGATTTTACAGTAAGTCAGTGTTGTGATCATTATGAGAATAGTTGTAACAATCATGAAAATCAATTAGAAATTTTTTAACGCATATAGAATCTAATAAATTTGAAAATTTTTCGTCAACTATTAATAATTTGCAATTTGATGTTCTAAGCATCAACCAATGCTCATTAAATCATTTGTAACATTTATGTTACATTACTTCGATTTTGAAATACTGTTAGTCTGTCGATTTCGATTTGTCAATTTTACCTCATCACTAGCGATTATGAAACACGACGTAACCTTGTAAAGACTTCTTTTCAAGTTAGGTGTAATTTTTGTGACTGGATTATTTGAATGATTTTAACTTTAAATATCTTTTATATAATTATTGATTAATATGTACAGCTATGTATAAAAAAAAATTCTTAACATGCCAGTTACTTATATTTTTTCGTGTGCAAATGTGTTTCACTTGTGTGACGCTGGTACAAAGTTACATCGTCTCCTTTAGTGAGAACTGTCATTCTAATCAAGCTATATTTTATGGACTGTACCTACTTTAATATAATATATTCTTTTGAAAATTTCTTAATCGCTTTACACAGAAATTGACGCAGACGAAGTCGCGGGCAACACCTAGTAATTTAATAAAGTGACACATAAAACATTTTATTGTAAGTAAACCAAAGTCACACTGCATTTGCGCAGTAAAACCAAACATTGAAATAGTTGCAAATGAAACTATGTTTTGTATGTTTAGTACAATGTTGGTTGTCATGGTTTTCAGTCAGGTAACGGTAAATTTTAAAATTATTACGTCAAGTTATTTTGATGTCTATGCATGGGTGACATTGGTAACCACAAATCGTTGTTTTACTCCACAAGATTTTTTTTTTCTTATTGCAATGGATGATATTACTTTGCCAGTTTAAACATTAATCTTAATATTAAATTAATCCCCGAAATGTATTGTACGCGCATAATTTCCAATGGTAGCGCAAAATTTGATAATTATTTTTTTGTTAGTATAACCCATGCAAAGCTGGAACAGACATCAAGTAATTATACCTATTTTTGATGGTAAACTTTAATTTTTTTTTCAGATCTTAGCATCAATAAGGTTTGAAATACCTCCACACTTCAGGTTCATTAATTACCCCGAATACAGATATGTATTACCAAGGAGAAACAAACTATCAAGGCCCTTAACATCAATATGGTATACGAGAAGGCGATTGTAAATTTAACGTCATCAAATCAAACTTTATTTATTATGATTATACTACAATATTTTAACTATTGTATTATACAAAAAAAAATAGGACAATCCACAGTCATCCTAGACCTAATGCCATAATAACATGGATTTTGCAGAAAACCTAACCTTTGGGAAATTAACGAGTTTAAGAAGGACCATAGTTCAGCCCATGACATCTCTACCTTTGTTCTTTGAATCTAAGTACATTCAAGAACTGATTATTCAACAACTATCAAAAATATGCTTGATTGAATGAAACAACACTTACTGCTGGACATAGCTGCATAGGTGTCCCCTAAGGATCACCACAACAATCAACTTTTTTCCATGGTTCTTCTTACTATATGTCCCATCCACTGCCACTTTAGCACCACAATTCTTTGAGGGATAAGTTCTCATCTTAACGTGCAGGAAAATACCAAGCATACGTAATACAATTATCAAACATGTTGTTTAATTACCAGTTTTAAATCATCCCCATTCAGTAAATTTAGCATTTTTAAAGTCATCCAACTGCATTCTTTTGATACTCGGAGGCAGATTTTCACCGTAGCTATCGAACACATTATTATAGACCCATGGTAGCACGTGGGTAACACCATTACTGTCATATAGCACTGTGGTGTTATTATCTAAGTTAGATTTAGCTTTCTCATCTTGAAGTTTTTGGTATAAATCATGAAACGATGGTGCCGGCTTGATTTGCTCCATTTTCTTTCTAGATGCAACTGTAAAAGACAACAAATAATATTAAACTAAACTATGTATGTATGTATGTACTGTAAATAACAAGTTTTGTTTTTAGTATTTTATCAGTTATTGGTTGTGTTAACTGAAAATAAAAATATTGATATTTTAAAAACATAAAAAGTTGTTTCATCTTAACCCTTCTGTGGGTTATTCCAGACACAATTACAATTGTTTTTTATCACAACAGCTGGCTTGCGCTTAGGGTCGAAGCGTTAACCGATTAATAGCAATAAAACACAGCAAAAACCATAATGATAACAATATGGGACAAAAAACAAGAGAAAATGGCTTACCAAATTCTCTTAAAGCATCAATTTCCTGCTTCGAATAGTGAGAATATCGACAGATGCCTCCAAACTGACATTCACCATTAGCAAACCTATTGCACGGCTTCTTGTAAGCTTCTTCAGATAAAATTGTTTCAGGATCTGGAAACATTAAGAATAAGATCATGCAATGTTTTGAAAACATGAAAAAAGAGTACCATGTGATTAGAAAATAATTTAGGTGAAATTTTCTAGTTCGTACAGTCAATTTCTCATCTTAAGGATACCCTCTGACCTCTTGTTGAAACAAAAGATATGATTTGATGGAAACACAGAATTACGGCAAAACCACCATGAGTCAGTATATGATCTATCATGATCATGATACTGGCTAATTTCAGTGGTGATATGAATAATACCACTGCATTCTGCTGTAAAAACCAAACAACTATCTTGGTACTTGAATTAAGTTAGAAAGAGCATCAAGGAAAGTGTAAGCAAATTAATATCTTTACCTTTGAATTGTTGGTAATGTTCCTGAACAATTTTTTGATGCACCACACCTTTATTGTGAGTTTTGACGATTGCTGGAGTAGCCACCATGCTTTTATTACAATATTCGCAATAGTATCTCTTACCCATGTTATTATTTATTCACAAAATTACCTATACTTTTATCATATTTATTTTACGGAAGTCCTCTGTGGTCCGAGACTCCGAGATAAAAAAAATCCTTGATCAAACAAGTGACTGTGTGACAGTTGTGACAGCTCGGTCCTTTTTAGGGTTTCGTCCCCAAAGGGTAAAAACGGGACCCTATTACTAAGACTTCGCTGAAGTTCGCTGTCTGTTTATTTTATTTATTTATCTAAAAAAAAATATATGTATTTCTGATACCGCTATAGCAACAAATACTAAAAACAAATACTAAAAACAAAATAAAATAGTATTCAAGGGGGGCTCCCATACAACAAACGCGTTTTTTTGGCCTTATGGTACGGAACGGAGTCCGACTCGCACTTGGCCGGTTTTTTTTAGGGTTCCGTACCAAACGGTAAAAACGGGACCCTATTACTAAGTCTTTGCTGTCTGTCCGTCTATCCGTTTGTTCGTCTGTCTGTCACCAGGCTGCAGGTATCTTAAGAGCCGCGATAGCCGCAAAAACAACAAATACGAAAAACATAATAAAATAAATAATTCCCATACAACAAACTCGTTTTTCTTGCCCTTTTTTGCTCGATATCAAAATATTCAGAAAACATACAGTTGTATTTTGAACTTTAATAATTTTATTAATTTACTGACATATGAATTTATTGTTACTTTCATGATAATTAATTATAATATAAAATAACCTACATATAAGTTTGCATGCCCACTAAATAAGGCAGAACCTTGTTGAATCTAGAACCCATTGTTTTCCATCTCAATGTACCACACAACGTTGTGCAAATAATGTTTGACTTTGACTTTGAATTAATAATAAAATTCAAATAAAATGTACATTTAGAGGGAGCTTCCATACAAATAACGCCACTTTTTGCCTATTTTTGCTCGATATCAATAAAGGTAATAGGTGCACCAGTTGGTACGGAACGGAACCTTTCGTGCGCAAGTCCGACTCGCAGTTGGCAGTTTTTTTTTGTTTATTTGTTCCTTTCGGAACAAGCTAAGGTCTGAGACCATGCTGCCTTGTTATTAGTAGGAATTCTAAATTCTAAATACAAAAACATTGGTTCAATGCTCTCCTAAGTTCCTAACTAGTCTCCCGGGGGGCAATGCTTTACGCAAACCTGTCATTTTGGGGGAAAGGAAGCACAAGGAAGGGTCCCCCTACCTGTGCCACTGACCTGCTTAAGGGGGGGGAGAGGAGATGTGCATACCTCCTTCTCCTAATCCCCCTTCGCCTTCGTTTGACCGGCAGCCTCCTTTGCTGAGATGATTTCCTCAGCGAAAGTGGCCACAGCCTCCCATTTCCTCTGGCTACCGAGCATTGCCCTGACTGACTATCCGCAACAGCCTGAGGTTGGGCCCCACGACCGCCCGGAGGGCGAGGCGCTGATTCGACCATGCGGAGCGTCAAACGTGTGCTCCGCCGCATCATCGCCAGCGCCGCACTCTTGGCACCGAGGCGTTGGCGCCCTCCGGGCGAAACCTAATCTAACCCTAAACTAACCAAATAAATTGAAATGTAGGGGTGGTTTATACATTTCAATGATCACAAAAGACGCAATAATTGAGCTCACGAATAATATTGCAGGGAACCTGGACAGTAGACGAAGATGTATCGGAGTCTTCCTTGACCTGGCAAAGGCATTAGACACAGTCTCTACCAAAATTTTACTAAATAAGCTTGAACAGATTGGTATCCGTGGCCTGCCCCTGAAGTCATTTGATAGTTTTCTCACAAATAGACAACAAGCTATCAAAATAGGTGAACATGTCAGCTCCCCCCTCCCCGTCACCTGCGGTGTCCCCCATGGAAGTGTATTAGGCCCAAGCCTCTTCCTGATTTACATCAATGAGCTGTGTCAATTCAAACCACAAAATGGCAAAATAATTTCTTATGCAGACGACACAGCCCTAGTATTTCAGGGGAGGACTTGGGCTGATGCACGCTCACATGCTGAGCAATTACTTCTTCAGACCTCAGCTTGGTTCAGCAAAAACCTTTTAACTCTAAACTTTAGGAAGTCTAATTAAATTACCTTTTCGATAAATAAATCTACCCAACCAAAAATAAATCAAATTTCATTAAAATTACATACATGTGATAACGCAGACACATCGAATTGCTCATGCGTCCCACTACAAAAAGTAACAGACATTAGATACCTGGGTGTTCAATTAGACGAAATACTATCGTGGAAAATCCAAATTGAACTTTTATCCTCACGAATAAGAAAATTAATTTGGCTGTTTAAAAAAATTAGAAATATGGGTACTCAAGCCCACACTAAGACTTCTAAATACTATTTATTATGCTCTTGTACAGACGGTAATAGCATATTGCATACCGGCCTGGGGCGGGGTTTGTAAAACAACAAATATAAAGCTGGAACGTGCTCAGCGTTCTTTATTAAAGGTAATGTTAAGAAAACACTTCATGTACCCCACACTTGAATTTTATAAAGACGTAAAAATTATGACGGTGAGGCAGCTGTTTGTCTTGCAGCTTACACTACGACAGCATAAGCAGTTGACATTCACCCCAAGTACCATTCAGACCAGCAGTCGTAGACCAGCAAAGGTATGTCAAATAGACAAACACAAAACCATATTTTTCCGACGCCACACAAATTTTCTGGCCAAACACTTATATAACGAACTTAACACAACACTAAATTTGTATCCTAAAATACTTCACGAATGCAAAATTACCATCAAAAACTACTTACTGGAACCATCTTTGCTGGAACTTAACTACAATGACACAGAATCACTGCTAAAGTGATAGACACTAACACATACACGCTCAAGCATACACACACGCTCACACACGCCTACGCACGCGCGCACACACACACACACACACAAAAAACCACACACACACACACACACACACACCATATACCTACACCATTTATACAACATTGCCACAATCAATCATACATAGTCAGACACATACAATTTATGTTTTTTTAATGTTTTTCTCTCTTTCTTTGATGTTACTTAGTTAGTACATAGTTATACTAATAATAGTATGTCATAGTCTGGTGGGAGTTCCTGGAGTCCTGAAATTCAGGTTATCCCTAGCTTCGGCTCCAGTTCTCCCCAATGTTATACGTTTGTATTATTATTTTATATATGTTAATATTCCTCTAGTACCTATAGCTTATTCTCTAGAATACTAAGCGAACATGTAATATTGTGGTGAAAAATAAAGATATATTTTTTATTTTTTTATTTTTTTTATTCTCTTTTCGTTTCCCGCGCATAACCCGACAGCTCGTTCTGTGGGCAGTGATTAGTGAAGAGCAAGGCCTATTATTGGGGCGAGACTTGAACGATATTAACGACATCTTATGACATTTATAATAATTACTATTACCACAATAAATAATTATATCAATATCGATGTTTTATGACTTTGGATAGAATTTCACATATAATAATTATTTATCATAGGTTTTTTATTGGGCTTGCTCGTAGCTTTATCTACGCTGCTTAACCTTATAGTTGATGTAGTGCGCGAGTCCGACTCGCACTTGACCGATTTTTTTATATTCGATCCTCAAAACATTCAAATGTTTTATATCAAATCATAGATATAAGCCATTTTTGTCTTTTATTAAGTTTTTTTTTTCATATCAGTAGCTGGTGTTGTATAATTTAGGTATTGTTGCTTTGACTCTAATGATGGGTGCTATAATTGATTCGAATCCTTTTTGCACCCATAGGAAGTGATTTTGGAGATGAAAACAGTAACTATTCTAAATCCTTCCCCACGATTCAAACTTTTCAATTTTATTTATATCGGTTTAGCGGTCATTGATTCCTCGTACGTACAAACTTTAAGAGGAAACACTACGGGCGAGAGAATTGAAAAATAGGTATTTCTAAAATCTATTGCTGTCGAGCAGTTCCAAACGCCTTCACCACAGAGTGTGTGTGATAGAGACAACTGCTTCTTGGACCGAAAATACCTACTAAAAGCACACCAAATCAACGTTTCGTAGTCCCCCGACTTAATTTATTTTTCAAAACTAGACCGATTTAAATACTTTTTTCATTAAAAATTAAAAAAGAGCTTTGGATGTGTTCGTATGTTTTCCTTTTTTTCTAAAATTTAGCCATACTTGTTTTCTGGATGTTTGAACACAGCGAAAAATCTGGTGAATTTTTTCGATTTTTGAGGGCTCATATCTTTTTTTTAATTAATTTATGAAAAAACAGAAAACATAGAAACATGCTAATAGTGGCCATAGATTTTTGTAATAAAAATTATTGCTCTACTGGCTTTATCCAGGGAGGAAACAGGGGACTACGTTTGTATGGAAAAACGGCCCTTGTGTTTCCTCTTAAACCCACTTTTGTCCCCTTTATAATTACTGAAGTATATACACGTATGTGTCTTTACCGGAACTCGGTTTAATCGTGAAGAAGTAACAAAAAAAAAATTATAAACATACTAATTTCTGACTTATTATAATAGTTTTGATTCCTTATTATTATTATAAATCTTGGTTTCGACTAAAGAGTAATTTTGAGGACTGTAATTTTGTATTTTGGATTGTAGGTACCAAATATTCTTTTGAAGTGGTCATAAAGTGTAAAAAAAATAATCCTGTTTTGTTCTAAAAACCTTAAATAATAAAACTTGTTGCTAAACTAAAAAAGTATTTATTTTAAAGGATTGTATTGAAGGTAGTTCGGCGCACCATAAGTAGCTGGGATTGGGAGCGGTCTGTTATAACCGATATTTGGAAATTGATGTATCAACCCTGGGTTGTTGAAATTATCTACAGGTTTCTGAAACATATGATCAAAATTGGGCAAATTAGCCAAAGGCAGAGGGTATAAAGGCCTTATCGTTGTGAAGGAGAACTGTGGGAAACTGCTAGGAGTTTGAAACGAACGAAAATTCAGAGCATTAAATGGTTTTTGTTCCAAAGAGTTTATGACGTCCATCTTTGATGGTACTCGGTTCCGAAAGTTGCGAGTATGTGGCCTTCTTATAGGCGGTGCGTGGGTGGTGTGGAAGATGGGTAGAGCAGGCGTCAGAAAGAAGTTTTCCTTGTTTGGCAAAGCCATCAGTGGGAGTATCGTCTCACTCGCTTGTGGTCTGGGACTATCTGAAACAAAAGACGTCGTTACAGGGCTTAATACAGTAGTCAAAAAAAATCCCAAACTTCATTTATGGAGGCTATGGACGGTGTATGGACGGTTTATGGAGGCAAGCGTGCTCCCCACTGCTATACCACAATCAGAGATTTACGTACGTAACATGTAAGCTATGTTATGGTAAAATGACAATTATTTTGCTTCAGTACAGTCTCTTTCGGTTTCGGTTATTTGCAGGATAAATTTAAATAAAATAGTCTTCTATCTTTATAAAGAAAGAAGAATCATTAAATGTATGACGTACCTACCCGCGTTACTTCTAAAAAGGGCACCTAAACAATTAAACATGCGAACAGACCAGTAGTTGCAATATCTTTATTGATAAAGCCAAGCAAAACCGGGGCGGACAGTTAGTAACAATAAATCACAACAACATTCACATTGTTCGGATTCGGACCTTATAGTGGGTAAATATTAAAAACTACTACAAACTAGCACCCAGACCTGAGAAAATGTAGAAAAATATGTTTTTCTACGTTGACCGATATGCCACCTAACCACGGAGGTCGTCAATAGGTATAATTTAGACTAGCTGTTGCCCGCGACTTCGTCCGCGTCAATTACTGTTATTATGATCGCGTTTAAGAAGTTTTTAAAATAATATAGCCTAAAGCCTTCCTCGATAAATAAACTATTCAACACAAAAATATTTAATTAATTCGAACCAGAGAATAGCGCGTTCAAACAAACAAACAAACAAACAAATAAACTCTTCAGCTTTATTACATTAGTATAGATATGGTGCATACCTATAAGTTATCTGAAAAAAAAAAACGCCTTAACTGGCGATAAATTCAACTCCCTTCTTCCATTCTACATCTTAGTTGTGAAGTGAATTGTCAATACAGTTCGATATTTATTTTTTTCCCACTGGCTTACTGCTTTATAATTTTGTCGACAAAAGCGATGTTTTGGTAGCTCAATAGTCGAAGCAGCCGCCCAGTAAGCGAAAGGTTCCGGCTTCGAGTCTAACGGACTTACAGACGGACAGCAGACGGACTTTTTATTTTATTTAAACTCTATTCATGATAGGTTATTAGGACTTACAAAAACTGTAACAATTTAGCGTGCGATCAGTAGAATATTAACCGTCCAAGTGCGAGTCGGACTCGCGCACGAAGGGTTCCGTACCAGAAAGGCCAAAAAAACGAGTTTGTTGTATGGGAGCCACCCTTAAATATTTACTTTATTTTGTTGTAATACTCGTAATACACAATTTGTGAAAATTTCTACTGTCTAGCTAACGCGGCTCTTGAGATACAGCCTGGTGACAGAGCGACGGACAGACGGACAGACAGCGAAGTCTTAGTAATAGGGTCCCGTTTTTACCCTTTGGGTACGGAACCCTAAAAAGTACAGTGACAGCTCCTAGTTACCTACGTGCACTAGGCATCAATTGATTAGTGATGGGAAGTGTACATTTAAACATTCATGAAGTATTTTGTATTTTTAATATAGTTACTTTAGAAATTATGTTGCTAAAGGAACAGTTTATAAGAAACATCGTTGTTGTAATTTGGAATATGTCGCTAATAAGATATTAAAGTGCACCTCAAATTTTTTAAACAATTTCACTTGCTACGTAATGCTTTAGCATTAAATTATCTAAAAGCTAAATTTAAGGTGATGAATGTGGTTATGGTAATTATATTTAAAGCACATCCTGTTCCTCCAGCTTGACCCACGAGAAGCATACTTTTTTATGGGATTAAAATTTGCCTATAGTGATATTGCAGCCTGTAATCCTCCTCTACACTTATTATAATCCGTTAAGGTATGTCGACGTTATTTATATTGAGTAAGAAACAACCTAACTTTCTAATTCATAATGTTCGTAAGCAGTAAGATGAGATTAGTAAGATAACATCTTGTGAACGCACTTCACGCACGCGAACACACACACACACACACACACACACACACACACACACACACACACACACACACACACACACACACACACACACACACACACACTGCCTGTCTCTCGTAACACAGGAATGCCTTTTACGAGAGCAGTTTAAACTTTGTAACACATTTAAGTGTTTTTGAATAAATAATATTTTCATTTTCATTTTCATTTTCAATGATATTACAGAGAAGTTTACCTTACCCGTAAGAGAGTATGTATTGCTTAGTTGAATTCTTACGTACCAAGAGATTCAGGTTTTTTTGCAGACTTTACACTGTCTTCATCACTGACACCAACGTTGTCTCCCGCTCTTGACTTCGCATCTAGAAACGTCCCGATTGGATTTAACATTCTTCTTGAGTTCAAATTAGCATTAAGATCCCTGATGCCTTCAGCCACAAATGAACTCATATCTTCAACTTCTGCTGCTTTCTGCAAAACTTCCACTGCATCATCAAGCGTAGCTTGCGCGGCTGATTTTTCTTCTGCAGGAGAATCAGCAGCATTTCTGACTAAGTCATCTTTTTGTTCTGCATCTTCACCTTTTTTTAACACATCATCTTTTTCTGCATCAACATCAGGTTTAGCTGCTCTTTCATTTGCATCACCAACATCACCAGACTTAACTTGCGTGTCATCTGTATTTGCAGATTTTGTTGTTTCTTCGTTTGATCTTCGATTAGTAATATGTTCAGAGTCGGCGGTACGTTTTTCAATTTCATCTAGTTGTGGCCCGGGATTATCTTTCAAGTCACTTACAGTAGATCGCTCAACACGACTGTCATCTTTATGATCATCGGCATTAGCTTTTCGAACCATTTCACTTTCAGTTACAGCATCATTAACAACTGCAACAGGAACTGTATAAGATTCAGCTCCCCGGGTGAGTTCGGACTCTGATTTAGAATCATCCTCTTTTGTTGCACTTTTGACTTCTACATCACCAGCGTTCTATAAACATTAAATAACCATTAATAATTTTATTGACCGATCAGTTGCGCAATTAAGTACACTTACTTTTAAATCATCATTTTCAGCTATCGTTCGCGCGATTAATATAACAGTTAGAGCTAGATTAATTTTCATTGTTCTGGTTGTATAATTGATTTTTAATTGTGTTAACACTATGCCACAAATTCTATAACTGAATGTAGTTAAAGGACTGTGCTCGTGTTTAGGCGACCGTTAAATCGATTAATGGGATTGATGTGTGTATGGCAAGCGTAAATAATTCAGTTTGTGTTTATTTCATTCTTTACTGCTGATTAATATTTACGCTTATTAGTCTGCTTCAACGTCAATATGAAAGAATGTGGACCGAATGTGAACACAATGGGATATCTGTCTCGAATGTACTGGAAAGAAACGCCATTAAGATACTGATTTCATAGATAAAATAACAATGGCAGTTTCAAATAGAGATCTTTTAGAGCTACATCAAATTCAGTGCATTTTAACAATATTTTGTTTTGTATCATGGGACATGATAAAACTGAGGTAACCATTTATGCAAAGTGCCTAAAAAAACAATAATTTGCAAACCAAAAAAAAAAAAGAAAGATCTCGTTTATTTACGATTCATAGCTTATCATTTGAGGTCAAACTGAACTCTCAATTTTTTATGGTTTGGTTGATTAAAGATTGCGCCCATTTAAAATGCATGGAATATGCAAGGCCTCTACAATCTAAAAATAAGTGTGGTTTCGAACTAACATAGTGAACATCTATTCAGTTTCAAAGTACCTACTACGTTAAAGTCTCACCACTATTTGTGATACTTTTACGTAGTAACTAGGTACTTCAACATACCATTATTTAAAATAATATAACAACTTTAAGATTCACAATATAGCAATCAGAACCAAGTCATTATGCTAGGTATTTATACAAGGCTAAACTGAGGTTCTGGTTCAACTGTAGCTTAATTTATGAGTACACCTAACTCTTCAAATAGGAGGGTTGACGCCTTCCACACTACTGAAAGAGGAATGATGATGATAATTGACAAACTTAAAAGGTGGCCTCGCAATCGCAATTTGGCCACCAGTGGAAGGAAAACGCTGCTGTCTGTCTTCTACAAGGATCTATAGAAGATATAGCTAGAAAGTTTTTCATTAAGTCGGATTTTGAAAAAAACTCTTTGTTATACTCAGACTCAGAGATACTGCAAAGTTAAGTAAATTAAGAGAGCAGTTTGCATGTTTTGAAAGAAGAATTTTATTTGACAATCTACATAATATTTTGACATTTTCATGTGATACAAGAAGTTTAGAAAACCTTATTTTTTAGTGGTTTTTAATCGATTCCGGTTTATTTTGTGGTTTTTAACTTCAGAAATGGTATGGTTCAATTATTTTCAAACTGATGTTGTGTGCGTAATTACTTTACTTATTAGGTCACGCCTGAGGCCTTTCTCCGCAACACAATGGCCGTATATACGAATCCATCTGTCCCTATCCCTCATACCGATGTCTTAAAGTATCTGAAAGAGACAAATATATCCGTAAATACGAGCTTCGTGTTGCAGAGTAAGGCATCTGATTTCCTGTCGTGTCGTGTGGTGTTGGCACGTCAAAACCACCTTTTCTCTTCCTGTTACTTAAGAGAAGGAGAGAGACAACAACGTCTTGCCTCCACAATGATCCAAACTGCGATCGCCGACCTGCCTGCTATGCATAGTAATAAGGGCTAAATCTTCCTTTTAGAGACCGTGTATAGCAGTGCACTGATAATATAATGATATAACAATGACTGGTGATATTAATGATGATGGAATGACTTTCATATTAATGGCAAAAGCGCATCCTGGTCATTGCAACTCATTTAAGCTTGACTTTCTACGTAGGTACCTACAGTCCAATAACCTCACAGAGCTATCAAAACTGAACTAAATACTTGGGTCATCTTACTAATATTATAAATTCGAGTGTTTGGATGGATTTTTCTTACTCAATCACGCCAGAATGGCCGGAAGAATCTGGTTCAAATTTGTCCCGTATATAGGCTGGTTGGCTATGTCTGAAAAATATATGGTTTTCGGGGTAAAATAATAATATATCATTCAAATTCAAAATGATACGCCTACAAAGGCGCTGGCAGCAGCTATTTCTATCATATAAACGATGGTAGTTGTCACAAATACGTTTTTTGTATCCTACAGTAAGTCCACTTAAAATGGACAGTGAATTGCCGATTTACTTAAAAAAACATGTGACTGGGTCCAGTCATTGCCATGACATGTCAACGTATACTTCAAATGCTTTCTGGACATAATGTTCCTGCGCTGCATTAGGAGCTGACTCTTGTTTTACATTTTGCAATATATTGGAAAATTCAAAAACTTTATGCCTCAAATTCTTGCTCGAGATATAGGTATTATCAAGCAACAAAATTATTAAGTTAAAGGTATATTTTTTAAGGCTGGCGCCAAACCAGCAGATCCCGGCGGCCGGCCGGAGTTCAGGTTGATGGCACAAACAGAAGCTGAAGAGGAAGCTTTCGATTACGTGAAGGATCGTCAGAATCCACATCCCACTGGGTAATGTAACATCATCATCATCTCAGCCATACGACGACTAGGTATTCTCCTAAGGATCTCCACTACAATTAGTCTCGCGCCATCCACAATCCAGCTTCCCGTGATCTCTGGGGGTACCGAAAGATCTTCCAGAACCTTTCCGCGGCAACGGCTATCAGTTCAACTTCTTACTGTACCTATGCCTCGCCTACTGCTATCATTTCTGAAATGATTATATCGCGTAGGGAAATACTCAACATTATTCACTCCATTGCCCGCTGTACGACCTTGGCGTTGTGAGACCCACAGGTCCTTAAGAGATCTCTTGTTAATTTTTGTTTTCTTGGATTGCAATATGCAACTTTTTTTAAAATTTATCACATCAGGCTCTTTAAAATATTGATAAAGCATCGAGATTTTGTGTTACTATCTGTCCGTCCCGGCTTTGGCCGGCTTTAATAATGAAGATGCAAGCAAATGGTCTGTTTATATTTAAAGTCGACACTCTTTTCTAAATCATTTGTTTTTCATATATATAAAAAACATTTTCTTACATACAAACCTGACAATAAGTGCAGTCGATTGGTAGTTATGCGCGTACATACGTTGCGGTGATTCATTTTCATTTAAATAGATCATGGAAGATAATATTATATAATAAGTGGTTTATAGGATGCTAGGAGCCACAGCACATATGGTGAAGGGGGCCCTGGGGGGCGGTATCCTGGGTGGTCATGTCGCATACTCCAAAGCTGGAGCGTGGGTCGGATTGGCTTGCAACATCTTCTTTGGGATCTACATGGCGTACTGTTTGTATGTAAGTATTTTCATATAGAAATCTTTTTATGGTTCTTGCCAAGTATAAGACTGAATAGAAAAAATAGAAATAGAATAGAATTGCTCTGCAGAGCAATGATTACAGGCTGTTAATACGAGTATACTTATTTTTTAATTATTTACAGTTGCTAGTCTGGTCTGCCCAAATCCTTTACAAACGGACACGGATTTCGACTATGTCTTACCCTGATGTGGGGGAAGCTGCCATGTCATGCCACCCTAACCCTAAGGTGGCAAGGTTTGCGAAATGTTTCAGGTAAGTGGGCAACACACTTTAATAAAAATATATAAAAACAAGTTTCATGATTAAGGTAACAATGAGACCAGGACTTCTAGGAACAGCTTTTCTGATGCCATAATATCTACAAATACTGATTCTCTAGAAGCGTAAGTAAGCTAAAAATCGGGCAAATGCGGGTTGAACTGGAGCCCTAAGAGAATATCCGTACCACTACACAAAACTGAAAGATTTATTAGGTTATTTTAGGATTTAGACTTACTCGTATCAATATGCTTAGAGCAAGCAATTGACGGCTTTCGTATTTTCCCCTGTCTTGTGCTGCGAGATATTGTTTCTTGCGCTATGTTTTGATTGCCTGTTCGTATTTATGGGGAATGCGACATAACGGCCTTTGTTTTGCACACACTAGAAGGTCTTATTTTCATCAATCATTAAGAGATCATAGACCTCTGTGTTTGGTGCTAAAAATTCAATTTTATACTTCGACGTGTTTGGAGACGAACATCTGAGTAATATTCTAAGAGGGTCTTTTTCCTTTTAAAGTTACGAAACCCTCTTAATCCTTCGATCGTAAGTTATTTCACACACAATTATTGAAATCAATTGTTATCGTGGCACCCGAGTGCCTCCTGGGGGTTGAGGGATTAAAACGATGTGAACAAATTAAATCCATCGTGAGCAGGCTGTTTAGGGAAATCGCGACGCATGATTTCCTTATTTGACAGCCAAGAAGAGTTTTGTAGTTTTAGTAAAAGTTACTTGGTTTTACGAGTAATAAGTATAATTTCTCAAACATAGGTACTGTATAGACACACTTATTTGCCTGGATCTGTTTGGTGCATGTGCCTGCTATCAGCTGATTATAGCAAAGTCCATTAAACAGCTTGTTGAGAATACGCAGGATACCTCTATGGCTGGATTAACTTCAGGTATGTATCGACTTTGTAATCATTTTTGTCGTATCTGGTGTAAGAGTAACAGGTTTTTTATCATCATTGTCCTCACCTTCCTTATATCAGTCCACTGTTGGACTCAGACTCTCCTAAAGAAGGATTTTGCCATCATCACGACGTTTAACACTTAACACATTACGGGGTTTAATGCAACGAACCGTTATTTAGATTTAAATAGTAATTTACCTTCCCGACGTTTCGGTCCGGTTGCACGGATCATGGTCGCGGGCAGACTGCAGGCGCTCGGCGACGTCTGGGCGGTTGAATGAGACAAAATGTTTTCTTCTACCCGCACTTCTTTAACAGTTTTGTCACTCGTACTCGTACAGTCAGCTCGACAAACTACACTAACAGTGTCCGGGTTTCTCACTAACGGTATAGCACACGATTTACACTTCGTTAACACTCCGTCACATGATGATGACAAATGAAATCCATCTTCTCTATTGAAAGTCTTATGTTTCTTATTTTCAATAGCTTCACGTATTAATCTTGAGTAGTAACATTCCCTATGGTAGTAATGACGATCGGTTGAGAGGATTTTAGGATCATGTAATTCCATCCAGTGGTTAACGCCTGAATTCAATAAACCGGACCGAAACGTCGTGAAGGTAAATTACTATTTAAATCTAAATAACGGTTCGTTGCATTAAACCCCGTAATGTGTTAAGTGTAAAAATACAATAAGAAAGTTTAAAATCCTATATCACGCTTAGTTATTTGGTGATCGGGTACAATAAGGGTACAATAAGAGACTGCTCCCCGTCTGCTCCACGCAGTATTCCTTTAACCGCTTCTTACGACACTCATTGAATAGGAAGCGAAGAGGTGGCATTATTTCTTTCAAATGTGCTGGCACCGAATAGTATGGGTTCCGTAAAAGGAGACTAAACTGTTAGAAGAAAACGGGCAGCAGCGTCTTCTCTCCACCATTCTCTTTCTTTCTTTCTTCCTTCTTTCAGTAGTAGACTGTATAGGATGATGATCTCAAATTGGTAACACTTCTTATTTAAACTTTCAGCTCATCCCTCGTTACGAGTGTACATGGCTGCGATGATCATACCAATCATACTGATCTGCCTCATAAGGCATCTCAAGTGGCTAGCACCGTTCTCTTTGGCAGCTAACGTTGTCGTATGTGAGTATAATATCTTTTTGGAACGTAGAGACAACGGTAGGTCAACTTACCCAAAAAGTTATAGGTCACTGAATGGATTTTCAACTTTAAGTCCAACAAGTGGAGATCAATATCAATTGAGAAAAGTTTACGTTTTGTGGTAGGTTGACGTGCTGTTGTCTGTACATTCCATTCATAAACAGCTTTATGTGAGACATATTTTCTTTGAAGTTACACCTTTTGACAACCTGGTGGCTGGTTTGTGACCCCGGTATGTCATTTCTTTGTTACTTTTTAAAAGTTACTACACCTTTCTTCCAGTCGTCGCCCTCTGCACAGCGGTGTACTACGCTGCCAAAAACAACCCTAACTTAACGGGGATGAAGCCCTACACGAATTTTTACAGTACGTTAGAGTTTACCGGCATGATTGTGTTCAGTATGTCGTGCGCGGGAGTCGTTATACCTATCGAAAACAATATGAAGGACCCGAAAAAGTTTCCTTATACTCTAGTTATCGGTAAGTTAGTTATTGACTTATTTCCTAACGCCCTGTTGGTCTAGTAGTTTAAGCACTGGACCAAGATCTCGGGGTCCTGAATTCGATATCTGGGTCGAACAACAAGAGTTTCGAATTTTCGAACATTGCTGGGGTTTGTGACCACCAACCCGGATTTGGCAAGCGTTGTGATTATACCTGTACCAATCATTGCTGTGGTCACTTGAATTCAATTAATTATTATAAAAGGCCGTTAGCTCGTAAACACAACTCTCTTTACAGGAATGTCTACAATTGTCTGTGGAACTGCGATGGTGTCTTTCTTTGGCTACGCTGCTTACCTGGAAAACAGTGAAGCACCTATAACCGTCAACTTTCCGATGGAAACGTGAGTGATTTCTTAAATACACGTAATATTGATACCCACAATCAGCTAGCTAGTTTAAGTCATGACATTAGCATTTTGAAGTGTTATTTTCTATAGGACTGTGTTTCTATTTATTTATTTATTTAAACTTGATTGCACAAGATAACAAAAAACAAAGTACAAAAGGTGGACTTAATGCCATGTGGCATTATCTGCCAGTCAACCATTGGGCTAAACAGAAATGTTATTTAGGCGGTGCGATAAATTTTGTCAAAAATCTGTGTATCTAGTTAATTAAAAAAAAACATTTATTCACTGTCAATTTAGTTTTGCTGTATTCTCAATATAAGCTAGTCACTCAACCATATACATGGGAATATTAAACGTTATTGAATGAATAATTTAAATAACAATAACAAAGCCTTGGTAAAAACAAACCATCAGTCATCATATTTTCTAAAATGCGTGGAAATTTCCAGATTTCAATGCATTTGGAGCAATACGAGTGAGATTTTTAAACTCGTTTGTTTCTTAACGGAGAAATTATAATTTATTTTACAGATTTTCGAAGGTCTTGAAAGGTTTGATAGCTATAATGATCTACGTGACCCACGCTTTGAACTTCTGGCCTCCCTTTAACCTGTGCTTCTACTACATCAAGTTTCGCCACAACCAAAACAGAATCATCATGTGGGAGCTTATCTACAGAGCTATTTTCGTCCTCGGCATCAGCATTTTGGCTATCGTGTTTCCGAATATCAACGCTCTGATGGGATTTGTAAGTTGAAAATTAAATTAGTTTAATAAAAACCGGCCAAGTGCGAGTCGGACTCACGCACTGAGGGTTCCGTACTAACTTTAACTAAAATACCACAATATTTTGTTGACTGCAAAAATAACTTTATTCATAGTGTTTATATGAAGGACAAACTAATATCTCGTTCAAACCAATTTTCGTTGAATGTATTTGTTACATTGTCATTGTCTACATTACGTATTTTTTTCAAAAAAAATTTCACTTGCTTAGTTTAAAAGTTAGAGGGGGTGGACGCCCATTTTACGACTTTGGAAACGTCTATCTTCCAAATGTTAGACTTTTGGAAAAAATGGTTCTGGGAACCTCTATGTTTAAAGACTTATCCATAGATACCCCATGCGCATAGGTTTGAGTAAAAAATTTTTTTTTTGTTTTTGTTCCATGTATCTCCTTAATGGGGCGTCCCCCTTAAATATCCTTACTTTTTTATATTTGTATGATAATCGTAAAGCGGTCAACAGGGCTAGTCCAGGCTAGCTGGACTCGCTCACCGTATCAAATCAGTACAAATTTAAAGGTAATTATGACCGCGCATACCGTTGCTTGACTTCAATGGATAATAAAGACTACAAATGTTATTTCCATAGATTTAATATATATTAAATAATTATGTTTTATCCCTGTACATTTCAAATTTCATAGTTCTAGATTAACGGAAAACACCCTATAGATATTGAATCCATTGAGAATATTTAAACGGCATACATTCTGTGTCTTTTATTAGGCCGTATCTTTTCCTTACGTTTACTTTGAAGTTTTTCACAGCTTCAAGGGATTTTAGACTCATGGTATTAATTAAATTCATTTCAATACCACCACGCGTTCCCGACATAAAGGTCTTGAAAGACATGACGGACAACAGAGTGTCCTATAAGGGTTCAGGTTTTTACTTTTGAGATACAAACCCTAAAAAAGTGAACCGTGTTAGGAATTCTGAATTAATTAAATGATACATTTAGCCTATTTTGTCTTAGCCTTGCTCTGTATTGCCTATCAATCAATGACTCGGGCAGTGAATGTGAGAGTCAGTAGAAGGTCTTCCATAAACTTAAACCTGGGCCACAAGTCATGGACACGTCCTTGATTATCTTTCTGTACAAAATTTTGGACCTGTGCTATGAATTAATCGATGCTAACAAGTTTTGTTCAGGGACACATTAGCATGAATTCAGCAATCAAATCTGTTGGAATCGACTGAGATTTACTCGACCATATCGCCATGGATGTATCGTGAATTTTATTTTTAAACGACTTAGATTTCCAACGAATGAGCTTTACAATCTTAGTAACCTGTTGTCAGTTAGGAAACTCTATATACTAATAACAATTCTTAAAGTACATAAAACAGTCCAGGTTTACTCGGAGAAACCGTCAAGAAGAATACGTACAGTATGCCTAGTATGAGTTTTGATAGTATTCTAACAGTTTGATCGTCTCGTTTTATTTCCATACATTTTACACCAGCGCCTCTAGCGGAAACTACTATGAACTAAAAATGGCAGTATGAGTTACATCGATAAAAAGTTTTCGTTATCTTTGTCAGTATTCGAGTAGTTTTTGACAATTTGGTATTATGAGTTACCGATTTGACATCTATCATTTAGTAAACGAAAACGAAAACCAAAAGTTTGATAGTTTTGTTTGTCACTGAAAATATTCTAGTGAGATATTACAAAAATAATACAAAAAAATGTTTTAAGTGAATTTCGGTGTTGAAAATGTCTGCCCGATGGTTTTTTTGCGTGGCAAGCGACACAAGACGAAGTGGCAAATGAAGAGAGACGCTACAATATTGAACAACGGGAATTATTCTGCCCCAGCCGTATTTCGGATACTTGTTCGTATTTCGTTCGCGTCATAATTTTCACTTTAAACGACACTTTTTTTTAAAGAAAATGGATGTAAATTTTATTCCTAAATTGTATTTAAGTAACAATATTTTAACTTCAAAACAAACGACACTGACTGACACAACACAAACTATCGGCAAAACGTCAAAGTGACTGAGTCTTGCGTCTTTATCTATTTCATAGTGTAAAAGTGAGACAAAAGTATTAAGAGTGAAGTTCGTTCTAACGTTTAGACGATGGTTGATAAAGTTTAAACTGTTATTGAAAAAAGGCACTCATACTACCAATGATTATGAAAACTGACAGTTTGGCGTTCACACGAAAACTGTGTCAGTTTACGTTTTGGGAAAACTCGTACTAGGCATACAGGTCCAGTTTTCTTAAAACATAAATTTTCATCTTTTATTTTTATTAAAATTTTTGTCTATCAAACTTGTATGTAAGATTTTCTCTATGGTAAGATATAGAAGAGTGGAACCTCCTGCTACAGAAGTTATTATTAGCTTTTACTAGGATGGCTCCAACTACTAATTGTAAAAATAATGTAACTAAATAAATGAATTTAGAATTTTGACTTTTTTTTTTGAATTTTGTATTTAATTGTTGCAGCTGGGAGCCTTCTGCCTAACAAACATGGCATTTATATGGCCACTGTTCATCCACTTATTGGTGATCTGGCAAAGGCCTGGCCTGGGCAAGTACAAATGGAGACTTTGGCGCTGTTTGGCGATGATGTCCGTTGCCATCTTCATCTTCTTCTGTGGGACTGTCGTCAATTTGAAGGAGCTGCTATCAGTTTTTAAGAACGAATAAATAGAATCAAATCATTTTTTAAGTTACATTTAATATTCTTGTTAAATGATTTTTTAGATTTTTATAATGATGATAGTTTTTGAGATGTGTATTTTAGTCAACAGAAAGCATATTTTTTAATTTGTTTATTCTCAAGACTGTAAATGTTAGCTATGGAATCGTTGTTAGGAAATTTGTTACAAGTGATCAAACATCAGCTGTAACTACTATCGATCTGAAACCGTTCTATTGTGTTGGTGATATTTGAAATAATGTGGTAGTATATTTTATATTGTCATATTATTGATAACAATAAAATCTTAGCAATAAATTTCGTCATCATTTATTTATTAGTTAGTCATTTATTTCAAATACAATTTCATTTCCATGACTTTAGTTTTTTCGTTACTAAAGGAAACTGAAAGATCATCATACAAAATATTTTTATTTTTATTTATATGATGGTTTTATTTACAAATTAGCTATCAATCCTTTAAGGTTGGAATATGTGCCGGCTATTAACAATAAAATCCCGATAATCAATATCAAGATGTTCTTCCACAAACGCCATTTGTATCGCCCAAGACCTGGAGACTCCCACACGACGAGGAGTTCGATCACTGCGGGGAAAATGAAGCCCATGTTTGACAAGCAGAATGCGCCTAGCTGGAAATAATAGTAAAAATATATGCTTGTGTTTAAACTACCTCTTATGATACTTATTTTACCATTTTTCGTCTTAAGCACCAGTAATTCCTTAGAATCCAAACCAATCTAAAAAATGAGGATTCTCTAATTTACCCCGATTGACAACTGAACCGGGTGGGTACCATCGTGTAGTAGGCGGGCACCACCACCAAACAAAACAGTAATGGCACAAATACATGTTCTTTAATAGAAGCCCATCTTTCATCTTTACCTGAGAAATATTTCCTAGCATTGGCTAGGAAGCATAGGCTTTGTTATAATATTTATTGTTCCAATAATATAATTTGTAATTTTCTCAAATTATATTATGGGAACAAACAGTGTGGCCCTTATTTTGTACACGGATGTTATGGTAAGAAAAATAACACTTACCAGTCCCATTAAGTTGCCAATGTTAGGAAAGGCAATAGCGATAGCTGTGATTATAATTATAAACATGGCTCGGTATACCCTCTCCCATATCCAGTACTTCTTGGGATTGTGTTTCTTGGAGATATAGTGCCAGACCAAATTGAAAGGTGCCCAGAAGTTTAATGCAAATGTCACGAAAATCATAATAGCCATGAGGCATTTGAGCACCTTGGGGAATCTGAAAACGAGAATTATTATTTCACTTACTGTGAACACACCATGACTGAAGATTACAAGAGAAAAGATGATCCAAAGAAAATATCGAGTGAACTAAAGTGTAGGATAAACGCTACTTACATTTCTGATGGAAAATTCAAAGTAACCGGTGATATAGAATTTTCTCCGAAACCCCAATATCCGAAGAAACCCACAAGAATCAAGAAAGATACAACGATAAACATTGCTGAAAAAGGTATGTAAAATTATTGTACCTATAGATATTATAAGTATTGTCTGGAACGGCACGGTAAAAAATTTTTTTTTCTTCCTATGTGGTGGTGGAATCTGCCTCGTAGTGGTCCACCCTGGGCAACGGCATCTTTGGTTTTCTAACCAATGATGACGGCTAACAGATCCCTCTGCGGTGGTAGGCTTCGTAAGAGACTGCCTGGATGCTACTACCCTCCTGACGGAGTCCAGCGCCAAACGTTTTTCTGTGTTTCGCTGCTGTGTGGAATAATCAGTGCCTCTCTCAATTACGATTCTATTGAGCCATTTGTAAATTAGCGGAATTGGGGCCCTGAAGTGGACTGGTGATGATGATGATTATAAATGCCCGCCTGTTTAACTGAAAACTAGCATAGAGCAGTTTTGTACAGAAAGTCATCCCAAAGCTATGAGAATGAAATTTATATAAAACTTTTGTAGAGAATAATTAATTTCCCAATTTGATTTTGAATACGAAAATGTTAACTCTTACCTTTAATATTTTATTGCCTCTAACGATCGCGGTACTACTGAATTCTACAAGAACAAATTCGCAAGTGATATTTTAGTATAATCCTTAAAAGCTACTTTACCGGCACTTAGCACCAAAGGAAATTGTTTGGGATCTTTCATATTGTTCTCTATAGGTAAGGAAACGCCGATCCCCTCCATGCTGAAGATTGCAATACCACAGAATTCAAAGAAACCAACGGGGTTCTTCCATGCTGGTATTTCTGACAGAGAAGGAGCCTGCCTTAGCCCATAGTAGACTGTTGCTACTACGCATGCCACTGTAAAATAAATTCGGTTTATTTTCTGTTTTCTCCTACCTTCACTGACGATCTTCTGGTGTTGTGGAAAGGGTGGTCGTCTATTATGCAAGGGTTTGATTTCCTATCGGGCCAATTTAGGAAAACGATCTTTCTATGTTGGAATAATACGATACAAAGAAGAGTAAGCTTAAGATTTGGTAAGCAAATCTCTGTTCTGATTATTTCTGGTGTTCACTGTCGTCGTATTTACTTGAAACATAGAACCTCTTTTGCCTATAGTTGCTATTCTAAACTTTTTGTGGTGACTCCCATTAAATTAATAACTGTGACTCCGTGGTATTGTTTAAAAATATCAACAAACCGATTTATTATAGAGTAGTAGAGCATAAATTATAATTATTTGTATCAGCGAGAAGTGTTTTATTCTAGTGGTCTTCTGCCCCAGAATACAATGTTAAAGGATGCGGGTTTATTACTGTAAAAGAGACAAGTAGGTCATAGATCTCTAGCTAGCACGATGTCATCTATTCTTAAAAGCCTTGCTATTTTGCAGTTAATTTGATGTATGATGTAAGATTTTTTAATTAATTAATCTGGTCAAAAACTTACCTATAAAAATATCAGCTATCAAAGTGAATGGCGCCAGATACTTTAGAGTGGTTATCATACAGAGCAGTAGTATGGGTATCAGTAGTGCCAGTATATACAGCCTCAACGATGATAGGTCCCCAGAATCGTAATCACTGGTGTCTACTAGCATCTGCATTATGGTTTTGGCTATGATTATTTGGTAGACGCAGCAGGCACCGAACAGGTCTATGCAGATTATTGTGTCTACAGCGTACCTGAAATCATTATTTTTCATATTCGTTGTTAATAACGAAGTTTAGGAAAATTTGACAGCACATTACATCGTATATGTATTTAATTTTTAATATACAATTGCGGTGCAATTGCGATTCTATTGGGCCATTTAAAAATTTGCCCAGCTATTTTGATGTAAGGACTCAAAATTGTTATTTTACGAGACGCCAGACATTAAACTTAGATCACTTAACTAGTATTAAGCGTAAGTAAGAAGACTGTGGCAAGTTTAGCAGGACCTCTGGATCTTGACCCGGAACATAAACTACCAGGCTAATTAGGTCAATTCAAGTATGTTATCAAGACCAAAATGATTGATTATTGAATGATTTGCAAGTCTTATAGAGATCATATGACTGATTATTATCAAATGACACGTATTACCTCGCAATTTCTTAAATCGGTAAAATTATTGCAAATAAATTCTGCTAAACAACTACATTCTTTGACTTTTCGTAAAGCAACGATTTTAGTGAATCATAACTGCGTAAACTGCGTTGCAGATGTATTTCATATTTTTAGCAGTTTGTTTTTGATATAGTTAGATTGATTAAAACTATGAACATACCTAAACCACTTACTATACTTTCGCAAACTTGGGAAAGGGCCTACTTCCATGGAAGCTTCTGCCACATCAGGGTAAGACATTACAGGTACATGCAGCCTCTGATACAGTATTTGTGCTGATTTCACTAATAACTGAAAAAAGAGATATAATGGTTGAAGAATATTGGCTTTGCAGACGGAATTTGATGTAAAACAAAAGTAAAGTAAAGTAAACGCGTTGATCATCCCACCGCAGGGAAAAGGCCTCAATCAATTGATTCAAGCTACCGATGTCACATGTACCGATTAATACAGTCAATGATGGGTACAGGCATAATCACCACATCTGCCAAATGCGGGTTAGTGATCACAAACCCGAGCAAGGTTTGAAAATTCGGAACAGTTTTTGGTGCCCTACCCGGGGTTTCCGAGATCTTGGCTCAGTAGTCAAACCACTAAACCAAAGGGGCGTTTGATGTGTTTGAAGTTTCATTTTAAGGTGTCATGTAGTACCGGCACATAAATAAATATATTTACTCATGTGGTACCGGCACATTATAAGAATAACACTGCCCATTTGCTTCCTATGGGTGCGTAAAAGGTGACTAAAGGCCAGAAGAAGACGGGCAGCAAAGTCGTCTCCATAATGTATTAGCCTAACCTGAGGCCTTACTCCGCAACACAATGTCCGTATATTCGAATCCTATCAATCATACCGATATCTTAAAGTGTCGGAAAGAGACAGATATATCCGCAAATACGAGCTTCGTGCTGCAGAGTAAGGCATCGGCTCCGAATGATATTGAATATGACAGTGTAGAGTTGTAAAGTGTCCGTCACGTTATAAATGTCTGATCAATCTGACTGAGAAAATTATATCACAGGATTTTTAGAAATTGCATAAAACGAAATAAAACTTTAAAAAGTGCAAAAAATTATATTTTATCAATTTTGTTCACATAATACCATTTACATAACAAATCACGACAGCTAAAAAGGGTCGTATCCGTTACGCGCTAGAGTTTTTTTTTGCTTTCAGTATGATCCAGATGCCAGATGTTTAATGATAAG
Source organism: Anania crocealis (assembly GCA_949315895.1). Lineage (NCBI taxonomy): Eukaryota > Metazoa > Arthropoda > Insecta > Lepidoptera > Crambidae > Anania > Anania crocealis. The sequence goes on along the minus strand of OX438873.1, from coordinate 7,760,522 downwards.
TTATTTTTGCCAAATTCTTTAGATTTAAGAAACGTAGTTTAGTAGAAATCTTCTTTTTGTTAATTGTTAGCAAATTTTTGTATGTGACCATCGTGACAATAAATTTCCAATGTGATCGAGCATTTATTATAAATGACGGACGCTTAAAAATAGCTTATGACCGTCAATTTACAACTCTATGACAGTGAATTGATATTGGCTGAAAATGATGATGAAATTTTAAATATGTAAAAATAGTAAGACTTCTTTAGAAATGATGAATTAAAATGAAACATAAGTAATTTGAGAGAGAATATACCTACATGAACACAGTAAGTAATGTAGAATCCGAAGATGATGGTGATTCCTAATGACGTCCATAGTCCACCTTTCATATACGCCTCATGGATGCCCAGGAGACCCCCGCCAAGGCAGCCTTTGATTAGGTGTCCGGTGGATTCTAGTGCACTGGAAAAACAGAAAATACGTCGTTTAATAAAGATACTAAGACTGGAAATGTAAATAGTTTATGACGAACCTAAATTATAAATGGTACCTAATTGTAATTACACGTATACACTGATAAGTATATGTAAGCAAAATTGCACATTATTACAACTAATGATCACATTCAATATGTATGTCGTATGTACCTTCATATTATAATAATTACATGTACAGGGAAGTCGAGCATAGAGAATTAGTACTTAGTGTATTTTAGCTAGAGACAGACAAAATCCGTATTTGGTTATTTAGTAGCCAGTATCACCAGAGCCAGAGGGAGATCCCCAATGATATGGACCGACTAGATCAGAGCTAGTTGTTCGGCAACCATCAAGAAATGCTCCCGCAAAGCGACTCTTCGGGAATAGTGGCGGCGTGTGGTGAAGCGTGTCACTCGAAAATCTCCGTGATGACCACGATCCCTCTGCCAAGAGCGGAACGATGAAGAAGAAGCATTAAGAAAACTCATTGTTGAAGAGGCTCTTGAAGATAAAAATAAAGAAACTTAGTCCCTTATTTGGAGCCCCTTATTTTCAGTCCTTAATTTCCACCTTGATCCGCTACTGATCATCATCTCACTCACCTCAGCCCATCAAAGTTTTTGTCATAATTATTGATTTTGCCTTGACTGTATTTTTGCTAAGGTAATCATGGTTATGGTCATAACAACGACGCTTGGCAGGTGGGTTAGTAATGTTTGGCAGTTTGGCACCACTGCACTGGCCAATCAAATGGTAGATAGAAGACGCGACTTATATTCCTTTGGCGGTACTCATTTAGTCTAACGACACCTGCAGCATGCTCAAACTTAACTATAATCTATTGAAAAACAAACATTAATTCTAAATTATTTAGAGAAACCATTAAAGATAACATTAAATGCCATCTACGTGGTTAGTTGAGCTAATATCCTTAAGAAATTATAGAACAACGATCTTTATTTATACGAACTAAGGTAAGTAATTGCTTAACAAAAAAATGTATTGACTGTTTTAGTTAATAAAATGATTTAACCTTCAGTTTTATTAAGTAGCGTGCGCGAGCGCCGAAATTAAGATTGATGACAAAAATATTGTCATAGGCATCATAGGTAATGGAATTGCCTTTGGTTTTTTTATAATCTAGAAAATTCTTCGGTCTAACAAGAACAGTGGTCTGCACATCGGATTTAACATTTTTGTTGCAAAGTCGCATGCACGGTCTATTTCAACTACGTTAAGATGTCCTTCAACCACTTTAAGAAGACACTTTCAACAGCAAATGTCCTTGTAAATCTAAAATAAAAAAAACTTTTTAAAAATAATTCAAAAGATAAAAATTGGAAAAAAATGTAGGTATAGAATTTTGTGTGCCTATCGGGTAGGTCTAAGAATCGTTAATGATTTATCTTTTATTCCTGTTTTTTTTATCCCACGACGAAAAAGTGCAGTGGGCGTAGCCACGACGGGACAGCTCCTTTTCTTATAATATTTCACTACACTATATCACCTGCCAATAGGTAGAGGTTTTCATGGATGGTATATGTAAGTAGAAACAAGTACGAATTAAATAGGGTATAGCATATTTTAGTAGATATCAGTGATACTCGTATTATGCAGTTGGTTTAAGCGGTTGCTTTGTTTGTTTTCTTATCAAAAACTTGAGTGTAGGTATGTGATTAATTAAGTCAAAGCAAATCAAGTGGACCAGCCTTTAACAATAATCCTTAGATTAATATGAAGAATTAATATGAAGAATGATTTTCCACTTTAATACTTCATTTATTAATCACTAGCTAACGCTAGCGAGTTTTCTGTCAATGGTTTATAAATTCTAAAGACATCGCATTTTTACTCTGAATGTTTTTGTTTTAAACTACACACAATTATGTATTTTTTAATTCCTTAATAACTCGAAGAATTTAGGCTAAGACAAACTCCTTATAATAACTTTATTTGCAAAAAACTGAACTAAATTCTTGAACCACAGTCATACATAAGAAGAAGAAAAACATAAAATATCACAATTGGTTTGGCGGCTTAGGCATGAAAACATTACAGACAGACAGTTAATCAATACTAATTTGTTTGTTTGTTTGGTTTTTTTTGAACGCGCTAATCACAGGAAGTACTGGTTCGAATAAAAAAATAATAATAATAAAACGGGAAAAGTTATTCATATTTAAAGGCGTCCGTTGCGTGCACTGCGTAAACGGTTCAAGTTACCTAATAAATATATAAATAAAAATAAAATACCCAATCCCGATCAAAATAACAGACATTGATGCAGACGAAGTCGCGGGCAACAACTAGTTTATTATATACATTTTGATAAATAAACCTAACTCTTAAAACATTATTATTTATTTTACTCTTGAGGCATTAACTACACTCTAGAGGTTATTAATTCCATTACTTTCCTTCATTAACAGGAAACACGTGTTTTTATTTTTCACGGAAAACAAACGTACAGTTATTCAAGTATTTATCAAGACCAAAAACATTTACTCACAAGAAGTTATATTTCCTCGGAAGTCATTTAAAATACGAGAGAAGTATAGACTTTTCCCAGTAAGTAAAATTTCATTTAACTGAGAGAGCTTAAGAACGACTTTGGCGCCAAAGTTGATGATATAAAAACAGTTGTTTTAAACTGAAGTCGTGCGTCGTATGATGCTGACAAATCATAAGAATGGCATCACCTGAGATTAAAACAATAAGGGGAAAGCATGGTACTCGTGTTCTAAGCGCGGTCATACAACAGTAAGAGTAAGCGGCATACTATATTTCAGTACCCAACCGGACAGCAAGAGGTGGGTCTGTCAGCTAAGCAATTAAATTGCAATTATAATAACAGTATTTAAACTTGAAAATTCAGCTGAATTGGTAAAGCACCGCTCCCGCCATGTGAGGAGATGCGTGTTCGAGTCCCACCTGAGACATAACCTTTCAAGTTAGAACACTGATATCATATCATCTTAGTAGCTTACTTTGTTGGCTTTGGCGTATTCCTATGAGCAATGAAGTCATAGGTTTCTTTGTCTGAGTGTAGGACGTATCTTCTCCTCGCTCCATCTGGTGGGGGTTGAGGTGGAGGCTTCGGGTGAGGGTCTTGGGCTTCGGAGTCTGTTCTTGTTTGGTTTATCTGTTCAAAGAGCAGAAGGTTACATAGGTACATAATCAGTAAAATCAGTTTAATTCTTGCCAATAGGCCCCCGGAGGCGCTTTTACACGTTCCAATATTTTATCTTTCACATTAGGGTACCATATACTATTTTATATAGGACATAATAGAAAAAGGGATGGCAAGGTTTAGTAAGTCGAAAATTTCGCATAAGTCATAAAATCTGAAATAGCTCTTTCTCTTGCGTAATCTAATTTTCCTTCCAATTCCTAAATCACTTTGGCGATGGTTGTCCTATTGTTTTGTTGTTCGCCAAAGGTCAAGTTCGAATCAGTTAAAAAATTAAAGTTAACAAAGTGGCTTGCGTCTATGTCGAGTGTAAAAATCTCAAAGTTATGTCAGAAGCTTAACACTTTCATGCGAACATGCTATTATCTGAGCTCGATGCGATTACGCACATATTTTTTTCATATAAACTGGATCGACGCCCAGAGACGGTCTGCTAAGAGCACGTGAATTTAGTGTTATGTTATAAAGCACTTACGTCATAGGACGTCAACGTATACATACGTCGTGCCAAAAAGTACAGATAAACATCTATACAATTCCCAACAACGTGTAATAACGTTGGCGTATACATATAATAATAAAGCCTTTATTTCCAAAATATTTACATTATACTGTGCTACACCTATTACAAAATGTATCTTATTTAGGCAAGCCTTACGGCAAAGGCCTCCTTCAACTCTTTCCACTGATTTCTGGCTGCCGCTACTCTTATTTCAAGGTAATATTTAAGTCATCCTCTCATCTTGTTACTTTACGTCTTCTGCTTCTAGTGCCGTCCCTTGGGTACCAAGTCGTCACCTGTTTGCTTCACTTTTCCGTTTTGCAACGGAGCATATACGTATAAATACTGACGTATATTTACAAATATTGAAAAGTAATAAGAAATCAATGACCATTGAAGTGATTTTAGAATAGTTACATTGTAATAACTACGTAAATAGTAAAAAAATACGATTATGCGTAATATTATTCACTGCGGGCGGTGTGTGGACAGCAACGCACGCGCTCCTTCCCCTGCGGCTCGCACAGGTCAACGGAATGTATGACGTAACCTGCGCTGATTGACGTATAGTAACGTTGTGCGTCTACAAGGAGCGAATCACTGCCAGTGTATGGAGTCTTCAAAGATGTGTAAAATTTCCGACACGGTGTAGCACTACATTTTTAAGAGTTTGATGCGTTGTCGCACAGCAACCGAACTAATAGAGATTAGTATGAACAGGCGCCGTGCTACTACGTTGTGTTCAACACAACACTTATTAGCTGAACGTACTAATACGCTGTGCTTCACCACATCTACCACAATTTGACGTATACATACGTTGCTTGCGTGAAAGTGTTAAAACAGGTGGCTTATAAAACTTTGAAACCAGATAATTCTCGAATGATAGTCACATGATAAGGATAAGATCGAGAACCTTCTTTTTAATATACCTAGGTTGGAAATTGTCTTCAAAACCAAGCATTTTATGCAAAACATTCTTAACGATTTATGAAAACATAGAAGCTGATAAACTAATTACCCTATTCACAAAAGTTGAAAGGATATTACTCTACAGTACAGTATCAACACCATAACGTAGAGAGGGACAGTAGACAACATCTCCTGAGGATGACAAGTGAAGTGGCAAAACGCGTCGAAGTTTTACTTGTATCGATGTTGGGTACTAATAATTGAATTATCTGTATTGCTTGCGTTTCATATTTATTGTATGTAACTAGGTGTAGATGTAGGGGAAGGTAGTGTAATCGAGGCACCTAGATTGGTGTTGACGAGTGGAAATTATTAGCAGTCATTGTCCTATTAGACTCATGGATTTCCGTAAAGTAAGTTGTATTTATAACTAGTTTATAGCATATTCACTGGACACTGGATACACACACACACACACACACACACACACACACACACCACTAGATAGAGTATATGACTATCTGATAGACAGTCTGATGGACAATAAAGGCTTGGGTAGCTAGCATTTTTTGCAAATAATTTGAAACTAATTGGTGTTGTCAATTTTTTTAATTACATCTTATTATGAAAACAATAAACCTGAAAAAAAAAACAACTGGTTATTTGAGCACTGGATCTCGTGGCGTCACAATTTACTATTTAGGGAAACTTTTACTAAACATAATTTAAGGTAGAATTGGGTTTTGAAAGAACATAAAATGAATGTCAATCTCAAAGTTTACTGAAAATTTTTCCTTTTTAACTTTTCATCTTTCTGCATCTTCCCGTATTGTGGTTGTCTATCAAAAACCTTCAAGAGATATCTGAAAAGCTGACCTTTTAATTAATTACAGGATTAACGAAACGAAAAAAAAAAGGTTTTTTTATTTTACCTTGTACCAAGTAAGTATTCTTAATTAGGTTTTTGTGATAATATTATCTAACATTGCTATGATTGCTTTAAACATTTGTTTAGTCTTTGTAATTTTTTTACTCCTAGGTTGTCAAATACTAAAGGACTATTATTCGAATGAAAATATTTTTTTTCCTAAACAACAGTAATATTTGATTTAGAAAACTTATAAACCCTTGTTGCTTAAACCTAAAACACTACCCTTTCTTGTCATATGGGTGGAATAAGAAGAAAATAAAGACGTAGGTACCGTCTACCAGAAGAAGGGATTTCATGAATCATTCTTACAGATCATCATTATCATTATCACCAGCTTAATTCAGTTCATAAGAATAATTTTATCATTATCGCCACGCTTGGCTGGCGGGTTGGCGACCACAGTTTGGCCAATGGCGAAGTGAAGACGCTGCTACCCATCTCTTTCAGACAGTTCTTGAAACGTGTTTTTTTTAGGCGGGGTAAGTAATGCTTTTATGCATACTTAGCGACGCCCTGTTGGTCCAGTGGTTTAAATACCGGGCCAAGATCTCGGGGTCCCAGGTTCGATCCCCGGGTCGGGAAAAAATCGTTTCGAATTTTCGAACGTTGCTCGGGTTTGTGATCACCAACCCGCATTTGGCAGGCGTGGTGATTATGCCAGTTCCCATCATTGCAGTGGTAACTTGAATTCAATGATGGAGGCCTTTTCCCTGCAGTGGGATGATTATAGGCTGTTACTAAGCAGCGACGCCGGGGGCCAACGCTGAGTTATGTGGGGCTCGTCTCGGGTTAGCGGACCCTACCCACTACACCACCCTACGTGTCCTCCGGCGCCATTCAGTTAGTCGGAACCACGGGTACCCTTAGCGTTTTTACCCCGGGCAATCGTTCGCATCTCGGCGAGCGCCACACGGTTTCGGGTAGAAGTTTTCCTACGGTCTCCAGCAATCCGTGAGCGAGGACACGTGGAACACCGCTGCAGGCCTGTTTTAGACCTGAGGCCTAGAGAGGAAGGGCATGTGCAGGTAGTAAAGACTCCTGCGGCGCTCAAGGCATCGGCGGCGGATCATAGAGGCTTCAGCTGAGACCTTTAGCTTCCGTACCGCTGCTTCTTTCTACGCTATGACCATCTCTCCAGAAAAAAAGTACCGCTTGCCACTTTTCCTCACTCTGCCATCTAGGTAACCACAGTCCCCAGTCATAAATCCCATTCAATCACCGCTTGCCCTCGCCCAGTTTAGGCATATCGCGAGTGCTGCGTGACCCCATTGCCTGCGTGACATCCTTAGGAAGAAAAGATGTGGTGCTAAAATCAGTTAAAATCAGTTAAAATCAGTTTTATTTCTGCAAATAGGCCCCAGGAGGCGCTTTTACACGTCCCAATTTAAACGTACCACTGCTTCGGGACAAGTCTGGGCTAGTGCCGGGAAGAAGCAGCGCAAGAAACTCGGTCACTATTGTCAGCCTCTTTTTAAATAATTTTTTACAAGGTAAGGTGATTTTTACAAGGTTTAAGCAAGTACGAGCTGGGACAATTTAATGCCATACATTTCTTTTATTTAAATAATAATTGACAGTGTAATAGCCATTTCTCATTAAAATTACTTTGACATACGATTTAAGTTTATGTACAGGGAGTTCAGCAATACCCTGTGGTTTTGCTATATTTTGCTATATTTTGTATGTGCCCGTATCATATACATTATGTGATGCAGACGAATCTAGCAACAAGGAGCTTCAATGAACTCCAAGGACGACAAAAAACCAAACAGAAAAATGGTAAAACAAAACGGGTTCGTAGAATATAAATAAGATCTACAAAACTGGATATTATTAGCTTCTTATTACAACAACTAGCGGCCCGTTCCCGGCTTCGCACGGGTGGACCCGTTAAGTTTTAGCAAGAATCCCTAATCTTTTCTAGCAATAAATATAATCTGTGTCACTGAGGGTGAATAATAATAATGATTTAAAATAATAATTTATTTATTTATTCTCTCACATAGACAATACAATACACTTCATAAAATTATACAAAGGTTAAAGTTATAAATTTATATCTAAGTGAGAGACTGGCAACTGTACTAGGAGACCTGGGCCCCAATTCTGCTAATTTACAATAGGAACAATAGAATCGCAATGGCATCTCAATCGTATGTTTTGACATTACTACCATAATAAATGTGTAAAAATATACAATAGAGATGCAATTGCGATTCTATTGAGCCATTAGTAAATTAGCGGAATGGGGGCTAAAGCTAGTGAATTTGCCACTAGAGGCGCTAGTGTCGCGTGAGGTCCAATAGCATTCACTTTTCACTGGTTTTAGCGGAATTTGTTGCATAAATTATAATTTCTTTAATTTACCTGCTAGAAAGTGATCTCCTTCGTAAAATATCGCACATATGGATTATTTGGCGATTAATGTGAACGCTTTAAAAGCGGAATTAAGAAAAAGCGCAAAAATAGGCGGCCTCAAGAGCAACTACTTCAGAAGTTAGTTTGTTGATATCAAGATAGTTATTTATAAACAATATATCCTTAATTAGATTCAAGATATAACACTTAGTTTCGGCGCCAATCGCCTTTGACTGCTATACCTCCGGACCTCATTCTACAGTGGCGCTAACTGGTGAGCAAAGAAACGGTAGTCTCCATTGGGGCCCTTTATGACAGATTGCCATTGAATGTAGCCTTGAAATCGGCACAGTAGTTTTTGAGTTTATTTATTACAAACATATACACACAAACACACACACAAAATACAAATCTTTCCTCCTTATAATATTAATTGTGTAGATGTAGATAACTACGATCACTGTTTGATGACAAACATTGTATACAAATTGAAATAAAAGATTATATTTACGGACTAGCTTTTTGCCCCCGGCTCTGCCTGCGTGAACTTTACGTTGTTTCGCGTGGGTATCCCACGGTATCGCCGGTGTCCCAGCAGTGGGATATAAAATAGTCTATGTCCTTTCATAGAGTTTAATCCACCTTTGTAAAATATTTCATCAAAATAGTTTCTGCATGGAAGCGAAACAAACAAACTCACATTCACATTTATAATACAATTGTAGGGGATTAAACTCGTACTTAATAGTATTTTTATTGTAATTTGATTTATATTCAAAAACCTGTTATTGGGAGGAGAGGGAGCCCGCCGAAAAAGCGATGTAAAATTTTATGTCATTGCAAATCTTTTAAGTCTTGTGGTATGTAGGTATTTAAATCTAACTTATAAATATTACGTTGTATATTACTAACTTATAAAATACATCGGGGTCATATACATACAGGATGAAATATTAACCACCTTCCAAATTTTAATATATCAATCTACGAGACAAAAAACAAATGACGTATTTTTTCTTTTGGTATAGCCCAGTACAAAAAAAGCAAGCTTAGAAAAAAAAAATCTCCGCATTAAATCTAAAATTTTTGATGCCGCCTCCTAGTAACACTTTTTTTACGCGATTCGCATCTCATTTATTCATTACGATACTATTCATACGTTTTTGATTAACCCTTTACACCTTATCAGGCCTAGGACCGTAAAAATTGAAAACTGAATTGCGAAAAATATTTTCGGGTGATAGCTTGACTTACATTTTTTACCTTATAATTGGGCTCTAAATACGATACCGAACGCCTATAAACATTTTGGAAAGTGGTTAAAATTTCACCCTGTATACTGCAATGCATGTAACTCAAAAATAACAAAATTCAGTATCTATTTAGTATTATACTATCTGTAAGTATGTTTTTGTTACGCCCTTGAGATGCTTAAGTATACTCGTAGGTAGATAGGTATACCGCATAAAATTTTGTTAACTCTTTTGTTACTGTTTCCTTATTTTTCACACAGTTCCATAAAAAATAAGTAAGTAAATAAAAACAAGCAGTTAATGTTATTTATTATTCCTGCCGTAATGTAAATTCAACTTTACGGTACGTATTTAATGTTTATTTTAATAATTTAATAATTTAATGTCCGTAATCAATGTAGGTACTACCTTGATACATTGATTACGGACATTGTTTTATATTAGGTAGGTACATCGACTTAAATATGTTTGCAACTAAAGAAAGAGATCACCTGAATGTTCTGTGGGTGCTAATTAGGTGAGGACATTTTTCTCACTACGTAACTGATTGTATACGGTATACCTAATAATCGATGTATAGTTGTATTTATCTTAAGCGAAAAAAAAGGAACAAGTATTATAATAGTTGATAAATAAAAGAAAAAATATAAAAAAGTACTCAATTTTTTTAAGTTACACCAGTTTTGATTTAGGCGTGCGCAATATTCACGCACACATTCACACTCCTCCTCACACATATTAGCATGCATTCACAATTTAAACTGTTGATAAAACTTACACAATTAGTGTGCATTTCCATATTTCCACTTTCACACAAGCACGAGCGTACCGCACTGTCCTTACTTCACATATCAATTAAAGCTAAAAGACAGACATCTCGCGTAATGACCTTGTTGTATAGTCGGAATAATGTATTTGGTTATATTACCAATCAATTATCATAGATCCGACCTCCGTAGCGAAGTGGCGTACACACCGGTTTTTAAGGTGTCGCCTGCTCCGAGGTCCCGGGTTCGATTCCCGAGCGGGTTAATGTAGAAAAAGGTTTTTAGCTAAATTTTCTCGGGTCTAGGTGTTTGTGGTAACTTCGTTGTTTCTGATTTCCAGAAATACGAGTGCTTTAAACAGTAACTCAACCTGCTATCAGAACATGGTGTTGTCCACATTTATTTAGTTATTCATAGATGAACGGAATGTATGTGCAATGCCTATAATCACCCCCATGTCATACCTATAGTTTGTCATTTTCTTTATTCGGCTCTCATTTGTTTTGTATTATGACATTTACCTGTTTTTGCGATATTAATTTGTTCTTAATATCATTTGTTTTCAGGTTTTGTAATTTTACAAAGAAAATGATGGTACAAAAAATATTTATATATTACAATAGTTATAGAAACAAATTTAATGCATATTGTGTTTTATCGACAACCTCAGTGCCAATTTAAATTATTTTCCTAAACATTGTTTTATTTTATGGTTGTAGTATTATATCTTGGTTACTCCATTTATTTTACCGCTGGGATACAAAAAACCTCGCGGTTACGAGGCACGAGTGAAATTAACACTAACTGTTGCTATCAACTGGAATAACCGTAATTAGAATTAGAATTTTTGTATTTTATAACTCCAAAAACTGGCTAATTAAATGAGTATTACGGAACATTTGTTGACTCTCGTGTCTCATTAATTATATATTTAAAATATGTTATTCAATACGTTGTCATGGTCTCAAGATAAGAAATTAACAAGCTATAATTATGTTAAGTAGCGTTTAAACAACGGTTTTAAATATCCAAACTGACAATTGAATATTTTAAATATGATACGGTTGTAATAAATGGTTGTCATCCAGTGCTAAAAATAGTAAGCGTGAGATTAAACATTTATGTAATACTAGTTGTTGCCCGCAACTTCGTCCGCGTGAATTTCTGTTATTATGATCGCGATTATTTTTGCAACATTTTTCACTGATGCATCGCTTGTATTTGTTGCAGCGTAATGTAATATAGCCTAAAGCCTTCGATAAATGAACTATCCAACACAAAAATAATTTTTCAATTCGAACCAGTACTTCCTGAGATTAGCGCGTTCAAACAAACAAAAAAACTATTCAGCGTTATAATTTTAGTATATAGATAAAAACTAGATACACAATCAGCGCCTAAAAAGTGTCCCAAATAAAATGCACCCATTTGACATAAGGATGCCCTTTTAATACAACCTATATCAATCAAACAGATATAACATGAAATAAATATCCATACTGTTGCATCATGTCGATATAATTTGGCCGGGTTATAAAGTTGACACTAACATAAAATCATCGTTAATCATTCAGCTGAGACAGTTTTAGATGTCTCTTTTATATCGGATCGTGTATATATCTAGATCTTTTTATTTATCAATGCTTTGAAAGTAAACTATGTTAGTGATACATACCATAAATAGTAGAGATCCGAGGATAGAGCCTTGAGAGACGCCTCTTATAAAGATGAATAAACAAATAGTTCCAGGTGAAGTTACTTTCTGAGTTGCTGCAATAAGCAAGCTGGTTGACTAATTCACGAGCAGTTTCAAACATATTCATCATAACCAGCCTTCAGTCTACTGCTGGACGTGGGCCTCTCCAAAGGCAAGACTTTGCCATTATCGCCACGTTTGACAGGTAAGTTGGTGGTTGCAGTTTGCCCAATGGTAGAGAGAGGACGCTGCTGCCCATCCTTTTCTGACAGTATTCCTTTAAGCGCCTCTTACGATACCCATAGGAAAAGATCAGGTGTGCTATTTAAGTGCTCACACACACGACACCTCTCATGTTAGTCAAATATTTTTTTCAAAATTTATCCTGTTATATTTGCTCTAATAAAAAGTTTGGGTGGACTGTACGTAGGTTGTAGGCAGAATTTTAAAACCTGATGTTTCAAAACATAAGGAAAATCGAGGCAAAAAGCCAATCGTAATCCTACGTGTTTGTCAGTGCAGATTTTTGTTCAACCAAAATTATTGCTGGTAAAGTAAAACTGAAGGCAAAGACGGAACTGCAGATGATTGCCCGGTGTAACAACACCCGGTGCGCTTACCCGTAGTTGCGACTCGCTGAAGGGCACTGGAAGACACTGGGAGTGGTCTATTTATTTGGGGCGTAGACTATAAATTATTGTAAAAGTGTTTTTAATGAGTTTCTGATGTTTCGGCACTTTCGCAAGCGTATCGCATTGCGGTATAACTGATGTCTTAATCCATATACTTGTTTTTAATGAGTTTTCAATAATTCAGAAATGTTGCAGGCGCCATGGTCACGGAAGAACTGATGTATATGCGGGTAGATAGTTTTTAAGAGCAGACAAATCGCTCTACTCTTTTTCGCAGTCTTTTCTAAGACACGATACAGTACTACTTACTGTTAATAAACTCACCATAAGACACAATCTGTCCTATAATTTGCGGCCAAGTGCGACTCGGACTCGCGCACTGAGAGTTACGTACCAACTTTAACTGAATTAGGGATGCACTTAATACTTCCGCTTAGCCAAAATACCACAATATTTAATTGACTGCAAACATACTTTGGTTTTTATAGTATTTGTATGAAGGACAAAGGTTATATTTGCGGCTGTTAAAAATGTGCTATTTCTCGAAAACTACCTGATCTCGTTCAAACCAATTTTCGTTGAAAGTATTTATTCAGATCTAAATAACGTTTTTCTTTTAAATTTTTTACTTGCTTAGTTTAAAAGTTAGAGGGGAGGACACCCATTTTACCAATTTGGAAGTGTCTACCTTCCAAATGTTAGACTTTTGAAAAAAATGGTTCTAGAAACCTCTATGTAATTTTAAAATACCTATCAATAGATACCCCATACGCATAGGTTTGAGTAAAAAAAAAAATTGTTTTAGTTCCATGTATGGGAAGCCCCCTTTAAATGTCATTATTTTTATATAAGAATCGTAAAGCGGTCAACAGGATAAACCTACCTACCAAGTTTCAACTGTGTAATGCTAATACTTTCAGAATAAAGTGGCTGTGACATACGTACGGACAGACAGATAGACAGACAGACAGACTTGACGAAACTATAAGGGTTCCGTTTTTTGCCATTCGGCTACGGAACCCTTAAAACACGGTACAGTGTCTAACCCCGATTAACTCTTGTGATAGAGACCATGAAAGTTTAAATCAGTTTATTTTTTCAATAAGTGGTGAGATGGTATAAAACATCTTAATATTACATACATAAAAAATATTGTATTACCTAAATTTAAATAAAATAATAAATAATAAATATTTAAGACATGCCTCACTGGGCCACACTGAGCCATCTAGTCCCAAATTAAGGTACTATTAAGGACCCTGTCGTATGGGGTACTAGACAACCGATAAACTTACTTATACACTTTTTTTTTGTTAATACATACTTATAATACATAGAAAACACCCAGACCAGTACAAACAGACATGTTCATGCACACAAATATTTGTACTGTGCGGGGATCGAACCCGCGACCCATGGCTCAGAAGCAGCGTTAACTACCGCTGATCCAAATGGTCGTCGATACACACTTAATAAGATTAAAAAAAATGCTATTTTAAGCCGTTTGAACAAACGAGTTTGCTTACTATATAAAAGTTATAGTTTGTTGTAATTTACAAGTGTGAACAAGATTGGAAACTTGCTTTAGGTCATTTGATCAAATAATAAAATTTATAGGTAAATAAATAATCATTATTTTGGTGTACGACACCGCCTTAACTAAGGCACTTTTACACATTATTTTTACAAAAGTATCTTTTACATATTATTAGAAGAATATTTTGTAGCTTTACAAATAAATATTTAACCTTTAAACAAAATAATGTTAGATGAATAAAATGCTTGTTTGAGACATGTCACAATTTTTTTATACCCAAATAACGGATATTAATAATAGGGGTTAAAGTATGAAATTGCCGATTATTTTCCCACTTTTTATTTTGTTTATAGCTCTTAAGTATAGACATATTATTGCGTAATTCTTTTTGTATTGTATCAAAAACTAAATAAAGTATCCTTTTACTAAAAAAAAAAATGCAATACTAGTGCCTATTACTTCAAAGGAAGTCGTTGAAAAGACCCCTTACAATGTGTAAGCTGACCTTCTTGCTTCAATTAAGTATATTTGTATTATATACTTTGATTTTCAGAAATTTAAATACTATAATGCGTAGCTTTATAACCATCTAACTTTCACCTTTAATTGCATCGAAAACGGTTCAGGCGTTTTTAAAAAAACTAAAAAATTGTTAGTATGGAAAAATGACTTTTCTCGATTTCGTCCATACAAAACGGCAATTTCATACTTTAACCCCTAATATCCGTTAAAAATGACATTGATTTGCCGTAATTGAGTTGTCAACTTTACAGTTATGGCCGGTTTTATCACACCGCAACAAAGCGGATATTATTTTCTATAAAACTGACTCTTTTATGAGATATCTCAATTAACGAGTTGAACTGTACTAACTAATACATTAAACTATTTTATTCATTTTCTTATCTTATACATGTTTTGTATTATCTCAAGATTTGTTTGCATTGTAATAAACTGTACTAGTTTTCAGTCTAATAAATGAAAAAAACAATGTCATACTCATTGTTAATCTAATGTAAACATTTAACGAAATAATTTAACATGGATGTATTTCGGTAACCGAAACTTTGTTTGGAACTATTGAGTTCCTTCCTCACTAGATGGCGTTGTTGCAATACAGATCGCAATGGCGTTTCGTTTATCTTTTTGATTCGTTACCTTATCATCAGCATAAATCTAAAGAGGCAGCCAGTAAAACGAGGGTATACCATATTCGCCAAGCTTGGCAAGCGATTAGGAGGCAGCAGCAGTTTCCCTCTAAAATTGGCAAAATTAAAAAAAAAAAACTTTTATTTAGCGTAAGTGGCCGGGATAAAACTTTATCTTATCAATGAATTATGTCGAACATAAGGCGTAAGCAATTATGATACTATTAATTTTACATTAAACACAGATTATTATCATACTCATATAACTTCATAATTGAGTCCAATAACGGACTCTTTGTCCATAAAGTGTTGGAGTAATTAGGTTTGAAATCCTGTATATAGCTCGAGCTACCAAAGATATAATAAATCGCGCACCGGATAGTGATCTGAGGAACCTGATGGGTTATATGGATAATTTAATCGATTCCCACAGGAATAGAGATATTTATTGTATAGACGATGTACATCGCAACACAAGATCGAGAAAAATGGAATATAAAGTGTCACGTAGTAATTTTTTTTACTTTTTATTTCTCGTGGCTTTTATGACGGTTCATTCGGTCATAATTTTGCCAATGCAGCAATGTCGGGCTTATCGGGTCACGGTTACAATGACACATTTCAACATTTTTCATAATGAGGAACTACAACAAGGCCCTCCACCAGTTTGATTGAGCTTCTGATGAAGTTCACGGGAAGTCGCGAGATAATAAGAATGATAATGCAGAAAATATCACCAACTTATGCTTTAAATTATCTGCTGAATATGATAAAAACACCCTTTCTCATAAAAAAAAGAAAGTAGAAGCAGTGACAACTTTCAGTGGCAGAGTGGCGTACACACCAGTTTTTAAGGTGTGTCTTGCTCCGATGTCCCGGGTTAAATTTCCGGAAGGGTCAATTTAGAAATAATTATTTGCTGAACACTTAACTAAACAAGTAACTATACAGTTAATTACATTGGAATCAGTACAGTTTATATACTGATTTAAACTTTCATGGTTACTATCACTAGAGTTATTTGATTCGGGACGGGAGAACTCCCGTGATCATGGCGCTTGCAACAGTGCCGAAATATCGGAAACTCATAATAAATAAGGTACATGGTATAAATCCCGAATCAGATAACTCCAGTACCTACAGTTTAGCCAATAGCGTAAAAAAGTTACAGTTACTTTCAGTCCTGGTAGTACATGTTTAGTCCCTTCTTAAGATACTCATTGACCGAGAAGTGGGACTATATTACAATTTTACACTCCGTTAAAAATCTTTCATGCATCTAGAATTTTCAGGTACTCTAAGTACAGTTTAATACTGAGACACAAAACGACAAAATACAATCTAAAAAAGCGGGTATACAATTCCCTAGTTTGTAGAAGCTTGTCTCAATATAAAACATCATCATCTCAGCTGAACAACGCCAACAGTTGAACATGAAGTTATTTAGAAAATTTTAAATGTCCTTTCTGAAGATCCTGTCTAACCGTTTTTCATTCAATGTGCCGTATCAGTCACGAAATATAGATCACAAGATAAGATTTTCTTAGAGTGGCGCTAGTGTTTCTTTATACCACGATATAAAGTGTGGTATGTAAAGGCATCAAGCCATGGACGCTAGAAAGTCCATCAGAACTTTGTTGGTCTTGTATCTCTTTTTCTCCCTAGAGAATAGAAGAGGTAGCCGGATGGTAAACTAATTGACATCACATATCTTTAGCATAGCATCAGTATTTAAGTGGATACAGGCATTACTAGAACTAACAATATTTCATTGGTACAATGAACAAGTCGCTTGACTAGGCTCTGTCAATCACGTCCTTTCATGAAAACAAATATTGCTAATAAAATTGATGCTATATGTATTGGTCGAATGGACTTGATTCTTAGCGTCTATTAGAACTTTATTGGTTTTACATCTCTTTCTCTCCTTAATAAATAAAATAGACAGTAAAAACTTTGCTGTTTGTATTGGTCTAATAAACTTAATTTTTAGCTCTCATCATCAGAACTTTGTTTGTTTTGCATCTCTCTCTCCCTAGTAAATAAAAGAGACAGCCGAATGGTAAACAACTTAACATTAAATAGACTCTATTGTTGTGGTGCTGGCACAGTAATAGAATAGCACCACCTCTTCTCTACTTGGGTGACATGAGAAGCCATAAAAAGACGAGCAGCTGGCGTTTTTTCTCTACCATTTCCTAAACTAGGATCGCTAACCCGCCAACCCTTGGCAAGTCAAGCGTTGCGATTATAGCAAAATCATTCTTTTAAAGATAAATCAATAAATAAATAAATATTTTAAGACATGCCACACTGGGCCACACAGAGCCATCTAGTCCCAAACTAAGCTACTACTAAAAAGCTTGTCGTATTGGCTACTGCTAGACAACCGATAAACTTACTTACATAATATATATATTTTTTTGTATATATGTATATATATATATATATATATATATAAGTAAGTAACTTATAATTATAATTTAGAGGTTACTTATAATAAATAGAAAACACCCGTAGAGATGCATATGTGAAGCAGAAATCAGAAATCAGAAATCAGAAATATTTATTTGCTTTTAACATGGTTTTTCAAGATATTTACAATTGGTATATCCACATGTTTGACTTAGTTAGCCATGCAAATATTAAACTAGAAAATGAATTATATAAAAAATAATATTAAAGTACAATGTCAAAAGGATTACAATTATAGAGCATATTTTACCACAAATTCTATTAATTACATGTCAGGAAATAGTTATAAAATAATGAATACAATTAATTATTTGTCATCAAAATATTCCTGAATTGAGTAGTAACATTTATTCAGAAGCCAGGCATGCAGCTGCTTTTGAAACAACACTAAAGGCAATAGTTTAAAAAATTCAGGCAACTTATTATATATTTTAATAGCCATGCAATACGGGCTTCGTTTAAATAATTGCAGTCTTATGCTAGGATACATTATTCTATTGTGATGTCTTACTGGCTTATATTTATTTTGACCTCTTGTTACAAAATATTGAGGGTTTTGCCGTACAAATATACACATTTGCTTTATGTATAAGCAGGGAAATGGTAAAATTTTAAGTTTTTTGAATAGGGGTTTACAAGACTCCATAAAATGTACTCTGCAAATTGCCCTGATACATTTTTTTTGTGCCATGAAAACTTTTTTAATCTCAACTGAGTTACCCCACAACAACGTACCGTAGTTAAGTAGGGACGACACATAACCATGATATGCACATACAGCAGTTTCGATAGACGAAATATTACTTAATCTTCGTAGTGCGTAAACAAATTTATTAATTTTAATGCATAGCTTTTCTATATGTGTTTTCCAATTACAATACTTGTCTATGGTGAAGCCGAGAAAATTCACATCGGTTTTCATGTCAACTGTATTACTGCCATATTGGACCAATAAATCTAATGGTTGTGCCTTACAAGAAGAAAATTGTACACAATTTGTCTTTTCAATATTTATTTTAAGGTTGTTTGAATAGAGCCACTCTATCAGACTTCTTAGTGTTTCATTAATATCATCATTAAATTTATCTAGGTCATTACATTTTATCAACACTGTGGTATCGTCTGCAAACATAAAGCATTTATGTTTCGTTACACTAGGCAGGTCATTGATGTACAATAAAAATAGTAGAGGTCCTAGCACACTACCCTGTGGCACTCCATAGTCATTCATTCGATAGTTAGATCTGAAAGTAGTTTGTTTAGATTCTAGTATGTTTGTTATTTCTGTACACTGCTGTCTATTCGAGAGATAACTTTTCAACCAATCGAAAGCATTACCTCTGAGCAGGACTGATACAAATCATATGGCATACAAATCAAAAAGCATACCTACCTAGTTAAAATTCATTTAGGTAGTTACGTTCAAGGCTTATTAGTGTAGCAAATAGTAGCAAAATAATTAATTCAAGGCTGGCTATCTTTTTCCACGCTGATGGTTAACAAGATAAATTTTGTTGAAAGAAAGAAAGAAAGAAAGAAAATATATTCATTAAAATATTGCTATTGTACAGAATTGACTTAATGTAAAAATTGCAAAATACCACTCTTTGCATATATGGGTAAATACCTGAGGTCAAACAGGAAGCCAGTCCTTTCCATTTTAAAAATATAAAAAAATATGTTTTATCTTCATCGACTGTTAAAATAATTAAATAATTTTAGAAGCGTCTCTTTCGCATGTGCGAAGTAATAACTTAAAATATTGATAAAACTCGGCTGGCCTACAGCGTTAAGGCGACTACTAGAGCTGGCTCATTCTGGCATTCCTTCGTATTGTAAAGTTGTTTCATAAAGTGGCCGCTTTTGGCGTTAGCGAAAAATTTGACTTTATAAACAACTAAATGAAAAGTTTACTGTGATTAAAAAAATACTAGAGGTAATTTGCTCAGGAAATAGTGTTCAAGTTTTTTGAGAATTGATTTTGTTTAGAAGTAATAAAATTAAATCATTTGGGGGCAGCACATTAGCTCTAATTATACCCTTAAACCTGGCATCAATTGGGGCTATCGCTAGTGAATTCGCCACTAGAGGCGCTAGTGTCGCGTGAGGTCCAATAACATTAACTTTTCACTGGTTTTAGCGGGTTTCATGACTTAAATTATAATTTCTTTAATTTACCTGCTGGAAAAGTGATCTCCTTCGTAAAATTATCGCAAATATGGACTATTTGGCGATTAATGTGAACGCTTTGAAAGCGGAAATAAGAAAAAGCGCAAAAATAGGCGGCCTCAAAGTTTCGGCGCCGTTCGCCTTTTACACTATACCTCCGGACCTGTCTACAGTGGCGTCAACTGGTGAGTAAAGAAACAGTAGTCCCCATTCGATACAAATGTCTTGGTAGTTCAATAGTTAGAGCAAACGCAATGTAAGCGGAAGATCGGGAATTCGAACAGGCATAACATTTAATTCAAGTAATTGTGTTTTATAACACCCCGTTGGTCTAGTGGCTTAAGTACTAGGCCAAGATCTCGGGGTCCTGAGTTCGATCCCCAAGTCGGGCAACAAAAAAGTTTTGAATTTTCGATCATTACTCGGGTTTATCACCAACCCGCATTTGGCAAGCGTGGTGATTATGCCAACTCCCATCATTGCTGTGGTAGCTTGAATTTAATGATGGAGGCCTTTGCCCTGCAGTGGAATGATTATAGGCCGTTACCGGTACTTTACTTTTTTTGATTGTATTTTCTAATTTTCTCTTCCAATATAATTGTTTAAAAACAGTTTTAAACTATTTTTGACGTACCACTTAAAACTCCAATGGAAAAGTCTGATATCGAACAAAACTGATTGGCAACCCAGTTTCTATCTTTAGAGTGCAATTGAGTGGACCAATGTCTACAGCCAAATAATACCAGCCAGCACACAATATTTATTTATTCTGGATGTACCAGATCGGCTGGGGGCTATGATGGGACAAAGTATAGACCTGTAGCATTGACAATTATTGTTTTTACAATTGGAATGAATTTTTTGACATGAAATGATTATTCGCAGCATAACATGAAATGATTAGGCGCAGCCGGCCAGAAAGCCGAAGCTGCGGTGGTGAGCGTAAGCCATCTGCGACGATAAGCACGCGTGGGACCGCCGGAGCCCCGCAGCGCCGAAGCCGTCACGGAAGTCTGATTGTTTGGATGCATGCATGATTGCTTGTTTGCATGCATGTCTGCTTGATTGCATGCATGATTGCTTGTTTGCATGCATGATTGCTTGTTTGCATACATGCTTGCTTGCTTGCTTGCATGCATGCTTGCTTGCTTGCTTGCATGCATGCTTGCTTGCTATGCTGATTGCTTGTTTGCATGCATGATTGCTTGTTTGCATACATGCTTGCTTGCTTGCTTGCATGCATGCTTGCTTGCTTGCTTGCATGCATGCTTGCTTGCTATGCTGATAAAGTTTTTAACTTTCTGCGAATAAAAATTTGGAACTGCAAAAGGGTAGGTGTTATGATATATTCGGCGAAGTTATGATACGGCGATATAAAGTTAAGCGTAGTAAAATCGGGCTAAACACGTTTAGGAATAGTAAAAATGTGCGAAAAAATTTTAGGCTAATCGTTTGTGCGCCAATGACAATTAGGAGTAGAAATAATTAGGCATCCCGATATATACCCCTCCATGTTGTCAAAACATTAGATCTTTTGTATCTATTTACTTACTATCTATAGTACTTATTGTATCATATTTTGTGTAAATAAAAATTCTGATTAAAATGCATGTATTTTTTTTTAATACTACGAGTATATACCATTTTTTAATGGTCAAGAATTAAAAAAGCACATTTTATATTAATCCGAAATTAAAAGAAGTATAGGGTACGTGGACAATACGAATCAATTACTTAGCTAGCTTTTGGTGACCAACCAAAATGTAATTAAACTTTAACGAAAAGCTCGCCAATGTTTTTATTAATGTTATCAAAATTTGCTGGGGTTTGTAATCACCAACCCGCAGTTGGAAAGCGTGGTAATTTCGTGTGTGAATGAATGGGTATTCATTGCTTTGGTAACTTGAATAGAATGACGGAGGCTTTTGACCTGCAGTGGGATGATTTCTTACGGCCGGTCCCAATAACCTATCTATCTTCAGTTTTGGCATATCGGAGATAGAAAACAACATTTGTCTTTGTTTCTCTGGACGGCAAAATCAGAGACAGAAGATGTTTTCTATCTCCGATATGCCAAAACTGAAGATAGATAGATTATTGGGACTGGCCGTTAAAGGCAGTTACTTGCTTACTTACCGGAATATTGTTATAATTTCGATGTTTTTAAACCCTTCTAGACAACTGTTTCATGTTCTTGTACGGGTGTACAAGAACATATAACAGTTGTCTAGAAGGGTTTAGATTAGTTAGTTTTAGATTAGTTACACTACATAACGGGATACAGAATTTCTTATAAATATGAAGCTTAGTAAAGTAATGAACATTTAGAAGTGTGTTTTCTGTTGTTCAACGGGCTGTGACTCAGCTTCCATTTAGATAATAAAAACTGATCAAATATGAATGGCCGTTTTGCCTACTTCATTGGGAATAAATAAAAGTCTTTAAATGTGTTTAATGTTACTGCTTTGTCGATGATTGTAGGCAATGTAATTGTATTTCATAGAATTCGATGTTTAAGGTAAAGACAATCTTATTTTTATCCTGGTATTCTTAAATTTAACTAAGAATTTGATTTTCCTGTTAGCATTGCATAATAGTATCGTTTTAAATGTCCATAATAGATATCTGATTGTTATAGAGCTGCGTAAACTAAAAAGGACTGATATTCTCTATCCTTGTATGATATAAGGCTTTTTTGGGAGACCGAAAGAGAAGTTAACTAAAAGTAATATAGTTAAAAAAAGATACTTGAAAACAGGATTGCAGAACTACTGAAATCCTTTATTTTTTTCTCGGTTTTTCACGAGGCGTCCTACGTTAAACATAATGTTATTGTTGTCGATCCAACTGAATAAGATGTCTAAGATTCTTGTTTTAGTCGGTTAACCCCTTCATCGTTAGCGTTACGCCACTAGACAGTTAATGGCAATCAACACTTTAACTGCGATCTACAGCATCTTGAATCGACCTAACGCTGCGTCATCAAATTCGCGTCGCCTCGCACCGCAACGCTCAATTTGACTGGTCAACCTTTACAAAGTACGTGCGGAATCGTACGTTTGTCGGCTCAACTCTTCTTGTGTTGCCACAGAGTTTAAAATCGCCCATCATACTAACACTCATGTAAAAGAAGTTGCCTGCCTACATTACTCCACTGCTACGCACAGGTATCTTCATCAAAATCATCACTAATCGACTAATCAACCTTTATAAAGTACCACCTTTTATCAGTTCACTGCTAGACACAGAACTCTTCTTTATCACCAGCAGTCTACATCAGTCTACTACTACCCATAACTCTCGTTATCATTATCATCATTAAGAGACTCAGGTATTACTGCGGAAATCCATAATTAAATATAAATTTTAAAAATTATTTTACTAATGATTTCTGCTCGTTAACTGGTGTTCTGTTCTCATTTAAAAAGTTTAGTCATCGAAACGCAACGAAGGCGACAACCACTGAGCAAGTAATCACTGCGTTGCGAAAACTTCTCCTGAGGATGCTACGTGAAGTAGCAAAACGCGTCGAGGTTTTTCTTATATCGATGTTGGGTACTAATAATTGCATTATCTGTGCTGCATGCATTTTCGTAGGGTGGGCGGGCGCTTTTTCTGCATGATATAGTGCTTGCTCATTCAGTGTTAGTGCGGGTAGTATGGTGAAGGCCAGTGGAAATCATTAACAAAATAATTTTCAAAATCCATATTATCATCATTACTAGCCCACATCAATCACTGCTGGGCACAGACCACTCCAACAGGAGGATTTTTCAGTCTATACCAGTACCTACACTGCTAGACACAGGCCTCTTCGAATGGAAACTATTGCCACTATCGCCACGCTTGGCAGACAGGTTGGCAATCGCAGTTTGATCAATGGTGGAGGGAAGACGCTGTGACCCGTCTCCTTCTGGCAGTTCTCCTTTAGTCGCCTCTTACAACACCCATAGGAAGAGAAGGGGTGGTGCTATTGATTTATCGTTTCGGCACTATATGGCACAGGCCGATACAGTTTGTCTAATACTAGTGAAGCACTGACGCTGCTGCTTGTCTACTTCTGGAGATACCCCTGGAGTCGCCTCTTTGGACTCCCAAAGGTAGACAAGATAATACTATTCTATTTTATTCCGAGACTACAGGGACTCCTGAACCAACCTTTATACCTACAAAAAATAAATCTGCATTCTCAAGATTCTGAATGATAAGGTTTACTACATTCTGTAATGATCGATATTTTTTCCTGGGAAATATTTGCGACTTTGTGACTCACTTAGTAAATCTACGAGCATATGCGTTAGCATTTAAAACAAAAAACAATAATAAACACAAATAAAGCATAAGAAAAACGCGACTGTAAGATGAAATTTGCATTTTTTTCTTTTTTTTTAATATATATATTTTTTTAATTTATTTAGTAAGAGCAACCAACAAATCTTACACTAATATTACAATCAAGACTAACATTAAATATTATATAGCTAAGTGCAGATTCAGTTACAGGTTGCTACGACTTGCAAATGTGAGAGTTATTTAATAAATTAATTAATTTATACTTACGTTATTTCTAAACAATGACCAAAATTATGAGCCGAGTTCCGCGTGCAATACATATTTTTTGAAGTTAAGAAGACTGTTATTAAATATGTCTATGGCAATACTCCTCTGTAGCACATTATATTGCCGTTGAAGCCTGTTTATAACTGAGTAGTGGCCAAGAGCGCCTCTGGATCCCTCGGCAGCAAATGGTATTTTGATATCAATTTGTATTTACGTTATTAATATTAACCCACGGTTGCCAAATGCAGGTTGTTGATGACAAACCTGAGCAGTGTCCATAAATACGAAACCCCTGTTGTTAAATTTTGATAGTAAATAAAATCAGTTTCTATGCTTAGTTAGGGAGAAGGAAATTTTAGAAACATTTAAAAGGTTGGAAGCTACTAGACTATAGGTACCAAGGCGTTTGTCAAAGTATTTTTTATTTTTATTTTTATTTATTTTATTTATTAGGACAACCAACAAGACAAACACAAAATAAGAACAATTGGTAAGATAGATTAAGGTTTTAAACTATGTGCCGTCTTAATTACAGGTCGCCACGGCATGCAAATAGTAATAATTATGGACTACATTATAAATTAAACTTAAAAGTATGTTACAGCTGCTCTTGCCATCTCAACCGTCATGTTATGTTTTCGAGATGAAATAAAAATAAAAGTATGCAAAAAACTGTGGTGATTACGCCTGTACCTATTATTGCTGTGGTTACTTGAATTCAACGATGGCGGCCTTTGTCCTGCAGTAGACTTTACGCGAAAGCCAAGAACTCGCATAAAATGCAAACCAAACTGCAGCTAAGCCGCATCACAATGGCGGCCCGCACCTTTCAGCCGGCGGTAATGATATGAAAACGCCATAAACTACTCAGAAGTGGGCAGTTCCGCTCTACGATACTGCCGAACGACGCTAATGGCTGCCTTTGTAATTAATTCGTGAGGTTTTATACGGACCGAGTTGGTGTTAACTGCTAACTGGAGGTTAAGCTGCAAGAACATTGAGTTATTAGCGGATTCTGCTGTGAAGAAATAATTGGATATTACTTTGAGAAGAACCCCTAAGTTTGACATTTCATGATCACTTTTTTTACAAAAAGGATGGCGACTCACTAGAACACTCAGTCTTTAGATTAGTAATAATACTGCTTTTATACTATCGCGTTGCATAACTATTATTTGCATAATACGAGTATAGTTAATATATTTTATTTGCCCGTCGTTTCGACTGAGAACTTGACTGCCAAATAACGTCAGGCAAATAAAATAAGGTATGTTCGCGTCTAAATCCCGTTATATCTTTTAAGTAGTAATATACTGATTTAAATTATTATACTTTTTATTTATATTTATTTTATGGTCACTATCACAAGAGTCAATTAATGTTCTTCCGTGATCATGGAGATTGTAACACTGCCAAAATATCAATAACTCATAAAAACAAGGTACATGGTATATTAAATCCCAAATCTATTAAACTAAAAGTTATCTCCTACAAAGTTTGTAACTATTTGCTGGATCTGGTATCTCGGAAACGAAACTAAACTTAATTAGTAGTTCTACACATAAAAGGTTTGCTTAGAATTACCACATTATTACATACAGTATACTGGTCGTGGCTTGTAAACCTATTTACATAAAACGTTGTATTGAATTAGCTCCTAATTATTGTCCGTGACAAGCTAAATTTGATAGAATAAGTAAAAATTACAAAATTGGCTAGTCAAATATTTCTAACTAGCGGTTTTTATGATCGCGATTATTTTTGCAACATTTTCCACCGATGCTTCGCTCCTATTGGTCGCAGCGTGATGTTATATAGCCTAAAGCCTTCCTCGATACATGGACTATCCAACACAAAAAAAATTTTTCAATTCGAACCAGTACTTCCAGAGATTAGCGCGTTCAAATAAACAAACAAACTCTTCAGCTTTATTCATATTCATATTCATTCATTTCATCTTTTGGTATTAACATTACACTTAGATACGTCAATTTACAATTTCAAATAGACACACATATTTTTGTTATAATTTAAATGTCAAGTTTAACGTAATTAATGTATTAAATGTCATAAAAATTAAAACAATATCAGCATCGTCAATTTAAAAAATTATGTAATAAAAAAAACAGGATAAATAAAATTAATACTTAAATTAAAATACTTAATCGTCACAATTATTAAATAGAATAATAAAATGTCAATAAAATATACGAATCAGCAATCCATAATGTAATAACTTTAGAAGAAACTAATAATAAAAGATATGAAAAATTAAAAATTTATTAATATAAAAATTAGAACTTAAAAATGACATTATCCGAAAGAGCTTCATTAATACTATAATAACTTTTAAGAATAAGTATTGTTTTAATTTTGTTACAAAATTCATTACCTTGTAGATCTCTTACTTCAGATGATATTTTATTTAAAAACTTGATGCCCATAAACAGAAAGCTTTCTATATTTGACCAGACGATGTTTGGAAAGTGCTATCTGATTCCTGTATCGTGTTGCACATTTGTGATTGTCACCCTTTTTAGGCATATTATTAACATTCTCTTTTATGTATAAAATGCTTTGATATATAAATTCACCAGTTACCGTCATAATTCCTAATTGCCTAAATTTATCCCTGCAAGTGTCATTGTATTTTAATCCTAAAATATATCTAACAGCTCTTTTTTGCAAGACAAAGATTTTATGAGCATCTGCTGCTATGCCCCAAAACATCACTCCATACGACATCAATGAATGGAAATACGCGAAATAAACATTTTTTGCTGCTCTTATACCTCCTAATTCTTTGATTTTCCTAATCGCATATGTTGCTGCACCAAGTTTCTGTGAAAGTTGCTGTATATGAGATGCTCAAGTTAACTTATTGTCTAATTCAATTCCGAGAAATTTTACTTTATTTATAACATTAATAAATAAGTATAGATATAAAATAAAAGCAAATAACTGATGATGAGTTTAATTAGGCTGTGAAACTTAAAAAAAACAATAAAGCAATAAAAAAATTGTTCTTACAATATAATAAAGATATCAAGAGTAAAATACACTTGCAGCGAGTACAATGCCGATTGTCATTATGAAGATGTTCTTAAACAAGCGCCATCTGAAAGACAAAACGCAAGCAATGAAAATCATTAAAAGAAATTCAGAACACTAACCCCCGTATTTATAAACAAGTAAAAGTAATTACTTGACTACAAGTAATTACTTGAGAGACAATTTGTATGCCTTAATCAAGAAATTACTAGAAGTTATAACTACCAAAAGTTAGCATTTTCAGCCAAATAATGTGACTATTAATGGTGACCAATTTCTTTCACTTAAGCACTAGGTATGAACACTTTAAGTTATGACTTTCTTAAGCAATAAGTAATTACTTCTTTATAAATACGGAGGTTACAGTCTTACTACAAAAAAATATTTAAACAACGGTCTAACATGTGTTTAGCTAGACAGTTGTCAAAGCGCCAAACACGTGTTTA
The DNA here is from genome assembly GCA_949315895.1 of Anania crocealis. Classification (NCBI taxonomy): domain Eukaryota; kingdom Metazoa; phylum Arthropoda; class Insecta; order Lepidoptera; family Crambidae; genus Anania; species Anania crocealis. The sequence continues at coordinate 7,732,431 of OX438873.1, read as the reverse complement.
GCGACTGTTTAATTTTCCTTACCACAAAACCAAGTTTAAAGCGTGCCTTACTAGACAACGTCTATCTCTTTAATTTTTTTTGCACTTTGCAACACAGTAAATCATTCGTTAATCTGTACCGTTCTATGCAGATAGCTTATAAGTAATTAATAAGTGAATCATTTTTGGTAAATGGATTAATTTTAAATAATGTCGCAATACTTTAATAAAGGTATTATTTGTTGGTTATGTAATTAAAGCGACAATTTCACTGTTTTGGTGAAGAACCGTCTAAAAACAGAAGAAACGGAAAAGCCTAACGATGTCGAACGGAACGCAGTTTATATGCCAATTTGAAATTGTCTGTCAGTCACTATGTTTGACGTTTTGTGGCGATATTGTCGTTTTTAAATGCGGTTATAAGCTGATACTTTGCGTTTTTAAATAATGTTACCTGACTTTCCATATCTTTTTCTCTTCCCAAAACACAAGAGTTTCAACAAAAGCTGGGAATATGAATGCGATGAATGCTAAGAAGAAATTTCCGAGCTGAAATAATTATACGACTATTAAACATCATAGTTAGAAAACCTCCATTTTGAATAAATAGACTTCAGATAACTTAGAGTTAATAATTAAATATTTGTATACAAAGAAAACATTGGTTAGTAAGGGTTCAAATGTCAAACTACTGTAAAATTAAAAATAGTTCAACTTACAAAAATCATTAGACGAATCAAATTTGGGTAAGCCACAGAGAGGCACGTCACTAGTATAGCTAGTATACCTCTATAAAATCGTTCCCAGTAACCACGTTTTCTAAAAAACGTAATTGTGATAATTACTGATCAATTTGACAGAAACAAAAATTCTAATCATCCCCTTTGTATTACAATTAAAAATGAAATAAAATCGCCATCTAAAAACCGACTTGGTAGATGATCGATTCTTTCGATCCACGAAGTTTTAGGAAGTAGCTCACTATCAACACTAATGGCAAATACAACACCTATTAAATTACGTCAGTTAGGCCTATCATTAAATCAACTAATAGTTCAGTATATACTTTTTATGTCTTCTCCCAATATAGTGCCAGATTATCCGGAATGGCACCCAGAAATTTACTGCAAAGGTGACAGTCAAAACAGCGCACATTAAAAATTGTAGAGGGATAGTTACACTGTAAAATAAGAAAACCATTTGGAGCAGACAAAGAGAATTTGACTAGATTTGAAAATGAAATACTTATTAAAATAAAAGCTGACAATGACAAGCTAGCAAAAAAGAGAAAATTAAAATGTTCCCAATTATTTCATATGAGATTCATGAAAGTAATACGTACGTTCGAAGAGGCATATGCATTGTGATAGGACTCTGGCATGATTCACCCCAACCTAAGTATCCGAAAAATCCGGTTAATGTAACTGACAATAAAATGATCGTCCAGCCTGGAACAATTATTGATTATACAGGATGAAATTTTAACCTCTTTCCAAAATTTTTATAGGCTTTCAGTATCGTATTTAGAGCCCATTTATGAAGCAAAAAATGTAAATCAAGCTTTGATCCGAAAATATTTTTCGCAATAAAGTTTTTAATTTTAACGGTCCTAGACCTAATAAGGTATAAAGGGAAATTCAAAAACTTATGAATAATATCGTAATGAATGAATAAGATGCGAATCGCGTAAAAAAAGCGTTGCTAGGCAGCTGTATCAAACATTTTAGATTTTTTGCGGACATGTTCTAAGTGCTTTAACTTGACATTTTTGTACTGAGCTATACCAAAAGAAAAAATACGTCATTTGTTTTTTGTCTCGTAGATTGATATATTAAAATTTGGAAGGTGGTTAAAATTTCACCCTGTATACAAAGAGAAAACAGAAAACATGATGTTGGAGTTGTTGATGTGAATTCAAGAGAAGCTTTAGACGTTGATTGACGTAGAGTAGTTCTAATAGAGACGTGTAAGAAACTAGTTAGTTATCGTCTATCACCGTAGTAAAAATCTGAGCAACACCATATTTAGCTTTTATTTATTTTTTTACTTATTGCATTATTATCTCAGTGTTTTAAAAAAAGACCGTACTGGACACGAAGCTAACCCATTTAATTGCTCAATCGTATGTCATCACTAAAAATATCGTCTGTATTAACATCTTCGGGAAACTTGCCTACTAATGTTACGGTTAATAATACTGCTCAAAGTAAGTGAGCAAAGTCCAGTACTTTGCATGGTAAATCTATTTTTCTAATGTTGTTCCTGTATTGTAGGTAGACTTTTATCTTTCAAAGTCAAAGTCAACCAAACCATGCGGGCTACTTTTTAAATCGGTAATTAGCATTAACGTAGTTAGAAAACCAAAGGCAACATAAGTACAAATAAATTGTGATAAGTCATCAGAAAAACAACTATTCAAAAAATATACTGTTCGAAACCACGGGATGAATTAAAATATAATTAAAAACCTTACTTTCAATTCGCGTAAAATAAGAAACTGGAATACCTATAATCATCACAAGATTTACTTGCTGGGCTTACGTGCATAGAAATCTTTTATAAACCACTGTAATCAAAATCAGGCTAATAAAAAAAGTGCTAAGTGTGGTTTGGTTCTCCGAAAATTTGTTAAGTTTTAAATATTAACTAGCCTAACTTCTGGGTCCCACATCTTGTCAAGAGCGGTTTGTAAATTCAGGTAGAACCTAGCATTTGTGGTTTATTAAATGGCTCACCAATTTGCAAAATAACAACGAAGCTCTGGGGTTTTTTCATATTGTTCTCCACTGGGAGAGTAATACCAACGCCATCTATACTGTAGAGGAGAATTCCACAGAAATGCATAAGTCCGTGGAAGCTCTTGTATGCTGGACGGTCAGATATGTGTATATTGGCCGCTTGAAAGATGCTGTAATACACTGTTGTTAGGACGCAAATACCTGAAACATGTCCAAAGTTTAAAAACTACTGTAAAATAAAGTAACAGTCCATAATAATCTCACTACAGGGCAGAGGCCTCCAAGGCAGTGGCATAAGTCACCACATTTGCCAAATGCGGGTAGGTGATCACAAGCCCGCAAAATGTCAAAAAAAAATAATCGAAAGTATCTTTTGCCGCCCTGGGGACCAAACCCAGAACCACGAGATCGTAGCCTATTACTTCAACCATTCGACCAATGGACTTTACTAACTATAATAACTACTGCAAATAATTTAAATCAATAATAATTTCAATATTTAAACAGGACAACTCAGGTTTCAAACCTACCTATTATCACAGCATAGGTTGAAAAGATTATTCCGTAAATCTTTCTTGCACATGAAATAGCTAGTTTGGAATCGAATAGAATAATGGTAAATTATTAAGAAACACTACAATATCATTGCGTGGGAAATGCCTCATAAAATTTTACTAGGCGTTTTCTTTAGGTAAAATATGGCATCGTATGGATCTAACATAAATATATATTCGCAACACACCAACTCTTCCTTAGTCGTTTAGGTAATAGCGATAAATCGAGTGCCAAAAGAAGACGACGCGAGACAGCATCATCTTCCCATCCTTGAGAATACATATCGCCAAATCGCCGGCCAAACGTGGCATTTCTGACAAAATCCTCCTTCCAGAAAGGCTTTTGTCCAGATTCATATAAGTTGATGATAATGACAATGGTGAAACAGAATTACAATGATATACAGTTCCAACATATTTACCAATAAACAGATCAGCTATCAGAGAGAATGGTGCTAAATACTTCAAGTTTCTTATCATGCAAAGAAAGAACAGAGGCACTAAAACTATCAGAATATACAACCTTAATGGTAGGTTCGAATTCTTCACGGATGTAGAAACAGCTTCAGTGATCTGAAAGCAAAACTAGATAAGGGTTTGGTGAAACAAGAGGCATTAGAATACCTTTTGACGACCTCCGTTGCGGAGGGTCGTACACACCGGTTTTCAAGGTGTAGCCTGCCCCAAGAGTCCGGGTTCGAATCGGGTAAAGTAACAACCCATTTTCGCTCACTGTTGAGCACGGCTCTCTTTCCTTTTTAAGGAGAGGGCTTAAGGCCTAAGTACCACCACCTGGCTGGCCTAGTGCGCGTTGGTGGACGGCGAGGGTGACGATGTGGAAACATCACGTTGGACGTTTTTCAAGCCGCCCGAAGGCCTCCAACAGGGTTTAACGACTGTTATCTCATGATAACCGCCGGGACCAACGGCTTAACGTGCCCTCCGAAACACGGAAGCGCTCAAGGTATAATGCCACAAACGGTCACCCATCCAATTAGTGACCGCTCCGATCGTTGCTTAACATTCGTGACAGAAACTGATCACGCAGAAGCATTGGGCTATGAGCGCTTCAAATCGGGTAAACGTGTCAAAGTGTCAAAGTGTTACTCTACATTTTCTCGGGTCTGCAAGGAGATGCGGGTTCGAGTCCCGCCTGAGACAAAATTTTTCAAGTTTATATACTGATATTATAAGTGCAATTAAGTTGTAAAATATCAAATAAAGAATGTATGTGATGTTGTCCACATTTATTATTATATTATTTAAATACTTAATAGATTCTAAACTAAACTACTAAGGAGGCGTTTCCACATATTATGCAGTCAACTGTGTTTTTGTGTATATCTATCTGGGTGGAGCGAACAAGATTGGACTGTGATATGACCAATCAAATCTCCACAGATCATAGGTTCAATTTTGATTTAGACATAAATTGTGCTGTGAATAGTTCTATTTTTTTTAAAGAGTGTAATTAAGTTAGAGTATTTTACCTGTTTTAAGGTCTGTGCTATCATAATCTGGTATATGCAACATGTGCCACATAATTCTATGAAAAGACAAATGTCTATTGAATATCTGAAAATCATAAGATTTGGTAAGTAGGCTTGTAGTTCTTTTATAGCTCGCATAGAAGTAGCTCAAATATTTTTTGGAGATTTATATCATTGTCCTTTAAACACCATGCTTTCGAAGAAAATGAAATGAGCATGAAATATCATGAAAAATATTACTCTTTTATTGAAAAATATATTTAATCTATACAACAAAACAACATTGCAATTTGCTGACTTCATTTATTGTTGGTCCTATGATCTTTCAACCATTAATCATTTATCAAATCCGACGGTCCTTTATTCTACATCGCATCATGTGATGCCGGCACATAAAAAATATAGCATTACCTCTTCTCTTTCCATGAGTGTCGTAAGAGGCGACTAAAGATACGAGTGCCATAGTCTTTACTACATTACGTATATAGTCCGAAAATCTAGATTATCTCCTAACTCGAATTGTGCGAGAAAGCTCTTCAAACTGGCTGAAGTTCACATAGGATAACCCACTATACTTGTTAGTCCGTTAACTGCTAACAATACATGACTTTCTAGTACAACAAAGTTTCCCTTAAATTTAACCCACCAAAACATAACTAAAAAGTAAATATGGACCAAGTTCTATCATTAATAATTTTAATTAGCGTATTATGTAATGCTTCACGAATGGAAGAATATTCAACATATGAATAATTTATTAAATAAACTAGCTGTTCCCCGCGACTTCGTACGCGTCAATTTCAGTTTTTAAGATCGCGATTATTTTTTCAACATTTTTCACTGATGCTTCGCTCCTACTGGTCGCAGCGTGATGTTATATAACCTAAAGCCTTCCTCGAGGCATGGACTATCCAACACAAAAATAATTTTTCAATTCGAACCAGTACTTCCAGAGATTAGCGCGTTCAAACAAACAAACAAACAAACAAACTCTTCAGCTTTATAATATTAGTATAGATTAGGAGATATTTTATGCACTTAACTAAACCAACATAAAAGGAAGAGTCGCAGTAACGGGTAGGTCTGTATAATTTTCTTCATGATAGTTACTTGATTTAATGTACAGACAACGGCAGGTCAACCTACCAAAAAGTTAAAGGTCATTGAATTGATTTTGAACTTTAAGTCCAACAAGTAGAGATCAATATCAATTGAGAAAATTTGACGTTTTGTGGTAGGTTGACGTGCTGTTGTCTGTACAACAAAGTTCAGCACTATAAGGGCGTTGCAATAATTTGGGAAGTATTTTAGTTGTTATTTTTGTACATAAGTAGTAATAATAAAATATTATAAAGAGGAAAGATTTGAATTTTTGTGTGTGTGTATGTTTGTAATGAATAAACTCGTAAAATACTGTGCAGATTACAAAAAAAAATTCACGATTGGAATGCTACATTCGCACTGAGTGACATGGGCTATATTTATTGTTAGAAAAGATTAGGGATCCAAACTAAAACTTAACGGGTCCATCCGTACGAAGCCGGGACGGGCCGCTAGTAAGTGATGTAGTTAAAATGTTAATGGCCAATTAAAAAAAATCAAAACAGATTTTACACTGTCACTGAAAATCAACTGTAAAGAGGCAAAGCCCGATACAGTGTTAGTCCCGTAAAATAGTAGTTTTTGTGCGAATTACATATTATAATTGGACTATCATATTAAGTGTCTAATGACAAATCTCTAATCAAATAGCCTATAGTTAAAATAGGCTTTAACTTCGCATGTTTCGCTACCGTGCGTCCAGTTACAGCAGCTTACGTTCCGTACGAAGTTAGTTTTAGAGTGGGTTCAGTACTTGTAGCAACAGCACAATGTTGTTTAGTGCTTTATTTCTAATTAGAGTGACTTGAAAGCTTTTCAGGGAAATTGCTTTTTGTTTGACAATTATACATTTCATTAAAAAAGTGTCTAAGTGTCTAAGTACACTTTGCAGAAAGGGACGGAGAGGGATGTTATAAAATATCAATTTTCCTAATTTAGTTGCATGCCTTGTAGGTAATCATAATAAGTGACTTGTGGTATAAACATATATAACATGGTATAAACAATAATCACTCACTAAATATCAGAAACTCATAAAATCAAGACAGATGCCAGAATGACAAGTAAAATACTGGGGCATTCTTTGTGGTTGAATTAAATGCAATTTAGAAACAAATATTTAATCACCTGTCACAAAGGCATATAATGCTGGCTTTAATCTTGTGACAGAAGGATGGACCAGCGCCAATTCCAAAGCAAGACCATTTAAGATCGCAGTTTGGCTATTGTGGATAAAAGACGTGCTCATTGTCTTTAGACTTTTCCCCTTTATTTGTCTCTTATGTTACTCATAGGACGAGAAACGGTGGTGCTATTCTTTTTCGTCTGGCTTACATATTCTACATATAACTGTAATGATAAAACAAAGACAAAAGAAGTTATAATAGCTTCTTCTCGCGTACCTGAATGCCTTGCTGTATCTTCTGCAAAACTTTAAAGGTCCTGTGGCAACCGCAGCTTCCACGAGATCAGGGTACGTAAGTCTCGGCACGCGTAACCTGACGTACAGCTTCTGAGCTGATGCGACTAGCATCTGAAAATACATATTATCATCTGAGGCACTTCAATTGATTAACAATGGGGAAATAAATCTTATGGGTTTTATGACATTGAGGTTATAGGCTGCTAGCTTTTAGTATACAGGGTTACAAGAGCATGAAAGAGCTGTTAAAATACTTCGATAACGTGACTTATTCATGTAATTTTTTGTTTTAATTAACATTAGAATTGTAGCAATTTGGAATACAGAGTTTAAGTTCCCCATTTCTCTTTGTGCGTGTTAACAATATTATCGGTCAGGTATCAAAAACACAACGACAAGTAGTAATACACACACAGTAGAAATATGATTTTTGACTATCACGTTGCATTGTTACTGTTAATTATAAACGGGACTGAAACACAAAGCGACTTGTGACCATAGCCGCTGTAACAGGACCAAAAGCCAAAACGTCAAAGATGTATGTGGCTAAACTAAGTGGCTTATTAACTATATATCTGTTTTAATTATAGATTTTAACGTCTGTTCACGGTAATTTGATTAAAATACCATTATCATGATCATCAAATTTAAGAGTTTTGCTCTTGTCTCCCGCTATTCCTTCATCTGTTGCATATATTTCTTCTATTTTTCCCAATATTATGGTTTTGATCAAATTGTTGTGTCAAATCAGGTGTCCCAAAATTTGCCCTCTTCTAATTACTGCGTTACCATTTATCTAATAAACTGATTAACAAAATCTTGAACCATCAAATTGCAAGAAGACTGCGTGGAAATAAGAATATCTATTTTGATTGTTCGATAAATACTCACATACATAATATAGGGTACGATAATTCCAATGACCATAGTGGCACCCAGGGAGGCCCACAGCCCACCGTGCATGTAGCCCTCGTGAATGCTCATGATACCAGCTCCGAGACAACCCTTGACGAGATGCGATATCGATTCTAGGAAGCTGCATGCAAGGAACAAATTTTTAACGATCTAAATGTTGCAATTACTATCAGTGCTTTCCAAGAATGATGCATAACGACCAAAAAATAGTCTGTCTATCAGATTATGTGGGCTGATGATGTCTGAAATTCATTTTGATTAATCAAGTCTCATGGGACATTAATATGCATGCTAACCGTCTCGACCTTTGTCGCAAGATTGAAGTCGGGACTAGCTTTTGTGTTACTGTGGCCTCTTAAAAGGTCGCTTGGAAAACTCTGGCACTAGGTGATGATCTTTAAATCATGCAGTCATTCATAAATCATGTGTATTTTTTGGTACTTGTATATTGAAATATTTAAGAAATCTGAATTAACTATTAGTTTTTTTAAATAATTTCACAAAATATTTTACATTTGAGATGTCCTCATGTTTGACTAAACAAGAAAACTATCATTGAATAAAGTTGATAAATGGACACTTTATTATGATATTTTAGCAATTTGATTAAAATCCTAATATCAGTAAACTTGAAAATTTTTGTCACAGGCGGAAATCGAACCCGCGTGACGTTATGTCTCAGTAGCTTCAATGTACAAAGCACCGCGATCGGTATGGTTGGGGAAGCGGTTTCGATTCCCATCAACATCATTACCATCAGCCTATCGCAGTCCACTGCTGGACATAACCTCCGTCGATTCCCATAAGTGACAAACATTTTCAAGCTTAAATACTAGTATTGATTAATGTACGATTCCATTGGTATATAATTACTTGGTGGAGTAAATATTCTGTCGTTCTAAGGAAAAATCATATTCCACTCTCTCAGTCCCAGGATAAACCTCGTGGTAGTTCGCGCTCTCTCTCCTGACCATATAGTCTGAAAGCTCAGCTTTCAATGTGTAAATGGAATCTAAATCGTCCTGGAATGAAAATGTTATTTAATTTTTCAAATTCACTTACCTACTATACGATACGTCTGTATTTTATTATAAGACAAGTGTAACATTACATTGTGTTTTGACATAATAAATCAATTGGCTCATTGAAACTCACCTCATCATTGCTATCGGGCTTACTATCATCTTGCTAAAAAATAATAGGTATGTTTATAAATTCAGTAAGTCTCCAAATAAAATTGAAATTATACACATTATGCATTTAAGGATTTAAAACAATAGGAAAATCAACTTATGATATCTCATTTCAATACCGATTCCTTTTCTTGAATAGTCATCTCATTTTCAGGAGGTTTCTGAAAAAAAAATCTTTATAAATATCATCATAAAGTTATTTGGGGATATGAAGCACCATCGAGTTCGTCAAACATATTGATCATCTTTAAGCATCAACATCTCAGCCACATGGTCGCCATCTGCTGGACATATGCCTCAATTAACGATCCCTACAACTATCGGTTCGGCGCCACCCGAATCCGGTGCGCGGTCGCCATACCAGACCATTTCCGCACCACCAGCCATCAGTTTTTCTATGTGTCTTTTCTACTGCCACTTTAGCTCCGCAAATCTTCGGTAGATGTCGGTTATCTTAGTTCTCCTACGGATTTCCTCATTTTTAATTCTATCACAAAATGCCAAACATTACTCTCTGCATTGTCCGCTATGCGACCTTGAGTCTTCTTATGAGACCCATATTAAGCGACTACGTTTTTGTTACATAAGTCATCACTGGCAACACGCAACTCACTTCACAACGGCTTTAGTCGGTCGCTGAATAAATAAATGAATATCTACATAATAATATCTCCAAAAACATGTCGATATGGAACATAAACACAAATTTCTCCCGATGTCACTCTCTGTCTGTGAAGCATTACACCCTCAGATCATATAAAGAAGGAGATATGAAATTACTCGTAAATCCTTAGCGAAACCACATGAATAAATATTCCCACCAGAATACAAGCTGCGATGTGCGCGTGACATCTCACCGACGCGTTCACCGACGCGTCGCCAGGGTAAAAACTGGTTTTCGCCGATTCAGTTGCGGTATAAATGACAGGGCTGCCACCTGCGCGTCACGCGCATTAGACGACATTTATTTAAGTGATTTGGCTGACGAATTGTGCTTTTACCATTTCTATGATTCAATTATTTATATAATATTGATTAAGGAAAATTGGTGTTAAATAAACAAAGGGTCAGTTACGCACTGCTATGGTTTGTTGCATGATAATTGTATAGTAAATGTCTGGATCGACACAAGTGCAAGAAATCGGAATCCTATCGGAAAATGCCTTAAATATAAGCAATGATTCCCTATTTATTCATCGTAAAGGCTTCAATGCAGGTAACATATCTACAGGCCGGGTTCCTTAAAATACTGCCAGGTCCAGATAATTATGTTAATTTTATTGGTGAAATGAAAAAAAAAACATACCAAGATTATTTTAATAATGTGATAAGTATAAAAATAAAATTATAAATTCATTATCTTTTGACATGCCATGCGAATATTTTCCGATCACTTATTTAAGGAAACTGTAGGTATTAGATTCAGACTGTAACACACGTTATAAAGAAATAAGAAATGTTTGAAGAAAAATAAATTATTTAGGGTTAGCCATTTATAAACTAATTTAACTTTAGTATTGTCAAATTACACTAAACCTTATATTATATACCTTTTGAAATACACTTTTTAGTATGTAGGTAGGTACTTACCGTATTTAATTTTCGCTACCTATTTTTTTTGACTTGCAACAGGTGTCAGCCCTATCAGAATAGTTTAAAAGTCAAGAAGCTTGTACTCTGTAGGGATTTTTACTCATGTGGCGAAACCGTGTCTCCGAATTATTTATGTGTGTGTGCAACTACAATAACACTGTTGTAAGCATAAGGATCACACTATATCAATTTACAACGCTCATTGGTGCGCACACAAACATGGCCCCAATCACAGCGGCTACCACTTACTCGCTTACACAATGCGTCATTTGGTATGTGCAAATTAGTATGTCGCTACAAAGTGTGGTCGCGACGCACACGTCGGGCAATGAACGCTTTGATTTAAACCTCGATACATTGCGCAGTTGCATAGTACTCACAACACAGCTATTAACAAAGCATTAGTATTAAGCTTTCAATGTATATTGTGCCGATACAATTATCGTTACATGGATATTTTCATTAAATAATTCGCCACGGTGTGTAATAGTTCTGTTTGCCCATATTGAATTCGCACGCGCCACGCCCCCATTTCATAATATCTATTTCTTTATATGATCTGAGATTACACCCTATAAAAAACTGTCTAAAAGTATCTGCCTGTAATCATCCCTTTAGAGGGCAAAGGCCTCCATAATTGTATACAAACTATTATAGCAATGATGGGTACAGGCATATTCACCATGCTTGCTAAATCCAAATGCGGATTGGTGATGACAAACCCGAGCAATGTTCGAAAATTCGAAACATTTGTTGCCCGACCCGGGGATCGAACCCAGGACCCCGAAATCTTGGCCCGGTATTAAAACCACTATTCTCATAATCGTCCATATAAACATATACAAAAAAAGGAGTTCTGAATCGGATCTTAGACTAGGTATGGTCTCAGTACTCAGTTTAAGGTTTAACTTTACCTCTTTTCCTGGTACAGACATCTTTCGAACTAATTAATTAAACGGTCAATATGTTTTTCTATAATCCAGCGTAACTATTTAAAGTTTGTCGTTTGTTTGCTTTAAGATATTCCTATTAACCCTTATCACATTATTTATTTATTTTAACTGCACAAAACTAGCAAAATGTCTATACTAACTGAAATGTGTCAAATCTGACAAAAAATTATAAAAAATAATTTATTGTAGGCTATAATATTAATGCAATGAGTCTGAATGCTTTCAGATCAAAAGGTGATTGTGCAATTAGGTTCCTATCTAAATAGCTTTTTAGGTTTCCGTAGTCAAGATGAACAGCCCATAATGCAACTTTGCCCACTATAACTTGTCCAATTAAAGTTTTCTAGAACTCTTTTGTTGAATTCATTGTAGAAGTCAAATAGTTTATTTATTCTCATGGTAGTGACCACATATGTGTAAATATTAACAATGTTTAAAACATTTTAATAAGCAGCCTGTATAAGACACCAAAAGAAGGATTTAGTCATAATCGCCACGCTTGGCAGGCGGGTTAGCAATCACAGCAGCCTTAAGTTTATCCAATGGTAGAGACGCTACTGCCCGTCTTTTCCTCGCAGTACTACTTTACTCGCCTCTTACGACACTTAAAGAAAAGACCTTGTGCTGATCTTTTGATGTGCCGGCACGACACGAGAGAAGAAAAAATATGAGTAAAAGTAAACTTACGGCCTTTAATCATCCCACTGCAGGACAAAGGCCCCCATCATTGAATTCTAGATACTATAGCAATGATAGGTATAGGCATAATCAATCACTACGCTGAATTCTTCTGTTCACCTCATCCTCAAAGTTGTTTCTGCAATGTCTGCCCAAAGTAGTACATATTTTTGAACAACTTTTAGGAAGGCGTCGTGCACTGCAATAGGTTTTAGTTCAAAACATACCTACGAGAACCCAAGTGAAGGGAGTTTATGATTTATTAAATTAAAAATTTAAAAAGTCATGCATTATTGCAAACCAAGAATTTATTTAACATCTAATACATCCAGGTTTTTCAGTAACTAATGTTACACCTTTTGTACTGCCAGTTTTCTCTGTCTCTTCTTCACCACAAGAATCATTTTCCTTTTCCTCATCCTCACACTCATATTTCTCTTCGCATATTTCTTCACATTCATCTTGCTTATTTCCATTATAATTATCTACGCACGTGTTTTCACATTCATCTCTTGCATGGCAGTTTAGGGATCTTAGTAGACTTTTCACGATAGGAATTTGAGCTTTGGCTGTACCCTCGTTGTTTTGATGAGATTTGCTGTCCTGTTCTGTCCTCTCTTCGTTGGGATTCCTGCTTTGATTTGGTTCCCTCCTATCTTGATCTTGGTCTCTCTTTTCCTGAAATTCGTCCTGAGTTCTAAGTCTAGTCCGTTCGTTGTAGTATCTACTCCTGTACTTTCTATCTTCTCTCTCGTTGTTTCTATATCTATACCTTTTTTCACTATCTTGTAGATTACGGTCTGTTCTATCTCTATACCTGTAATTATTGCGATAGCGATCGTATTGGTTGACTGTATCCTTATATTCTCTATCGTCTTGCCTATCACTTTGACTTTCTCTATCGTACCTATATCTGCCTTTGCGATCATTTTGATTCCTGTATCTATAGTTGCGATATCGATTATATCGGTTGGCTACGTCTCGGTTTTGACTATAGTCTTGTCTATCATCGTATCTATCATCTCGCTTATAATCTTGTGAGTATCTGTCGTCTATATATCTGTCTCTGCGATCATCGTCATCTCTGTTGTTGTATTTATTATACCTATTTCTGCTTCTGTATTTTCTGTTGTATGACGATCTTGGTCTATGGTGATTGTGATGATTCTTGGGTCTTCTGTTATATGAGTGCGATTCGTGGGAATGACCCTGAAGAGAATTAGAGAAATATAATACAGGTATTGTATGGCGTTTTTTAAAGAAAGAAAGTACTTTAATTAAATATGTGCTGGAATGATTCAAAATATTTCAAAATGGCATATTTTGTTTTTATAAATAATAAATTAAAAAGGATTATTAAAAATATTACTTGGCAGATGTACCACCAACGTTTCGGGATATCAGTTTAGTTTGGTTACGAATTAAAATTGTATGGAGAATCTAAATAATTATTGTACCAAAGTTACTTTGGAAGCGTTATCAAAGTCAAAGTAAGTTTGATTTTGAATACAAGTTGAGTTTTTAAAATACTTTTTAATCACGTGGGCTTAAACTATATTCAATAACAGTAAAACTGATATTGTTGTTTGTATAATAATATGTGCCACCGAAATAGTGTTTCACATTATTATTTATTCCGTAATTCTTACAATAACATCGATAAATTGATAACTAGATTTTTCTAATATCCCTTCTTGGGTACCTTGAATATATAACTTACCTCCAATAGTTTTTGTAGATACACATATGGCAAAGATTTTTCATGATTGTCTACCTCTCTGGACTCTGTTTTATAACTTTCAAGGCCTTTGTTCGAACCTGAGTTATCTAGAACTAAAACCACAGGTCGATTATCCTTTGACGCCTTTTTATAGAGCCGGGAGAGAGCATTGGAGTGGTCGGCTGATGCTGATTCGAAGAGCTAGAAATATATAAAAGTTAGTATTTTTGATGCGTATAGGAAATATATTCTGGACGTGGACGTGTTCGAACCATTCAAAGATAACATACAAATTTGTTTTTTAAGAAAAGTTACTGAAGACGATCGTTTTTTTAAAGACAAAATTTTGTAAAATTTTTTAATGGTTATTTTTACTGTGGTTTATCTAACCTAAGCTTAGGTGGCACAAATTTGAATAGTTTCCTATCGAGTAAACAAAACTTCAGATAAAATAAAAGAAGTAAATTAAGTTTCAGAAGCCTTTAAAAAATATACTATTGTAAAAGTATGGCCCTAGGAAAAATTAAGTTATATTCTTCCGTGATCATAGCTATTATAACAGGGGCCTCCCAGGGTCCCTATCACTCACACCAATGTCTTAAAGTATCTGAAAGAGACAGATATATCCGTAAATACGAGCTTCGTGTTGCAGAGTAAGGCATCAGTACCGAAATCGAAAACTCATAAGCAACAAGGTACGTGGTAGAAATCTCGAAGAAATAAGTCTATTAAAAAGTAGCTAGTTTTAAGGTAAATTATTATTATTACCCAGAGCACCTATTACCTAAAGATAGGTAGAAAATGGGAGGCTGCTTTAAACTAATGTAATAAATAACTACGATTAGTATGGAATATGTTATTAGGTATATATTTTTTTATTTTGACTGGTTCTTAAAATTCCCGCATCTTACAAATATATATTCATTTAAAATAATTGTTTTACTAAAGTAATTTTGTAGTTCTGATTTTAGGTTTGTATATTTTTTCAACAGCCACGAAATTATTAAATAAAATATTAGGCCGTCAAAACCCATACCCAAACACGAAAAATTGTTAGCGCGATTGGGAATCATTAACTGTGTTTGATAAGTATTCAGCTTTAGTTTTATTGAAGTCCTTGATAAAAATTAATACCTATATTTTATTGAAGTTTGAAAAAATATACGAGTACGATGTTTCGACAAAAAAAGCATACCAAATTGCTTTGCCAATAAGGTTAAATAATTTGGCATCATTTTAAGATACTAGCTGACCCGAAAAAAGTTGTTTTGTCATTTAAATGTGGGGTTGGTGATAAAAGAGTGTTTTTTTTTATTCATGAATGTCACATTTATAATACTTATTTAATATCCTATCCCGGAAGAAGACAATTCCAAAAACACAAAAAGCATACAATTTTGAGTTATGAATGGTGTAATTGACACGACTTTGTTTTATATATAGTAAAGATAAACAATTTCAGCGGATTAACAACAGTAAAATAAAAATAATAAAAATGTAGGTACTTACATTTACCACTAGGACACATATTACAATTTTAAAGCCAATCACCCCTCTCTGCATCGTAGCCGCCATTTTGATGTTCTCAGAAAAGGGACCACGGAAATAATACATAAGGAAATTGTATTTCTATTAAAGTAAACTTAACGCTTCGATAACGCTTGCGCGATTAATCAAATCTGTTTATAAATATTTTCCATATCTTGCTTATGTAATGTAACAGCTTTGTTCCCGCGGCTTTGCTCGCTTGAACTACATCGCACCCGGTAGGTAAGCATAAGAAGGGATGCGGATTTGATTTCCGTCTGAGACAATTTTTTTCAGATTTAAATACTGATTATTTTGGGAGAGAAACACAAGTAGTGAAGGTGAGTGTTGATGTACGTCGGAAAAGGGCCCCTTAAACCTACACCCGTGTCACAAGTCCCGGGAGCTACTCGGGGTTTCTCTTTCTGCCACACGAAGGTCTGACCTGCACGGTGAATCCATGGAACACCAAGAAGTTTGTCTCGTCTCGGTTTACTAGTCTAATCGTAAAATTGTAACAGACCCAATGACGGAGTCACATTTGTAATATGAGTATAGGATAATTTCATGTTAGCTCCTGCAGATTCATTAGTTAAACCTTGAGTTCTTGATTCTCAGGGTTGGGATATTAAAATGAATTATTGAGTTTTAATTAAATAATGCAGAAAGCCTTTACTGACAATTTATTAAGTGACTCTGGTGTCTTGATAATGTCCATTTTACGTGATGTGATTGAGATAATAGAAATATTCTAGTGCTTAAATACTACTAATTTTTATGAGACTAATATTAAAGTAGAAATACTTTGCCTAACTAAATTAGTAACCAGTTCATAAGGTTTGCACGAAAAAAAAAACGATGTCGTTGTTAGTTCATATAAAAAGTTTTTCTGTTTGAGCTCTCCATCTACGCGTTTTACGTTATTCCAATTACTATTTGTATTTAATTAGATTACATTACCTACAGTATAAGTAAGTAGTGGGATGATAGTATTTTCAGAATATAGAATCACACTTTCAAACTAGACCTTTTAGTAACTTTGTTCAATTTGCATGGATCCCACGTCACTTTGCAATCATAAAAACGAAACCTGATGTCCACATTTCGTTTTAGACTCGATGCAAGTTCAAAGCGTTCCGTTTCTATTCTGAATATAGAAACAGTAAACTAAATATTTTCATCATCAGTAATCGTGATCATATTGTATTTGAAATAATTAATTTTATGCATTCAATATGTTCCTACTTGCCGGTCTAGTAGAATACCGGGCCAAGATCACGGGGTCCCGGGTTCGATCGCCGGCAAAAATTCGAATTTGTTTGTGATCACCAACCCGCATTTGGCAAGCGTGGTGATAATGCGTGGTAAAAATATACTGACATTACTATGGTAACTTGATTTTAATGATAGCAGCCTTTGCCCTGCGTTGGGATGATTATAAGCAGTTATTTAACTTTACTTTTACCTAATCGTGCGCGGTATGTAATTTAGTTTTATTTTTACTTGTTACGTCATCGCGCTTTCAAAAATTTTTCACATTGTTTAGCGCCTGTCAAGTGACAGTCTAAAAGGTCATTTATCTACATCTACATCTTCACTAATACTATTAAGAGGAAAAATTTGTATTTTTGTATGTATGTTTGTAATGAATAAACTCAAAAACTACGGTGCCGATTTCAAAAATTCTTTTTTACCATTGGAAAGCTACATTCAACTTGAGTGACATAGGTTATATGTATTGCTAGAAAAGATTGGGGATCCTTACTAAAACTTAACGGGTCCACCCGTGCGAAGCCGGGACGGGCCGCTAGGGTGTAGATAGAAACAGATACATACATGGATTAGTAGGTACTTATTAGTATACTAAAAACGCTGTATAATCTTTTTCTTGTTGTTTAACTGTCTTTTAAGGATCTGGTGTCTGTAACACTATGTTATTCCAAGCTGTTTATGAAAGGCCTCTGACGTGACTTCTGCTTATATAAAACTATAGTTAAGCGAGTAACTGGGCCTTATGCCTAAAGTCGAGTCAAATAACCTCAGTTTTTAAGTCTCTTCTCTACATCAGCTCTTTAGATCGGGCGGAAATGTTGAAGAACTGTATGGTCGACTTGACAGTCGACAGTTACAGTTCTTCAAGAAATAATATTGAGATATCATTTTGCACTACTTCTTAATTTCTCGTAACTCAAAGTAGACTATACTAATATTACGTTCCAATCAATAGACAAAATGTTACTTTCCATTTTCCAATCAATTTGGCATATTTTGAACCTTATGAAATATAAAAATAACCTCTGGGTCACGACACCGCAACGCGTATCTAGTAGATACACTGACGTCTGTACCATCGTTGGGGTTAAGCAACTCGAGCGCACTCTGTTTTTGTGACCGATAAAATAAAAAATAACTACCATCCCTCGTTCTGCACCCATCCTTGTAAAATCGGTATAAAATTCAAATATCCGATCCAGAACATTATAGGAAAACAATCTACATTGATACCGTATCTTTTGCAGGCGGTAAAGCAGCAAATTATGATGATTCAGAAGGTTCACTTGTCAGTATTTAAAGTTGAAAAATTCTCAGGCGGGACTCCTCACATGAGGGCGATGAAAAATACTGATATTATAATTGCAATTATATTGCATAGGGTCATTAGGTGTCAAGAATTTTGTTGTTTGTGTTGTCCACGTTGCATTCACGTCTGCCTTAATGACTCATCTTAATCCAAACTGATGTAACTATCTCTCAAGAATAATCCGGTATCAGAGATTTCCTCAACGCCTATTTCAGGCCTATAACGTTACTTGTTTTTACGACTTCGATCTTGCGATCATCTCTTATTATCATTTTAAAAATACCTAAATTGATCGTCGGTTAATGATGGCGTGCGTTTTGAATTTTTAAGCCCGGACTGCAAATGAAGTCCGGCTGCACGGTCCCAGGACGCCCCCTAAACTAGGACAAATCCGGACGGATGGCAACCCTGGCCAGACCCAACAGCTTTTGAAGATAGACTAAACTGTGGGAGTCTAGCCCTACAGACCGAAACATCGTTTGGATCAAGGCCTTATTACTCCATAGCACAATGTCCGTATATTCTAATCCATCCGTCCCTATCACTCATACCGATGTCTTAAAGTACCAGAAAGAGACAGATATATCCATAAATACGAGCTTCGTGTTACAGAGTAAGGTATCAGTAACAAGTCTCGCTAGAGCTAATTAGTCGAGTAGCATAATCGCTGGTTTCAAAGATGTTCTTGCTCCGAGGGGGGGGGGGGGGGGGGGGTTCGATTCACAGACAGGTCAATAAGAAAAAGAGTATTTTTCTATATAGTTCTGGTTATTTCTGATTTTCACAAAACAAATGATTTAAATAGGCGCTTGCTTGGGATCAGAACAATGTACGTTGTATTGTACAGATTTATGTTCCCATCGCGTAACAAACATACTGAATGCATTTTGATTATGGTAGAATGCCGACTAAATGGAATCCAGCGATCGATGGCACATTTTAAAGGCAATTCAAAAGCATTCCACGGTAGATGTAAGGAATCTTTTGATTTGGAGATATTGTAAGCTAGGTTTTTTAATAAATTTTATTTGAAATCGTTAATTCTCTATACCTACCCATAAATTTGTCATCTTAGTGCTTTTAGACTTCGAATGCCCCTAGTCTCCGAAGCGATATCTGCATCGTTTGTCAGTTTTTTTGCAGAAACCATGTTATCCATGAAAGAAGATCTTTGAACCTAATCTGAGTAAATCAAGATGATCTTTGAACCTAATCAAGTTGCTCTCTTAGCGAAAGGTTGTGAGTTCTGTGGGTCTTAATTTTTAACTTAAAGTAGTCAAATTTTAATTCAAACAATAGTAGTTATATTTAATCTGTGCTCATGATTTTGTAACTGACTTCCAGTGTCTGTTTTTCACTTTCCGACGATACATTATTTGGAAAACAATAATAATTGAACTACTAGATTACAACATATTTTTATTTAAATTCTCCAACGCGGAGGCATAGTGCGTCCACACCTTGGTTTGTTAGCGCACGGGTCTGGAGGAGGGCAAAGGTTCAAGTTGTCAAACACTTGTTGACAGTTTGTTGGACATGACGGCTTCTTGGGAGGGCATTTCATGATGCACCAGTCGACTTTTTGACATCTGACGCGAAGAGCAAAACGTAACGCTTGCTTTGTTTGCTCCGAACTATCTTTAGAACTGCTGCTTCTTGATGAAATGTCTTCTTCAGGTTTCTGAAAAATAAGTTCCTTCTAAATATAAGACACTTTTGGCTAGAACGAGCTTGCAACCACTAGATTCGATCAATTACCTGTCTACAAGATAATGAGGAATCCTCTATTAAATCTGCTACTACCAAAAAAATTTCTTGAAAAATAGGTAACATCTCGTAAGTAAGATGTTGTCTAACGCGATTAACAGATTATAAACACGATGGAGAAGCCTAAATCAAGCTAAAGCAATGGTTATCATTTCATTAAAAACTGTTTCT
Source organism: Anania crocealis (assembly GCA_949315895.1). Lineage (NCBI taxonomy): Eukaryota > Metazoa > Arthropoda > Insecta > Lepidoptera > Crambidae > Anania > Anania crocealis. Next base: position 7,712,048 of record OX438873.1, on the reverse strand, counting down.
GAAGTTACTTTTGAGTGAGGTTTAACTTCTTGTAATTATTATTATACTTCAAAAATGATTTGGTGTCACAATTTTCCAGGCATGCAGCGAATACAGGCATGTGACGTGATTTGATCACGACATCCACTCTGTAGCAGAAGCCGAGTTAGTCCCCTCTTAGTGGTTTAACTTTCCAAAGCATGACTATAATCAATCACCCACTACTTCCAGGCCCAAGTCAAATGAAGAAAAAATTATTTCCTAGATCGACCAAACTGCTAATCAAACCCTGAATCCTCGAATCCTTGGGCCACTGCACTGCTACACCGATCGGGCCCTCGCAGTTTTTAACTAACTTGCTTCGTTACTTGGAATTGCAAATTAAAATTAAAAATGCAATTATCTCTTACTCTCAGTAGATGATGGAATATGTGCCTATCTTCGTAATCTGATGATGATTCAGAACGTTGCGTCTCAGTTCTGTAACTCTCATTATCTTCAATCAGCCCATCATCATCTTCAGTGTTGAACAGTTCGTCGAAGTCTGATGACCTAGGCGTGGCACCAAGGTTTAAGAAGACTACTAAGGGTTTTGAAGAGTGTGCGCCAAGTAGACGATTCAGGAGATTCTGGGAATGATGCGAAGTCCGATAAGCGTTCTGAAAATAAATATTAATGGTTTTAATTACGTCAGGATCACAGAGGTATGCTAGTTCAAAGTAGACCAGGCATGGTTAACTATAGAGGTGGATAGACTAGCTGTCATATGATATATATAATGACATATTTAAATAAACTTCATCACCAAACAAGGCGCGATAATGCGTGTATTCCTGGTGATGAATCGGTAGTAGGTAACTAGTTTTATCATCATCAACAACACCTCAGACAAGTGACGCCTACTACTGTACATAAGCCTCTACTAAGAATCTTCACCCGGAGCGGTTTTGCGGCTTGCCGCGATCTCCAAGCGTCGGTTCACTTGATTGGGGTAGATAGAAAAAAGGTCGACCTGTACTCGGTCACAATTCTAGAACCTTTTCACCCCAATGCACTGGTTTGCCTGCACACGGACACTTCAGCCTCAATTCTTCAGGCGATGTTGGTTATCTGGTAGTCTCTCTCTCTCTCTCTCTCTTCACGACGAATCTAGCCCTATCTATCATATGACTAGTCTAAATAATAGGTTGATATTGTGTCTCTTAATAATCGCATAAGGTGTTAATTATGAAATTAAAGCTGTTTTTTTCGGATGTTTGAGGTACGTCTAACGTATTATGTTATCTGTGATGTAACCAAAAATATTGATGAAAAACCACTAGCTTACGGCTCAAAAAACCTTGACTAAATTCGTCGACACAAGCAATTATAGCTCATTTGGCTTGAGCAATCTTCCAGAAAGCAAAGGTTGTGTGTTCGAATCTAATATAAGACAGTCGAAAAAAATTATTCAAAGTAGGTACTGTATTTTTAAGTTATACCAGAAATTTATTTGCTTAAAAAAACATTTCAAAAGAATAACAAATTTCTTGTAAATGTATTGAAAATAGAACTTACACCTCCAATGAATAAGTATAAAAAACAAACGACATATCTGAGAAGTCTGCCTCGCATCTCGGTTGGGAGTGGACGGCGCGGGATGTTTACACAATTTGCACTTCGATGCATTTAATCAACGTGCTCGGAATTAATAACGATCGTTCCGTACTGCGGAAAGTATTTTCAATATTTGCTAAAACAATATCGAAGTATTTTGTATTGTATTTCTCGTTTGATAGCTACGTAGGGTAAGCAATCAAGGTTAGTCTTTTATTGGTTTAAAAAAACATTACAAAAAGCTGGAAATGATATCCTAAAATGACGGGACACACCTCCTGCTGAAAATAGGCTTCCCCTAAGGATCTCCACAATGATCGGTCTCTCGCCATCCACATCCAGCAGCTACCTTTGACAGATCTTCGTTTTTCTAGGTGAGGGCCTCAACACAGAAAATCCGGTGCGCGGACGCCATTCCAGAACTTTTCCTCCCCAACGGCCAACGGTTCTTCTTACTGTGTCCTGACCACTGCCACTTCACCTTCGAAATACTTCGAGCGCTGTCGGTTATGTTAGCTCTCCTACGGATTCCCTCATTTCTTATATCACGCAGGGAAATACCAAGCATTGTTCTCTCAATTTCTATCCTCATTTCCTATATCCCCCTAAGACCTAGCTTTAAAAAAATACAATAGTACTAAATATCCTTCGTACAAAATTATGCACATAAAAAATGTTTGTTGTCAGGCCTACGCATTTTGTAAAAATTTTGTACAAGGGGTCTTAGGAGGAGAGACCCATATTAAGCGACCACGCTTCAGTTTCACTGATCATCACTGACTACACGCATTGGTCTAAGACTTTTGCCTTGAGCATTAAGGTACTTTGGACGAGAAAAAGTTACCGACGCAAAAGCATTATATCTAAAAGTTTCGTAACTTTTAATAAGTTCATCGAGTTCATGTTAATTGTCTGTTATTTATTAAGCTATTGCATAGCTTCTATCGCGGGCCTTGAGCGTGGAGACCGAATCCAGAAATTCCGTAACGAAAATAACCTAACCTAACACTCAGGGCGAGGCACGATCGAACAATTTTGAATTTCCGAAATTTAAAAGAATTTAGAAGAAAATAAGGATTTTGACAGTATGGTTGATTATGGTAACCATACCTGCCAAAATAACAGAAAAATTTAATTACAAAAGTCAAAATTAGAAAATAAATAAAATTATAAAATTATGCTATTGCATAGCTTCTATCGCGGGCCTTGAGCGTGAAGACCGAATCCAGAAATTCCGTAACGAAAATAACCTAACACCCCCCCACTCCGACCGGCACAGCGGTGATACTTTTTAGTTTTATAATTGCATAAGTTGATAAAAAATGCTATGCTATAGCTTTACCGCGGCAGTCTCCGAGTGCCACTATATATATATTTTTTGTGTTGTCTCTGGTCTGTGTGCTTGAAGCTTTTTTGTTCATACTTATGTTTGTACAATTTCGTTAAAACTTTGAATCACGAAGTTTCAAAGTTTTAACGGAGTTGTTATTATTTCCGTGATTTATGTTAGCAAACAGATAAACATGAGAAGGCATTCCTAATTTATGTGCAAATATTGGAATTCATTGACGTTAAACAAATAATGTGAAATGTAAACGATATCGTCTGTCATGCTAGTGATGAGAAAAATATATTATATCAAAGTCGTGTTTAATAAATTTTATTTACATTCTAGGAATTGTTGTATTTATCTCCACCCCGAATAGCAGAAATTCTGGATATTAGAACATCGAAACGCTAACGGCAAAATATGATCCTATTTTTTTCTTATAACAATTAGATGATACTTGTATTATTTTAATGTTATTACTTGTAGGTAGGTTTTATCTACTAACGGCCTTTTCCAATAACCTATCTATCTTCAGTTTTGGCACATCGGAGATAGGAAACAGTTTCTATCTTTGTTTTTTCCGTCTGAGAAACAAAGACAGAAGTTGTTTTCTATCTCCGATATGCCAAAACTGAAGATAGATAGATTGGAAATGGCCGTAAACCGTGAGATATTTATTACTTCATTTATGTTGTTTTTATCTGTAAGGTCTATGACTAACGACCGGTCCTAATAGCCTATCTATCTTCAGTTTGGCATATCGGAGATAAAAAACTACTTCTATCTTTGTTTCTCTGGACGGCAAAATCAGATCTGTTTCCTATATCCGAAATATCAAAACTGACGATAGATAGATTATTGGAGCCGGTGACACATTCAAATTTGGGAGAGCCAGTAAATGAAAACAGTCTGTTTAAAAAAACAATATCATCATACGATTTATCACTGACAGTGCGTCAACCAAAACTAAACAGTAGAAACTTAGTGACGTTATTTAAATCGAATAAACATTAATTTACATCACGCTACACATCCCTATTCATTGAAAAAGTTTTGCCTAGATTATTTTAATACAAATTTCCTTGGCAAACAAATTAGTATGTTTTCCCTGGAGTTCCGAACTGGCAAGTAAATATGGCGATGTTTTTCCAGCTGCTTGTTTTTGGATTGTTTTGGAAGTGTATACATACCTTATGTAATGGAAGTTTCGGAAACCAACAAATTAAGATTGGCTTCGTTCAAAAATACATCACTAATAAGGTTTTTTTTTATATACTCCGGGTTTCAGACTGCGTAAAGTAGGAAATTCTTTCATGGGAAGAAGCCTTAACATATGTAGCAAATTACCACAATCTAAGTGCTTAATAACTTGTGAAATTATAGTTTAAAAAACTAAAAATCCACGCTTTTAAAACAGATTGAACTAAAAAATTAAAAATAAAACTGTGGTAATCAATTGAAAAATTCATATTATTGTACAAAAAGCGTGGGGTGCTTGTTATGATATCCACAGATATAGTAAATTATTGATAAAATATTTACAACAATCTAAATCAACCACGCTTTTTGTACAATAATATGAATTTTTCAATTGATTACTACAGTTTTATTTTTAATTTTTTAGTTCAATCTGTTTTAAAAGCGTGGTTTTTTAGTTTTTTAAACTATAATTTATTTTTTACTTTTTAGTTCAGTTTATAAGATTTGATTCCTTCTTTACCGACTGTAAGTCCAAACCCATGCAGGAAACATAATTGATACAGATCGCGCGCTAGCTCTATCTCTTTTACTCCCTCTTACAGAGGAAAACTGGGAAAACTGTTATTAAATTATTGCATTGTCATCGGCCCTTGATACGTGAGCAAAGTTTCAAATTAATCAAACTTCTGGAAATTGGTGAAAATTAAGCTCAAACATACCATTACATACATACATACATACATACATAGATACAACCCAAGCTAATAAAAGTGTGGTAAAAAAGAGCCTATATTATCATTAATCACTGAATTCAGGTTGCTGCAGCAATGATAGGTACAGAATAAATTACGCTTACCAAATGCGGTTGGTGATCACAAACCCAAGTAATGTTCGAAGATTGAAAAATCTTGTTACCATCCGAGGATCAAAAGATATTGGCCCGGTTTTTAAACCACTTCACCAATGAGGCGTTGGTTGACATCCTACTTAATATTTTAAACGCAAAAGTTTGTGAGTATGGATATATGGATGTCTCTTTCATGCTAAAACGCCTCAACAGATCTTAAATGAATTTTGGCATGGTGTTAGTTTATTGGCTGGAATAACATATAGGCAACTAAGTACCTATATTATCGGGAAAAAGGTACGATTCCCGTAAGATAATTTAATTGCTTACATAGTTTTAAATTCAGAATCCTACGCGTACTAAGTACATATATAGTAGTAATACTAACCCCCGTATTTATAATTCATAATTCATAATTCATAATTCATAATACTTTATTTGCGTAAAAACATGGTATAAAGATGTTACATTGTCAGAGTGTGCACATGTCTTGCCGAGATTATCAGCATGCAAATATTAAAGATAGGGTACATTCATTACATTTAAAATAATGAGATCTAATAAACATTATGGTATAAAATATAATAAATGTCAATCGGAATTAACAAATAATGTCATAATAATGTCATCATAAAATAATGTCAAGTCCATTGGTTAAGAATAATAAGATTACTACATCAATGTTCAAGTCAATAAAATTTTCGGTCAATTAATAATTCTTTTACATCGTAAATTTTTCCATCTATAAGCCACCTGTACAATTTAGTCTTAAAGATATTGATTTTGTGTTGTTTGATCTCGTAGGGAATCCTATTGTATATCTTAATACACATACATAAACAACTTTTACTATACTTTTTAGATTTCGGAATGACACTTTGGACTAGCCTGTTAGGGTTTCTTTGAAGTCTAGGGTTTCTATCTTTAGCTTCCATGAATAATTTGTAATGTTTCTTTACAAAGCAGCAGATTTCAAAAATGTACAGCGCAGGTAGCGGCAGAATGCCTAATTTTATAAAAGCAGGTCTACAGGATTCAGGCAGGTATAAAGAAGTAATTACTTATTGCCTAAGAAAGTCATAACTTAAAGTGTTCAAACCTAGTGCTTAAGTGAAAGAAATTGGTCACCATTAATAGTCATATTATTTGGCTGAAAATGCTAACTTTTGGTAGTTATAACTTCTAGTAATTTCTTGATTAAGGCATACAAATTGTCTCTCAAGTAATTACTTGTAGTCAAGTAATTACTTTTACTTGTTTATAAATACGGGGGTTAGTACGCGTCGAATTTTGGCGTACTAATAAGGTAACGGCTTGTATGTATATAAATTGGGATTTAAAACAATGCTGAACAAAAATCTACTTTATAATTCATTTCTACAAGTCTAACTCAAAGTCCAGTCCAGTTTTTTAACAGCCGAGCGCGATACAGGCGATAGTTTTCAATCAGCTCGCGCTATTTACAAGCGGCCGACAGTGTTTGTGCAACGCTGTTTTGCCGGCCGTTATTTTTGGGTACCGTTGTCAAATAACGTAACGGACACTACGCTAGACTGCATAAAAGAATTCAAGATTTCGTTAGCATCCATCGAAAAAATATTTATAAGAACTATAGAGCATGGGTGCCCTTCGTTTTGCCTAAAATTTAAAGTATTAGCACTTTAAATTCATTTAGCCGAACAGTATTGACCTAAACTTTAACGTATAATTATTGTCTATTCTAACAGTTGTTTTCGTTTTATTATAATTTGGTCTAAAAATTGAAATCACTAATTTCAGTATTTATAATATCGATTGCAATAATATATATTAGCATCAATTTTTTTGGTATAACGCTGAGTATTGAAAGCTCAAATTTTTTTTGAAAGCGATGAAGTTATTGAAACGAATCGCTCACAAACCGACCCCAAGCAGTTTTGTCTGCCCTACCCCTAGAGTGTAATTCAAAGCCGTCACGGAAGTCTGATTGTTTAGATGCATGCAAGATTGCTTGTTTGCATGCATGTTTGCTTGATTGCATGCATGCTTGCATCCTTGCTTGTTTGCATGCATGCTTGCTTGCTTGCTTGCATGCATGCTTACTTCTTTGCAAGCATGCAAGCATTCATGGCTATTTAAAACATTGATAAACTTTTTAAATTTAGGTGATAGAATATATGCGGCTAAATCTCGCATTTGGGAAATTATAATACGGCGATATACAGCGTAGTAAAAATAGGCTAAACACGTTTAGGAAAAATAAAAATGTGCGAAAAACTTTTAGGCCAATAGTTTGTGTGCAAATGACCATTAGGAGTACAGAAAATTCGGCATTCCGATATATACCCACAGAGCATAATTAATATTAGTTAATGTTCAATTTTAGCTTTAAATACAAGGCTGTATTGACATTAAATTTAATATACTACTAAGTTTATAAACCCAACGTTCTGTGGGCGACAATATTTTTAAACAGAACCCGGTCTCGTGTCCAATCCAAAGGCAGAACTTGTGTTCACGTTTTCAAAGTAAGTTCGTTAGTTTCGAGTGTGTAACTCACCGGTTTTACCTTTTACCTGTTACTGAGAGTGAGGCGTAGTTTTCGTTTTACGATGATATTGCGGCATGAGAATATTTGGTGATGGTAAACTGAAATTATTATAAAATCCGGTAACGTGTAGTACCTCGGCTTATTCTGGAACTGGAGTAATTATTCTAACTATTATGAAAAAAGATATGCGTCTTTGAAAACGTTTGTTTTGTAATTAAATTAAATATTTTTCAGACGTGATTATGACGACCATTTGGATCAGCGGTAGTTAACGCTGCTTCTGAGCCATGGGTCGCGGGTTCGATCCCCGCACTGTACAAATATTTGTGTGCATGAGCATGTCTTTTTGTACTGTTCTGGGTGTTTTCTATGTATTATAAGTATGTATTTACAAAAAAAAAGTATATTAAGTAAGTTTATCGGTTGTCTAGTACCCCATACGACAGGGTACTTAATAGTACCTTAATTTGGGACTAGATGGCTCAGTGTGGCCCAGTGAGGCATGTCTTAAATATTTATTTATTTATTTATTTAAATTACTAGTTAAGTATGCGTTATGTACAGTTATTTGTATTTTTCCTAAAGTTTTAGAATACTGTACAATGTCTGGGCCTGTCACGAGACATCTCTTTTTCTAACATAATCCAATGAAAAAAAATTGCAATCCTTCTGAAATTATAGAACAACTATTGATGAAGGTGTGAAAACTAGATAGATATACAATCGCGTTACAAAATGTCCCAACTACCTAAATGTGCACCCATTTGAAATAAGGGTGCACTTTTAATCAAATCCAAATCAATAAAATTGAAAGATAGAAGATGACATCAACTCACACCACGTAACTCATTCTTTGGCGGTTTCGACATTTTGATGCCATTCGCTAGTGAATCGAAAGACGCGTGCGTTTCGCCTAATCAGATTCAAGATACGACCAATAAAAACCTTTGAAATTGCGGAAAAGGAACAGCACGGAAGTCACTGTCCTGTGGAAATAGTACGTAAGTCCAGCCCAGTTCCATACATTGAGCGGTCCTGTCAGCTGCGGTTGGGAATTATTCAAAAAGGTTTTTTTATCTCTCCTGAGAAGTTCTTAAAAATGACTTACGTGGCATTAGAACTTTAGTCTCGAAAGTATTCATACTATTGCATGTCGACATAATTTGGCCGGGTTATAAAGTTGACACTGACATAAAATCAACGTCAGTCATTCAATTGATGACAGTTTTAAGTGTCATTTTTGTAGCAGATTGTGTATCTAGTACTTTTAAGGGGACTACTAGAGCTTAGTGCTGGCCCCAATGGGGGCTATCGCTAATGAATTTGCCACTAGAGGCGCTAGTGACGCGTGAGGTTTAGCGGAATTTGTTGCATAACTTATTCTTTCTTTAATTTACCTGCTGGAAAGTGATTTCCTTCGTAAAATATCGTAAGTATGGATTATTTGGCGATTAATGTGAACGCTTTAAAAGCGGAATTAAGAAAAAGCGCAAAAATAGGCGGCCTCAAGAGCAACTATTTCAGAAGTTAGTTTGTTGATAGCAAGATAGTTATTTTTATACAATATAACCTTAATTAGATTCAAGATATAAGACTTTGTTTCGGCCCCAATCGCCTTTGACAGCTATACCTCCGGACCTCAGTCTACAGTGGCGCCAACTGGTGAGCAAAGAAACGGTTGTCCCCATTGATTTAGTTTTATTACTTCTAAACAAAATCAATTCTCAAAAAACTAGAACAGTATCATTTTAGCAAATTACCTCTAGTATTATTGAATCACTGTTAACTGCTTTTCATTCTTGCATTCTTTTGTACAATATTGCTAAAAGCGGCCGCTTTTGGCGTTAGCGAAAATTTCGACTTTATAAACAACTAAATGAGAAGTTCACTGCATCTCAATAAATACTAGAGGTTATTTGCTAAAAAGTACTGTTCTAGTTTTTTGAGAATTGATTTTGTTTAGAATTAATAAATAAAATCAATTGGGGGCAGCACTTCGCTCTAGTAGTCCCCATAAACTACATAAATACATAAATGCGCACAACTAGAACCCTACACGCGTGGCCCATATACTTTGCTGGTTTTCACAACACGCTAGACTAACTAGTATTATATTATGTGACGCTAGCAACGGCACCACGCACCTTATTTCCTTGCAATGTGTCGACTATAATTACAGTTATAATAATTGCAACAATAGTTTCAAACTCGTACAAGACAGTTCCGACAAATTATGGTTTAGCAGTTGTATGTCGAACATTATGACATAGCTTCGACCGTAAAGTAGGAGGGTGTAGCAATACCGCTTTTAATAGCAGTTTAACATGTAATAGTTTCGATTATTTTTAAGTAACTATAATTACTTAAATAACAATATGCTAAGGTTGCTAAGGTTATTACCTTAGCAACCATTTATTTACAAAACAAAACACTTTAGATCAACATATTATAACTAGTTCATGTAGGCTGTAGAAATTTATTGAAATGTTAGATATGTTTACGGATTATAGTACGAGTTTATTTTCGATTTAACCCGACATGTCAAACACTTTACAGCGTTCATGGTCACGGGCAGACTATGATGTTATTCGTAGAAATTTACTCATATTATTAATTTGTTAAAAAGCTAATTAATAAAAATAGAAGTGATTCGTCTTCTTATACACCGTGAAATTTTAGTGGTTGTTTTCCCGCAACAGAACGATTTACCTTTAGTAGCACCATCGAATCGTGCGAGTTATTTTTGAAAATAAACATGTCGTTGTTCTCAATTAATCAAAAAAATAATCATCAACTCAAAAGCGTGAGATACGATAGTATCTTAACAAAATGTGATGTGTTTGGGTACTGCTTGCCGCACGAAATCAATGTTCAAAGCAAAAGAAGCTCTACGCACTAAGTAATACAGCATAAACTGCGCCGCGCGAGGGGCAATGACCCCGGCCGGTGACCGGCTGCGGCGCGGCTAGTACCATTGGTTCGAGGTTGCTTTCGAGTTTCGTTTATCACAATCGTGAAACTGCTATTTTTTATTTGAATAAACAAAAACTGCACAAATCTATTGTACTACTAAGATAGAATCATTTTACTGCGGGAAAACAACCACTAAAATTTCACGGTGTATAGGTAGTGAGTAGTGAGTACCTACTAGTAGTAGTAAAATCTTTATCATCATCAACCAGTTAACATTATCCCACAGGACACAGGTCTCTCCAAGAAGGATAGTCATAGCTTTCACGTTTAGGTATCAGGTTACTGCGCCACCCCCTCCAGGGGGTGTGGTCACCTCAGATATGCTCTATCACCTTTGGTGATAGCGAATTTCAAGTAGTGTTTAATGAGTAAGAGTCTCACATAACCTCACAGCCGACTGAGGTATCCATGAGGATTCACCACCTCCTTCCCCCGAGGGTTGCCGGACAACCGATCATTTCAATAGGAAATGACCGGTCATCTGTAAAAAAAAACATAAGGCAATTGCAATTTGGCCAATGGCTGAAAGAAGACGCTATTACCCGTCCTTTGATTACTGTGTTATGTTTTATTTTTCAAAGTAAAATGTAGGTTTACTGTAACTTAGTATATTGTAGTAACTAAGTTTATAACTTGTTTCAAATGAGTTGCAAACTGTGAGTGACAATCAAAGTTGCTGAAGTTGGGACTTTATAATTGGGACATGGTGTAAGCATATTTAATTATGTTCTGACATATGATTGTTCTTCAAGTGTTTAGAACTGTTTTAGTAATATGTGTATTATAGTAATTATTTATAGTCTAGTGATTTAATATGTACGGACCAAGATCGCGAGGTCCCGAGTTGGGTGACAAAAAAATTTCGAATTTTCGAACATTATTCGGGTTTGGGATCACCAACCCGCATTTAGCAAGTGTTATAGTTATTGATTATGCCTGTAGGTATTGCTGTGGTAACTGGCATTCAATGATGTAGACTTTTTCCCTGCACTGGGATGATTATAACCCGTTACTTTTATTGTGCAGTTCCGGCACCACACCACATTTTGGGGTGGTAGAATCTACCTTGTAGTGGTCCACCCTGAGCAACGGCATCTTTGGTTTTCTAACCAATGATGACGGCTAACAGGCCCCTAATTCACGTTACCAAATCATATCCCAATCGTAATTGAATTGCAGGTATTTGACAGTTCTAGTATGGGCTAAATGTCAAAATCGCACAATTCAATCACAATCGAACTGCAATTGAAATAGCTGAATAAAGCCCCTGATCCCTCTGCGGTGGTAGGCTTCGTAAGAGGCTGCCTGGATGCTACCACCCTCCTGCCGGAGTCCAGCGCCAAACTGTTTTTCTGTGTTCCGCTGGAGTGTGGGAGAACCAGTACCTCTGGGTAAGCTCGCTTCTTCTTAACCGTATAGTTAAGTATGTAGTCACGAGCTAGCTAATTTATGAAAAAAAAAACATGAGTGTCGTCAGAGGCGGCAAAAGGACAACTGCCAGAAGAAGACGGGCAGCTGCGTCTCCCTTCCACCATTGACCTAACTGCGATCGCCAACCCGCATGCCAAGCGCCAAGCGTGGCGATTATCGCAATGCTTCTGTTGGAGCTTATGTCCAACAATAGACTGATATAGGCTAGTGAAGATGATGGGGATGATGATGATCCATAACAACCAATGCAGGAGACTTACTCCAAAAAAACACAAACATTAATTCTAATTTTACTTTTTCCCAATTTTACTTTTTTTTTTTACCCATTTACCTTCTTAATGGCAAAGCATTATATACACAGTGCAATTCTATCCACCTGTAAAACGAACCCCACGTTATTGGACCATTATGTATGACATCCTGGCAGTGTTATTTATTTTTTTATTAAAAATAAGATTTGAATTTTTTTAATTTTTGATTCAGACTTTTAATTTTGTAACACGCTGTGACGCGCCCAGACGTATTATTTTGCTGCGGCGGGGTCACGGTTGAATGGACCTTACACAGCTACATCTGTGGGCGTCACAGCGTGTTTCAAAATAAATAGTTGAACCGATATTCAATATTAGATTAAAAAAATAATTAAAAAAAAAAACATTGCCAAGATGTTATACATAATGGTTACATAACGTGGGCTTCGTTTTACAGGTATAATATACATTAACGCAGGTTATTTTATAGTCTTTATATTTTGCCCTTTATTTGGTTAATTAAAATTTTGAATCTCTCGCAGATCCATACCTATATTTAACGCAAGTTGCAATTAGTTTTATACAGGATTAAATTTTAATCACCATCCAAATTTTAAAACAAAAATCTACGAGACAAAAAATAAAGGACGTATTCTTTCTTTTGCTATAGCCCAGTACAAAAATGTCAAGATAAGGCACCTAGAAAATTTTAAACCAAAAATGTAAAATTTTGGATACGGCCTCCTCGCAACATTCGCAACAAACCTTTTTTACGCGATGCGCATCTCATTCATTCATAACGATACTATTCATAAGTTGTTGATTTTCCCTTCATACATACATTCACAGGCTTAGGACCGTAAAAATTGAAAACTATGTTGCGAAAAATATTTTTGGGTGAAAACTTGACTCTACATTTTTTACTTCATAAATGGGCTCTAAATACTATACTGAACACCTATAATTTTTTTTGAAGGTTATAAAAAAGTCACCTGTATATTTTGCCTTTTAACTGTTAACTGAAAATGTTACTTTTTTTACTAACTATGGATAGATTTATAGTAACACAGAAATTTACGTAAACATAATTAAGATAAAAAACTACAATATGTGCCCAAAATTCTAGCAGCATTACCTCCTTGGATTGATATCTTTGAATCTCTCGAAGGAGGTTATTTCATAAATTATTAACACATTTGGACGGGAATAAGCAACGAATATTCGAAAGCATTAATAATACTAGAGTTTCCTTAATAACGTACGAAATGCAAGCTTACATCACACTCATGAATTGCTAGCGAGCGCAAACAAGCGATATAAACAGTCGTCCATAGCTCCGCGTCCGTTGTTCTGTATGAGGTTGTATGAGATGCAGAGCTATCTTTGAATACCGGGATGTAGTATGCAGCTACTGTGGAGGCGCAGTTGTCAATTTATTTCTCATAAAAAATACTATTACGATATTATTATGCTGTGTTGTGCTAGCGTAACTGTGGTTTTACTACTGAGATTCTAAATTCTAAATGTGCATCCTTTGCCAACAGATGGCATTGTGTGTACGATACGTCACAGTTTGTTAGTATTTTTTTGGAAATTCATTTCTTTGAATAAAAATGTGACTGCTTGAGGTACGGCCAAAACCTTACATTGACAGGGTATCTGATCTTACTAAGGCTTTGCATCTTAAGCGATTTTTAAGAATTTTTTTCGAGTTTTTTTTTTGGTTGGAGGTAATAACCGAAAACTTTGATTGTGAAACGTAAAGCCGTCGGCACAAACAACGTCTGGGTAGTTCAATAGTTAGAGTAGTCGCCCGGAAAGCGGACAACATTCTGGGATGCAACGTTTTGCGAATTCAACATCATAAGAATCCAACATTTTGCAAATTCAACATGGTGGTCCAGAAGGGTTTTGAGTTTGAGTCCCACCTTAGGCAGTGGACAGTTGTATTTTCTATCAACATAGCAGCTTTATCATTTTAGCTAGCATTTTCATTGCTTAAGGAGCAGTAAAATATTTGGATTTACCATTAGCGCATCCAAAAACTTCCGCGATCCATGATAGTTCCCAGAAGTGTCGTATTCATGTTTACTGCTTAAGTTCAGTGGAGTGCATTTGACCTCCATATACAGGCTTTGGTATTACTTAAGCCGAATTCAGCTCCACATTTGGCCATGATCGTTAATAAGACTTTTGGCAAGTTTAAATTGATGAGACATTAATTAAAGTGGAGTTACCTGCAGTTGTTTTATTGTGTTATGGGTTTTACTAGGAATTACGAGGTTGACGCGGTGATCAGGTTGGTGTAGTAGGAAGGTAGCCCGCACACGCCCGAGATAGATTCAAATCAAATCAATTCAAATTCAAATTGGGTAATTGTTATGTAGATACATTGACCGTACGGGCTGCGTACCGAACCGTGTGCTGTTTTAGTATAAACTAGCTGTAACCCGCGACTTCGTCCGCGTCAATATCTGTTATTATGATCGCGATTATTTTTGCACCAACTTTCACTAATGCTTCGCTCCTATTGGTCGCGGCGTGATGTTATATAGCCTGAAGCCTTTTTCGATAAATGGACTTTCCAACACAAAAATATTTTTTCAATTCGAACCACTAAAATAGAATATTTTTATTATATTATAAATAGAGTTTAGCGCGTTTAAACAAACAAACACTTCGGCTTTATAATATGTATTAGTATCTAATAGATAAGTGTGCATCTGACTTGCTCGTTTGATTAACGCGAACCGCTCCTATCGCTCCCTAGCAGGTATACAACAGTAGTTTCATAGTTACGCTTCGGTCGCAAGACCCGTGATAGCCGGTTGGGAAAAATCATGCTTCTAAGACTGTATGAAAAAAAGAAATAAGTAAAAAGATTATAATTATTATTACTTTATTGTTGTGACGACACGCTTATTTGGGAGCCCACCGACGTCACACGGGGACCGGGAATCGGTTATTGTTGTAGAATATTCCCGACGATGTGGTATTGATGATGGTTCACGGGTGATCACCAAAAGCAAGTATTATAGCACGCCTTACCTTGGCAATCCGAACGAAGACGCAGAAGGAGTTCAGCAGCTGCTTAGTCACTTCCAGCACGGGTTGTTGTCTACCACGAGTAGCTGGCTTTCTTTCACCTTGTTTATAACAGTATTATATCACAAAATTCACAAATTAGTTGCAGAGCGACGTTACACGATTTTTCAACTTGTTTCGCGTCCACGGAGCCAATTGGATTGGTAGGCGCGTATGCTCAAAATGGAGCCTTGCTATTGGCTAAGCCGCTTGACACATCATCTTACACAAAAGGCGGGAATATTCAAAATACGAATTTACGATTAGTAAACATACCGCCCACCAAAATACAGCTGGTATTTTCCGGGAAAGTTATAGATAAAAATATAGTTACAATAGACAATACTGGTAAAGATTTAGAAATAGATAGATAAGATACGAATATTGAAAACGATTTGAAAATATATACATTGGGTTAAGGTATAATTATTAGTTAATGGTTTAGATCAGAATGCTCGATGGGGAGAGGACACAACTTCACAAGCGGACGCTTGATTACGCTGGTTTGAGTTTTGATTGTTGCCACTCGGACGATGCCATCGAGGCCCGGATGTAACTCGGTTACTCTTCCCAACGACCATTGCAAAGGTGTGCGATTATCATCTTTGATGATGACGACAGAATTTACGGATAATGGTTTTGAAGTCTTTGTCCATTTTGCACGTTGCATTAAACAGTTAAGATATTCGTTTTTCCAACGAATCCAAAAGCCTTGAACAAATGATTGGATCAACTGCCAGCGATTTAATCGATATAATTTAACGTTAGAATAGTCCATATCAGGGACAGTTGTAAGTGGCTCCAAGGTCAAGAAGTGACCTGGAGTTAATACGTTTGAATCGTTTGGATCAGAACTTATGGGACACAACGGCCTTGAGTTAAGAACTGATTCGATTTGGATGAACAATGTGCTAAGTTCCTCAAACGTTAAAACCTGATTGCCTATGACACGGTAAAGATGCGATTTTGCTGCTTTTATCTGTATTTCCCAAATCCCGCCGAAGTGAGGTGCGCTTGGCGGGTTAAAGTCAAATTTTAGGTTAACAAGTTGCGCGGCCTGGTTGAGTGAGTCCAAATAATTGCTAGCACCGATAAAATTAGTTCCGCAGTCTGCATGAATAACGCTACAACGTCCACGTCGTCCTACAAATCTGCGCAACGCAGCTACAAACGCTTCAGTAGAAAGAGAAGACACTACTTCAAGGTGGACCGCTTTTGTACCTAGGCACACAAATAAACAAAGGTATGCTTTGTCTATTTTGGCTCCGCGATGAGTTCCAACCTTAATTCGGAAGGGACCTCCCATGTCTACTCCAACCACGGAAAATGCTTTTGCTTTGTTTACACGGAATGATGGTAGGTCACCCATGTACGGTTCCAAAGGTTTCGGAGATGTACGATAGCACCGTATACATTTCGAAAGACATCTACGAATAGCTCGTTTTGCTGACAACACCCAAAAACGTTGAAGAATTAAATAATGAGTCGTGTTTTGACCGGTATGACAGTGCTGACGATGAATGGACTCGATTAATTTATATGTAAAGGGATGATCGCAAGGTAGAAGCGCTGGGTGTTTTTGCTCATACTCAAGACCAGCTCGGGATAACCTACCGCCCACCCTGAGAACACCCTCATCATCTAAAAATGGGTTAAGTTTTCTTAAGGGCTTTGGTAGCAACTGTTTCGCTTTGATACGATGGATTTCATTTTCAAATACTGAAGATTGAACGTGTTTGACTACTATAAGCAGCGATTGATAATTTTCAATATCAGTAGGAATACAATCTTTGACTCGATTACTTCGATTTTTTATGTTATGGACAAAACGACGAATATACGATATAATACGAATAATTTTATCGCATGAAGAAAAACGATTTAAAAGATAATCGATGGGAGAATCTTGAATGACAGGTGTATTTTGTGTGACCAACACTACAGTCCGACGTTCCTCAGTGCGCATTGCGACCTCTTCATCATCATTTAGAATCGGAAGCTTTGTAAACCTTGGCCACTGCTTCGGGTCTTTCCCTAACCAAGACGGTCCTGACCACCATAACGAATTACGCATTAGGTCACTAGGCAACTGCCCCCGTGAACAGATATCAGCTGGATTATCCGTGGATGCAACATGATGCCAGGAGTCCATTGGAACGATATCCTGAATGATGCTAACCCGGTTAGCCACAAATGTGGTCCACCTTGAGGAATGCGAACGAAGCCAACAAAGAACGACTGTCGAATCAGACCACAAATAGATTTGTGAAAACTGGATTTTTGAATTGTATGTGTCTAAAACGAATTTAAGCAGATTTGCGAGTACTACAGCGGCGCACAATTCCAAACGAGGCAGAGAGAGTTTTCGAAGTGGAGCTACACGAGCTTTAGCGCACAATGGTACGATTTGAACTGTCCCATCAGCGAACAGAACACGAACGTAGAGTATAGCCCCATAAGCTAGTTCAGAACTGTCACAGAAACCATGAAGTTCATACGATTTCGCATGGCGATTTGTAACACACCTTGGAACTCTCAATTCCTGGAGAATCGGCAGTTGTTCGCAAAGAGACCTCCATATAACACTAATGTCTTGAGGAGGATTCTCGTCCCATGACAAACCAAGAATCCAGAGTTTTTGTAGCAAAACTTTGGCCTTGATAGTTATAGGCGCTAAGAAGCCTAGAGGGTCAAAAACTTTAGCAATCTCGCTCAAGATATTACGCTTCGTACAAGTACGATTGGATGACTTGACCTCAAACAGAAACGTATCAGATGCAGGATCCCACTTGAGACCAAGCACCTTAATTGAACATGGTTCATCAGAGAATGATTTAGGATCAAGAAGACGCTCTTCCGGTGAAAGATTTGATAACAATTTAGGTTCGTTAGTTGCCCATTTTCGCAATTCAAATTGACCAAGCTTCAGAAGATTAATGATTTGTGATTGAGCTTCTTCAGCAGAAACCAATGAGTCACAACCACTGACGATGTCATCAACATAAATATCTGTCGCTAGTATTTCCTTAGCTTGAGGGAAATTGTCACCTTCATCCTCAGCCAGTTGTTGAATAGTTTTACATGCTAAGTACGGCGCTGAAGACACACCATAAGTCACGGTATTTAACCTAAATTCTTGTAAGCATTGATTTGGCCTAGCTCTCCAAAGAATTCTTTGATAATCACGCTGATCATCAGAGATAAGCATTTGACGATACATCTGTCGTATGTCAGCCATAAAGACAACTGCGTGTAAACGAAAGCGAGTGAGAACGGCAACGATATTAGATTGAAGTTTAGGTCCTGTTAGCAAAGTGTCGTTTAAAGATTTGCCTTTAGCATCTTTAGCAGATGCGTCAAAGACTACGCGCAATTTGGTTGTGGCGCTGTCTGGTTTCAGCACACAATGGTGAGGGATGTAGTATTTACCCTGATTCATCTCATTGGGTTCAACCAAAGACATATGGCCAGACTGTAAATAGTCGTCCATGAAGTCTAAATATTGCTGACGTAAATTCGAATCGCGTGAAAGTCTACGTTCAAGCGCATGGAAGCGACGAATAGCAGTATCACGTGAACGTTCAAAATTCGGTTCCTCTGCATCTTTGAATGGATACTTAACCACGTATCTGCCAGACGAATCGCGGCAATGATTAGAAGCGTACGCTTGTTCACACGCAAGTTCCTCCGGTGTATTTTTAGAAGCTTGAGGAACACTATCAATTTCCCAAAACCGTTGAACCAATGACAGCAATTCATTGTCTGGTTTAGATGAGAAGTGTAGAAGCGACGAACTCACAAGAGTTGTTCGACCTAGCAAAAGCCAACCAAAAACAGAATTCAGTGCAAGAGGTTGATTTCTGTCACCTCTGATACGTTGATTTAGAAGCGATTCAGCGAAAACATCTGCGCCTAACAGAATATCGATAGGACCTGGAATATCAAAACCAGGGTCTGCTAACGGAAGAGATTGAATGTGAGACCAACCAACCGTATTAAGTTTAGCTATTGGTTGATCACCGCAAATATTTGAAATAACGTGCATATCGACGTTAAACAACGATTTATCGTTAGAAGCTATGGAACAGTTTACCAAGCCGATGATGCTAGCAGCAATGCCTCCTAAACCACTGATATTTGATTCGCTTGGGACTGGCTTAAGATTTAAACATTGTGCAGCGTTCTTAGTAATGAAATTGTTTTGACTACCCGTATCAAAAATAGCACGGAATGAACAATACTGTCCTTTAGCATCTTGAATTTGTATGATAGCTGTGGCGAGTAATACAGTCGAATTTGGAATTGATTTTGTGACTAAAGTCGATTTTGTAACCAGTGATGAAGTGGGTGAGTTTGCATCAATGACAGAGTCTGAACCAACGGGACGATCCTTATGAAGCAGCGTGTGATGCTTATGTTTACATTTTAAACAACGAAAAACGGATATGCAATTTTTAATAGTATGTGACGATTTAAGACAATTAAAACACCATTTCTTTTCATTTGCTATAGACATGCGATCCCCAACGGATTTAGCTAAAAATGATTGACATTTAGTAATGGAATGAACATCTGAACAGTACGAACATTTAATCGCAGGTTTGTTATATTGAGGCATTACCTGGAGTGGATTCTCAGCTTTATTAGATTTTAAATGTAATGTATTGTCAGCAAAAAGCGTGTGCATTGTGGTGTTGGGCCGCTTAGTATAAGAATGGTTTGAAGATTTAGGTATTTCTTTGACCTGACGCGTCACCTTATCGGATTCACAAAAATGACTATCACGTATCAATGCATCACATTTCGAATGTAAAAATCCCTTTAAATCTGCGTAGGTAGGAATGTCAGACAGATTGCAACGTTCCTCGAATTCGCGTCTAAGTTTAGAATCTAACTTTGATAGGATATGATACACAATAATAAAATCCCACTTCTCAACAGGTAGTTTTAATTTTGTTAAGATACTTAAGTTTTCTTCGATACAATCCAACGTCTTACGAAAATCAGTTGCGGAGTGAACCTTAAAATTAATATTTAAAATATCCTTCCAACACGTGAAAGCTAGTTCTCGTTGATTTTGATAACGCGCAACTAAAGCGGAGTATGCATCCGAATAATGGTCACCTGTCACCGGAAAAGTGCGAATAAGTGACAACGGTTCGCTACTTAACGATGAGATGAGGTAATGAAATTTTTCAACGTCCTTGAGCGCTTCACATTGATGTATAAGCGCATCATAAGTATCAATAAATTCAGGCCATTGTTTAATGTTACCCGAAAACGAAGGTAATTGAATTTTAGGTAGTTTAACATGCAATAATGACGAAGAATTACCGTTCGATTGATCAGAGCTATGAAAAGATTTCGTTAACTTACGCTGAATTGACATTACCGAAAAATACGCTTCATCAAAACGAGTCTGAATCTCATCATCATCACCACTGTCATTCTCGGTCGCAATCAATAATTCGAGTATCGAAAAATGCGCGTGCTCAAACTCAGCCGTATATTTGTTGAGTAGATCGCAATGTGAAAGGAAAAGATCGCATTGGTTGTTATCAGTCAGCGCTAAGTTACCTACTTCGAGCGCCTTCAGTAACCGGTTTAATGCTATAGTACGTTTTCTACGCAAAGACGGTAAATCGCTAATATCATAGCTATCTGATTCCGCACTCTTTCCTTTCGATCTAGTGCTTAGGCTAAGTTTACGATTACTACGTTTTGGATTGTAAGACATCGTTAAAATCCGAATAAAACTGTCCTCTTTACGAAAAAACAACAACAAACAACGCTTAGGTTGAAAAAACGAATATTATTTTGATAATAATTACCTATCTCGAATTTAAAAATAGAAAGCCGTAGGTGTGCTACAAGTTCGTAACGCACAACTACGACTACGATTCAAAGAGAAGTTAGGTACTCAAGTCTGGTTATGGCTAACAAACACTTGTTTACGTTAAACGTTAATAAAGGTAGATAGGAATTACAGCGATAGATATATACGAACGACGATTAATTGATAGATTGTTCGTATATGATCTGCAATAAATACCTACAACGTTTTATACTACGATACGAATTCAAAGTTGGTTATTATTTAAAGAAGCAGGTAGCAAAAACCAGACTGTACAAATTGAATCCTACCTACTCAAGTTATTATTTGAGCGGATAGGTTATATATTTGCTGTAAAGTAATTATTACAATCGTATTTATTTAAGAATGTTATAATGTTATAATGTTAGATATAGATATAGAATTAGTAACTTGTGATAAATACTTTGAAATATTATAGAAAATACCAGCGTTGTATAAGTAGGTAGGTAGATACGAATGGACTATGTCCCGGGTTTCGGCACCAAAAACATGTGACGACACGCTTATTTGGGAGCCCACCGACGTCACACGGGGACCGGGAATCGGTTATTGTTGTAGAATATTCCCGACGATGTGGTATTGATGATGGTTCACGGGTGATCACCAAAAGCAAGTATTATAGCACGCCTTACCTTGGCAATCCGAACGAAGACGCAGAAGGAGTTCAGCAGCTGCTTAGTCACTTCCAGCACGGGTTGTTGTCTACCACGAGTAGCTGGCTTTCTTTCACCTTGTTTATAACAGTATTATATCACAAAATTCACAAATTAGTTGCAGAGCGACGTTACACGATTTTTCAACTTGTTTCGCGTCCACGGAGCCAATTGGATTGGTAGGCGCGTATGCTCAAAATGGAGCCTTGCTATTGGCTAAGCCGCTTGACACATCATCTTACACAAAAGGCGGGAATATTCAAAATACGAATTTACGATTAGTAAACAATTGTATATTACTTACTTGCACATAATTTGAACATATTCCCTTTTGCGTTAGTTATAACTTATAACAGAGTATTATAAAAGTAGTTTCTTACATTACCAATACACAAGTTTATTTTTCATATCGTATTATCCAACGAGAATATCTGAAATCTGGTGTCAGAGTTTTTTCAAGTCGTCTATAACGAGCTTCGGACGAGTCTTACAGTACCTTCCGAAGCACAATTGAACCTCCCAACACTTTTCAGACCCGAGCCAATCTAGAAAAGTTTCCTAAATTGACCCAACGGGAATCGAGTCCGAGACCCATGCGTAGTAGGAGGAAAACAGAACCACTACGTCAACCGGGTCGTCAATACACGAGCAATCATGACGTTACTTACTAATATGAAAACGTCAATAATA
Organism: Anania crocealis; assembly: GCA_949315895.1. NCBI lineage: Eukaryota > Metazoa > Arthropoda > Insecta > Lepidoptera > Crambidae > Anania > Anania crocealis. The sequence continues at coordinate 7,689,609 of OX438873.1, read as the reverse complement.
CTACTGTGCAATCTGTTTTAATAATCTCCTTTTTGTTCCAAGTCTAGATAAGTATTAAAAAACAATATAATACTGTTGATACTAACACCCGTATTTATAAAGAAGTCATTACTTATTGCTTAAGAAAGTCATAACTTAAGTTGCTACTAACTAGTGCTTAAGTGAAGAGATGGGTCACCATTATAAGTCATATTATTTGGCTGAGAATGCAAACTTTTCATAGTTCTAAACTTTAGTAATTACAAGGAATTATTTGGCTGGGAATGCTAACTTTTCATAGTTCTAACTTCTAGAAATTTCAACAAATTGTCATAAAGTAATTACTTTTAGTCAAGTAACTACTTTTACTTGCTTATAAATACGGGTCTTAATCTATGGCCAATACTAAACGCGCGGTAATGTGTATTCTGCTTGTAGCTGCTTTGCTAACTGCAGCGTTCGGCGTAACGACTGTAGTTCGCACGTTATGCCGCGAAACTTCGTAAGTGCGATTCAGGAATGCGACTTAGCGGGTGGCGCCATCTGTTGGCTTGTTTGTGTAATCTTATTTTACACTTTATGGTCTTACCTGTTACGATTTTAATTATTAGGTAATATAGGGTAAGTGGCGTGCAACTGGAAAGTCCTTTGTACAGCAGTAGACTGCGATAGGCTGAAGATGATATAGCTAAATAGTCTTATGATGTCGGCACATTAAAATAATAACACCACGCCGACTCCTCTGATGGGTGCTGCAAGAGGCAACTAAAGGATTATTTTTTTCAAGGAAAACAAACAGCTTAAAAATGTCGCAGGGACATTATTTAACAGTAAGCCTAAAGCCTTCACCAATGAGTAAAAGACGGACAGAAGAAGACGAACCGCAGTTACCTTTCTTTATCATTAGCCAAACTATGATAATCGAACTAGGAGTTTATGGCAAAATCCTCTCAAAAGTCTATATTAAAGACTTATAGTCCAAAACTATACAGGAGGAAATTTTAACCACTTTTCAAAATTTTTGCAGGCGTTCAGTATCGTATTTCGAGCCTATTTATGAAGTAAAAAATGTGAATCAAGTTTTCACCAGAAAAAATTTCGCAATATAGTTTTAAATTTTTACAATTTTAGGTCTGTTTAAGTATAAAGGGAAAATCAAAAACTTATGATTAGTATCGTAACGAATAATGTGATGTGCATTGCGTAAAAAAAGTGTTGCTAGGCGGCCGTATCAGAAATTTTAGATTTTTGGCGGACATTTTCTAAGTGCTTTATCTTGAAATTTTTGTACTGGGCTATACCAGAAGAAAAAATACGTCATTTGTATTTTGTCTCGTAGATTGATATATTAAAATTTGGAAGGTGGGTAAAATTTCACCCTGTATAGCCAGAGACCACTACATACCTAAACTCTGCCTTTGTTATGTAGCAAAGCTAGGTAATGTTAACACAAAACATAATAATTAATGATCTAAGACGACCAGCTTTCAACAAGCAAGTTTGCACTGGTGTTATATCAGTGAGCTTTTTGTGAGCTTTTCCACTACCGAATTTAACTCACTAGCTATTCTATTAGTTATACTATTTGATCGTTGGTCTAGTGGTTTAAATACCGGGTCAAGATCTCGGGGTCCCAGGTTCCAATCCCGGGTCGGGCAACAAAAAAGTTTCGAATTTTCGAACGTTGCTCGGGTTTGTGATCACCAACCCGCATTTGGCAAGCGTGGTGATTATGCCAGTACACCCATCATTGCTGTGGTAACTTGAATTCAATGATGGAGGCCTCTTCCCTGCAGTAGGTTGATTATAGGCTGTTACTTATACTATTTGATCACAGTTAAAGATGAGTCTGAAACTTATGAGTTAAATGAAAATCAGTAGGTAGGGTAGATTGAAAGCATAAGGATAAATTAGATGGAACATGGAAAAAGGTCCACTGCAGGCCAAAACCAAACAACCAGACCAACAGAATCAGCCAATAAAGGTGTCATTGAAGTTTTACAATTCCGCAACGCATACTGTGTTTTAGTGGGTGGGTTCACCTACCACGCAAGTGCCTCGGTATAATTACAGGTCAGGAAAAGGGAATTATGGGTCTGGAACGCGGTAGGTGGGTTACAGTGTGTTCCTCGTACTGTCATCCCGTATTCTGAAAAACACAGTAGCCATCGCAAGATGGTAGTCCCAAAAAAATCACGTGACATGCCTGTACTAGGCGGGTTAAAAAGTTTTGACACAGGATAGTAGATAGATAAAATACTATTGCTCACAATAAAGTAGTAAGGTACAGCCCGTTGACTTAACTAAATTTATAATCTGAATGTGTGCAAAATATTATCAAAGTTATAAATACGACAAGTATGTCAAAGAATATTTGGTAGAAATTTTTTATTCGGTACGCTTAAGCTTTTCCTAGTTTTCTAAGTTAGAGAAACAGGTAGCCTAAAAGTATGGAATTAGTAAAAATAAATTTACTAGCAAAACAATAACCATACAAAAACTTTACTCCAAACAATTGTTGCCAAATTTCGTTTCAACAAATTACCCAAAACTTAATCCACCCGAAATTGCCGCGGATCCATCAAATCGTCATAAAAGAGTCCTAAATAAAGTACTAACGGTGTGCTAAAAGCAAAATGCTGGCGTAAAACTCCTACGGGCTGTTTGAGTGTAAATCAATTTTAGAGTTGAGAGCGTCGAGAGAATGCCAATGTTTGGGCGAGCCACTCCACGCGTTCGCTGTGCTAGAAATGGAATTCGGAACAGCAATATCTATTTGGAATGGATAATTGAGATCGCGCTGTCTAAAGTCTAACTAAGCTATTGCTAGACAGCGCGAATTGTTATTCTATTAAGTTTATCTACATAAAAAAACAGCCAAGTGGGAGCCGGACTGGCACACGAAGGGTTCCGTACCATTGACTGGGATAACAACAGTAGGTACATACCTAGGTACATTTAATTATGTGGTGCCTACCTGTTACTATTCATTAATATCGAGCAAAAACAGTCAAAAAGTCCCCCTTAAATATTTATTTTATTTTAATTTTCATATTTATTATTGAAGTAAAAATACAACTGAATGTTTTGTGAATATTTCAAATCCCTGTTTCTATTATTAATATCGAGCAAAAAAGGGCAAAAAATCGCGTTTGTTGTATGGGAGCCCCCCTTTAATATTTATTTTATTTGGTTTTTAGTATTTGTTGTTATTGCGGTAACAGAAATACATAATTTGTGAAATTTTCAACTGTCTAGCTATCGCGGCTCTTGGGATACAGTCTGGTGACAGAGCGACGGAGACGGACAGACGGACATACAGCGAAGTTTTAGTAATAGAGATCCCGTTTTTACCCTTTGGGTACGGAACCCTAATAAAAATGAAGCACCAAAATTTACGTACGCGCTTAACTTTCAACTTTTTACTCTAATAACTTCACCAAATTGGATATTTATTTTTAGTTATATTTCTAATACCGCAGAAGAAGAAAGGTTAGAAGGTTTTTACCGCAACGGCCGTCGGTTCTTACTACATTACATTACATAAACTTCAAAGATTATGAATTTTATTTTGCATTCATGGTAAATCAGATCAATAATCGGTGGTAAAAAAGTATATACAGAACTACATCAATATTTTTTCCCGAAAATAACATCAATAAATTTTCACTGAGTCTTTGCTCCTATTGGTCGCAGCATAATCTTATATAGTGTAAAGCCTTCCTCGATTAATGGACTATCCAACACAAAAATGTTTTTTCAATTCGAACCAGTACTTCCGGAGATTAGCGCGTTCAAACAAACAAACAAACAAACTCTTCAGCTTTATAATATTAGTATAGATTAATGACAGAAAACGTCCTCTCACCATATAAGCACTTACAGAACATTTAGTTTACTCTTTCCACTTAGTTGCATCTTATAGTCATGAGAGACAAGTTGGAATTACATTTAAATATAGTGACTGTGTATGTTGTTGTAATATTTGAACGAATGTGATGATCTTTTACATACCTACCTAGTAAAAATCTAAGGCAGAAATCGAAACCGCGATGCTATCCTTTCCAAGCGTAAAGTTTGTGCTGGAATACAAAAGTCATCATTTGTTAAGAGATGAAGCAGTGGATACGTAAATGCCAATCGAATATTGCATTATTTAATTGAATAACTAACTATAATCAAATCAAACGACGACAAAAGTTAATGAAATTCTAAATAACTCGCTAAAATAGAAGTACAACACAGAATATCGCAGTTCATTTGAGCTTCAACTCAGTTCTGGGGCGGTCAAGAGCGTACCGATGTTTGGAGGCCACTCCACGCGTTTCGCTGTGCTCTGGAATTTCAGATAAGTATCTTGTCTGGTATTTGGGATCTGATCTACTTGTACTAGGTACCTACTTAGATAGGTAATTTAAAATTTTCTTGACGATCTTCGTGGCGTAGTGGCGTGTACACCGGTTTTTATGATGTCGCCTACCACGGGTTGGGGATCGATTCCTGAACTAAATGTTAAAATAGTGTTTTTTACGATTTCACGGGTCGGGTGTGGTTCTTTCATTGTTTCTGATTTCCACAGTACGAGTGATTTAAATAGTTACTAACTTTGAGGATCAGAACAATGTAATAGGGGTTAAAGTATGAAATTGCCGATTATTTTCCCACTTTTTATTTTGTTTATAGCTCTTAAGTATAGTCATATTATTGCGTAATTCTTTTTGTATTGTATCAAAAACTAAATAAAGTAACTTTTGACTAAAAAAAAATGCAATACTAGTGCCTATTACTTCAAAGGAAGTCGTTGAAAAGACCCCTTACAATGTTTCAGCTGACCTTCTTGCTTCAATTTAGTATATTTGTATTATGTTCTTTGATTTTCAGAAATTTAAATACTATAATGCGTAGCTTTATAACCATCTAACTTTCACCTTTAATTGCATCGAAAACGGTTCAGGCGTTTTAAAAAAAACTAAAAAATTGTTACTATGGAAAAATGACTTTTCTCGATTTCGTCCATACAAAACGGCAATTTCATACTTTAACCCCTAATATGTGTCTACATTCATTATCATTTGTTAATTTCAGGCAAGGAAAATATAGTTTTAGAAAAAGCTTTTTATTATTAACTAGCTGTTGCCCGCGACAATTTCTGTTATTATGATCGAGATTATTTTTGCAACGTTTTTACCGATGATTCGCTTCTATTGGTCGTAGCGTGACGTTATATAGCCCAAAGCCTTCCTCGATAAGTCTACACTCTCCATTTCCACTTCGTACGGTGCAGACGTCCGTCTGCCCGTGCGCCCCTTCCTTTCCTACCGGTGATAGGCGAAGGCCATACACCAGCGCTCGCACTTGCTACGTTTGCATCGTTGTGCACATAATCTGTTATTTTTAGTTTCACTGTTTGTATCAAAACAGTGTTACTTTAAATAACCGATCGCGTTTGAGTTGGTTGATACCTTACGGTGGCAACGAAGCCAACTGAGCGCACCCGGCTCGCTCTCTAGGGCCTCCAGGCCCTGGAAAAAACCGAAGTCCCGGACCCATTGCACTTGGGCCTAGTCCCAAGGGGAAGGGAAGAGCGGCTATCCATTAGGGATACCTGCTCACTCACCGCCCCCCCTCTCCCCCCTGCCTCTGGCGGGGGGTGTCTCTTTGTTCCCTTTTTGCCATCCCCTCAACCTCTCCGCGATGGATCCAGCGGAACTAGTTAATCTCCTTCTTAAAACTCCAGCCTTACTGGAGTTTGTGCAAGACAACCTTTCGAGGTTTGTCTCCCCCTCAGCCATCCCAACCTCACCCGGCTATGTCACCCCCGCGGAAGTCCACTCCTCTGAAGAGATGGACTGTGCCCGCTCGCCTGCCCACCCCCTCAAGCGGACCTTGTCTGAAAGGTCCGCCTCCCCCACTTCCTCCCAGGAGTCTTCCGCTCCTGAGGACCCCTTCCTGCCCGTCACCAGCAGGAAGAAGAAGAACCGGAAGCGCGCCAAGAACAGGCGTTCGCCGGTTCTTGACTTCCCGGACTCCCCATCCCCAGCCCCATCCCCGGCTACTCAAGCCGCCCCTATCAACATCCCCCTGCAGGGAACGGGGCCCGTTCTTACGGTGTCCTCTGCACCTGACTCGAACTCCCAACCCCGTCCGCATACGCGGTCTAACCCCGTACCCACCAAGCCCAAGCCACCACCCCCAGTATTTCTTCGACTCAAAGAAAAGTGGACCGAAGTGTCCCGACTCTGCTTTGAGTCAAAGATTTCATTCACCCGAGCGTCCAACACAGGGACTGCGATTAAGATAGAGGTGCCAACCATCTCTGACTTCCGCAGACTCATTGACCTCCTCACTACGCATAAATATGCGTACCACACTTACGCTCTTCCGGAAGAGCGTAAAGTACGTGCGGTCCTCCGTGGAGTCCCCATCGAACTTCAGCCTGATGAGATCAAATCTGATCTCATTAAACAAGGCTTCCCAGCCGAATCCGTCCACCCTATGTTCGGCCATGGCGGCCGCCGATTCCCTCTTGTCTTGGTCGCAATGACCAATAGCCCCCGAGCTAGGGATCTGTTCAGATTCAAAGACATAACTGTCTGCGGTCTGTCAAAGATCCAAATTGAGCCCCCACGAAGCCGCGGAGTCCCCGCCCAATGCCACCGCTGCCAACTCTATGGGCACGCGGCGGCGAACTGCACAGCCCCGCCAAGGTGTGTTAAATGCCTTGGCTCTCACTTTACCAAGGAGTGTGAGCGCACGCGCGACTCCCCCGGTGAGCCGGCGTGCGTCAATTGTGGCCTTACTGGCCATCCCGCCAACTGGCGGGGGTGTGCACGCGCCCCGCGCCCGAAACCTCAGTCCCTCACGCAAGGAGGAACCAATCAGCAACCTATTAAGAGGTCGCAGGCTGGCCCTCCTTCTAGTGACGCTCACAACTTCCCAGCCCTCCCGAAAGCGGTTGGCAAGCCAACAGCTCCGGTCACTAGACCGGCAGGGAGCTGGGCTAAGTCGCTCACGACCCCGCCCCCCGCCCCCGCCCTGCGTGAGCGCTCCCAAACGCCACCGTCTTCGCCGTCTCAGGCTATAAACGCCTCTGGTGAGGGCGACATAGGCTTTCTCGGCAAACTCACAGCTGACATCGACTTTGACGATATCACTGTAGCTGCCATCAAAGTTAGGAATGCCCGCAGCTCATTAGAAATTATGACCGCCTTAGATCAACATCAGAAAAGCCTAAGGGCTATTCAAAGGATCTATAGGTCTCAACAGGCATCCCTCTGCTAGGCAACCGATTAGTTACTCAGTTAACTACTCGGCTGGTAGGCAATTAGGATATTGATTGACTAAATAGTTGCCGAGTGCAACTGATTAGTTAATTTAATATGTTAGGTTCTTCCTCCCCTATGATAAACACCGGGGCTCCCAGTGCCGGTCGTGTCAAACCAAAAGGCTTATCGCTTGTTAGCTTTAACACCCGTTCCCTACGCTTACATATTTCCGAAGTAAGAGACTTCGTAAGCAAGACGGGAGTTGACCTTCTTCTCCTCCAGGAAACGTGGCTCAAACCACGTCTCCGGAAGGGATTCACAATCCCCTCGTACACCCTACTACGTAACGATAGGGTACCAGACCCCACTCCCAGCCGTACTAGAGAACCGAATGGAGGCGGTACAGCCATTTACTATAGGAGGAGTTTGCATTGCTCACCTATACCAACCCCTCCACTCTCCAACATGGAAGCCACGGTGTGTAGACTGGCTATGACCGGTCACCGCACCATTATCATAGTGTCAGTCTACATACCGTCAGGCACTACTCCCCTCCTGAGTGACTTTCAAACACTCCTATCCCTAGGCGAGTCAGTTATCTTCTTTGGTGACTTCAACTCAAAGCACACCGATTGGACGTGCCGCCAAACCAACACCTCTGGCAATAGGTTATTAGAAATCACTGAAGCCCTTGACTTAACTGTTATTTCACCTTATGAGCCCACACACTACCCCGATCGACTAGATTGCGAACCTGACGTACTAGACTTTGCGCTAGTTAAAGACGTATCCCTAGACCTTAGATCGATCGAAACCCTCCACGACCTTGGCTCAGACCATAGGCCGGTGTCACTCGTCCTAGGACACCGTGATCCACCTCAGCCTCTTACTAAAACCATCACCGACTGGGACGGTTTTGAAAAGTCACTCAAGACGGCAATGGATGCCGAAAACTCGCCGTACGCTATCGAACCCGACTATCTTGATAGTCAGGAAAAGATAGACAGTGCGGTGAGCTCCCTCACCAATCTTATTCAAAAATCAATTGAGGAGAACGTAAAGTCTGTCCCAGCGAAACCTCGCAGTGGCATTCCCGCGTCCCTCAGGAAATTGATAACGAATAAAAATCGAGCCCTTAGAAGGGCAGCCCAATACCCCACTCCCGAGTATAGAGCCACTGCCAATCGCCTTCAGCGCCAAATCCAAACCCAACTCAAGGAACTGAGATCCAATCAGTTCAACGACCTCATGGCCGAGATCACCCCATCCCACCAAGCGTACTACAAAGTGGCTAGAGCCCTTCGTACCGACGCTATTACCTATACTCCCCCACTCATCCGTCCCGATGGCTCCATAGCCTTCGAGGACGATGAAAAAGCGGAATGCTTTGCTGACAGCATTGCTTCTCAATGCTCAGTCAGTACCCAACCCTGCGACCCAGCCCACATCCGGAAAATAGAGAAAGAGCTCAGTACTCTGAACTCTGCCCCTCTATCTCCCGACACTGACCCCATTTCGATCTCTACTGATGAAATTAAAACCTTCATCAGAGAGCTTAAAGTCAAAAAAGCCCCTGGAGCCGACGGCGTCTCCAACATGGCGCTGAAGTACTTCCCAACACAAGTCCTGACTTTCCTCTCCCTCATCTTTAATGCCTGTTTCAAACAGAGCTACTTTCCGGACTCCTGGAAAGAAGCTATTGTAATAGGCATTCCAAAGCCAGGGAAACCCCTAAACCAACCGTCGAGCCACCGCCCCATCAGCCTCCTTAAAGCCATGGCAAAGCTTTTGGAAAAATGTATTCTGGCTCGTATGAAAGAGCACCTCCACGGTGAGGATCTAATCATTCCCCACCAATTTGGCTTCAGAGCTAAACACTCGTGCCCCCAACAAGTACATCGCATTGTCGAGTTTGTCCTAAACGGCTTCTGGCCACGCAAGTACAAGACCGTAGCAGTCTTCTTTGACGTTGCCAAAGCCTTCGACAAGGTCTGGCACACCGGACTTATAGTCAAACTGTACAGACTCAATCTGTCAGTTCGGTTAGTCCGGCTGATCGCCTCCTACCTACAAAATCGTACTTTTCGGTTTAGGCACGAAAATACGCTCTCCTCTCCTAGGGCTATTACAGCTGGTGTCCCGCAGGGCTCGGTCCTGGCGCCATTACTGTACTTAGCCTATACTAATGACATCCCCATCCCGACTAAAAAAGTCGAATTATCCCTCTTTGCCGACGACACGGCCTTATATGCACGCGCATCCTCCCTTAGTGGAATCCGCCCGAGGCTTCAAGCCTCAATAGACAAGCTAGGAGAATGGTTTTGTAAGTGGCGAATCGAAGTTAACCCGGAAAAGTCTTCCGCGATTTACTTTGATTCAAAACAACACATACTACCTCCCAAAGACCGCCCCCTGACCCTACTAGGCAAAGACATCCCCTGGGAAAGCTCAGTAAAATACCTAGGTGTCACTTTAGATCAGAGACTCAGTTTTGTGCCTCACGTTCAAAAAGTGGCACGTAGTGCCCGATTCTATCTAAATAGATTGAACCCAATGCTAGGTAGATATAGTAAAATGTCCCTACTAAACAAGCGCACGCTTTACAAGGTTTGCATACGACGGGTACTGTCATACGCATCAGTCGTATTCGCTCATGCCAATCCAAACACACTCGAACAACTTCAAAGAGTGCAAAACATCTTTTGCCGCCGTGCGGCCAATGCCCCCTACTATGTCCGCAATGCGGATTTACATAGGGACTTTCAGCTTCCCACACTCCAACAACACTTCCGGAAGGTCTCCGAGCGATTCTTCGAATCCGCAAAGAACCATTCCAATCCTCTGATCAAATCCGCGGCGGACTATGTCCCACCCACCTCCTCTGATCCTTCACTATCCCGCAAACCCAAATCAGTCCTAAATGACCCGCCCGATGAGCTCACGGCCAACCTGAACTGCCTATTGGAGGCTCAGGAAGCCGCAGAAGCGATCCTCTCTCAGGACCCTTCAGGTCAACCCCACTCAATTCCACAGGACCCTTCAGGTCAACCCCAGTCCTCTCAATCGGCAGTCACCCCTTCTGGGAGTCAGTCGAATTTAAGTTAAACTTATTTTCATTTCGGCCCACGTCCACTCTGGACACAGGTCTATCTTTAAACTCACTTACGGCTGATCATTCCTTCTGAATGCCAGCCCTCTTCAGTGCGCACTTCGCCTAGGTGAGTGACGCCCTGCATCACACCCCCTCCAGGGGGTGTGGTCGCTCAGATATGCTATAACACCATTTGGTGATAGCGATTATAGGTGGTGTTTAGTGAGTAGGAGTCTCACATAACCTCACAGCCGGCTGTGAGGTATCCATGAGGATTCACCACCTCCTTCCCCCGTGGGAGGGTTGCTTGAGCGATCGTTTCAATAGGAAACGACCGGTCGTCCGTGTGCAAAAAAAAAAAAAAAAAAACCTCGATAAGTGGATTATCCAACACAAAAATAATTGTTCAATTCGATGCAGTACTTCCCGAGATCAGCGCGTTCAAACAAACAAACTCTTCAGCTTTATAATATTAAGTAGTATATGATTATGAAATAAGTTGCTAATTTTGTGTTGGTGTCACAGAAACGTACCTTGTTTAATCTAATTATTAAGCTATTGCATAGCTTCTATCGCGGGCCTTGAGCGTGGAGACCGAATCCAGAAATTCCGTAACGAAAATAACCTAACCTAACACTCGGGGCAAGGCACGATCGAACAATTTTGAATTTTATAAGTTCTTGTTCCTTGTTCTTGTTAAGCTTCTTAAGAACGTTAACTTATGACAGTGAGATGTCAACTGGCGACTAGCGGCCAGTAGTCACGCACACATGCGGTTGTATGAAGCTTAAATATTGTTCCGTTTATCTACTCATGTGGTGGTGATGCACATTAGTATTTCTCACTTTATTTAACTGGCATACTATTCAACTTATAATAATAAAGCTTAGAACGATAGTTTCACACATAATTTCGCTGAACATTGAAGCCACTTACTTATCTTTGTGTGCGCAAACATCAGTAATTACGTCAGTTGGCAAACAAAAGCGTTGATATAATGTTGCAAGTAAAATGACATTTCCCTAAAACGCGGGGAAATTGTTGCAACGTTCCAATTTTGTCCTAATGGCCTAAAATTTGTCGCTTACTTCACGCTGCATTCGATTTCATACAAAAGTCATGTTTGTGCTACACGGCGACGCAAAATGAGTTTTCTGCGGCTCAGAATATCTTTTGACCAAAAATCACAACTCAAAATACGGTCAAATCAATCAAATGATGGTCATTTGGCCTCAGCTTTATGCAAATTGTTTTCAAAATGTGTCGTGAAATAAATCGTCAGAAAATAGCATTGTACATTAATTATCAATATTCATTTTAGTTAATAAAAAAAATACGATCGACTGATTCAAAATCTAATATATAAAATTCTCGTGCCGCGGTGTTTGTTACCAAACTACTCCGAAACGGCTGGACCGGTTTTCACGAAATTTTGTATGCCTATCGGGTAGGTCTAAGAATCGTTAATGATTTTTTATCTTTGATTCCTGTTTTTTTTTGTCCTACGACGAAAAAGTGCAGTGGGCGTAGCCACGACGGGACAGCTCCTTTTCTTATAATATTTCACTACACTATATCACCTGCCAATAGGTAGAGGTTTTCATGGATGGTATATGTAAGTAGAAACAAGTATGAATTAAATTAAAAATATTTAATAACAGAACTGAAACTATCAGTACGTAATATTACCTACTTACTTATTAAATCGTACATATTTAATGCCACACAAAAATGTAAAGAAAACAAAAATGAAAAATCTGGGATTTTTTTCCTATACCTGGCAACATTTTCATTGCAATGGCGGCTGTTTTGTTTACATTTTACTTTCTAGTTTTGACGAATGTTTAACTCAGAATTAAACAGTAGTTTCAAAACAGTAGTTACGGGTGAAATGTGATCTTCGTATCCTTATAGTTATTGTGAGACGCGTTGTGACATCCTCTCACTGTGCAGTATGCATTTTTTAAATTAAATTACGAGAGCTGTTGATAGTGAGACTTTATAATGACGACTGACGCGACGTCAAACGTACTAAGCCTTAAAAGGCCGACTTGAAAATGCATCAATACGTTAGGGCCTACTAGGGTTCTAAGCTATTCAATGGGTTGTAATGTTAACTTATCTATATCTTTTATATATATAAATTACGTGTCACGTTGTTTGTCCGCGATGGACTCCCAAACTACTTAACCGATTTTAATCAAATTTGCACACTGTGTGCAGTTTGATCCAACTTGAAAGAAAGGATAGCTTACACTTCAGTTTATAGTCGCAATATAATTTTATTGCAATATATTTGTTTCTTGACTCTTTAAGACTTGGTGAAGTAAACGCCATATTTGGTGACAATGACATTTAAGACGTCATCTATCTTTAGTTTTGGCATATCGGAGATAGAAAACAACTTTTGTCTTTGTTTCTCTGGACGGCAAAATCGGAGACAGAAGATGTTTTCTATCTCCGATATGCTAAAACTGAAGATAGATAGATTATTGGGAGCGGCCGTAAGCTGATTTTGGTTTTGAAATGTTTGTCGTAGTCCAGGGAACGTATAAACGGTGAGAAAATAAAGAAAATTTGGGAGGAAGAGAGTAATAAAACCGGCCAAGTGCGAGTCGGACTCGCGCACGAAGGGTTCCGTACCAAAAAAGCCGAAAAAACGAGTTTGTTGTATGGGAGCCCTCCTTAAATATTTATTTTATTTTGTTTTTAGTATTTATTGTTATTGCGGTAACAGAAATACATAATATGTGAAAATTTCAACTGTCTAGCTATCGCGGCTCTTGAGACACAGCCTGGTGACAGAGCGACGAACAGACGGACAGACGGACAGACAGCGAAGTCTTAGTAATAGGGTCCCGTTTTTACCCTTTGGGTACGGAACCCTAAAAACCACAATATTACTTTCCCATATAAAATGTTCAACATCAAAATTTTGAAGTGAAAATTTTCAGGTGATACGAAGTTCAACGGGTCATCTAGTTACAGTTAAAATAAACCAGTTAAATTAATTAAGTTAGGGTCCGGAGTGATCTGTGTAAATATTTAATTCTGAACACCCTGTTACTACATTTAAGAGGTCCGAATATGGGTTAGCAAGTGTATTTTGAATTCAAACAGAAGTAGATACGTTCAGGTATCAAAGGTCTAAAATTGGAATTTTAAATGGGGTAAAACCACATCCTACCTTAACCAGTCCTTTTGCGGGCGGGTCACCCCTACTATAGGTTTATTTTGTTAAGTCTTTGTAGGTAGTAGAGAATGCCGCCCATTAATTAACGCCATGTCGGTCGAGTGGTTTAAGTACCGGGATACGATCATGGAATCCTGAGTTCGATTCGCGGGTTTGGCAACACAAATTTCGAATTATCGAATTGTTGTGATCACTAACCCACAGTTGGCAAGCGTGGTGATTATATAGTATTTTTTATCTATGCGTCGAGAGAGCGTACAATATTTAGAAAGCAACAATTTGTATAAGGCCGTAGTAAAATCTTCTTGTCCGAATTAGATGATCCGTGAGTATAGAGAATTTCAACCGGAAAGGTTTTTGATCTTTGACACAAAGTTTTGATAGTAGGGGTAGTTGCTAATATCCATTCTGGTGTAGAAAGGGTCGAGCCTTTCGCGGCGCCGGTCGCGTAGGGCTGCAAAATTTACGATTTCTCTAGATTTACGGCCGTCATAAAGAATTCAGCAGGGCAGCCGGTTTGCTGTGAAAGTTCTGTTGTCTGACGAAGAGTTATATACTTTTTAGGCTTTCAGACGGCTAAGGCTAATTTACTTGGAAGGTCTTACGGGTTAGATGACCCACTTGTTTGGAAGTACTTCTGCTTAGAAAGCTTTCTACGAAGTGGGTTCGTTTTATAATATAACACAGAACAGTTAGTTTATGATTTAGCATAAAAAAAGCATACTAAAAGCACACTACATAATGTATTAAGTGTTTATGTAGTGTACTTCTTTAGCATACTACACCTATATGTAGTATGTTTTTTACTTTCTGTTTCTTAAGTTCTTTTGCGTATTGCTAGGGTTTTATGTGACTCCAGGACAGTAAATTGTCATCTATCTTATCTTATCTACCTTCTATCTATATCTTCTTATATATATAGTATAAAAGAAAGTCGTGTTAGTTAGAACACTTATAACTCGAGAAAGGTTGGACAGATTTATATTCTTTTTGTGTTTTTGTATTTGCCTTCATCGGGAATAGGACATATAGATAGATAGATAGATAACACTTTCTTCTTCTTCTTCTTTGCCTCTCCCCATGTTAGGTGGGGTCGGCAACCCAGAACAGATTGTCCTGGCGCTTCTGCGCCAGGAAAATCTCGGGTCAGGCAGTTGGGACTTCCTAACTAGATTGGCCATATTAGTCCACCAGGTCAAGGGCGGTCGTCCTCTTCCTTTCTTGCCTTGATATCACTTTATTGCACAAAAAACAAGAAAACAAATAAATTACAAAGAAGAGAAAAATGTACAAATAGGCGGCCTTATCGCTTTAAGCGATCTCTACCAGACAACCAACAATAAGTATTAAAAACTTTGGAATTTCAAATATTAAGAAAATTTATTTGTCCATAATGTTTTTTAATCACGCCAATGATTTTTTGTAATATCATTGAACCAGACGCCATATTTTCTCATCTTGACTATGAAACCTAATAAAACCGGCTATGTGCGAGTCGAAATCGCGCACGAAGTTCCGTACCAAAAAGGCCAAAAAACGGGTTTGTTGTATAGGAGCCCACCTTAAATATTTATTTTATTTTGTTTTTAGTATTTGTTGTTATTGCTGTAACAGAAATACATAATTTGTGAAAATTTTAACTGTCTAGCTATCGCGGCTCTTGAGATACAGCCTGGTGACAGAGCGACGGACAGACGAACAGATAGCGAAGTCTTAGTAATAGGGTCCCGTTTTTACCCTTCGGGTACGGAACCCTAAAAATTACAGCACTAGGTACCCATTCTCTCCACCGACGACTGTCGTACGGCGACTAAAAGGAATACTACCGAAAGAAGACGGACAGGAGTATTTTCTTTCAAAATCTGGCTGACCAACCCAACGGCGATCCATGGTGGAGTAGCATACTAACCGCTTTGCAAGGGGTTGCCAGCTCCAAAGTTCCGGATTCGATTCTCAGCCGGGACATCGTAGAAAAATAAACTCTATAAAGTCACGGGTCTAGACGTTTGTGGTACCTGCGTTGTTTCTGACTTCCACGAAACAAGTGCTTTACTGTGACTTTAAATTTGAATTTTAATATTATTATTGGTTTGACATACTTTATACATCTGTACTTTTAATCTAATTCTAATATATAAAATTCTCGTGTCACAGTTTTCGTTGCCATACTCCTCCGAAACGGCTTGACCGATTTTGATGAATTTTTTTGTGCTTATCCGGTATCTATGAGAATCGGCCAACATCTATTTTTCATCCCCCTAAATGTTAGGGGTAGTCCACCCCTCATTTTTATTTTATTTTTTAGACAAAATTTTTAATTTCATTTTTTTTATGATACAACATACAAAAATACATACAATCCTCAATTTTCACCCTTCTACGATCAACCCTTATTTTTTAATAGCCATTTTAGTAATTTAATCATTTTTATGGCAAAACAACGTTTGCCGGGTCAGCTAGTTTAATATATAATTTGTTTTATTAATGACATTTATATCGATTAAAATTTGTAATTATGTATTTGCATGCTGCTTCATATGGCTGGATGAGTGATTCTAATGTAATATGTTATCTGTCATCCTGGTGTACCTCATTCAAGAGCAAATAAATTATTCTTATTCTTCTTATTCTTTTTCTTATTTACAAGCACTTAGATTGATTTCAGAACACTTTTATATGTAGTCCTCATTGCATAAATGTATAAAGAGAAACAGTTTCTTAGTAAGTCATTTTTTACGTTAGCTTTCCAATGTTTTTAATAGTTATTATCCTATTCCCGACGAAGACAGATCCAAAAACACCAAAATCATGAAAATCGGTCCAGCTTTTCTCGAGTTATAGTAAGTGGTGTAACTAACACGACTTCTTTCATATAATAAGATTAATTAATTTGGAGAAGTGTGTAAGTAAGTATGGGTTGTTAGAAGCATCAGTTCTCATACATTCATCCTACATAATCTTTTGAGGGACTTTCCATAAAGCTATGGAATTAAGCCCCCAACAAACCATTTTATTGGGGTCTTGTAAATTGATATAATACTCTAATTTATTGACACAGGAATAAATAAATGGTTCTTCATTGAATACAGCCTGAAAAGCGGCGAGTCTAAAGCCCCCAAATTGAATTTCAGTCACGCTAGTGACGCGACAAATGAGTATTTTTGTCACGTGATATTTACAGAACTAATACAAACATTGCGTCACTCCATAGTGAGAATTTGAATCATGTTTGCGGTACATTCTTTAGGATTGTTCCAATAGTAGGCTTATAATCGTTTTTCTTCTATCCTTGTAATGATTGCAAAATTCAGTTTGCGTTTTTTTTGTACAATCGGTCAGTTAAAATCAGTGAAAATCAGTTTTATTTCTGCAAATAGGCCCCAGGAGGCGCTTTTACACGTCCCAATATTTAAACCTACCACAGCTTCGGGGCAATTCTGGGCTAGTGCCGAGAAAAAGCAGCGCAAGAAACTCGGTCACTATTGTCAGCCTCTTTTCAAATAAATTTTTACAAGGTAAGGTAATTTTTACAAGGTTTAAGCAAGTACGAACTGGGACAACTTAATGGTCAGAGCCTCAATAGTGATTTTGGGATAAAAAAATCCATAAATGAGCGACATCTGTGGTTAAACCAATTTTAAAGGTGTCGCTGGGTCTGAAATTATAGGTTTTTTAAGTAAACTGTATTGAAAATACAATTACTTGAAAATACATTTTCAACAGCCTTAAGTAGAAGAAGAGCATAAAAACATTTTTAAAAATATAATTAGAAATTACGCCCCGTTGGTCTAGTGGTTTAAATACCGGACCAAGATCTCGGGGTGGGTTCGATCCCCGGGTCGGGCAACCAAAAGTTTCGAATTTTTGAACATTGCCCGCATTTGGCAAGCGTGGTGATTATGCCTGTACCCGTCATTTCTTTGGTAACTTGAATTCAATGATGGAGGCCTTTTCCCTGCAGTGGGATGATTATAGGCTGTTACTATATACTATACTATATATAATTAGAATTGTAACTAGGTACTTGCAAAAAACCGGTGAGAAACTTTTCTGTATTGTCTCGTGCCTGAATGTACCTTCGCTGTTCCTTTTTTATTTACATCGACATCAAAGTTATTTATGCGAACTGGTTCATTTTCATTTGTTTGTAAGTTTGTCATTTAAAAAAAATGGACACACGCGAGTAAACCAAAAAGAAAACATACAAAACATTCTACAGTATAACAGATTTATATGACTCACATTAATTCGTTTAATTTGAATACTGTGTAATCTAACGTCTTGCGACATGGACCCCAAACTTTAGGGAAGTTCATCCATTACGTCACCGGGCGAACTTGAGTTGGACCACTAACGCGCACTTATGTAACGTACTGCATTTAAGTTGGACTGTGGACAAAATTTACTTTGTGCTGACAGAGATATGGGTGATGCTTTAAAATTATGTCCGAAGTTTTGAAACTGTTTTTAAGGTTTTAAATTTAAGGTTCAAATTAAAAACACAATTGCTTTAATGAAAAATTTCTACTATTACCTACACCAAAATAAAGATATTGCGGTCGAGTGGTATAAGATGCTCAGTCGATACCCAAGTCGGCTTTGGATTGTGATTAACAACAACTAATAACTAACAATTGTGATTGGATTTGGCAAACGTGGTGATTACGTCTGATTATCATTGCTGTGGTAACTGGAATTTTATGATTTTTTCCCCGGCAATGGATAATTAATTAGAGGCTATTACTTTACTTTTGGACAGATTTAACATTATATTTTGATTTAGTAAAATTTACTTTCATTTTTAAATACCTATAGTGTTTGTGTAAATTCATTAATTCCAAAATAAAGTTTAGCAATTAATTACTTAAAAAATTTTTACATCGTAAACACTAGTTTCATCTTAACCGTCTGCTAAATATTATATTGTAAAAATGTATACTTACTAAGCCAAATCACCCTTTATAAGAATGGGGCCCAAATGAAAGACAACCACGGTTTGCGTTATTGTAGTAGCTTAGAATAAGTAACAGGGTCGTAACCTCAAAAATAAGATGATTAAATATCGGGTGACAGAAATACTTATATTTCCCATCTCTATTACGCGAGATCGTTACTGTGAAAGCCGTAATATGCTTTTGGAAGACGTAATCATTTCTTAGATGCCCCAATGACTCCGTCATCTTTGAATCATTCGTTGATAGAGAGGATTTGGCAAATGTGTTTTTTTAGGTAATAATAGGTTCGTAATTTACTTACGAAGATGCCTACATTGATACCTGACATCCCGAATATATTTTTCTTGTAGGTACATACCCAATTTTTCAAACGTTAAGGTAAATAACATACTTGAGTCTAGAATTTTAAAATATGAGTCTACAAACAAAATATATAGGTATTAAAAATGAAGACTTTGTTGGAGTGGCATACACACTGGATTTCAAGGTGCCTTGATTGCTTGCTTGGATTCCGCCCAGAGTTTACATGCAATTATCAAACATTTTCTTATAAACAAACCATCTCCTGACCATTACAAACACAACAAAAAAATATTTTCTAATTTGGTGCTATCGTGAGTTAATTTTGACGCCTAAACTACTAAACCGATTTTGATGAAGTTCATTACAAAGTTAGATTAGACATTGATAAAGGACGTATAACGTGGACCTAGTTTAGACGGCAAAGCCTCGGGCTAAAAGCTAATAAAATATAATTCAACTTTATTTTTATAGAAGGCCACATTGAAAGAAATACTGCTTATTTGTCGTTTAATTGTGAACACTGTTATGTAATGTAATGGCCTATAATCATACCATTGCAGGGCAAAGGCTTCCATCATTGAATTCTATCACGATAGCAACGATGGGTACGGGCATAATCACCACCTAACACTGTTATATTTTATTTCCCAATAATATTTAAGTAGGTAGGTACATCTCTTACCTACCACCTACGCTTAGCTGTAAAAACATAATACTTGACAATATAATTTAGGATCCTCCCACTAGTTCTTATAACTAGTAACAATTTCTACGAATTTGCTCATTTGAACTATCTTCATATTTTTTCTTTGAAGGTTGTCTGAAGAAGATTGCCTGTAGCGATGAGGCCACATATATTTAAGCTACTTTTCTTTTTAAGCTTTAATACATGAGCAGTACAATAGGACTACATATTTTACTTGAAATTAAATAAATATTAAAAAGGTTTCCAAAAATAAAACAACATAAAAATACTAAACCATGGCAACGATGAGTACAGGCATAATCACTAAACTTGCGAAATGCGGGTTGGCGATCACAGACCCGAGCAATGTTCGAAAATTCGAAGCTCTTGTTGCCCGGCCCAGGGATCGAACCAGGACCCCGAGGTCTTGACCTGATACTTAAGAGGAAACACTACGGTCGAGAGAATTGAAAAAAAGGTATTTGTAAAATCTATTGCTGTCGCGCTGTCCCGAACGCCTCCACCGCAGAGCGCGATAGAGACAACTGCATTTTGGACCGAAAATACCCACTAAAAGCACACAAAATCAACATTTCGTAGTCCCCCGATTCCTTTTTCAAAACTAGACCGATTTAAATACAATTTTCATTTAAAATTACAGAAAGGCTTTGGCCGCGTTCGTATATTTTTCTTTTTTTCAAAAATTTGGCAAATTTGTTTTCTGCATGTTCGAGCACAGCGGAAAATCTAGCGAATTTTTTGGATTTTTCGAGGTTCATATCTCTTTTATTATTTAATTTATGAAAAAAAGAAAACATAGAAACATGCTTATAGTGGCCATATATTTTTGTAATAAAAATTATTGCTCTACTGGCATTATCCAGGGAGGAAACAGGGGACTACGTTTGTATGGAAAAACGACCCTTCCTTATAATATCAGTATATAAACTTGAAAAATTTTGTCTCAGGCGGGACTCGAACCCGCATCTCCTCGCATGCCGGGCGGGCGCCATACCATTAGGCCACCGAGACACTGCGACACGGCGCGAATTTTTCAAGCATATTCTTACGCTGTGAGCCAGCGTTGCTTCATCAAATGTTAGGAGTTTGCACCCTTAACACCCGAAAGAAACATCTTTGCAGATGTTTGACAGTCAGTTAAGGTGAAACAGCTATTTTATATACTTTATTTGATATTTTAGCAACTTAATTGCACTTATAATATCAGTATATAAACTTGAAAAATTTTGTCTCAGGCGGGACTCGAACCCGCATCTCCTCGCATGCCGGGCGGGCGCCATACCATTAGGCCACCGAGACTCTGCGACACGGCGCGAATTTTTCAAGCATATTCTTACGCTGTGAGCCAGCGTTGCTTCATCAAATGTTAGGAGTTTGCACCCTTAACACCCGAAAGAAACATCTTTGCAGATGTTTGACAGTCAGTTAAGATGAAACAGCTATTTATATACTTTATTTGATATTTTAGCAACTTAATTGCACTTATAATATCAGTATATAAACTTGAAAAAATTTTTTTTTGTCTCAGGCGGGACTCGAACCCGCATCTCCTTGACTTCTCGACGACCCTTCCTTTCCTCTTAACCACAAAACTTTAGAGAACAAGTAATTTCATAATTATAGTTTCTTTGACGACCATTTGGATCAGCGGTAGTTAACGCTGCTTCTGAGCCATGGGTCGCGGGTTCGATCCCCGCACAGTACAAATATTTGTGTGCATGAACATGTCTGTTTGTACTGGTCTGGGTGTTTTCTATGTATTATAAGTATATATTTACAAAGAAAAAAAAAAAGTATATAAGTAAGTTTATCGGTTGTCTAGTACCCCATACGACAGGGTACTTAATAGTACCTTAATTTGGGACTAGATGGCTCAGTGTGACCCATTGAGGCATGTCTTAAATATTTATTATTATTTATTTTATTTATTAATTTTTAACCGATAAATGTTTCGTTTAGTTTACGCGTATAGTACAATAGAATGGTATTATGAAATAAATTACGACTACAACCTATGGGGTTAAAAAGAAAATCACATATACCGTCAAAGTACGCAGGGCTCGTTAAAATTGTATAACACTTCGGTTCCTAGTTAAAGTTAGAATTAAGTTGGCAAAACTCACTGGAGGTAACTTAGGTCACAGTATAGTGAGAACAGCCATCTCTTTTCCTCAGTAATGCCTATAGATAATATTGTAGTATTACAACATATTTTCGTTAAAAATGTAAAGCTAGAATTGAAAAAGAAGTAAATTACGGCCTATCTCACTGCAGGGCAAAGACCTCCATCGTTGAATTCAAGTTACCATAGCGAAGATGGGTACAGGCATGCGCGATGATCGCGCAGCAAATGCGACAATCCCGGACAATGTTCGAAAATTCGAAACTTTTTGTTGCCAACCAACGAGACGTTAAGTACTGTTACTGCTTTTTGCGCCGCCTAGTGGTTTAAATACTTGTCAAGATCTCGGGGTTTTGAGTTAGATCCCCGAGTCGGGCAACAAGAGTTTCAAATTTCCAAACATTGTTCGGGTTTGTGATCACCAACTCGCATTTGGCAAGCGTGGTTATTATGCCTCTAACCATCATCGCTGTAGTCACTTGCACTGGGGTGATTATAGGCCGTTACTTTTATATTTTGATAAGTGTAGGCTGCAGTGCGATTCTGTTACGGCCAGTCCCAATAATCTATCTATCTTCAGTTTTGGCATATCGGATGTAGAAAACATCTTCTGTCTCTGATTTTGCCGTCCCGAGAAACAAAGACAGAAGTGGTTACAGAGGTATAGGTTATTAGGACCGGCCGTTAGCGCAAGTCTCATAACAGTTTTGGTTACTGCTGCCGTAACAGCAATGAACGCATGATCGATATTCTCTTTAAAGGCTGATAAAAACTAGCTCCACATGGCAAAGGCGAAAGGCGGTCGATGTGACGGCTGAGCTCTGAGGCATCCGTAATCACGGTTACAAACGCAGCGACGAATCATACTCGTATAAAGATGACTATTTGGATCAGCGGTAGTAAACGCTGCTTCTGAGCCATGGAGCGCGTAAGAATATTTGTGTGCATGAACATGTCTGTTTGTACTGGTCTGGGTGTTTTCTATGTATTATAAGTATGTTTTTACAGAAAAAAAAGTATTTATGTAAGTTTATCGGTTGTCTAGTACCCCATACGACAGGGTACTTAATAGTAGCTTTATTTGGGACTAGATGGCTCTGTGTGGCCCAGAGAGGCATGTCTTAAATATTTATTTATTTATTTATTTAAAGAGAATGCAAAGGCTGTTCTGTTTGTCATACATGTAGGAGGTAAGTTAGGTTAAGTTAGATTTATGTTACTTTACGAGTGGATTGGACGGCGAGACTTACGTTCGCACTTTTGGACATTAGAAGGTCTACCTACGTGTTTCTATTTCGGTCAAGGAAACGCTGTACTGGATTAGTTTTTATTTTACTCTACTGCACTGATTCAGCTTTTTTTTTGACTCGCATCAATCTAGTTAAAATTGCTGATGCAAGTGCAATGCTTGCATTCGTTCTATGTTAATATTACAAAGCTGCTGCGTCTGTTTGATTGGTTGAAAGAACTTTTCTCAAGAATTGGAAAAATAATGTAAGTTGGGCAATCGCATGTATCGAGAAATAGGCACGCCGTGAAAGAAGAGAAATAAATATCTGTCGAATATACATATGCTAGCTGTTGTCCGCGACTTCGTAAACGTGAAATTGGGAATTTGAAACTACCTATTAAAACTATTGTGGGAACCGTTCTTTCTCGGGATAAAAATATAGCCCAAGACTGTTCCAGGCTTCTAGGATTAGTAAAATTAAGCTATTACCAATATTATCCGAGCATTAATATACTTTTTAGGATTATTCATTTTAAGAGATTGCGTTGTGTGTGCTGCGATTCAAGTAACGCAACAATTATAGATCCCTCATTGATTCTATGACGTAAGGTTATACCTAATATAGCTGTATTAGTACCAGATTTGGCTGGGCAGGGAGAGAAACACGAGTAGTGAAGGTGAGTGTCGATGTACGTCGGAAACCTTAAACCTACACCCGTGTCACAAGTCCCGGGATCTACTCGTAGTAAACTTCTTAGCGTTCCATGGATTCACCGTGCGGGTGAATCCATGGAACGCTAAGAAGTTTGTCTCATTGCTCTGCGATCTTTGAGCCTTCTTATGAAACCCATAAACACTCTAGCCAAAAATTTTGTAGCTGTCTTCCTTACCTCTCAAATTTTCATTATGAATTATGTAGAAGGAATTCAATTTAGTTAATTTCGTCGTTTATTTCCTCGCAAAAGCTAATTATTTCTTCCAAAGACAAAATACGAGGTTAATTCTGGAACACATTTTTTTGTTTCAACTTTAATCATTTTTACCTAACAAGTTAACTTAATCGTTTTCTGTTAAATGAAATTGAAAATTATTGAAACGATTTATTGACACTGTATTTAAAATGTTTCAAAGGTACTCGTAAGTACGAAAGAGTTTCTATCTATGATTTGCTTGTCTTTCAGCTTCTTTGCTGTTTTAGTTCTTACAGCTTTATTTCCTATGTCTACTGTTGGACATAATATGCCTTTTTATGATCTCTCTAACTTGGTCTTAGTGCAGTGATTCATTTCCAGATCGGCACGGCCAGGCAGTCTTCTTTTTAATATCGTCGGATTATTTGACTGGTGGTGTGCCTAAAATTTGTCTTAATGTCGATAAATGCGAAAGTATTTCTGTCTTATCTATCTATCTATATATATATATATATATATATCTATTTATCTATTTGTCTATCTTTAGTACTACTAGTAGCTACTAGTAGTTAATGGAAAGACGTAAACCACTGAACTGACTTCATTGAAACATCGATTTGATTAAGAAATAGTTGGAGAGTTTAGAACTTTTAAGGAATAGTTTTTGTGTATTATGTTAAGGCCGGTCCCAATAATCTATCTATCGCCAGTTTTGACATTTTGGAGATAAGAAACAGTTTCTATCTCTGATTTTGCCGTCCAGAGAAACAAAGACAGAAGTTGTTTTTTATCTCCGATATGCCAAAACTGAAGATAGATAGGTTATTAGGACCGGCCGTTAGTCATGAAGTCACATAACTCTGTCTCAAACGATACCCATGAAATGAAAAGCTATGCTATAGGTAATTCTCACTCAAACATGAACCACATGGCATTACATACATATCAAAGTAAAGTAACGACCTTAAATAATTTCAATGCAGGGCAAAGGCCTCCATCATTCAATTCATAGTTACCATAGCATTGATACCATATATCCAAAAGTGTAGCAAGCTGAAGTGGCAGTGGGCTGGCCATATTTGTCGCAGAACCGATGAACGTTGGAGTAGACGGGTTGCAAGTAGTTGGTTTTTGGTGGGTGCTCTTTAGGTGTTGTAGAACACATAGTACAAGACTAAAAGGTAGATTAAGTCTATGCCCGGCTTGCAGAAATTTATAAAGAACCTTGTCGACTGGCTACGGGATGTTGAATAAATACAATCAGTAGCATTTACTAAATATCATTTATTAATTTGATGGCCAACTGTCATTACATTCCAGGAATTTAATCTGAATAGATATACTACTATTAACTAGACAATCCACGTAGCTAAAGATATAATATTTTAACCAATTAGTACTAGAGATATGACTCTCAACATAATTAATTCAGGGTGTGTGTAATGGTTCGGGATTGAAAATAGTGCTATCCGATCTGCATAATCTAAATAGCTCAGATATAAAGACTCGACTTTAAAATATGTTAACATTAAAATACAACTATGGTTTCAAGTAGCTGCCCTCCCAGGAAAAGAAAGAAGATGGTACCTTTAGATGTTGAATACTCATCGGGATCGGTCAGTGCCTCGCTTCAGAACATCTTTTGGAATCCCTGGTTAGGTCCTGAGCCTTCTTGTGGCTACTAAGCTCCCGGATGGAAGTCCATGTCAGTTCCCAAGAACAACCCAACTTTGAAAACCCAAAACCATATCGACTTCACAAGTCGTTCCATACAAAATACTAGGTTCATCATCAGGAACAGAACCTCAAGTTAAATGTTGATAAGGAATAACAATCTAATCCAGATAGAATTAGAAGAATATGATTACGAAATATGAAAATATCAATAAAAATGTAAATATAAAACTATAAATTTTATAAAGATTAAACCCATCTGAAAAGAAATTTATCAAATTAGTAACCTATCTTTTGATACAAAACATGAGGTATGGAAACACACTTTTCTAAGGAAATACTTACGTTTACTGAAGAAAGCACATCTTTCAGAAACATATCCCTCGTCCACCAACAATATTATATAAAAACTCCTCTGAAACAAATATACGATTTTACAACCACGCTATACGAGAAATTTGTCAACCAGTGAAAATAAATCAATATTTCAATATATTTTACCTCATGTTGCTTTGCTATTACACTTTCAAATATAAGTTGTATTAGATGCCCTTGACATCTTTGGATTGTTATTAACAACCACTATAAAAATATATCCGCCATTTGGGTCGGCGATCCCAGGTCAAGTGTCCCAAAGAAAACCTAATCCTTCCTGTTATGACGTTCCGTTACGCGTTTCGATTCACCAAAGTAATCGATCATACAAATGACACTTAAATGGAAGGAATCTTAATAAATTAAGAAATAGCCCTTATTTCCTTTATTAGAAACGAACTAGAAAGAAAATTATTATATTAAATAGATATCCCAAACTTGAAATTCGGAAAAAAAGAACAATATGAACTAAATCACAATACGGCGCCGTAGCGACGAAACCAAGAATCATCAATAGATGTCGCTAGGCGTTCGGAAAAATCCAATCAATTACAATGTTATTAAACCTGCAAAAAAACAGCTTGCGTAGAATTTGCGTCCTTACAATACCCTCCCCCCAAAGCTTCGAGCGCAGAGAGAAGGTGTGCTGCCCTCAGCACAACTTGACAATAGAAAACAATAACATCTGCCAAAAGAATGGAAAAAAAAACAACCAACAATGTAACAACAATTCGGCCACCTATTACATAACGTTCAGAAACTATACTGAAACGAAGAAAACAAGAAAAGAATCTAACATAAGTCACTCAATACCTTAAAAAAAAACCAACCACCAGGACTGATGTAAACTAACCAAAATCTCAAACTGTCCGGGCAAGTGTAATTTCCCCCACACTATCATACAAATCATCTATCATGCTTCAGCTTTCAAAATGTAAGCATCAGTTTCTATTCACTGCCTGCCACCTCCTGACATACAATCCCCTTTGAAGTTGCTCCTGTAGTACCAGTGCAACTCTGTTCCCCTTTAAGTAGCCATTGATATACAATTCTACTCTAATATACTATTTGTCGTACCACAAAACGACTCTAAGGGAAAAGAAAAAAAATGATGTAAGGTTACTAGCCATTACAAACACATATGACACAATGATGCTACCCTGAGCAATCCTGGTCCAAAAAATCTCGTGTGTCGCTCGGTCACTAAAGGACGTCAACGCCTGGGTCCACACGAGTCCATATGCATACTAGATGCAAAGGAAACAAAACAAATTTGACTATTTGCCAAATATAACAAGTGTCGCTAGTCATAACAATTAACATTAGACGTCATCGCAACAAACCCACAAAAAAGAAGAGAGCATGTAATGTTATGCTAAATCTTCAAACAACCTAACTCAACAATACTGAGTTCAACAAAATAGCGCAAAGCAAGGCTAAGAAATATATTCAAGGGTTGTCCTTGATATAATCAACTATAACTAAGCATGCAAAACTTAACCTAAACTCTCTTATAACCTAGGTTATAAGAAGAGTAGCCTTGGCGTCATTGTTGGGAATCTTTCCCCAAACAACACAAGATAAACTTGTCCTACGGCTGAGGATTCTGACACAAGACTGTATCCATGTCACACCTTTATGTCCTTGATGTGCCATGTACCAAGATGTTTACCATCATATCCCACCAATTCGTACACTAATGGGGACAAAACTTTTTTGACTATACATTTAGTATACTTGGGAGCTAGTTTGGTTGCTTTAAATTTATCGGCATCACTTTGTATATACGTTTTGCGCCATACTTCCTGGCCTTCTCGTAATTTAACATCCCGCCTTCTCAAATTATAATGCTTAGCATTAGCAGCATGCGCTTTTACTATACTTGCACGAACTTTTTCAAATATACCTTTCAGCGCACCAAACTCCCCAGCATATTCTTCCCGTGGAATAGATACTTCATAATCACAGTCTGAATCTTTGTAAAATGTGCCATTTATAATGGGTTCTCGGCCGTGAACTAAAAAGAATGGCGTAAAGCCGGTTGTATCGTTAACAGCACTGTTCAAAGCAAATTGTATTTTAATCCCTCAACCCCCAAGCGACAACCGGTTGTCGCGATAACAATTGATTTTAATTGTGTCTGGAATATCCGATCGTCAAAGGATTAAACAAGTGTAGATCCCAAGTACGATGATCGTCTTTGACGTACGAAGAAACCATGGTCATAACTGTTTTGTTATACCTTTCCACTAAATTAATCTGCGGCGTATATCTAGGTCCATAATGAACTCGTGGCACCTTATATTTATCTAATAGACTTCGGAATTCTGATCCCGTAAATTGAACCCCATTATCGGTAATTACGGTTTCAGGAATACCGTGAGCCAGCAAGACAAAATTTTCGAAATTTTTAGGAATTTAAGGGATGGGTTTAATCTTTATAAAATTTATGGGTATTGTAAGGACGCAAATTCTACCGAAAGTATGGAAACACACTTTTCTAAGGAAATACTTACGTTTACTGAAGAAAGCACATCTTTCAGAAACATATCCCTCGTCCACCAACAATATTATATAAAAACTCCTCTGAAACAAATATACGATTTTACAACCACGCTATACGAGAAATTTGTCAACCAGTGAAAATAAATCAATATTTCAATATATTTTACCTCATGTTGCTTTGCTATTACACTTTCAAATATAAGTTGTATTAGATGCCCTTGACCCTTTTCAGATGGGTTTAATCTTTATAAAATTTATGGGTATTGTAAGGACGCAAATTCTACGCAAGCTGTTTTTTTGCAGGTTTAATAACATTGTAATTGATTGGATTTTTCCGAACGCCTAGCGACATCTATTGATGATTCTTGGTTTCGTCGCTACGGCGCCGTATTGTGATTTAGTTCATATTGTTCTTTTTTTCCGAATTTCAAGTTTGGGATATCTATTTAATATAATAATTTTCTTTCTAGTTCGTTTCTAATAAAGGAAATAAGGGCTATTTCTTAATTTATTAAGATTCCTTCCATTTAAGTGTCATTTGTATGATCGATTACTTTGGTGAATCGAAACGCGTAACGGAACGTCATAACAGGAAGGATTAGGTTTTCTTCAGAACATCTTTTGGAATCCCTGGTTAGGTCCTGAGCCTTCTTGTGGCTACTAAGCTCCCGGATGGAAGTCCATGTCAGTTCCCAAGAACAACCCAACTTTGAAAACCCAAAACCATATCGACTTCACAAGTCGTTCCATACAAAATACTAGGTTCATCATCAGGAACAGAACCTCAAGTTAAATGTTGATAAGGAATAACAATCTAATCCAGATAGAATTAGAAGAATATGATTACGAAATATGAAAATATCAATAAAAATGTAAATATAAAACTATAAATTTTATAAAGATTAAACCCATCTGAAAAGAAATTTATCAAATTAGTAACCTATCTTTTGATACAAAACATGAACAACGGTTATTAACCTTAACTGTATGCTAGTTATTTTGTGTTATAGTTGTATTTGACTAGGGTTTCATTAATAGGTAACTACCTAAATGTCAGAACATGATATAGTGAACTTTTTAAATAAATAACTAACTGGTAGGGTTGAAACTATGTTTTAAAGTTCAAAATAATAAGTTTATTTTGTACTGGTATTATAAATGTTATTGGTATACTGGATGACCAAAACAAATACCTTTCTTATTTTTAGTGTGACAAAATTTTTATAGTATTTAGGTACTTGTTATTATGTAAGACTATTACTCACCTTTTCATTGTTCAATGGGTCAGAATAGCAGATAACCTTATTTTGTGTCACACTTATTATTATTGTTCAAGGTCAAGTCAATATTAAGGGAAAGTATTATATACAACTTAGTTGTAATTTATAGTCTGTGAGACCACAATCCAAGTAACTTTGTTTTGAGTATAAAGTTAATTTTGACAAGAAAATTAAGATTCTTGCAATTGTTTATGGAAGTGTATGGTACGAGCAGTTATTGTAAAGGGTTATTTCTCTCAACATATACGGTTTTAACACTTTAAAAATAAATTTTAAGTTTTTCATACAAAATATTTTTTCTGAAATAATTTAAAATGGATACTAGTAACGTTTATACGCATTCATTATTAAGAGATGAGCTTATTTATGAGGTCACTATTCGCACTGAGGTACCTGAGGACACTGTGCCCAAATTGAAAAAACAATTAAAATCTTTGTGTAAGGAATTTGGTCCTGAAGACATCATAGATGAAGAGATTAAGCCGAGTACAGAATTGCCTATCATTAAGGAGAAGCTTAAGGAATTACATTCCAATTTAGACAATTTCAGGAAGAGCAGGGAACGTTATCAGCTTGGTCGTGCTAAAGCTTTGTACTGTCACTTGTATTACAGGTTGGATAGGTTAGTCTGTAAAGAACCTGCCGACTTGGAGTGCAAATCAACACTGAAGAACTACTTAGATTCTTGTCTTCCTATTTTAGAAAGCTGTTTACATAAAAAACCTGATGAGGCAAGTTCTTGTATTCCATCATCTGAGGATAATAGGGAACCTGTTAGGGAGTGCTCCTCTAAAGTCAATATTCTCAAATGGAATGTCAAATTTGATGGCCGTACTAGTGTTCAGTCATTTTTAGAAATGGTAAATGAACGCGCGATAGCTTTTAATGTTAGCGATTCGGTATTATTTAGATCCGCGTTTTGTTTTTTTGTAGACCAAACTCTGTTGTGGTATAGAGGTATTAAAGACCAAGTTTCGTCTTGGAAGGAATTGTGTGATTTATTGGTTGAAGAGTTCTCCCCTGCGAATTATGATTTTACTTTGAGGAATGAAATTCGTGCTCGTACCCAAGGTCAAGATGAACCTATACACATTTATTTTGCGATTATGTCAGGAATGTTTTCACGTTTGAAAAAGCCTTTTTCTGAGGAAGAAAAGCTTGAGATTTTGTCAAACAATATTAGGCCAGTATTTTCGGAGCCGCTTTCGTTACACACTTTTTCTACTGTAGCTGAACTAAAAGAGAAGTGTAGAAAAGTAGAACTACGACGTCAGCAAAACAGTAGATTCGTTGAGCCACCTAAACAGTCTTCTATGAATCCTGAATATGACTATAAAGGTAAACATAGCAAACCTGCGTCAGTAACTACGGTAACACAACCACGATCAAATGGGGATACCAAGCCATCATACCCAAATTGGAGGCATAATAATAAAGTTTCTCACTCCTCTAATAGTAGGCAAGGTACACCAAATATCAAGAGGTATTGTTTAAAGTGTAAGTCGGATACACACAGCACTAGGTTTTGCAAGGATAAAAGACAGTTATGTTTTAAGTGTGGTGAAGTAGGGTATACCATAAGGACATGCCCGAAGTGTACGAAAGCGCCAAATTCAAAAAACTTGTAGGCTCAAACCGTTGTAAGTCGAAGGGCATGGTCGAACCTTCTAATGATAAATGGATGAAGTTAGTATCTGACTATTTTAAAACTAACACCGTTACTTCGGTTTTGTTCGAGCCAAATGTTAATGATGTTCGGCCTTATTTAAACGTGAACATTTTGGATTTGACAGTATGCGGATTACTAGATTCTGGTGCCGCAATTTCTATTATTGGAAACGGAGCTCACGAACGCTTCATTAAATTAGGATATTCGGTAGAAATTACGAATGAAACGACTGTTACTGTTGCTGATGGATCATTTTGTAATACCATAGGGACAATGTCATTGCCTATTACATTTAAAACGGAGACTAGGGTAATTAAATTTTACATCATACCTTCTATTGTATCCAATGTGATTTTCGGAGTAGACTTTTGGAAAGCTTTTAAATTAATGCCAGAAATTTTTCAAAATATTTCTTTTATTGAAGCCCCTCAGGATTTTATTAAACAAAGTAATGCTAATGAAAAACAAGTAAATTTTGTACAACCTTTTGAAAATTTAACGTCAGAACAACAGGAGTTAGCAGAGATGATAATAAGGCAGTTTCGAGATGTTTCTTTTGAGTGTAAAGGTTTAGGAAGAACGAATCTAATAAAACACACCGTAGACACAGGTGATCATTTGCCAATCAAGTGTAGACCTTACCCGTTATCACCAGAAAAGGCCAAGGAGCTACATAAGGAAGTGGATAGGATGCTGGAGCTTGATGTTATCACACCTAGCGAAAGCCCGTGGAATAATCCCGTAATTATGGTTCCAAAAGCTGATGGGACATGGCGATTTTGCCTTGATTGCCGCAAACTGAATTCGATCACAAAAGGTGATTCGTATGCAATTCCGTATATACCTCAAATACTGGATAGCCTTAGGAATGCTAAGTATGTCAGTTCTGTAGACTTCAAATCTAGTTTTTGGCAAATATTACTCGATGAGCAATCCCAAGATAAAACAAGTTTCACAGTTCCAGGTAGAGGAACATTTAAATTTAAGGGGATGCCATTCGGTTTGTGCGGAGCTCCTGCTCGGCAACAAAGATTAATGGACATGCTGTTCGGTACACCTTTCTGCAGTGATATAACGAAAGGAATGATCTTCTGTTACGTCGATGACGTCATAATTGTGGCAGAAGACTTTGAAACGCACCTTTTGTTGTTAAAACGCCTGTACCAACGCATAGAAAGTGCCAATCTTACCATTAATTTTGAAAAATGTAAATTCTTCCGGAAATCATTAAAATATTTGGGATACGTAGTTGATGAATGTGGTTTAAGGACAGACCCAGACAAAGTGCGTGCGATTTTAGATTTTCCTGTACCTAAGACCCAAAAAGACGTTAAAATGTTTCTAGGAACCTGTTCTTGGTACAGAAGGTTTATCAGAAATTTTTCGAGTATAGCCGCACCTTTGAATGCACTTACCAGTTCTAAAGTGAAATTTTGTTGGAATCCATCAGCTGAAGAAGCGTTCGAGACTTTGAAGACATGTTTAGTTTCCGCTCCGGTTTTAGCATGCCCGGATTTTGAGAAACCTTTTGCTGTTCATTGCGATGCGTCTGGTTATGGTATAGGGGCCATGCTCACACAGAAGGTGGATGACGTGGAACACCCTATCGCTTATATTAGTAGATCCCTGAATAAAAATGAACGTAACTACAGTGCTACCGAAAGGGAAGCACTTGCTGTTATCTTTGCAGTTGAAAAATTTGAACCATATCTAGGCACTAGGAAATTTACTGTTGTAACGGATCATGCTTCATTAAGATGGTTTATGAAACTGGAAAATCCTACTGGTCGTCTTGCGAGATGGGGATGTCGCTTATCTCAATTTAATTTTGAAATCGAACATCGCCGCGGTAAGGATAATGTTGTCCCTGACGCTCTCTCACGTTTGTTAATGGTAGAAGCTGTAGACAGCCCGATAGATATAGACGCTGATGATGAGTGGTACAACAGGACGGTCCAAGGTTGTAAAGCTAATCCACAGAATTTTTCAAATTATAGGATCGAACGCGGTAAACTGTACAGATTTTGTAAAGGCAAATATTCCCTAACTGATGAGTTTGACTGGAAGGAAGTTGTACCTAAATCAAGATGCAATGCGGTTATTTCGGAAAACCACGAACCTCCTACTGCTGGACACCTTGGTGTATTTAAAACACACCGCAGAATTAGCTTGAGGTATTATTGGCCAGGAATGTACCGAAACATCACTGACTTTATTAAGGATTGTGCAACTTGTTCTGCTTACAAACATAAAACCACTCTTACACCTGGACTCATGGGGAAGCCTAAGCAGTGTTATAGACCGTTTCAGGCCTTATCGGTGGATTTAGTCGGTCCATTGCCTAGATCTCGCGCTGGTTATATGCATCTTTTAGTAGTTACGTGCTGTTTTTCAAAGTATACCATGTTATTTCCCTTGAGGCGTGCTACTAGTGCCACCGTGGCTAAAAATTTCGAAAATTTTGTCTTGCTGGCTCACGGTATTCCTGAAACCGTAATTACCGATAATGGGGTTCAATTTACGGGATCAGAATTCCGAAGTCTATTAGATAAATATAAGGTGCCACGAGTTCATTATGGACCTAGATATACGCCGCAGATTAATTTAGTGGAAAGGTATAACAAAACAGTTATGACCATGGTTTCTTCGTACGTCAAAGACGATCATCGTACTTGGGATCTACACTTGTTTAAAATACAATTTGCTTTGAACAGTGCTGTTAACGATACAACCGGCTTTACGCCATTCTTTTTAGTTCACGGCCGAGAACCCATTATAAATGGCACATTTTACAAAGATTCAGACTGTGATTATGAAGTATCTATTCCACGGGAAGAATATGCTGGGGAGTTTGGTGCGCTGAAAGGTATATTTGAAAAAGTTCGTGCAAGTATAGTAAAAGCGCATGCTGCTAATGCTAAGCATTATAATTTGAGAAGGCGGGATGTTAAATTACGAGAAGGCCAGGAAGTATGGCGCAAAACGTATATACAAAGTGATGCCGATAAATTTAAAGCAACCAAACTAGCTCCCAAGTATACTAAATGTATAGTCAAAAAAGTTTTGTCCCCATTAGTGTACGAATTGGTGGGATATGATGGTAAACATCTTGGTACATGGCACATCAAGGACATAAAGGTGTGACATGGATACAGTCTTGTGTCAGAATCCTCAGCCGTAGGACAAGTTTATCTTGTGTTGTTTGGGGAAAGATTCCCAACAATGACGCCAAGGCTACTCTTCTTATAACCTAGGTTATAAGAGAGTTTAGGTTAAGTTTTGCATGCTTAGTTATAGTTGATTATATCAAGGACAACCCTTGAATATATTTCTTAGCCTTGCTTTGCGCTATTTTGTTGAACTCAGTATTGTTGAGTTAGGTTGTTTGAAGATTTAGCATAACATTACATGCTCTCTTCTTTTTTGTGGGTTTGTTGCGATGACGTCTAATGTTAATTGTTATGACTAGCGACACTTGTTATATTTGGCAAATAGTCAAATTTGTTTTGTTTCCTTTGCATCTAGTATGCATATGGACTCGTGTGGACCCAGGCGTTGACGTCCTTTAGTGACCGAGCGACACACGAGATTTTTTGGACCAGGATTGCTCAGGGTAGCATCATTGTGTCATATGTGTTTGTAATGGCTAGTAACCTTACATCATTTTTTTTCTTTTCCCTTAGAGTCGTTTTGTGGTACGACAAATAGTATATTAGAGTAGAATTGTATATCAATGGCTACTTAAAGGGGAACAGAGTTGCACTGGTACTACAGGAGCAACTTCAAAGGGGATTGTATGTCAGGAGGTGGCAGGCAGTGAATAGAAACTGATGCTTACATTTTGAAAGCTGAAGCATGATAGATGATTTGTATGATAGTGTGGGGGAAATTACACTTGCCCGGACAGTTTGAGATTTTGGTTAGTTTACATCAGTCCTGGTGGTTGGTTTTTTTTTAAGGTATTGAGTGACTTATGTTAGATTCTTTTCTTGTTTTCTTCGTTTCAGTATAGTTTCTGAACGTTATGTAATAGGTGGCCGAATTGTTGTTACATTGTTGGTTGTTTTTTTTTCCATTCTTTTGGCAGATGTTATTGTTTTCTATTGTCAAGTTGTGCTGAGGGCAGCACACCTTCTCTCTGCGCTCGAAGCTTTGGGGGGAGGGTATTGTAAGGACGCAAATTCTACGCAAGCTGTTTTTTTGCAGGTTTAATAACATTGTAATTGATTGGATTTTTCCGAACGCCTAGCGACATCTATTGATGATTCTTGGTTTCGTCGCTACGGCGCCGTATTGTGATTTAGTTCATATTGTTCTTTTTTTCCGAATTTCAAGTTTGGGATATCTATTTAATATAATAATTTTCTTTCTAGTTCGTTTCTAATAAAGGAAATAAGGGCTATTTCTTAATTTATTAAGATTCCTTCCATTTAAGTGTCATTTGTATGATCGATTACTTTGGTGAATCGAAACGCGTAACGGAACGTCATAACAGGAAGGATTAGGTTTTCTTTGGGACACTTGACCTGGGATCGCCGACCCAAATGGCGGATATATTTTTATAGTGGTTGTTAATAACAATCCAAAGATGTCAAGGGCATCTAATACAACTTATATTTGAAAGTGTAATAGCAAAGCAACATGAGGTAAAATATATTGAAATATTGATTTATTTTCACTGGTTGACAAATTTCTCGTATAGCGTGGTTGTAAAATCGTATATTTGTTTCAGAGGAGTTTTTATATAATATTGTTGGTGGACGAGGGATATGTTTCTGAAAGATGTGCTTTCTTCAGTAAACGTAAGTATTTCCTTAGAAAAGTGTGTTTCCATACCTCATGTTTTGTATCAAAAGATAGGTTACTAATTTGATAAATTTCTTTTCAGATGGGTTTAATCTTTATAAAATTTATAGTTTTATATTTACATTTTTATTGATATTTTCATATTTCGTAATCATATTCTTCTAATTCTATCTGGATTAGATTGTTATTCCTTATCAACATTTAACTTGAGGTTCTGTTCCTGATGATGAACCTAGTATTTTGTATGGAACGACTTGTGAAGTCGATATGGTTTTGGGTTTTCAAAGTTGGGTTGTTCTTGGGAACTGACATGGACTTCCATCCGGGAGCTTAGTAGCCACAAGAAGGCTCAGGACCTAACCAGGGATTCCAAAAGATGTTCTGAAGCGAGGCACTGACCGATCCCGATGAGTATTCAACATCTAAAGGTACCATCTTCTTTCTTTTCCTGGGAGGGCAGCTACTTGAAACCATAGTTGTATTTTAATGTTAACATATTTTAAAGTCGAGTCTTTATATCTGAGCTATTTAGATTATGCAGATCGGATAGCACTATTTTCAATCCCGAACCATTACACACACCCTGAATTAATTATGTTGAGAGTCATATCTCTAGTACTAATTGGTTAAAATATTATATCTTTAGCTACGTGGATTGTCTAGTTAATAGTAGTATATCTATTCAGATTAAATTCCTGGAATGTTTCCTATATAATAGGTTACTAATTTTATAAAGATTAAACCCATCTGAAAAGAAATTTATCAAATTAGTAACCTATCTTTTGATACAAAACATGAGGTATGGAAACACACTTTTCTAAGGAAATACTTACGTTTACTGAAGAAAGCACATCTTTCAGAAACATATCCCTCGTCCACCAACAATATTATATAAAAACTCCTCTGAAACAAATATACGATTTTACAACCACGCTATACGAGAAATTTGTCAACCAGTGAAAATAAATCAATATTTCAATATATTTTACCTCATGTTGCTTTGCTATTACACTTTCAAATATAAGTTGTATTAGATGCCCTTGACATCTTTGGATTGTTATTAACAACCACTATAAAAATATATCCGCCATTTGGGTCGGCGATCCCAGGTCAAGTGTCCCAAAGAAAACCTAATCCTTCCTGTTATGACGTTCCGTTACGCGTTTCGATTCACCAAAGTAATCGATCATACAAATGACACTTAAATGGAAGGAATCTTAATAAATTAAGAAATAGCCCTTATTTCCTTTATTAGAAACGAACTAGAAAGAAAATTATTATATTAAATAGATATCCCAAACTTGAAATTCGGAAAAAAAGAACAATATGAACTAAATCACAATACGGCGCCGTAGCGACGAAACCAAGAATCATCAATAGATGTCGCTAGGCGTTCGGAAAAATCCAATCAATTACAATGTTATTAAACCTGCAAAAAAACAGCTTGCGTAGAATTTGCGTCCTTACAGGGTTCTCGAATGGAGACCACGTCTCGGCAAACGTAGTGTAGGACCCCCTGCTAGATAGACCGATGACCTGAAGAAGGTCGCTGGTAGTGGCTGGATGAGGAAAGCGGGGGATCGTGCACTGTGGCGTGCCCTTGGGGAGGCCTACGTCCAGTAGTGGACTGCAATAGGCTTATTGATTGATAGCATTGAGGGGTACAGGCATAATCACGCTGCCCAGTGCAGGTTGGTGATTACAAACCCGAGCAATGTTCGAAAATCAGAAACTTTTATTGCCCGACTCGGGCATCGAACCCTGCATTCAAACCACTAAACCAATGAGGCATCAACGGCCCTACACATAAGCATAATTCTATAAATTTCAATTTCTCGTGGAGGTACAGAAACTACCAGTTTTGTGTCTACGTAATAACGAGACTTTATTTCTTAATTAAGTATAATGTTGGCTCTTTTGTGCATTATTCTAGTTTGAAGCGAGGCGTACAAAAGCCTGGTATTAAAAAATTAACCATCTTCATTATAAAGTACAGTGAAAACCTTCATACGGTTAAACTGTGTTTTATTCGGATTTAGGGATGTTACAGTGATTGTTATCGATACGTTGATCCTTACTAATATTACAAATCGTCGGTGCGCCTGCCAATCCTGGTATGTGTAAAATGACAACTTTTCAGGAGGAACATAAAACTGTTTTTCTCGTGAACTGTTTTGATTTTTAAAATTATAAATATGTTATATGATAGAGAAAAATACAACGCTTTAGATAGTGTACCATTTATTAACTACGAGACAAAGCATTAGTCTCTATATATTTTTTTTCCATTTTTGTGCACATATCATATTTGGTGTGCCTAAAGTTTGTTCATGCATATTAGCGTATGTGCAAAATGTATCACATAGAAGTATTGTAATGGTTCAGTTTTTTAATTTCCACTGCAGTTATGTGCTTAAACATAAAATTAACATAAATAAAATGTGCAAAGACACAATAATCCAACTGAATTATTCAGTTATAAATATTCATTCCTCAAGATACCTAAGTTAGGAAAACACTAAAGCAATTTTAAATATTTTTATTAGTTTGTTTAATTCTACATGGCGCTCTCCTTATTAAATAAGGTAACTTTTACATATTCCTACATTATGTACCATAGAACAACCGGAATAATTATTATAATATTTTGAACACCATTTTTTCATATATTTTTTCATCATCCTTAACCTGGGACACGGGGCACTGGTTTTACACTAGGCCTGGACATGACCTGTATCTAGGCACCGGTAGCATCACAGGAGCTTAGCCTCTAACACCTGAGCCGGTGCTGACACCCAACCTACTAATAGCCTTCTTTGCGACAACTTCTTGGCAACAGCAACTGGCACCTTAACCACAACAAATCCGGATCTAGTATAGGATTGCCTTATCTTGCCGACCTTAAAAATATCGGTAGCACAACCACCAACTTTTGCTACTGCTTCGGCCACCTCTTCTTTTGAGACAGAGTCATCTAAGCCTGTAAGCCGCACATCGGTGGTCTTTATTGGTCTGACAACCTTTACTAAATCTGACGGCAGGAGGTCTTCCTGCAGTCTTTTGGCTAGGGAGTCTGCCTTCTCACCACTTGTGGCACCGGGTATCTCAAGTAATTTACCCCCAGTTTTCGCCTTTGTAAATAGCATCCCGCTGATGCCCAGCTCTTGAATATTTATCCGGGATAAGGCATCCTGGATAGCTGATTCGTATGTCACCCCCTTTTCTAGTGCCCCTGGCAGCAGGGTCAGTATGATGGCTGACGATCTGGGCGGGTGAAGTTTTGGGGTGGCGGATTTTCCAACTGAAGGTTTAGATGTTTAGCATTTGCCTTAAATGGGGTGGCTTCGCTCTTTTTATGTCTGTTTGATCCCCGCTTCGATGTGGACGATCTATACAACATGGTGGTGGATACTGTCCGTACGGTAGGGTCTAAGTACTTTAAAACCCGCCGTCCCAAATCAAAGAAACTCTCCAGTCTCCTACTCATGGATCAGAGAAACGAAATGAGGCTACAGAACTCAGCGGATGCCCATCGCTATCGGCAACTCAATAGACAGATATCCAAGTCTTTGAAGAGCGACCTTCGTCAATTTAATACCCGACGTATTAAAGAGGCCATTGAGCGGAAAAAAGGCTCTA
This sequence comes from Anania crocealis, assembly GCA_949315895.1. NCBI lineage: Eukaryota > Metazoa > Arthropoda > Insecta > Lepidoptera > Crambidae > Anania > Anania crocealis. The sequence goes on along the minus strand of OX438873.1, from coordinate 7,649,905 downwards.
AAGTGTTCGCCAGAGATCTGTCTATTGGGCAAAGCCAATGACGAGGCTGAAAACTGAGACAGGTAGCATCATTGCGTCAACACCTGAAATCCTGAGGGAGATTGAGAGTTTCTATGGACAGTTATATTCCACGAAAACACCTGTTGAAAGCAAGGCTAAAGACCCTAGAACGTTCGTCGTTGGAGCCTTGGCTCCGTGGCTCCCTCTGTTTGTCAGTGATGTCGTGGCTATTGGCTGAGCATCGATAGCCTTAGTTGCTTTCGGCGTCGGCCCTGCTTTCTGGATCGATTTTGTATTATCTTTCGAAGTAGCCGGTTTAGGGGAAGCTACCGTCTTGTTTGGCGCGGAGGACAGTGCTTCTGCCGTAGATGGTAGTGGTGTTGCACCTGCCAACTCTTCATCTCGTTTGCGGCCAATGGCAAATGGGATAAGCCGTTTAGCCGGTAGGAGCCGATCGTTAATACCGCAGAACCGAGCATTTATCATGGCACCACATTTGGCCATTAAGCTGCGCTCTATTTCTTCGCGTTCTGATAGGGCCTGTGCCAACGCCAAGGAAGGAGTAGGAAGCATGGGTTCGTCAATTTTGCTGTTGCTGTTTAAGGATTTCCATTTGTTACTTTAGCTCTTGGAGCTCCTCTGTTAACCTCGTGTTAGCAGCATTGAGGCGTTGGATTTCCTCATCTTTTGATCTCGCCACCAGTATTTAAACAAATGCCGTGACAACAGCTGCAGCATCCTTAAAGTTCCTCTCGAATACTCCTGAGACTTTCCCACTTCGCCCAGCGCAGTGAATAATGTTATCAGTGCTGGTGCGGATAGCTCGCACCAGCTCTTGCACTGTTAGCTCTTGAGATTGAAGCTTAGCCCTCTCCTTTATTTGGTGAAGTTTGCGGGACCACAGTCCACACCATGGCCTCCTCCTCCACCTCATCTTTTTACTCCTTCTTAGACTCGTTTTGAAGTAGTTCTCTTGCATCCATTTCGCATACCTACTGCTTCAGGTGCAGCAGTAGGTTATGTGGGACTCTCTTGTCGGTGCCCGACAAGCATACCCACTACAAAGACCTGCGGTGTACCTTGCGACGTATGTTGGCAGTGTATGGGTTTCCCTTAGGATGCCATCCATGCACCGCCTACGTACGGCCTATGCCCATACTTTATGCCTGAGGCCCGCTCAGGCATAAAGTATGGGTGATCCTGTACACCAGGAATCACCCCCAGTCTGGCAAGCTGTGCAATGCGAGCGTTGAGCCCCCCGACCCAACTCCAAAAATCCTGCTATGTGCTACACACAGATTAAAAAATAAAAGGGATTCGAAAAATTTAATCTGACATGTGTCACTGGACTTACCTTTCAAAACTGATATGTGACTTTACTACACATACCAAATTTTAAAGTAACTGTCGTTAGATTAAAGTGTACTTAAGTAATTTGGCAACGCTGTTTCTATACGGAATATGCACAAACGGGTTTTTGCATCAGTTCGGCGTTTGAAAACTAGTGACATCTAGCGAATAAAAAATAAATTAAAAAAATCACATGTAAGGTTTGGCAGGCGCACCGACGAAATGCAAATGTCACTCTGTCTGTTTATCCATATTGTCTGCCAAGCGTAGCAATAATAGAGAAGTCATCCTTTAGGCCTCTGTCCAGTTGTGGACTGATATAATGTTGATGCCATCAATAGCAAACCACAAAAAGCGTAATTTTCGAAAAAAAAAAACAAAAAAGGAAATCATAATTTTATGGTAATCTGCCACCAGTAATATACTTTAAAACAGTGTAAATAACGCTAAATTTTGAGCACTCGTTCTTTGGATAGCACTTCTAAGTCAGCGGTTCTCGTAGGTAGATGGTGCGGCAGTAGCACTGGGCTGTCCAGCAGTCAAACCTTAGTGATGTGGAGCTATCAATACAAGTAGGCTCAGATTGGCGAGGGCATAATCGCCTCACTACTTCATTCTCACCACATGTCGCTGGAAACAAAAAAATGCTCTGAATTTAAAAAAATGATACTTTAAAAAAATTTACTGTATGCGTAACAACTACTTTGTATGTAACATTTCAATTTGAACCCGGTTGGTGTGGTAGACATGTTTTCTGTCGCTATTGGAAGGAATGAAAACTAGTTAATCACAACACAAGCCTGTAATAGATGGCTAAAAAAATCTGTCAGCAGATTATCTTTACTTCGTATTTAAAGAATAAATTCATATAATTAGAAGAATAATTTTATAATTAAAAATTTATTTAAACAAAATACTTAAAAAAATTACTGACAAAAAGCAATAGACCAGCAATGAGTTTGTGTTAAACAATTAATAACCGGTATCTAACGATCAGGAAAAAATCTTCAACACGGTGCATGGCGAATCTATACAGTCCGAATTTCGTATAGGATCTTCAAGGCAGACAACCGAAAAACTTCTTTACACATTACATTTCCCGTATTTCAGCTATTCATTATTTATGATCATCACACACGAAATACTTGTCTATTTTCTGTCATCACTAACATACCATTATCGTTCGCCTCGTCAATAATTAAAAAAAAATATGTAGAGGAAATTTAAGATAAAGTTCTGATAAAAACTAGTTTATATCTGAAATTAATAACATGTAGGTAGGTACTAATAAAAGCTTACAAGTGTATGTCCCAACGACACACATGGCAGTTAATATAAAAATTATCAAACACTTCATTGTTACAACCAAATGCTAATTACTTAATTTACTTAATAAAAGCACTGATAGTTTTGAAACACACGTTTGTCTTCGAAATGGATTAAACATACCTAACTAAATGCAATCGCTTTTAAGTATAATTTTGAGGACATGACCTAATTCTTCGTACATAAACAGTACTAAGTAAATAAGTTAAATAATCTTATGGCTTTAGAAATTTACAAAGTGTATTCCATTTCTATGAAGAAAAGGCTGAAACGTGTCATATACATATTGATTCCGAGGTATATTAAAATTAAATGTTTCATATAGAAGCATAATTTATTTAACTTATTTACTAACTTGATATAATATATCGGGCTAAGATGGATGAATGTTTTATTTCATTTTTATTACATTTTCAGTTCAGTTATATCAGTCTTACTTTAAAAAACGTGGTTACGATGTAGATAACAATCATTAAGACTAGTAAAAATGTACTTTATTCCTTTACAAGTAAGTCTAGTTTAGCTGCAACTTTTTATAGTGCTTTTAAACTTATACGTTGCATGACTATTAGAGATTTCACGTCTAAAATTTTTAATTTTAATTTTAATTTTTATCGACATTCAATGCAGCATGTCCCACCTCGAAAGCTGAGTAGTACATTGTAGGTAATTACATTAGCTCTCCCTCAATTGAGTTGGGCGTAGAGCACTAGATTTAAAAACATTTTTACTGCTATACCCGGCCGGTTCTGTCATACTAATGAGAAGGTACTGATTCGCCATTTTCAACCAACAGAAAAAGAAATAGTTCTCACAATATGACAGATAGACAGACGGACAGCGAAGTCTTTATTATAGGGTACCCTTTTCTACCCTTTGGGTACAAACCTTATATTATATAAACAAATTATTTCACAGGTAGCTTCATTATATCATAGACGAACATAAGCATCAGTTAACTGTCACAAATAAAACAAAAAAAACCTTCCTGAATGGTTTGAAAATATATTTGAACCAGTTAGTTGCGCTGCTTTCCCGGCAGGACAAAGTTTGCCAGGACTGCTAGTGATACATATTTCGATCCTATAGAGGCAACAAAAATGAATCAAGTGTGAAAATTTTAAGTCACTAGCAATCACATTTCATGAGATACAGCTTGATGACAAACAGACAGACGGACAGCAGATTCTAAGTAATAGGGTCCCGTTGTTACCCTTCGGGTATTGAATCCTAAATCGATCCATCTTTCTTTTATAATAGACGAATAAACGCATCAGTTGACTATCACAAATAAAACAAACGAAGACATCGCAATAAAACTTGTATTCATGTCAATCTCAAAAGTGTGTAGAGTCTCGTAAAGTTAGGGCAGTCCCTTTCTCGTCTATAGCATCTCCTGGTGAGTGGTTCCCTGTAGTACCCCAGCTGGCAGTAGCAGCGGGGGAGCATGCACGTCAGCACCTCCATGCTTCGGTCTCTGCCAGTGCAGGAACGTTCTGACAAGCGAGGACATAGTCTACTCTCCGTTTGGTTCGCTCGGCATGTCACTGGAAGAAAATATAAATAATTTGAATGAGGAACAAAGAGAAGATAGAGAACCTTCATGAGTACTCGTATTAGAACTGAAACGTGGCCGTTTAGTATGGCTCTCATAAGGAGAAGATAGTAAACTTTCATGACTCATAGAACTCAAACGTAGTCGCTTAGTATGGGTCTCAAAGACACGCTCAAGGCCGCACTGCAAGCTTGGTATTTCCCTGCATGATAGAATCAGAAACGAAAAAATCCGATGAAAACTAACGTGACCGACATCGTTCGTAAAATGATCTTATTAAATATGTTTAGAAGAATAGATGGACACTTTTTGCACAGTGCCCATCGGGGTCTGGAGCTGAATTAGATGTTTTCTTTTTAATTTTATAGTTTATTTTCTCTACATTTATATTTTTCGAAAATTGAGCCATAGAATTCATTTTTGAAAAGAAAAATAATTAAAAATATTATATGGTTTTACGTTAAAATTTTGCCTTTCATAGCGTTTGTGTTCATTTTGCAGTGACTCCGTTAGTTAACTTTGTACTTAGTTTTTATCACTTAGCTAGATTAGATGGAAATGTATAACTTAATGCATAACTTTTAGTGAACCAATAAAATAATCTCATCCCGTTGTTTTAGTGGTTTGAATACAGGGACGATCTGGATCTTGGAATTGATTGATTCAGATTTTTAATTTTGTAACACGCTGTGACGAGTTCAGACGTATTATTTTGCTGCGGCTCCCGGTCCTGGATGAATGAACCTTACACAGCTACATCCGTGTGCGTCACAGCGTGCTTCAAAATAAACAGTCAAACCAATATATTATTATTTATGGCCTTCGACCCCGTGACTCTCTAAGAGAGCTATTCAAAGAGATCAACATACTTACAGTTGCATCTCAATACATTTTCGAAAACATTATATACGTCCGTAAGGACCTTGAGTTATTTGTCAAAAATAGACGTACACAATTTAAATACCCGAAATAAAGATAAACTTGCCGTTCCAGGGATTCAGACTGCGTAAAATGGGTGAAAGTGGAAATTGTATTCGTATTTTTAATAAATTACCACTGTCAATTGCTGAACTACCAGTACATAAACTCAAATCATATATCAAAGTTATTTTAATGAAAATGGGCTATTATACTATTAATAATTATATAAATGATAGGAATGTGAGGCTTTAAATTGTCCCAGCTCGCACTGGCATATATCTTATGTAAACATATTTGTTTTAAAAAGAGGCTGACAATAGTTACCGAGTTTCTTACGCTGCTTCTTCTCGGCACTAGCCCACATTTGTCCCGAAGCAGGTAGGTTTTAATATTGGGACGTGTAAAAGTGCCTCCAGAGGCCTATTTGCCGAAATAAAACTGATTTAACTGATTATTATATAAAAAAAAAAATAAGATAACACTGCCAAGATGTTATACATAATAGTTAATGAGGGCTTCGTTTTACAGGTGGTTGAAAATGTACAGTGTATTTGCATGAAAATCGACCCTGTTGTTCTCTAACGCGCGAATGACTTTCAACCTTAGGGCGGATTCGACCAAACATTTAGTTACACCAGTATAACTATTGTTGGCATAATTTTATTCTTTCAATTTATCTCGAGTAACTTCGTTAACGTTTTTAAAAAAAAACACTCGACCGTACTACCTGTAAGATCACCATTATCAGCCCAGACCAGTTCACAGTTGGACGCATGCCTTACAAAAATGATTTAGCAATTATCGCCACAACTGACAAGCCAATTCCTACGACGCCCATAGAAAGAGTAGGGGTGGAGCTATTATTTTATTATGCCACCACCACACGGCACTACTTGTAAGTAAGACCATGCATAACTTTGTACGGATTTCAGGAATTGTTTTTGTTGTCAAAAGTGTATAATTTTAGCTCTATTTATAAAGAAAATTCTAGTATTTTTAAAGATTACACATAGTAAATTTAAAATATAATGATTTGATATCCATGTCAGCAATTATGAATAGCTTTAAAAACTCACAAGATTGGGCCTCGATCACAAAAAAATAAACAACGAGAACTCCAAAAACTACTTTCATTTTGTACCTACAAATTAAATTAAACAAAAAACTGTTTGGTTTCTTTAATGATGACTTTAGAAGTGACTCGCGAAGTCGAAGACGAGACGGTTTTGCATTTAATTAGTATACCTATGCCTACATGGATAAAACTTTATCTAGTAAACATTTGCATTGGCATAGACAAAGTAGTTTAAATATGTTTTCTACTTTTTAAATGTGCAAATTATACTATCTTTGAATCTATCTATAATTATACAATCCAATGATGAAGGCCCTGCAGTGAAATTATTATAGGCTGTTACTTTACTTTAAAATTTAGTACCAAAATTAAATCAACTGCATGATTGCAACACATGAAAAATACTTTTCTTCTACATTGACCCGTCTAGGAATCGAACCCGGGACCTCGGAGCAGGCGACACCTTGAAAACCGGTATGTACGCCACTCCGCCACGGAGGTCGTCATTACTTTGGATTTCTGTGAAGTCCTAGATCTACCGTGATCGCCTACAAGACATTGTATTCATTCTTTATCTTGCCGCGTGATATTGACCTATCGCGTATATGTCGTGCGCGTGCGACCCAGTATAATCTCGATTATTAAGTAAGTTAGGACACGTTACTCATAAAACCACCCTCTGAGACTGCTAAAATTATTAAAATCAGTTTTATTTCAGCAAATAGGCCCCAAGCGGTCGTACACGTCCCAATAATATTGACGACCATTTGGATCAGCGGTAGTAAACGCTGCTTCTGAGCCATGGGTCGCGGGTTCGATCCCCGCTCAGTACAAATATTTGTATGCATGAACATGTCTGTTTGTACTGGTCTGGGTGTTTTCTATGTATCATAAGTATGTATTTACAAAAAAAAAGTATATAAGTAAGTTTATCGGTTGTCTAGTACCCCATACGACAGGGTACTTAAAAGTAGCTTAATTTGGGACTAGATGACTCTGTGTGGCCCAGTGAGGCATGTCTTAAATATTTATTTATTTATTACTTAAACCTAACTGCTTCGAGACAAGTCAGCGCGAGAAACTCGGTCACTTTTGTAAATCGAAACTGCGCCCCATCGCAGACATTCTTTCCCAGCATTCGTATGTCTACTTCGTCTTGATTTAAGTGGTGGAGAGGACGTGCCTCCCCTTTATTTGGGGTGGTGGGATCTACCTCCTAGTGGTTCATCCCGGGCAACGGCATCTTTGGTTTTATAATAAATGATGACGGCTAACAGATCCGTCTGCGGTGATAGGCTTCGTAAGAGGCCGCCTGGATGCTACCACCCTCCTGCCGGAGTCCAGCGCCAAACAGTTTTTCTGTGTTCCGCTGGTGTGTGGGAGAACCAGCGCCTCTGGGTAAGCTCGCTTCTTCTTAATCGTATAGTTAAGTATGAAAACAAGAGCAAGCCCATTGTTTATAAAAATAATAATAATATTAGGGGTTAAAGTATGAAATTGCCGTTTTGTATGGACGAAATCGAGAAAAGTAATTTTTCCATAGTAACAATTTTTTAGTTTTTTTAAAAACTCCTAAACCGTTTTCGATGCAATTAAAGGTGAAAGTTAGATGGTTATAAAGCTACGCATTATAGTATTTAAATTTCTGAAAATCAAAGTATATGATACAAATATACTTAATTGAAGCAAGAAGGTCAGCTGACACATTGTAAGGGGTCTTTTCAACGACTTCCTTTGAAGTAATAGGTACTAGTATTGCTTTTTTTTTTAGTCAAAAGTTACTTTATTTAGTTTTTGATACAATACAAAAAGAATTACGCAATAATATGACTATATTTAAGAGCTATAACCAAAATTAAAAGTGGGAAAATAATCGGCAATTTCATACTTTAACCCCTATTAAAAAGGGAATACTACCAGAAGTTGAGCACCAGCATCACATGAATAAATATTTACTCATGTGGCAGCATTTTCTTTTAACCATTGGCAAAAACCTGCAGCAGACGTAGGGGATAGGTAGGTGCAGGGGCTTAGGCCCTCACACATACGCATCTGAGTCCTCTCATGAAAGATCTGATTTCGGTAACTTTTTACACTGCCTGGAGTAAGTAACTACTTCCATATTAAGCCCTTAATGTGATCAAGCCCCTTCCAAATCAAAAACTGGCAAAATCCTTGTTTATAAGTCTGCACCAAGCAATGACTGATGTGAGCTTACAAGATGAGAATAGTCTAAAAGGTACATAATGTTAATTACAGAATTATTTATTTAAAAAGACTTAATAACAATATAATAACTTACAGATAAAACGACTTACCTTACAAAATAAATGTGTACCTATAAAATCTTAATAACATATAATAATGATATAAAAAAAGCACTAAATAAAATATAACTAACTATAAAATAGTAAAATAATATAGTCTAAAATAAAAATCAAATTCGTAACATATTTTATATTCAAATTAATCCCAAAAGTGTGTAAAGTCTGTCATATTTGGGACAGTCTCTGGGCTTGTAACATCTTCTGGTGAGCGGCTCGCGGACGTAGCCGAACTTGCAGTAGCTCTGTGACACGAGGCAAGTAACGAAACGCAGGCTCGTACTTGTGTCTGTGCATCCTCGCTCGGATAGACGGGGGGCAAATTTCACTGCGACACGAGGCAAGTAACGAATGACAACTATCCTGGCTAATTCTGTACCAAATTATTAATAAGTCAGTTTATTTTCATTTCACCTACCAATATTATCTCTTATCGAGGTGTGTTGCTCTACCTATAATAGATCAGTTTTTCTTGATCCATGGTTATAATAAAAGGTGACTAAAGGATTACTTCCAGAAGAAAACGGGCGGGCAGCAGCGTCTTCTTTTAACCTTTGGCAAAATCAAGTAGCAGATCCAGGGCAGGAGGGAGTGAGGGGGCTAAGGGAATCAAGCCCCCGACTAAAATATTAGAGCCCTGAACATAACAGATCAAATTCTTGGAACCCTTTACGCTGCAGGGAGAAAGTAACTACTTCCCAGAAATCAAAATTCTGAATCCCAATTGGCAAAATCCTTATTTATAAAGGTCTGAAGCAAGCAGTGGATTAATGTAAGCCGACGAGATCAGAATAGACAATTAAAACTCATATTGGTAACATATTTTATATTCAAATTAATCCCAAAAGTGTGTAAAGTCTGTCATATTTGGGGCAGTCTCTGGGCTTATAACATCTTCTGGTGAGCGGCTCGCGGACGTAGCCGAACTTGCAGTAGCACTGTGACACGAGGCAAGTAACGAAACGCAGGCTCGTACTTGTGTCTGTGCATCCTCGCTCGGATAGACGGGGGCAAATTTCACTCCGCGTTTGGTTCGCTCGACAAAATAATACTGAAATAAGAAAAGTTTATTAGTAATTCAGCAAATAATAAAAATGGCATGTTCTTGTAGGTAACTATTTCGTTCTTTGAGACAGATATTAAAACTTCACGGCGAGTTTATAAAATGAAATAATAAAAACCTACTTTTCATGCATAAATTATTTGGTAATTCGTTAAAAGGTGGGCGATGGATCGAATCCTCTTGTGGTGTCTGTCTGGTTAAGAATTAATATTTATATCAGACTGAGCCACTAAGGTTTAATTACAGCGTTAATTGTTTTTTGCCCCTCACACAAACTTGTGAAATAGAACTACCCATTAAATTCCTATACCAATAAAATTTGACGTTTAAAATATTGCGGAAGTTTTCTTATCCTATTCTATTTTCAAGTTAATAGACTGGAAAAATAAATGGCAAATTTATCAGAAAGTAAAGCAAAATCTATACTAATATTATAAAGCTCAAGAGTTTGTTTCTTTGTTTGAACACGCTAATCTGTGGACCTACTGGTTCGAATTGAAAAAATATTTTTGTGTTAGATAGTCCATTTATCGAGGAAGGCTTTAGGCTATATTCTTTTAAAAACTTCTTAATCGCAATCATACTAACATAAATTGACGCAGACGAAGTCGCAGGCAACAGATAGTTAATGATAAATTTATCAGTAGGCAGGTATTAATTAAATACTTACGTTGTGTCTGTGCTTCAATCACAAACAGAGAAATCACAAAAAAACCTAATGCTAATTTCATTTTTTTGTTTTAGTTTACTTAAAATCGACTTAAAAGTAGTTGTTAATGTGAAGATCGGTTTTATAGTGCCTTACAAAGTAGGTTAATGATACTTTTGGATATCTAACTTTTACATTGGACTACAATCAATATTACCTTTTAATCGAAGTTTTAAATTTGCCTAATTATTCGTTGCTTACTACGGGTATTGTAATGGGCGATAGATTCTTTAGTAGGTACTACGCCTACTAAAGAACACGGGAAAAGGTTAGAAAGGCGATGCAGGCGGGACAGGCGCGCCACATAGAGGTTATGCGCAATTTATTAATGCTCATATTTCTACCCAAACATAAATAAATGAATATATAAACATGAATGTAAGTGAGCGGTTACTTAGCTATGAATGGTTTCTTTTCATTATGATTTATAAATGACAGTTTTCTATCTATGTAAAAAGTCTCTGAGATTATCCGCTGAAAAAGAGACGGACATACAAACAGACATTACTTAGTAATGTGTTTGCAATTAATTTAAACAACTGTAACATTTTTAGGTCGTCTCTGCAACTTGAACTAAGTAGAGAAAGTGTTAAGGTGGGTACTGACCAACGTTACGAGGCGAGGTATCATTCATGTTAATGTAACATTCGCATCGAGCGTGTTACGCATCGAGCATGTTACGCTGTGTTCTAAAATCGGCGTAACATGCTCGTCAAAATTCAGTGCTTCGGCAGTTCAATCCAAGATGGCCGACAGCGATGATACCAACACGTCCTACATTTGATTCTACTTAATTATTGTTTCATCTAAATTAAAAAGAAGAAAAAACGTTACTAGACATCAAATTTATTTAAAAACAGAGGCATCTATGGTGAAGTGTGGTGGTTTGTCATTGATAGCAATATTAAAAAACCGTGCGCTCGTGACGATTTGCAACAGCGTACTGACTGAACCGCGTAACAGTCAAAGGATTCGCCAAAAAACGGAAAGCCGGGTGGAGCACCCTAAAGCGAGCAACGAGTGGCTCGTTGCTCGCTGGTTTCTCCGTAACACGATGTACTGACTGCACAAATGCTCGTTGTGTAATATGTTACATTACACCTCGTAATGTTGGTCAGTACCCACCTTTACATTTTATTGTTACTATCGTCTCATATACATGGAAAACTATTTTCTTGAAAAACGGCGACAGGTATGAAATAAGAATTGATGTAAAATAAAAACTAGTTTTTTTTATCAGTGACAGAAAAATGTCGTCTGCAAATCAGCACCTATAGAACTTTTGAGCGCTCTTTTACCAAACATACATATTATCACGCCTCCTTCTCAACGGGGTAGGCAGAGACCAAGGCCTTACTACGATCCTGGCATACATCTTTCGCTTCTTCCACATTCATCAATCTTTTCATGCATGCTCGTTTAGAGTACTCTTGACCTGACCTTTCTTCAGAACATCCCCGATTTGATCGTGATAAGTTCCTCTAGGTCTGCCTCTTCCAACGTTCCCTTTCACACTCGTCTTATAGATCTGTCTAGTCATTCTTCTCTCATTCATCCTCTCTACATGCCCAAACCATCTAAGCATCCCTTTCTCAATCCGTGTGACAATATCTTCTTTCACACCACAACGTTTACCATAGTTGCATTTATAAGGCATGTTCATAACTTGCTGATATCATCATCATCATCATCATCATATCAGCCTAACGACGCCCACTGCTGGGCATAGGCCTCCCCCAAGGATCTCCACAACGATCGGTCCTGTGCTGTCCGCATCCCGCGACCTTGACCAGATCGTCGGTCCACCTTGTAGGGGGCCTGCCCACGGAACGTTTGCTGATATAGACATGAGTTAAAGTAGCTGTAGCTGTGGTAACATGAACTTAACGATGCAGGCCGTTGCCCTGCAGTGGGATGAATATAATATTTTTTTTTTATTTTATACATAATAAAAGTTGTAATACAATTATGATGGAATGGCCAGTCGAATTAAAAAACTTTTATTTTTGTTGGTTGAAATAAATACTATAATTAATTAGTAAAATTATCGAAAAAACGTACTACAAAATATCTTATTTACTTAATTGATATTGATCTAACAAATTAACTTTAAGTTGAAACTTGATTGGGCAAATTGGTCATTTATGTAGGTACTTATGATATTTAAGCAATTTAATTTCAATTATAATATCAGTATTTAACTTGACAAATTATGTCTCAGGCGGGACCCGAACCCGCATCTCCTAGCATGCCGGGCGCGGCGCTATACCATTAAGCCAACGAGTCTCTCGGTCGGAGTGTCTTCCTTTTTAACCGACTTCCAAAAAAAGGAGGAGGTTCTCAATTCGACTGTATTTTTTTTGTTTTTTTTTGTTTGTTACCTCAGAACTTTGGACTGGTTGAACGGATTTTAATAATTTATTTTTTTGTTGAAAGGTGGTGTTTCCCATGTGGTCCCATTTCAACGAAGTCATGATCTGATGGTGGATCCGGGGAAATCGAGGGAAACCCTCAAATTTTATAAGCACGTCTTACGTTTTTGCATATCTTTCTTAAGGTTTTTCAGTATTTGCGTCTGGTACTCATCATTTTATCTTAATGAGCTGATGATGGAAGGTAAAACTCCTTAACGGTTAGGAGTAGGAGGATTATTCTTTAAATATCATAGGCGCGTAAAATCAGATAATTGTCTTCCTTCAGGTTATTCACGTGAGCTGATAATGTAAGGTCAAACTCCTTAGCAGTTAGGAGTTGGAGTATAATTCTTAAGATTCTATAGCGATGAGGGAGGGAGTTTCTCAAACAATCCATACATTATCATCTAGAAGTCGTTATCACTATTTATGTAGGTTACTGTTACCGGCGAACAGAGGATTAATAATTATTGTGTAATTTATTTAACACTAAAAAGATAAAAATAAATTATTTTCAAATAAAAAATTGAACCGACTTAAAAAAAACTCACTAAAAATGTACAAAATAACACAAGAACAAATTATTTTAAAACCTATTTACGTACTTAAAATATTATTTTAACTACTAACAACTAAACAATACAAAAATAATACAAACGAAACAAATCAAATGTGAAATTTAAACAAAAATTGCTATTTTGGCGAGCAGCAATCAATTTAGTAGTGATCATACTCCTATTATACTTAATACTTGTCCGAGATGGATTTTTACATGTAGTAACGGCGAAGCACTAGCGCAGAGCCACAATTTTTTCAAAGCTAAAAAAAAAAAAAGAGAAACAGAACGTGTTCTATGGCAACCTATCAAATGTCATTACGGTTTTTGTGCGAGCGCGGTCACATCGTCGTTTTATAAAAGATGGGTAAAATATCTATTACTCTTAAGAAATATACCATAAAAGTTTATAATCAGGCTTTAGAATTAAGGTAGTCAAGGTGCAAAGTGTTTACTTAGGTCGAATTGTGATTTTTGGGAAAATGACAAGAAGAAGCCTAATCAAGTTCAAGGCTTATTATGCAAATAGAAGGGATTTATAACATTAATCACAGGTATGATTCAATTTATTCTTACTTTCACATATAGAGCAATGTTGTAGTTAGGATGGTTTCGAGTTGAATCTTCAGAAAAAATTCATAACCTATAATATCACCTTCCACCATTTTTTCTGTTTTCATTTCGTTGTACCTTCGACGTTCGGATATTCCCAGACACAATTAAATATCAATTGTTATCGCAACAACCGGTTGTCGCTTAGGGCTAAAAGCGTTACAACGAAAGCAATGATATATCTATGCATTCTGCAGATTCAATATTTATTCCTAGTGCATAAACCTTCGGTTAGGTTACGGTAAAAACAAGATTGCTTTTCGTAATTTCTTTTCGGAGAGCACGTTTATCATTTCGTAACCGTTTTACTCACTTGTTTAAAAATCTCACCATTAAAATCCAAGTGTTTGAAGAAAATTAAATTCAAGAAAGAAGATCAAGAAAGGAAAAGAAACGAGGAAACAAGAGGAAGATTCGAAAAATGGAAGCTAATAAAGGAAACTTCAAGATTCTCAGAGCAATATGAGGAAACATCTTTGACCACACCCTCTTAAATGTGTTATCATAGAAGATGACACATACACCAATAGGTGAGGCTAACATATTTCAACAAATATGACTTTTCCCTATAACAACTTTAAACGTCTGGGTAGTTTCATGTATGATGAACAGAACCACAAGCTCTAATTTTGTGCGAGATATTCTGAATAATCACAAACAATGGCTAGACATGCTAAATGTGAGAGTTTTTCTATTAGGCAAGTGCTATCACTCGAAGATAGACATGCTTACATTAAGGGTAAGAGCTAGTATGCTGGAACTAGATGCCTTCATATTATATGAGCATGAGAGCTACCACATTTTTGTAGACAATTTGCTTCTTTGTACAGAACAATGAAAATTGTTCCTTTTAGATGACAATCATCTTACAGAAGAGCTTCTGCTGGCTCGGGAAAAAGAGGGTGTAGGAAAAGCAGAAATGGGAAAGCCTATCAGGCCGGATTCTTTCCCTATACGGGGCGAATATAACGAGAGAAGGCCTATGAGACATGCTTACATTAAGGGCGCAGGCTAGTACGATGGGACTAGAACGCCTTCATGTTATCAGTACATAAACTTGTAAAATCATGTCTCAGGCGGGACTTGAACCCGCATCTCCTAGCATGCGGGGCGGGCGCTGTATCGTTAAGCCACCGAGACACTGCGACTCAGTGCAAAATTTTTCTAACATAATCTTAACGCTGTAAGCCAGTTGCTTACCCTTATAGTACATGGGCTTATGCCGGTTCTTCACATAGTGGTACCACATTGCGGGTAGGCAATTTGCTTCCTTGTACTGAACAATAATAATTGTTCCTTTGAGATGACAACCCTCTTACAAAAAAGTTTATTTTTTGGCTCTGAGAAAAGAAAAAATTGGATAGACTATCAGACCAGAAGTTTCCCTACACGGGCGAAAATTATGACATAAGGTCTTTGTAAAGAAGTACGCTCCAATATCTAGGAAAATAGAAACTCCTTCCTTTTTACAGCTTTAAATATTTTATTTATAAATGGCTTGAGATTACAAAGGATGATGAATCATGGGGAATATGAAATCCTTTTCAGCACCATTCCACCCTCCGATTTCCTAGAACCACAGCAATTGCCTTTCATAGAGAAAAATATAATTGCCTATGAGATAAAGTAACTTAAAATTCAGGGAGCATAATCTGTGTGCCCATACTGTATGTACAGAATAATTTCTCAACAACTTTGCTGTATTCTTGGTTGCAAAACCCAATGGTACTTACAGTTTTATTTCGAACTTGAAAAAACTTTTTATAAATAATTATAGGTACAGAGATTTTGATTTTGAGAATATTATAACTGCTTACAAAACTTATGTCTGTTATATGGCATCAAAATATTTGAAAGAAACTTATTACTGAACCGGGATTTCCAATGTAATGTTAAATATAATATATTTATAGATAACATCGTATTTACCTTCTCAACGATTTGAAGGAAACAAACAATTGCAAAGACAACATTATTGTTGCATGCAAACTCTTACATATCTTAAGTTATGAACTTTGAGAAAAGTGCATTGTTCCCAATTAAAATTGCAAATACCTAGGAGTTATTTTAAAATTCCACAGACTGATTTGAAATTTATTTATTTAAACCTTCAGTCGAGAAGTTAACTTAAATCTAAAAATACAGAGTGTTCAAAAGTAACCTTTGTGTCTGAACTGGAGTACCCTGTATTTTTTTTTTGGACTTATAGTCTAAAAAGTTATACAAAAACATAAGAGCAAGACTATTCTTAAAAAGTAAATACAGTTGGATAAGAAAGAATTTGAAAAACAACGCCCCGTTGGTCTAGTGGTTGAGGTACGGGGCCAAGATCTCGGGGTCCCAGGTTAGAATCCGGGGTCGGGCAACAAAAAATTTTGAATTTTCAAACATTTCTCGGCTTTTGATCACCAACCCACATTTGGCAAGAGTGGTGATTATGCCAGTACACCCATCATTGCTGTGGGAACTTGAATTCAATGATGGAGGCCTTTTTTCCCTGCAGTGGGATGATTATAGGCTGTTACTTTAAGAAAAAATTGAATCCAGAGAAATTGTTTGGTACCTACACTTAAGACAATTTATCCAGCTGTTGTATAGATGACTATATACAAAAGTAATGGAAAAACACAGACTTAAAGAATTACTAAAATCACATGAAAACTGGATTAAGTTATGCCTAGCATTAAGGAAATAAAGATATAATTAATTTGGGGAAAAACAATATGAAAATTAGCAATTCAAAAATTATATATTAAGTAAACAACTTAACCGTTTCATGGAAATACACACCAAGGCTTCAACCCCAGGACCTGGGGTGCTGTATGTGGGCCATAATAAGGCTTCGGGGTCTTGGTCCCGTGCAGAACAAACACATCATATTAATCATATTAACCATTGTAAATCTTAATTGTGTAATAAATTCGTATTATTATTATTCTTATTTAGAATTAAAAGCTGCACTGTTGGACCTACAATGTTTTACTTTAACTAGGAAATTTTAATGAGTATTGATAACACAACCGCAATAGCTTATTTTAATAAAATAGATACACAGGTACACAGTCTCCTCACCTTGTAATTAAGTTATTTTAGTATTCTCACGAGCCCTATTTGAGAAAGCGGATGCGGGTGTGTTATTGGGCCGATATAAAAAATCTTAGGCCAGAATCCGTTTTAGTATCACTAAAAACATGTGACAATAATGTGAAAGTATATACTGAAGAAAATTTCTAGGGAAAAAGGAATCAAGAAAAGTTAAATAAGACTCAAAAATATTAGTTTTCCTCTATTGGCCATTACAACCATGGTTTCCCCTAGTCAAAAAGCCATCGACACTTATTAGTATTTTTATTTAAATAATTTATTTTTATTTATTTAAGCTTTATTGCACAAACGAACAGTTATTGTACAAAAGGTGGACTTAATGCCACGAGGCATTCTCTGCCATCGGGCTAAACAGAAATGCTATGCAAATATATTTGAGTTTAATAGAACATTATTTTAATTTCAAAGATTACTATCACTTATACCAGCAGCTTACCCTGGCTGTAGGGCTGTTGACAGACAAGAATTTATAAGGTGGTGCCCTTCAAAACTTAGCACTTGTCATAATGGTCAATTCTCTTTTCTAAAATGCCCTAAATATTGTCATAGTTTTTTCCCTGTACACAATTATGGTAGTCTGGTAAACATCATTCTTTTGCGATAAGACCCCCAAAATTGTACATCTTAATATTATAAAATAGTATGTTATTCCTTTATTTGGTGTGCAATAAAGAGTATTCCATTTGGGTATCTAAAAGCGATATGACTCACTCTTAAAATTATGGTGACTATTTTGCAGAAAAGCACAATATTGATACTCATGCAGGAGGTTCCCATTCCTCTCATTGTTAGTTTTTTAAACACAGATCTATGAGAATGATCAGCTCTGTCTCTACTGATTGGTCCTACAGTTAGATCAGATGACAGAATGTGTCACTAAAAGAGTTAATTGAAAAACGGGACGCATTACTTGGCTCTGGGGGCGTTTGCAAAACGTTCTTGATGTTCAAAATATTACACATACTTCAAGAAAAGAAAATCCTCAGTCTTCTTTTCAATTAGAAACCTTTGTTCAGTAAAAATAAATTAATATTGTGTCTACAATAAAATCGTATATAGAGAAGACCAACTTGTCAAGGAAAAAATGATAACCTTTTGATTTTAACCATCAAAAATCCAGTCATAAGTTGGTGGATTAAGTAGATTTTGAGAAAAGCTGGTATTAATGATACATATATTCTTGGATTATACCACAAGACATACAACAACATCTGCTGTGCAGCAGAGGTCACGTGTTAGAAATGATTTTATAATAAAAGACACTGCAGGTTGATCTCAACATTCTTCTATATTCTAGGCCAATATTTCAAATTGTAGCAGAATTCAATAATACAGTGTGTAATAGTATTTTTCAGAGTGAAAAAATTAAATGTTTTTACTTACTATTAATCTCTCTCAAATTGTTTATCGTATAAATTACAAAGTTTTAAGGTTTATTATTATACTTAATTACATATTTTTTTTCATTCTTTAAAAATTGTACTAATGATTCACAACCCATCTTCAAACATCTACATGTAAAAATCCATCTCGGACAAGTATTAAGTATAATTATAAGATTAAACGAACTTACCTTAAGTGAAGTTCAATCTTAATTATACGAAGATACTTGTCCGAGATGGCAGTCCCAAAAAACCCACCCACTAATACTAAATTCTATAGTATTATCCCATTAGTGGGGTTGTTCTCATTGCTTTAAACGTAATGACATTTGATAGGTTGCCATAGAACACGTTCTGTTTCTCTTTTTTTTTTTTTAGCTTTGAAAAAATTGTGGCTCTGCGCTAGTGCTTCGCCGTTACTACATGTAAAAATCCATCTCGGACAAGTATCTTCGTATAATTAAGATTGAACTTCACTTAAGGTAAGTTCGTTTAATCTTATAATTCTATTTGGCTCGGCAACGACTTCGATCTATTTAGTTGTTAGTAACTGTAGTTCAAATAATATTTTAATCCCTCAACCCCCATGAGACAACCGGTTGTCGCGATAACAATTGATTTCAATTGTGTCTGGAATAACTCACGATCGAGGGATTAAGTACATAAATAGGTTTTAAAATATTTTGTTCTTGTGTTATTTTGTACTTTTTAGTGAGCTTATTCTCAAATTGTAATGACGTGTGAAATCATTTTTGAGAAATCAGATATGTTAACCACTAGAGAATAAACGATGAACCTGGCCCTCAATTCCGCTAATTTACAAATGGCTCAATGGAATCGCAACTATATCTCAATAGTATATTTTGACACATTTATTAAGGTAGTAATGTTTAAACATACGATTGCGATGCAATTACGATTCTATTGAGCCATTTGTAAATTAGCGGAATTGGGGCCCTGGTGAAAAGTTAACGTTAGCGTGATCACAAAAAAAACGCGTTAAATTACGAACCTGCTCTTATTTTTCGTCGGTTGAAATAGATAACTAATATTCATACATTCTTGTATCTTCGTATGTGCAAAAAAGAGTATCTATCTATCTATCTATTCCTTTAAGTTCTACAACAATAAATGCCTGAACAACTATTATCTGAAACAAAACAGAGGTTACTGACATCAAAATTACATGAATCGTATCGTATATCGATTCACATTAGACATTCACTCTGTATCGGCCATGAATTTTGTATGGGAGGACGGTCGCAGAATAATAAGGCACAGAAGGCTCATTCGAGTTAAGGTCATCCATCAGTTTCGGGGTCCTGGCATCGTTCCTCGGGTTTGTATTCATAAAACGATTTCAATGGGGGCTATCGCTAGTGAATTTGCCACTAGAGGCGCTAGTGTCGCGTGAGGTCCAATATCATTCACTTTGTACTGGTTTTAGCGGAATTTGTTCCATAAATTATACTTACTTTAATTTACCTGCTGGAAAGTGATCTCCTTCGTAAAATATCGCAAATATTGATTATTTGGCGATTAATGTGAACGCTTTAAAAGCGGAATTAAGAAAAAGCGCAAAAATAGGCGGCCTCAAGAGCAACTATTTCAGAAGTTAGTTTGTTGATATTAAGATAGTTATTTATAAACAATATAACCTTAGTTAGATTCAAGATATAACACTTTGTTTCGGCGTCAATCGCCTTTGACAGCTATACCACCGGACCTCAGTCTACAGTGGCGCCAACTGGTGAGCAAAGAAACGGTAGTCCCCATTGACTAGACCAGATTTTGATATTTCAGACTTTAAAACTACCATAGTACAAAACAACTACACTAAACTCTAAAGTTGAGAGGCAGTCTACGATGGAGCGAACCACAGAACACGGAAAATAGGTAAAGCCTAGTAGGCAAGGCAGGTGCGCCACGGAGTTATGAGCAAATGCTGATAATAGGGGTTAAAGTATGAAATTGCCGATTATTTTCCCACTTTTTATTTTGTTTATAGCTCTTAAGTATAGTCATATTATTGCGTAATTCTTTTTGTATTGTATCAAAAACTAAATAAAGTAACTTTTGACTAAAAAGATTTTCCGGTGTCATCTGCTGTGCCGTGTGAGCTCATCAATGTCAGTAAGTGAAATAATGGTTGCCTGTAAAGTCGGTTTTACGGGCGAAGATTTTACGTGACAACGTCTTTTTCTCGGTAGAATATTTATTGATATGAATATAATTAAATTGCACAATAGGAACAAGGAATTGAATGAAAATAAGAATTGCACAAATTTTAACTATAGAAATATATTTTGTTTACTAAAACATTGTACATGTAAACTTAAACTTAACTAATTCCTATTTGAGTGATTTTGTTGAGGATAGGACGATGATAGGAGAAATATGAAATGAAAGGAAGTGTTTCTGCTGTAATGTGTCTTGCGAAAGTCAAGTCTTTTTCCAACGCCAAGAACGTTCGAGAAAGACAAAGACAGAGACACAAGCATGCGCCGATTCAATGCGCCTAATTCTCTAGTGCTGCGCGCGCGGCAGACCGATCATAGTTGAGTGGGAGAGAGACGCAAGGCATTCGGCGGGCCTCTCTCTCGTTCGGTGACTCATCGTAACGTTACCGAGCGTTACACTTTTTCATAAGTGACTCCCAGCCGCAACATAATTTAAGACGTTGTCACGTCAAAAAAAAAAGCAATACTAGTACCTATTACTTCAAAGGAAGTCGTTGAAAAGACCCCTTACAATGTGTCAGCTGACCTTCTTGCTTCAATTAAGTATATTTGTATTATATACTTTGATTTTCAGAAATTTAAATACCGTAATGCGTAGCTTTATAACCATCTAACTTTCACCTTTAATTGCATCGAAAACGGTTCAGGCATCAACTAAAAAATTGTTAGTATGGAAAAATGACTTTTCTCGATTTCGTCCATACAAAACGGCAATGTCACACTTTAACCCCTAATACTTCTGCCCAAACATGAATGCAAGTGAGCGCTATGATTGGTTTCTTTTGACATCATCGCGCGGCTAATATAGGTCACTTGATTGGCGTTGGATGAACTCGTTTATGTGTGCGAAAGCTTGTGTTTATTTTGCTTATAAGTAGTAGTGGGGCGTGGTGGGGCGCAAGCGGCGACATCAGTTGTCAAACAAATGGCGCATGACATCCTTTCTACTGTGGAGCGATCTTACCCACAAGCGCGCTGGAAATCTTGCACAGCGACAAAACAAAGAGTGCTGTTTGGCGTCGGACTCCGGCAGGATGCTGGTCGAAAGCCAGGGGGCCCTTGCGGAGCCTACCACCGCTTCAGAGATCACTCAGCCGTCACCACAGACCGGTACAAACTGTGGAGACGTTGCCCGGGGTGAACCACTAGGAAGCGGATCCCACCTACACTTAAAAACTTGAGAGACCAGACATGCTGTTCATATTTCTGTTGCGGTAGTACCTACCCAGCTTAGCGTAATTTAGACAATCGATTAGAGAGTAAAACAATCAGACCGATTGTTTGATTTGAATTCGAGATTTGTAGACTTAATAATGAAAAGGGAATACTATAGTGTGTAATCATTATTATTAATTGCCAATAATACCTTCACGTACAAAGACTACAGTTCTATCGTTCAACCAAAGGAGACAATTTTTTTTGGGCCCAGTAGCAACGGTACCGTATAAAGATGTCATTGTATCCTAAAATAATATCTTATTTTTTTTAACAATTAGACAAAAGATCTTGTTTAAATGAAACCGGAATCATAAAATCAATTTAAAAATGCGTTGTATTGACTTTTTTTTATAACATTCCTCCATTTTAGAGTCAAGGCATAGAATAACTTATTGTGTCAAGGTCTTACAATTCGTGTAAAGGAACTTCAAGGTTGTTATAAAAACAAAATCAACCATTTTAATTAGGAGATAATGTTTAGACCACATTTTATCTACTTTTATTTATTCTAAATAATTGTAAACTCAGTAAAAAATGTTTTAATTCAATTTTTAACACTTTTGCTTAAATGTTCATTCAGTAATGCCGTGAAATGGAACGCAATTCCGTTTTGACGTTTGACAGTTATCACTGCCATTGTACCTTCCGTTTGTTTTGAACTGAGTGTTTATGTTCCCCGATTTTTCCTTATTTTTAACAAAAAAAAGAAGAAAATGGTATCAAGTACAGCTCCTATTCCACTGAACCGTTGTGTCAGTATGCAGTGGGATTTCAACGGAATATGCAAAGAAAATTACTTTCAGAAACGACTAAAAATATGCTTAAACTTATGGTGATACTGTTGCAATTGTCCGGCAGGCAGACGCACTATCGGTTGTTGTGCACATGTGATGTCCATTGTGAGGTTTTTATCTTAAGCACGCTACCAGGATCAGGTCAAAATACCTACATCTTTCTTAGACGAGGAAGTACTGCTACTGAGAGACGATTCCGAAAATGATGATTCTCAGAAATAAACGTATTTTGGTTTGATTTTTCGGTGGTTTTATTTTTATACTTCTCCTTCTTCACGTTTAAGTGGATAAACTGTAGGTACATAATAATATTGTTTGTTATTGACCACAATGAACCTTCTGACCTCTATTTAGAATATGGCTATATTTTTTTAAACTTGAAAAAATATGATTAACCTTAGTCAGCTAAGGCCTGTGGGTTCGATTCCTAGCTAAGACATGTATATCATTGTGTATGCAAATAATCAAATAAAACTTGTAAGTAGTTTTTAGGTTATGTCATTTAGTTAGGATTATTTTCTGAATATTCCCGTTAGATAAAGAAATACTAATATTGCTAATGTTTTCTAGACATTATAAGGAACAATTTGATATATGTTTCATTACTATACGTCACAATTTTTTAGTGGGCCCTTTCGCCATACTAAAAAAAATTGTCTCCTAGTTGTAATATATTGCTCTAGAAAAGTAATTCTCGAACAATGTCAACTTTAAATTATGTAGGGCTGGCTAGGTATTTGACGACCTCCGTGGCGGAGTGGCGTACACACCGGTTTTTAAGGTGTCGCCTGCTCCGAGGTCCCGGGTTCGATTCCCGGACGGGTCAACGTAGAAAAAATGTGTTTTTCTACATTTTCTCGGGTCTGGGTGTTTGTGGTACCTTCGTTGTTTCTGGTTTCCAAAATACGAATGTTTTAAATAGTTTTTTTATTTTATTTATTTATTTATTTGGCTTACTTACAGTCAACATACACAGGTCACGTCAAAAACATTTCCAATACTTATAGGCTAAGTGTAGTGACTATTTATAAGTAAACACAGCATGCAATATAATATTAATCGATAAAGCAGAGGAGTTGGTATAGACAACGGCAGGTCAACCCACCCAAAAAGTCAAAGGTCAGTAAATTGATTTTCAGCTTACAATCAATATCAATTGAGAAAGTTCGACGTTCTGTGGTAGGTTGACGTGCCGCTGCCTGCACAATGACAGTAATAAAAATCAAATATAATTTAATTTAAATTAAGTTAAGGCAGGCTGCTCACTCGAGCGAGACTATGCACTTACAATAAAGTCAATAAGCTTTTTTCGGAAGCTGTAGAAGGAGTCAAAATTTACATCGACTATGTGGCTATAGCTATTGAGTAGCCTGCAGAGTCTGGGCAATGGGGAGTTAGATCCAAGAACAGTTCTTCTGAATGGTGGTTTCAATGGTAATATCGGCTGACGAGGATATCTCGATGGAGCATTGAAATTGATAGAGTTTAAAAAATCAAGACAGCATATTTTACCGTTGAGAATTTTGTGTATAAAAAGTAAGTCCGTCAGCTCTCTATGATTATCCAAAGACAACATCTTAAATTCCTTTAGTCTGTCAACATATGAAAAATTCCTCTTTGCCTTCCCCGCCAGTCTTGCCAAATGCCATAAGAAACGCTTTTGAATCCGCTCCATGCGCAGATCGTGCACAGCATAGTGAGGTCGCCACACAACGGAACAGTAGTCGAGTGTACTACGAACCAGACTGATAAATAACATTTTTTTTGTTTCTATGCCAAATCCTTTAGTATTCCTTATGATAAAACCTAGAAGTCTAGATGCTTTTTTGATGGTATTATCGTAATGGGGTTTAAATGTCATTTTTCTGTCAAATAATACTCCTAGATCCTTTATTACTTCTACTTCTTGAACGACGTGTTCGTCTATTTTGTACACATAGGGAATGACGTTATAGTTTCTAGTAAACTTTACGTGTTGACATTTTTTAGGATTCAGTGTCATTCGGTTAGTTCTGCACCAAGAAATTAGGTTATTAAGATCCTCCTGTAACAGAGCAGAATCGTTTACTGATTGAACATGTCTTAAAAATTTTAGATCGTCTGCATACATAAATACGTTAGAGTTTTTCAAATGGTCTGGTATATCGTTAACAAAAAAATTAAAAAGGATGGGGCCGAGATGCGAACCTTGAGGAACGCTTGAAGTTATAGAAAATTTATCCGAGCAGAACCCATTGACCACGACGTAAAAATTCCGATCTTCAAGGTAAGATGACAGCCACGACAAAAAAGAACCAGCAAATCCATAGCAAGATAGCTTATCAATGAGAATAGTATGGGGCACCCTGTCGAAAGCTTTGCTAAAATCTGTATATAATACGTCAATCTGCATTTTTCGGTCCATGAATTGAATAATGTTCTCCACAAAGCAAACTAAATTAGTGCATGTAGATCTAGATACAGTGAATCCATGTTGGTTTTCTTTAATAAATAGTTTAAGATGGGTTTGAATCAGGGGACACAACAGAGCTTCAAATAATTTAGCAAATGTGGACAGAATTGAGATGGGTCGATAGTTGCTAACCATACATTTATCTTCTGCCTTATAAATTGGAACCACTTTCGCCTCTTTCCATTGACTGGGAAATACTCCCGAGGATAATGATTGATTAAATAAATAACATAATGGGGCAACTAATGACTGAGCACATGCTGCAATAAAGGCTGGTGGAATGTCGTCTGGTCCAGTTCCTTTGGATCGATCAAGTAGCTGTAATTTTTTTAGCAGGGCTGCTTCTGTAATCACCGGTGCTGGAAAGGTCTGGCTGTTATTTTTAATAGCTTCTAATGACGCGTGATAATTTCTTGGCTCGCGGTCATAATTATTGTCTTTGATATTATACGCTAATGAAAAATTCTCAGCAAACATACTACAAATGGTGTTGCCGTCAGAGGTTGTTGATTAAACTTTTTTCTAGTCTCGAGATGTAAGTATTGTATCTTTTATTTGCCATTTCTTCGCAGCGCCTACTTACCAAGTCTAGTTCTAATTTATCTCGTGGATTTCCATATAATTTGTAACGCCACCGAATATTGTTTTTTTCTCTTAGTCGACGAATAAGTGTACTATCAAACCAGGGGGGAAATCGACCTTTTTTTCTATTAAGTTTAAATGGCACATATTTTTTAATAACTTCCCACAAGACCTCATAGAAAACCTTGACCATGTCATTAACATCTGCGGTATCTTTAAAAATTTCGACCCAGTCTGTATTCGACAGATGATCCCTAATTGAGTCGTAATCAGCTTTATAAAAGCTGTACTTTAAAGAATTTGGATTGGGTGAGAGTTTTCTCTCCACATCTAACGAAATTACAATATTTAAGGGAGGGTGTTGCTTGTCAATTTGCTGAGGGCACTGTCTGCTCTTGAGACCGAACACATTGGAATTTTTGTCAAAACCAAGTCTAAAATAACATTGTTGTTGTTCATGATATTATTTATTTGATCAAATTTATGTAGATTTACAAAATCAACTAGGTCTCTGGCCAAACCAGGTACTCTATAATCACTATCATATCTAACTAACTGCCAATTAATTTTCCTAAAATTAAAATCACCTACAATAAACATTGGGAGGCCATTTTCAGCTAACTTGTTGCAGTTACCAGTAAAGTGTTCTAGTAACCCACGGCTTACAGGTGATGGCAAATAAACGGCACACAAAGCTAACTGACGGACCGATCCTGAAGCTGCCAGATCTAGACTAAGCCACAGATCCTCACACTGACTTTCCCAGGACATCATTCTTTTTCCCTTTAATTTACTATTCACCGCGATAATTACACCTCCCCCATCCTTCTTATTACAATGAAACCCGGCGCTTTCCCGGTCCCTTCTGTAAACCGTGTATCTATCATCAAAGAGTTCTTCCGAAAAAATGTTAGAATTTAACCAAGACTCCACTATAATTATGATATCGTAATTGTTACAACAAACCTCTTTATAAAAATTATGGGTTTTTGTTTTTAGCCCACGGGCGTTTTGATAATACAATTTTAGAGTATTGAATTTTATCTAGGTAATAATTAGAATCATGCAAGATTAACAATAATAGTAATTAAGAAAAATAAAACAGAAGTACTTATATTATCTTATCTAAGGACTTAGAATCTTTAATCCAGATGAAATCGGAGTCCGCTGATTTGCGCACAAAAATCCGTCCATTTCTGATCCACACAAAATCGTAGCCATTTTGTTTCGCCTTTGTCCTAGTCTCATAGTGAAGTCCCTTAAGAGCAGGTGTCAAATGTTCGGCAACGTAAATGGCATTTTGCTCTTTAAGCCCAGCATGCGACGCATTCAACTTATCTTTAGGATTTCGTTTATTGAAGACAGTGAATTTAGCCAGGAATGCGTCACGTAGTCTCGGAGTAGCGAATTGAGCAACAATGCTTCTAGGACGAGAGCTGTTTGGGTTTATTTTGGCTACCCGGGTACATTGGAGAATATCGTTGTCAGTTATTTCGCAGCCTATGGTTTTTCCCAACGTAGTAATCATGTTCATGAGATTTTCATGTTTCTTCTCCGGGACGCATTGTATCTCCACATTCTTTGAGCGTGCGTTTTGTTCTAAGTGAGCAACTCGAATTTTAAGGTCAGATGTCGTAGTTTTAAGGCTGTCGTTTTCCTTTTGTAGCTCAATAATAAGCTTGTTATTCTCCTCCTGTTCCTTTAGCATTTTCTCATATGAGTCATTCATAAATGACATCGATGTTTTTATGTCAGCTATCTCGCTTTCAATGGGTGCCAGCTTGGAGTTCAAAGCTGATACAAGCATACTGTTAAATTTTGTCACCAAACTGTCAAAGCTTGACTTCATGGTTTCATTAATTATATCCCGCACATCGTCCCGAGTAACGCTTGCTCGAGTCACAACGTCTACGGGAGAGTTCGGTGCCACTATTTTGTTTCCTCTACTCCTCGTAACATGCCGTGCTGCTGGTGTATTATCGTGCTTGTTCCCTTTTGGAGCACCGCTAAGGCAGTTAGGGCAGATCCATGATGCCGCGAATTCAGAAGTAATCGATTTATCGTCTAGGAGAAGGCACTCGTGGTGAAAGGCCTTCGTACATTTTGTGCAATTTATGTAGTTATTGTCATCGCCGTCGCATTCACAGCAACCCCATTCCGTAGTAGAATTAGTGTTATGCATTTTTTTTTTCTCACTAACCAAAGTGTCTTTAAAAACAAAAGAAAAGAGAAAAAGAAATTAACAAAGAACAAAAAAAAAAAAAAATATAACCTAACCTAACCTAGACTTGAACTTAGACTTGGTAGGCGCTATGTGAAAGTTCAGCCGCCGCGCCAACTGGATTGATATCTGTTGAACGAAAATCGGCTTCGTATCTTGCTTGTAAGTTCAGTAAACGTTACTCAAAACCGCAATACTCGACGCAGTTTTTAGTTTTTTCAATCCACCTTCAACTTCACTGCACTAATTCTAAATTGAATTTATTGTTTTGTATTTAATAAACACTTTATCACAGTTTTTGTCTCAAAAAAATATGCACAAAACACAGTTCTGAGTCGAGACAATGTTGTAGTATACAGTACTCGAGTGAATTATAACTTTAGCCGCACTAAACATAAAAAAATTGAGGAGTGTAAGTAATTACGTGCAACCCGATCCTCTGCGACGAAAAAGTCCATGTAAGTATTTACCGATTCACAGTAGCTTTATTTGGGACTAGATAGCTCTTTAGTTATTCAAATTGGGATCAGAACAATGTATGTGATGTTGTCCACATTTGTTTATTTAGTTGATAAAGGTATTCGGCGTACCTACATAAATTTTGTTGATCCATTTACCATACTTCTTAAATAGTTTGCCAAGTATAAATATTTTTAAGACCAAACTCAAAACAATCGTATTATTTCCCATAGTTTAGCAGCTTTATGTACCTATAATAATTTTTAATAATCAATAGATCCTGCAGACAAACTGTGTAAACAGTTTTGCGGGACTTTGTTAAACATATCAGTCAATTGTATGTATACTAGGTAATAATTAAATAAATAAATAATAAAATAATTTCGTACAGATTACCTATTCGATGTTTTGTTTGTATGTGACTAGGTTTTGTTCTTTTAGCTTTAGTTTTCTTAATATTTCTACTTACACCAACTAACATCAACTACGACGAAATACTAACACTCCAACACAGCGCTTGCACGTGATTGGTTGCGTTAAGATCCTATTTAAACCCCGCCCACCATGGATTCTATATAAAGGCACCATATTTAACATTTTTGCATTTCTCGGATATTTTTCGTAGAGGTCTAGTGACTGAAAAGTGTAACTAGCGGAACTAAACATAAAAGATAATTCGTTTGGGACCTTTGAAAGAAATTTAGAACCTATAGTTTTATAGAGGTGTATTGTTTCCTAAATGCGGTG
Organism: Anania crocealis; assembly: GCA_949315895.1. Taxonomy (NCBI): domain Eukaryota; kingdom Metazoa; phylum Arthropoda; class Insecta; order Lepidoptera; family Crambidae; genus Anania; species Anania crocealis. Next base: position 7,620,800 of record OX438873.1, on the reverse strand, counting down.
TGCATTTACGATTTGATTTAAAAATTTAGAAACCTAAAAAAAAACTGTAAAACTGGAGGCTGAATAGAGAATAACATCTATTGCAGCGATTTATTATAGGTAGTAAAAGTTTCGCTATTATTCGGATTTTGATGTAAATGGTACAGGAAGTTTAGGTAAAAAGAGGTTAAATCTATTTTGAACAAAAAGTATCAGTAATGTTTTAGCATTTTTTTTTCTTTGGGTCTTATATTTCAATTAATGTATGATTACCAACCGACACACAAAAAAGTGGTTCTTCACGACACCAATATGTATTAATTGTTTTTACTTTTTGCAAAATGATAAATTAGAGGATAGGAATATATTATGTTAGGCATCAGCTAGACTACTATAAATTAATGTCTTTCTTGACGTGTTATCCAGATCTACGCCAACTTAGACGGAGCCATTTTCTAAAACGAATTCAACCGTGAATACAACTTGCTTTAAAACACTACACTAGATTTACGTAAGTACATACAATACAATAACAAATCTATTATTATCATTGAGGTCATTGAAGTAATAATTAATATTGAATAATGAAAACAAATGAATCGTGTTTAATTTCACCGCTTGCTCGCGTGCCTCTTTGTATTTCGAATGCCAAATTAGAAATTTTCCATTTATCCGGTTTTGGGGGTGATGAAAGGAGTTGTGGGGTGAATGGAAATAACAATAAAAAGTTATGGCCTTGATGAGTTGTATTTGATCAGTGATGACTTACGGCCATTTCCAATAACCTATCTCAGTTTTGGCATATCAGAGATAGAAAACAACTTCTGTCTTTGTTTCTCTGGACGGCAAAATCAGAGATAGAAACTGTTTCCTATCTCCGGTATCGCTTAATATGGGTCTCATAAGAAGGCTTAAGGTCGCACAGCGGGCAATGAATATGGCAATGCTTGATGTTTCCCAGCGTGATAGTATCAGAAATGAGGAAATCTGTAGGAGAACTAAGATTACTGACATCGCTCAAAGAATTGCGGAGCTGAAGTGGTAGTAGGCGGGACACATAGTCAGAAGAACCGGTGGATGTTGGGGCAGAAATGTTCTGGAATGGCGACATACAGCGCACCGTACGACTGTGGATAAGCCTAAGTATCTGCGCCTAAGTCCTTAGGATTATGTCCAGTAGAAAGTGTCATTTGGCTGTGATGATCGTAAATAGTTTTATCAAAACATGAAAAAGATCCGTGTCAAAATGAGTACCTTCTATTCAGTCGAAACAAGAGAATAGTGTTATTCGCTTTTCATCAAATTTAATGCTTAATTCGCGCAATTGGTTACGTTCTCTAGCTCGTAATTATATCGTTATAATTGGTGTTCTGAGTGATAGCTCATTTAAAATAGTTCAAAATACAAAGCACGAGTTTTGACTTGCGATTTTCGAACATAATTCTGTAACTATAAGATTCGATTTTGAATACACTGATGGTGTTCATTTAAGTTTTAAAAGAAAAAAGGCAAAAGTTTTCAATGAAAGACTTATTGTTATTATAACCAATAAACATGAAAAGTAAGGCAATATTACTTTACTTTTCAAGGAATTAAGGTCGTTCTTATTCGAATTATGATTTACTTCTCGTAATGTATGAGTAAGATGACATAACGTCACTGAAGTTCTAATACCACGTAAGTCATTTTTCTGACGACCATTTGGATCAGCGGTAGTTAAAGCTGCTTCTGAGCCATGGGTCGCGGGTTCGATCCCCGCACAGTACAAATATTTGTGTGCATGAACATGTCTGTTTGTACTGGTCTGGGTGTTTTCTATGTATTATAAGTATATATTTACAAAAAAAAAAGTATATAAGTAAGTTTATCGGTTGTCTAGTACCCCATACGACATGGTACTTAATAGTACCTTAATTTGGGACTAGATGGCTCAGTGTGGCCCAGTGAGGCATGTCTTAAATATTTATTTATTTATTTATTTATTTAGCAACGTCTTCTCGCCATTAGTCAAACTGTGATCGCCAACCCACCAGCCAAGAATGGCGATCATGACAAACTTCTCCTTTGGAGGTCCGTGGTCAACAATTGACTATCAGTTTATTAGTAAAAGTTGGTGATGATATGATAAAATTACTTAAAAAGCATTAACTGCAAACAAAAAAAAAAGGATTAAATAACAAATTAAATAATTTCGTTATACTATCTTCCCATAAAATGTTATTATCTAGCAAACATTTTAATTAAGTTCGTCCAATAAAGCCCAACGACAAATATAATAGTAAGGTTTATATCTAAAATGTTTTCAATAAAGATTTTATTGGAGAATGTTCATAATGAAATTCTTCAGCCAGCAAGCAATGTATCTATTTTGTTAGTAAATTTCCTTTTATGGGTGATTATAATGCCCCAATAAAAGCTACTAGAAAACCGAAAAAGAATTACAAAGTTACTGTCAAGCAATAATGATTCATAATTTGCTTGTATGTGCATCAAAAATACATTGTACGGCAACTAAAAGTATACTGCCAAAAGAAGATGAGAGTGATTGTAATGAAAATAATGTCAGCCTATAATCATCCCACTGCAGTAAAGGCCTCCATCACTGAATTCAAGTTACCACAGCAATGATGGGTACAAGCAGGTTATAGATCACAAACCCAAGCAGTTTTCGAGACTCTTATTGCCTGACCTGGGGATCGAACCAAGGACCCCAAGATCTTGGCCCGGTCCTACTTAAACCACACGATCAAGCGTTCTCATTAAAATACACTTTTTTTACACAATGGGTTTGCTATTGACTACATACTTAAGTCTGAGGTTAAGAAGAGGCCTAAGATGGAGCGGGTTTACCCAGAAAGTGGCACTGATTCTCCCACACACCAGCGGAACACAGACAAACTGTTTGGTGCTGGACTGGACCGGTAGGAGGGTGGTGGCTTAAGAACACAATACCACTACAAAAAATCAGAACAATAAGACGATAAATTCCAGTTAAATTTTGGGAAGAGCTATGTTTAAGAGGAATATGGGTTGCTATCGTTTTCGTCATAGGCCAAACTGCGATCGCTTACCCAAGCCAAGCTTGACGGTTAAAGCTTAATTATTCTTTGAGATAGGCCAATGTCTTGTAGTGGACCGCTGTAGACTGATGATGATGATGGGTGTACACTTAGCTGACATGACCATGGAAGGTAACTTTGCGCTTAGTCTGCATTTCAGGACTTTCTAATCAGTTCTTCTGCGGATTTCCTCATTTCTTATTCTATCATGCAGGGATATACCAAACATTGCTCTTTCCATTGCCGACTGTGCGACCTAAGCCTTTTTAGGGTTCCGTACCCAAAGGGTAAAAACGGGACCCTATTACTAAGACTTCGCTGTCTGTCCGTCTGTCCGTCTGTCCGTCGCTCTGTCACCAGGCTGTATCTCAAGAGCCGCGACAGCTAGACAGTTGAAATTTTCACAAATTATGTATTTCTGTTACCGCAATAACAACAAATACTAAAAACATAATAAAATAAATATTTAAGGGGTGCTTCCATACAACAAACCAGTTTTTTCGGCCTTTTTGGTACGGAACCCTTCGTGCGCGAGTCTGACTCGCACTTGGCCGGTTTTATTATGAGACCCATACGTTTCAGTTCCATAAGTCATAACTAGCAACACGCACTGGTCAAAGATCTTCGTGCTTTGCTAAAAACATTTATAAAGTTGAAAAGAAAGTGTCGTCCTAGTTCCATAATTCACCGCTAGGGTAGAGGTGGTGTGGTATGTAGATACCTTTTAACATATGTAAATACCTTACCATTTGTTTCTGGTTCATCTCATTAAATACATTCTCTTATTTTTATCATATAACTTATAATTTCTTGTAATTTTATTTGTTTACTAATTTTGACACTAATATTAAAATTTTCTTGTTATTTTGACAGACATCGTTACCACTGGCAACCACCTTGTCAAATGATATATATTTTTTAATTATGTAAATTTCATCTAAATTTCGGTTAGGAGATATTGTATTTTGGCCAATTTTATATTAAACTTACCTTCTTTATGTAATTTTTATAACTGCTTATGTAAATATAGCTATAATTTTGAAATGTTTAAAAATAAATTATGGTTCCATCAATTTTGATATAAATAGACGTTTTTATGTCAAGAAATCACTACTTCTTCTTATTCTATTGTTGTGAACATAATATTATTATTGAGAAAATTATCTTGGACACTATTTATTCATTACCTACTCCTGGACCCTGGTACGGTCACGTAGACCGCTGGGCCTTCTCCATCTAGTGCTGTTGGATCCTGGCGGTCACGTAGACCGCCGGGCCATCTCCATCATTTCGGTTGGATCAGGCAGATCGCCGGACTATCTCACCTCCGCTGCGCAGTTGGATCCTGGCGTGGTCGACCGCCGGGCCACCTCTATTTATCAAACCACTAATTGGACTTACCCGTGTAAATTTAAGTTACGTATATATATTTTATCATACTTTTAATTTTAATATATTTAATTTATATCTTGTCTTGTATTTTATTTAACTCTTAGGGAATAATTATAGGGAGGTAGGTTCCCATTAACTTCTCTCTTTCCAAATTTTCTTTTGTAGCGTAGCAGAACCTAGGTTTCTGAGGGTATTCCTCTTCAAGGGTACCCCAGATATTCTGTTACGTTATAAAGTGGCGCCCCTCTTTTTCGAACCTCACCCTCCTTTTTCAAAATTCTAAAAGATCATCTGTGATCCTCTTTAATTTGAATACTTATTTTTGGCATAGATTCTTTAAATTTTATTCTTACCCTTCTTTAGACCACAACGACCCTGAGATATTTCCTAAATTTTTCAGCTCACACATACCTCGGCACTACTCTCGTCTTCATCTCCAGTCGACTACTTCCTACGCTTCGACTCCAGACGCTCACACCTACCTCGACGACACTACTCCTGTCTTCGTCTGCGGTTACCATCTCCCTACACTTCGACTTCAGGCGGTAACTTCTCAAAGCAATACAAGGTACAATTTCACTCAATATATTGAAAAGTTAAACTCTTGGTAATGAAACGGAACTTTGTGTTTTACTATTTATTCAATTCTCTTCTCTAACTAGTAATTTGAAACATATATTTTTTTAAACTCTACTCTGCTATTGCCTTTTAATAAACTAGTTTCGTAACTTAACTTCTCTTCTTTATGATAGGTGATTATCTTAACTCGACTTTTCCTCTTCTCGAAAGGCGAGTTTCTTAACGTATCCTTACTTGATTTTATCTCTCTTTGAAAAGCGAGTTTCCGAACTCGACTTTTCCTTTCGAAAAGTGATTTAGTTAATTAGACTATTCCCCTCTTAGAAGTGGTTTTCTTAACTTGTCATTTTCTTTCTTTGAAACGCATTTTTCTTAAACGCGATTTTTATAACTCTACTCTTCCTATTACTTCAATATGGATAGATTAATAAAATTTAACCTTCTTAATAAGAATGAACTTCAATATGAAGTATTGATTAGATCTGAGACACCTGCTAATACTGTTTCCGCTTTAAAAGAGCAATTAATAACATTAAATATTCCCTCTGAAGAAATTACGTCCTCACCTCTTCCTTTAAAGGATGACTTAGACCAAGCAGAAGATACTCTTTCTTATATTGAAAGTAAAATAATCAATCTAGAATCTCATAAAGATAGAACTCTATTGTCAAAAACAGAAACATTTATCAATCACTTATATTATAGATTAGAACGTCTTAAAGCACTTCCACCTTATGTCGAATTGTGTTCTAATATTAGATCTAAATTCTATCTATTAAATAAACGTTTTGACAAAGTTATTGAAACTGAAGAACAACCTGATTCACTATTAGATCCAAATTCCTTTAGGCAACCCAATGTTCTTATATCAAATGATAATGATTCACCTCCTTTTGAAACAACTACTCAATCCCCAACAGTTCAGCCTATTTCTTTATTTAGTGATCAAAACAAATCTCCTCAAGTTCCCTCTATTGATAATGTTCTTGAACCTACTAATTCCTGTTTTAATGCTAGTAATACAAATTTTGCTAGAGAGTTGAAATCCTTAAGCTTTAATGGTAAAACTTGTCCTAGATCTTTTATTCAAAAACTTGAAGAGTTTCGTTTACCTCGTCACATCTCTGATGATCTTTTAATTAAATATGCATTTGAATTCTTCTCTGGCGATGCTCTTCACTGGTTTCGTTTTCAGTATATTAGAGGTTGTGTTTCAAATTGGAAAGATCTTCGTGATAAGTTGATAAAAGATTTTGGTTCCCACGATTATGATTTTCAACTATTACAATCCATTAGGAAACGAACCCAAGGTCCTAACGAATCTATTATTGTTTACGTTTCTATAATGTTTGGTATGTTTAATCGTCTGACTAATAAGCTTTCTGAAACTGAACAATTAAATATTTTACTTAGGAATATTAGACCTTGCTATTCAGTTTTTATCGCTTTGAATGATATTTCTTCTATAGATAATTTAATTGATATTTGTCAGAGATTTGAAAAGACTGCTGATAGAGATAAACAATTTGTTGAACCTAAATTTGATGATAATCCATTCGTTTCTGAATTCACTTACCGTCCTCCTACTGCTTCTACTTCAAAAGTTAGTTCTAATAAAGCTGTTACAAATAATAATTTTCAATATTCTAATAACCCTAAATTTAATTATAATTCGAAACCCATCAATGCAGTTTCTAATTCTAATACTCCTCAATATAATAATAATTTATTTTGCCTTCGTTGTCGTACTAATGACCACTCTTTAAGAAATTGTTCTCGACCTAGATTTTTAATTTGTTTTAATTGTGGTTTAAAAGGTTTTAAGATTATAAATTGCCCTAATTGTTCAACTTCTAGTCAAACAAAAAACTAACTTCTGACTTGAATAACTACTTTGATCCTCTTGATTGGGAAAATTGGCTTATAACTATTAAAAACTTTTCTTCTTGTTATAAAACAACTTCCGTACTTTTCGATAAAGAAGTTGATTATGAAAGACCCTTTGTTAACATCTTGATTAATGACATAGCTTTTTCAGGCTTGTTAGATAGTGGTAGTTGTATCACTATCTTGGGCAATAATTCCCACTTAAGCATCTTAAAGTTAGGATTTAAGTTATTCAAGTCGTCAATTCAAGTTGCTGTCGCTAATAGACAAAAATCCAAATCTCTTGGATATTTCAATTTACCAATTACTTTTAACAATCAAACTCATATTATTAAGGCTTTTGTTTTTCCTGACATTTTTCCTTCGCTTATCTTAGGATGGGATTTTTGGAAAGTCTTTAACGTTTCTTCTAAACTATCTTCTCTTAATTTAATATATAATAATCAAACTCAATTGAATACTGTCGATGCTAAGGTCCTTGATATTGACCATTTATCTGAAAATCAGAAAAATATTGCCTTAGACATTATAAATCGTTTTAAAAGTATTTCTTTTGAAGATAGAGGTAAACTTGGTCGTACTTCTCTCATTATGCATCGTATCGATACCGGTGATGCTCTTCCTATTAAACAGCGTTGCTATCGCCTATCTTTATGTAAACAGAAAGGCCTGATTTCTGAAGTCGATAAAATGCTAAAACTTGGCGTTATTGAAAGTTGTGAAAGCCCCTGGTTATCTCCGGTTTTAATTACTCCTAAAAAGAATGGAGAGTGGCGTTTTTGCATTGATAGTAGGAAATTAAACTCCATAACACGAAAGGACTCTTATAGTCTTCCTTACATTTCTGAAATACTTGACAGTCTTAGGAACGCTAAATTCTTATCCAGTATCGATATTGCAAAAGCATTTTGGGAAATTCCTTTAAATCCCCTTGATAAAGACAAAACTGCGTTCTACGTTCCCACTAAAGGAATGTATAGATTCAATGTCATGCCATTTGGTCTTACTAATGCTCCAGCTACTCAGCAAAGACTTATGGATACTCTATTTACTCCTGAATTCGATAATAAAGTTTTTTGTTATTTAGATGACATTGTAGTTGTCAGCTCTACTTTTGAGGAACATATTTCTTTATTACTTAAAGTTCTTGCAAAATTAACTTATGCTAATTTAACTATTAACTATGAAAAGAGTCAATGTTTCCGTAAGGAGCTTAAATATCTAGGTTATGTTGTGGATGAACATGGTTTACGCGCTGATCCATCTAAAATTCAACCAATTCTTGATTACCCAATCCCTACTTCACCTAAAGAGGTCAGAAGATTCCTTGGAACATGTAGTTGGTTCAGACGGTTTATCCCTAACTTCAGTTCTATTGCTGCTCCTCTAAATAAATTAACCTCTACTAGTAAGAAAAAGGTCACTAAATTTATATGGTCTGATGATGCAAATTCTGCTTTTATTCAGCTTAAAAACTGTTTAGTTTCAACTCCTGTTCTTGCTTGTCCTGATTTTGAACTTCCTTTTTCTGTTCATTGTGATGCTTCAAATTTTGGTGTAGGTGCAATGTTGACTCAAATTCGTGATGGCAATGAAGTTGTAATTGCCTATATGAGCAAATCTCTTAATAAACACGAACAGAATTATTCTACTACTGAACGTGAGACTCTAGCTGTTATTACAGCTCTCGAACATTGGCGTTGTTACCTTGATAACGGCTTACAATTTACGGTGTACACCGATCATTCAGCCTTAAAATGGTTCTTGAATCTCAATAACCCAACTGGTAGATTAGCTCGCTGGTCTGTTCGTCTGTCTTGTTTTAATATGATTTTAAAACATAAAAAAGGAAATCATAATGTTGTTCCAGATTTCTTATCTCGAAATTCAGACAATTTGAAAATGGTTCAACCTATTTCTAGAAACCCATTATCTTCTTCTGAACAGTTTAATCAACTTTATGATAGCTGTCGCAATAATCCTGATGCTTTTCCTAATTATCAAATTATTGATGATAAACTCTATAAGCATCTTCCTGCTTCTTATCCTCTCTTTGATGATTTTGCTTGGAAACAAGTTCCTCCTCCGTCTGAAAGGTTAAATCTCATTAAAATAGCTCATGGAGAAAGTGACACTCCACATGTAGGTATTTTTAAAACTTATAAGAAATTATCACTCCTCTATTATTGGAAAGGTATGTTTAAAGATGTGTCGATTTTTATTTCTAAGTGTGAGACTTGTCTAACCTATAAACATTCCAATCATTCTCCTTTTGGTCCAATGGGTAAACCAAAAATTTGCTCAAGACCATTTCAATCTATTTCTCTAGACCTAATGGGTCCTTTACCAATGACTAGACGTCGTAATCAATTTATTTTAGTAATTACTTGTACATTTACTAAATATTGTTTAATTTTTCCTATCAAACGAGCTACTACATCTAATATTATTCTACATCTTGAAAATTCAGTTTTTCTTGTTCACGGGGTACCTCAAACTATAATTATGGATAATGGATCACAATTTCAATCCAATGAATTTAAAAGACTATTAGAAAAATACAATGTTCCATTTCCTTTCTATTCACCAAATTACTGTCCACAGATTAACCCAACCGAAAGGTATAACAGAACCATCGTTACTGCATTAGCTTCATTAGTCAATGATGACCATAGATCTTGGGATCTTTACTTACCAAAAATTCAATTAGTCATCAATAATTCTGTTAATCTTTCGACTGGCTTCACTCCATCATTTCTTGTTTTTGGTAGAGAACTTGTACCTTGTGGATCTCACTACTCTCAATGTTCAAATCTTGATGAGCTTATCTTCCTGCCTCGTGACATTTACGCTGCAAATTTAGGATTATTATCTTCTATTTTTGATAAAGTCCAAGTTGCATTACATATCGCTCACTTAAAGTACGCTAAATATTACGATCAGAAACGATCATTTAAAGAATTTAATGTTGGTGATACTGTATGGCGTAAAAATTATGTACAAAGTAATGCTGGAACCTATTTTTCAGCTAAATTGGCTCCTCGTTATATCAAAGCAAAAGTTATTCAAAAATTATCACCTTTGGTTTACTTGCTCGAAGATTGTAATAATAATCATAGAGGGAGATGGCATATCAAAGACTTGAAGATCTAAACAATTCTTCCAAATTATTACACACACTCTTTCGGATTTTCATTCATACACTCTTTATATTTTGGCAGTCTCAGTCGTTATTCCAAATTTTTTTCTGGTTCCTATACTTTCTATAATGATTCCCTAACTATTTTTTATATTAATTTGTATATACTGTATAATTTTATTTTACTTTCTTGTTCTTTTTTTTAACTTGTTACTAATGTTTAATTCTTTTTATCTCATGTCATTCATAAACCTTTTCGGCCTTGTAAATATCCCTTTCCCAATCATTTTTTTTTTCTCTCCCTTTCCCTTCTTTGTAAATATTTTTTCGTGAGCGGTGCATAACTCACCCTATATTTAAAAAAGCCTTTATGCCGGATGGATCTGTCACTTTCTGACACCATTCGTAACTTTTCTCTTGTTTGGGAACCCTAGGTGTTCCCAAGCACTACTGAGTCCTTTAGCTCCACTTCTACTTCTTTGAGCCCTTTTTTAAGCTCTCCTTTTCTACCTTCTCTACCTTGTTTCAATACAGAGGTGCGGATCGCAACACCTCTTTAAACTAAATAAACCCATCGTGTCCCATGCCCTTAGAGCGAATGTGTATCCAATTGAGTTTGGGTCATGGATTTTCTGTAATCGTGAACCCTTACCCTAATGTATGAAAGGTCGTATGAAAGATTTTGAAAGATTGTATGAAAGATTTTGGAACACATTCTCAACCTCTAAATTTCTGTGTACTCATAAAAAAATTCCCTTAAGTAGTCGAAAATTTTTTTTTACTATTTTTGGGGAATATGTGGTATGTAGATACCTTTTAACATATGTAAATACCTTACCATTTGTTTCTGGTTCATCTCATTAAATACATTCTCTTATTTTTATCATATAACTTATAATTTCTTGTAATTTTATTTGTTTACTAATTTTGACACTAATATTAAAATTTTCTTGTTATTTTGACAGACATCGTTACCACTGGCAACCACCTTGTCAAATGATATATATTTTTTAATTATGTAAATTTCATCTAAATTTCGGTTAGGAGATATTGTATTTTGGCCAATTTTATATTAAACTTACCTTCTTTATGTAATTTTTATAACTGCTTATGTAAATATAGCTATAATTTTGAAATGTTTAAAAATAAATTATGGTTCCATCAATTTTGATATAAATAGACGTTTTTATGTCAAGAAATCACTACTTCTTCTTATTCTATTGTTGTGAACATAATATTATTATTGAGAAAATTATCTTGGACCAATGATATTTAAAAAGTATAGATAGGTTATGCCCTTACAAAACTATCGAAATATCTGTGCCGCTTGCGAACAACTGCACACATGCGTAATTCTTATTTTGTCCTTGTCATACTCGTGAAAAGAACAATTACTTTCTCTTTCATGGATTTGAAAAGACGTCACAATTGTGACGTTTTAGGGACACATATTGAGAGCGCATGTAACATATCTATTACTTTTTAAATATCATTGTCTTGGACACTATTTATTCATTACTCCTGGACCCTGGTACGGTCACGTAGACCGCTGGGCCTTCTCCATCTAGTGCTGTTGGATCCTGGCGGTCACGTAGACCGCCGGGCCATCTCCATCATTTCGGTTGGATCAGGCAGATCGCCGGACTATCTCACCTCCGCTGCGCAGTTGGATCCTGGCGTGGTCGACCGCCGGGCCACCTCTATTTATCAAACCACTAATTGGACTTACCCGTGTAAATTTAAGTTACGTATATATATTTTATCATACTTTTAATTTTAATATATTTAATTTATATCTTGTCTTGTATTTTATTTAACTCTTAGGGAATAATTATAGGGAGGTAGGTTCCCATTAACTTCTCTCTTTCCAAATTTTCTTTTGTAGCGTAGCAGAACCTAGGTTTCTGAGGGTATTCCTCTTCAAGGGTACCCCAGATATTCTGTTACGTTATAGTGGACGGTTTAAACCATACACAGTTTCTGCAACTATGTATCGATACGATACCCAAAAACTATGTATTGGTGTGCACTGAAACTATTTATCGGAAATAACACGTTATTCGCAATCGAATGGATATCATTTAGTAATTTTAAACCTTATTTCAAGAACTATAACGTTTAACAACTATGTAGGTGCGACATGCTTCGGATTCGTTCGGCTAACGCGATGGCGCCCGAACTGAACGAGGGAGACAGGAATAGGTAAGCGAGCGAGGCTGTTAAAATTAAATGAATTTGTACTTTATTTTAAGGGTGATATGGTCAAGCAACAAGAACATTAATTGATACATTAACGGACGTGTGCATATAGTTCAATCAACTATACATTATGATACATACATTTAAGATCGTTATTTGATTAAATTAATTTAACCAAATTTAAAATGACCTTTGGCCATGAACTTCGGCCGCGAAAAATCACTTTCATTCTTCTTTCTCTTTGTGGCTTACGTAACAGGTGTAATAAATAAAGTTTTGTTTGTTTTGTTTGCGAGTTAATTAGTTCAGGGTGAATTTTATTGTTTTCAAAATAATGTCGCGTATTAATTCCAGTATTTTGTGGGACTATTTTGAAAAAAATAATTTAATCGAAAAGAAAGCCAAGTGTCGTGTGTGTGGAGATGTTTATAGTTATAAGGCGTCAACCGGAAATTTAAAATCACATCTTAAAAAAAACATATTGATGCCTATACACGAGTCTTGGAGGTGCAGCGTAGTGGAAGGGTGACCAGCGACAATAACCCACCTCCGACAACAGCGGCGATGAATACTTCTACAACAATAACATCTACCACCACAACATCGAGTGTGGCAGCTGCAGCTCCTCATGCGTCAACTTCATCAAACTCGGGTGTAGCGCCGTTTGTTTCCACATCGACAGGAACATCTACTAAACAACAGTCAATGGAAAGGTACGGAACGACAAAAAATATATCTAACGAGTTAAAAAGAAAAATAGACCGCGACTTAATAGATTTGTTTATAGACGGCTACCAACCTTTTTCTTTAGTGGAAGAAAACTGTTTTAAAAAGTTCGCGGGCTGGATTCCTGGCTATCAGCTGCCGACTAGAAAAACTGTGTCTGATGTGTTGATACCAGGACTCTATGAAAGAACAAAGGAAAAAATAAAAGAAGAGTTGAATGGTTATAATGTGGAAAGGATATGCTTAACAGCCGACTTATGGACGTCGCGTGCAAACGAATCCTACATAGCCGTGACAGGACACTACCTTAAAGACGATTTCACACTCGAGTCAGTCCTGTTACGCTGCAGTAATTTCGATGCAGCCCATACCAGCGAAAACATTCAGCAATCATTAGCTGACATGTCCAGTGAATGGGGAGTGACAGAAAAAATAAACTTTGTTGTCACGGATAACGCCGCTAACATCACAAAAGCCGTGCGAAATTTAGGTTGGAAACAATATGGGTGCTATGGACATACATTGAATTTAATTGTGCAAGATACTCTAAAAATGCCAGAGCTTCGTGACACTCTAGAAAAATTAAAAAAAATTGTCCGCCATTTTAAAACAAGCTCCACCGCCTTAGCAAAACTTTTAAAGGCCCAAACTGACTAAAATCCATCCTGCACTCCAAAGCGTTTAAAACAAGAAGTGCCCACTCGATGGAATTCGTGCTTTCACATGTTGCAGAGGTTTGTGGAGCTCGAGTCTTTCATCAGAGCTACAGTCGCTGTTCTGCGCCAAGACCTTCCTATCATAACTAATGAAGAGTGGACACTATGCGCGAATTTGTGCACGATATTAAAACCGTTTGACGATGCTACCCAAACAATGAGCGGGGAAAAATATATGACGGCTAGCTCTGTGATAGTTATTACAAGGTGCTTGATAAATAGTTGTGACAAACTATTGCTGGATGATGACTTCAGTGATGTGGCTAAAAACGTCGTATACAGCCTAAGAACGGGCCTCTTTACAAGGTTCGCCCACGTGGAAAGAAGTGCAATTATTTCGGTGTGTACGTTTTTGGACCCTAGATACAAAAATAGTATTTTCATGGATACCAATGAGGCTACTAACACGCGAAAGAGGGTTCAGGACATGCTCGTTGCTGCTATTAGAAGCCAAGAGGCGCAGGTAGTAACACTTAACGATCAACGTGCACCGTGTAACCCTCAAACATCACAAGATGATAAATATTCGCCGTGGTCGATATTTAAGGACATCGTAGGCCAGAAACAAGCTGTTGGGACGCCGCTTTCCAAGGCAATTAAAGAGATCGACACCTATCTCAATGATGACATTCTGCCGATGTTCAAAGACAATGGTACATGGAATTGCCCCTTGGAGTGGTGGCGTAACCACAAATTCACGTATCCTAATTTGGCAAAGTTAGTTCGCGGATATGGAAACATCATGGCGACGTCAGTACCTTGTGAGCGCATCTTTAGTAAGACGGGATTGACAATAAGTGATCGCCGAACGCGTATTACTTCCAAAAAAGTGGAGCAATTAACATTTTTAAATGTAAATAAAAGGTATTAGAATTAATTGTACAAAATATAATAAAAGAAAAACAACAAAAAAATAAAAAAAATGGAAAAAACAGAAGAAAAAGCAAAAAAACTGTACAAAATGTAAAAAGAACAATAACCGAAAAACCTAAAACCTAAAAAATAAGCAGGTGTTTTTTTGGTAAATTACAATGTAAATTATGTGTATATAAAAGCAGATGTTTATAAAATGAGAATCAATTTAACTATGTACATAAAATGAACTTTTAAATACGCCTGCGCCATAATGTTTTGACTCATACCTACATAATAATTTAAATTGGCAGCCAGTCCTAAGCCTGGATAAAGTATGAAGGAAAGTTCATTTATATACAGTACCTACTTATTTATCAAAACATTTTATAACCGAAAATATCAACCATATCGGTATTTCAATATTTTTGAATGATAGTATTTAACGGGTTTCGCAGTTATGATAATCATTCAGAGTAACTGTTTGTTAAGATATTCATACGTATTAACCTATAAATAGTTTCAGAAAATAACTAGTTTCAGAAACCGTTACCAAATACCAATAACTAGTTTCGGTTCGGTATGCGAAAAAGGCGTTATTACACATCGCTACGCTAGGGTCGCCTTGCACCGTGGATAGTTCAATACCTTCGCGAGTAGGTTGAAAAATTTGTATGCGGGTTTTTCAAGGTTTGGATATATGGCCGCCATAAATGGTAGTTGGTCGATGTCCTTTCCCGCAGTAAAACTTGGAATTTACGATGTGGTCGATCTGTGTAGGAAAACTCTGGAAGGTGCACATTTTTTCAATTACAAAGTGCTTCGACTGAATTTCTATAATACCAGTATTCTAAAAGTGCGACACCAATAACGTAGTCATAAGTTACTTGAAGTAGGAAAATTTTACCTCAAGCTGGTAGGTAACTTTAATTTACGAACGATGAGAAACACCGGAACAACAAAATTAAGTAGGTAAGTCACCATTTGCGACACATACTTACACACAAATGAATGTACAAACCATAGTCAAAATAGTTCTTCATTTTATTTTTAACTATTCATTTACTTTCGAATTATGGTTTATTAACGTTTTAAAAGCATAATATTATAACGTACTATTTTTTTTTTTGAGGAGCTTGTCACACATAGCACGGTATAACTTTTTATGAGAGCTGACCTGCATATTTTATAATAGGCTATTTGACAATGCGAAAAATAAAGTGCGATTTACTTTTATCAGCTTATAATATTATGAGTTTAAAAATGGCTATCTAGTAACGGAAGTTGAAAATAATAAACGATTTATTTATAAATCCAGAAATAAAAATGCATTTATTTAAACGTTTGTCACGTGACACGAAACTCTCCTGATTGGTCGGGTTTATAATGACGTCACCTGCTTGATAACTTCGTTTGCCTACTTGTGTTTTAATAGCTTTTCAAAATGTTTTGATAATATTTTCCTATAATAATAGTATCCATTGTTTTTGTGTGATTTGTTTCCAATATTTTACAAATTGTGTCAATAACTGTTACCATGGACAACGATTTAGTAAAGCAGAAAGCAGTAACCTGCCCATTCATTTAAAATCTGTAACAAACAAACTAGTTAGTCGGGATCTTTATGTGTATTGTTTATTGAATTCATAAGACTGTAGCTACAATTTTTAGCTAATATTATGAAAACATCGTAACTATTCGAAGTGAGTTGCAAGAGGCATTCTGTTAAAAAACGTTAGAGGTTGGTATTATAATCTTAAACCAATAACAAAATATTTACATTCCTAATTATTAAAAATTATAAATATTATGTTTATACATATACTCGTAGTTACATTAAAATGGTCCTCACGGAAGAAAATATTTTTACTATTCGCTATGTTATTAAGATCCCTCCGAAATAGTTGCAACCACTTCTGGCACACTTAGACTTTCTTTTGAATACTTACAAATAGTTTTCCAAAGTTTTTATAGAAGTATTTATACATTTTGGAACTGCATACCAATTGAAACTCATTTTATTACATAAGTCACTGTTAAAATATAGATCCAATCGCACTTTCGTTATTTGTTTGCAACAAATGTATAGATAATTATGTGCTACAGATCACAAGACAGGCAGGTGATGTCACCGACCCTATTGCAGCGCCATATTGACAAAATAGCGTTTTGGCGCGCTATTTCAATTTTCAATTTTTATTTTGATATTTTCCAGCAAATATGTACCAGAATTTAAAAAACTTCTTTGACTGGGTTCTTTAACCTCTACTTAATAATATAAAATGGATTTAAAAAACCAGTCAAATAGCCTATTGTTTCTTGAATCAAAAATATTTTATTTATTTTTATTCTCATACCATATCCTTTCTTACTACATCAATGTGAACCCAAAGGGTCTATCGTGGGGCCTGAATTATTGAAATGTTTATGCTTCCTACAAGTTTTAGTTCGGTCCATCTAGTGTCATGAGGCATTCGAACATGGCCAAGATTTCTTTGGCTCCACAAAGACAAGACCGTTTTTGATTTACATTGAATGGAGATTTGCTGGGTTTGTGCAAAGGTTTAACATACTTATTATTCTGGTGTCGGTCTGCTATTGTATGAGGTTTTCGTGTATAGTTTAAATATTATTATTTAACGCCCCATTGGTTTAGTGGTTTAAAAACCGGACCAAGATCTCGGGGTCCCAGGTTCGAATCCCGGGTCGGCCCACAAAAAAGTTTTGAATTTTCGAACGTTGCACGGGTTTGTGATCACCAACCCGCATTTGGCAAGCGTGGTGATTATGCCATTAGATTATTACTGTGGTAACTTGAATTCAATGATGGAGGCCTTTTCTCTGCAGTGGGATGATTATAGGCTGTTACTTACTAAAATATTTATTTAGACGACTTCCGTGGCGGAGTGGCGTACGCACCGGTTATTAAAGTGACACTTGCTCCGAGGTCCCGGATTGAGGTGAACCTCAAGTTGTTGAAAATATATTCATTAAAAAATGGTTTTTTCAGGAAAACCTAACCATTTATTTAAGGCAAGATTAGTTTCCAAAAGTAGCTTCTTAAATATCTATGTAAAATTGAATTATTAAACACAATGCTACACGCTACCAACTTTATCAATGAAAGCCATCGGGTTCACTCTGGCACGGCAGAACAGCCGCATCAAAGGTGTTCACACCCCATAAACGTTGGCGTTTGCGCAAAAACTATCATATTTCAAACTTTCTCGTCTCTGATTTGCCTTTTGCACTCCCTTTCATAGAGCCAAAAAGAGATAGAAGTGTCACTTCAGTAAGTATTCAACAGTGTAACAGTGTTAGTAGAATTATAAAGGCGTTATTATATGGTAACCCATAAACATGAATCAAAATTAATTTTTATTCATATTTATTTAATATTGAGTAAAAATACCACAGCAAATGTTCGCGTATCGTTTCTTCGTTGATTTAAGTCTGTAAGATTTAAACAGGATTGTTTCTTCTATGGTTTAAATAAATCAATAAAAAAAAAACCTGAACTGCCTTAATAACGACGTCATGTTCATTATACTTAAACTATCATGAGAAATGACGTCATCGCAAAAAGTTACACTTGACATATACCTATTATTAGTGACACACACAATTTCACTTGTTCATACGTTTATTTGCATTGATTAACTACATTTTTTTTATTATAAATAATTATTTTTTTAGTTAATTGTTAAAAAAATATTAGGTAGGTAAGTACTCAAATTATAACAATAACAATATTTTTCATTATCTTTAATTTTATTTATGGTGTAATTTTTAATTTACATTACTATTTGGAAAACTCAGTAAAATCTAAATATTCTATATTTTCCTTGGTTTTACATAATCATTACTGAGGATTCCTCATAACATGACTTAATAATATACAAAACAAAAAATGACAGCTCTATACTGTACAAATTTCTATCTCCAAACGAGTCTGTTACAGTTGTTGAACAAAAGAGTGAAAAAGGCTCTTTTCAGCTGATTTGCCGCCCTTTGAGGTAAAGACCGGGAATATTATAAAAAATATTACTTCCAACCCTTCGGGATCAAGCCCCATGGTATTAATAAATGGCGGGCTAAGATATTATGGGATCTTAGATCCCTGCAATGTTAGGAAATATTGGTTTGAAATATCGGCGAAAAGATGGATAGATAAATTATGTACTTACATACAATTGGACATCATTTATTGTCACGTAGGTCATTTCGAGTTTTACCAATACCAGTTTCATCGTAATTTATTGCAACATTAATGTTTCGCAATTTCACATTAAAAATGATCCCATAAATACAATTTTCGGTCCAAACGACGATCACGTGATCACTCGACCCTGCTAATTTCAGTTTAATACCTTTAACTTTATGTGGTTTTTGGCGTTTCGTTTCTATTTTTTTTTGCTGTTCAGCGTAAAAAAGAGTTCTTATATAGGTACATTATGAAGTTAAGACTTTGTTAGTTATACCTAGGTCAAAAATTTTGCACATTTTTTGTCGAATCCATTATCCTTACTAATATATGACGACCTCCGTGGCGGAGCGGCGTACACACCGGTTTTCAAGGTGTCACCTGCTCCGAGGTCCCGGGTTCGATTCCCGGACGGGTCAATGTAGAAAAAATGTATTTTTCTATATTTTCTCGGGTCTGGGTGTTTGTGGTACCTTCTTTGTTTTTTGTTTCCAAAATTCGAGTGCTTTAAATGGTTATTCAAATTGGGATCAGAACAATTTATGTGATGTTGTCCACATTTATTTATTTAATTTTAATGCAATAGTAATTCTGTTTGTCTGTTACGCTTCCACGGTAAAACTACTAAACCGATTATGATAAAACGTTGTACAAAGATAGATTAGACATTAAAAAGGGCACAGGCTGTCTTGTATAGCTAAGCACAGACATCCACACACGCGTTCACAGCCGCGGGCACAATAATACTAGTCCTAACATTATTAATACGAAGGTCTGTTTGTCAAAAGTTTGTGCTAGGTGCAAATATAAATCCTATGCTCATAAAGTACAGTTTGTCTGGTCTAGGTCTAAGTCTAGGTCTAATTAAGAATGTTAAAAATTTCAATCTAGAAGCAGTTTAGGGATGCAACTAGGCTTAAGAGTACGGCCGACCCATTTCTTGCAGAACTTGATTTTGGTGTTCCAGGAAATTGGTGTTGGAAATTGTCTATAACCATATTCTAAAGATTCGACGGTGACAAGGACGTGCTGTTGACGTTAGCTGGCTTTGTGATAGTTTTACTGTTGACTAGGGTTTAATTTTTGGCCTAGAAAACAAGAGCTTGGAAATGGGTTCAATTTACCAAAAATTAGACATATCTCAATTTGTTGACACTGACTATTTGTTTGTTGTATTCTTCTCAAGATAAATCAGAAAATCTGTTCCTAAGGGCAAGTCTATAATAAAGACCCGTAAAAATAGAAAATGTTGAAAGGAGATGTCCCATAATAATACATAGTACACAATTTACAAAAATCAAGAAGAATTTATTGATTCTGGGAAAAATAAATATAAAGGAAACGGCCGAGGCTCCATACATTGTTTGCCCCAAAAGTTAAAATTCATGCGTCACGACCAAAACTAGATTTCTGGGTTTGTTTTTCAATCTTATTTAAGAATATATAGTAATTCAAGCCGTAGATAGTGGGGTTTTAAAGTTTAATGATATTATATAGATTGATAGGTTAGTCAATGCCATAGATATTTTTATATAACTTATGCAAGTTTAAAACTAAAATCTTAACATAACTAACTATTTTGAGTATCAAAGTAATACACTCAGATACTTAAGTATATCTAAGTTGTTGTTTTTGGTTATTATGAGCAATAATGTGCATAATAAATAATATTCTGCTCGATCGACTATCATCGTTACTTAATAAACAATTGAATAGGGATATAGAATAAAATGCCGTTTAAAGAAATATCATTTATTTTATTAAATCATTGTCAATTAAAATGTCGTCAAGAAAAAGACGCAGGTGGACTTAGTCCGTCTGAATTAAATCTTCGCCAAGACAAAAAACATATATAACCATAACGTCTTAGCACTCAAAAGTCCTGCTACCCGATTTACAATTACAATAATGCTGTCTTCCTTCTGTGTGTTCCGTTCTTACTGAATTGTGACGTATAATAATATAAATAATAGACTACGGAAATACTGAGAACTAATACGACCATGAATTAAAGACCTAAATACGTCATTGCTATCAGGTACTTCCAATTCCAAATAATCTCAATGCTAAACAAACCACCTTCTCTAATGTAGGTACTCTCTTTAATACGATTATTTGGGATGTTCCTAAAGCTATCATCTCCAACAGACTTATTGACAAACGAGAAATAGTGTTTAGATGTTGTAAATGGGCACTAATGATTTGAAAATTGACTCAATGTCTGTGCAAGTTATTTTATATTACATAATTATTAGCTACCTAAATTGGACCAACAAAATTCTTCATTGTGACAGGGTAGACAGACCGGTCACAGAGAATACTTGACATTTAACCTTTCTGAAACAATATAGCAAAGGCATTTTTCTGTACGGCCGAGGGTAACGGTATTTTACGCGTTTTATTTGATATTTAAAGGCGAATACTTTTTATTAAGTGTGAGAAATATAAATATAAGTAATCTGTAATTAGAATTATTTTATTATTTAAATGTGTACCTTGGTTAACCACGAAGATATTTTGGCTGAAAGTCTGGTGGTCTGAGCCGTAAAAATGTTGACATTATATTTTGTTATCGGAAATGGTTAATCATTTTTAGATTCTTACATTCCTCTTTTTGTAGTATTATTATATCCCACTCGATAAGAAGAAACTGAAATAGGTTTTGCAAATTTAATTAAATTTAAGTATTTTCAAAAAAATGTTGTCAGGTCTTCGTAAGTTTTTCTATAAACAAACACAAAACGACTTTGGGGCGATTTTCGGCCGTCTCTTTTATATAACATATAATTTAGTGGTTCAAAAATAAACAAGATCGAATAATTTATCAAACTTCATAGGCATTCCAAGATGGCGTCAATCTAAAAAAACTTTAAATGTCAGTAGCTGTCAGATAACCCTTGTCACTTTGGCATAATCATTCACTTCAAGTTTTTGTTCGGCTTGTCGCGTTTTAAATGTAGTTCATTATAACAACCTCATTTTCGATTTCTGGATTTGGTATTGATTGACACATTACATTCTTAATGTTTGTTGTTACTTCAGCAAGCGATGGCACTCGACTCCTAGATGCGCGATTATGAAACCAAAACTGACAAATGTCATCAAAATGTCATCTTCCGCCATGATGGTTTTGTTTTGTATTGCTATTTTCTTACTTAACTCTTTATTTGAACCACTTAACGAAGCCATTTTAAAAGAATTGGATAGTAACAGAATCTTGTAGGTGTATTGGTCTATCTTTTGGTGGGGTGTACAGGTTCTGGGCCTGGCCTCCATACAATTTGGGACATCTCCTTTATGATATTATTATAATTATTAAAATTCAAGGCATTGTCACCTAATGCAATTGATACACAAACGTATTTTATTTTATTCTTATCGTATGATTATCCTTCAAGAATAGTCTGGTGTTAGAGTTTGCCAAGCCGTAGTTTGAACGTAGCTTGTCTGTAACATGTTGTCCAGTAATTTAATAAATTGTGTAGTTAAATTGTAACGCTAGCGTGCTCGAATGTAGAAAGTATTCTGTCTAAACTTAAGGGTTAGACGTAGCGGTCGCACGATTCTAATGTTCAAAACCAAATTAGGGTCTAGAAAAACTTTTGCGAACCGATGTTTTGAGTTCCATTTATTTAATTTGTTTCAACCCTTAATGTTTGTTACTTGTTATTTAACTAATTAGTTTTTAGTAGGTCGGGTTTCGGAAGCGAGTTCGTGATACGATTCATTTAAAATATTTAGATTTTTTTCTATATAATTTCATTTCGTTTGTAAAATTATTTTTTCATTTTGTAGATTTCTGGTAATATAACTACTAAGATAAATGATGGTGATTTAATGATATTTGCGTCAAATTTTTTTACCATTCCTACTATTTTTTTCAGCAATAATTAATACATATTTTTTCCAGAATCGGTTAGAAGGGCGGCAAGCAAGCTAGCAAGGCTAGCAACTTCGTATGATTTTAAAGAATTTCTCGTTTGAATATGAGTAGGTATAACGTTGGGGTGGTGGGGTCTACCTCCTAGTGGTCCGCCCGGGGCAACGGCATCCTTGGTTTTCTAACCAATGATGACGGCTAACAGATCCCTCTGCGGTAGTAGGCTTCGTTAGAGGTCCAGTGCCAAACAGTTTTTGTGTGTTCCGCTGGTGTGTGGGAGAACCAGTTCCTCTGGGTAAGCTCGCTCCATCTTTGGCTTCTTCTTAACCGTAAAGTTAAATATGTTGCCAAGAGCAAGCCCATTATTAATTTAAAAAAAAAGTATAAATACTTGGATGCAGTACAATAGGGCTGAGAATAAAAATGTATTATCTTCAATAAAAACAACGATACCTCCGTTCAGTCCCAGACTCAAGATAACATTGAAATATACTTTATTTTTCTACTTTGACTTGTCCGGGAATCGAACCTGGTACCTCGGAGCAGGCGACACCTTGAAGAACGGTGTGTATGCCACTATGCTACGGATGCGTCAAATAGTAGGTACTGTTATTATAATTATGGTAGAAACCTATGTCTATGGCAGAAACTGCGCAACTGAGTATCAATACTTACAGTAAGAAGTATTCTAATAGTTAATTTGTTTGTAAGTGTTACTGCTCTCAATAAACGATCAGGCGTTAAGTAATTCTTTGACGTTATGTTTTGGGTTTTTTTTTTTTGCTAGTTATTGCTTGCGAATTTGTGTGGTATTTCTTGTATTTAAATAAATTAATCGGCACATTCACAGAATGGCGTTTCTCTTTTCTTCTTATCGGTGGTCAGCAGCGTATTTTCTCCTTTAATCTTCTCTTACGGTGGTGCTATTCTTATTATACCGTGTAAAAATATGTATACAGGATGAAATTTTAACCACTTTCCAAAATTTTAGTGGGCGTATTTAGAGCCCATTTATGAAGTAAAAAATGTAAATCAAGTTTTAACCCGAAAATATTTTTCGCAATATTAAGTTTTAAACTTTTACAGTTTTAGGCCAGTGTTTAGGTATAAAGGGAAAATAAAAAACTTATGATTAGTATCGTAATGAATGAATGTGCTTTGCGTAAAAAAAGTGTAGCTAAGCGGACATATCAAAAATTTTAGATTTTTGGCGGACATTTTCTAAGTGCTTTATCGTGACATTTTTGTACTGGGCTATATCAAAAGGAAAAATACGTCATTTGTTATTTGTCTCGTAGATTGATATATTAAAATTTGAAAGGTGGTTAAAATTTCACCCTGTATATTTGCGAAGAATTGAAACTTATTCTTTAACATGGCGTAGGTACATTTAATTTAGTGGTTATACCAATTTTAACAGTATTTTTATTATAAAAAAGTTAAATAGTAAAATGGACGTTTCATTGGGGTTATAGTCATTACAAAACCACCTGCGTTAAAATTTCTACACGAAGACTATTTCAGTGTATTTTACGGGCGAAAGTGGCAGTGCTCCGACAGTACCTAAACGTATAAAAACAGGACCAAGTGTGTTTCAAATATATCACAAGGGTTCCATACAAAAATTACATAACCTACTATTTCATACAAAAAATAAAGGCAAATAACAGGGTGTTGGGTAAATAGTATTACTTATAGTTTGTATAAAATTAACACTTCTTAAGAATTTACCAATGAAAAGGGATATCAAGATTTCTTGACATAAATTGGTAAAAAAAAGATTTTGAATCTTACTAATGTTACATAGGTAATGCTTGTTACTTAATCACAAATAAAAGGGCTGAATGTATCTGAATCAAATTGAGCAGAAAGATACATTTAAGGCTCGAACAGCATAGGTTTTACTTTTTCTTTTTTTCCAAAAAAGTAAGTTTCTTGTGAAATAGTTTCATATTCAAAATTCAACGCGTACGCAGACGCGGGCAAATACTAGTAGAATATAATTGGGCACTAAAATAAATTAGATAGACGTTAAATAAAGTTAAATCACCGACGATTTTATCATACATCGACTTTTTATACACAAAAAAAAAAAACACCTAAAATTGGTCCTAAAACTTACATTTTACTACGGATCCCTAAAACATAAAGGCAGGTACCAAAGGTCGACTTACGGTGTCAAGTGACATTTGCTGGGGCGGCGAATCCATGTTGTGGGCGTACTTGAAATCGGTATCAATATTAATTGACTGGTTTTATTTAAAGGCATTTGTAGCAATCTATAATCGTCTTTTAAATATGTTTAGATAAATTAATGTTTGTGATTTGTTTTCTTTTGGTACAGCAAATTCTGTACCTAGTCAGAATTATTATCATCATTACTAGCGTGTATACTTCACATAAGGACGAATGCCTCCCCTCATTAAGAGACATTTAACGTTGCCATATCTAATGGCTTAGCTTGCCAAGCGGGTTGGTGATCTTATTTTGGCCAATGATGGAATAAATACGCTGCTGTCCATCTTCTTCTTTAGGCAGTGCTCCTTTAGTCGCCTCATGACGCCTATAGGAAGAGATGTTCATTTAAAACTGAGTTTTAATATTTAATGTTGAATAATACGTAATTAGTTACAATGAGACAGTCCAACTGACGTTTTATCTACTTGTAATGAAACTGCAAGCTTAAAATTATAGCCAAAAATTCTATAATAATAACATAACCTAGAATTTCTGTTACATTCCCAATAAAATTGTTGTACCGCCACACGCAACCCTTCCGCGCGCCCTTTTTAATCCAGCGCGGGGGAGTTTTTGAACCTTTATTAGCGGACAACGCGCTTCATAGGGTGATGTTTGAATTAGCAGGGTCGTGGAATTTTAGGGGTTCACTTTCAAAGATGTTAGAAATAATGGCTTCTCATAATTTGCTTCTTGTTTTTCCGAGCAGACGTTAGCCTAATTGGACAATGACTTACTTCCAAGGATAGTCGCTTAAATTACTTGACGACTAGTCGGATCAGTGGTATTAAACGCTGCTTCTGAGCCATGGGTCACGGTTTCGATCCCCGCATAGTACTAATATTTGTGTGAATGAACATGTCTATTTGTAGTGGTCTGGGTGTTTTATATATTTTTAAATTTATTTAGACCAACTAAGAACATAGATGCAGTAAAATAAATGAAATAAAAATTAAAAATAGCTCAATGTAACTAACTGTTAATTAAAGGTTAGTTCCACATGCAATTAAAAAGGGGTTGAGTACAGAAACTTGTATAATAATAGGGGTTAAAGTATGAAATTGCTGATTATTTTCCCACTTTTTATTTTGTTTATAGCTCTTAAGTATAGACATATTATTGCGTAATTATTTTTGTATTGTATCAAAAACTAAATAAAGTAACTTTTGTAATATCAGTATATAAACTTGAATTTTTTTTTTGTCTCAGGCAGGACTCGAACTGGCTGGCTCACAGCGTAAGAATATGCTTGAAAAATTCGCGCCGTGTCGCAGTGTCTCGGTGGCCTAACGGTATGGCGCCCGCCCGGCATGCGAGGAGATGCGGGTTCGAGTCCCGCCTGAGACAAAAAAAAATTCAAGTTTATATACTGATATTATAAGTGCAATTAAGTTGCTAAAATATCAAATAAAGTAAAGTAACTTTTGACTAAAAAAAATTCAATACTAGTGCCTATTACTTCAAAGAAAGTCGTTAAAAAGACCCCTTACAATGTGTCAGCTGACCTTCTTGCTTCAATTAAGTATATTTGTATTATGTACTTTGATTTTCAGAAATTTAAATACTATAATGCGTAGCTTTAGAACCATCTAACTTTCACCTTTAATTGCATCGAAAACGGTTCAGGCGTTTTAAAAAAAAATAAAAAATTGTTACTATGGAAAAATGACTTTTCTCGATTTCGTCCATACAAAACGGCAATTTCATATTTTAACACCTAATATAATACAAGTAATCCTAATTAATCATACTAATACTTAATAAACTAATAATATACAACTTTCTATGTATATTCTTCTTATCTTTCTTCTAATATATATAAATTACGTTCACGTTGTTTGTCCGCGATGAACTCCTAAATTACTCGTACTTAACCGATTTTTTTTCTTACATCTCAATAAATTTACAGTCGCAATATTATTTTATTGCAAATTTTCTGTCTTACATGGAAAGGTACATGCCATATTTGATGCCAATGACATTGTGTGACATCTTACCTCAAAATCCAATTATATTACTCGTATTTTGGGGCGATACGAAGTTCGCGGGGTCAGCTAGTACTTAAGTAGGTATATATATTAAAAAAAAAAAGGATTTAAGTAAGTTTATCGGTTGTCAAGTATCCATAACCCCATTTGGGACTAGATGGCTCTATGTGCCCCAGTGTGGCATGTCTCATCATCATCATCATATCAGCCGAACGACGCCCACTCTAGGAATAAGCCTCCCCCAAGGATCTCCACAACGATCGGTCCTGTGCTGTCCGCATCCAGCGGCTTCCCGCGACCTTGACCAGATCGTCGGTCCACCTTGTAGAGGGCCTGCCCACGGAACGTCTTTCGGTACGCGGTCGCCATTCGAGAACCCTTCTGCCCCAACGGCCATCGGTTCTCCGCGCTATGTGTCCCGCCCACTGCCACTTCAACGATGCAATCCTTCGAGCGATGTCGGTTCTTTTAGTTCTCCTGCGGATCTCATCATTTCTGATTCGATCGAGCAGGAAAATACCAAGCATCGCTCTCTCCATTGCTCGCTGGGTCGTCTTGAGCCTTCTTATGAGACCCATAGTGGCATGTCTGAAAAATATTATTTTATATATTACTGGCATTTGACGTGGCTTGTTTTATAACTTTTATCCTTTGACAGAAGCTGGGATCAACGGCCTAATGTGCCTTCCAAAGCATGACTTCATTTTAGATCCCTTCCATTAAAGTAACGGCATATAATCATCCCACTGCAGGGAAAAGGCCTACATCATGGAATTCAAGTTACGAAAGCAATGATGGGTACAGGCATTATCACCACGCTTGCCAAATGCGGGTTGGTGATGCCCAAACTCAAGTAATGTTCGAAAATTATCAACTTGTCTTGTCCGACCCGGGGATCTAAACCTGGACCCCAAGATCTTGGCCTGGTATTTAAACTACTAGACCAATAGGGCGTTCCAGACCCGAGCCCGTCACCCTTAATCCAACTGAGCCGCATTGCTACAACATCTGGGCACCACCACTGACTATGAATAGATGAGATACGTTCAATTCTTATTTTGGATCATTCCAGTTTTACTTACAGGTACTGGTTTTGAAGTCGATTGAAAGAGGGATTCGGTACTGTCTGTTAGATTTATCTGCTTTTATCACACGTCTTAGTAACGGCTAGTATTATATTATCTGTGGTAACGGGAAACTCGTTGAAAAACATCGCTATATTAAGGCTGCCTAGACAAATGCTAAGGAAAAATAATAATTGACATAGGTAATAGAATCAAATAAATATTGATGATTCTCTTTGCTTGCAATTCGACGATAAAAGATCAAATTTTTTTTTTAATGAGCGTAACATCAAAGATTTGAGACTTACTTACATTAATTTTAAAAGATGATTTAAAAGAATTAAGACCTTTATACCCAATGAATACTAATGAGGAAATAATTGAATTAGCATTTAACAATGGTCGTTGATCGTTTGTTTGGCACCGAACTAAATATATACGGAACCCATCCACGTCCAAAGCCTATAGAATTCGTCCAGTCCAGAAAGTCCAGTGGTGGACGTCGTTTGACTGTTTTTTTTGTGAACTACATTTAGAGCATTATCTAAAATTTGACCTTTATTCATCGTTTTTGATCACCACTTCACAATAATGTGAAAGGTATACTATAATATACATAATAATATACATAATCCGTAGATTCTGAAGATTTGTATACCGCTGAAATACTAGGCGCACAAGTTTGAATATAAAGACCACATTAATCTTCCGAGATGACTTTCACATCAAGCGCCTTTAATTAAAGTGTTTTTTTATTTCCAAAACTGGCTCGACGACTGGCTTACCAAGTTCGTCAAAAAAAATAAATGTCATTGAATATGCGACAGAAAAAAAACCTCGCTGGATGAGATGTCATCAAAAAACAATGGCCGCAAAGAAAAAAAGCTACCAGTTTGAAAATAGAATCGAAGTAAACCCGCCAGGCGTGTCGTAAACGTGCGGTGAAAAAGCTGATCTGTCGTCGTTAGGTGAGGTCAGTTACTCGGTATACGCGTGAGTTCGAGATGCTACATCTTTACTCGACTATAAAAAAGGAAGTGTTATACTTTGCACTTTTTTTAGGCACTTTGAAGCTGATAAGAGGTTTGGAAGCTGTAATACGGCTAATTATGCTAGTGTAAGACTTTAGGTAACAACACAATCTTATAGTTATAGTGCATTTTTTTTGATAAGAAAGAACTCATTTAGTTTGTATTATATGAAGCCTTTATACTTTAAAGTAGTTAATTAAGAGTAGTTATAATATAAATTTAAATAATTTAAATGTGAAATAGCAAAGGTTTAGTGTTAATTTTACGATAAGGGGTCTCCATTGAACGAATGAGTGGTGAAAAGATGGTCGTGTTTCCCACCTATCAGATAAGTAATGGTTGTTTAAGTTCTATATATTTAGAATTAACATTAACTAATTTGGACAAAAGTAAAGCCAGCTACATCTGCAACTGCACTGCACTGCAAGATGGAATAAAATATATTATGCTCTATTATTACAAGCAAAATGCTGATTGAAATAATTTACTGTATCTACTAAACGATGCTGTTACTACTGTTTTACATATTTGTCAAAGATTTATTATAATATGTTTTAAATACTTAAAAAAAAACAACAATCATCTATTACTTTACAGTGTACTGTGACACATCTGTGACGAATCAAAAACTTTGATCAGCAAGTGACAAGTGTGCGAGCGGGACGCACAATATTAACTTAAGTTAGACCGAGACAGATACACATTGCATCAGCGCCATATTGTGCATTTGCTGTAGGTACAAATAAGGCGCAAATTAATTCACATTAATGATGAATCCTAGACATTGTATTGGTTTCACATTCTGGTCAGTTATGAAGTGGTTTGGATAAGTATAGTGTTTCAGCGGATAGACGGACTAATACTTAATATTTCCGACATAAATTAGAATAGTAAACAAAAATATGTTTACTGTCTTCAACTAATTTTATTATACACCTACATATTATAATATGTAGTAATTACTTTTATCGTTGACGAAGACGATCTGTGGGTAGGCCCAGCTACGTAGAGCGATGATCTGATGAAGGTCGCGGGAATTCACTGGATACGGGTGGCGTGGAACCGTTTGTTGTGGAATTAGAAGGCATAATGTCCAGCATCGGGCTTCGTTGGCGACTTACGACAAAGCCTACAATTAGCTTGATAAGCATGGCGATCACCGCAAAATCATTATTTCTAAAGACCCGGATCGTGTAAGCTTGTGGTGGTCCGCATATTACGCAAGGGTTTTGTGCTTGACTCCCGGAGTCAATTTTGAAAAGGCTTTGGCCTCAAAGAGGCAGGTTGGTTATTGGGATAGTGGGATCTACCTCCTAATGGTCCACCCTGGGCAACGGCATCTTTGGTTTTCTAACCAATGATGACGGCTAACAGATCCCTCTGCGGTGGTAGGCTTCGTAAGAGGCTGCCTAGATGCTTACCAAGGTACCACCCTCCTACCGGAGTCCAGCGCCAAACAGTTTTTCTGTGTTCCGCTGGTGTGTGGGAGAACCAGTAACCTGGGTAAACTCGCTTTATCTTAGGCTTCTTCTTAACCGTATAGTTAAGTACGTAGTGAAGAGCAAGCCCATTATTTATAATAAAAAAAAACAGTCTTGTTTGAAAAGGCACGTTAAGCCGTTTGTCCCTGCTTCTGCCGTAAGGTTACAGCAATATAAAACCCTGACACCAGACTTTCCTTAGAAAATCATCATAGTAAACCAGAGGTAGGTTAAAATATTAGGACGTGTAAAAGCACCTCCAGGGGCCTATTTGCTGAAATAAAACTGATTTTACTGGAATTAATATCTTTTTAATGAGGCCTATGTCATATGTAGACTAATGCGAAACAAACACTGGGGTAACCAAAAGCTCTAAAGTTAAAAAAAGTAGGTAGGTGGTAAACTCCATTTTTAATCTGTCCTTAAGATCTTTGTGCAAACAATGTTTTAACTTATTACAAAGTCATTAACGTATTTATTTACCACGAAAAGTAAGGTTTCCTTAAAGGTGGTCGACAAAAGTCGTTTTAGCAGAAAGTAATTAATCACTTTTAATGAGATTTTACAGTCGCCCGCCATTTTTTGGGAAATAATAGATGGCATTTAGAGTAGCATTTATTTTTCTGTGTTACTTAAGGCGAAGTCGCAAAGTTGGATTTTTAACTTATAGAACAGATAAATAGAATTAACTTACACCCGTATTTATGAACAAGTAAAAGTAATTTATGAACAAGTATATTTATGAACAAGTATATTTATGAACAAGTATATTTATGAACAAGTAAAAGTAATTACTGAACTAAAAGTAAATACTTATTTGACAATAAATAATTACATTATTCTTTAATAAAGTAATTACCAGAAGTGAGAACTATCAAAAGATAGCATTCACAGCCAAATAATATGACTATTAATGGTGACACATTTCCTTCACTTAAGCACTAGGTAGTAACACCTTAAGTTCTGACTTTCTTAAGCAATAAATAATTAATTCTTTATAAATACGGGTGTTAGTATGGAGTTGAATGTAATAATACAGAAAAGTTTGTAAAAATGGAGTAAAATGTTTCTTTCACATTTAGATAAACAAACTCATTAAACAAAGTATAAGTCGGTATATTTTGTAGTGTGCAGTGTACAATAAAAAGAAATAAATCATCTTTTTTCCTTATCGTAAATGATTATTGATTATCTTATAAGGACTATCTTTTAAGAGTTAGATAGATAGATAGATAACACTTTATTGCACAAAATAAAAGAAAACAAATAAATTACAAAGAAGAGAAAATGTACAAATGGGCGGCCTTATCGCTTCAAGCGATTTCTACCAGACAACCTTTGGGTAGAGGAAATTTAGTTTTAGTAGAGTAGGGGTAGCACTGTGCAAGACAAGCGATGTATAACAGATACAATAACATACATGTTACTAAAATACAATACACATATACCTACATACCAATACCTAATATACAATACACATAATACAAAATAATATACCTACTTAAAATACATACACCTACCTAAAGAACAGTATAATATTTTAAATAATGATAATTAAAAATAACCATCCACACATACACGAACCGACATAGTTAACCTAATGCTGCGATCGCGACAGGAAAAGTGTTTTGACCCTGGTCTTGAAAATAGGAAGTGCCTCGGATTGTCTAATAGTTAATGGTAAAGAATTCCATAAGCGGACAGACTGAACAGTGAAGGATTGTGAGTAGAACTGTGAAGAATGGGAAGGGAAAGATAATAATAGTTTACGACCCGAGCGCAAATTATCTGGACCACTGGTCGGCTGCAAGAATTTAAAACGTTCTTTGAGATAGCAAGGAGTCCGCGGGTTAAATAATACAGAGTATAGTAATGAAAGAACATGCAGATCACGACGGAGACGAATAGGGAGCCAGTTAAGCTGAGCTCGAAACATGGAAACGTGATCATACTTCCGTAAGCCAAAGATAATACGTATACAGAAATTTTGAAGGCGCTCAAGCTTATCGAGGGATTTTTCATTGAGATCGAGATAGCAGCAATCAGCATAATCTAGAATTGGCAGAAGTAAAGCCTGAACCAGAGCAATTTTGGTGGGTATAGGTAGAAAGTAACGTAATCTATTCAGACAACTAGCTGATGCAAACATCCTCCTGCTCACTTCACTGATATGTTTGTCCCATGACATTGAACTATCCAACAGAACTCCCAAGTTCCTTACATGTTTACTATATGGAATTTGGACATCGTCTAATACAATTGAGGGTAGTGAATCCCAATTAATCTTTGAGTTTCTGCCTATCACAGGATACTGACCTAACTTGTCTTTAATACTCCATTTTGCAACAGAAGACAAACAAAGACAGAAATTTAAACAATGTCCTCACTTTACTCAAATGGAAAGTATTGCCGGGACCTAGCGTAGGGGTTTTTCCCAGAGGTCCCATAGGTTCGTCTTTTCCCACCGGGTCCATGAAATTTTAAAATGTTTACTCGAGTGGAAAGCAAACCCGGAGCCTTGCGTAGCAGGCGTACCACTACAGCATCTGGGTCGATGCAAAATTAATTAATTTAGAAAATACCTTGGTATTTTAAAGAGAAGTTAACTAAATTACAACATAAACAACAACAAAATAATCACCATCATTACAACCAAATGCCGTTTTCACATATTTAATGAGGGTGTCTTAAAATACTATAATAATATTAGATTAGCACTTGTGGCGGCCATTATAATACAAAGTCACATAACAATAAACAATAAAATTATCGTCCAGTTATTCCTAACCGCGAAGCCATAAACTATGGTAGAATGTTCTAGAATGTTCGCGAATGCCAAAGATTCGCTGCGACTTGCATAGTATACGGAAATAGCCCTTGAAGTGAAGGGGCTGCGTAAGACGTTATTATATTAAATAATTGGTTCACGCCATAGTATAAGCGTTTTAAAAAAAAAACTACTATTAAAAACATTTGACGACCTCCAGGACGGAGTGGCGTAAGCACCGGTTTTCATGGTCGCTTACTCTGAGGCCCCGGGTTTGACTCTCGAGCGGGTCAATATATTTTTCTATATTTTAAAATATTTGGGTGTTCGTGGCACATCACAAGTGCTTATAATAGCTATTTACTTTGGGATCAGTGCAATTTACTAAGTAATGTTGTATTATTGTAATTACTTACAATCTTATAAAAATGAAAACATAATGTTCTATATATATATATATATATATATATATATATATATATATAAATGAATCCCTATTTCCCTTGGTCATCGCATCACGCGTG
This sequence comes from Anania crocealis, assembly GCA_949315895.1. NCBI lineage: Eukaryota > Metazoa > Arthropoda > Insecta > Lepidoptera > Crambidae > Anania > Anania crocealis. The sequence goes on along the minus strand of OX438873.1, from coordinate 7,587,095 downwards.
AACGGCGAGGCCGATTTCGCTAATTCTTTTTTTGTTTTGCTTGTTATGTTCTTATGAAAAGAAAAAAAATAAGAAAATTGCGCGGAAAAGAAGAAAATTTAAGAATACTAGACCACCATACTAAATTATTTGGACCAATCTTTTGACAATTTAAACTTTGACATAACATTGACAGAATGCGTTCTGCGACTATCGTCAAATATAGGGTAAAAAAAAAACAGAATTTTGAACATAGCCAGTAATGTCGGAATACCAACAAAACTGTTTATATACGCGTTAAAAAAAGAAGACAAATAATGTTGTGTATCATAAAGCATAATATTTAATAAACAATTTGTAACATTTTTTTACTATACCATTTCGTAATCAATATTTATAGATAGGACAGGACAACGTCTGTCGGGTCCGTTAGTAATGTATATTTCAGAAAAACACCCATAAATTAAAACAGTATTAACAAGTAGAAATAGTTTGAAAAACTGTAACCTGACTACAAAAATGCAATTATTTAAAAGTCACCCTGTATATTTGCTGTATTGCTTAAACATTTTTGTACTCTGTACACCTACCATGAGTTAACAACGATCGGAAACGCTATCGTCGGCGTAAAAAATTTATATGGAAAAATGTACAGCGCCTCTAGCGGTCACTTGAGAAACTTACATTTTTCAAATATATTTTTTACGACGACGATAGCGTTTCCGATCGTTGTTAACTCATGGTAGGTGTACAGAATCATGTGTTCTTTCATTTGATACCCCACTCGTTCTAACTGCAAACTTTACTTTTTCAAAGTATCCCAATATATTGTTTTGGCATTCGCCATGTAGCCTATAATACGGAACCGATTGATACCTCATTCACCAAAGTCGACTTAGCACTTTAACCGCAAACGTGGAACCCACATTAATAATAAATAATAAATAAATAAATGTTTAAGACAAGCCTCACTGGGCCACACAGAGCCATCTAGTCCCAAATTAAGGTACTATTAAGTACCCTGTCGTATGGGGTACTAGACAACCGATAAACTTACTTGTATACTTTTTTTTTTGTAAATAAATACTTATAATACATAGAAAACACCCAGACTAGTACAAACAGACATGTTCATGCACACAAATATTTGTACTGTGCGGGGATCGAGCCCGCGACCCATGGCTCAGAAGCAGTGTTTACTACCGCTGATCTAAATGGTCGTCGATAATATTAGTAAGATTGGTTTCAGGCGCATATATTTCGACATATTGATGCTTCCCGCAGTCTCATTTAACCCCTTTATTGGTTCAGCCCTAATAAGCTCCGCTATTTCTAAAGCCCTGGCTTTACATACATAGAACTTCACTAACGCAATCTATTATTAGACGAAAGCACTGCAGTATCGTTAGAGTGGGATGCAAAATTCGAACTTGGAGCGAGACAGAGACGCATGACACTGAAATCCTTCCAATAGCTATCAGGGCGAGTTATTTTTGAATGAAGAAAGAAAGATTTTTTTTATAATACAAACTTACCTATTTATGTGTGTTTTAAACAGCCAATAAGACAAGGAGGCTGACCGATTTCGGTGGTTTTTTTTAGATAAGGTGTAGCTTAAAATAGGTTTTGTTCAAATGAAAAAACAGTTCTTATTTATTGTAAACCTCTTTTTTTCCCGATAGAGTCTTTACAGATAGGATAAGGTTGACTACCTAAAATACTCAGACAGAACAAATAAACAAAATGTAGCCAATATAAAGAATGAAATAAGTTACTGATTTCCTAAGTTTACGCGAAAAATAAAAACAAATTCAGTGCGTATAGTGCGTATTTGGAAAATTAGAGAAATATATTTTCATATAGGCTTAAGTGATTCCTAGTAACTATTTCCTAACTTTAAGCGGCATCATTTCCTTTAGAAAATTCGCAAGAGGTTAGGGTCTAAAGACAAGGAAAGATTAGCAATTATCTTGCCAACAAGAGCGCAGCTCTTTAATTAAGAGAGAAGGAAAAGCGAAAAAATCTTTAAAGAGACTTAAATTGACAAAGGTCTACTGACTTCTTAAATATAAGCTTGTTGAAGTAATGAAGGACTCATGTTTACAAAATGCCAAAGTTTTATGACCTCCGTGGTCTAATGGCGTATCCAGATATTAGAAGTTTTTTTTCACTGTAGAAAAACACAGTTTTAAATTGCTTTTTAAAAATTAGGTATCTTGCTGATGCTGATGCAAATAGAAAATGCAACTTCTTGAATATTTTTTTTACTGCTTTAGGTAGGACATTTCCAGGGCACTTTTAGCAATTACTACGAGTTTAGAAAGATATAACGGGTGAAAATAAACCAAACGCAGATCTGGAAACCACGTATTGTCCCAATCAGTTACTAGGATAATTTATTTCTTCATAACCATACCTGGTAAACTGCTGGTTCAGTCACAATTTTCTATTTTATTTCAAAAACTGTTGCAAAAGGTTACTTTAAAACTTTTCTCCTAACAAACATAATAAAAAAAACATTGTTTCGTTCATAATAAGGCTTTTTATTTACAATAATATTTTATTTAATGTACGGCTTAGCGCGGACTTATTTTAAACTTAGCAGCCATCACCAGCACAGCAGCGCGTTGTCCGGGCTGCTCTACATTGTCAGCTTCTTGGTTTGATGTTCAGATCAGGGTCGGCGTTTGATTTTTTTACATCCTGTATTTACTAGTGCTTGACCCGTGACTCCGCTCTTGTGGGTATCGGCACTCCTGGTTTGTTTTAATCTGTATCTGTTATTGAAGATCAAGACACCCCCTCTTTTCAAGGACTAAAAGAACCGTTGGTTGTAGTTTTCAGGATCTCAAACTATCTCCGCACCTTTCCACCTCAATTAAACCCCCATATAGGATTTTTTTGGATAAAAACCTTTGTTGTCCTTTTCTCTACCTATTTGTATTCAAAATTTGTCTTAATGTTAATAAGAGGTTTGAATGCAAAAAAGCAACGGACAGATAAAGACAGAAACAACTAAACATTAAAATAGGTATAACGAATCTTGAACAGTCATTGTTTGACAACCTGAGCTCTGTGCATCATAATGTGTCAGGCAAATATAAAAAAGTGCTAATAGAAATGTAAATAGATTAAAAGATTTAGCAAATAAATGGTGCCTGCAAAAATAGATTGGCATTACCATTTTTTTCTCCTATGGGTATCGTAAGAGGCGACAAAAGGAGCCAAATAAAAATAAATGAAGCGTCCTCTTCATTCACTAAACTGTTTTGTAAACTGATCTAAAACATTATAGGCACTTAAAAGAGTTTTGTTATTTCATACAATGACATTATTAGTTATGCGATAACTACGTATATTCCCAAAATTTCCAAGATTTCCCTGAGAGCATATCTGAAAGGCTTAATACACTTTACTTCCAAGATAAATTGAATCAATGCCTAGAGAGGCATCCAGTTATCTTATATGATGTAATCTCAAAAAGCTTTCACTGAATACCTCAGGCCTAATAAGAACCTTACGACTACCCACATAAAGGCTAGTATAACTAAGTTTGTATAAAAAAACTCAGTTCTCATTCGGTATTCGTCACCAGTAAACCATTTTCGCTGTCCAAAAAAAGCCTTCAGGGGTAAATTCGGCTTTTAGGATGGCCACGACCCCTATTAAATGGGGCGTCTTTAATGAACACACTACAGCCGGGTACAAACCTCAATGCTACAATAAGCTGGGTTGAACCACAGCTCAGATTAATAAGCCGGTCGGAGATATACCTGCCAGTACCTACCTTTGATTGCATTTGCATAAATCTTAGAGCATTTAATGCTCTAAGGCATAAATTGATGTCGATTTGCGTGGCCTTATTTCAAAATTGGAATGTTGAATGGAAGTCGCAAATAGAGCAATAGTATAATCTTCTTAATATATAAAACTAAGTCGTGTTAGTTACACCACTTATAACTCGAGAAACTCGATTTTTAGGGTTCCGTACCCAAAGGGTAAAAACGGGACCCTTTTACTAAGACTTCGCTGTCTGTCCGTCTGTCCGTCGCTCTGTCACCAGGCTGTATCTCAAGAGCCGCGATAGGTAGACAGTTAAAATTTTCACAAATTATGTATTTCTGTTGCCGCAATAACAACAAATACTAAAAACAAAATAAAATAAATATTTAAGGGGGGCTCCCATACAACAAACCCGTTTTGTTGGCCTTTTTGGTAAGGAACCCTTGGTGCGCGAGTCCGATTTGCACTTGGCCGGTTATTATGATTTTTGTATTTTTGAATTTGTATTCGTCGGGAATAGGATATTAAGTGCTAAATCCGTTGGAAAGTTAAAAATTAGGAAAATGTATTTCATGATATCTTTATATTTGATGACAGACATCAAAATCAAACAGGAGATACAAAGTTCGCGGGCCTGCTAGTTAAATATATTACTTACTATCACATAATTATGTCAAGAACGAATTCTTGTGCGTATGTAAGTGAGTTACAAGAGTAACATGGCCTGATGACAATGATTATGTCGGGGACATAATCATCAGCCTACTTAAGTACCTACACTGGTAGACAAGGGTACCGACAATAGAGATTATGCTGATTCCGATTATTTGCATCTTTCCTTCATTGACTATTCTACAATCCTCCTGTTGTAGAGGCCTGCCTATGTCCGCATTTTTCTGTTAGTAGGTAAGTACATACTCATTTATGTTATTTTATTTTATGCCACTGGTTTTGTAGTCTTTATCGCGAATAAGAGACATTAACGGTCGGTCCTAATAACCTATCTATCTTTAGTTTTGGCATATCGGAGATAGAAAACAACTACTGTCTTTGTTTCTCTGGACGGCAAAATCAGAGATAGAAACTGTTTCCTATCTCCGAAATGTCAAAATTAGCAATAGATAGATTATTGGGACCGGCCGCAAGTCAATTGTCTTTTATATTTGAGCTATGCTTAGTGTACGGCAATTCGAGGTTACGACAAACCAAATGTCGGCTTTGTATTTGTACTATAGTCACGCTAAATAAACAAAATGGTACCTATATTTATTTAAATTTAAATGTTTTTACATCTCATCATTCATCATGGTTATCTAGATAAATGTTTTGTCAAACGAAATTATATTAAAACTGGCTAATAGTGAATCGGATTTGTACACAATGAGCTACGTACTAACTTAATATGTACTGTTGCAATAAAATATGTACTTAATAATAAAATATGTTAAAATTTCATCTGTCATATTAATATTATAATGGTTATATAAAAAAGTAAGAGATCTGTAAAATTATGTTTGTTGTTATGTTATTCTGGCTACCCTATAATATATATTTATATACGAAAATACTCTTTAACAATAAAAATAAGACCTTAATAAAACGCAGAAAATAAGTAATCCTAATTAATGCTTTAAATAATAAATTCATTTAGAATGACTTCTCTTTTTATGTGATGATGTATACTTACCTATATTTTAATTTATCAAGTTTTTTATTCAATAAAGACCACAAAAGCTTTTCAAAACTGTTCAAAGAGCTTCACACAAACTCGTTACGTTGTTATATTAGAAGCGATTTAAACATTATCAAATTATAACGCTGTTAACTCAAAATTGAGCTATCAAAGGTCGTGTCTGCCAGTTTATAATCTTTGCTCCGGAGGGCGGGAAAACGTAGCGCCCCGACAGTTAGTAGCCAGGCTTCGCGCCTCACGGGTGAGCGCGCGTTCCATTTTCGAATTTCGAACGCGATTCGCCATTGTTTTGTTTTTATTTTTTAATCTATACCCAATGCACTTTTTTTCTGCAACCTGATATGTGATCCGAAAAGGTTTGCGTTTTGACATTTCGATATTTTTATTAGTGTTTTTTTTTTAATCTGTGCGGACTACGATAGAAAAATTGTTTTGGATTTTACGATGCTACAGATTGGTGAGTGACTTTGTTTTGTTTTAAATACATCGTTGAAATGATCGAACTTTTGTATTTCCTACATTGTTATCAACAATATCTCATTTAATTTTTATGTGTTTTTTTTATCTTTAATTATCATTTCATTCTCTTTCATTATATTTTTATAAATAATTCTTTATCAAATTGCGGCTTAGCAGGTAACATCCTGGCGAGTTCGCTTTTAGAAAATAACTTTTATTAAGTAAATAAATGGTGATTTATCCTTAGATTAGGTTAGTAAGTTCGACTAATATTAAATTAGTGGTTTATATGAAGATTTTTTGAATAATCGCGTTTGATAATGATACGATATCTTAATGGATTATTTATGCTATGTGTATTGCACAAATTTATCAAATCTTTAATAGATTTCAGCGTACTGCATACCTATTATGATCTAATTTTATGAGAATATTAAAGTTTTTCAGTATTTGTTGCCTAGTTTATTAATACCTAAACCAAAATTGCTTAAAATTTACGTTTCATTTGAATCTCGCAACTATGGTATATGAATAAAATAGGTATTATTAACTATACTTAGGTAAATTATTAACTAAAATAACACTATTATTGTCCTATTCTCAGCCGTAAAAGCTTCGATAAGATAAGATAAGAATAGCTTAGATAATAATGACGTAGAAGAATATTTATTGAAATAGTGTATTGAAAAATGAAAAAAAAGTCTTTTTGCACCTGCACAGAAGGTTCAGATTCAATGTAACACAGTACCAATAGATGGCGCTACGCGACTTCGTTTGTCTACATATTATTATACGAAAGCTATTTACAATGTAGGTAGGTATGCATACTTTTTACGGTACCAAATAGGTAGTTCAATACTATTAACAATACTATCACTCAATAACTTTAACAGTCAATAATAGAACTCAAATACATACTATTACAAAAAATCCTTTGAATTTGGCGCCAAACGAATATTCCCAAATTAGACGTGTCTTAAAAAAAACCGGCCAAGTGCGAGTCGAACTCGCGCACGAAGGGTTCCGTACCAAATCGGCAAAAAAAAAACGGGTTTTTTGTATGGGAGCCCCCCTTAAATATATATTTTATTTTATTTTTAGTATTTGTTGTTATTGCGGTAACAGAAATACATAATTTGTGAAAATTTCAACTGTCTAGCTATCGCGGCTCTTGAGATACAGCCTGGTGACAGAGCGACGGACAGACGGACAGACGGACAGACGGACAGACAGCGAAGTCTTAGTAATAGGGTCCCGTTTTTACCCTTTGGGTACGGAACCCTAAAAACGGCCACACTATTTAGAGGGTTTACCATTTATGTCGTTTTTTTATTATTCTGCCAAAACATTGTAAAGTAAAGTAATACACAACCTTATTACTGTAGTAATTAGATTTAAAAAACATTTTTTATGGTAGTAACGTCAAAATATAGGTACGATTGAGATGCAATTGCGATTTTATTGAGCCATTTGTAAATTAGCGGAATTGGGGCCCAGGGCCTCAATTCTGCTATTTCACCACAACTTGCTATGTCGCGGAAATGCCAATGATATGCCAACGCCATTGGGCTAAAAACGGTATTCCACTAATTTTCATAAAAACGTCGATAGCCTATCGCTGGCATGTCGTCAGCCTCAGCTTGGCATCAAACCATAAAGTAGTGACCAAAAGAGGTTACTTATTGTTATAATCTAAACTAAAACGTATAGCTCCACGATGACTTTTCGATGGAAAATTTTAACAGATATCGATGATGCCTAACGACACAAACGTCAATATTAGGAGAATACCGAATTATGTTGCCGCGCTAAGGCTATTGTGACGCCATTGGTTAATAGAATACGGATTGACTCGATAGCGGCTACTCAACCTTCATTAAGAGCAGAATACCAAAACTGTCATTATATGCTATTGCCATGCTAGCGTCGTGCAATTTAACTACTTTAGATTTAGCAGAATTGAGGCCCAGGTCTTAAGTCGCCTTTCAACACCAAGATAAGAAGGGGTAGCGAGCGGTGTTCTGTTTTCAAGCGAGAAAACTATCATCTGTCAAAAATAATGAAATCAATGACGAATTTTGTGAAGTCTATACTGAAAAGTAATCTAAGGCCTAAATATTAAAGAAATAAACAAATCACATTAAAAAAGGTAAAGTCAAATTCTGTAAATTTAATTTATAAACTATAGTAAATTTAGTTTAAAAAAATAATAATAACATAATAATATAATCCCTGCAAGTTTAATCCCTCAACCCCCAGAAGGCACTCGGGTGCCACGATAACAATTGATTTCAATTGTGTCTGGAATAACTCACGATCGAGGGATTACATGTGTGGACTTTGGTGGACCTTTCGATCTCTCATGTTTTTAGTTATGCACCTCTAATATCCGAAAGACATATTCTACATCTCTCTGCTTTAATCAACATTTTAAGACTGCTTTTAAGCTAAAAAATGCTGGTGTGAATTGAAAATACAATTCAAACATGTGACTTATCCTTCTTTCCTCTTTACGACTTGGGATCGAGGTAACCCTGAGTATTCGAAAGACCCTAAAAACGTTAACGGCAAGTTTGGCCAGTAAAGGCTCTTTACTTGAATAAACGTATGCTGTCTGAGGAAGGCCTTTGGAACTTCAGTGGTTATAATGAGATAAAGTGTCAATAGCACTAAGTGTGAATAGAGCTGTGATGGCTACAAAGTCCTAAATTACTACATAGTTAAGTGAGTGCGGACAGCAATCCCTGGAAGGTTTATACCTACTATTTGCAAAGGCTCTAATAGCTTTGTCGAACAACAATACAATATCTCTATTGATATAAAAGGTAAAATTTTAGAGTGAAGACTGATCTTTAAACTAGAATCAGTTCTTTAGGGATCAGCGGCTTCCCCAGCCAGTGACATGTCAACAATAACTGTTATATTTTTAAGCTATTGCATAGCTTCTATCGCGGGCCTTTAGCGTTGAGACCGAATCCAGAAATTCCGTAACGAAAATAACCTAACCTAACACTCGGGGCGAGGCACGATCGAACAATTTTGAATTTTCGAAATTTAAAAGAACTTAGAAGACAATAAGGATTTTGACAGTATTTTTGCCTATGGTAACCATATCTTCCAAAATAACAGAAAAATTTAATTACAAAAGTCAAAATTAGAAAATACATAAAATTATAAAATTAAGCTATCGCATAGCTTCTATCGCGGGCCTTGAGCGTGGAGACCGAATCCAGAAATTTCGTAATGAAAATAACCCCCCACTCCGACCGGCACAGCGGTGATACTTTTTAGTTTTATAATTGCATTGTGCATAAGTTGAAAAAAAATGCTATGCAATAGCTTTACCGCGGCAGTCTCCGAGTGCCACACGTCTTTTTTTTTGTTATGTTTGGAGAGTGCGTCAGGTTCTCATTTTAAATGGATCTACGCTGTCTAAGGCCTTAACCGCTTGATCGGGCAATTTGGCAAGTGCAAAGGGCACTAAGTCTGGAGGGATCTATAAGCTCTTTAATTTTTCGTATAGTTTTACATGCCGCGAAAGCCTTTGCAATGTCACGTAAGAGATTGTCAGAAGTTATCAACGGTCGTTTTGTCAAGTCAGGCAAAAGTTAACAACTCTCAGCTTAAAACCCTGTGGCATTACCCTGTCATGATTCCATTCATGACAATGATTACTGAAATTCACACCAAAATCGATTTTACTTGCCCCCGAAAAACCTTTAAAACAAACTATAACGTCAAACTTAAAAAAGTTCAAACCCAAAAAGATTTTACGGTAGCACCTGTTTAAAAATAACCTTTCCCACCGAAACCCGTTTTGAACAAAAACGCGCCAAAAAAACATGGCGGCCGCATTGGGCTTGAATGGATTATTTTGTTTCTGATTTTAATGGTCGAAGTCGCAGGTGTATTCCTTGAAATCGGTCGTTTTTTTGCCCGTTCGATGCTCACTTGTTCGTTCGATGTTTTTATTGGTTATTTATAGGGATAACCTAATCGGAGTTTTTTTGGAGAAACAAATATGGCGCCTTTGCTTTTAAAACGGCAATAGATACAGGTATTATTAATATTAGATTACTCGTATAATAACAAGTCATAAAACTGTGTTGCACAGTTAAAAAGTTTAACTTTGACTTGACAAGTGAGTGACAGAGAAGGATAAGAAAAAAAAGGTCTTCGGACAAGAATAACAATGTCGTCTCAACAGCAACAAGAGCAGAATGCGTCTTTCGCGGTCCATATCAAGGCAAAAACTGTACACCGTACCGGTACGGTGTGGCGGCGTCGTGCCGTCGCACGGCGGCCGGTGCCGCACCGCACCGCAGACATGTGTCCACGGCCTAACATAGGTTGTAGGATTTTGGTATACTAAAAAATATTGGTACCTATTTGACAACAAGTATACAATTTGAAGGACACTAGCGAAAAACGGTAGGTAGGTTATGACGTCACGATTTACAATTTCCATACAAAAGCTTTGACAAACACGCGTTCGGACAGATCATAATATAAGTGATGTTGATGATAATGTCAAGTATCTTTGACGTTACCTGAATACAGTAAGCTGCAAAGACTGCGATGCTTTTTGGCTTTCCTATTCTTGGCAATGTTATTTTTTTACAAAAAATATTTTTAATAATAATATTGAATATCTGTTCAGCTATTTATTGTGAAACACGCTGTGACGCCCACATATGTAGCTGTGTAAGGTCCATTTAACCGAGACCCTACCGCAGCAAAATAATACTTCTGGGCGCGTCTCAGCGTGGAACAAAATTAAAAATCTGAATCAAAAATTTAAATTTTTCAAAAAAAAAATTTTATTAAAAAAAACACTGCCATGATGGTATACATAGTAGTCCAATAACGTGGGCTTCGTTTTAAAGGTGGTTAAAATTGCACCGTGTATAGTATAGATATATATACAGGGTGAAATTTTAACCACCTTCTAAATTTTAATATATCAATCTACGAGACAAAAAACAAATGACGTATTTTTTCTTTTGGTATAGCCCAGTACAAAAATGACAAGATAAAGCACTTAAAAAATGTTCGCAAAAAATCTAAAATTTGTGATACGGCCACCTAGCAACACTTTTTTAAGCGATTCGCAGCTCATTCATTCGTTACGATACTATTCATACGTTTTTGATTTTCCTTTACACTTTATCAGGCCTAGGACCGTAAAAATTGAAAACTATATTGCGAAAAATATTTTCGGGTGAAAGTTTAATTTACATTTTTTACTTCATAAATGTGCTCTAAATACGATACCGAACGTCTATAAAAATTTTGGAAAGTGGTTAAAATTTCACCCTGTATAGACATAATAAATATTATTACAAAAAAGATCTTTTTTTACGTAATCTAAGGAGATGGTATTAAAAAACATATTTTGACCTAACATATACTCATATTACTCATTATGTAAATCATTGTCATATTAGTACATTGACTTTGTTCTACTTTCAGTGTCGGGTTAGATAAGTTTTGTTGTGACCAATGTAATCAAGAGACTAGGTATTTATAGGTACCTACTTGTATATGGCAGCGTCGAAAAATAGCTTTTACTACGTCATAATAACACCCCGTTGGTCTAGTGGTTTAAATACTGGGCTAAGATCTCGGGGTCCCGGTTTCGATCCCCAGGTCGGGCAACAAAATTTTCGAATTTTCGAACAGTGCTCGGGTTTGTGATCACCAGCCCTCGTTTCCCAAGCGTGGTATTTATGCCTGTACCCAATTCAAATTCAAATTTTCAAATTCAAATTATTTATTTCAGATAAAAATCCATATAATAGGGGTTAAAGTATGAAATTGCCGATTATTTTCCCACTTTTATTTTGTTTATAGGTCTTAAGTATAGTCATATTATTGCGTAATTCTTTTTGTATGGCATCAAAAACTAAATAAAGTAACTTTTGACTAAAAAAAATTGCAATACTAGTGCCTATTACTTCAAAGGAAGTCGTTGAAAAGACCCCTTACAATGTGTCAGCTGACCTTCTTGCTTCAATTAAGTATATTTGTATTATATACTTTGATTTTATGAAATTTAAATACTATAATGCGTAGCGTTATAACCATCTAACTTTCACCTTTAATTGCATCGAAAACGGTTCAGGCGTTTTTAAAAAATCTAAAAAATTTTTAGTATGGAAAAATGACTTTTCTCGATTTCGTCCATACAAAACGGCAATTTCATACTTTAACCCCTAATAACTTAAAATAAGATTAATGAAACAAAATACACAAAAATAAATTTAAAACATACATATTTAGATTTATAGACAAGAGCTTTTTGTCTATAAATCTAAATATTGGGTGATAGGCGCGTGAAGCTGCTGCCAACGACTGAAAAGTGGGGAGTCCCAGCGGTCAGCCAGCGCGCTCACGACACCATTCGAGCTAGACCACGCACTCGTGACCAGAATGACATGCATCGCTTTCTGAGGATTGTTTGAAAACAATCGACATTCGCCTCTGCAAACATAAGGGATGCACTACAATGGTGTGGCAGGTTGAAAAGCATCCTGGACGCATTGTTAATAGGACACTGAATTATCAATGCTATGGTAACTTTATTTTAAGGATGGAGGCCTTTACCCTGCAGTGTGATGATTATTAATAGGCAATTACTTTACTTTTACGCTATAATAAGTAATAACACTAACAGTTGCCTGCGTCTTCGTGCGTGTGGAATATCATACTTCAAACTTTTCCACGGATACTTTAATTTTTTTTGGGATATAAAGAAGCTTATGATCTATTCTACCCTGTAATTTACGCCTGTGCTAAATTTCATCTAGATCCGTTCAGCTGTTCTGGCGTGAGTGAGTGACAAACATCCGTGGAAACTTTCGCAATGGGGACTACCGTTTCTTTGCTCACCAGTTGGCGCCACTGTAGACTGAGGTCCGGAGTTAAAGCTGTAAAAGGCGATCGGCGCCGAAACAAAGTGTAAATCTTGAATCTAATTAAAGTTTATTATTTATAAATAACTTCTTGATATCAACAAACTAACTTCTAAAATAATTGCTCTTTGAGGCCGCCTATTTTTGAGCTTTTTCTTAATTCCGCTTTCAAAGCGTTCACATTAATTGCCAAATAATCCATATTTGCGATAATTTTACGAAAAGATCACTTTCCAGCAGGTAAATTAAAGAAATTATAATTTATGCGACAAATTCCGCAAAAACCAGTACAAAGTGAATGATATTGGACCTCACGCGACACTAGCGCCTCTAGTGGCAAATTCACTAGCGATAGCCCCCATTGTAATATTAGTAGGATTTGTATTATGGGTTATAGTATTAGGGGTTTATTCATCTTACAATTCAATTCAATTCAATTTTCTTCCATAAAACTGTGTACAAAATACCTAAAGGCTGTTGATTGAAGATTAGTTTAATGTATGATTTATAATATCAGTATATAAACTTGAAAAGTTATGTCTCAGGCGGAACACGAAACCCTAACCCTAACCCTGTCCCGCCTGAGACATAATTTTTCAAGTATAAATAGGTACTGATATTATAAAGTGCAATTAAGTTGCTAAAATATCAAATAAAGTATATGATTTATAAATTGATATGAGTACATATATTCTATCCCCGGAAAAATGTGTTAATTTTATTGATATTTAAAATAATCTAAACATAAATTATTGATAGATTTGTGATACAAATTTCAAACTAAAACGTTGGTTCCAACAATTTTACGAAACAACCATTTTAGTTAATTTGATAACATCTATTTATTGTAAAAAATCAAAATGATCCCATTCCTTTCGGAAACTATCTCGGTTCAGGTAAACGGTAGCATGATAATACTTCCAAGAAATCATAGGAGAAATGATAATTCTACTCATAAATTCTATTTTTGACCTTACTCCGCTGACATAAGGTACATATTTACATCCCGTCAGATACATATAATCTGTTGACGTTATAATGAGTTTGGTGATAGAAAAATAACCACAAGTAATAATGGGCTCGAAATATGTATAGTGAATGCAACAGTCGCCATCAAATTTAAAGCTGAGTTAAGTCTAAGTTAAGAGATTTATTAAACATTAAAATTCCAATTTTGAACTTTCAAACTATCTATAAATCATAAAATATTGTTATATAGGTGATCTATAAAAACAATAGACTGTATCTGATCTCTGTAAAAATTCTCTGGTGTTAAAAATAAACATAAATCAAAAATGAATTCGTAATTGATTTGCTAAAATCTCCAAAAACTATACCTTCGCTCCAGATAATCGCAAATAAAACTGGCTGGGATTCCAAACAAACAAGATGTCTGACAACGGGCAGTAAACTATAAAAAAACAACTCCCGCAACTTTTTTTAGACCAACTTACTGTTAATCTGCATCGGAAAAGTAAATGTGGACTAATAAATTTTCTCCAAATCCAAATTCCTTTGAACGAAACATTTCTATTTGGACTTAAAGCGATTGAAATGGATTAGAAAGCAATCGCGATGCGATTCCTTAATAGGCCCGCATGATTGGATCTCAAGTTTTTGTTCGAATTTTATAGTTTCTCTGAATCACCGGAATTGTATTATTTCAAACTCCGGGTAAGGGGAGTCGTGTCGTGTTGCTATACAAACAGAGTAGGTATTATAGGGTTGAAGCCCTTCTGATTAGTGGTATGCTGCAAATTACACAGCAAGGGTCCGAGTTCTAAGAACTCATCAAAAAGTAACTCATTCTAAAATGAAGTTAATAAAGCATTTTATCACTTTCTAAACCGAGTTATTTTATTGTTTTTTAAAGTGTTCTTTAAACACATAAATTACATAAACAATTACATTACAGTGTAAAAAAAAATACAATTCCTTAAAATATAATATAAAAATTCGACTGCTTGAGCTGGGAGTCTAACACAAAACCTTCCGCTTACCGGATGACGGCTATAATAACCATTGAGAGTGACCACACTTTTGGACACGAATTTATCCAAGGCAATTCAATTTTTTTAAATTTAATATATAAGATATTATGTATTGTAGAGCGCATTGTGGTACATATTTTAAAGGGAGCTCAATGGAGCTAACGCCCCTTGGTCTAGTGGTTTAAATACCGGGCCAAGATCTCGGGATCCTAGGTTCGATCCCCGGGTCGGGCAACAAAAAGTTTTGAATTTTCGAACGTTGCTCGGGTTTGTGATCACCAACTCGCATTTGGCAAGCGTGGTAATTATGCCAGTTCCCATCATCGCAGTGGTAACTTGATTTCAATGATGGAGGCCTTTTCCCTGCAGTGGGATGATTGTGTTGCATTTTACTTTACTTTCAATAGTATGACGTGCACCTTTTGTAGGGTACGTTTGTTTCGTAATTTTGTGAAATAACGTTTTAAATAACAAAAACAATTGACTAGGTACAAATCAAAAGATAAAATTGTCTGTTACATTTTATGAATTATAAATTAATGCAGACATTACTGGCAACGAAGGCGTGGCAGTGTTACCATAAATCAAATTGACGACCGTATGAAATAATTAAACGCAAAGAAATGTGATGGTATTTTTATTTATGGACGTACTTTTATGAGGATTGTTTAATTTCGGTAACGCCTCGTGTTTTTCTGCTGTAAAGATTTTTATATGCAGTGTACAAGTGTATGGAACAGCTGGTGTAAACCGAAAATGTAACATAATGATGACATCGTGTTAATTTTGCATCTATTTGATTGCTTTTACTAAATGTGCACCCTTAAGGTAGACTTCGGAGCAATGCGGCTTGCGGCTTGCGTCGTGCGTCATGCGTCACTTGCGGCCCACGCGGCCATGCGGCTTTACTTTGAATTAAAGGAGTGTATGAAACCCTTTCCGAGCGAAGCGTCGCGGCCGCATGCGTCGCTTGAAAAGGGTTTCATACACTCATGGCCGCATGGGCCGCAAGTGACGCATGACGCACGACGCAAGCCGCAAGCCGCATTGCTCCGAAGTCTACCTTTATGGTGACTACTAGAGCTAAGTGCTACCCCCAATTGATTTTATTTAATTACTTCTAAACGAAATCAATTCTCAAAAACTAGGACAGTATTAAAACTTGAAAAATTATGTCTCAAGCGGGTCTTAAAACCGCATCTCCTCGCATACCGGGCTTCTGAGCTGCAGTTCGCGGGTTCGATCACCGCACAGTCCACAAATGTTTGTGTGCATGGCCATATGGGTTTGTACCTCAGCGGCAGATATTGAGTCAATTTTTATATTGCAAAAACGTGCTGTACGGGCTATTTACGGCCTTCGACCCCGTGACTCGCTGAAAGAGCTCTTCAAAGAGATTAATTAATATACTTACAGTGTCTTCTCAATACATTCTCGAGAATATTATTTACGTTCGTAAGAACATACATTTATTTCTTAAGAAAAGTAACGTACACAATTTTAATACGAGAAATAAAGATAAACTCGCCGTTCCAGGCTTCAGACTGCGTCAGAATTAGGAAAATCGTTTATGGGAAATTGTATTCGTATTTTCAACAAATTACCAAAGGATATTGCTGAACACTCTGTACATAAACTTAAATCGTATGTCAAAGTTATTTTAATGAAAAAGGGCTATTACACTGTTAATGATTATTTAAATGATAGAAATGTATGGCATTAAGTTGTCCCAGCTCGTACTTGCTTAAACCTTGTAAAAATTACCTTACCTTGTAAAAATTGATTTAAAAAGAGACCGAGTTTCTTGCGCTGCTTCTTCTCGGCACTAGCCCAGAAGCAGCGGTAGGTTTAAATATTGGGACGTGTAAAAGCGCCTCCTGGGGCCTATTTGCAGAAATAAAACTGATTTTAACTGATTTTTAACTGACCTGCCTGGGTGCTTTCTATGTGTAGGAAGTAAGTATATATTTACAAAAAAAAAATGCAAGTTAATTGTAATTGTGTAACAAAGGTTGTCTAGTACTCGTATTATAAGTAGTAAAGTAACAACCTATAATCAACCACTGCAGGAAAAAGGCCTCTATCATTGAACTCAAGTTACCATAGCAATGATGGGTACTGACATAATCACCACGCTTGCCAAATGATTTAAACCATATTATAAGCTTAGATGTAACTCATTTTGGACCTAGATGGATCTGTGTGGCCCGTTATGGCATGTCTTGAAATATTAATATTAGAAATTGCCGTTTTGTATGGACGAAATCGAGAAAAGTCATTTTTCCATACTAACAATTTTTTAGTTTTTTAAAAACGCCTGAACCGTTTTTTATGCAATTAAAGGTGAAAGTTAGATGGTTATAAAGCTACGCATTATAGTATTTAAATTTCTGAAAATCAAAGTATATAATACAAATATTCTTCATTGAAGCAAGAAGGTCAGCTGACACATTGTAAGGGGTCTTTTCAACGACTTCCTTTGAAGTAATAGGCACTAGTATTGCATTTTTTTTTTAGTTAAAAGTTACTTTATTTTGTTGTTGATACAATATAAAAAGAATTACGCAATAATATGACTATACTTAATAGCTATAAACAAAATAAAAAGTGGGAAAATAATTGGCAATTTCATACTTTAACCCCTATTATAATATACAGGGTGTAAAAAAAACGCCGTGCATCCCTTAAGCTTATACGCAATCTAAACATCAAACCAAGACAGACAAATTATCATCTTTGGGAAATTATATTTACTATTTTCTTTTACTCAATATCAAACAAAATTCTAATGGCGATGCATTAGAATTTTGTATTTTTATTTTGTACTATTAAAACACCTGTTTTTGGTAAGAACGTACCCCGAACTGAAGTTACCGAAGTAGTTTTCCGAAGTTGTCCAACTTATACTAGGTACATCCCACGTTTCCAGCGGGTCACGTATGGGACTTTCCTTAGTAATTTATAGGACTGCTCGCTTCGCTAGTTGGAGTTTCTCACTTTTTAGAGGTTAAAAAGGTCAAACGTAGTTTTACAACGTTCTTACCGCGGCTATTGCGTGTAAAATCAAAATAAACACGGATTACAATGTCAGAATTTCAATACTAGATGTGAAGATAAAATTGCCTTTCCAGATTTCAGACTAAGGGGGAAACCTCTTTTTGTGTAATTGCATTCATATGATGAATGATGAATGAACACATTACTACAATCTATTTCTGAGTTTTCTGTAGATGTTTAAGCTGAAGCACATGTTAATTCAACTTTAATGAAAAAGGGCTACTATAATGATTATTCAAATGATTGTACGATGGGGAAGAGAGGTCTCAAATGAGTACAAGCTAAGGTGTGGCAGGGGGGCTTAACGTCTCCTTCTCTGTTTAACTTGTATTTGAATGGGCTTATTGAGGAACTCAGCGGCGCTGGTGTTGGCTGCTCCATAGACGGAAAATTCATTAATAACCTGAGCTATGCTGATGATATGGTGTTGCTGGCTCCCTCAATAAGTGCTATTCGAAAACTTGTTAAAATATGTGAGGAATATGCCGAAGCCCATGGGCTTAGATACAACGCCAATAAAAGTGAACTTATGATGTTTGAGTCTCGCGATCACAAGCTCACACTTGTACCCCCTGTCTATTTGGGTGGTGTGGCACTTAAACAAGTCACGCGTTTTAAGTATCTGGGCCATTGGGTGACGGCAGACCAAGCTAGCTGTAAGAAGCAATATGCTGGCTCGCAGGTTTACACGTTGTTCAGAACCCGTTAAGGTGATACTTTTTAAGGCTTTCTGTCAGTCTTTCTATACGTGTAACCTCTGGGTAAGGTATACGCTGAAGACAATCAACGCCCTTCGAGTCCAATACAACAACGCGTTCAGAGTGTTATTAGGGCTACCGCGGTACTGCAGCGCGTCAGGTATGTTTGCGGAGGCTCGCACAGATGGCTTCCATGCCATCCTCCGGAAACGAGCCGCCTCGATGCTGAGCCGTGTTCGCGGGGCACTAATAGCATTTTGCGCGTTGTTGCTGAAAGAGTAGACTGTCCATTTGTTATGAGGTAGGTTCAGCTGCACATAAGGTAATTTTAATTTTTGTATTTAGGTATATATTTTTTTTTCCGTGTTTTTAATGTTATTTGTTTTGTAATTCGTGACTGACGCAACTTTATTTACTTTATTTACTTCACTTTTCGTTTCTATTAATCTCGTGTGTGTCTGAAATAAATGATTTGAATTGAATTGAATTGATACTATTTTCCTTTTTTTGATAATAGTGACTGAGTTTCTTGCGCTGCTTCTCGGCACTGGCCACCACTTCCCGAAGGAATTCCTAGGTTATAATATTGGGCCATGTATTAAGTGTCCCCCGGGGCTTATTTGCATCACATTGCTTTTTAATTTAGTTTTATCAAAGTCGCTCACTTAAAAAAAACATAATGAAGAGACGTCTATATATACCCGTACATATAGCGAATGTGTAGCGTCAATATTTCAGAATTTTATTTATATATTTTTCATAGTCTCACCGCAAACATCATACCTACTACTCAATAACCGCATAAAAATCACCAATAAAATAGTAACCGAATAGTGGCGAATATTAAGTATCGAGTGACGAAAAACACGCGTATGCAAAATAACAGGTGCGGTAATACTATACTGTGACAAGATAACGTTGTATTTTGTTACTCGTACTAAGAACTCAAAGATATGCTGAAGTTAAAATGCGTGTGGCATTGTACAGTCTGGCTCAGTTTTAAATATAAATAATATTCGAATTAAATTTTAATTTGAAATTGTAAATATCTAAAGTAGTTACGACCTAATAATCATCTCACTGCAGGGAAAAGGCCTCCATCATTGAACTCAAGTTACCACAGCAATGATGGGGAAGATTATGATGTACATAACATTGAAAAAATACGTGTTTAAATATTTTTAGCTATCACCAGTAGAATGCAAATGTAAAATGTCCAAAGTGTGTGTACTGTCGTAAGTTTCTCATCATCATCAGCCCACAAAAGTAAAAGCTTATAATCCCACTGCAGGGCAAAGGCTTCTATCATTGAACTCAAGTTACCACAGCAATGATGGGTACAGGTATAATCACTACGCTTGCGAAATGCTAGTAAAGTTTGAAATATTCGAAACTCTTGTTGTCCGACCCGAGGATCAAACCCTGGACTCCGAGATCTTGGCCTGGTAATTAATCACCACACCAACGGGGCGCTGACCGGTGTTCACATAAGTAGATTTAAAGTTGATAAATATATTTAAATATCTGAAAACCGCCAGATAGAGAATATAATTTTAGATTTATAGAATATACAAATTAATAAGGTACTTTATATTTATAAAATAATTGTTCGTTTAAAGTTACGAGACTTTTGAGTTTCTAAAAGAAATATCTCAAGAACTGTACACAATCGTTCAAAGTAAAATATCCTCTTACAAAGAAAATATCAAGTCAACTAGAGGTACAAAATAATACTCACTTTAACGTTTACTGGTCCTTATGCCGCGATTTGGATAGCGTTAGGTAAGTAAAAGAAAAGGTACAGAAAAGTGTAAAGATAATAATAATAATATGTTAATAGGTTTTCCTTCGTAAACATATTTTTCTCAATTCGATACATTGTTTTCTAAAATTGTATTATTAAAAAAAATGACGTTACGATTAAAATTTTAAATTAATAAAACAAAGTTGCAAAAAAAAAATATTTACTAATAGAAAATACACGCCCCGTTGGTCTAGTCTAGTGGTTTGAATACCGGGCCAAGATCTCGGGGTTCGATGCCCGGGTCGGGCAACAAAAAGTTTCGAATTTTCGAACATTGTTCGGGTTTGTGATCACCAACCCGCATTTGGCAAGCGTGGTGATTATGCCAGTACCCATCATTGCTGTGGTAACTTGAATTCAATGATGGAGGCCTTTTCCCTGCAGTGGGATGATTATAGGCTGTTACTTACTTACTTATAGAAAATGCTGCAGACCGTCTTTTTCTGGCAGTACTTACGTTTTTAGTCGCCTCTTACGACACCGATAAATAAAAAGTGGATGTTGCTATTTTTTTATGTGCTGGCACCACACTTAATATTGGTAAAGCTCATTTAACTTGACGAGATAGATTGAACAATTTATAGAATTCTGACCATGAAAAACAGTGAAACAGGACTTGTAATTAAGTAACGTTCTAACTTAGAAATGTCTAAATCACTGCAAACCGTTTTCTAGAAAGAATGTGCATTGATCCCAGTAATCCCTTGCATCTTAGGCGCGGTCATCCGCCGGTGTCTTTGTACCTGACAGGGCCGGCTGCAGGGTGTAACGGACGTTAAAAATAGACATTTCTTAAAAAAAATTTAACTAAGAGGGACTGATATGATGACCGTACCTTTACCGATCTGTAATTTAGGTGAAGAAGATATTATTTTTCCTTGTAAGGATTCAATTTGATCAATGTATTTATTGTAGAATGGGTTCCAAACACATGTGGCATATTCGACATGAAATCTTATGAGTGACTTGTATAACAAAAAGTGAGTAGAAGGTTTCCTAAATGAACTACATGCAGGACATTTAGGAATCCAAACATTTGAAAACCCTTTGCAGTGATGTGATCAACATGAATTAAATTCTAATATAAATATAACATAGAAGTGCATTAACATAATTTTTTGGAACACCCATAGTAGTTCTCTCCCTCCCAAACATAAACAAGATTTTATTTAAAAACTGACAATCTAACAATTATAATTGCGAAAATTTGAGTGTATGTTTGTAACTTAATCACGCCAAGATGGCTGAATGAAGTGAAATTTGGTACAGATAGATTATTTGGCTGGAATGGCATATAGTTAGACTTATATTGATCGAGAAAAATATACAGTACCGGTGGAATAATTTTAAATTTAAAATTCAACGCGTACAAAGTCGGGGGTAACAGTAAGTAATTTACATTAGTTTGCCTGAAATAAGTTGTTTTTATGACTAGTTTTGTCTGTCATATCTGGGTGCGTAACGTCTAATTAAGCATACTAATTTAAAAATGTATAAATAATTTTAAACCGTTATGAAGTTATGAGCATAATACGTTGTGTATTATGCTCATCCTGGCCATATGATATCATTATAATGATTGTCACAAAGTCTGATTAAGGGGCTACGGGAAATTATACTGTTAATTTGGGGTCCACACTAGGATTGTCCTGTACCCTGGTCCATACCTAAATAATTATTACAATGTCTAGTTGCGAAACTAGAAGGACTTTAAATTACTGTGGCCCCAAAGTTCCGAAGCCGGCCCTATTGTACCTAGACTACCCAGTACTGACGTAAGACCTAGGTTTAGTGTTTAATGGATACGAATAGTCGTTGTGGGAAACCTTATGGTATTTGATGGCGTAAGTAATAGGTATTTTTAAATTGTTGTGTGTTTTGTGCTAGTCTGATAGATGTGTTTGTATGGGCTATGTAAACTTGATAGGCTAGTGTCACATAGAACTTAAGTAATGAATAACAAACAATGAGCAAGCTTTGGTAAGACCTGGCCGTCAAGATAACTCCTTTTAATATCTAAATAGTACCAGTTAGCCTTGCGTATTGCCTTATATTAATTACTGTTATAAAAAAAAAGGAATACGAAATATGCATGAGGAACAATGAGAAAATACATTTTACATATCTTTTCTATCGTATTTTTTCCTGTTTTTGCTTTTTCCGATTATTAGTTACTACTAACAACACGTTATATCTCGTGGGCGTCTTCGTCTTCGTCTCGTTAAATCTGTTCCCAATAGTGGTATACAAAATAGATTATGTCCTTTGTCAAAGTTTGATCCGTAAATTTACAAAATTTCATAAACATCGGTTGAGTAGTTTACGAGTTAAGCGTTACAGACAGACGTACGCATCTATACTAATATTATAAAGCTGAAGAGTTTGTTTGTTTGCTTGTTTGTTTGAACGCGATAATCTCAGGAAGTACTGGTTCGAATTAAACAATATTTTTGAGTTGGATAGTCCATTTATCGGGGAAGGCTTTAGGTTATATAACATCACGCTGCAACCAATAGGAGCGATACATCAGGGAAAAGTGTTGCAAAAATAGTAGCGATCATAATAACAGAAATTGGCCCGGACAATGTCGCGGGCAACAGCTATTTTATATTATTAGAAAGGATATTAATTAGCCTACCCGTAACCCGAACGAAATTTAATCAAATTGATTCGAATTTGAAAATCACAGTACCTAGAAATACAGACAACAGCGCGTCAACCTATACCACAAAATGTCAAAGTTTCTCAATTGATATTAATCTCTTACTTGTTGGACTTAAAGTTGAAATTAATTCAATGACCTTTAACTTCTCGGGTTGGTTGACCTGCCGTTGTCTCTACCTACAAATTTGTTTTTTTATAATCATATCTAATTTTGTGGGTTTTTTTATTTTTATTATTTTATTTTGTGTGGGGCTTTTATCCACATGGATATGCCCGCCCCATTGTATCTTCTCGTTTACATTTCAAAAAGTGACGTATACATTAACAAAGAGGGAGAGAGAAGAGGAACAGATATTTTATATTAAAAACATTATGATACTAGTATGGTATGATATAAAATATGGAATCCATGTTATAAGATTATCAACTTAAATACTAAGTTCAATATCTTATTGAAACTGCGGTTTCCTGGAACGTGATAGTTGAACAAGTTTGACTCGTTCTGTAAAGGTATCATTTCCTTGATTTAGAATCCTGGTAGGATCAGAAAAACTATGAAAATGTAACGGACTTCTATTTAACTTGCAGTCACTCTTTGTAGCCTTTCGAGATAACAATACATCACCATATTCCTTATAGTCCAATCTGTACTATGATATTATTATTATAATGCTGTAGAGTTTGTTTCTTTGTTTGTTTGAACGTGCTAATCTCTGGAAGTACTGGTTCGAATTGAAAAAATATTTTTGTGTTGGATAGTCCATGTCTCGAGAAAGGCTTTAGGCTATATAGCTTCACGCTGCAACCAATAGGAGCGAAGCATCAGTAAAAAATGTTGCAAAAATAATCGCGACCATAATAACAGAAAATGACGCGGACGAAGTCACGGGCAACAGCTAGTCTATAGATGGATAGATAGATAGAATATTCTTTATTGCACACCAAACAAGGTAATTACAATCAAATGCTTATAAAGAGATGTACAATATAGGTGGCCTTATCGCTAAGAGCGATTTCTTCCAGACTATCTTATATTCTTCTAGTCTATAATAATAGCCAGAAAGATATATTATTTGGATGGACAACTAAACGCCGGCGCCGCAGCCGTGGTAGAAGCGGCGTATCGCACTCTACTTTATATCGCGATTCCGATTATATCGCTATTCTAATAGTAACAGCCTATATAATAATCATCCTAGTGTAGAAAATTCAAAGGCCTAATTCATTGGATTTAAATTACCACAGTAATGATGGGTACCTATCTACCAAATGCTCTCCATAAAGATTTTTTTTGAAATTGCTGTCTCAAATAATTACATAATCAGTATTTAAACTTAAAAAATAATGTCTCAGGCGGGACTCGAACCCAAATCTCCATGCATACAAGGCGCGGCGCTTTACCAGTTTAGCCACCGAGACACGACGTCACAAGCGTCAATTTTTCCAGCATATTCTCATGCAGTCTTGTAAGCCAGCATGGTTTTATCAAATGTTAGGAGTTTTGCACTCTTAAGTAACACCCGAAAGGAACATCTTTACAATGTTTGACAGTCGATTAAAGTGAAACAGCTATTTCAATTTCTTATTGGTAGAGCGCCGCACCCGGTACTCATGGAGATGCGGGTTCGAGTCCCGCCTGAGACATAATTTTCCAAGTTTAAATACTGGCATTATAATTGCAATTAAGTTGCTAAGATATTATAAAAAGAATTACAGAATATTGATCTTCCACACACTTCCAACCCCGTTTTAATCCTTTGACGACCTCCGTGGCGGAGTGGCGTACACACCGGTTTTCAAGGTGTCGCCTGTTCGATTCCCGGACGGGTCAATGTAGGAAAAAATAGTTTTTTTACATTTTCTCGGGTCTGGGTGTTTGTGGTACCTTCGTTGTTTCTGGTTTCCAAAATACGAATGCTTTAAATAGTTATTCAAATTGGGATCAGAACAACGTATGTGATGTTGTCCACATTTATTTATTTATTTATTTATAATTAAGCCTGAAAGCCTTAGCCTTAAATATAAGTAACGGTTTCATAACTACTTTCTGAACCATTGTCACCTACATAACAAATTTAAAAACTCAACATTCCACCAGCATAAAATGTAATACCAATAATTAAACCGAACAACCGAACTGGTTTTCAAAATGGCTGCCATTTCGTACACAATAATTCTAAGCTACTAATAAACAGTTATTAGCCAAGCGGCGGGGGAGACCGCACTGTTTATGCGGTCGCAACTCGTCACTAAATTATTTCAACCACATTGGAACTAGGCTTACCTATCTGCCATGAGTTGAGTCGATGCTCCCCAGCGGCTGTGGGTAATTTAGTGTGTAGGTTCAATTGTTCGCAATTAGATTAGGAGCGCAACTTCGTTACGGATAGCTAAAACAACCTAGAGTGTTTTTATTTATTCAAAATAATAGGAAGCAATACTACTTACGAAACGGACGATTTCGTTGATTTTTGTTCGTTAGGATAGTATAGGTAGTTCAGTTTTGGTTCAATTTGAATTTGGAAAAATAATTCGATCAAGAATGCTTTTGACAGCCCTCTAAATATGAAGAAACTATAACGAAACTGAAAATGCCAATGGTTTTTGACCATGTTTTTTTTTTTGTAAATAGAAGGAGAATGGATGGAGTTCTAATATTTTCACACCCAACTACATTCGTGTTGCATTATTATTTGAACGTTAACGGAAAATTATATATTATTAGAACTAGGTTACATAATATCTGCCATGAGTTGAGTCGATGGTCCCCAGCGGCTGTAATTCAGTGTGTAGGTTCAATTGTTCGCAATCAGATTAGGAGTGCAGCTACTGAGTAACGGATCACTGAAACAGTTAAAGCTTTGATTGTGTTTTTGTTAGTTAGGTATTGCAGAGCTATTTAAAAAAGAGAATACTTTTTACAAATGAACAGTTTTTTTTTATTCGTTAGGCTATAGCTCTAAGTTGGATCCATTCAAAATTGAAAAAAGAATTTCATCACGAGTGGTTTTGACAGCCCTCATAAAACAAAGGTTCCAGCTTTTTAAAAGAACAACGGAATAGCGGCTGTAATTTAGTGTGTAGGTTCAATTGTTCGCAATTCAGATTAGGAGCTACTGAGTAACGGATCACTGAAACAGTTAAAAGCTTTGATTGTGTTTTTGTTAGTTAGGTAGTACAGACGTAATTAAAAGAAAAGAAGAAGAAAATACTCTTCAACAGATGAACCAATTTTGAGGATATTTTGGACGTTAAGGCTAATAGCTCCAAGTGGGTTCCATCCATTTCAATTGGAAAATGGAATTCTATCACGAAACCAATATAGTTAAATATCGAGCGTGGGTTATTCCAGACACAATTAAAATCGAAGCGTTACAAAATTAAAGAATGTATGAAAAAAAAAAGCAATGCAATCCATGTTAAAACCAAGTGCGTTAACACATCCTTTGGTATCATTCCCATTGAATTTGATGTTGTCCAGGCCAAATCAAGTGTTTGACAATATTCAAGCAATATAAGCCATTAAAAACCAACATGTTTGTAACTATTTTTCTTCGTCTCTTTTCCAGGAACAGTATCACTTATTACCTTCACGGAATCATAATACAGTTAGTATAGCAAATTGCACAATCATCTCTACATTATAGTTCCCATCTCCTTCCTGTGTTCACAAGTATTTAGTGACACGAATGTTTTCCGTTTGGCATGAATTCTAAGACAAATTAACCACCCACTGTGCAATGCCATATTTAACACAAAAAAGAGAGAAAGGTCAACAATTTAATACATTGTTTTTTCGACTGTGTGTGAGACAAAGAAATTAGTGGTCTAAATTGAAAATTGCCATGATTAAATATCTCGTCAGCCTTAGGTGGTGCTTGACTTGCTCTTACTTATTTCGTAATTACATACCTATTCGACTAAAAGTAATTTGTTAAAAATGTTTTTTTACAAAAAAATATTTCTTTCTTTTGATTATTTAAGTGACAATAAGTATTCCTTAATAAAGATATTACTAGAAGTCACATAACTATCAAAAGTTAGATTTCTCAGTCAAATATTAAGACTATTAATGGTGGACACTTCAGTTAAGCATTATATAAGAACACCTTAAGTTATGACTTTCTTAAGCAATAAGTAATTACTTCTTTATAAATACGGGTGTTACAAATTGAGCCACCAAGACATTGCTTGTGTCAACGAATTTGTTAAGGCTTTTACGCTGTAAAGCAGCGGAATTTCATGAATGTTTTTAGTCTCCTGCAGGATCATAAGACCGCCGGCGGTCGCGATAACAATTAATTTCAATTGTGTCTGGAATAACCCACAGTCATCATCATCATCATAATCATAAGCCTATCACAGTCCACTGCTGGACATAGGCCTCTCCAATTGCACGCCACTTAGGTCGATCTCGGCTTCTCCCATCCAGCTCCTGCCTAGCGCAAATCATCACTCCACCCAGCCTGAGGTCGATGGGTCATAATTGAAAACAGACATGTACTTACTGATAAAAAGCATAAAATAAACACAATATTTGAGTTGATACCAAACAAAAAACTAACGTTATTACCGTTTACTTTCTATTATTTTTTTGTTAAAAAGTTTCATCTTTATTATTTTCAACCAAATTGCATTGACAAAAAAATTTATCTACTTAGATTTATCATCGTCATCTTAAACCTAAGTTCACGATGACGTTGGCAGCTCCAAAAGGAGTATATTACCTGGATATTACTAATTATATCTGTGATATACTTATATTTAGCATAACAGAGAGTTGATACTCGCAGTTTGCCTAGTAAAATAGAAATGACTGCAGACTTATACTTATTTCCTCCGACAACACTATTAGGACGAGAACGGGCGGTGCTAGTCTATAATTTAAAACAAAGATAGATGAATATTGTACTCGTATGAAGAACAAATGTTTATTCCGTCAGTTAATAATAACCATATTTTTTTCCTAGTAAGAAATAAATCAACTGCATTGTAAAAATCTCAGTAGCACAAGCCCCAAGCTACACAAATTATATGTTTTAACTCAATCAAAGGCAAAACCTACCTAACTAGTTCACTGAAAATGTCGAACCAATAATAACTATCATTATTTTAAAAAAACCCGCTCAGCGAAATTTTGTAATGATCCCATAAATTACCCTTAATTATTGCGAGTTATTGAAATTGTAGTTAAGGATTATACACACTTGTTAACATTTTTTATTGTGTAGTGCAAGTATGATTAAAAAAAATCCGTAAAGGTCGTGTGTTTTTATAAACTTTAGTAGGTGTAATTGACGTTATGGCCACACTTAACTTTATTGTGTAGTCTATCCTGCGTTTTGTATGGGCTGCATAATATAGTTTTAATAATAATAATAAATAATAATAATACATATTTAAGACATGCCTTACCGGGCCACACTGAGCCATCTAGTCCCAAATTAAGGTACTATTGAGTACCCTGTCGTATGGGGTACTAGACAACCGATACACTTACTTATATACTTTTTTTTTTTGTAAATACATACTTATAATACATAGAAAACACCCAGACCAGTACAAACAAACATGTTCATGCACACAAATATTTGTACTGTGCGGGGATCGAACCCGCGACCCATGGATCAGAAGCAGCGTTAACTACCGCTGATCCAAATGGTCGTCAAAAAGTTTTGATGTTTGAGTAGTCCAAAATAGATTTCGCGGTACTGTATTGATTTATCAATATAATTTTGTTTATGTTAGGTTGATACTAAAACAAAACCTTTTGTTTAGCTGCTTAAATATCTACAAAGTATACAAGAAACCCATTGATTAATTTTAAGAACTAGATACATAGTTCTACTCAAAACTGAAATTGTCAACTGTCGAAGTTTAGATAAAGGCTTGCAACCTTACACTCATAAATTAAGTTGTATGCTATTAATTCAAAAGAGCATCAGGGTGCTCATTTGGTGAGGATTGTCTGTCATTGCCCGCGACTTCGTCCGCGTCAATTTCAGTTCAATCGCGATTATTTTTACAACATTTTTCCCTGATGCTTCGCTCCTATTGGTGGCAGCGTAATATTATATAGCCTAAAGCCTTCCTCGATAAATAGACTATCCGACACAAAAATAATTTTTCAATTCGAACCAGTACTACCTGAGATTAGCGCGTTCAAACAAACAAACAAACTCTTCAGCTGTATCATATTAGTATAAATTGATCATGTGTTTCTCTGCTGCTTGTGATGCAAAAGAGGTAAAGTAACGGCCTGTAACCATCCCACTGCAGGGCAAAGGCCTCCATCATTGAATTCATGTTACCACAGCAATAATGGGTAGTGGTGATACAACCTCAAAATATGAATAAAAATGTTTCACAAATAAAGTTCTTTGAATAGTTACTTCACATAAAGCAACCAGATTCTTTAAATTATTATTGGGTTTCGATAAAGGTGTAAAGGGCCCTTAAGTACTTAACTTGATAAGTCATAATTTTGTAGGTATGACACAGCTTTTGCTTTCCGTGTAAATAATTGGTAACAAGGATATTATTATATGTAATTATATGCAAAATAATATGCATTATGTGTTAATGTTTTAACAAAACACCGTTTAATTGTACTTATTGGGAAAGGATACATTATATTATTTACTTGGCAATGGTGGCGATCATGTCAAAATAGATATTTAATGAGTAATAAATCATTTAAAACGACATTACCTTGTCATAAAATATTATGAGGTAACCCCTTCTCTTCATAAATAAATGAATAAATAAATAAATGTGGACAACATCACATGCATTGTTCTGATCGATAACTAAGTACTATTAAAAACACTTTTGTTGAACGAAAAAACGTTTTTCGTTCGGACACTAAAAAAAGTTGCCATCACAACTAATTATTCCGACTAAACGTATCTTGAAATTTCATTTGTCACACTTAATCGCTTTTGCGTTGGTTTTAAATTGATCAATTAAACATTTCTTCATTGTAAACAATAATGGCGAAATAAACGCGTAATTATTATTTCGTTTCGGATATCACAATAGTGGTATGATGTTGTTTTTAATTGTTTTTGTCACGTACTTTGATAAATCTTCTAAAACACAGATTTAATGCGACGACTGATACAGTTATATATGTACCCAATAATTCTTATTTATATTAATATTGAAAACTAGCTAAACCCGCGACTCCGTTCGCTTTAACTTCAGGATGCTTTGGCACGCCTGACACTCTATTTTCTTAAATTTATTGAAATAAATAAATTTTCTAAAAAAAACCTCGCTTTATTCTAGTCGCTGAAGTACAAGTAAGATCTCGGGGTGTTGGATTCGATTTGGGGAAAAAGAGCTTCGTAATGTCAAATATTGCTTGTGATCATCTGCTTTGGCAAGCGTTGTTACTGGTGATTATGCCTGAACCCATCAATCATCATTGCCGTGGTTACTTGGATCAATGATGGAGGCCTTTGACCTAAGTGAGGATCATTTGAGGATGAAACTTACACCAATATTGTAAGTAGCTGTAACAGCAACTCGTTTGCGTAGACTATAATAAAACCGGTCAAGTGCGAGTCGGACTCGCGCACGAAGGGTTCCGTACCAAAAAGGCCAAAGAAAACGGGTTTTTTGTATGGGAGCCCTCCTTAAATATTTATTTTATTTTGTTTTTAGTATTTGTTGTTATTGCGGTAACAGACATAATTTGTGAAAATTTCAACTGTCTAACTATCGCGGATCTTGAGATACAGCCTGGTGACAGAGCCACGGACAGACGGACAGACGGACAGACGGAGGCGGACAGACGGAGGCGGACATACGGACAGACGGACAGACGAACAGACGGAAAGACAGCGAAGTCTTAGTAATAGGGTCCCGTTTTTACCCTTTGGGAACGGAACCCTAAAAATGTTTGGCATGTCTCACCCTGCCTTTTTTGATGGTAAACATCAATAACATTTCTTAAATAAAAGTAGCTTAAATAACTCCTTTTAACTTTTTTTACTTGCGAGTAAAAGTCTGGTAAAAACGGTCATTGAAACCGTTTCAGAGATTGGCCAGAACAAACAGACAGAATAACAGACAAATAAATATTTTAAAAATTTGTTATTTTATGTAAGTACCGTATAATATAATAATATATATAACGCCCCGATGGTCTAGTGGTTTAAATACCGGGCCAAGATCTCGGGGTCCCGGGTCGGGCAACAAAAAAGTTTTGAATTTTCGAACGTTGCTCGGGTATGTGATCACCAATCCGCATTTGGCAAGCGTGGTGATTATGCCAGTACACCCATCATTGCTGTGGACTGGTAACTTGAATTCAATGATGGAGGCCTTTTCCCTGCAGTGGGATTCTATAAGCTGTTACTTTACTTTTTTTTTAATCGTATTTTTCCTATTTCTAATAGCATTGATCGCGACGGCAAAATAAATAAGGTAAAAACATGGTATAACCCCATTCTCGAATATTTTGGTCACATTGCAAGAAAGGACGGTAACAAGCTCGAAAAGCTTGTTGTGACTGGCAAAGTAGATGGAAAAAGGCCTCGTGAACGCTGCCCAATACGTCGCGTTTTGGTCCGCATCACTCTTGACTCCACTGTTAACAACCCTTCTCACCGCCGAAGACAGGAACAGGTGGAGAAAAACTACAAGGGAAAAAGTGATCTAGAAGGGCGGTCACGACCCTCAGCACTGAGGAATACGGCGCAAGAAGGAGGATCACCCCAAATCAAATAACTCTACAGAAAAATCGTTAATTTTTTTTTCTTAAATTAGTTTACCTAAATGCGGTTTTACAACAAAAATGTAAAGGTTGATATGCGGCTGTACATTGAAAATACGATCAATGACTTCGGTTGCCGGTAATGGGGTTCGAACTCGCAACCTTCTGTTTAACCGCTCATTCAACTAACCGTTAGACAATAATGTCAGTAGGATGACAGGAATTTTATAATAGACGCTACTTAATTTTGACATTTGAACACAAAGGAATATTTCTTAGGCAATATAATAAATAGGCAAAGAAAGAGAGGGTTCTCGTTTAAAATTGTGTGGTGTGACGCTTTTAAAGGTTACGCTTCATAGTGAAATAGTAAAACATTTCACTATGAATATGACACAATTTTGTTTATGTATGTGTACCTGTATAAATATGTATGTATTTAAAATTATATATGTATTTATTTATGTATGATTTATATGTATGGTCGTATGTATAATTATTTTCAGTTTATTTATATTTAATAAGTTAGATACACACTTATTACTTTGCACCACGTCACCCCTACTCCACTGAGACGTAATTTTCCTTTTCTACCCAAAGGTTGTCTGGTAGAGATTGCTTTTAGCAATAAGACCGCCTTATTGTACATATGTGTCACATTGTAATTTATGTTACCTTTGTTTTGTGCAATAAAAGAATTATCTATCTATTTGACGACCATTTGGATCAGCGGTAGTTAACGCTGCTTCTGACCCATCGGTCGCGGGTTCGATCCCCGCACAGTACAAATATTTGTGTGCATGAACATGTCTGTTTGTACTGGTCTGAGTGTTTTCTATGTATTATAAGTATGTATTTACAAAAAAAAAGTATATAAGAAGTAAGTTTATCGGTTGTCTAGTACCCCATACGACAGGGTACTTAATATTACCTTAATTTGGGACTAGATGGCTTTGTGTGGCCCAGTGAGGCATGTCTTAAAAAAATATTTATAAATATTTATCTATCTATCTAACATTTTTTTTATACAAATTGCATGATGAATGTCTAAGATTCCTTGTATAGCACCGATTCCTAATTAGTCTTCTGAGACAAATAATAATATTTTTTTTCGTTTGGAAGGTTGTCAACCCATTTAAACACCTTTTGTGTGGTTTTATATGACATTTCTGAGCTACTTACCAAAAAAAAAAATGAAATTATGTACGATCATACAAATAAACTAAATCATAAGTAGGTACCTACAACACAAAAATTCACATTCATAACCTATGTTGAAAGCATCTCTAATCAAACATTAAATAACTCTACGCAAGCACATAAAAACCACAAATTAATACCGACTATTGGCATCTCAAAAACTCGTCCAACCGTTAAAAAAGAACCACGTATCGATAACAAGTCTATGCTGTTTGAGGTCTTGGTATACTGGGGATCAACATCATCTAGTATAACTTGAGCTACGATTTAAAGTTTATCTGTTAGTGTTGGAGGTCTGGTGAAATTGGATAGTTCAGTGCTAGGATTTTTTACAGGGGTCAATATACTGGTGTGAGCGAGACGACCTTATCAATTACCGATACTCTAGGTCGGTGTACAGGTTGTTTGGTTAATTGAATTATGTAACTTTTTCTGAGTTATTTTTTGTGACTAGTGCCGTAAGACTTGGTTCGCTTGGAAACATTGATTTGTATGTGTTAGATACAGCTTTTTTTTTAATAATCAATGGGCTTGCTCTTGACTACATACTTAACTGTACGGTTAAGAAGAAGCCTAAGTTGGGGCGAGCTTACCCAGAGGTACTAGTTCTCACACACCAGCGGAACACAGAAAAACTGTTTGGCGCTGGACTCCGGCTGGAGGCTGGTAGCATCCAGGCAGCCTCTTACGAAGCCTACCATCGCAGAAGGATCTGTTGGTTAGGAAACCAAAGATGCCGTTGCCCAGGGTAGACCACTAGGAGGTAGATCCCACCACCCAAAAAATGCTGATCCAATAAACTAGTATCTAAAAAAATCTATTCTATGAAGCTACATCAACTAATATCTAATGTACCTAATAATTGCGTGTTTCTATCTTTATAAAAGTCTAGCGGCCCGTCCCGGCTTCGCATGGGTGGACATAAGATTTTCTTTATAAGGATCCCTAATCTTTTCTTGCAATAAATATAGCCTATGTCTCTAAGAGTGAATGAAGCTTTCCAATGGTGAAAGAATTTTTAAAATCGGCACAGTAGTTTTTGAGTTTATTCATTACAAACATACACACACAAAAAATACAAATATTTCCTTTTTATACTATTAGTTAAGACATATAGGGACATTGCACGGAAAACATTTTTTTCAAATAAAAAGTAGTTAAGTTATCGAACTACAAAAAAAAACACCGGTTTCGTTGAATTTTTTTTTCATCGAATTGACTGCTATTTTTTAATTATCTCTAAATGAAGTGATATTATAGTATAGTAGTAAAAAGTAAGAGCCTATAATCATCCCACTGCAGGGAAAAGGCCTCCATCATTGAATTCAAGTTACCATGGCAATGACGGGTGCTGGAATAATCACCACGCTTGCCAAATGCGGGTTGGTGATCACAAACCCGAGTAACGTTCGAAAATTCGGGATCGAACCTGGGACCCCGAGATCTTAACCCGGTATTTAAACCACTAGCCAACCACCAACGGGGCATTAAAGTAAATAGTATAGTTTGTTATTTAAAATGATATCATCAATATAAGAAGGTACGATACGAGTAACATTAAAGACCACTCTTTTTTTATCGGTTAATCAATAATCACTAACGTAATATGAACAGCCTTTATGCCAACATAC